>CANTUQ010000013.1:12255000-13585000 GCA_947683425.1 Excoecaria cochinchinensis
TATATTATTAACGTATGTTTTGGCTATGTTTAAGCATTATGATTATGGTCAATTATATGCAATTAATGTGTGGAAGTTTATGTACGTATTTTATACATGTATTTGTCATGATTAAGTAATTTGTATGTGATTTTATTAAATAGTATCATTTGTGTGTTTTTGTTGACGACCGCTATGAGTGGTCATCCATATCATGTTTGTTCCTCACTAAGCCTTTGTGCTTAGCACGGGTGTTTTATTCGTGCAGGTATTGAAGATAGATCTGTCGACAAGGACATCTCACATCCGTAAAGGCCAACGGGGTCTGTAGGAGTTTCTTGTGTATTGTAATATAAGTTCACTCTTCTATTGTAAATTAATGTTTATGTAATTAATGTGATCAAATGTAATAAAGCTAGCTTTTGAATTTGTAAAGTCACTTATAAGAAATGTATGTGTAAAGTGAAATTGTTAACTCTGTTAAGTGTATTATGTAAAAGTGCTTTGTTTTGAAAGAAATTTTATAATTCCGATTTTAGTATTGGTTTGTAAGATAAGTGTACTTAGTTCTATAGCTGTCGTGTGGTATCCTTCACATATCATGGTAGTTTACTACGTACAGGTAAAGGGTGTTACAAAAATAGCTAAACTACTTAAATGTAAACTTTGTTTTTAGGTTTATGCTTTTTAAACATATATAAATTGATTACCTAAAGAGATTAACAAAGTAGCATACAAGAGGACTTTCGAAAATAAATATTTTCATATTGATGGGTTTGGAAGATGTAATATTATTGGACTGGACTTGGTATTATTTTGAATTTGATAATTAGGGCCTACATATTTTATTGGGTTTTAATTGGATAAAACCCACATGTTTATTAGGCTTAATTAATTATTAACCCATGTGTAATTAATGGGCATAGTTAATTTTTTACCTGGGGAAAGTTTTTGAGGAAGTTGCTGAAATGATTGAATACATGGGTAATAGGAGCAGTTGGATAGAAACACGATCACAAACAAAACTCAAAAAATGATTGTTTTAACTTTTTAGATTAAATTAACCTTGTATTCCAATTTTGCATTGAATAGAATTGCAATTTCAATTTTATTTTTAGTGCATTTTTCAAAATTTCTTGAGCTTTTTGCCGAAGCACTAGTTTATGAGAACCCAAACACTCTGTTAAAAGTTAGTAGCTGCTATTAAATAGTTTGAGAACACTTAAATTCTCTGGCATGCTTGCGATCACAAGTGTGTAGTGTTTGATTCACAAAAGCAATCAAACAATATTTTTGGCACGCTCGATGGGACCTGTTCTAAAGATGCCGCCAAACATGAGAAATTTATAGTGAAAAGTTGTTGTATTATGTGGAAGCCATTTTTTTATAGGTGGTGAAAGCCAGCATCGGGGAGTGTACACAGAATTTTCACAAAATGGTTAGGAAGTTATCCAAGACTCTAGAAAGCACTTGTAAGGCAGTTACAATGAATGTGCCTACAAGGAATGATGAAGTTAATTTCTTAAGAGGTTAGCTTCCTCAAAGGGAACTCGAGGGCAACAATTGGAAAATTCCCAAGGAAGTGCAGACTCCAACAGCTCTAGGGAGGCTTACCAACCACCTCATAGGAAGGAGGAGATTTCTTCTACCGTGAAGGGTAACACTTTTCCAAGCCGCCATTTTAATGGCTGGCCTGTGAATCACTTTTGTACAACAACTAATCTTATTGTTCATTCCTCGGTGTATGATACATATGGTTTTAATGGTTTCAATATTGCTCTAGCGCCGGGAGCAATTTTGGCAAAAGAGGTTTTGCTCTTCAGATGCTCTAAAATCTATTGGTCAATATGAAAGCCGTCAGGAAGGTAGTGCAAGAGCTTTATAGACCTGGCCTTAGAAAAATAGGTCATCGAGAGTTTCACAAGCCTTATCCTGATATAATGAACAGAGAAAATCCTTACTCTAAGGGATATAGAATTCCAGATTTTTCTTTGTTCTCTAGAGAGAATGACCTATCCACTGTGGAACATGTTGTTAAGTTCACTTACAATATGGGGAGTTAGCCAGCTATGAGAATTTTAACTTTTTCAAACTTAAACTCTTCCTCAAGTCTCTAACAAGTGTGGCATTCATATGGTATGCCTAAAAACTCAATTCACACTTAGTAGGATAAAAAGATAATTTCATACTCAGTTCTTTAGGGTATAACCTGAGATATGTATAGTAGTGTTATCAAGGGTTACTCATCGCCAGGTTCAAGAAGATGAGGAACCAGTGTAAGCTTTTTTGCTAAAGGCAGAGTTTATAAAGATGGCACAAAGAGGAATGGATATTGAACTAAGGAAGAAGTTCCATGGGTTGGAGTTTAGAGATTTCTATGAAATGGTTGAAAAGTTTTTTAAATATGAGGACCTTTAGCAGGAAGACAGTCAGAGAAGAAAAGCAGCAATGGGAACTTATTTTTAGGATGTTCATAATTCAAAGGCAATAATGACTAATATGATGTCTAGTAGATCTTTTACATGTCCTCGGTTAGTGAGAGCAGTGGATGAGAAAAAGAGAAACTAGCCTAACAATATTCGGTATTCTTGTCATGTAGGGAAAACTAAGGAAATTTTTTATTTTCTCGTTGAGGAGAAGTTTATTTCTTTATCTAAAGATCAAAGAATTCCTACTAAGGAGGAATGAAGGGAAAGGCCTATTACAAATACCATCATTCATGGAGTCATTTGACTAATTCATGTTGTAGATTCAAGAATGTGATTCAAGATAGAATTGACCATAAAATTTTAAAGTTCCCGGAGAAGAAGGAGACTATGTTTGTTAACGATGACATGTTTCCACTAGTGGCGACAGCCAATGTTGCTTCTATGGATTTAAGTTCTATGATTACCAAGAAAAGATTCAGAGATCTAAGGATGTCCATGCCATAATGGTTCAACATCAGAGGTAGGTACCTAGAGTGTCACAAAGAATATGGACTAATTGAGAGACAGACCACAGTAAGTGAAAAATGGAGGTTGGAAGAAGCCACCTCCCAGGAATTAGAGAACCTAACCGAGGTTCATTATACCACCTATAGTTGCACCAAAAGAGGAGTGGCATAAATCCTCTATCATAAAATGTTTCCTTAGCCACTATCTTGAACCTAAAAGATAAGGCTGCAAAGAAAATGGCTTGTTAAGACACTCGAATGTGTAGAAAAACACACTGAGGAGGTACATGAAAAGAAGAAGGAGAGTTCTAAAGAAAAGAGCAAGTTCAGAAGAAAATTCACAGAGGATGATGAATTTATTGAAGCAATGACACTGATGACATAAAAGATAATTACTTTTTAGTTGGTAAGATTCCCATTTTGACACCCGATACCCGTAAATGGTATGGATATCGGATGTCACCACATTACTGTCTTATCGATACTTATGGCAAATGCGGTAACAAAATTTTCTTACTTCAATTCATATAATCATTTATCTTTTTAACCCATATGTCATTAACATTTTCATGCAGTCCAGTTCAATCATCACATTTCATCGTATCACATCATTCAATCATAAGCTATAACATTCACCATGTCCATAGTACACAATACAAAATCAATTCTAAACCGTTACATATACATGCCGATAACGATTTGCTTATTAGCCATGTTAAAACTTAACTGTCTTATTTACTATTAATTTAATCAAAATTGGGCAGCATAATATCTATAACATTAACTATCCAAAACCTGCAATTTAAACAACAACACAGCCCAACTCAAGGGCACAACAATCATAACTTAATATCTATTCAAAAGTCAATCCATTTTAATCCAATCTATATAAACTAATTCAAAACAATACTATCCATCATTACATCTAACTATTTCAATAACAGAGAATATTCATGTACATTCTAATAACAATACACATACTATTCTTAGCTTTAACCAACGATCCAACCCGATCTCAAAGTCAATAGTCTGACTGCTCTGCAGACGCTCCACTCGGTACCTACGCGTAGTAAAAAAAACTATGTGCAGAGTATTAAATATGCTCAGTGGTGATTACGAATCTAATAATTTCCAATTCTAACTTATACATACACATGCATAAAATACACTAAACTAATTCCATTTAAATCACTCACTTAGTGTCATGTTACACTACAATCCTTCATTTAACCTTATTATGGGCAATTTACAATTTAGCCCCTAACTTATTCAAAGCTTATCAAACTACCCTTCCATTCAATTTCCTTACCATTTTACTATTCACTTTCCGTGTAATTACAAACATACCATTAAGTAAATTTTCTCACCTATATTTATTTAATTAGCATCCTAATTTCCATGTAGTCCTCAAACTCTCATTTTAGTCCTTATTTGCCTATCACCTTACACATTTAATCACATATTCTTATATTTTATTGTTTTCACATAAGTGCTATTCTTTTTACACTTCTCTACATTTTTGACATGTACATTTACAGTTTAATCACTTATTTATCAATTTCATGTCCATTTGAAATATTAGTTCATTTTAAGCTTTTACACTACAATTAAATCCATTAATCATTTATTTTATCATTCTTATTCATTTATTCTATCATTTCATATGCAAATTACCGTTTAGTCCTTATTTTATCAATTTCAGGACAAATTACATTTTTTCCCTTCTTTTGACTTTATTTACAAAATTGCCACTAGTTAACTTAGTTATCACATTTAATTCACTCTTTGGCTTACAAATTACATATTAGTCCTTAAATCAACAATTCCACATCAAATTACATTTTAGTCCCTCAACTTTGGATTCTTTACGAAATGGTCATTTTACTTTTACTTTTCATTTACATGTCTCTTATTAACTTACTTTTACACTCAATTATTATTTTGCCCCTAAACTTTTATCAAATTATAATATTGCCCTTTATTTAACGTTTAATTACAATTTTGCCGTCTATTAACTATATTTCCACTTTTTTTTCACTTTTTAACTTATAATTTAACAATTAGTATCTTCACTAATTGTTTTCACGGTAAATTACGTTTTAGTCCTTAAACTTTTTATCATCTCTCATGTAAGTCCTTTTTTATTTAATTTCTCATTTTCACTATACTTTTTATGTTTCGGGTCATTTTTACCATTATGCCCCGTTTGACTTATAATTTGGGTAAATTACCATTTGACCCCAAAATTTTCATTTTCTTTCAATTAGGTCCCTTTTCGTGTAATCACTCATTTTCATGTTACTTTTCACATTTTCAAGTCATTTTACTTTTGATAGAATCATATCATTTTACAATTTTGTTCTTTACACTTAAGCTTTTTATACATTATACTTTTATTCATTATACTTTTACATAGTATACCTTTACACGTCACATTAGGTTATATTACATTATGTCTTGTTACATTATGGCATGTTACTTTATGTCATTTTACTTTACATCATATTACATTTTATCACTTTACCTTATATCATTTTACAATTTATCATTTTACACTATACAGTATTATATTATGCCCCTAGCACAATTTCAACGGATAATCTGCAGACCGAATATACGGGACGTGACTCTAGAGGTCCACTGCACTGCACTAAGGAATAACCCCAAAATATCACTCCATCATTTCATGTAACATATGACGTATGACGTATGACATATAACAGAGGGCTATGAGAGAGCATCGCGAATCTATCATAGCAAAGCAAGTCGTCATGACGGCTAGCCAAACATATCCTGAACTAGATTTGACCGCCAAACCACTACTAAGGACAAAACTTTTTCAATTATCTTTTAAATTCACTTTTCCACATTAAAACACTTTTAGTTTACATATAACATATGATGTATCACATATAACTTGTCATTACATTTTCATACTTTAACACTTTCATTTTCATTTTACGTTTCATTTTCATTTCATCACTTTAGTTACCCGACATATTCGCCAGGTTGCACAATTCATGACTTATCTTATCATAATTCATCATTTATGCGCAATTCTCATTATATACTTATTTTTCATAATAAGTATACTTAAGCCATACAATGACTATAATTTCATTTCTTATCATTTCAATTTCAATTATTTCAATGTTCATCATCATTTTCACTTTGAACATAATGGAATATCATACTCAAAATATTCATATATATCCCATAAATTCCAAATAAATTTATGGACACTTGTTTTCATGTCTAAGTAAATTTTAGTTCATTAAACTTTAATTATACCCAAAATATATCCTAGTACACACTAGGGTACCATTCGGCCAAGGTAGGAACTTCACTTTATAAATTCTTTTAATTTTATTTTAGCATTTTAAATGTCATTTTAAAGGCTCTTAATCACTTTTCTAAGCTTATTATTCATTTACACATGCTTTTAACACAGATTCACTTAAGTCATCATTCCACTTTCATGTATTTCTTTTCATTAAACTTTCCTTTTCACTTCTAATTCATTCATTTACTCAATTCACATCTTATATAACATGTATATCATATAACCTATCCTATTCCTCTTCTTGAACCATTCAGCCCTACTTAGGGTTTGTCACTAACATTTTAATTTTCATCCATTTACTACTTATTCAACTAGATTAGGCCTTAACTTACATGTATATACCATTTAATTTTACTTAATCACTAGGTATACCTAAGTATACCATTATGTCACATTATGTCCAAAATATGCACTTAGTTTTCTTTCACTTTAATCGCTCTAATTAGCTTAGTTACCCTCCTTAAGCTCAATTATCACCTCAATTTCAATTACACATGCATTTTACAGACAATCACTATTCAAATATAATACAAAACCCTAATTTTCATATGAAAATTCTTAGATAATGTAATCACAAACCTCATATCTATGCTATGGCCTTCACAAGCTCCCTAATCCTTGTCTTTAACCTTTGAAAAGCCACTTCCCCTCAATTTCCTCAACATGGCCAAAAATACACAATAACCAAACATCAATTAATTTCTTTCTTTTATCACATATAACTTCATAAACATACTCTAGACATCCTAGAGTACTCATAGAAACCATTAAATCAAATTAAACTAACCTATTTCTCTTACCTCCATTTAAAGACATAAGCTTTAATCCTTGCTTTTCCTTACTTTTAATCCACTAAATGGATACTAGAGGTTGCTATAAACTCATAGAGGGGCTGAATTAACTTTAGGATGCTTGAATTTAGGAAGAAATCAAGCAAAGTATGAAGAAATTAAGAGAAGAGAGGCAAAGGGGAACTTCAGCCAACTAAGGGAGAAAAAGGGCATAAAGAGATAAGGATTATCCACCTAAATTTCTGTCATTTAAGTGATTTTATAGTGGCACAAATTGGTTCAACCTTGGTCCAACCTATAAAGCCCAATTGCCACATTAAGCCCATTATGCAATTTCCTATGGTTTTCTCACTTCCTAACTCCAAATCACTCCACATTTAATTCCATAATTCATAACACGTAAGAACTAAGGCTGTACACAAAATTTTAGCCCAATCGGAGTCCGTTTATAGTTCGATTCAATCAAATCGGTCCGGTTAGCAAATTTTTGATGTTCGCAAAAAATTTCCTTTTCACTACCAAAAAATTCTACATATCATTTAGAGCCTATTTGGGAATTTTTATCAATTTTAGACATCATTTGCTATTTTTAAAGCCTTGGTTAAACTTTTGGTCAAATCGAATACTATTCAAAAATAAATCATATCCTTTTCCTTACTTTCTAAGGTAAATTCCTCATAAAAATGACTCCATAATTCTTAACACATTAATTAGACTCCAATAATATTTTGGGATCAATCAAAAATCATTTTTCGGTCTAGTAATTATTTACCAATTCGATAACTTAATTTTTCAGTGTCATCAAATATAAATTTTTCATTACCATATGATTCTACTCATCAATATGAGTACGTCCATATTTTCAAATTATTTTTTCGAGATCCGTAGCATCCTCTACAGTCTGATCAAATTCCCAATCAATCCAGTTACTATTCACACTGAACCCGTGATATTTTCTTATTTTTGAATTTTGAGTATCTATTTGACCTCAAATCTAATCCAAATTTTAACCTCGAACTCATTATGACTTCGACTTTCCAACCGTCAAATAAAATATTTTTCGACTCTAGAGGTATTATTCACCCCGATGTCACTATTCACTATCAAAAAATAATATTCACGGCTAAACCGGTATTGGAGCCATTACACCCATACCTTTTAGTTGTAATCCAACTACAATTGCATTGCCTTCTTATTTTCGGAAAAAGCAACAAGAGGTTAAGGAGATCCTATCATCATGAGTGAACAATAAGGTTTCTAATAGGATTAAGGTGTGCAGTGGCATTACCATTCAGGCCAAAGGACCCAAGGAACCAAAATACTTAGTGTTTGAAAAACTTGCAGAATGCATGACTAAACACATTAAGCCCCTATACATTAAAGGTCACTTAAATGGGAGGCCTACTTCTAGAATTCTAGTATAAAATGGATCAGCTATCAACATTATGTCTAATAAAATGTTAGATGCTTTGGGGAAGACTAAGGATGATCTGATTTCAACTAATGTATCTGTGTCAACCATCACCGAGGAGGTAACCATAACACTGGGAGTCTTACTAGTGGAGATCACTATTGGTTGTAAGACATCATTTTTTGTATTATTTGTTGTGAACTCCAGTACAAGTTATCAAGCTCTGTTAGGGAGATATTAGATTCACGCCAACTGGTGTGTGCCATTTTCTCTTCATCTATTCTTGTTATTCTGGAAAGGGCATGATGTGGAAGTAGTTTAAGTAGACAATAAACCTTTTTAAGGAACATGTAGATGCAGTAGAAGGAACATATTATGATGTAGACTTGGGTCCAATTCAATTTTTAGGGAGAAACAAGAAAGGACACTCGAAGTCAGTTGTGGTTACTTCTAATTCTAGAGAAGGATTGTAAAAGTCCAGTGTTACGGTGAAAAATATAGACATTGTGCATTATAGGAGGCTGATTCTTGAGACTACCATTAAGAAAGTTGATTAATTTCTCTGAGGAAGAACTAGCAATAGCTACAGCCTCTATCAGCAAAGTTGAAATAAAGTAAGTTATAGACAAGCTATTTTCATCTAAGGAAGTTTCTTATGTATATGGATCAGAGATCATATATGGGGAATTTCCTAAGGATGATATTGAGGAAATTCAAGTTGAAGATTTGGAGACAAAACCATCCATGTATAAACATTCCATTTGAATAATAATACGACATTTATACATTCTCTAGTATTTTTATGTATTAACATTTGCTTGCAAATGGCTTAAACTATGGAATATAGTCCTTGGTATATGAACACAATAGGAAGGCAATCATGAAGAGTTAATTATATAAGATATTTATTGTATGCAAATGTGTTAATACCTAAATTATTCATAGTCATACTATTAACAAGATAGGATATTATTAATATGGATAGACTAGTACATGTTGTATTTCTTGAATAGTTCAAGAAGTAGTTCTCATTATTTGTGTTCATTAAGATGATCAAAGTTAACATATGGATGCTTGTTAGAAGAATAAATCACTAAAGTATCTATTCACATGGATACTTATACTATGTCAATAAAGTATCTCATCATATCAATAGTGCAAGTATCCTTGGACTTGAATCACCAAGCAGTATAGTTTGACTCCTATACTTTTACTTCTCAAAAGGGTATATATAGCTTGAGTATTAGGTATTGCATGAACTACTTAGAGGTAGTTGAGTGACCAATAAAGGATTCACTAGTGGAGAGTTCTATCTTGAGTTTTTCTATGCTTCTTTATTCAGAAAACATTGGCCAAGGTAGCATATAAGGTAATGAGATTCACAAGGGCATTTTGTAATAAAGATAAAAGTATGAGAATACAATAAGTTCATGAATGAATTGATACATATCCATATTCAATTTATGAATATGACAAGAAAAATGGTGAAATGAGTGATTGTATTGAAATTTGATATGGAAAAGTAAAAGTTGAAAACACTAAAATTCCTAAGGAAATTAGAATTTCTAGTCTCAATATAGTAACTGAACAATAGAAATAGAGCTAAATTTTATTTCTATTCTTTTCCTTTCTACTTGATTCTAACAAAACAAAAATAAAAGCACAAATTTTTTCAATAAGAATAACTGTTTAGTGAATAAAATAAATATTAAAAGAATTTTATATAAAAGAATTATTTATCTTAGATGTTGAAAACTAATTTTGTAACTTTCTTTCCCTTTTTATTCTAATTTTTTTCGTATTTTATTTAAGAAAACCTATTTTTTTATGGACATCATTTAAAGTAAGAAATTATACTAAAAAAAATTATCATTTAGTAATAGAATTTGTAATGGAAAATATAATTCTTACAAATGAAGTTTTAGAATTTGACTTTTTATAAAAAATCTCTACATAAAGTTTAATTAACTAATAAATTTACTATAATAAACTTTCTTTTAGAATTTGACTCTTATTTTCTTTCTATTATTTTTTTTTTAATATTTTTTACTCATTTTAATTGACATGAATGTAGCCGCTACTGCCCTAAGCTACAGAAGCAGCATGATGAGATGGATGTAATGACCATCATATTGCATTTGGAGGAGTTGTACGCTTCTTAAGCTAAGAGCGAGCAATGTGATGTAGCTCGAGTTCTCTTTAGCTGTAAGATGGTGGAGGGTTCTTCGACGGCTGCTCATGCATTAGAGATGTATGGGTACATTGAGCATTTAGGTAGGCTGGACTATGTTATGGATTATGATTTACACAAAGACTAGATCTTGTATTCATTGGCTTTAAGTTATGCACCTTTTGTGCTCAACTTCAATATGAATAAGATCCAAGTTTTTACACCAGAGCTTATTAATGTGCTTAAGATTACTAAAGGATCTCTTTAGAAGGTTCCAAAATCAGTCATAGTTGTCCCTTCTGCTCCTTCTAAGGGGAAAAGGGGGAAGAAGTAGAAAAAGAAGGCAACCAAGGGCCATGGTGGGTGTCGAAGAAAGTGGCTGCCAAGAAGGATAAAGACTCCAAAGGGACATACTTCCATTGTGGTAAAGTGGGCAACTGGACGTGGAACTACAAGGTCTACTTAGAGTCTCTTAAGGAGAAGAACTAAGTCGAAGCTTCTAATCCAGGTATTTATGTTATAGAAATAAATGCATATTCTATACTTTTAGGAAATTGTGGGTTTAGATACCGGATGTGGATCTCACTTGTATTATGATCTACGGGGCTTAAAGAGTTGTAAAAGGATTGGCAAAGGAGAGATGGATCTATAGTTAGCAACTAGTCAGAAGGTTATTGCACAAATAGTTGGGATCTATCAGTTGTCTTTACCAAATGGGCTAATTTTACTGCTAGATAATTGTTATTATGTTCCAGCATTAGGCAGAAACATTATTTCTATTTCATATCCTTTTGGAACATGGTTTTGATATTTCTTTTGATATGAACAAAAGTTATTCTATATTTAAGAATAATTTATTCTATTGTTGTGATTCAACTCAAAAGGGTATATTTATTCTTGATCTTGAAAAAGAAATACATAACTTAAATAATAAGAGAGCTAAGAAAGAAAAAAAAAACCTCTTATTTATGGCATTATCATTTAGGTCATATAAATGAGAATCACATGACTAAGTTACACAAGTCTAGTGACTTGGGTTCATTTGACTACAAGTTATTCTAAACATATGAACCTTGTTTGCTGGGCAAAATGACTAAGGTGTCCTTTAGTAGTAAATGTGCACGGGCTAGAAAAACATTGGAATTTATACATTCAAATGTTTGTGGTCCAAAATTCACGCATGCCAGAAGAGGTTATCTATACTTCATAACCTTCATATATGACTATTCCAGATATGGATATATTTATCTAATGAAGTTCAAGCCCGAAGCCTTTGTAAAGTTCAAAGAATTCAGAAATGAAAAAGAGAAACAACTTAGTAAAAGTATTAAAACACTAAGATCAGACCAAGGTGGAGAATACTTAAGCCAAGAATTTCAGAGTTATCTTAAAGATAATGGAAAATTATCTCAATGGACTCCTCCATATATGTCATCACATAATGGTGTATTTGAAAGAAGAAATCGAACACTAATAGATATTGTTTGATCCATGATGAGTCTTGCAGACTTGCCCAAATCCTTTTAGGGTTATGCACTGGAACTGCTGTTTATACATTAAATAGAGTTCTAAGTAAATCGGTTGACGTTACTCCATATGATATGCAGAATAATAAAAAACCTATACTCTCTCATATGAAAGTATGGGGTTGTCCTGTTTATGTGAATAGGACAATGTCAGACAAGATGGAAGCTAAGTCTGACAAATGCTTATTTATATGATATCCAAAGGAATCACTTAGATACTACTTCTATCACACCTTGGAACAAAAGGTGTTTGTTGCGAGGTATGCCATCATTTTAGAGAAAAAGTTTCTTCAAAGAGAAGATAATGGGAGTAGAGTTGAACTTGAAGAAGTTCGATATCCACAAATAGAGGCTGATCAATCGATTGACCCTGAGACTGCAACTCATAAAAATGAGATAAAAGCCCACTAATATACAAGCTCCTAAAAGATCCATTAGAGTTTGTTCAATCCCTGAGAGATATAGATTTATCATAGATAAGGACAAGATTGTAACTGTAGTGGAGGACAGTGAGCCTACTAGCTATGAAGAAGTTCTGAATATTTCAGAATCTGATTTATGGCTTAAGGCCATGAAGTCCGCAATGGACTCCAAGCATGATGACAAAGTATGGACTTCAGTTGATCCACCTAAAGGAATAAAACTTATAAGGTACAAATGGGTCTTCAAGAAGAAGACCAATATGGAAGGTAATGTGATTACCTATAAAGCTCACCTTGTGACTAAAAGAAGGTATTGACTTAGACGAAACTTTTTTCCTATAATGACCTAAAGTGTACCCTAGAAGGATTTGTAGTGTCAATCATATTATGAGGGCACAATCGTATTTGTGCAAGTATGAGTTATGGTATAAGTGAGGATGTAATTGAAAAGAAGTTATAGTATTTGAAAGAAAGAATTTGAAGAGGGACTAAGTGGGAGTTGGCCAAAGGATTAAGTATGTTATTTGTTATGAGTTGGACATGTGTCAAAAGAATTAACAAGTGGCTTGATGACAGCTTGCCACATAAGCTCCTACATGCAATAAATAGGTCTTGAGTGGAGACAAATCTATCTCATTTATGCATGTTGGACAGGCCATCTCTCCAATTTCTCTTTGTTGTTCTTCTTTTTGTTCATCTTCTTCATTTCTTGCTTGTTTTCTTCATTTGATTTCAAGAGTTTTGACTTGGATTGGTTTGAAGAGTTAAGGGATTAAATTGGAAAGGTAAGTGTGGTTTGGACTTAAAGTATCTTCTTCTTCTTGGTTCTTAGTTATGTATTTGAGTGGGTTTAATTCATGGATTAAGTATGTGTTTTGCTGGGTTTGTGCAAGAAGCTTTGGACAAGAGAAGAGACAAGGGCAAAGATAAGGTCTAAGCTAAAGAGAAGTTGATCAAACTTCATTTTGAGGTTTGGGATTTAGTTGATTTTTTTTCTTTGATAGATGCATGTTTGATTTGTGTGGATTGTTTTGTTTAACTTGTTAATACATGTATGTTAATTAGATTATGGAATATTGTGGGTTATGATATAGCTTAATAGCTCTTTTAGTTATTAATTTGTGTATATGTTAATATTGATGAGTTACATGATGATTTTGAGTTTGTTATAATTGTGCATGAAAAGTTATTTATGAGATTATTTAGCTTGAAGGCCATTTTGGCTGGAATTGGGGGTTTGATTGTGTCAATAGATGAGTTTTATAGCTTTGATGTGAATGTGGCATGATTTTGGTTGACATAGTAGTCGTGTATGTGGTTATAGGGGTGTATGTGAAAGGTATGTGTTAGAGATTTGTGGATTTGGGAGTTTGAACACAGAGTTCAGGCTCTGTCACGAGTACGACAAGGCTCGCGAGCACGACAGAGTGCTCCATAGGCAAAGTTTGCTTTGCTGTGTTCTGTTGCGAGTGCGACATCTGTCGCGGGTGCGATAGTAGTGTAAGTTGGTTCTATCTCAAGCGCGGCAATGTTGAGAGTTTTGTATGCAAGTTATTTTGTCTTTATTTGCATATAACATTGCATTGGTTTATAAATAATTATGCATATGGAAGTTTAATGTGTTAAATAAGGGAATGTATAAGCATACTTGGTAGGTATAGTCTTGGCATGATTGATAATCAAGCATGTATGTATGTTCTTGGTTGCAAAGTTATTATATGATGTGAGTTATACGTGCAATGGTTCATAAAAGGTACTGGTGTAAATGTGAAGTATATGGTATAATGAATAGAGTTTATATGCTTAAGCCTGAATTAGACATAGTAGTGGATAGATGGGCATGCCTATAAAGGGTTAGAGTTTTAATTGCCAGTGTGGCCCCTTTTAGGTCTAGAGTTTGTTACCTTTGGTATCTAAATGTTTATAAGTTAGGTCTCCAGATGTTTGATACTGCTTGACAGTATCCATAGTACCCCTATCCACCATCGATGTGAATTCAAGCCATTCTATTATGTGTTTGTGATTGAATAAGAAGAGCAATGATGTATTTACATGTATACGGAAGTATATGTGATGTAATGATATGTTACTACTAGTTGCATATGATAAATGTCAAAGGTTTGTTAATGTGTGTTTGATTACGTATTAAAAGTAGTGATAAGTTATCACTTATCGTATGTGATATATGCAAAAGAATCTTGAGATTATATACGTGTTGGCAAAATGTAAATGATATAGAAATGTTAGTAATATGTTCATTTTAAATTACTAGCTTGTGAATGTAATAATGTGATAAGCATGATTATTGTGGATATGTTTATTATTGTTTGATGTTTGCGACTTCGTTAGAAGTCTATTTGCTTTTGTATATCCCCACTAAGCGTTATCGCTTAGCACGGGCGTTTTTCCCATGTAGGTATGCAGGTTTGGTTTATAGAGAGTTGTGCATCTACAGGCCACTAGGAGTTAGAGCTTGATGTGTCTTTTTGTATAAGATTATTTTTGTAGTGGATAGTGTACTGATATGTAAGAGAATTTGTATATGACAAGTGTAATGTTATTAAGGATAATGGCATATTGTAATGTAAATAACTAAAATTGTATGTATGATATTCTGCTTATAGTAGTTGAAGAAAATCATTAGTGCTTATTTGTTTGGTATGATATGTATTGTATGTGTATGCATGCGTAGCAGCTCTGGTATCCTTCCAGGGGGTATTGGGCGCTGCATTTCCCCTATGGCGATACTTAAGTATATAAGAATACTTCTAGCCATTGCTACTCATTATGATTATGAGATAGGGCACATGGATGTGAAGTCATCTTTCCTTAATGGAAATCTGACTGAGGATATATATATGACACAATCTGAAGGATTTACATCCAAAGATGGCGAAACGTTATTTAAGCTTCAAAGATCCATTTATGGATTGAAGCAAATATCCAGTAGCTGGAACATTTGATTCAATGAGATAATCAAAGATTTTGGTTTTTCACAGAATGAGGATGAGCCTTATGTATATAAAGAAGTACAATAGTTTTCCTTATTTTGCATGTGGATGACATACTAATCATGGGAAATGATATTTCCATCCTTCATTGGTCAAGATTTATTTATCCAAACAATTATCCATGAAAGACCTTAGGGAAGCATCTTACATTTTGAGAGTAAGGATCTATAGAGATAGATCCGATAAGATGCTAGGTCTTTCATAATCAACGTACATAGATAAGGTATTGAAGAGGTTCAGTGTGGATCTCTTTACGAAAGGATTTACTCCTATGGCATATGGGAAAAGCCTTTTTAAATATATATTTCCTCAAACATAAGAGTAGAGAGAAAGCATAAGGAAGATCCCATATGCATTTGCAAGTGGATTAATCATGTATGCTATGCTATGTACATGTCTAGATGTATCGTTTGCTCTGAGTGTTATGAGTAGATTCCAGACAAATTATGGGAAGGAACACTTGACAGTAGTCAAGAACATCCTTAAGTACTTGAGAAGGACTAAAGAGATGTTCTTGGTGTATGGAGATGGTGATTTACATGCAAGCGGGTATACGAGTGCCAGTTTTCGGTTTGACAAAGACGATTGTAAATCACAATCAAGTTTTGTGTTTATAATGTGTGAAGGAGCAATCAGTTAGAAAATTTCCAAATAAGAGATGACTATAGGCTCAACAACGAAGGTTGAGTACATTATAGCTTCTAAAGCGGTAAAGGAAGCAGAGTGGATCAAGAAGTTCATCATAGAACTAGGAGTGATCCCTAGCATCGTTGATCCAACACCCTTGTATTGAGACAATAATAGAGCCACTATGTAAGCAAAGGAGCCACAATCTCATCAATGGTCCAAACATGTCCTCAGACGCTACTATCTCATAAGGGAGATTATAGGTGGGAATGATGTAAATATTGAGAGAGTTCCCACAAATGATAATGTGGCAGACCTTCTTATGAAAGCACTATCCCATAATAAGTTTTATCACTGTGTACATTCTATAGGCTTTAGATATATGGGTGATTGGCTCTAGTGTAAGAGGGAGATTATTAGTCATATGCCCTAAAGCACATGTATAATAGGGTTTCCATCCATGTATAAACATTCTATTTGAATAATAATTTATATAGTCTTTAGTGTTTTTCGTTATTGACATTTTCTTGCATATGACTTAAACTATAGAATGTAATCCTTGGTATATGAACATAGCATAAAGGTAATCATGAAGAGTTCATGATATGAGATTCCCATTATATGCAAATGTGTTAATACCTAAATTATCCCTAGTCACATCATTAACAAGAAAAGACATTATTAATACAGATAAACTAGCACATGTTGTACTTCTTGAATAGTACAAGCAGTAGTTCTCATTATCTGTGATCATTGAGATGATTAAAGTTAACATAGGGATACTTGTTAGAAAAACTAGTATATTAGATACCTATCATGGAAAACTTCACATGGAAACTTATATTATATTAGTGAAGTGTCTCATCATATCAGTAGTGCAAGTATCCTTGGACTTGAGATCACTAAAGTATCTCAGGTAGCAAGTGTTATACTTTGACTCCTATGTTTTTATTCCTCGAATGGACATACATAGCTCGAAGATTAGGTATAGCATAAACTACTTAGAGGTAGTTGAGTGACCAATAAAGGAGTCACCATCCCAGTTATAATGAGGAGTTCTATCTCACGTATTTCTTTACTTCTTTATTCAAAAAACCATGGCCAAGGTAGAATGCAAGGTGAATGAGATTCACAAAAGAATTTTAGGAATAAAGATAAAATTATGAGAATACAATAAGTTCATGAATGAATTAATACATATCCATATCTAATTTATGAATATGTAACACCCCGTTTTCCCCCTAGTAGTTTGATCCATTCCGTGTGCTAGTGTGTGTGTGTGTTTTAGCATGTGTTAATTAAATTGAGTTTTATGCATGTGTTTTGGGTTTGCTAGGATGTGAGTGTATGTAGGGAGTTAGTGTGTATATTAGTGTGGTTAGAATTGGGTGTTGTGTTGTGTTGTGTTTAGTTGTAGGGTGTGAGTGATCAAATCCCACCAATCCCTAGTTGACATGTGGCAAGGAATGGAAAGAGGGTATATATAGCTAGGAGAGAGAAAATAAGAGAGAACCAATTCAGCTCTCTCCCTGCCGTCCCTCCCTTTCCCCTTCTTCTTCCTTTTTCTTCCTCTCTTGTGCCTTAGACTTGATTCAAGTGGGTATTGGTAGATATTGATCAACTCAAGTGAGATTGGTAAGGTTTTGGTTGGGCTTTTCTCTTCTTATTCATCTTTTCTTTGATCTTATTAGTAATTATTTTAAGTTAGGGTTTTTAGTTGGTTATTTGATTTTGGGTGTTCTTGATCAGAGGTGCCTCCTAAAGAACCTAAGGGAAAAGAGAAGGCTAGTAGGAGTGGTGCTCTTTGATTAGGAGCAAAGGATTTCTAGGTTTGGGAAATTTATGTTTTGACATCTAATGTGATTATTGTACTGGGTTTGATTTTCTGGAAAGTTTATGTGGTTAGTGGTGTTTATGTTGGTCTAAATGTGATGGATTTTGCTTAAGTTGTGTTGAGATGACTTGTTGCTGAATTCTTGAATTAAATTTTGAGTTGGATGAGTTTATGCAACAAATTTCTGGTTTTGATAAATTGGGGATTTTTGATTATGTTAACGGCATGTTTTAATGGTAATTAGTGGCATAAAAGTTGGGTTTTGTGTTGTGTATTATGGTTAGAAAGTTTAACTTGAGTTGTGTTAAAGTTTGGTTGAGAATTGGGTTAATTTTGGTGGGATTTCTGGGTTTGGGATGATCCACACGGCGGTATGAAATGGGCATACCACCGTGTGATCATATTCTTTTCTTCAGTTTCCTTATCCGTGATTTTACACATCGGTAAGGACTTTGCATACCGCCATGCAAAGTCATTCTGCTTTGAAGGATTTCTGCGTTGTGCATTTTACACGGGGATAAGGAGTTCCCATACCGCTGTGTAAATGCATTATGTTTTCCTGTTGGCTTCTCCTTTAGCATGCTACACGGCAGTATGGCTTTTCCTTACCACCGTGCAGAATGTCTTACACGGCGGTAAGGTTTGGTCATACTGCCGTGTAAAAGCCTTCTATCCCGAATTTCTGAAGTTTTGAATTCTTGTCTTTTCGTTCCATTTTAACTTATATTTTGGTTTTAATATTTAATTAGCATCACCACAACTTTTAAATGATATTCAACTGCAATTATTTTGCTTCATCAAATTATATTGAATGTTATGTTTCGATTATGGAATGTATTATGCATGGCCTGCAAGAGTCAAACTAGTGGTAGTTAGGCATGCCTAATAGAGTTCAGTAGCTGCAGCCCCCAATGTATTCCGGACCCTGATCAGGTCCCCGTTTGGATTCTCGTGATCCTCAATGTGTATGGATCTTGTTTAAGATCCCCCAATGTGAAAATGTTTTGAATGAGAAAATAATGATGTTGCTTTTCGTTTGTACCCTCGAGTACCCCCAATGTGTTCACTCTATATCCACTATTGTGAGTCAGTAGGTGTTTGTCTTGTTGTGAATATGAGCATGTGAAATAAATTGCTATTTGAATTGACTATGAGCTTGTGAATCCAATTGAATACGGTTAAGCTATGAATTATATATATATGTGATTATAAGCATATGCCATTTTGAATGTGTTTTGCCTCAACGACCATTGTGAATGGCCGTTCATATTTTTGTGTGTTCTCCCCACTAAGCGTTATCGCTTAGCATGGGTATTTCATCTGTGCAGGTGCATAAGGTTTTAAGCTTTTGGGAGAGTCTCCTCAGGTCTAGCCAACACAGAAGTTTGAAGTGTTAGGACTTAGTTTTGTTCTTAGATTCTTTTTGTAATATTTTGGGCTCTCATTGTATTATTCTTTTGTATTGCTTCCGCTATGTATTCTTTTGGAAGAATGTAATTTCATATTATCGGTTATGTACTGACTATATTTCTGTAATGAACCCTTTTGATATCAATGAATGAATTTTAAGTTTTAATTTTCGTTATTTTCTGTATATTGCGTATTTGTATATTGTTCTATTTGTTTGGTGACACCCCTGCTCGTATGGGTTCTCACTCCTTAGAGGATGGGTTCTCCTATGTATGGGTAGGGGTGTTACAGAATGAGACTGGAAGAATGGTGAAATGAGTGATTGCATGAAAACTTGATATAAAAAAGTAAAAGTGGAAACAACTAAAATTCCAGTCATTTTGGTACTCATGATGCTTGACTAGAAGTCTCTTATGACTTGTACAATAATATATAGTAAATATCAATTAAGAATTGAAAATATGGCTTAAAAGAGTTTAAATCATAAGAGTCCCAATTCAACGAGGACTCTTGGTTACTTTTTGTACTGCCAACATACATAGGAAAATTAAAAGGTCACACACATATAAGAATAAAGGTCTAAGGTAAAAAAGCAATGTATAAGAATGACATGGAATGTCATGGAAACTTATTAAATAAGTTGGTAAGAGAAGAAAAAGGGTTTAATAGTCAGAGAAAAAGCCTCAATTGTAGAAAAGGCCCACCTAGCCTAGTTTGCGCATAGAACTTTTGTGAGCTACAGATATTTTCTCTGGAGCCCAGTCTGCATTGGATGCATCTAATAATTGTTATAGGGCTTCATTAATATGTTATAAGGTTTCACATAAAGTTTGAATAAGGTTAGAGCTCATTCAAATGCGTAAGCCCAAGTATTTTGTGCTCTATGCACAGATTTGGTGGATTGGGCCTGTGAGTGTCACTTAAGGCCATCTGATTGGTCCAAGTACTTTTAGGAGGTAAAACCATTATAATATAACCCTAATCTGACCCATGAAGTGTACAAATACACCTCAAAGTCGAAATTAAATGTTAACTAAAATTATAACTCTATTTGACTTAAAACCCTAAGTTTTCTCTCTATCTCTTTCTCTCTTGTAACTAAATATGCTTTACTAGTCCTTAAGCTAATTTCAGCCATTGTTACCCCTTAAGAAGGTTCTTAAACTTTATTTCTTATGTGGATACCTTGGAGGTGCCTTAAAGTAAGGACACTGGTGGTTTACAATAACCCGATCCTAAGTTTTACAACTGTTTAACAAACTCTTACAGTGAAGTTCTTAACTTTAGCTTAGGAATTCATTCTTTTGACTAGATCATCCTTTATAAGTTTACAAGTTTATAAATTTTTGCCTTCTTGTGTGTGATCTATGATGCTTGTAAACCTCCTAGGTTGGCAGATTTAAAGGTTGATATCTAGAACCCGCTGGAGGAAGTCAATTTGGTTACATCAGAGGAACTAAAATTTACTTACATCAAAAGCTATTTGAAACCAAAATTGAAGTCCAACATACTGGAATTGCTTAAAGATTTAAAGCTTACTTTGCTTGTGAATATAAGGACATTCCTAGCCTAGACTGGAATTTGATGGAGCATCGCCTACCGATTAAACCTGGGTAATTGCCTTTTTATCAACAACCTATGAGGGTTTTAGAAGAAGTGGAATTAAAAGTCAATTGAAAGGCTACTTAAAGCTGGTTTTATTAGACCAGCTAAATATGCACAGTGGCTGGCAAACATGGTGCTTATAGTCAAAAAGAATGGAAAAGTCCATATATGTGTTGACTTTAAGGACCTAAATGCCGCCACTCCTAAAGATGTATATATTATGCCTGTAAATGACATGTTGGTTGATACTACTGCTAGTCATGAGATTTTGACCTTTTAGGATTATTTTGTTGGGTATAATTAGATTTTCATAGCTGAGGAAGACATATCCAAGACCGCTTTTAGGTACCAAGGTCCCATTGGGACATTTGAATGGCTTGTCATGCCATTTGGTCTAAAAAAATGCCAGTGCAACCTATCAGAGAGCAATGAATGCAATTTTTCATTATTTAATTGGTCACTCTATGGAAGTATACATTGATGACATAGTAGTGAAGTCAAAGAAGGAGTCACACCATGTTAATCATCTGAGGAAGGAATTTGAAAGACTAAAAAAGCATTAATTAAAGTTGAACCCACTTAAATGTGCTTTTGGTGTTAGAGTTAAAAACTTTCTCGGTTTCCTAGCTTATTAGAGAGGAGTAGAAGTGGATAAGAATAAGGCAAGGGCGATTACAGAATCCATATTGCCACAGAATAAGAAAGAACCGCAACAATTCTTAGGGAAAGTCAATTAGCTGAGAAGATTCATTTCTAACTTGGTAGGAAAGATGAAAGAATTCTATGGCTTACTAAAGCTAAAAAAAGGTGGATAAGTTTGTATGGAAGGATCAACATCATATTGCTTTTGACAAAATTAAAGATTATCTTAACAAACCTCCTATTCTTATGCCTTCAAAGGAAGGTTTACACATTTCTGCTTTATTTAATTCTATTGGTTGCTTGCTTGCACAAAATAATGTACAAGGGCATAAACAGGCAATTTATTATTTAAGCATAATATTGGGTGACTGTGAAACTAGTAATTCTCTTATTGAGAAGTTATGTCTGGCTTTATATTTTGCATGCACTAATGAGGCATTATTTGATTAGATATAAGGTGTATGTTGTATCATAAATAGATCTAGTTAAATATATGTTAACCAAGCCACTTATCATAGGGAGAATAGGCAAATGGGCTATTGCCTTGGCTGAATTTACTTTAGCCTATCTTTCCCAAAAATCTGCGAAAGGGCAGGCCTTGGCTAATTTTCTTACTGATCATCCTTGTGTTAAAATAGTGAAAGAGAAATAAGCAGATCTAGGAGTTTTTCAATTGCAGAAGTCCCTATGGGTTCTGAAATTTAATGGCTTTAGTATAGGAAAAGCAACTGGAACAGGTATTATTATAATTTCTCCCACAAGTACCAAGACACCTTTGTTGTTCAACTTGGATTTTAACTACACCAATAACCAAGAAGACTATAAGGCTTTGGTGATCAATTTAGAAATTCTCAGAAAATAGGGAGTTGAAGAGATTACCATTATTAGGAATTCTAAATTGGTACTCAAAAAACAATCTGGTGAATACAGGTGCATTAGTGTATTGCTACCATTCAGATGTTCAAGGAGTTTAAAGAGTTCTCATTCTATCATGGTGCTAGAAAAGCTAGTTGGGAGGCTGATGAAATGGCCCGAATTGCTTCTGTTTTGAAAATGTATAAGAAAATAACACATTTTCTTATCTTGATGGAAAAGCGAAATCACCCCATTCATTATAGAGAGAGGCATTCAACTAAAGACATTCAATACAAATATTAGGAAATCTACAAATTGGAGAAAGGAGTTGAAGAAATACCTAAATTATCCTTCCATTAAAGTACCTTATGCTGTGAGAATTCGTGCTTTACAATATATGCTCTTTGAGGTAGATCACTACAGGAAAGGTTTTGATGGCTGACTTCTTAGATGTCTAAATTTTCCAAATTCTCTAGAGGTTATGAAATAGGTCCGAAAGGTGTATGTGGAGCTCATCAGTCTGGTATGAAGATGAGGTGGTTGACAAAAAGACAGGTTATTATTGGTTGTTTATCTTGGAAGATTGCATTAATTATGCTAAGGGTTGTTAACGATGTCAGAAATATGGGGTTTTTTAGAGGATTCCTGCTAGTGAATGCATCCTATTATTAAGCCATGGCCATTTAGAGGTTGGGAAATTGATCTTATTGGGAAAATATATCATGCTTCCTCAAAAGGCACAGTTTTATAATAGTATCCACTGACTACTTTAATAAATGGGTCAAAGCAATTCCATTGAAGAAAGTGGAGCAGAAGGATGTAATGTATTTCATAAAGGAGAATTTAATTGACAGATTTGGCATAGCTGAGTCTATTACTACTAATCAAGGCACTATATTTACTGGGGATGAGGTGAAAGCCTTTGCTACGGATTATCGGATGAAGTTAATCTATTCCACTCCATATTATCCTTAAGCAAATGGATAGGCAGAAGCCTCAAACAAGGTGTTTATCAACATCCTACAGAAAATGCTAGAAGATAATCCCAGAGATTGGTACAAGATACTGTCATAAATGTTATGGGCATATAGAACATCTAAATGGGAAGCCATTAGGGTAAGTCCATTCATACTCACCTATGGTCATTGTGTTATACTTCCAATGGAAGTGGTTGTTCTTTCTTTGAGAATAGCCAAATAGCATGATTTTACACTTGAGAATTTCACACAAGTAATGGTTATAAAGTTAGAAGATCTAAATGGTGTAGGAATCCAAGCACTTAACAAGATGACCATTCAAAAATACAAAGTTTCAAATGCATACAACAAAAGGTTGAAGAGAAAGACCTTTGAGGAAGGTGAATTAGTATGGAAACTCATATTACCTATTGGCAGCAAAGATCACACATTGGGAAAGTGGTCAGGCAAATGGGAAGGACCATTTAAAGTGCACAAAGTCCTCAGAGGCAATGCTTACTAGTTATCTAGCTTAGAAGGTGAACCTCACAAGCATTTTTCCTACCATCTGGGAAAGTATTCAACAACAACCTTAGAATTTTCCTGCTTTAAAGTCGAATAATGGTCGTGTCACCTATTTATAACAACAAGTATATTTCCTATGATAATTTTAATGTAAGTAGGCATCTAGCTACTTTCTAATAAAATAGAGTCGATTCATGGCTTTATCAATTTCTTGTGCATTTTTAGTATTCAAATCAACTTGGCCTCAGGCCACAACTGCGACACCCTTACTATACCAATACTATTACGATGTTAAGCGATTAATGGAGAAATATATATATACATACACACACTTCACTAATATAATCATCTTCACTTAATTATAAATCTCTTTGCTAATTGCCGATTACAAGTTAGCTTATTGATTTACCTATAACTGTCCAATTTTACTACTCATTTGGTAAAAATTTCGGTAGCATAACTTTTTAAAACTTAACCTACCCAACCTGCATGGCAAACAATTCCACAGCCATAAGGGGCACAACAATTTATAAACAGTACAGTATTCATTCATTTCATACATTCCATGGCAAATTTTATAACACAAGTCTTTATACATATAAATATTCATACTTAAATCCATTGTACATTTCAAACTTAACTTCCAAAGTTGGCTACTATGACGCGCGCCGGACCCGACCCGTTCCCGGGGTGCCCACTTTTAGGGCTCGAGAGGGTTCGCGTCTTTTGATCTTAGGCAATCATGAGATATTTTGGACACCTCCTTCCAATAGCAAACTGGAAATATCATCTAATCCCATGAAATCTTTAGGCACCTTTGAGTTATTTTGGAGTCGTCACCCAATTTATAAGAAATTGGGAAAGTTCGTCTAACTTCGGAGGTCTAAACTAGAAAAAGATTCAGAACTTCACTCTTATTAATGCCTTGGTTAATTATAAATGGGTTTTAGTTTTAAAATTTTATCTCTTTTCTCACACGGTTATGCATCAAAAATAAAGCACAAAGAAAGCAGTAAAAAAAGCAGTAAAATAAAGCAAACCACACAAAAATAAAGGAAATATAAAATTGGGACAAAATACAATCCCCCAAAATAAAACGGTATTAAAATTTGAGACAAAAAATACAATCCCCCAAATAAAATTAAATGAAACATAAATAAATAAATAAAAACTCATAGTAAATACACAAATATTCATAAATTGGGATATTATTTAAGATAGGAAGATTGCTTCCTTCATATTCACTTTAGGAAATCGAAGAGTTATTTTTATGCATTATCGATAAAACCAGGATGAATTATCCCATTTTGATAAATTAACTCTTCTTTTTAGTGTGCATTTTTATTGGTTGAAATTAGGACATTGGTCCCATTTTATTAGAAAAAATCGCAATTTATTAATAAATGTATTTTTATGATTTTTAGTTAACGTACATAAAATAAACTAAATTTATTACATAATAAAAACAAATAATGAAAAATAATAAAAAATACTTAGAATGACAAAATCAATCAAGATGGTGTCTTCAACTCTTCATGGGCTCCCACTTGCCATTGGAAAAACTCACACATAAAAAAATAAGTTTTGAAATAAAAAAAAAAACACAAATAAAAGATGTTAGTAATAAAAATGAATTTAAACGTATTAACATATGAAAATGAATTGAAATAAAATGCATTATGAGTGACAAACTAATTAAATGACATAATAAAATAAATAAACATATTAAAAATTCAACATACATAAAAACATAAATGATAATAATAATAATGATAACAATAGCAAATAATAATAACAATAAAAAAGAATAATAATAATAATAATAATAATAATAATAAAAAAAAACAAAAGTAATAATAATATTAACAACAACAACAACAATAATAATAATAATAATAATAATAATAATAATAATAATAATAATAATAATAATAATAATAATAATAATAATAATAATAATAATAAACAATAACAATAAAGAAGCTGAACAATCAAGCAAGCAAAAATAAAAAGGAATAAAATAAACAAAACATGTTAAAGTATCTTAAATAATAATAATAATAATAATAATAATAATAATATGAACAATCACTGAAGAACACAAGAATAAGAAATAAAAATATGTTAAGGAAAAAATATTGAATTTATGACTACATCACATAAAATACAAAAAAAAAAATAGATCTAAAAGAATCTACATGGTTGCTAATTAATTATAAACAAAAAATATAATAATAATAATAATAATAATAATAAATACAAAATTAAATCCAAAATACTTACTATCAAAATTTGATTTGATGAATGAAGGTAAATGATCAATTTTCTTGTCTTGATTTGTAAAAAATAAGATTAGAAAAATAAAATATGGAAGAAAAATTTTATCCCAAGAACAAAAAATTATTTTCTTTATCTCAAGAAAAAAATTATTAAAAAAGAAGAATAAAATTCCTAAGAACAAAGAATTGTTCTCTTTCGCTCAAGAATTAACTTAGAAAAATTCTTTAAATATTAGGAGAATTTGTACTTGAAGAAGAAGAAGAAAAGGAAAAATAAATTTTGAAAAAAAATTCCCCTTTTTTCCTCTCAAAAAACACATTTTATACCCAAAAGAATCAGATTTAATGAAAAAATTAAATTAATTTAATTCCCATCAAACACAAAAAACTAAATAATTTAAAAGGTTTAGAGAAAAAATGGTTTTAAAATTAAATTCTGCATAAAAAATGAGAAAAAATGCCATAAATTGGCTAAAAACCGCCCAAAAGGGCTACTGGAGGGACACTGGGTGCGGAAGGGCGCCCAGGCACGCGGAGAGGGCGAGCGACGCCCAGGGCATGCGCCTGCTACCCGTAGGCGACGGGCATCGCTCGAGCGCAGCGACACCCAGCGCGCGGTGACGAGCGACTCCCTGCGCGTCACCCACCGCACGGGGCGAGCGACGCCCGCGCTGGTCGCTGCCGTGGGAGCTCCAACGCGCGCTGGCACCCGAAATTTTTTTTTTTAACTAATTATGACAAAAAATACTATCCATTCAAAACACCCTTTTTTATTTTAAAATATTTAAAATAATTTTTAAAATATTTTTATTTATATTTTTTTCAAAAGCAAACTTGACAAGAAAACTATCACTTTCAACTTTCTTTTTGCCTATAAACAGGCATCTGCTTTCATCATTGGATAATTCTAATCTATGCTGTCTCGGGACCCAGTGTCTACAGTTGCCCCCAATTTTGGGGAGGCTAGTGCATGGGTTCCTAGGTGAGCCAAAATTCAGAGAAAGGAAAGAAGCACGTACCTGAGGCAGCCTCCTGAAGAATCGGCTACTCCCTGGAGAATAGTGTTGTGATTGGTATCATGAACATTATCCTTCCGGGTTGTACCGAGCCGTTAAGTAGACTACAAAGTGCGGTCATTCTTGAATATCACTGAGTCGTTAAATAGACTACAAAGTGGTTGTCATCCTCTTGGATTGCACTGAGTCGCTGACAAGACTATGAAGTGCAGACATTCTAGAATTTCACCGGGTCGTTAAATAGACTACAGAGTGAGAGCGCCATCCTCAAATGGCGATGCACCGAGTCTGCTCCAGACTTACAAAACGCTGAAAATGTTCCCCTCAGAGGACTGCACCGAGTTGCTGACAAGACTACAAAGTGCGGGGGTCATCCTCAGATGGTGATGCGCTGAGTTTGCTCTAGACTCGCAAAACACGAGAAATGTCCTCCTCAGAGGACTACACCAAGTCGCTGACAAAACTACAATGTGCAGGGGCCATCCTCAGATGGTGATGCGCTGAGTCTGCTCTAGACTTACAAAACGCGAGAAATGTCCTCCTCAGAGGACTGCATCGAGTCGGTGACAAGACTACAAAGTGCAGGAAATGTCCTCCTCAGAGGACTGCACCGAGCCATTAAATAGACTATAAAATGTGGGAAATGTCCTCCTCAGAGGACTGCACCGATCCGTTAAATAGACTACAAAATGCGGGAAATGTCCTCCTCAGAGGACTGCACTGAGCCGTTAAATAGACTACAAAATACGGGAAATGTCCTCCTCAGAGGACTGCACCGAGCCGTTAAATAGACTACAAAATGCAGAAAATGTCCTCTTCAGAGAACATTTGAAATTTGCCTCCTCAGAGGACCTGAAAGTTTGCCTACTCAGAAGACTTTGAGATTTGCCTCCTCAGATGACTTTGAGGCTTGTCTCCTCAGAGGACTTGAAAATTTGCCTCTTAAGAGGACTTGGAGAATTTACCTCTTAAGAGGACTTGGAGAATTTGCCTCCTAAGAGGACTTGGAGAATTTGCCTCTTAATAGGACCATTGAAATTTGCCTCCTCGGAGGACTTTGAGATTTACCTCGTAAGAGGACTTGGAAATTTGCCTCTTAAGAGGACTTGGAGATTTCCCTCTTAAGAGGACTTGGAAATTTGCCTCCTCAGAGAACTTTGAGAATTTGTCTCCTTAGAGGACTTTGAGATTTGCCTCTTAAGAGGACTTGGAAATTTGCCTCTTAAGAGGACTTGGAGAATTTGTCTCCTAAAAGGACTTAGAGAATTTGCCTCCTCAGAGGACTTCATCTTGACTTGATCGCCTTGCTCGGGTGAATGTTAATGTTGAATTGAAACTGTCCTTGACCACCTTTTACATGTGCGGCCTTCATTTGGACTTTTCCTACAAGGCTGTGTGCACCGGAATATATACAAGAGATTGTGCATGCAATATAAAAGGTTATATGCAGATGTTTGCTAAAGAATTATATGAAATACATACAAAAATGGATAGACCATATCCTGGGTGGTTAAGGATCCGTTGAGGATATGACTTGGCTGCTCAATCATGCCTCCAAGGATCTAGAAGAGTGTCGTCTTAGCTTTAGGGACTCCGACCCATAAAATTTTTAGAAAGAATAGTCAGGTGTGCATCTTTGCCCCTTGGTCAATGAGCATTTGCCCAAGATTCTGAGTCATGTCCTCGCATCATACACTATCTGCTTGAAGGGAAATCATCCGAAGTAATACCGCCTTATCACTCAAGGCATCGAAAGTCATTGTTTTAAAGATAGTGCATCCATTGTGGATTTTCACACTAGCTTTTCTTTATGGAAAATGCGTCCCTTTGGGGATTTTCACATAATCCTTTGTCTAATTTTTGCCTGGAATGGACCCAACCCAATCTAGCGGCTTTTACTCATTTAATTTTTTGTAGGGCAAACTGCTTGTTTTCAAGTTTTCACCCAGCCCTTTGGCCTAACTTTTGCTTAGAGAGCTATTCACGGTTTTCAACTCTAAAGGCCTCTTTTTTTATTTATTTTTTTTTGGAAAGACTAAAATAGCTCAAAGCCGATAACAGGGTGACTCTGCTGAAGCGTCAAACCAATGATAGCAATGGAGGCCATACATAGTAAATTGTGCATATGCCGAGAAGAAATAATGCACTACCTTTTTATACTGGAACTTAAATCATTTTGAGTATGCAAGATAAAGTGCTCTGCTTATATTAACATACTATTGTATAAATGCATATGTTCCACTCCGATTTCATCACACATGATCATCATTTGGCATTAATCTCAAAAATACAAGACCCTATCTAATCTCGAGATGGATCCTGAAAGCATTAAACTCCTGTTATCAATCAGCCCTCTTGGGTTTTCATGATTGAACATTTTCTCTCCGCCCCTAATTGTTTTTCAAAGCGCCTTTTTTCAATTTTCGCCTTCACGGGACGCCAAATTTTATCAAGGCTACCTTTTTTCAATTTTTGACTCGCGGGACTTCTAATCTCTTCTTTTGATTTTTGGTTTTTAGCCATGGGACTTCTTGAGTCTGTCGATGCTGATTGGTTGTTCAAACTCATTCCCATCACTGTCAGTCGAAATCGTTGTTCTCTCGGGCGACAACTTCTCAAGAACAAATGGGCCTTCCCATGTCGGCCTGAATTTACCTCTTACGCCTAAAACACTCGAACTCATTTCCTTAAGGACTAAATCTCCCTCTTTCTTCGAGTGCTTTTTGACTTTCTTCCCAAATGATCGAGTAAATCTTCTCTGATAGATTTGGCTGTGATAATAAGCCCGCAACCTATCCTCCTCTAATATATTCAACTGCTATAACCGTCGCTATGCCCAGTCAGCTTCTGGAATCTGGGCTTCCATGATACCCTTAAAGATTTGAGCTCTACCTCAACCGGCAGTATTGCTTCCACCCCATATACCAAGGAATAAGGCGTGGCCCCTGTAGAGGTTTTGACGGTGGTTCTCTAGCCCCAAAGTGCAAAAGGCCATTTTTCTGCCCAATCCATGTAGTTCTGAACCATCTTGGCCAATATTCTTTTAACATTCTTGTTGGCTGCTTCAACCACGCTGTTAGCTTGAGGTCGATAAGGAGAAGAATTGTGATGCTGGATTCCATATTTCTAAAGTATCTGTTTAGTTTCTGCTAAGAATTGTACCCCATTATCAGACACAATGTGATGTGGAAGATCGTATCAAATTCTTCTCAATGAACTTGGCCATATCCACATGTCAATTCTTTTCCCTCCCTTTTTTTGGTTTTTTTTTTATTCTTTTTTCTTTGACGAGCTTTGTTCAAAATTGATAGTTTACACATACACGTACTTCTCTTCTTAACTGTTAGGGGTGACGTTGACCAATCAAGTCGGGTGGTGAGCTTTGATAAGAAATTTGGCCTCATTTCTGCTTGTAGATCTCTTCTTTTAACCTTCTCTGCCCATTCTAACTTGAGTCTTCTGAATTTTTTCTAGGTTGGTCCATGATTGGGATATATAGGCATAGCGTGTTCAGCGACTTCACGATCATCTCCCGGCATGTCTTCATAGGTCCAAGCAAAGACTTTTTTATACTTTTTTACTTTTCTCAAGTTTATCTCACTTCAGGAGTGATATCAGATGCCGAAAGGATCTCGAGATTAAATGAGGCAGTATTAATTAAGTTAATATCAAATGTAAATGACTGGTGTGTAATAACCCATTTTGGACCCTAGTAGTTTTGGTAATATTTTATCGGGATAAGTTAAACTTAAAGGTGGAATAAGATGTGATTGTGTGAATTTGTAAGTGTTTTAGGGTATAAAGTTTTGAGGGTGCATGTGTGGTTTGAGAAGAAGAGTAGTGGACTGAGTGAGGGTTCTGTAGCGAGCGTGACAGAACATTTCGTTTGTCGGGTCCTCTAAGTTGGATTATAGTTGGATGATTTGATGGGCTTTGGACACATGGCAGTTTGGGAGAGTGACACCTGCATTTTATACATGTGTTTACTAAAGAATTTAGTGAAGTGAGTGGCATTAATTGAGCTGTGTTGGCATTTAGTGAGTTTGGTGGGCATTTAATTGGGTTGTTGGCTTTGGATTTGGGTTGACCGGCCACTCCCTTGAGTTTCTCTTCATTTTCTGCTTTTGGACTTCTTTTGTTCATTTTCTTTCTTTGTTCTTTGGTTTCTTCCGTGCTCTTTTCTTTTCTTATTCTTTTGCTTGTTCCTTAATAGAGTCACTTGGATTGGTTTGAAGAGAGTGTTGTGAGGGTTGAGTTGGTTCCTGTGAAGAGGTAAGTAGTAGATTTCCATGAATTGGTCTTCTTCTTCTACTTAGTTTTGTGTATTTGATTTAAGGTTAAGAGTATGGATTAAGAGTTTGTCTTAATTGATTTGTGCATGGAAGCTGTTGACAAGAAGTTGGACAAAGGTAAGGAGAAGATCGAAACCGAGTAGAGAGCAGTGATTGAGCTACCTAGAGGTTGGGATCGAGTGTGATTTCAGTTATTTTGCATGTGTTTGTGATTGAGTAATTTATGCTTGAATAGAGATATGTATGAGTAGTGATGCATGATGAGCTTTGATTAGTTCATTAGTTTTGTTTTAGTTGTATGATTGTTATGTATTCATTTTGATTGCTTGTAGTGTTTAAATGAGTTAGCATGTTAAGATTGTAGTTGAATAGTAAAAATTGAGTGTCGGTTGATGATTGACGTTTTGAGTGCATTGGAGGTATGTGTAGACACCGGGGCCCGAGTAGCCTTGATCAGAATTACCCAATGATGAAATTAAGTGTGCCTATTTATAGGCAAAAGAATGAAAGTTGGAAGTGATAGTTTCCTTGTTGTTTTGATTTGTTAGGAATAAATAAAAATGTATTTTAAAAATATTTTAAAAATGTTTTAAAAAATTATTTTGGGGGAAAAAAGTGAGTTTTAATTTTTTGTATTTTATAGAAAATTTGAAAAAAAAAAATTCGGCGAATGTCACGGTGGGCGCTCGCCGGCGCGCTGGGCACCGTACGGCGCCCAGCGCGAGCAACACGCTGAGCGTCGCTCGCCCCTAACGCCCCCTCTTCGCCCGTTTTTTATTTTTTTCAGTTTTTGGCCGTTTTTTCTTCACTTTTATGCTTTTTTCTTCATTTTTTTCATAGAATTCAATCCTAAAACCTTTTATTTTCCAACCCTTCAAATTTTTCAATTTTTAGTGTTTATTGGAATTAAATTAATTTAATTTCTTCAATTAAAATCTGAAGTTTTTTTGGGAGGCATAAAATGATTTTTTGGAGAGAGAATTTGGGGGGGATTTTCTTTAGAAAAATATTTTCTTCTTCTTTCTTCTCTTAAAAATAAATTCTCTCAATTTCTAAAGGATCTTTCCAAGTTAATTCTTAAGGCAAAAAGAATAATTTTTGTTCTTGAAAATTTTCTTCTTTTCATTTAACAATTTTTTACTTTTAGACAAATAAATCAATTATTTGTTCTTGAGTAAAAATTCATTTTCAATATTTTATTTTTCTAATATATTCTTACAATCAAGACAAGGAATTAGATCTTACCTTCATTTCATCAAGTTAAATTTTGAGGGTAAGCATTTATGGCTCAATTTTTGATTTAATTTTTTAATTTAATTTTTTGTTTACAATTAATTAGCTAACATGTAAATTCTCTTAGATTCATTTTTTATTTCTTATTTCTTGTGTGCTTGTTTAATTGTTCGTATTATTATTTTTATTCTTGTGTGCTTATTTAATTGTTTGATTATTTTTATTATCACTATTATTATTGTTAGTATTATCATTGTTAACATGTTTTAATATGTTTTATTATTTTACCATTTCTTATTATTCTTCCATGTTCATTTGATTGTTCATCTTTCTATTATTATTGTTTGTTATTATTGTTATTATTATTATAATTGTAATTGTTATTGCTTTATGTCTATTATTATTATTATTATTATTATTATTATTATTATTATTATTATTATTATTATTATTATTATTGTTATTGTTATTGTTATTATCTATTATTACTACCATCACTAGTATTATTTTTTTGTTATCCTTGTTTATTGCCATGATTTATTGAATTTTTATTATTGTAGTTATGTTTTTATGCATGCTGAATTTTATTGTTATTATTTTATGCCTTTTTATGCATGTTAAGTTCTATTGTTATTATTCTATACTTTTTTATGCATGTTGAATTGTTAATTGGTTAATTTGCACATTTTTATTATGTCATTTAATTAATTTGTCACACATGATGCATCCTTATTGGCTTCATTTTGTTTTTTTTATGTTGTATGATTAAATTCATTTTTTATTACTACCATCACTTTTATTTATTTTTTTATTTCAATACTTATTTTTTATGTGTGAGTTTTTCCAATGGTAAGTGAAAGCCCATGGAGATTCAGAGATACCCTTTGGGATTTAATTTGTTATTGTATTTTTTTATTATGTTGGGTTTATTTTATTTCTAATATGTAATTTGTAATAAATTATTTTTTATGCACGTTAATTAAAAAATCACAAAAATATTTATATTAATTAATTTGATATTTTTTCTAAATAAAAAGGGAATCAATGTCCTACCTTTTTCATCCAAAATAAATTCTCACTTTTAAATTATTTTCTTTAATTATGTATGAGAGGACCAATGTCCTCGTCTTTAATAAATAGCCCGATTTATGTATGAATTGTATTTTATTTACCAATGGGAGTTGTATTCCGCCCCTAGTTTTGTTGTAATTTATTTTCATGCACTTTTATTTACTTTATCTACCGCTTTTTTTATGTGATTGACATGTGCTTTAATTAAATTGCATTAAAATTTAATGAGAAATGGAATGAAATGCTAAATTCAAAACTCAATTATAAACTTAATCAAGGTATGAATAAATGGGAAGTCCCCGAATCATCTCTGGTCTTTGGGCTCAACGAGGCGAGAGGACCATTTCAATGTTCCATTGGAATGGGACTTCCAAGACACCTCTTGCGTCCCGTAAAAAGGCATTAACTTGAATAGTCCTAGGCTCCACGAGGCGAGAGGGCCAGCCTAATTTTCTATTAGGATGGGGCCTCCAAGACTCCTCTGGCTTGCCCAAAATGGACATAGCAGCGCTGTCTTAAGCTCATTGAGGCTATATGACCTTTCCCAATGTTCTATTGGGTGGTGACTCCAAAAAACCTCCTTGTTGCCCAAAATGGATGCACTTGTAATTTCTTACAAGTTTTATGAACCTCTCTCGATCGCCCTAAAGGCGGACGGTTCGGGGCGACCTAGGGTTCGGCGCGCATCACAGTATGGTTTTACATGTTTTTCCATGTTCGAGTGGTTTTGAGTAAGTTTGGTTTGGTTTTGGAAAGCTCTATTTTTCTGTGTTTTCGTGAGAATTTAGAAATCACGATTCTGTTGCGAGCGCGACAGAATTAGGCCTTCCATTCTTTTTTGATGAGTTGTTTGGCATTTTGTACAACACGTGAACCTCTTCACGAGTTGTGAAGTTATTCACGAATCGTGAAGATTGGCCGGCATAAATCTGAGGAAGATATGTTGCTGTGCACGAATCATGAGCAAGATGCACGAGTCGTGCTCAGGAGCACGAGTCGTGCACATGAGCACGAGACGTGCATTTTCCTTTTCCTACAAAGCGATTTTGGCTAATGTCGCGATTGCGACAGTAACCCTCTTCCCTACCCTGCTCTACTTCTGAAAATGATTTCTCCTGGTCTCTTTTAGTATGTATTCTCCCTAGTGCATGGTTTATGCTTTCCTTTACCTTGATATTATCATTGTTAGAGTTTAGCATGGATATTTAACTTGTTATTATGGTACTGTCAAGTGAAATTTCTTGTGTAAGTGATTGTTGTTATTCCAGTATTATGACTCTTGGTATTGGTTGTATCTAGTGTTATGTTTTCAGTGAGTGAATCGAGCCTGAAGTGTAATCATAGTGGATAGATAAGCATGCTTATAAAGGGTTACCGTGTGGCTGTTACCGTGACCTGAATTGGTTTAACAACGAATACCTAGTGTATTCATTTTGAGTTAGGTCTCTAGAGTTTGATACTGTTTATTAGTATTTAACGCGCCTGTATCCACCGTTGTTGAGAATTCAGACTACCTTATATTTTGTAGTGTACAAGAGGTGTAGTAGAGACTTGTATATGTATCTGAGTATAATATGTCATGATATCGATATTGTTTGCCATATATGGATTTTTGCACATGGAACAGATAGAGTGTAACGTTATTTATTTATAAGGTTGTGTATATGGTTATTTGTAAGTGACATGACTATTGATATGCATTTGATTTATTTGTGACTTCGTTAGAAGTCTATTGCTTCTGTTTATCCCCACTAAGCGTTATCGCTTAGCACGAACATTTGTTTCCATGTAGGTTTGCAGGTTTGGATCAATGAGTGCGCATCTGCAGGTCATGGCCACTAGGAGCTTGTATATGATCTTTTTGTATAAGATAGAGTTTGTTTTTTTTTTGTTTTGAGTAACATCATTATGTATAGAAAAGTATAGTAATGAAGAGTATATGTTAACCGTATTGTATATATACCGAAGATGAATATGTATTAAGTATAAAGCTTTTGTAATATTTTCAGTTTATATATTATAAGAATAGTATGTTTAGCCCAAGATATTCTAATTATTTTCTTGTTATTGCTTTCGCTTTTGAGTATGAATGAATGTATGCATTTGTGTTTTCGTGGTGCCTTGATATTCTTCCCAAGGGGTATTGGGGTGCTACATTTAGTGGTATCAGAGTATAGGTTTATGTGATTCAGGACGGTAAGATGCTAGAGTATGCAGTAGTTGTTTATAAGTTGTCTAGTGTCGTGGCCTAATGCAGATGTTGTTTGTTTCTTTATAGAGTATAGATGGAGTCCAACCCAAGTGAGAACATAAGAGAGACCACTGGTAGTGTGAATCCGATGCATGTAGATCCGCGTATGCATAAGCGTGATAGAGATGAAAGAGCTGATCCTATTCAGGACAACCCGGTGTTGATGTAAGGGTTGGTACAGATTTTAGATAGATTGACGACTCCTAAGACTCCAATAGAATTGATAAGAAAAAGAGGAGCTGAGGAATTTATTGGAACCTCATTAGACCAATCTGATATAGCGGAGTTTTGGCTAGAGAGAATAGGAAGGATCCTGCAAGAGATTAATTGTCCACAGAATCAGAGGGTAGCTTGTGCTATGTCATTGCTACAAGGCGCAGCATATGACTGGTGGAAGTTAATTTTGAGAAACCCATAGCGGCCAATAGAATTGTCATGGGATTTCTTTGTCCACGAGTATAAGGAGAAGTATATGACTAAAGCGTATAGAGAGGTTAAGTGGAAAGAGTTTGTGGGCCACAAGAAACAGAATATGACTATGGGAGAGTATGAGAAAGATTTTAGTCATTTAAGTAAATATGTACCCAATACACTGCTAACATAAGATTTTAAGTGCTAACAATTTGAAGATGGACTAAGAGAAAGCATTAGAGGACCTCTATCTGCCATGGTTGCTTTGCAACCAGTGAGTTATTATAGATTGGTATTGGCAGCTATGAAATTAGAAGATTCAGATTTATTAAGGCAGAAGAGGGACCAGAAGAGAAAGTTTTCCAGAAGAGATAAGAGTAGTGATAAGAGAGTGGGAGGAGGGAAAAGAGGAGGAGAAGGTCAAGAATCAGTGCATGTGCCGACTTCAGTTGGGAGTGTAGTGCCACCTGCCATTAGAAGAAGTGTAGCACCGAAGTGTAATCAATGTGAAAGGCACCATTGGGGTAAGTGTAGGAAACTCACCGGAGCTTGTTTCAAGTGTGGTAGTATGGAGCACATACTTGCTAAGTGTCCTAACTCGATAGAGAAGTTGGCCTTGTAAGCAAGTAAAGATAAGATAAATGCATCTGGGACCGTCAGAAGTGGAAGAGGAAGAGGTGGAGCTAATAGATTGCCATCGAAAATGGTTGAGAAGCCATTTCCTACCGAGGGTCAACCAGGAGTTTATGCATTAGTTGGGGAAGCTGTAGATGCACCTGTCGGCTCTTCTGGTAAGTTCTTTTAATGATTAATGCAAAGTATACTTTGACTAGTTGTCTGATATCGGGGAAATTTCGAGGATGAAATTTCTTAAGGGGGAGAGATTGTAACAACCCGTTTTGGACCCTAATAGTTTTGGTAATATTTTATCAAGATAAGTTAAGCTTAAAGATGAAATAAGATGTGATTGTATGAATTTGTAAGCGTTTTAGGGTATAAAGTTTTGAGGGTGCATGTGTGGTTTGACAAGAAGAGTAGTGGGCTGAGTGAGGGTTCTGTCGCGAGCGCGACAGAACATTCCATTTGTCGGGTCCTCTAAGTTGGATTATGGTTGGATTATTTGATGGGCTTTGGACACATGGCAGCTTGGGAGAGTGCCACCTGCATTTTATACATGTGTTTACTAAAGAGTTTAGTGAAGTGAGTGGCATTAATTGAGGTGTGTTGGCATTTAGTGAGTTTGGTGGGTATTTAATTGGGTTGTTAGCTTTGGATTTGGGTTGACCGGCCACTCCCTTGTGTTTCTCTTCATTTTCTGCTTTTGGACTTCTTTTGTTCATTTTCTTTCTTTGTTCTTTGGTTTCTACCGTGCTCCTTTCTTTTCTTTTTCTTTTCTTATTCTTTTGGTTGCTCCTTAATAGAGTCACTTGGATTGGTTTGAAGAGAGTGTTGTGAGGATTGAGTTGATTCTTGTGAGGAGATAAGTAGTAGATTTCCATGTATTGGTCTTCTTCTTCTACTTGGTTTTGTGTATTTGATTTAAAGTTAAGAGTATGGATTAAGAGTTTGTCTTGATTGATTTGTGCATTGACGCTGTTGACAAGAAGTTGGACAAAGGCAAGGAGAAGATCGAAACTGAGTAGAGAGTAGTGATTGAGCTACCTAGAGGTTGGGATCGAGTGTGATTTCAGTTATTTTGCATGTGTTTGTGATTGAGTAATTTATTCTTGACTAGAGATATGTCTGAGCTTTGATTAGTTCATTAGTTTTGTTTTAGTTGTATGATTGTTATGTATTCATTTTGATTGCTAGTAGTGTTTAAAAAAGTTAGCATGTTAAGATTATAGTCGAATAGTAAAAACTGAGTGTCTGTTGATGATTGACATTTTGAGTGCATTGGAGGTATGGCTTTATTTGTTTTTACATGTTTGAGTGGTTTTGAGCAAGTTTGGTTTGGTTTTGGAAAGCTATGTTTTTCTGTGTTTTTATGAGAATTTGGAAATCATGATTCTATCGCGAGCGCGATAGAATCAGGTCTTCCATTCTTTTTTGACGAGTTGTTTGGCTCTTCACGAGTCGTGAAGATTGGCCGGCATAAATCGAAGGAAGATGTGTTGCTGTGCACAAATCGTGAGCAAGATGCACGAGTCGTGCTCAGGAGCATGAGTCGTGCACATGAGCACGAGTCGTGCATTTTCCTTTCCCTACAGAGCAATTTTGGCTAACGTCGCGAGCAGGACTTCCTGTCGTGATCGCAACAGTAACCCTCTTCCCTGCCCTGCTCTACTTCCGAAAATGATTTCTCCTGGTCTCTTTTAGCATGTATTCTCCCTAGTGCATGGCTTATGCTTTCCTTTACCTTGATATTATTATTGTTAGAGTTTAGTATGGATATTAACTTGTGATTGTGGTACTGTCAAGTGAAATGTCTTGTGTAAGTGATTGTTGCTATTCTAGTGTTTTGACTCTTTGTCGTGGTTCTGTCTAGTGTTATGTTTTGAGTGAGTGAGTCGAGCCTAAAGTGTCATCGTAGTGGACAGATAAGAATGCTTATAAAGGGTTACCGTGCAGCTGTTATTGTGACCTTAATTGGTTTAACGACGAATACCTAGTGTATTCATTTTGAGTTAGGTCTCTAGAGTTTGATATTATTTATTAGTATTTAACGCGCCCGTATCCACCGTTGTTGAGAATTCAGGCTATCTTATGTTTTGTAGTGTACAAGAGGTGTAGTAGAGACTTGTGTATGTATCTGAGTATAGAATGTCATGATATCGATATTGTTTGCCATATTTGGATTTTTGAACATGGAACAGATAGAGTGTGATGTTATTTGTTTATAAGGTTGTGTATATGGTTATTTGTAAGTGACATGACTATTGATATGCATTTGATTTATTTGTGACTTCATTAGAAGTATATTGCTTCTGTTTATCCCCACTAAGCGTTATCGCTTAGGACGGACATTTGTTTCCGTGTAGGTTTGCAGGTTTGGATCAATGAGTGCGCATCTGCTGGTCATGGCCACTAGGAGCTTGTATATGATCTTTTTGTATAAGATAGAGTTTGTTTTTTTTGTTTTGAGTAACATCATTATGTATAGAAAAGTATAGTAATGAAGTGTATATGTTAACCGTATTATATATGTACCGAAGATGAATATGTATTAAGTATAAAGCTTTTGTAATATTTTCAATTTATATATTATAAGAGTAGTATGTTTGGCCCAAGATATTCTAATTATTTTCTTGTTATTGCTTCCGATTTTGAGTATGAATGAATGTATACGTTTGTGTTTGCATGGCACCCCGATATTCTTCCCAAGGGGTATTGGGGTGTTACATGGTGGTTGTGATCATGCATAATGAAATTATGAGAAACAAAAAGTCATTAATATAATTAACATAAACAGTACTGCATACTTCAAGAAGGAAAAAAGCACATCCACTAGAAGGTTTCCTCCCCTATTTCTTGCAGCACTTTGGATCGGTATTCTGTTTGTTATCAATGAGATCCTGAATTTGGTTGCTCAGAGTTTGACATTCATCAATGTCATGCCCTGTATGCTTATGGTAGGTACAGTACATATTCGCTCGATGATCGGGATGCCCCTGACTTCTGGCAGGCTTAGCCAGCATTGGCTGTAGCTTACCTTCTTTCATCAACCTCTTAAGTACCCAAGACAATGGCTTGCCTAGGTTGGAGAAATGTCTTTGGTCTGCTTCGGCAGCCATTATATCAACCATGTTTCCAGCACAATTCCCATTATGAGGCCCTATTGACTTTCCTACACCCTAATTGCCGTAATTTCTCCGAGCGTAATTGTCACCGCTGGCCTTCCTTGCCAGGTGTTCCCCTTCAGGTTCTATGCCTATATCTTTCAGGGACTCTCAGTCCTTTAGCCCCTTCATCTTTAACCCATCTTTCAGATATCAGTTAGCGTTCCTAATAAATAGCCTGATCTAGTCCGAAGTGTCCGGCTTCCTCTTCATCTCCATTACTTGGTTCCTCCATCGAGTCAATTATTCATGGAATGACTCTCCTAATTTCTGCTGAAGCAGCTCTAGGTCTTTCAGAGTGACCTCTATCCTCGTGCTGCAGTCGTACTGCCTGAGGAAATCCTCTGTCAACAGATCCCAGTCCTCTTCAGTCTTTCTGTCGAGTCCATGATACTAGTCCACCATTGGACCTGTCAAGCTCAAACAGAAATATTCTATCTTTTGCCTTTTTATCAGCGTTGTACCCTTCATCACTAACGAGTACTGCTTCACATGTGCTGCTGGATCTGAGGTGCCATCAAACTTAGGCATGTCAGGCATCTTGAAATTTTGGGGAACTAGATCTTTGCCATCTAACTCTTTGTCTTTAGGGTTCATGCCTCTTCCCACTATCAGTAATCGAGTCATCGCTTCAAACCTCTCCTCCATTTTTCTCCACATGGTCTCCTCTGGCTTGGGGGCTTTGCCTCTTATCATGACTGGCTCCTCTTGCTCTTCCTCTAAGTCACTTTCAGGCCTAGGAGCTTCTCTGTGCTCTACACGTGCTGAAGCTCTAGGCTCAGCTGCAGGTGGTATAACACCCCTTATCCGTGCGTAGTAAACCATACCGTGATCCGGTGGTTCACGACGACGGTCAAGGGCGTTACCGACACAAGCATATAAAACTTATAAACTTTTAAGCTAAAATCTGAGTTATAAAATTTCTTTCCTTTTCAAAAACACATTATAATTAACTATAAATTCATTACACAATCACACTATAAAGTATACTTCTTCAAAATTTACTATAGATAGATCATTTACATAACCAATATCACTTTTACAAACTTATGATTTTAAATTTACAAATCTTGCATACATCCTTAAGACTATACAAATCCTACCCTAAAATTTCTTCATAATCTTGCATTGGCCTGGATTGCTGCGGAAAGACTCTCGAACGATCCGATTAATAGTACCTACACGGATTAAAAGAAAATCCGTGCTAAGCATAAAGCTTAGTGGGAAACACATAAATATGGACGACCACTAAGAATGGCCGTCAAATGAGTTCAAAGAAAAGCATAATATAGAAAATATAAGCATATCGGTTATAACAAATTAGATACTTTTAAGGAAGTCATCAAAATAACCACCTACTTCGCATATCAATGTTAACAAATCACTTATACATTAATACGCTTTTTCACATCTTATACATGTCACTTTGTTCAATTTTTCACATTCATTCCGGTTTCCAAAATTCATTTCATACATCTTGCTTAACAGAGGACTTACCATATAATTTCCCAATCAATGGAGTATTAGATCACACATACAAAATTATGTAGAGGTGTTATAATATTCTTATACAAAGATTCATATGGAATCCAAAAACACATGAGTGCTCAAAGCACTAACTCATGCCACACATAGGTCATAGTAGACAATGTGATCACATTCGTATTAACTGCTTAATCTCATACTTGCATACAAGTCATCACATATATTTGTCAATTCATAACTTATTATTCGAATCACATACTCTTGTTCATTTATTGCCCGCTAAGTCAAGGGGGTGGATAACGAGTAACACATAGATTCAAGACAAAAGGATCGCGAGGATCCGGTACAGAAGGATCATGAAGATCCGATACAGAAGGATCATGAGGATCCGGCCGGGGACCTAATCAGGGTCAAATCACAGAAGCTGCAGCAAACCAAACTCCATAGGCATGCCTATCTATCCACGACTTGACTATTGCAGGCTACATTATTTGCCAATTTATTGTTTAATTAACCGCATAATATAGCATGGTAATTTCAATAAGCAACCTCATATCATTACTAACTTACTTACTTATGCAATACAATAACTTACAATTGTTCATACCTTTAATCACGTATAATTCATAAGTGAAAAACCATGCAAAGCACATTAAATAAGTAAACATTCATAATATAAAGGAGGGTCGTGCTCGCAACGACTGTCACACTCACGACAAAGGACTGCCCAACTGAGCTCGGCAGTCGAGCACTCTGTCGTGCTCGCGACAGTGAGCTCTCACTACTACAGCTCGGCAACCCAATGCTCGGCCTCTACCTCATAGTCTTCATAAACAAGACTTCTCCAAATTCATGCATTAAAATCAAAAACTCCAACATCAACATCTCAGACCATTCAATTTATTAGGAATTATTCATTATTTAGACAGTCATGACAACACCATTTGAGATACAAAAGGTTTGTTTCATTTTCGGTTCATGACATACTTAAAATAATTATTAAACTCAATCTTAACATCACATACAAATTTTAAACTATAAATAACGTAATTGAAACTTAAATCATTAATGGCTCAATAACTTTTATAAATCTCATCAAACATGCCACATTTATTTTTTTAACAACACCAAGGTATTAATAAAGTTCAGTTAATACATTATCTTTCATGTTCGATTAAGTTTCTATGCTTTGGTTCAGACTTGGAAGGGTGTTCCAAGCTTCCTATGTATCCCAAAGGGTTGGGAATCTGAGCCTCGTAGTTCTACTAGTTCAAAATACAAATTATAGAATTCCACTTCAACCCTCCTAACATACTATAATTATGTCAATATTAGATGAATTTGAAAGTGTTCGACTCATTAAACCTTTAAATATCTTAGTCCAAATTCTAATTCAAAACCCTAGTCACTTGTATTCCTAAGTTGTAACCATTTATTTATGCTTTACAAAACTCTAAACATGTGTCGAATAAGTTCCACTTGGTTGTGACCATGAGGTCTAAAAATATTCAATTCTGCCTTGTCTCAGCATTGGTCATAGTGGCAACCATTTGGTTGTGACCGTGACATACCAAAAATAGCAAAACAGAAGCAAAAACTCAAGACTGCTTTTCACTTCAAACTTCATCCGCCTAAACCGACCTCTAAACCGAATTTTTAAGCAAAATGTTCTTCTTAACAAATGATTTTTAGGATGTTATATTTCATATAGAGAACACTTAAGGTCGTTTGGACATCTAAATCATCAGATATGAGCAAAACAATCTATACTGCTCCTTTGAACCCGGCCAGAGAAGATACCTCTTCTTCTAGACCACTTTTGGGATACTTAGCTAAAATTAGCTCAAGACTATTTCTAGGAAATTTGTAGGCATATGTCTTAGCTTTATACCGGAGCTAGTTTCAACCCATTTGGAGTTCTAAAACTCCAGATACGCCTAATAACTAAAGAGGGTTCAAGTGTCCCAACACAGTTTTCACCCAAATCCTATTCACATGCACAATTTTAACAAATTAAAGCCAACACTCACTACTATCATTATAGATCCATACAACCACATTCAAATCAACTCAAATTAAGCATCAAAATCTCATTTTGCATTTATTTACAAAATTATGTTTCCAAACCTCTCGGAGACACTCCTTCGAGTCTTCTTGCTTCCCTTTCATTACTTTTCCTTAGCTCACTCCACTTGACCGGATTTTCCCTCACCATAATCATCACAAAATCATGTCAAAATTACACTTAACTACACATAATCAACTTTTAAACACAAAAGGGAAGGATGCTTAATAAAAGAACTAAGATCTTACCTTTTCCCTTCCAAAACCACATCAACTTGTCTTAAATACCACCTCCTCCAATAACCATCTTAAGCATGAGTTGAAAGAAGAAAGAGAGGAGAAAAGATGAATTTTTCTTTAGGCAAAAAGGAGTGGCCGGCTGCTCTCCCTCTTTCTTAATGTATATCATGCACACTTGGCCCTAATGGAGACACATGTCTCACTCCCATTGGTCACTCTTTGATATTTATGGCATAATTCACTTTGATCTTTTATTTATTCTTACTTCATTCATTTGGCAAATAACTATCTCCAATTAAAACATTGGCATACAAATCTTCTTAATTATTTTATTAAAGTCACAATTTGGCAAATTACCAAAATACCCTTAATTTTTCACTTAATACCAATTATGTCCTTTGTTATAATTGATCACTTCCATCATCCACTTACACATTTTTAATCACCAAAATAATCCTTTTCATGTCGTTTAAGGTACGACGATATAATTGTCCAATTTACCGAAACTTGCCGAAACTTTCAAATTAATGACGGTTGTGTCATTTTTAACACTTCCGTTCATATCTCAAACACATTTGATTTTTGTTACACCCTAAACTTATTCTAATTCGACTAGGGTGTATTCGGGGTGTTACAGGTGGGTCTACCAAGGTAGGGGGTTCCACTCTATTAGGCCTTTATTCATCTTGGCCCCCAGCTGGAGCAGCGGGTTGTTGCCCAGCAAGCGGGGCTAGGGTAGTAGCAAGGTTGCCCATCATCGCCATCATTCTTGCTTCAAACTCTTCCATTCTCCTCCTTACCTCTTCAGCAATCATTGTCCGAGTTGCATCAGACTCACCTGACGGGTTAGCCATACTCGTTTCAACTGATGACTCTGAGGAAAATATCTCACTACCTTCTGAAAGAGAATCCGAACTCCGATCTGACACTAGTTCCAGTAGTCCAAAGAGTTGAATCCTTCTTAGCCGACCGTCGGGACCTCTAAACCACCTGGACAAATCTATGATGGCTGTAGAACACACCTTGTTGATTGAAATGCGATGTATGACCGTGCTGATGCAGCATAGACAAACACATGCAAGCATATAGATCCTTCCAACCTTATCTCTCCCACACATGAGGTAGTGCAATCACTTTTATAGGTGGGCTTTATCCAAGGGTTAACGGGGAACCCATTTGACGGGTATGGTGCACGGTAGAAAACCGGCAGCATAACATCTCTTGCCTAATGTACATACGTATGGGTTTTTGCCACTATGTATTTAAACACTTCAATTAGATTAAGATGGGCCCACCGGGGCATGAAAGCCTTAAATGAAAGACCATTTAATTTAACTGATTTTGTTCAATATATGACGGCCCACGTAGCAAGCATAGTATTACGGTACATTTCACCTAGTGGAAGTATCTATTGCCATTATATGAGTTTTGGTCAAATGTGGTTATACTTTAGGGCTACCCAAACATGGTCCCTGCCAACGGGTCTAGCTCATCATGAGCATAACGACCGATTATATCTCCATTTGATATGATGGTATAAGGGTTGGACTGGTGATTATCCTAAGCACTTCCCTACAATGAATGAAAGTAGGGTTGTGTTTTAGGAATGCACCAGGATAAAATAAGAGACCAAACTAGCATAATTTTAAGATTTTAGCATGTATGCAAATGCAATTTTTGAAAAGAGATAAACTTTTAATTTATAAAAAATCTAATAATATTATTAACTAAGACAGTTTCAAAGAAAAATTTCAAAGTCTCTAGTGGAGTCGCCACTGTGACGCGCACCAGACCCGACCCGTTCCTAAGGCGCCCGCTTTTAGGGGCCCAAGAGGGTTTAAGTCTTTTGATCTTGGGCAATCATGAAATATTTTGGACACCTCCTTCCAATAGAACACTGGAAATATCATCTAATCCCATGAAACCTTTAGGCAATTTTGAGGTATTTTGAAGTTGCCACCCAATTTACAAGAAATTGAGAAAGTTCGTCTAATCTCGGGGGTCTAAACCAGAGAAAAATTCGGAACTTCACTCTTATTAATGCTTTGATTAATTATAAATAGGTTTTTAGTTTTAAAATTTTATCTCTCTTCTCACACAGTTATGCATCACACGGTAAAAAAAGCAGTAAAGAAAGCAGTAAAATAAAGGAAACCACACAAAAATAAAGAAAATATAAAATTTGGACAAAATACAATCCACCAAAATAAGAAAGTATTAAAATTTGGGACAAAAAATACAATCTCCCAAATAAAATCAAAAGAAACATAAATAAATAAATAAAAACTCAAAGTAAATACATAAACATTCATAAATCGGAATATTATTTAAAATAGTAACATTGGTTCGTTCATATTCATTTTAGGAAATCGAAGAGTTATTTTTATGCATTATGGATAAAACCGGAATGAGTGATCCCATTTTGAGAAAATTAACTCTTCTTTTTAGTGTGAATTTTTATTTGTTGAAATTAGAACATTGATCTCATTTTATTAGAAAAACTCCCAATTTATTAATAAAATTATTTTTATGATTTTTAGTTAACGTGCATAAAATAAACTAAATTTATTACATAATAAAAACAAATAAAATTAAAATAATGAAAAATAATAAAAATACTAAGAATGACAAATTCAATCAAGATGGTATCTTCAAATCTCCATGGGCTGCCACTTGCCATTGAAAAAACTCACACATAAAAAAAAGTTTTGAAATAAAAAAAAAACACAAATAAAAGATGTTAGTAATAAAAATGAATTTAAACATATAACATATAAAAATAAATTAAAATAAAATGCATTATGAGTGACAAATTAATTAAATGACATAATAAAATAAATAAACATATTAAAAATTCAACATACATAAAAACATAAATGATAAAGATGATGATGATAATAATAATAATAATAATAATAATAATAATAATAATAATAATAATAATAATAATAATAATAATAATAATAAAAGTAATAATAATATTAACAATAATAATAATAAATAATAACAATAAAGAAGATGAACAATCAAGCAAGCAAAAATAAAAAGAAATAAAATAAACAAAACATGTTAAAACATGTTAAATAATAATAATGATAATAATAATAATAATAATATGAACAATCAAAGAAAAACACAAGAATAAGAAATAAAAATATGTTAAGGAAAAAATATTGAATCTATGACTACATCACATAAAATACAAAAAATAATAGATCTAAAAAAATTTATTTGGTTGCTAATTAATTATAAACAAAAAATATAATAATAATAAATACAAAATTAAACCCAAAATTCTTACCCTTAAAATTTGATTTGATGAATGAAAGTAAATGATCAATTTTCTTATCTTAATTTGCAAAAAATAAGATTAGAAAAATAAAATATGGAAGAAAATTTTTATCCCTAGAACAAAAAATTATTTTCTTTATATCAAGAAGAAAATTCCTAAGAACAAATAATTGTTCTCTTTACCTCAAGAATTAACTTAAAAAAATCCTTTGAATATTAGGAAAAATTATTCTTGAAGAAGAAGAAAAAAATTTCTTAAGAAAAATTTTCCCTTTTTCCTCTCAGAAAACCCATTTTATACCCCAAAAAAATTAGATTTAATGAAAAAATTAAATTAATTTAATTTCCATTAAACACAAAAAAATTGAAGAATTTCAAAGGTTTAGAGAAAAAATGATTTTAAATTAAATTGTACTAAAAAAAATGAGAAAAAAATGCCATAAATTGGCTAAAAAATGCCCAAAACGGCTGCTGGGGGACACTGGGCGCGGAAGGGTGCCCAGGCACGCGGAGAGGGCAAGCGACGGCCAAAGCGTGCGCTTGCTGCGCACAGGCGACGGGCGTCGCTCTCGTACGGCGCTGGCGCATCGCCCAGCACGTGGGGGCACTCGCCCCGCGCTTTGCCCAGCACGCGGGCGAGCGATGCCCCGCGCTGGGCGTGCCAACGCGCTCCGACACCCAATATTTTTTTTTAAAATAATTATGATAAAAATACTATTCTTTCAAAGCACCCTTTTTTATTTTAAAATATTTAAAATAATTTTTAAAATATTTTTATTTATTATTTTTTTCAAAAGCAAACTTTACGAGAAAACTATCACTTACAACTTTCTTTTTGCCTATAAACAGACATCTGATTTCATCATTAGGTAATTCTGATCTGAGCTATATCGGAATCCGGTGTCTACAACTACATATGTTCCTATACACATATACACTTATACCCAAATACACTTATATACATATGCATGCCACTCAAAAATACTTCTTTTCATTCTTCTCCAAACCAAGATCCCATGTATGCTTTGCTCTGCTCATATGTTAGGACCTACACGCAGTAAACACTATGTGCTGAGCATTAAACATGCTCAGTGGTGGCTATAAATTTATAAATTTTCAGAACATGCACAAATGAATTAAACATACAAAATTCATTAATTACACATATAAACACTATTATCACTTCCTTATTCATTTTATTCCCTTAAATACCATCTCTAAGGTAAAGTTTCGTTCTAGTCTTGAACTTTTCAATAAATTACAATTTTATCCCTATTCATCATTTATTTACCAAAATGCCATTATGTATGCTTATTTTTCATCTAAATCCTTCCTTGACCTACAAATTTCATTTTAGTCCTCATTTTGACACTTTCACGATAAATTACACTTTAGTCCCTAAAATTCACATTCTTTTCACACTTATCGTTTTAATTATACTTGATAACCGAGCTATAGTCAACGCCTAATCCGGTTATCACCCGCCCATTGAAGTTCGGGTCACCTATGTTTCTAAGCTTGGCTCCCGAATGAAAGCTCGGCTTATAAGAAGCCCGAAAGCAAAGGGGTAGCTTGGTAATGTTATTAATATAGTCGTTGCTCTTTAAAGGTTCATCATAAAGGCGTCCGTTTCTCAATAAAGGCACACCATTAAGAGAGCCGTTACATAATGAAAGCCCATTAAAAGGACAACGGTTATGAAGAAGGAAGAGGGCTATAAAAAGGTACGTTCCATCCTTGGAGAGGGATCTATCATATTTTTCCTTACAAAAAGAGAAACAACTTGATTGCTAACTTGACCGTCGGAGTATCCTAGAGCGAAAACCTGTCGGCGTTCTTTGATTTCAGGTGACATCTTCAAGTCTCTGGTGCCGAAATTTTAGAGCTGTTATCATTTGGTGCGGTGAGCGCGGATAAACACCTAACAAATTCTCAATGGATCTCTTTCCTGATTTGAACACTGCTACAGTTCACACCACTCAAGCACAAGCTTTACCCTCACAAACCCAACCTCCATTAATCCAAAATCAACAAACTCCCATCCAGCTATTTGGCCAGTAAATTCAATCTCAACAACCCATCCCCCAGCCAATTATTCCTAATTTAACTCCACAGACGGCACAATCTTTTCTAGCAACGGGGCTAACTGCTATGGCAGCACAAGTGCCACCCACTCAACCTCCCACATAATCCTTTCCCCCGATTCCTCAAGCTTCTGCACTAGCCACACCTGTCACAACCCAAAACAGGCCTGGTCAGAATTTGCATGCTGAGTCATGAATTTAAGGGTATTTCGGTAATTTGTGCATAAGGAATTTGGATGACAAGGATTTAAAGTAATTAATTTATTAAATAAGTTAAGTGTGGAAAATTATTTGGTGTGCATGTGGTGTATGGTTGTAGGGTATTTTGTTGTGGCATTTATCTAGTGAAGTGTGTGTATTGTACCCAAGGATGTGAAGTGTTTTTTTTTTTGAACAATTGTTTGGTGTGTGTTGTATTTTGGTACCAAATATTTCAAAGCATTGATTTAAGGGATCATTTAGTGTGTGAGTGGTGTATGGTGCATTGGAGCTTGAAAGTCAAAGTGGGTTTGTTTGGTCCAATAGTAGGCCGCCATGTGGATTGGTTGGTAGAGCAATTAATAAAGAGGGAAAAGAAAGAGAAAAAAGAGGGAAAGGAAATCTGCCTCACGTCCTCTCCTCTCTCTCTCTCTCAGTTTCTTCTTTCTTTTCCTTGTTCATTCTCTACTCCATCTCCTTTCTTCTTGGCTGGTGTTTTGCAAGATCCTTGGTTTGTTTTGGTTGAGTTTTGGGGCAAGATTGATGAGGTAAGAGTTAGTTTTGGTTTGCATGTGTTTGGTTCTTCTTCTCCTTCTATTTTGCTTTTGATTTGGGGAAAGTTAGGTTTTGGATGAGTAATTTCTGGGTTTTGCCGGTGCAAGTGATTGGTGTTAAGAAGAAAGATTGATGATTGAAGGTTGAAGAAGAGTGATTTTGGATCTTCAATTCCAGGTTTGGGAAACTCTCTATTATGTATATGAATTTTAGTATATTCATGTGTGATATAAGTTTCTTGAATGTGTTGTTGATGATATATGATGATGGTAGTTAGTGTTGGTTTAAATTGTTCATTTGTGCATGTGAATAGGATTTTGGGTGAAAAACTGGGTTAGAATGCACTTGACCTTTCTTTGGATTTTAAGCTGTATTGGGAGTTGTGGAACTCCAAATGGTATGAATCTAGTACCGTTGTAAAGCTAAGATATATTCCTACAAATTTGTCAGAAATAATCTTGAGGTAATTTTGACTCTAAGTGTCTCAAAAGTGGTCATGAAGTAGAGCTATCTTCTCTAGCCAGGTTCAGGGGAGCACTATAGGTTGTTTAGATCATATCTAAAGTTATAGATGTCCAATTGATCTAAAATTTGTTGCATTTGAAATTAACATCTTAGGGAACAAATGTTAAGAAGGAAGTTTTGCCTAAAAATGTCGTTTAGATGCCCGTTTAGGCTGAACAAAAAGGAGTTGTGAAGCAGTCCTGAATTTTAGCTTCTGTTTTGCAAATTTTTGGTAGGTCACGGTGGTAACCAAATTCATTACCATCGTGACATATGAAAATGCTAGGCAGAATGCTTAGTTTGGACCTCACAGTGGTAACCAAATTCATTACCATCGTGACCCCTTCTGTCTTGACCATTTTATGTGTTTTTCTTCCCGAATTGAACCCGCTTTACACCGAAACTTTTTAGGATCTATCCGATGCAAGTTTAGGACTATTAAATGAGTATAAGAATAGTTATCACTTAGAAAATAAACATGAATATGATTATGATTAATAGCAAACTAATGAAGTAATGATGTGTAATTGTATGTATTAGAATCAAGTCAAGTCTAATGACATTATTGAGCATTATAATACTTTAATCTATATAAACGTGTATGATATGAACAAGTATGCATAGGTATGACTTAAGATCTAAGTTATATACACATGAAAGACATCACATGAAATGAATTTGCTTAATGAAATATATATATATATGGGATATGAGTAGTGAATGTGTTATTGAAGTAATTGCCTAACAATATTATATGATGCATGCATTGATAATAAATGTTAATAGAATGTATTAGTATGCAAGATATCTATGATGCTATTATGGTTCATGTGGATATTTGAGTGATTATATAATATGATAAGGATAAATGTGATTTAATGCTTTTAGCTTATGAATTCCTTTTTTTTAAATGGAGATCCATAATGTGGCAAACCGGGGTAAGTAAGTATTTATATAAATGTACAATTAGTTGGTATGAATGATATGATAAAGTGTGAGGAATAGCATTTTATTTTGGGCAGTGGGTATGTCACGGTGACAACCTCAAGGGTTACCACCGTGAGGTACCCCAAAAGTGCATTCTGTTTTGGAGTCTGGGTATGTCACGGTGACAACCTAATGGGTTACCACCGTGAGGTACCCCAGACTTGCATTCTGTCGAGATCCTTGGTATGTCACGGTGCCAACCAATATGATTACCACCGTGACCTACCCTGTTTTTGCAATAGAATCTTATTTATTTCACATGATTTAGGGATATTAAATTATGGATTTTTGTACACATTGTCACTTAATATGAACTGTATACTAGTAAGGTGATGTCTGTATTCGATTCACACCCGTAAGGTGATGTCTGTATTCGATTCGCACCCGTAAGGTGATGTCTGTATTCGATTCGTACCCATAAGGTACTGTCAGTTCATTTGTTATCCACCATTTTGAGTCAGTAGGTATCCTGTTTGTTTTATCTGATATGATTAAGAGAATGTGATATTTGGATGAGCATAATTCTGGACATGTGAATCAGTTATGTACTCGATTGTGATTATGAATCTCTAAACGGATTTAATGTGACTCAAGCATGTGTATCATACATGATTATCAACATATATCATATTGTGAATGTGTTCGTATACAATCAGTCAAGGACATAAGTATGTGAATTGAAAGGTGTACAACTGTGACCATGATCTCTTGAATGCCATGGTTATAGTTTATTATGTTGTGCTGATGAGCATGTGAATCCGATTAGTTATGTTTATAAGCATATAAATTAATAGGTGTATAAATATAAACTTGAATTACTGAATGCTATGGTTAATAAGTATGTATATGAACGTGATTTTGGTGCTATTGACTGCTATGGTGAAGTATGTGAATCAAGATACGTATGAATGTGCTCTTGACCATGGAATGTTATAAATATTGTGTTATGTTATGTGTTCTCTCTCTAGCTTTTCCTAGGGTAGTGATTACGGCGTGTGGTCATGTGTTTACATTTCAGGCATGATAATTAGTAGCTATGCATGAGAAATCTCTGACATCCGATGCCCGTGAGTTCGGTAAGTGAAAGTTAATTTGTATGTATAATTGCATGATATCGCTTGTATTCTGTACGGTATCCTGTCTGCTTTGGTTGCTTTAGTATGATTATAGAAATATGGTAACCGTATAATTACGATAATGGAAAGAACAATCAGGTAATGTGTACATGAATGTGGTTATGATCTTCTGAATGCATGACTTTTTATGCAAGCATGTATATCTATCTGTTAGGACTATATGCATTTGCTATTATGAATGTGTTATGCTTTGACGACCATTGCGGATGGCCGTCCATGTTGCTTGTGTGTTCTCCCCACTAAGCGTTATCGCTTAGCACGGATTCTTTTCCCGTGCAGGTGGCAGGTTTGGTTCCTTTCAAGTCACGCATCTGCAAGGTCGGCCACCTAGGAGTTAGAAGTTTTGTATTTTATTCAGCTTCTGTATTTTGGATTTTGTAATTCTGTAGTCCTTTGTATATGTAGTTATATGTAAGGATCTTACTATAATTAAGTTTTCAGTTATTTCTCCGTTTTATCTTTCGTCTGCACTTCCGCAGTAATGATTATATGTATGTATGAGAGTTAATGTATGTTCAGCTATTATTTCCTTAAAGTTTTAATTTTCGCTGTATCTCCGTATGTTTTTATGTATGAATGTATGCTTCCGCTTAGTGTATGTGTTCATGTATGCGAGTGAGGGTCTGTAGCACTTTTCGGCGTCCTTCCAATGGGGACATAGGGGTGTTACAACACCTGCTGTTATACCCCCTATGGTCCCAGGCTCCACAATAACACTCACGGCAGAGCAGTTTGAGAAGCTCTTTGAGGATCGGATGCAGAAGTACCAGAACAGGAATACTCTTCAGTATCAGAGCAATTTTCGCTCACCATTGGCTAGAGAGATTCTGTCTGCCCCGTTCCCAAACATACGGCTGCCAAACCTACCAAGATATAATGGTAGCGCTGATCCCAGGGCTCACCATGACCAATTTCACCACACAATGCTCGTTCACACCACGGATGATGCAGCCATGTGCAAGATTTTCCCTCAAACATTGACAGAGTCAGCCCAAATTTGGTTCAGAAACTTGCCCGAGCATTCTATTGCGAGCTTCGCCCAGTTCAGCGACATGTTCATTACCAAATTTGTGGCTGCTATCAGAACTACAAAAGTTTTTGCAGATCTCAATTTGGTTCGGCAGGACAAAGGAGATACTTTGCGGGCCTACATTAAGAGGTTTAACTCGGTAGCAATGGACATTCAGGACTTGAACCTGGAGGTGGCCAACAACGCTCTCATACGGAACACCCGATGCCAGGACTTTAGCGATTCCCTCAGCAAAAAACCCCCAGGTGACTTTACTGAGCTAATGTTCTGAGCTCATAAGTATATACGGATTGATGAAGCCAGACGGCTCCAAAACAGCTCACTCTATGAAGATACAAAACAAGATTTGCACAGATAGGCGCATAACCGGAACGCCGGGAGGAATAACACGCAGGGCCATGGTTCAAGAAGTTCACATCGGGCTTACTTAGTTTCATCAAGATCCACATAACGGAGAGAAGACAAGTGGACAACATTGAATGCTTCTAGGGCACAGATTTTGAAATGGATGAAAGAGCATGACAAGGTGAACTGGCCCAGACCCATGAGGGAGGGTTCTGGTAGGAATCCGAACCTCTATTGTGCATTTCACAGGGACAAGGGCCATGAAACAAATGATTATAATTAGCTCAAGAGGGAGATAGAGTTCTTGCTCAGAAAAGGGAAGCTCGCTAAGTTCGTAAAGGAGGAACGAGCTAGAGATAGATCCCGATCTCCTCGATGTCAGGATAATCAGGTGAGCACTTGTAACACCCCCTACTCATACGTAGGCGATCCCATCCGATAAGGAGTGAGATGCCGTATGGGTAAAGGTGCCACCACGCAGATACAGAATATACATATATACATACACAAGCATACATACCTAAATACAGGGTAATTAAAAAACTTTACAAAACCATTCACGAAAGAAGCTGATCATGCATTAATATAACGGAAAACATTACATTACTATTTGATCAATAACATTACTTCTTTTTTTACGAGCTTGAGCTACATCATAATCTTTGTTGGCAAAATTGAGGTCAACTGCATAAGTATCCAGAGATGCTGCCATTTCGTTGAAATATTGGACTTCTTGAGTAGAAGTCAAAGATGAGATTAACTCTCTGCTTAAAGTCCATTAGTTTGCTAAGATATCTAGGGAAGCACTCGCACTTAAGACAAAAATGGCAGACAAAGCTGCATCTCTTTAAGGACTAATGAGAGAGAAAAGTTCCAAGCTAAAGAATTAATCCAAGACCTTCTTAGCAGCATCAATAGAGTCTTGAAATGGTATGGAAGTTGTGATTATTGAGTATGGAGAAGCAGCAGTGAGAAAGGAACAGTCTAAGTCCTTCAAGGGATTGGAAAAGCTACTCAATAGAGTTAGACAAGAATGTCTTGCACTAGGATGCTGTCCAAGTTCAAGTGAAAACAGGGTAATAATAAGACTAAATGATATATGTGCATCAAACTTAACCTAGGAGGAGAAATTCACCTGTGGGATAGCTAGGGTGTGTGAAAAATCTCCAAAAACATCATCTGCCATTCATGGTTGAGTAACAATAGCAGGAACTTGTGAGGTGGTTGTGATAAAGCGATAAGTTACTTCTTTCTCAGAATCCTCAAAGTTTTTGGCACCATCTTTTTTCTCTATTGTCTTTCTATTTGAGAAAATATAAATACGAGTGGGTGCATGAGGTGTGCCCCTTGGTCCCTTTGCTTGTATACATGAAGAACACCCATCAAGGTCCCTTTTCTTGTATACATGAAGAACACCCATCAAGGGCCTTTAAGGGTTTCTTATTTCTCTGTTGTCTTTCCAAGAACATCATCTACCATTCATAGTTGAGTAACAATAGCAGGAACTGGTGAGGTGGGTGTTGTGATCAAGCGCTAAGTTACTTCTTCCTCAGAATCCTCAAAGTTTTTGGCACCATCTTTTTTCTCTGTTGTCTTTCCATTTAAGAAAATATAAATACGAGTTGGTGCATGAGGTGTGCCCCTTGGTCCCTTTTCTTGTATATATGAAGAACACCCATCAAGGGCCTTTAAGGGCTTCTTATTTCTTGGTTTGGGAGGAGGAGCCACTTTTGGGGTAGTTTTCCTATTTTTCTTCTAAGGACTAAGAGGGGCCTCTTCTTCTGTGTTTGGTTCATCTACATCACATTCTAATGAAATAGCATCTGTGAAACACAAAGAAAGGCCAGATCATAAAAAGAAATGAAACAGCACAAATTAATCTTAAAGAACTCACTTAATAGATCCAAGACCTTAGGAATATAGTGCTCATACACTTCAGTCCACCAAGCTGTAAAGGCATTTTCTAAGATCTGGGGATCATGTGAAAATTACTTTATAGTGTCTATAAAGCTTGGAGATAATAGCTTGTTGCTCTTTAAAGGTAATGATGTCTTAAGACACATGCTTGTTCTGGATAAAATGAGATAGTCTCAACCCAACTTTCGCTAAAATTCCTTATAAAAAGCCAAATTTTCTGCACCAAAGGAAAGGCATGTAGATTTTCAGAAATACACCAGCACCAGTAGGATACTTGGTCACAAATCCTCCCTTGAATAAATATCTAGATTTGGTGAAGGAAACCCAGTGTAATTCAACCTCATTAAGTATTCTAGAAGTGTTGACTCTGTGAGGAAGGTGTTGTTTTGTCCATATTGGTAGAATACTCTCTTTATCGATATCCTTAAAGAAAAGGAATAAAGAAATTGAAGTAGGAGTCATACCATGAAAGAGAGTAACCAACTCTATAATAGACATATTACAATTACAGGACACCCCTCATTATCCATGAAAGCAATCAAGAGTATGCTGTGAAGATAGGGCCACATAGTTTGGGGAAGTATGTGAAAAACCATAAATATATGATCAACAAACTGCCATTCATTTTAGTGAGTGGCTTCTTATGAGTTGTTCTAGACAAGTCATAGAATACAGTGGCAAGTAGCATGGAACTATAGCACACGACTTCCCACTAGCAATTGCTTCCGTGACATTGAGGAATTCAAGGTCCTCGGAGGATTTCTACTTACATTGTCTATTAGAAAAGTATGAACGATAGTTCTTCCGCAATATGGTTGGTACAAACTCCAGGGCCATAACTAAACTGAGAGCCTCAACACCAATAACAAGCAACCCTGTCAAAGCTAGTATATCCCTCAAAGAAATAATGGGTCCTATTGGGAAAATAAAAAAGTTACAGCTACTTGACCAAATCTCACAGTCGAAGTAAGTGTATCTTTACTGTAAGGGATAATGAGTTTGGAGAGCTCAACTAAGGAAAAATGCCTATGTTAAGCCATCTTTTAACAAAGTGGGGAGATAACTTACTTACCTATCTAAGCTAAGCATCTGAGGAGCGAGGCTAAGACTTTACAGTTAATACATGAAAAGTGGCCTTGCCAAGCAATGATACTTTTTTATCCCTTAGTGGGTATGGCAGCTTTAGTGTTGTGAGAAAGCAACAAGGCATAAGGATCTTGTTCTTATGATATTGGCACCCACATTGGTGCCATTCTTGGCAATATTGGGTGGAGAGTGCAAATGTGCAAAACTAAACATAAGAAAAAGCAGTGAAGACATGCCTGGGGAAATCAATTTTGGAAGGCTACTTTTCGTGGAATTATTTAAATATTAGCAAAAACAACAGAGGAGACCAAAATGGCTGTAGGTATTTCATCTACCCATGTGAAAGGTTAGTCAAATCAAGTCACTGCATTCAAGTTTTGGGTACACTAGGAAAATTGTTCAAAGATTACTCATATCAATGTCTATCATTTCCTAAAAATTTAGAAACTAGCTAGGCTATGACTAAGCAAATTATATTCATATGGGTTGTATGTCATTCCCCAGGAAAAATGTATTCAAGTAAATTGTGCATATATTTAAGGCAAAATAGTGAATAAGGGCAATGTACCTAGGCATGTTGATTGCCAGTTAATTAGTTTATATTCAAAGTTTTGCAATTTTACACAGATGCAATTTTAATATGTAATGTTGTAGGAATGAGCTGAAATTTACTTTTGGCTCTGCTGCAAGTGTTCTGTTTAAGATGTATGTGTAAAAATTGCATATTGCCTAAATGTCCTCAACCAAATCTGTCACTCATTTATATTTTTATTTAAAATTTCCTCAAGAGTTTAAAATCACAATTGTTTTCAATATAACCAATATGGGCATGAACCAGATACCATATACCAATCCATTAATCCATATAAAGTCATCAAAAATTCAAATCTCAAGCCAAAAAGCAGAAATCATCCAAGAACAAAGACAAAGAAATTAATGTTTTTAGAAAATACCCATTTTCGAAAACTCTAAGGAATCGCACTGAGGAGTTATAGATGTGGTGATATGTGATGTTGAACCTGTGTTTATGGGTTTGGCAACTCGTGCTACTGCACCTGTGGCGTCATCAACGTGGTTGGCATTGCTAAGTGCACTTAACATGCTGGTCATGCTAGCTGCACCTGGTGTGCTGGTCGATTTGGCATTGCCTGGCACGCTAATTGTGCTCACATCGCTTGGCGCATTAGTGGCACCAGTTATGGAGGCTGCCATCGGCTCTACCTCTGCTATTGTTGTCGCCTCGCCAGCAACTAGTGGATGCGATGGCAAATCTACTTCTTTTTCTTCTTCTCTCCCTTCATTAATTGATGGAATCCTTGCTTTGGGGAAATGGAGTTCTTTGTTAGGGATTTTAATTTGGTTTTTAGGCAAAGAAATTGAAGAAGAATAGGGGATTTTGGGTTTTGAATTTTTGGTTTTTGATTATTTTCAGTCTAAGGAGAAATTTTTATCTCTTGGAATTTAGGCAAGGTTTTTTTATTTTCTATTCCCTAAGGAATATATTGATTGTGTTTCTGTTTCCTAAAATTTATAATCTTGGGGAGGGAATAGGACTTTTGGTTTCATTACTACAATGAGTCTACTTTTTCCAAAATTTATAATCTTGAGGAGTGAATAGGATTGTTGGCTTCATGCCCGCAATGAGTCTACACACATATGATAGATTTATTTAAACCATCACAAGTGGGGGTATTGTTTAATCAAGATTTTAATTGGGCTGGACTTGATAATTAGGGCCCACACATTTTATTGGATTTTAATTGGATGAAGACCATATGTTTATTGTGATTGACCCATGCATAATTAATGGGCACAATTAATTTTTTTACCTGGGAAAAGTTATTAAGGAAATTATTGAAACGATGGAATAGTGGGCAATTGAATAAAAACACGATCACAAACAAAATTGAGAAAAGAAAACTGACAAAAGGACAACAGCTTTGTAATGTCTCAAAAATTTCAGTTTCATAAATATTACCTTTTGAACTATGGAATGTGCTACCTGGGATGAAAAGTATCATCTGGGACCGTAACGCACTTTTTTCTGAGTATTGGAAAGTACAATCCATAAAAAGTTCAATGATGCAATTTGATGAAAATTTGAGATTAAACATGGCATTAAAATTCAAAAATAAAAATAAGTAGTAGGTTCGATAAGAATAGTGCACTTTTGACCCTGGGACTTTGACCAAGGTTAAAAAAAATTATCCGGGACTTTTAAAAATTTCTTTGAGTATTGGAATCTATTATAAATGATAGAATGGAATTTTTAAAGGTGAAAATTAAAATAGAAAAGTAAGTCACCAAACCGATAAAAGCATTGCCGGACAAAAAAATTTACTGAATGATGTAATTTTGATCCAAAAATTTGTATACACCTAAAGGAATATATTTCAATATTTATGGGCCTATTTTCATGGAAGATGTATAAAAAAATTGGAATGAATTAGAGGAAGACGTGTGGCTTAATTATGACCCTTAGATTAGATAGTACATGGATAAATCATAGCCATCCAATTGCATATATATATATATATATATATATATTAGAGGAAGATTGCAAAAATTTCACGAATTTGTTCCCTAAATCTCTGTCACACCCCAAATCGGGCCTAGTCGGATTTGGCATGCTAAGTCGGGATTTCAAGGGTAATTCGGTAATTTGCGCATGAGAATATTGGACATTAAGGAATTTAGTGCAACAATTAATCTAATATGTTAGTGGAGAAAGTATCTAGTGAAGTGTGAGTATTGTACCAAGGTATTAAATATCTACTTAAGTAATTATGTGGTGTATGTATGTGTATGGTGCCTTGGTGTATGAAAGTCAAGATAGTGGAATTATTGGTCCAATGAGAGCTTGCCAAGTGGACTTAGTTGGTGGGCATTAAATGTGAAACAAAGAAAAGAGAGAAGAGAGAGAGAGGGAACACAGGAAAATATGCACTCCCGTTCTCCTCCCTCTCACGCTTCCTTTTCTTCTTTTCTTCTCTATTTTCTGCTTTTCCTCTTTGTTTCTCCGTTGGTTGGGATTTGTGCATGCTTAGAGGTGATTTTGATAGAGATTTGGAATAAGATTGACGAGGTAAGTGTGGCATTTAGGGTTTCCTGCGTTTGGGTTCTCCTTCTTGTTCTTCTTCTTCTAGTTTTATTTGAGTTAGGGTTGGATTAAGAAGTTTTTGGGTTTTTGTTTGTGTAAGCTTTAGGTGGCAAGAAGAAGAATAAGGGCAAGGAGAAGATTGAAGGTTGAAGAAGAGTGATTTTGGATCTTCAATTCCAAGTTTGGGAGCTTTGATTTCTGCATTTGAGTTTTGGGGTTGTCTTTGCCCCAATTCTTCTTGGATCATGAGTGTATTTATGTTTGATTTTTTGGAATTTGTGTGTGTTTTGTATAAGTTTATGTATGTAATTGTTTGGTTAATTGTGTTAGTAATGCATGTTTATGATTGAATTGAGGGTATGTGAGTATTGGTAATGAAATTGCATGGAATTAGGTAAGTTTTGCTCTGGGTGTGTTTGGTTTGCAATTTCTGCGGTTTCCTTGAATTCATGATTGAATCTTGTGATAATTAAGTGTAATTTGATCATGAGCATGTTGTGTCATGCATTTGAGTGATAAGGTAAGAGTTTGTGAATGATTGAGTGGTTTTTGAAAGGTTTTTTATAGGATTTCTAGAAAAGAAGAATTTTTGCGTTTTGGTTGGGAGCAGGGCAACGCGATTCTGTCGCGATCGCGACAAAACAGCGCATGCCCAGGTTCGATGAAGAGCACGAGTCATGCTCTTGAGCATGAGTCATGCTCATCATCTCACATCAGCCCCTCTCGGATGGAAGAGCACAAGTCGTGCTCAAGAGCACGAGTCGCGCTCTTGAGGCACGAGACGTGCTGATTCTTCCTCCTCCATCTGATTTCTTTTTTCTTCCTCTACAGGAGAGTATGAAACGTGCTCAATGAGCACGAGTCATGCTCTTGAGACACGAGTCGTGCTCCCCACCTGCTGTGCTGCGTGCTCAGGCTTCTATCTGGCTTCTATTGCAAGCGCGACTTCACGTCGCGATCGCGACAGAATCTGCTCCTGCTTGTCCTGATTTCTGCTCGATTTTCGAAAACGATTCTCTTCTTTCACTGTGCATCATTCCTCACTATTGCATGGGACATGTCTTTACCTAATTATTATTAGTATTTAGATTCTGAAGTGTGTGTTTTCTAAAGTGATAATATGTTAATATTTGATTATAATATGCTTGGTAATGGTGATTTATGTTAGATTATTATTTGACTTTGATTGTATAATTTGATTTATCAATGTTAAATATTTCAAATTGTATCGCATATTGCATTTTAAAATACAATTGATCTATGAACGTCTAATGTCATGGTTCTTCGTTATGAACATGGTCTACTAAAATGTGAAATGTGTTATGCATATCTTAACTCATGATTCTTCTCTAAGAGTAATATGTTATAGTTAACATGAGTAGTACCATTGTATGATTAGGGTTTGGTATTGATGATCTTTGGTATAATAGTGTTTTTATATCTAACTCCGGTATGCTTGATAGCGGTGATTATTCATATAGTGTGTTGACTGAATTATATTGTATGCTTGGCAATACGAATGGTATGATGCATGTTTCTTCTTAGTGCATGGTGTATGCTTATCTATTCCCATTTATGCATGATTAATATGATGAACTATACGTTTATGAACCCATGAATGATATATGAGCAATTTGGTAAGTATCATGAAATGAGTTTGATTTATATGCAAGCTTAAGAAATTGTGATCCTTGCTATTAATAATGTGCTATGCTTAAATGTGATTGGTGTTATGCATGACCTGCGAGAGTCAGTCTAGTGAATAGTTAGGCATGCCTAATAGAGCTCTTAGCTGCAGCCCTTTGGACGTTTGGACCCTGATCAGGTCCCCGTTTGGTTCCTCGCGAACCCTTTTTAATGTGTTCGCATCCTCGCGATCCTTTTCAATGTGTTTGGATCTTGTTTAAGATCTCCCTCAGTAAAATGTTTTGAATGCGATAAAATAAAATGGTTTTCAATTCGTACCCGTAAGGTACGCTATGCGTTCGATTCATACCCGTAAGGTATGCTATGCGTTTACTTGTTATCCACTATTGTGAGTTAGCAGGTATTTGATTTGCTCGCTTTGTCTGATATGAATGTAAGAATGTGATATCCAAATGCGCATAATGATAAGTATGAGAAATCAGTTATTATGTACATGGAATGTGGATATGAACTTCTGAATGTATGTCTTTGCTATGCAAGCATGATTATATATCTGACATGATTATTCTCATATGCCATATCGTATTTGTTATGCAACAGTCAGTTAGTATCTGAATTTGATTATAAGTTTTGGAATGCTATGATAGTGATTCGATTATTATGATGTATTAGCTTTGTGATCGGTTTCGGCTAGTGTATGGGCATCTTTGTGTGATAGTTTTATGCATGTTTAGATAGTTAGTGATTATGCATCGTGTAATATATGACTTTCCATATTTAATTGATCCCAATAAGTGTATGTAAGTTAATTGTATTTTCGTATGATGATGTTATAAATGTGATGTTATGCTATTATTCTTTGGTCTCTGCTGTTGGTGTCTTCAGCACATTGTCATGTGATTATGTTTTTGGTATGATATTATATGTATTAGAGTGGCGCAGCGGAAGTGTTGCGCTTTGACCTTGTCAGTCGGTTCTCGGCTAGTGTGTGTGTATTATGGCATGATAGTTGTATGTTTGGACCTCTAGTGACTTTGCATGATATTTGTGTACATAATTATATGGTAGTGTAGTGCATCAACTTCGTAACTCGGGTATCAGTTAACATGTATGGGCATCTTCGCATGATAGTTGCATTGCGTGTGATTTAACATTTGGTTGGTAGATGGGTACTTTGGTATGACAGCTGCGTGTATATTTAATTTGTGTCTTCGCATGATTCGCCTTCTGATATCTGATACTTCGGTGGAACCGGTAAGTGTTTGCCTACGAGTTTATATGTATTTTTGCATGATGTTATATGTTTGTTTGTTTAGTGTCCTTTTGTTCTGTTCCTCCCCACTAAGCGTTATCGCTTAGCACAGGTTCCTTTCCCGTGTAGGTGGCAGGTTTGGTTTGGTTCGAGTCGAGCATCTGCAGGGTCGGCCACATAAGAGTAAGAAGTGTATTGTTATTTTTGGTTTCAGCTCCTATATCTCGGATTCTGTAATTTTATAGCTTTGTGCTTATGTATTTGATTATGTAAGGATCTTTCTGTAATTAAGTTTTCAGTTATTCCTTCGTTTTATCTTTCGCGTTATGCTTCCGCTGAATGATTGTATGTATGTAAGGTATTGTATGTTCAGCTTTTGTTTCTTTAAAGTTTTAATTTTCGTTGTATTTCCGTATGTTTCATTTTGTGTATGAGTGTATGCTTCTGCTTGGTGTATGTGTGCATGTATGTGAGTGAGCGTCGGTAGCACACCGCGTCCTTCCAACAGGGACGTAGGGGGTGTTACAATCTCCCTCTCCATAATCGAGTTCTTCTTCATCTTTTTCTTTTTCTCCATTTTTTCTTCATCAAAACACCAAATTTAGTTGAAATTTCACCTTAAAATTTATCCCTAAGCACTAATTAAGCCTCCTACCATTTTATATGCATGGTAAAGTGAAGGAATTGATTGGGAATTATGAAGACCAAGCAAGAGGAAAAGTTCCCAAGTGACGAACAAGAAGGAGATTGGAGGAAAAGTAAGGAAAAAGATAAAGAAAGGGAAGATTGAGTGAGGAGCAAAGGAGACAAGGTTTGTGAATACTATTTTATTAGCATTTTTCATATTATGTTATTTATGTATGGATGTTTGTGCACTAATTGTTGTGCTTACACTACAAAAAAAAATGCAAATTAGCGACTAAAATTAGCGACTGATAATTTTTCGCCGCTAATTTGCAACTAAATTCAAAATTAGCCGTAGAAGACCATTTTTTTCAATTTTAGCGACGGAAATAAATAATCCGTCGCTAAATTTTGGAGGCAACTTTTGGCGCTTTTTTTGCGACTATTTAGCGACTAAAAAATTCGTCGCTAATTTTTGCGATAAATTTTGCGACTAAAAAATTAGTCGCTAAATTTGGAGATAATTTTAGCGACTTTGTTTACGACGGGTTTAGCGACTAAATTTTTTATCGCTAAATTATTTTGAATTAGCGACTGAATGGCGACGGATAATTCCGTTGCAAAAAAAAATTTAATTTATTAAAATAATATTTTAGAAATTAAAGTGATATTTTAGTGATGGAATAATCCGTCGCTATTTTGTCGGTAAAATTGATTATAATATTAATAAATGTATTTATACATACTTATAGTTATTAATTATTTTTAATATTTTTGCTTTACAAATTATATTGAAATTCGTTTCTTTTACTAATTCCAATAAGATTAACATTTAATTTTTAAAATATATGATTAAAACAATTTTAAATAAAATTTACATAATTTTTTAGTGTTTTTATTGATTAAGATAAATTTTTTAATTGTAATTTTTTTAGTTTGAAATCGTTTTATATTATGAATTTTATTTTTAATTTGTCTAAAATAAATTTTTTAATATTTAATTATTAAATTTCAAGGTCCAAGTTTCTTTAAAAGTTACATAATCAAATATTTGAATAATTTTAGTCAAATAATTACACAAATAAAATAAATGTATGAATATTTTAAGTGGATAAAGAAATAACAAATACAAATAACCCATGATATCCAGACAAGTGAGAATAAGTTAGAGATATTGGGAAACATGAGAAGTAGAAAAAAAAAAAGAAAAGAAAGGGACACGAAACAGGGAAAAAGGGACCGAGAAATCAAGAGAGAGAGAGCGGCGGGAGGCAGCGCCGGTGACCACCGAAGGTGATCGGACCGTCGCACACCGCAGCATCATCCCCGTAGCGTTTTCCCCCGATTCGCAGCGTCGCCGTTCCAGGAGAGAGAGAGAAAACTAAAGCTTCTAATGAATTTTTCGGCCAGCTCCGGTGGCGAACGACGACACGAGTGGTACCGTGGGACTCACGGTGGATAGACGAACTTTAAGGTGTCCGTGGATCCTCTTCACTCGCCGGCAATGAAGCGATCGGAGTTGGGTGAACCGAAGCTCCCGACGGTGATTCCGGCAAAACGGCGCGACGGATGGGCGCGTGACCACCGGCAATGGGGCCCTGGCGCCTTGAGCTGTCCTCCGATGGCGGTGGTGCATCTCCAGCGGAGCTCCGACGAGGCTCCGGCGAAGGGGGCAGACGGAAGAATAATGAAATTTTGTGGGAATTTCGATCCCAACTGGTATGTGACTGCCAAATTTATTTTTTTAACATGATTTTTAATAAACTAAATTGTCTTAGAGAAAGTTTACGATCTGTGTTGTGGATGTTTAGTGTGATAATTCAGTTGGTTGGTTATTAATGCTTGATTATTGCTTGGATTGTTAGTTTATGTGTAGAAGAGTAGGAATTCTTCAGTATGGAATCTGTACAGATAGTCGATTAGGAAATCTCCTGTATTGTGTTATGTGTTATGTTCAATTAGTAGCTTTTAATTGTTAATAGGGTATATGAAAATGGTGTTTAGGTATGTAGAAAATTATAAGATGCTGAAGCTATGTAAGATAGTGATTTTAGTGAATTTAGGCTGGAAATGAAAATAAATAAAAAGAATACTCATTGATGATAATTAGAGGACTTGGGATGTTTAAATGGATAATTAGATACTTAACTTGTTTACTTTATTTTGAATTTAAATAGAAAATAATTCTATGATAGTCAAATTTGGATACATGAAACATGAATTGGTATTATGTTTATACTATATTTGTTAATATGTAAATTTATGATATATACATACATATATATATATATATACATACATACATATATATATATATATATATATATATATATATACATACATATATATATATATATATATATATATATATATATATATATATATATATATATATATATATATATATATTCTAGTTAATTAATTAAGTGGGAAATTTAGAAAAGGGTAGCTCATGTCTTGTAATATATGAATTAGAATCAATCTTTCTTATTTTGATTTTTAATTCATTAATTTTGGTATATATTAATTTAAAAATTTTATTGGTGACTTGTAGGTACTGCAATTGGATGAAATGCTGCTAAATACAACAAGAACATGTACTTTTAATTTAAGTATTGTATAATTTAATATACTTTTATTATATTTGAATTATTGTGAACTTATTGTACAAAGTTATTGTGAACTTCTATATATTGTTAAATAGCAATATTTAGTTTGAATTAGTATTTTTTATAGTATTTTTTAAGTATTATACAGTTTAATTTACTTTTTTGATATTATATTTTTTAAATTAATAGTAATATTGAAAATATTATATAATTATTATTTACATAAATTAAATTAAATTTTGGATATAATAATAATAAAAAAATTAAATCGAAAATTGTCATAAAAAATTAAATTAAAAATAATATTAAAAAATATAATATTTTAGCGACGAATTTTCCGTCGCTAATAAATATTCATGCGACTAATTTTAGAGTTATTTAGCGACTGAAATTTTATTTTTAGTGACAGAATTTTTCGTCGCTATTTTTAGCGACTGTTTTATGGGTTAGTCGCAAATTTCTTGCGACGGAGCAAATAACGACTGTTAGTCGCCGCGTCGCTAAATGTCATTAGCGATGGAAAAAAGCCAGTGTTAATTGAAATTAAGTTTATAAAAGTCTAATTGAACATGAAATAAGATGTATGAAATGCTAAAATTGATGAAATGAAATTTAGTGAACTAAGTTATGCTAGAACTCACATTATGTAACTATGTAAAGTATGCTAAATGCATAAAATTTTAATGAATTGAAAGGCTAAATATGTTTAGATAAGATAAATGAACATAATATGGAATTGACATGTACTGGTCGAACGAAACATAATGTGAGAAATTGATTTATTCTTATAAATTAAGTTAATTCTTGTCACAAGTAAGAAGTAATTTATGAGAAGTTAAAGATGGAACTTCAATGGTGATATTATAGTTTTGGCCGAATTATATGTATATGAAACACAAAAAATGTGAGATGAATTATGCCAAGCAAACATATTGAATGTATAAGGATGTGTACATGATGTACATTATGTGAATTATGAGACAAGAATTATGCTTAATAGCATAAAATGTTGCCAAAACGAAAATGAACATAATTCACATAATGTAAATAATAAAAAAGAATTTCCCTTAGTATTTAGTAGCGAAACCAGAAGTATAGGATGTAGTTGGCTAGTCATAGGGACATTTACCGCAGTACGAGTCATGGCGACTCGCATGTGTAAGCCAATGGCGATCTATAAAGCCACACAAGTCGATCAAGCAAGCTCATGGAGCAAATGACCCCTAGTAGTCACTTTTACATGTTTTGGACCTTTAGGGTTCTTGTCCCACATATCCAATTTGAGAGTTTTCGTTGGACATTACTGGGGACAAAATTGTAATTTAAGTGGTAAAACAGTAATTACGTAACAAATTTGTAAATTCAGGAATAAAATGGTAATTATGTAATAAGATTGTAATTCTAAGGGTAAAATGGTAAATATGTGATAAAAGTGAAAATCCAGTGGGAAAATCGTAAATATGTGTTAAAAATGAGTAATTAGTGGTGAAACAGTAAATATATGGTATAATATGAATAACAGTGGCAAATTTGTAATTATGGGATAAAATGTTAATTTAAGTGATAAAATAGTAATTTGAGGTAAAATCGGAATATAAAAGTAAAAAAAAAAAATAAGTTTTAAGGAAAAAATTGTAATTATATAGTAAATTGAAGTACTAGTGGTAAAAATGGAAATTTTGGTAATAAAATGTAATGTTGGTAAAATTGTAATTTACTAATGGCAAGGTGGTAATTATGGTATAAGATAAAAATAAATGAAAAATAAATTATAATAATAAAAATAATAATTAATATGTGGTGTACAATAATAAGAATTTTCTTATGCATTAATAAATTATGTGAGATTATATTTTGAATTAAATTTTCATGTTACTAAATATGGTTATACGCTAATTCATAATGTAAGTGAATGCATGTATGCATGTTTATGAAAAATGTTAGTGTGGTATCCACCACTAGACATAAGTTGCTTAGCGCGTAGTTATTTTACTGTGGTAGGTACATGTTAAACATTCAAGGAACTTGGAGCAAGCAAGATTTTGGACACAAATTTTGAATAGTTTAGTATTAAGAATGTAAATTTTGAATTTTAGAGTATGGCATGTATATATGTAAATGTAAGAGACCTTAAATTTGTAAAGAAAAATATCATGAATATGTATGAGGTTAAAGAATGCATGTACATTTGGAAAATTTTGAATGGTTGTTTCAAACGAATGTATGTGATGATTGCATATGGAAATGTGAATGATGATGATATTTTACATATGTTAAGATGATGATATTTTACATATGTTAAGAAGATGATATTGTATATGTTGTGTTGTTGAGTTGTTGGAGATTGAACTGGTTATAGTGATGATATTGGGAGTATTTAATTTCAATTGTGCAGGAGTATTAGGAATCGGTGCAACCATTATGCTGCTAAAAATTTTAACAAATGAATAGTAACCTCCGATAAGTATCCCAATGTGCATATCGAATTAAAAAAATATATTCTATCAACTTAATAAAGGGGATATTATATTGATATGATAATAAGAGAATATTTATGGATATAATTAAAGAAATAAGTGTTAAGCCGTTTTGTAATACCTGGTAGTCGTATAAATTTTCAGGTATAGAGTGTAACAAACTTAATTCTACAAAAAACTTGTAAACAAAGCAAATGACTTGCTCATAGTTTTTCATAGAATTTTTCCAACTTTTTAGATTAAATTAGCCTTATAATTCAGTTTTTCATTAAATACAATTGCAATTTCTATTCTATTTTTAGTGCATTTTTCAAAATTCTTTTGCTTTTTTTTTGTCAAAACAATAGTTTAGGAGAATCCAAACACTCTGTTAAAAGTTAAATGGCTGCAATTAAATAATTTGACAATACTCAAATTCTCTGACACGCTTGCGATAATACATGTGTACTGTTTGATTCACCAAAACCATCTTAACAATTATTGATATGGAAACAATAGGGGTGTTCAAAAAAACCGATGGACTTGGTTAATCGACAAATCGAATCGAAATCGATCCGAAAAATAGGTTAACCAAACTGATTTTTATAGTTAATGGTTAGTAGTTTAATTGAATTTCGGTTTCGGTTTCGGTTTTTCATTCCAAAAAACCGTCGGTTTCGGTTAACCGGTATTTTATCTAATTATATATATATTTCGGTTTTCATTTTCGGTTTCGATTAACCGATTAGTATTATATAATTTTCACATGTATTTCGGTTAACCGACCGGTTTTATATAATTTTTTATATACATATATATATAAAGTTAAAAAAAATTAAAATGAAACCCAAAATTAAATTATATATATATATATATATATATATATATATTTGTTTAATTAGTTGGATCATTATATTTTCGCTTTGTAATTTTAATTTTCAAATATTTTGAACATTTATATATATATATATGTGTGTGTGTGTGTGTGTGTGTGTGTGTGTGTATAATATTAGGGGTGAGTAAAAAAATCGTTGGACTTAGTTAACCGAGAAACCGAACCAAAATCGATCCGAAAAATAAGTTAACCGAACCGATTTTTATGGTTAACGGATAGTGTTTTACAAAAACCGATATTAATGGACTGGTTTTTATTTTTTAGCTTATTATAAATCGGTTAACCGAACCGAAATAGATACATAAATACTCTTATATTTTATTAATTTTATTTCATTCTTTTTTTATTTTTATTATAATTATTTTTCATTATTTTCATATTTAATTATTTATATACTTTTAATTTTCATTTACTTTAAAATATTTCAATTTTATTTTTGTTTTTTTAAAAATCATTTTAGTTAATTTATTAATTGTTCAATATGTAAATATTTAGTATTTCTTATTATTTTCTGATATATCAATTTTTCATTAATTAAAATCAAAATATATTCAAAAAGTTATATAAAATTAATATATTAACTAAAATTTTCAAAAAAAATAAAATTTTTAATATATGTGAAAATAATATTTTTGAATATTTTTAATTTATATTTGTTGTTTGAACATCAAATTTAATTATTACGTTGAATTATGTTTGTTTTCTAATTTTAAATTTTAAGTATTTTCAACGATTTAATTTTTTTATAAATGAACTTTATAATTATAATGGTTAACCGAAAAATATTGGTTAACCGGTCCGAAAATCTGAAACCGATAGACTGGTTAATTTTATTTCATTCTTTTTTTATTTTTATTATAATTTTTTTTCATTATTTTTATATTTAATTATTTATATACTTTTAATTTTCATTTACTTTAAAATATTTCAATTTCATTTTTGTTTTTTTGAAATCATTTTAATTAATTTATTAATTGTTCAATATGTACATATTTAGTATTTCTTATTATTTTCTGATATATCAATTTTTCATTAATTAAAATCAAAATATATTCAAAAAGTTATACAAAATTAATATATTAACTAAAATTTTCAAAAAAAATAAAATTTTTAATATATGTGAAAATAATATTTTTGAATATTTTTAGTTTATATTTGTTGTTTGAACATCATATTTAATTATTATGTTAAATTATGGTTATTTTCTAATTTTAAATTTTAAGTATTTTCAATGATTTAATTTTTTTATAAATGAACTTTAAAATTATAATGGTTAACCGAAAAATATTGGTTAACCGGTCCGAAAATCCGAAACCAATAGACTGGTTAACCGATAGTAATGAACGGGTTAATAGACTGAAATTTCAAAAAATCGATATTAATGGACTGCTTTTTTTTTTGGCTTATGGAACGGTTAAACAGTTCATGCTCACCCCTATATAATATAATATGTGTGAAATTTTTTTGTTTAACTAGTTGGATCATTATATTTTTAGTTTGTAATTTTAATTTTCAAATATTTTGAACATTTTTAGTTTATAATTATAGTTTGAACATTATATTTAATTACTATATTGAATTATATTTGTTTTCTAATTTTAATTTTTAAGTAACTTGAATATTTTAATTTTTTTATGAATGTATTTTATAATTATAGCGATTAACCGAAAAATATTGGTTAACCGATCCGAAAATTCAAAACCGATGGACTGCTTAACCAATAGTAATAAACTAATTAATGGTTAGTTTTTTAAAAAAATCGAATTTAATGGACTAATTTTTTTTTAGCTCATGAATCGATTAAGCGGTCTATGAACACCCTTAGTAAACAACACATTTATGCGAGTACAAAAAAACGACCTAGGTATATAGTTTCAGAAAAAAGGAATACAATTCCAGTTAGGAAAGTATCTACATGATTACATAAAAAGGTTTATTATCCTCATCACATATAGGCTTAAATTATGAATATATGAAAATAAATAAAATGAAACTTTCGCTTCTATTTTTTTTTTCCTTTAGGTTGATTAAGTTGATGGCATCCCTAAATGCCTTTGAAGAAATTCTATCTTTTATTTTATAAGATTTACATAATACATAATTAGTTGTATATAAATAATAAATCATTTTAAAATGTTAAATTCTAATTAAAAGCATTTTTGACCATATCTATTTTATCCAATTCTTGCATGCAATTTGTACAAGTTCTTTCCTATTTTAGCATGTACCAAATTTAATTTATTAAATTTGAATAAAATAATACTATTGTCTTAGTGTACATATTAAGTTCTTAAATTATAATTTTTTTTTTTCATTTTGTTGAATTTCTAAACAAACCTAATGTTTTGAAAACAAACGTTTAGAAATTTAATTATTTTAAAAAAAAACAAAAAAAAAACTTTACAAACTTAATGCAAAGAGTTAAAAAAAAATAAATAAATAAAGACATTTAGATTTAGTGTAACTAGAGGTGAGCAAAAAAACCGATGGATTCGGTTAACCGGAAAAAAAATCCGAAACCGAACCGATTGACTGGTTAACCGATTGTAATTGACTGGTTAATGGTTAATGTTTTGAAAAAACCGATATTAATGGACTGGTTAATAGTTTTTAACTCATGTGACTGGTTAACCGAACCGAAACCGAATTTTTAGTTAATTTATTAATTTTTTAATAATTTATCACAATTTATCCTAATTAAAAGTGATCATGTACTTTTTTTTATTATACTAATTATTTTAAAGTTTTTAAGTTTTTTTAATTGGCTATTAGTAAGTATAATAATTTATCTAATTAAAAGTGATTATAAACCGGTTAATATATTTACTTATTAAATATTAATTTTTAAAAACAAATTTGCTTATATCCACCAAATATTTTTATTTTAACAACAATGATTTTATATTATAGTGAAAAAATTTTAATTTTTAAGTATCTTGAATATTTTAATTTTATTTATGAATATATTTATAATTATAGTAGTTAATCGAAAAATATTGAATAACCGATCCGAAAATCCGAAACCGATGAACTGGTTAACCGATGGTAATGGACTGATTAATGGACTGTAATTTCAAAAAACCGATATTAATGGACTGGTTAATGGACTGAGGCTAATGGACCGGTTAACCGACCATGCTCACCCCTAAGTGTAACGCAAATAACTTAACAAAACAAATGATAGAAACCTAAAACATGCATGTCTTAATTAACCCACTCTGGTTTTATTGCTCCATTTTACCGGTATACATCTGTAATTGTTCGCCACTTAGTGGAGACTGACATTAAAAGTCAATGAAAGACAGAACTACAAAGATTTTAGAACAGACATGAAGCCACCAATGTCATTTTTCTACAATATCTATCAGCTTTCCTTCTGAACTCAGGAATTAAATCCAAATTAATGTAATACCGAGAGAATCAATGAAGCCTGGTAGCAAAAATCTTGTTTATTTTGTGGATGAGTACGCCTTCATGATACCAAACAAATCCTAATCTCCCTTCTTAGGGCTCTGAAGTGAGAAATGCCGTCCATGAATTGAACTGCCATCAAATGTTCTTGGAACTGTTTTTCTCTCATTCTTAGTTTCTCCAATGGGGCCATTTTCAATCAACTCGGGAGAAGCCCCATGAGGACTATCACCCTCGCCATGATAACTCTCACCCTCAGGAGAAGACCCATGAGAACTATTGCTCGGAACATTTCCTAGCAGGCTTTTATACATACTCAAAGCTTGAGCCATTAAATTAGCAGGATTAGCAGTTGCACTAGGAAGCAACATTGTTGTCCCCTAAAAAAATATCCAAGCACGCATAAGAGGGAAAATAGAACTTCAGTAAAAAGTTAGTCATTGCAAATCCAACTTCCAGAAAAGTTAATTGATTAGGCCTCCTCTGTACCTCTTTGGCAATGTTACCGAATGCTTGAATATATTGCTCAGCAACTTTCAAACTTGCAGCCTGCAAACCACACTGTAATGTCAAGTCTCCATGACTACTATACAATCGCATAATTTGTTCTTTCTCATGAATGTTTAAAATGCACTAATGACAAACTACAAAAACAAAGTATCAAGAATAATCATTCTATAGAACATATTTATATCCAAAATCATTCATTTAAATAACAATTCTATGTTGCTAATCAAAAAGAAAACAGTTGTGTACTGCTGCAATTTACCAAGGAAGATAAATACATTCACCAACTGCACTTTTTCATACCAAAAAGACAAAGTTCAGGCATGTTCTATAAATATAAGTATACTCTTCAAATGCTCATAATAAACTTGTCACCCAGTCATACGAATATAAAAGTACGCACTCCTATATCAGGCTAAAAATAGGAAAATATGACAAAAGACTCAGAATGCATTCCATTCTAGACCTTTCTAAACTCCAGAGGAATCTAACACAAACAAGCCAGAAAAGAATGAAAGGAGATTTTAGACCCTGTGCAATCAAACAACATTTTGGCATCCACCATTCTCCATATTCAACCTTTCTTACGTCAAAGGGACATATTCATGAAAAATTGAAGTTGTCAAACTGCATTATCTAGATACAATGTCTCACATCACAAGTTGACGCTATCCATCTAAAAGAAAAGACCTAACAAGATTTTTTTTCCGTTATGATAAAATTACGGTAATAAAATTGGAAAACTATATTTTTGGACTGAAATAAGATGGTAAATATATTAAGAAAAGGAAAAACAGAAACCCGCTATAAGCACCATGGACGAGGCGCTAATTGCATACATGCTTATTTTGAGAATAAGCATCCACAAAATGAAACGAGTGCTCTACTTGTCAGTATAGAAGCACCATTCTTAACTACTCAAAAAGTAGAGGTGGAGGCTTGTTGGCGGCCAGAGAGTGTTTGAAATACCACTAGAAATCCAATCATATGATTGTTTAGGAACCACACCTCTATTCCTCCATTTGCCTTAAGGGCCTGTGACACCATGGCCAGACCTTTTGCAGTTGCTTGTGCTTTAGCAATGATTGCTTCCGCCTCACCTGATAATAAGAATTGCAAATAGAGAACTCAAACACAGAATCAAACTAACTGATCATTTCCAAGCCAAAAACAAGATGAGCCTACATATTTCCATTATTAACTGAGCTTGGCTATTCCACATTAGCAAAGGTCTAAAAATTATAGTCTTAATGCATTACAAGTCTCAAGCACCACATGTAATTTCATATCACCATGGCCATGTAAGTTTCCTAAATTTGAATTTATAAATATGCCTTATGAATAGAATTGACCAAAAAACTCAAAATAAGTGACATCAGATTCTATTGATAATACTTCTATCCCAAATCATGATTGATGGATGCAATATAATGTAATTAATCAACATGTGAACTAACCTTGTGCTCGGTTAACCTGATCCATCTTCGAAGCTTCTGATGCCAAGATCACAGCAGCCTTCTCACCATCAGCAATATTAATGTTGGACTGTCTCAATCCTGTTAAATATTGAATTTCCAAGAGCAAATAAGGATAATGTAACTAACAGAAGTACCACATCTAAGAATTAATGGTATATCAAATTATACAAATAAGGATGAAACATTTTCCAAATTTGTCATGCTTAATAAGATTTACATCCTATCACAGAGAGAACGAATATATACAACCAACTTTACAACCTTCAGACTCAAGAACTCGAGCTCTCCTTTTACGTTCTGCCTCTGCCTGCATCTCCATAGCAGCACTTACCCCCCGCGGGGGAGAAATATCCCCTGCAGAATAAATTTACAGAGAAATAGTAAGAATAAGTCTACTAGGAACTTAACATAGGGGGTCTAATTTCATGAGCACAGCTTACTTATTTCATAACGAAGGCACTGAAGGCCCCAATCTTTAGCAGCCACATTGATGGCTTCCTACAAAAGTTTTCAAATGTCAATTATAATTGACACATCCTAAAGAAATTCCAGTAAAGAGAACACTATCCCATTAACAAAAATAAAACAAAGTTTAAACATAATCTAGATACCACAATCTTTTCATTGAGAGTGTCCCTTTCCTCAAAGGTCTTGTCAAGGGTTATCTTCCCGAGCTCGCTGCGCATGGTGGTCTGTGCAAGCTGAATAACAGCGTAAATGGGATTCTCCACACCATAAGAGGCCAATCTAGGGTCCACAATCTACCAAAACAAGCAAGAAATTACTCTTAAATTGATGAATTGAATTAAAATTAAATAGGAGAAAAAAAATAAGTAGAAGAGGATTAGAACCTTAACGTAAAGAACCCCATCAATGAGAATGCTAACATTGTCCCTAGTAATAGCGGATTGATTAGGAATTGGAATAGCCTCTTCTTTCAAAGAATGAACGTAAGCAATTCTATCCACAAAGGGAATCAAGAAATGGATTCCTGAAGGAAGTATCTTCAAATACTTTCCAAATCGCTCAATCACATAAGCCTTCTTCTCCGGAACAACCCGAATTCCCCAGTTCACCGGCGGAGCAATCTCATAGCTTAAAAATGGAGCAAAACAATCAATTTATCAACTTAACACAGAGAAATAAAAGAAAGGAAAAAATACAAGAAATTGTGTTGGTATACATTAAGCTGGGATCCCGGCCGGAGCGCAGATATCGGACGGCGGTTGTGAAAAGTGGAGAAGGAAGAGGATGTTGAAGGGAAGAAGAGGGATAGGTAAGGTAATTGAGGGATCTAAGCCCCTTGCTAACTGTGAAATTACTTGCTCTCCACATTTCTTAGATTGGTGTTAATTCTTTAGTATTGAGGAGAAGAAGAAGAAATTGAAACTATAAAGCCCTAGTTAAACCTCTCCATTCTATAAAGCCCCTCTCCACATTTTCAGCTTTCTTTTTTCTTTCTTCTTTTTTCAAATGCAAGAAATTATATGAGTTGCTTCATAAATAAAACGTTTTGATGTATTTTAGTGAAGTTTATAAGACATGGATTTTTGTTTTTTTTTTTTTAATAAGTACTTTTGTAAATCCATATTTCCTATATCCAAAGCTGCTCACCATCAAATCGGCAGGAACGACGCCATGTTGAATCATCACTTTACATGATTTTCCTACAAAATACATTTTTTTTAACCTTAACCTAAAAATTAAAGTTAGGTTAATCCAACAATCTATCTGAAAAATAGAATGATTTAATGTTTTAATAGGGTGTTTTAGTAATAAATTAATTTAAATTTAAGGATGAGGTTTTCAATTCGAGATTCTCCATCTCTTTGCATATTGTAATAGCTTGTGAATTGATAAAGTACAGAACGTCATTATCTGAGATAGAAGGAGAGCTGGCTGGTTTATGATGGAAGATCCGATCGAATGAGTGAATTCTGCAAGAGAAAGTGTCCGGTCGGACCAGACGTAAGCACTCTGAAACTTAAGTTAGTAGCTTTTAGAGAGAGAATGCTTAGAGGTAGAAGGCTAGAGATTCAATACCTAGTGCCATCGTTGGTTAGGCTATTTATAAGAGATAGTTGAGGTGTACTTGAGTGTTTGAGATGTGATAACTGGCAGTCAAAGTAGGTGTGCGGCGAAATGACAGAGAGCAGTTGATGGGCATGGGCACTGTCTTGTGTCAGACAGCTGATGGGACTGGCGGTCACATCAGCCGATCGGGCGTGCGCGTTGCCTAAGAGTTCACACCTGCTACTCTCTGCTATTGGCCTTGCCAATGGAATGGGCCGACTAGATGGGCCTTTATGCAAATGATATTTGCAGGGTTATCACTTGTCCCCCCCTCAAACTGGTCCGATCAGGCATAGATTTGCTTTGAGGTGCCCCGTTCGGCGAGTACCCGCTTTGAATTGTTCCGATCGGGAGACATACGTTGGCGGAATTTTTGAATTTTGCACGGCACCTTTTCTGAAGAGGCGCGCCTGCTTGCACAGCTGTCATCATTCAATGCTGCGCGTGCTCCGAGGGTGACGCTTCGTTCTTCGTACAACCATTATTCCTTTAGGACACGTGGCATACTGCTAGTGGTGAGACGGTTGGCATGCCCCAAAAGTTTTTCCTATAAATAGGGCAATTTCTGTGCTGTTTTCTCTTCACTTTTGCAATCCCTAGCGAAGCTCAGCCAAAATTTTTCCTCGCTCTCTTTGAGTTCCAGCAAGCCTCTTTTGCTTCTTTCCGAAAATTTTTCAAGTTACCCACTATTAAGTAAGTACCTCCTTCACGCTTCTCTCCAATTTCTCCTTGTTTTTGATTTTTCATCTGCATTCATTCCCTTTAAAAGTTAGGGATTTGCATTTCTTCCTTCTTCTCTCTGTCGAAAATGGCTTCTAGTAGCAGCCAGACAATAGATAGAAGCTTTATGTAGGGATACAGGGGCAAGTCACCAGTTGAGCGCTGCTCCTGACTGAGCCCTAGAGAGGTGTCTGAGATTCCTGCCAAGTATGGCTTTCCCGACGACATTTTTGTGATGCCGTGCCCCGGTTCCATGGCGGTGACAGAGGGGCCATTTGGAAAAGACCAGGACGAATGGTTCATCTGTCATTCGTGGAGTTTGGATGCAGGAATGCGTTTCCCTTTCGGCGCATTTGAGATTGCTGTGTTGAAGGGTTATGGCATCGCCCCCAACCAACTGCATCCAAACGGGTGGAAGACGGTGGCCTGCTTCAAAATTTTGTGCATCCTGGAGGGAGTGGCCCCGACCCTTGATCTCTTCACCCATTTTTTCTACATCTCGTGTCAGAGCGATGGAACGGAATATTTTTTCACCAGCCAATCGAGGAAGAAACTCATCAACGTCCCCACTTCCATGAAAGGATTTAAAGAAATATATTTTCTGGTAGGAAAGATTGGCGGATTTAGGGTGAGCCTAGCCCGATCGGGAGAGGCCAACATTTTAAAGGACCAAGCCGCAGGACAGTCCATGTATAAGGCTGACGTTGAGAAGTTGATGGACGCCGTGGCTCGGAAGGGGGGGGGGGCCTTATCAGTCCAAGCAACTGCTGTTGACGTTACATGGGTCCTCCAACCCTGAAGCTGCTAAAAATATCCAACGTGAGAACTAGGATCGGAGTAGAGGGGATAACATAAATTGTTACTCATGCATTGCATTTGCATTAAATATCTCTTTTATGAGAGAAAAACTTATCTTGTTTGTACTTGTGATGCAGTTGCGATGGCTGGAGGGAGTGACATGACACAATGGTTGGGCGCTCTAGCTGTAGCTAAAAGAGAAGCCGATCGGAAGGCCAGGGAGGAGAGGAAGAGACGAAAGATCTTGTCCGCTTCAGAAATGCACCAATTGTGGCAGGGTTCGAAGGATGCTTCTTCTATCGCTACCCCAATCGCTGCTATTTCGATTTCTGCTGCTCCTCCCGTGACTGTTGCTGCTGCAACTGCCTCAACTGCTTGCCAACCTCCAATCACCTCAGGTCCCTCGGCGCCTCAAACGAAAGTAGGGGATCAGCCTCTTCGTCGGCGAAAGATGGTACTCCGAGATGAGTCGGAGGATGAAGAAATGCCTGGGGCTATCTGTCCTCCTAATATTCAGACTTTGAGGGAGATGGCCTAGGGGAGGCCGGCATGGCTGGACGAGGCAGCACATAAGCAAGCCGAGGAAATCACCAGGAAGAGGGCCACTGATGTGGTGGCCAAAGGCAAAGCTGTTGTGCCGAGTGAGCCAGCTCGGCGACTGAACAGGCGACCTGTGCCTTTGAAGGAGTTCTTGAAGGAGAACTTCGACAGCGACTGGGCAACGAGCGACAAAGCGGTTGCCAGTTATCTCTGCCGGGGCATTCTTCAGGAGGATGAGTTCAAGGTCATGGGGGATCCTAGCTCGCTCGGCTGGGAGCTCAGTTTATTCAACCAGCAGACCCTGGAGGTGAGATTTGGCCACTTTGATTTATGTTGCCTGAAAATTGGCAAATCTCTCCTTTGCTAACGTTGTTGTTTTCTTCTTGTAGCTGATCAGAAGCGGTCAGCGCTTGCACGGTATGGGCAGCCTTTTGGAGGCAAGATCAAAAGACGCTGCCAAGGCGAGAGGGGAGGCGATTGCTCAGTGTGAAGCTATTCAGAAAGAAAACTCTGCCCTTCGCCTTGAGGTATCATATCTTCAAAAGGACATCTCTGCTCTTCGTGGGGAAGTGGTGGATGCGAGGACGGAGGCCACTCGGCACGTCCAAGAGTTAAAGTCTCCGCTCGTCGAGGTCTATCGGTTGAAGAGTGAGGTCACAACCTGACTGCTGATAGTGCTCAATGCCAAAGATTCGAGGAAGAGGCAGCTAGATTGGGTGCCGAGTGCAAGTTTTTGGGCGCTGAGAAGACCAAGGCGCAGGAGGAGAAAGGCAAAGCAATTGCAAAGTGTGACCGGCTACGCACCACTTTGGCAAACAAAGAGACGGCCTGGGGGAAGAGGCTTGAAGAGGAGCTTGCCTCTCGAGAGGAGCAACTTCTTGATCACTTGGGCGACGCTCAAGCGAAGTTGCTATTTCGGTTGATCTACGAGGCCGGGAAGCACTTCCCTAGGGCTGATCTCACCTGGATGGAGGATCCCACCATTTTGCCCGATCCGCCATCTAGTGATGATGAGGAAGAGGCTCCTAGAGAGGAGGCAACTGGTAGAGTCCCCGGGGAGAACCCCTTGTCGACCGAAGCCCAGCTGGATGTGCCTTCAGGAACTGAAGTTTGCGCTTCTTCGCAAGCCGAGCCAATTTTTGATGTGGCTATCGAGCCTTCTCAACCTGTTGCCGATCCTCCTCAACCCATTACAGAGGCGAGTGCAGAGCCCTCTCCAGATCAAGTCCTGGCTTCAGCTGACGTAGAAGTTGTAAATATAGAAACTTAGGTTAGAAATTGTAGACATGTAGAGATTTCCCTTTGTATACTTTATCTATTGTACTGATTCTTATAAGTTGTACAGCATACAATTTCTTCAATAAATGACAACTTTTGCGTAATTTGCAAATTTTCATAGTTATGCATTCGCAAATCTTCAATAACTTGTAAAATTGCATAAAATTTGCTAAGTTTGGATGTAGCTTGCTAAAATGCATATAACTTGCTAATGTGAAACATGCTAATGAATCTCATATACTTCCTGAATTGGAATAATTTTTCAAGTCTAATGACCGATTTGCCCAATCTGGTTTAGGATGTACGATTAGTCGGCCATCTGGAACGACTCTTGAGTCAAACTTAGAATCAGGCGGATAGTTTCGTTCGTCAAGTTAGTGTTTGATTTGCATTCCGGTTAATGACCGTTGCACGACACTTATCTTGGGAGAAAAGTTTACCTTAATCTAACCACAATTCTCACATCTTGGATTCGGGATGGACGTCGAATCTAGCGAATGAGTCAGTGCAAGCGGGGCGCATTTCGTATTTTTGGATCGGAGTATAGCCGATCCTAACGGACAGGATCGACATAAGGTTCGTGGTTCCCGTATCTTCGGATCAGGATATTCGTCAATCCTAACGGTCGAACTGTCGGGCGCTTGTCCTTTTCCGTATCTTGGGATCGGGAGTTGCATCGATCCTAATGGTTGGATTTAAGTTGTTCCATGTTTTCAGATCGGGAATAACATCGATCCTAACGGATGAATCGTACCTGTAAAGAAATGGGTTCCTACTTTCGCATTTTCGGCTTGGGATAGGCATCAAGCCTAGCGTATAAGTTGCATCATACATGCCTTTCACAGAGATGAAAAAGAACTTCTTTATTAATTGAATATTTGTTGTATCCAGATACATTATTGCAAGTGGTACTTTTTGAGTACTTCAACATTCTAGCTCCGGGGGATGTCTTGCCCTTCTATTGTTTTGAGCCTGTACGTGCTCAGGCTTAAGACTTTGGAGACCTCATAAGGCCCTTCCCAGTTTGGCATTAGCTTCCCAACTCCTACATTTCCCGCACCTATGTCCGCCTTTCTGAGCACCAAGTCACCCACGTTGAAAGCTCTAGGCTTTACTTTAGCATTGTGATATTAGGCGATCCTTTGTTTGTAGGTGGCGATCTTAACATAGGCGCCCTCCCTCCTTCCTTCTATGAGATCTAGATCTTGGCATCTTTCTTGGATGTTCGTCTGTTCAGAATAGAATGCCGATCGGTAGGATGGAAGGCCGACCTCTACGAGTATCATTGCTTCGGAGCCATAGACAAGAGAGAATGGCGTTTGGTGACCTGTCCTTGGTGAAGTTCTATAAGACCACAGGACACTCTGCAGCTCTTCAGTCCAGTTGCCTTTCACCTCACCCAGCCGTTTCTTCAACCCTTCCAGAATGGTTCGGTTGGAGACCTCCGTCATTTCGTTACTTTGAGGGTGAGTGACTGAGGTGAATCTCAAATTGATGTTTAGGCCTTGGCAGAAATCTCTGAAGATGGAGCTGTTGAACTGTTTGCCATTATCTGTAATGAAAATGTTAGGTAAGCCGTACCTGCAGATAACGTTCCTCCACACAAAGTTCTTGACCTTCTCTGCTGTGATCGTTGCCAGAGGCTCTGCTTCGATCCATTTGGAGAAGTGGTCAACTGCTACGATGAGAAACTTCATCTGCCTTTTTGCTTGGGGAAAAGGTCCCAGGATATCCAAGCCCCATTGATCAAATGGCCACGCGACCCCGATCGACTGTTAGTCTATTCCGTGCTGTCTTATGACTCTTCTATGAACCTGGCATTGTGGGCATCTCCTTACTTTCTCCTGAGCATCTCTGAAAATGTTTGGCCAGAAGTACCCTATTTGGAGTACCTTCTTTGCCATGGCTCTGCTAGCTTCATGTGCCCCATAGATGCCTTCATGAACCTCCCTGAGGATGTAATCTCCCTCTTTCTCTATCACGCACTTAAGCCAAGAATGGCTGAAACTTTTTTGTATAGATCACCGTTAATTATGGAGTAGTTAAGGGATTTGCGAGATACCTTTCGAGCTTTGATTTTATCCTCCAGCAGCTGTCCTGTCTATAGGTACTGCTTGATCGGGCTCATCCAGGTTTCTTCCCCTTGATCAATCTCTATCATTTTCGGCTCGTCTAAGGAGGGGGAGGTTTGGTCGATGACAGTGATATTTTCTTCTATTATTCCTTACTCGGAAGCAGGCATTTTTGCCAACCGATTGGCTTCAGATGTTTGATCTCTCGGGACCGTCTGGAGTTTCCATTCTAATCTAGATTCTTCAAGTATTTTGATAGGGATCATGCTGGCTTCTCTAGCTTCGAAAGTGCCCAAGACTTGGCTTGTCACGAGCTGAGAGTCGCTTTTAATGGTCACTGACTCTGGCTGGATGGCATGAAGCAGTCTCAATCCTTGAAGAAGCGCCTCGTACTCTGCCAAGTTATTAGAAGCTTTAAAATTAAGCTTTATTACATACCTTATTGCAATGCCCAAGGGGCCCGTTATTACGATGCCCACGCCTCCTCGAGTGTCGTTTGCTATGCCGTCCATTATCATTTCCCAACTTAGGCGTTTGGGCTGACCTTGGGGTTCTTCATCGGCGAATTCAGCAACAAAATCTGCCAGAGCTTGAGCCTTTATTGCCATTCTGGGCTCATACCTCACATCCCACGACTGCAGTTTGATCGCTCATCCCACCATCTTGCCTTCCAGGTCCAGTATCTGTAGAATTTTCCTAATCGGATAACCCGACCGGACCACTATCGTGTGTGCGTCGAAATATTACCTTAGCTTTCTTGCGCACATCATGAGGGCTATGATGAGTTGTTCAACCGGTCCTTTCTTTAAGTCCGCACCCCTGAGTACTTGGCTGACATAGTACACCGCAGTTGTTGGGTCCCTTCTTCTCTTACCAGGACACCTGCAACGGCTTTACCAGAGGTGGACAAATAAAGGTACAAGTTTTCACCTGGGAAACCATGAAGCCCAAAAACTTTCCTGAGGGAACTCCGAAGACGCACTTTTCGGGATTGAGCTTCATCCGGAATTTATTTAATGTGCAAAAAACTTTGGCTAGATCGACGGGATGTTCTTCAGGCCTCTTGCTTTTGACAATCATGTCGTCCACATATACCTCTACATTCTGCCAGATCTGGTCTTTGAAAATCTTATTCTTGAGACACAGATACATGGCACCAGCATTCTTTAGATCGAACGGTATCACCTTGTAGCAAAAGGTTCCATCGTTTGTGATGAAACTGGTCTTCTCCTGATCTGCAAGCCACATCAGGATCTGGTGGTAACTAGTGTATGTGTCGAGGAGGGAGTAAATGGCATGGCCTGCAGTGGCGTCTACCAATTGGTCTATACTTGGCAGGGGTTAGCTATTTTTGGGACATGCTTTATTGAGATCCGTGAAGTCCACGCACATCCGCAGATTCCCTGACTTCTTTTTTACTAGGACCACGTTAGCGAGCCACTCGGGATAGTCTACCTCTCGGATTATTCCGGTCTTTAGTAGCATATCCACCTCCTCAGATATGAATTTTCTCCGATCGGGCACATACTTTCGAAGCTTTTGACTGACCGGGGGATAAGTTGGGTCCACATTTAATTTGTGGGTGATCACTTTTGGGTCTATGCCAGGAATATCCTCTGGCTTCCAGGTGAAGGATGCTTGATTTATCATCAAGACCGGTATAATAGCGTCTTCTGTTTTTATATCCATGCTGGTCTTGACTTGAACATTTTTTCCTTTTGACAGTGCCCTTGTCTTTACCTCTTCAGTAGGGTTTATTCTTGGCCTTTCCACCTGCTTAGACCGCTCCAGACCTGGCGCTACGATAATGGCCTCCTTTTGCTGCTTTATCATGGTGACGTATGCTTCTCGTGATGCCTTTTGATCGCCTCTCAGGATGACGACGCCTCCTCTAGTTGGGATTTTTATCACCATGTACCGTACGCTAGTAACAGCTCCGGTTTGGAAAAGCAGCGGCCTGCTGAAAATGGCATTATAGGCAAAAGTCATGTCAATCACCATAAATGTTACCTTGCAAGCATAAGCAATTGCCTCTTGGCCAAACTCAACGAAGAGTTCGACGGATACCACCACTGGGACAGTAGCATTGCCGAGCCCGATCAGTGGTGTGGCATTTGGTTTTAACTCTTTGATTGGGAGTCCCATGGCTCGGTAAGCCTAAAGGGTGAGTATGTTGACAGCACTGCCATTATCCACCAGGATTCTTTTAACATTGAAGTTGTTAATCCAAGCTCTTACAATGAGAGTGTCTTCATGTGGAAACATGACGTCTCGTGCGTCTTCACTGGATATGGTGACTGAGGCTAGCTATTTGGCCTGGTGGGAGAGGTAAACACCCTTTCCCTTTCTTTTTCTAGAGAGGTCTTCTCCATAGGATGATCCTCCGGTGATCACATTTATTACCTCGGCGTATAGCTTGCGCGGGTCGGCATTCCTCGGGTTTCTGTGCTCATCATCATCGTCTGAGCCAGAATCATCCCTCCGAGGCTTCGGTTGTCTATAGGTACTCTCCCCTCTAGTCGGGCCTATGAATTTTCTGAGGGACCCCCTTCGTATCAGCCTTTCGATCTCCTTTTTTATCGAGGTACACTCGTCAGTCAGGTGACCAACGTCTCTGTGAAACTCGCAATATTTCTTGGGGTCCCTCCCTATTCTGCTCCTTTCGGACAGCTTCCTGGGCCAGTTGACCTTGCTGTGCTTTTCTTTGATCCACATCAGCACTGTGACTGGGTTGGTGTTGAGTGGGGTGAAGGTTCTGGCTGGGCGATCGTCTGAGTGGTCAAACCTGCCCTATCCGAATTCCTTCCTTTTGCCCAGATTCCTGGAAGTTACAGCTCGGTCTGGGCTTCTTGCTGTCCGTTCAGATCCGGAAGCTCTATTGAATGAGCGACAGTCTAGGTGCTGTAGCCGATCCATTATATTGGTCCTTCTTTTCCTGCTGGACCTTAGGGCGTCATCCAATTGGATGTGCTGCCTAGCCCTCTCCATCAAATCGGCAAAGCTAGTTGGGGGTCTTGTTGTTATTGATTCAAACAAATGGCGGTCAGCAGTGCCCCCAGCTAAGGCGTTAGTCGCCATCTCAACACTGACATTTCTCACCTCAGACATGGTGGCTTAGAACCTGTCGATGTAGTCTCGAAGACTTTCATCGGATCTCTGATAGAGATTGCACAGGTCGCTCACGGATTTTGGTGCTCGTGTCTGAACAATGAATCTCATGGTGAACTGCTACTTGAGTTGTTTAAAGGAGGTAATTGATTCTTGTGGCAGCTCATGGAACCAATTAAGAGCGTCTCCTCCCAAGGCGGTGGGGAAGATTCTACAGGCTACCCTCTCGTCGCAGGTGTAGACCTGCACTTTAGTCAGATATTCTGCTAAATGAGTGGTGGGATCAGTTTTACCTGTGTATTTGTCCATCACCATAGCTCGGAGTCTGTGATCTCTCTACAAAATGGGGAGACAGTATTTCTGCATGTGTTCCTCTCAAATGTGCCTTTCTTAGAAGCGGTGAGGCCGAACTGCCTGAGCTTTTGTTTAAACCATTGGTCTTCTCTGCTCATGGCGGTGGCGGTAGACTCGCCTTTGGCCTTTCTTGAGTGGCTGCGATTTGGGGTGCACATAAAAGACAGATCATCCCCTATGGAGGTGGTGAAAGACCTGCTGGGGTAGTAGGGGGAGTCCCTACTTGTGGACATTGTTCCCTTCCCTTTATCATACCTTCCTGGGGTCCTGATGACGCCCTTTCGACTGTCTTGAACTTGCGGCTCATTGATGGAGATCCCCTTGCTTTTTCTCCGTCTGAAGTCTTCGTCCATGAGGTAGTCCTCATGGGCTCTTTCAGAGGTTCTTTGCATCTTGCCTTTTTTAAGTGCTTGGACGATGCTCTTAGTGAAATCACTAAGAAGAGCACGCATGTCCTTAACGGTGACAGGGATATCTTTCGGTTACCTTAGAATGGCATCGTCGAATTCGGGAAGAAGGTTGGTCCTGGTTGGGGACCTGGGAGGTCTTTCCCCTCTCTGTGAGGTCCCTGATCTGGCGCGACTGCCGCGGTCGCAATCATGTTCTTTGGGGGATGCGCTATCGTTAGATCTTGAGTTAGCCATATCTCTCAACGAAAGCACCAAATGATAAAGCATAAAACGTCTTTATCTGAGATAGAAGGAGAGCTGGCTGGTTTGTGGCGGAAGATTTGATTAGATGAGTGAATCCTGCAAGAGAAAGTGCCAGGTCGGATCAGGCGTAAGCACTCCGAAACTTAAGTTAGTAGCTTTTAGAGAGAGAATGCTTAGAGGTAGAATGTTAGAAATTCAATACCTGTTGCCATTGTTGGTTGGACTATTTATAAGAGATAGTTGAGGTGCAATTGAGTGCCTGGAATGTGATAACTGGCAGTCAGAGTAGGTGTGCGGCGAAGTGACAGGGAGCAGTTGATGGACAAGGACGCTGCCTTGTGTCAGACGGCTGATGGGACTGGCGGTCACATCAGCTGATCGGGCGTACGCGTTGCCGAGGAGTTCACGCCTGCTACTCTCTGCTATTGGGCTTTGGGTCTTGCCAAATGACTGGACTGACTAGATGGGGCTTTATGCAAATGATATTTGCAGAGTTATTATGAATATTAGTCGAGTTTAAGAAATTTACTCTCCTTCCCTTTACCAGCATTCACTTATAAGTGTCAAGTTTTTTAAAAATATAATATATTTGAATATGACTTTTTAAGTACGTCTTTTTACACTAAATGGACATGACACCATTGACATAAAGTTGGACATAACAAAATATAATCACTATGATACCCCTAATGAAATTGACTCAAAAAAAAATACCTATTTTTTCCTCCAACATTTTTCTCTCACATTTCCCTCAATTACAACTCTTTTATATATATATATATATATATATATATATATATATATATATATATATATATATATATATATATATAAAATCATAACAACATTTAGAAATATGGAATATTTTTTTATTTTTCATATTTAATTATAATTTTAAATTGCAATTTCGTCCTCATAAAGAAATGTACATACTAGATTTTGAATTAACAAGACCATTTCATCAATTTAATGAATTTATATTCAAATTAATAGAATAATGGTCAAATTTACCAAACTTTTACTAATAAGAACATATAGTATTACCAATTTCTTGAATTGATAATCATTAACAAGAATGGGGGTCAAAATTGCCAATATTGTACTAATAAAATAATCTAATCAGACCATTTTCGTAAATTTAAATCAAATTAATGAGAATGAGGGTATTTACAAAATCCTACTAATAAGACCATCTAATAAGACCATCTAATGTGACAAATTTCAAAAATTTATAATCAAATTAACAAGAATTAAGGTCAAATTGGTTAATATTGTACTAACTAATAGCACCATCTAATGTGACTAATTTTATAAATTTAAAGTAAGATTAAAGGAAAGAAGGGGAAAACTTACCAAATTTGTACTAATAGGACCATTTAATATGATCAATTTCATGAATTTATAGTCAAATTAACAAGAATAGGGTCAAGTTTGCCAATATTGTGTTAACAACACCATTATTTTGATCAATTTCACATATTTATAACAAAATTAATAAGAATGAGGATCAAATTTGCTAATATTGTACTAATAACACCATCCAATATTACTAATTTCATGAATTTAGAATCAAATTAATGGAATGAGAGACAAATTTATAAAATTTATACTAGTAAGACAGATAATTGTGACCAATTTTATGAATTTATAATTAAATAAAAAAGAATGAGATCAAATTTACCAAATTGGCACTAATAAGACCATCTAATTGTGGTCAATTTCATGAATTTATAATTAAATTAAAAAGAATGAAGTCAAATTTGATGAATTTATAACCATATAATGTGACTAATTTCATGAATTTATAATCAAAATTAACAAGAATGAGAGTCGCATTTGCCAATATTATAGTAGTAATACCATATAATGTGACCAATTTCATGAATTTATAATCAAATTAATGAAATGAGGATCAAATTTACCAAATTTGTGCTAATAAGACCATCTAATGTGATAAATTTCATGGTTTTAAAATCAAACTAACGTTAATAAGAGTCAATTTTACCAAATTTGTACTGATAAAACCATTTAATGTGTCAAATTTTATGAATTTATAATAAAATTAATAAAAAGGAGGTCAAATTTGCCAATGTTGTACTAATAATAAGATAATCTAATGTGACCGATTTTATGAATTTATAATCAAATTAACAAGAATGCGATCAAATTTTTCAATATTTTACTAATAACACCATTTAATGTAACCAATTTCATAATTTATAATCAAATTAACAATAATGAGAGTTACGTTTGCCAAAATTGTACTAATAACACCATCCAATGTGACAAATTTCAAAAATTTACAATCAAATTAACCATAATAATGTTAAATTTACCAAATTTGTACTAATAAGACCTTCGAATGTGACCAATCTCATGAATTTAAAATCAAACTAATGGAAATAAGGATCAAATTTATCAATTTTTTACTAATAAGACCATATAATATGGCCAATTTCATGAATTTATAATCAAATTAATAAGAATGAGGTCAAATTTGCCAATATTGTACTAATAATACCATCTAATTTGACCAGTTTCATGAATTTAAAATCAAAATAACGAGAATGAGGATCAAATTTACCAAATATTTATAATGCGACCAATTTTATGAATTTATAATCCAATTAATAAGAATAGGCTCAAATTTATGTATGTTTGTGTGAGAGATTTTTTGGACAAGAATATCCTTAAAAAAATCTAATATTACTAAAATAAAATAATTATTGCCAATATAAGTTAGGCCATCAAATTTTGATCTTATTTGTAAATTTGATTTTTATGATCCGTATTTTTCTGATCCAAATCCAATCCAACACATTATGTGACCCATTTGATCCGATTCATTTATGATCCGTTTGGATCATGAACCAACTCGATATATTTATAAATTTATAACATTTTTATATAATGTAAATATAAAAATGAATTTTACAGGTTATATATGCATAATTTTTATTTTTAATAAAAAATATTTAAAAAGATTAAAAAAATATTATTATAAAATTTGACTTGTTTAACTAGAAATGTCAATTTGTTACCTTAATCTGAACTCGGCCAAAAATGTCTTGTACTCTACTCGAAGAAAGGTGCATGACTCAATCCGAAAAATTAAGGGTAAAACTCGATCCAACCTTACCAATAGTCGAATCGATAGACTCGAAACTATTTTTTAAAAATTTTATTTTTAATTTTTTCAATTTTAGTGAGCGATTAAACTTTTTTTTCAAAAAATTCAAATTTTACTTACATTGTGCAACTTTTTTGATATATACAAATTTTTTACTGCCATGTTAATTAACTTTCTTTAACTTCATGAAATTATTTATCGGAGTTATTATTGATCAAGTTTGATCAACACGTGGAATGATAATTCGGTACTATATAATTTTTAATTTGATGTGTTTAATTTTAACTTGCATAATATTAACATCCATTTAATTGTTGATTTGTTAAGTTATAGATGTCAATTTAAATATAAAATCAGCCAAGAAATAAAGACTGCAAAAATACAAGCTATAGAAATAAGATATTTTATCAATTTTGGTGTATTTATTTATTTATCATGTAGTTTTGGATAATCATTGAAAAATATAAATAGATATTTTTTTTATTTCTATATTCAATTAATAATATATGAATATAGTGAAATCAAAGTTATTAGAGAGTAACTAAGAGTCTCTATTTTAGGAGTAATCATAAAATATTTATATTTTTCTTATTATTCTTTTATAATTTAACAAATTTATTATTATTATTATTATTATTATTATTATTATTATTATTATTATTATTATTATTAAAGTACATGTCTCTATATTTTTTAAGATAATTTTTAAATTTTTACATGTAATTATGATTTTGATAAAATGTTATCATAATCTTAGAAGTAGTCTAAACATAATTTAAAAATAATTTATCAAATAAAAATTGAGTGAATTACTGATTATTGTATATTCTATTGTAATATGTAATAGTTAAATATTATTTTTATATTTTGACTTATAAGCAATCATAAGATGTTAGCATCTACCGATTTTTTTTGCATACAGGAAAGCAAAAAAGTTATGTAGTGCTAGGTTTTCAATATGACATTTCTCCAAGTGATGGTAGATTTTATTCACCAAAAGATGCAAGCTGAGCAGGGTCAGCAGCCCCCTCCTTCTCCATCAAGAAAACCTATCTTGGAGCAGCTTAAGAAGTTAGGGGCTGAGGATTTTCATGGCCTATATCATATTGCAACCACTAAAGCCAAGGAATGGCTTCATCGCACTAAGAAGTTATTTGAGATAACCCATAGCCCGCTAGATGAAATGTTGGAGGGAGCAGTAGACCTTGTTCAAGGACCTGTGTATATATGGTGTGAGGCAATTAAGAAGCATACTCTTGTAATGGAACTTACTTGGGAGTACTTTTTGAAGCAGTTTGAAGACAAGTATGTTGGGAGAGAATATAGGAAAGCCATACATAGTGCCTTTTGGAGGCTAAGGCAGGGAAATAAATATGTGGTTGAATATGAAATAGAGTTTGAAAGACTCAAGGCTTATATGGATGAATATCACTTGGCTGAAGTGAAGATGTACCAGTTATTCGAGCAAGGCCTCCATAACAAGATTAGGGAAGCTATAGTAGTGTAGGAATATATTGATATGAGGACCCTAATAAGAGCAGATTATAAGGTTGAGGACATTAAGCACAATGAAGCCAATAGACAAGCAAGGGCTTAGCGGAAGAGGAGAATGAAGCAGTCCAGTTCCCCAGACAGTTACAATAAGAAATTGAGGGGTCCTTTTACTCAGACCCGGGCACCTCAAACACCAGCCTAAAGTCAAAAATCTACTACCCATGCAAACACCCCCAGCAGCATCAATGGCTAGTACCCCAAAGGCACAAGCAGAGGGACTTATCCCACATGTGACCATTGTGGTAAAAGGCATCTAAGTGAATGCTGGAGATTGATATGAGCATGTTTTAAGTGTGATCCAAGGATTATATACAGAAAGATTGTCCCAAGGCTCAATTCATTACACTAGTTCCACCAGTTGAGAGGTTTGGTGCTGCAGCACAAAGGGATAGAGGTATAGGGGATGCCATAGGCACACCAGCACCCAGAGCAACTGTACAAACAATATCGGGGGTTGAAGAATGACCTCCAGCGTATACCTATGCAGTTCGGGCCAAAGAAGAGAAGGATGCTTCTGATGCCATAGTTAATAAATTCTAACTCTTTATTGATTATGTTTATGCTTTGGTAGACCCAAGTTCCATACACTCTTATACGAGTACCATAATAGCTTAGTGGAAGGGTTTGCATATCTTATAGTTAGATCAAGATATTTTAGCGAGCAACCCATTAAGACATAGTGTAGTAGTGAATAATATATAGAAATGATCCTATTCAAGTGTAAGAATTTACCTTCCTACAAACTTAATAGAGCTTCCATTCCATGAATTTGATGTCATTTTAGGTATGGATTGGTTACATGCACGTCAAGTCACGATTGACTATAGACTTAAGCAGGTTACCTTGAAAACTCCATATGGTCAGAAGTTACTATAGTGGGCGAAAGATTTGATTTCTTGTCTGATGTGATATCATCCACTCCTGCAAAAAGGTTGATTAGGAAGGGTTGTGAGACCTACCAAACTTATGCACTTAAAGCTAGGAAGAAAGAGCCCATAATTTAGTGATATTCCTATAATGAGTGAATTCCTTGATGTCTTCCTTGATGATATACCTAGTTTACCACCAGACAATGAAGTGGAGTTCACCATCAATGTTGCTCCTGGAATAACACCTATCTCCATTGCTTCCTATAGAATGGAAACAACAGAATTTAAGAAACTTAAAACACAACTACAAGAATTGCTTGATAAGGATTTCATTTGCTCTAGTGTGTCACTGTAGGAAGCACCAAAGCTATTTGTTAAGAAGAAAAGATGGATCATTTAGACTTACAATCAACTATAAACAGATGAACAAAGTGACCATAAAGAATGAGTACCCGTTACCTAGGATAGATGATTTGTTTGATCAATTGAAGGGAGCCGTCACATTTTCAATTAGGGTATTATCAGCTGAATTTTAAGGAACTGGATATTTTGAAAACTGCTTGTCGCACCAGATATGGGCATTATGAGTTCTTAGTCATGCCATTTGGACTTATTAATGCCCTAGCCGCTTTCATGGACTTGATAAATCGAATTTTCTACTCGTATCTGGATCAGTTTGTGGTAATTTTTATCAATGACATTCTAATATACTCTAAAGATCCAGAAAAGCATGATAAGCACTTTCGGATAGTTTTGCAAACCTTAAGAGACAAGCAACTGTATGCCAAGTTTAGCAAGTGTGAATTTTGGATTAGTGGTGTCTTTTCTTAGCCATGTCATATTTGCAAAAAAGCATTAAAATGGATCTAAAGAAAGTTAAAGCCATTATGGAGTGGAAGACACCCAAGAATATTACTGAAATTAGAAGTTTCCTTGGGTTAGTTGGTTACTATAGAAGATTTGTAAAGGGGTTTTCCTTGATTGTAGCTCCACTCACCAAGTTGCTACAAAAGAGTGTCAAGTTTTTATGGACTGATAAGCTCTAAAAGAGCTTTGAAAAGCTCAAGAACATGCTGACCAAAGCACCAATCCTGATACAACCATAACCTAGGAAGGAATTTGTGATCTACAATGATGTTTCTAAAAATGGCTTAGGTTGTATGCTCATGTAAAAAAGTAAGGTAATTTCTTATACATCCCGTTAACTTAAAACACATGAAATGAACTACCCTACCCATGATTTGGAATTAGTAGCCATTGTGTTTGCATTAAAGATTTGGAGGCACTACCTTTATGGGGAGAAATGTTACATCTATACAGATCACAAGAGTTTGAAATACCTACCTACCTAGAAGGAAATTAACTTAAGACAAAGGTAATGGCTTGAGCTCATCAAAGATTATGATTATCTTATTGATTACCACCCAGGCAAAACAAATGTGGTAGCTGATGGACTTAGTAGAAAGCATATGACAATTAATCATCTTTCAATATAAAATTATAGTCAATAAGAAGTAATTATCTAATGTTGCTTTAAATAGCATTGGAAGTGTTTAATTTCAATTGTGCAGGAGGGTTAGGAGTGATTACAGTCGTTATGCTGCAGAAAATTTTACCAAATAAATAGTAATCTACAATAATTATCTCAGTGTGCATGTCATGTAAGGATCCAAAACGTATCCTGGATGGATTAGCATATGTCTATGGGGATAATTAGGATGTGTTTGTGGCCAAATTCATGAAATTGGGTGATTAAATATGCTAGGGGTATAATCGGTAGCAAAGTTTGGGCCGAGGGTAAAATGGTAATTTGACCCCTATTGATTAAATTGCACAGAATCCTAAATTTTGTGTGTGAATGTGTATAATGGATAAACTATTAAGGTAAATGTATGAAATTAAGGAAGTTTAAGGACCTAAAATGAAAGTCAAATGGTTAACTAATGTTAAATGGACATGTGGAGGATTTTGGCTAATCACCTAGTGATATCTAGCTTGAGTGGATAAAGATGAACTTTATGGCTATAAAAGCCATGAAGTTGATTGGGAGGGGGGAAAGAATCCATCCCTCCTCTTCCTCTCTCTTGGCCACTATCTTCCATTTAATTATCTCAAATATCTTCAATTAAACTCTACTCTTAATTTTTAAAGTTTAGGCAAATCAATTTTAGTGTTTTTTTACAAGTTATTTAAGGTAATTTAGTTAATTTTCTTCTTTTTCTCTTCTTTTATCCGTGGGACTTGAGGAATTGGATTTTGGATTTTTAATTGATTTTTGATTTATGATGTATGTGTGTCGGGTTGATGTAAGTAGAAAAAGGAGGGAAATCAAGCAAGGGAAAGGAGAAGTTTGGTGCACAAATAGCATATCGAAGTTAAAGAAAAAAGGAGCAATTTTAGAGGTTGGGAATTATTATCTTTCTTTCATATTATTTGAATGAATTGATGAGTAATAATAATATTAGGATTGTGTTTACTGTTGAGTTTGTGTTGAGCTTGAGTGTGTGTTGAAAGTATGGATATCGGGTGCATAAAAGTTTAAGGGAGATGCGATTCAAACTTCCCTTTAACCTCGGTTCATTTTTTAGGGTATAAATTAGTGTAGAAAAATCCAATTGAGGTAAGTCCAGTGGCATTTGAAACATAACACAAATATTTACAAATGTCTTTGAAATAGTCATGAGTTAACTTTAGCTCTAAGTGGCTCAAAATTGGCCAAAATAGAATGATATCTTCTCTGGCTGGGTTCATGGAACAGTTTGTATCTCTAAGGCCATAACTCCTAGGATTTAACTCTAATTGATCTGCAATTTTACTAATAAAATGTTAAAAGATAGGGTAACAAAAGTTTAGAAGACATTTTTGCTAAATCTATAATTTGGCAGTTCAAATTGGCTACACAAAATGAGGGTCAAAATTTGCCCTGTGCAGAAGTGAAGTTTATAGGTAGCCACGGTGGGCACATATTAGTTACCATTGTGAACTATCCCTTTGGGCGTATAGTAATCGAATTTTGGCACACCTCATGGTGGACATGGATCAATAACCACTGTGATCTCCCTTGTTTTGATTATACTATGCATTTTTCTTTCTAAATTGAACTCAAATTTTACAAAAACTTTTCGACACTTATCCGATACATATTTAGTACTATATAATGGATATTTGAGTGATTAATAATTAGAAATAGTTTAAAGAGAGTAATTGAATGTGACAATGTTATATGTAAATGTTACATGAAATATGTGTTATGTAACTGTAGACACCGGGTCCCGAGTAGCCTTGATCAGGATTACCCAATGATGAAATTAAGTGTGCCGATCTATAGGCAAAAGGAAGGAAAGTTGGAAGTGACGATTTCCTTGTCGATTTGTTGTTTTAAAATTAAATAAACATGTATTTCAAAAATATTTTTAAACAATTTTAAAAATTATTTTGTAATGAAAAAAGTGAGTTTTTAAATTATTATATATTTATAGGATTTAAAAAAAAAAAAAAATTCCGCGCGAGTGTCGGGCTGCGGTAGCGCGCCGCAGTGCCTGGCGCGCAGGCGGAGCGCGCGCGGGGCGCTCTCACCCGTGCGCTAGGCGGCGCGCGGCGTGCTCGCGCGCCGACGGGCTGCTGTTCGTCCGTTTTGCCTATTTTGGCCTTTTTGGCCATAAATTCTTCATTTTAAATGTTTTTTCACTCATTTTTTTTGCAAAATTTAATTCAAAAAGCCTTCTATCTTCCAACCCAATAAATTCACAGATTTTTTGTAGTTATGGGAATTAAATTAATTTAATTTCTTAATTAAAAAATCTGAATTTTAAGGAGAATAAAAAGAGTTTTTTAGTGGGAATTAAGGGGGATTTCTTTGAGAAAATATTTTTTCTTCTTTCAACCACAAATTCTCTCAATTTCTAAAAAAATTTCAAGAAATTTTTAAGGCAAAAAAAATAACAATTTTTGTTCTTGAGAATTTTGTTATTTTCAATTGACAATTTTTGTTTTGAGACAAATAAATAAATTATTTATTCTTGAGTAAAAATTCACTTTCAATATTTTATTTTCTAATTTTATTCCAACAATACATGACAAGGAATTGGATCTTACCTTCTCTTCATCAAGATAAATTTTGAGAGTAAACATTCTTGGCTCAATTTTTTAGTTTAATTTTAATTTGTCTTTTTATTTCTAATTAACTAGTTAACATGTAAATTTTTTTAGTCTTATTATTTTCTTCTTATTTCTTGTTTTTTTTTTTTTACTTTCTAATTAATTAATCATCATGTAAATTCTTTTAGATCTATTATTTAATTGTTCATACTATTATTTTTTTTGTTCTTATTTCTTCTTTAATTGTTTATGCTATTATTTTTGTTCATATTATTTTATTTAATTGTTCATGTTGTTCATGTTGTTCATATTGTTATATTGTTCATCTTCTTTTATTATTATTATTATTATTATTATTATTATTATTATTATTATTATTATTATTATTATTATTGTATTTGATTGTTCATATTCTTTGTTATTATTGTGTTATTATTATTATTGTAGTTATTATCATCATTAGTATTATTATTATTATCCTTATTCTTGTTTAATTTTATTATTACTATTATATGCATGTTATTTTTTATTATTACCTTTGCTTTTTATACATGTTGGCTTTTATCAATATTATTAATATGTTTTATGCATGCTGATTTTTATTATGTCTTTTGCTTTTTATGCATGATTGGATGTTATTGATGTTATTTTGTGTTTTTATGCATGTTAATTTGTTAAATTGCATATTTTTATTATGTCATTTTAATTGGCTTGTCATATATGATGCAATTTTATTTGTCTTAATTTAATTATTTTCAAGTTATATGTTTAATTATTTTATACTAACTTCACTTTTATTTGTTTTTTTTTTCTTTTATTTTCAACACTTATTTTTCATATGTGAGTTTTTGTCAAGTGGGAGCCCATGGAGATTTGAAGTTCCACTTGGGAGTTGTTTATTATTTTTGTTGCTTTTTATTATTTTGGATTAATTGATTATTATGTAATTTGTAATAATACATTTATTTTCATGCACGTTAATTAAAAAATCACAAAAATATTTCTATTAAACTAAATTGGATTTTATTTAATAAAAATGGGACCAATATCCTAGATTTTTCATCTAAAGTAAATTATCACTTTAAAATTATTTTCTTAAATTATGCATGAGAGGACCAACATTCTCATTTTTAATAAATAGCCTGATTTATGTATGATTTGCATTTTATTTACAAATGGGGGTTGTATTCCGCCCCTAGTCTTATTGTAATTTATTTTGCTTTCATTTACTTTATTTATCGCTTTTATTATATGATTGATATGCGTTTAAATAAATTGCATTGAAATTGAATGAGAAAATGCATGAAATACTAAATTCAAAACTCGATTATAAACTTAACCAAGGTATGAATAAATGGGGAGTCCCGAACCTTCTCTGGTCTTTAGGTTCAAAGAGGCGAGAGGTTTACCCTCCAAGACACCTCTTGTGTTACGAAACTTGGCGTTAATCCTAAGCTCCTTAGGGCGAGAGGTTTACTTTCCAAGACCCATTTGGTTGGCCCAAAATGGATAATAAGCGCAGTCTTAGGCTCTCCGAGGTGAGAGAAACTTTTCCAATGTTCTATTGGGTGGCGACTCCATGAAACCTCCTTGTTGCCCAACATAGACGCACTTGCGATTTATTGCAAGCTGTTAAAGGACCCTCAAGTGCTCGATCGCCCTCAAGCGGGCGATCATAGGGGCGGCCGAGTGGACATCCGGCGCGCGTCACAGTAACATTTAATTTATATGTATATTAAAATATTTATGACAATTGTATAAGTTTGTTTAATGGCATTAATGTTGAAGCACACATAGGTGTTGAATAAGTTTATTATATGACACCAAGTATGAATTTTGAAGTATATGTAATCATTTTTTAATTTGGTTTAATGATATTAAACACAATATGAATGGGTATACATCAATATTATGTGAAATCACATAGAACAATGGTATAACCCTATTGATTTAAGGAAAGACTTTGTACTAAAAATCTAAATACTATTCAATGTGATTAGTCTAAGAGTTTAAATGTATATGATTGGCATATGATTAATATGGAAGACTTAAGAGACTTGTGTTTTACATGGTTAATGTTATGAAATTAAAGTTTAGTCTTTGGTTATAAAGATTTGCAAGTAATATAGAAAGAGGAACATAGAGAAATTATAACTGAATTTACGTATAAATGTTAGTGATTTTGGTAAGTGATAATAGTATTGTGATATGGATTAGGGAGCTATGGGTAAATAGACATGCTTTAATTTGCAATTTAAGTTAATTGCTATTCAATGCATATTGAACAATTTATGATCTTGAAATATATTTATAGAATTTATAAAACAATTGTGTGGATTAAAATATGATAGAAATATAGTACGACTGCAAATGAATATTTGTTTGACAATATTGCTCAAAATTGTTTAAAAGAAATACTAGATGATTTGTACGGATTTTGTAACCATATGTGAGCATAGAGGACAATGATATGCATTTATTTGCATATGATATTACTGTGTACGAGTATATGGACTTATGATGTAAATTTAAAATATGTATACATAACGTAATGGACAATAATCTTCTCTGATCATTATGTTAGTACAATAAATGATTGTAAGGAATGTTAAATGTGTTATTGAAGTGAATATAACTGAAAATTTAAGTATTAGCCTGCATGAGTCTGGGTAATGGATAGATAAGCATGTCTATAAGGTCTTTTGTCGCTGCAGCTTACGTGTTTTGGACCGCGTTTGGCTCCCTATGCATTTCTAGATCCCCGTTTGGATCCCTATGTGTAACGCCCCAATACCCCCTGGGAGGATGTCAGGTTGCTACGCACACACATATAGATACGTGTACTTACTATCATACGTTAAAGCGGGAAAATATCCATTAAGCAAAACATACTCGTATTACTAATTGATAATAGAATATATATTATAAACATTGTCATTCATCTATTACAAAATATCGTTATCCGTATTACATGGTCATATAATTACAGTTAACATTTACACTTCATTTACTCTATTTCTCTTTTTACACAACTTCATTCCAACTCCTAGTGTCTAGCAGATAAACAAAACTCTATACTAGTCCGAACCTATACACCTACATGGGAAAACACTTGTGCTAATCGATAACGCTTAGTAGGGATTAACAAAAGCAAAAGAGACTTCGAAGGAAGTCACAATATAACACAACACTGCGTATCAATAGTCATCAAATCACTTTATACAAAAAGTGATAACACTTCACTACTATTATATATGTTCATATGCATGTACATATAACATGCTATTGCTTTTCATATAAAGATATAAACATATAATAGTCTCCGCTACATCTCACATATAATACTGAACATTTAATAGCTTGAATTCACAACACTAGATAATGATTAACAGTATCAAATATCTAGAGACTTAACTCAAAATTATTTAAATACTCAAGGTATTCAACCTCTAGGCATGAACGGTGCCACTCTACCAGCTGCACTCTAACCCTTTATAAGCATGCTTATCTATCCACTATCTTAATTCTTCAGGCTTAACACACAGGCGCTATTCACTATATCATATACATTATAGTTCTCAATTAATGATTATTAAGCATATTAAATTCCATTAAGAATATATATATAACATTTGGTAATATTTAACAAAGAATATGCAAGTTGAAGGTACCTCAAGGTGGTAACCTTTTAGTTGTCACCGTGACATAAGAAAATACAAAACAGAACTGAAAATAGGCATACCTCATGGTGGTAACTATTTGGTTGTGATAGTGAGGTCCAAAAATAAGCAATTCTATCTTCTCTCAGCATTGGTCATGATGGAAATGAATTGGTTGTGACCATGACATACTAAAAATAGGCAAAACAGAAGCAAAATCTCAGGACTGCTTCACTACTCTATTTTTATTAGCCTAAACTGATGTCTAAACCTCAATTTTTGGCAAAACATCCTCTTATAAATTGTTCCCTATGATGTTAAATTTCACATGGAACAAATTTCAGGTCATTTGGGCATCTAAAATGTCCGATATGATCTAAACAATCTATACTGCTCCCATGGACCGGCCAAGGTAGAGACACCTCTATTTTGGCCACTTTTAAGGGTCTTAAAGCAGGAATTTGCTCATGGTTGTTTCTGAGACTTTTATAGGTATAGAAGTTATGGTTCTAACAGCTTAATAATCAATCAATTTGGAGCTCTAAAAATCCACCTATGACTAAAACATCACACATAGGTTTGGTGTGTGAACAGAGTTTTCCAAAAATTTAGGGTTTCTAGTCTATAGTCATAAACTATATGGAATTTTATCTAACATCATCAACACACATATATACACATGTTAAACTATGACATCTATCAATTTACACTTAATCACATACAATTTCTCAATTATACAATCATATATTAATCAAACAATCAAGTATAATAACAGTTTAAACATGCATCTAATAAAACCACACACGATCTTGACCTTAAAATGTAGCTTGAATCACTTCTCTTCTTCCACTAAGATCTTCTCTTTGTCCTTATCTTTCCCTCCTATCAAAATCTTCTTGCACAAATTCATCCAAAGGAAAACACTTAATTCACTTTAAATCAAAAACAAAAATGAAGAACAAAGGAGATAACACTAGAAACCAACCACACTTACCTTGCCAAGCTCTATCTCTCTTTCTCATGTGAACACTTCTACAAAAGTAGAAAATGGAACTTAACCAAATGAAATTCAATAATTAATTGGGGTAATTGTGGCCTAAGGTGGCCGGCCAGCTATTTCCCCCCAGAAGTCCAACTTCAACTCACTTAAATGCATGAATATCTTAAGCAAACTAGGTGTCAACTCCCTATTGGTCCAATATTTTAAGTCCTTGGTTAAATACAATTTACTCCCTCTTTCAAAATTCTATCTTTTATTAATTTATTCTCTTTTCAATTACCTCCCTTTTAACTTTCCATAACCTCCTTTCACAATTACTTTTGTACACTTAATAGACAATTTGCACTACCAATCCTTCTAGGGTACTAATCGGGTTATTACACTATACGTATGAGATATAAATATGATTTTACCCTTGGGTACCTATGTGTTTTAACCCATTATTCATCTCCTTGGAAATGCAGGCAATAATTGAGCAAAAGAATACTAAGTGAAAAACATGGAGAATATTAATAAATGAATGTATTTTTTATATGAATGACTTTTTGATGACTGTATTTTTTATGTCTGGAAAGTTAACACGAAAATATGCACTCTGTATGTATGACCTAGTAACAATCAATTGTAATAAATGTATTTCTTTATAAATGTGCTATATGAGCCTAAGATTTTAATTATGGTAATAAGTAAATAAAGGATGGTTGTTGTCAAAATGCTAAGATTAAGTCAATTATTATATCTCCGATATATTAAAATTGGTTTACGAATTAAGTTGGGTATTATAACTTGATAATAAGACAATTGATGTAAGTTGAAATTAACATGTACAGATATTATAGAATGATTTCATAATTGAGTGATAGTTATATGTTTCATAAATATAATAAGTACGGATATGCCTAAGAGTACAGAAGCCTCACTAAGTTAATGAGTTTTACTTCTTATGATTATGTCTTGAAGAAATGTATATTAATGCGGGTGTTTATATATATGAATTGAAAAGTAACATTATGTAAAGGCAATTGTGTATAAGTATGTATCTACTATGCGTATTATTATAAAGGCCTTTTTTGTTCAATAAACATGTAGGATTATTAAATCGTTCAAGAATTGTGTAATATATGTTTCTAATATGCTTAATTGTTATGAATATATATAATTATATGTAATCATTTGTGTGTATAATTGACAATGCTGTGAGTGGTTGTCCATATTATGTCTTTCCCCACTAAGCTTTTATGGTAACGAAGATAGATAAGTTGTCAAGAACATTCTGTATCCGTCAAAGCCAATGAATCTGTAGGCATTCCTTGTGTAGATTCGGTATTGTGTGTTGTAAAATAAATGTATACTTCTATTAAAAATGATCAGTGTATATTTGTAATATGATAGTCGTGTAAGGAAACTAGCCATTGAAATTGCAAGATCGCTCATAAGACATGTACATGTGAAATTAAGCTGTGAACTTTAGCTGAATGTGTAATGTGAAAAGCGTTATATAATTGAAAGAATTTTTATAGTTCCGAACATAATAATGGATGCAATCTAATTCTATAGTTATTGTGTGACATCCTTCACCTGTCGTGATAATTTATTACGTATGGGTTAAAGGTGTTACATGTCGTATATAAAATAATAAAAAAATTTTATCAACTTAATAAAGGGGATATTATTAGAGGTGACCAAAATTCGGGTAAAATCGAAAAATCAAACCAAATCGACCGATTTTTTTAATTCGGTTCGATTTTTTTGTTCGATTTTGAAATTTTATGTGAATTGGTTAATTTGGTTCGGTTCGGTTTTGAAAGGTAAAAATCGAAGAAAAACCGAACCGGCCAAAATTTTAATATTATATGTTATTTCATTCAATTTTTACATAAAAAAATTTATTTTTGTATTTTTGATCAATTTAAGGGGTTTGAATTCAAATTATATATGTACATTTTTCAATTTGAATGTTTTTATTTTAGTTTTATGATTTGCAATTTTGTATAATTTTTATATAATTTTTTTAATTATAATTTTGGATTTTCGGTTTTATCGATTAACCGAACCAAACCGATCGAAAATTTTAGTTTTAATTCGATTTTCTTATAATTTCGATTTGGTTCGGTTCGATTTGTATAAATTCTAATATTTTTGTTTTCGGCTTTTTCTGTTCGATTATTGAACCAAACCAACCGTTATTCACCCCTACATATTATATTGATATGATTAGGGGTGTACACGGTTCTGAATTTTCCTGTATCGAATCGAAATACCGAAAAAAAGATCCAGAACCGAATTGTACCGTTGACTTTTTTTACTAGAACTGAACCGAATTGTACTGTTGACTTTTGATTAGAACCAAACCGAATTGTACTGGAACCGAATCGAGAACCGTATTGAACCGTACCGAACTGTTCTGTACTGAATTAGACCGAAATAACCGATATTTATTAATTATTATATATAATATTAGTAATTTATATGTAAATATTATTTATAATTTCTATTATATCGTTATTATATAAATTTAACTTCATAATTATTTGTATTTTTTGAAACTTTTATAATTATTTGTATTAAATATTTTAATGTATGAAATTAATATAATAAATAGTTAATAAATTAAAATAATATTTTGATTATTAATAAGATAGATTTAATTATCATATCTATATGAATGTGCAATTAAAATAACTTGTGTTTAATTTAATTTACGTTTAGTATTACTAAACTACTACGTAATTTTTTATTTTGTACAAATATTTATATACACACACAAATATAATTATTATATCAATGAAATTTTACTAATTAATGTAATTATATGAGTATATAATCATTTTACCAATTAATTTCATTTACTTTTAATATCACCCAACTAGTGTTTATCTATTGTAAGTTAATAATTTAATTATATATAATTAAATTTTACTAATTAATATAACTATATAAGTATATAATCACCTTACTAATTAACTTCATTTATTCTTAGTATCACTCAACTAGTACTCATATATATTTTTTGTACAATACCTATATGAATAATTGAGCATATAAATTAATAATATATTATATATAATAATTATTAAATATAATGAAATTTACCAATTCAATTCATGTAATTATATAAATATATAATTACCTTACCAATTAATTTCATTTGTTTTTAGTATCACTCAACTAATACTTATCTATTTTGGCACAATACATATATGAGTAATTGAGTTGTAACTTAATAATTTAATTATATATAATTAAATTTTACTAATTTGTATTTAATTTAATTTAACTTTAATATCACTCAACCACTACTTAATTTTTTTTGTACAAATATTTATATACACAATCACTTTACCAATTAATTTTATTTACTTTTAAGGCTACTTTTACATTCACCCTTATAGTTATTAACTATAATATTAATTAATAATTTTTTAACTATTAAGCCAAATGTAGTGAAATTGAGTATAATAAATGAGTCAAGATAATATATATGGATGGATGCTAACCATATAATCAGCCGATACTGTATATATAATTACCTTATCAATTAATTTCATTTATATTTAGTATAACTCAATTAGTAATTATCTATTTTGACACAATATATATTTGAATAATTGATTTATTTTAATAATGTAATTATATATAATTGAATAATTTATTATATAATTATTTTATCAATTAATTTCATTTGCTTCTAGTATCACTCGATTAATACTCATCTAATTTTATCACAATACCTATATGAATATGTAAATTAAAAATAAAGTTATATATAATTATTTATAATAAAATTTCAATTTCTTTTATTTTTAGCGTTACTCAACTAATACTTATCTGTATTTAGCACAATATTTATGTGAGCAATTGAAAATATATTTTAATAATATAATTATATACAATTATTATATTAATAAAATTTTATTAATTAATATATAATATAATTATATAAGTATATAATTATCTTATTAATTAAATTTTTTTAGAGCAAATTAAGAATAAAATTTGAAAAATTTTAGTAGAAATATTTTTTATTTTAAGTTTTGGAGGGAAAGATTAATATTTGGAGGAAATTGAAATATTTGGAGGGAATTGAAATATTTAGAGGGAATCTAATGCGGACGAGTTGGGTTTTCAGTATTTGGAGTGAGTTAAACGGGTCAATAGTTATTAATTATTATTTTTGTTATAACTTTTGCTATAGGTGTCTGTTTGCTTATTATTATATATTTTCGAAAAACTCATTTCAAGTCGGTCGACTTTTACAAAGTTTAGTCTCCCGTAACAGTCTATTTCGTGGCTCAAAAATAACGTTTAAACTTCCTTTTTTCAATTTCAAATTTTAGGGATATTATTATAATTTTTTTTTCATATAAATTATTTGTTACCTTAGTTTGGAGGGGACCTTTCAACTTGGAATAAAATTCTTTCGTTTTGAGGTATTTTTGCTGCGTCTGAATCTTACCGATTTTATATTTTATTATTATTATTATTATTATTATATATATATATATATATATAAAAGAAAATAAATTAAAAAAAATCTAAATCGTGCCTGCCTCTTTCTTTTCTGTCTCGAAATCGTGTCAAGCCCTACAATTTTTTCTATTTTTTCCGTTGGTTTGAGCTTATACTTGCATTTTTTTCTTCTCGTCGCTACCACAGTCATTTTCGCGGCTGCATCTAAAAGTAAGAATAAGTCACATACAACTTTTGGTTTTGTGATATTCGTTAATAGTATGTCATTAGTTAGTTAAAAATTTGATCAATAGACTTGTACATAAGCTTTAATTAGGATGATCATTAGGAATGAATTACCAATTAATTTTATTAAATATTAGGATTTTAGGAAATTTATTGCAGTAATTTATCTTCAATTTAAAATTTCATCTAAAGTAACTATTGTTAAAATATGTTTTTCTTTTTTCATAAAAGAGAGGGATAAATTGAAATATTTTCTTAAAATTGGATGCAAAATTGTATGTAGTTGTTGAGATATTTTAATTATATTTGTATTTGTTATTATGTATATTTATATTGTAAATTTTTAAAAATATTGAATTATCCGAAATACCGTATTGTATTGTTTTGTTTTGTTTTGTACCGAAAAAACCGAATAACCGAACTGAACTGTACTGAAAAGTATAATAACCGTACTGAACTGTACCGAAATTAATAAGAACCGAACTGTACCGAAATTTATAAGAACCGAAATTTCAATACAATACGGAGATTTGTAAAGAACCGAACTGTGTACACCCCTAGATATGATAATAAGAGAATATTTATGGATATAATTAAGAAAATAAGTGTTAAGCCGTTTTGTAATATTTGGTACTCGTATTAATTTTTGGATATAAAGTGTTACAAACTTGATTCTATGTAAAACTTGCCAACAGAACAAATGACTTACTTTTAGTTTCCTTAGAATTTTTGCATCTTTTTAAATTAAATTAGCCTTATAATTCAGTTTTTCATTGAATACAATTGCAATTTCCATTCTATTTTTAGTGCATTTTTCGGAGTTCCTTAAATTTTTTGCCGAAACAATAGTTTAGGAAAATTCAAATACTCTGGCAGCAATTAAATAATTTGACAACACTTAAATTTTTTGGCATGCTTGCAATCACACGTGTATATTGTTTGATTCACAAAAACAATCAAACAATTATTGATACGTAAACAACACATTTATACAAGTACAAAAAATGACCAACTAGGTATATAGTTTCAGAAAAAAGGAATACAATTCCAGTTAGGAAAGTAAACATCTACATGATTACATAAAAAGGATTATTTTCCTTATCTCATATAGGCTTAAATTATGAATATATGAAAATAAACAAAATGAAACTTTCGCTGCTTTTTTTTTTTTTTTTAAAGTTGATGGGATCCCTAAATGGCTTTGAAGAAATTGTATCTTTTGTTTTATAAGATTTACATCATATATAATTAGTTGCGTATAAATAATAAATCATTTTAAAATGTTAAATTATAATTAAAGGCATTTTTGACCATATATATTTTATCCAAATTCTTACAATTTGTACAAGTTTCCTATTTTAGCACGTACTTGATTAACCCACTCTCGTTTTATTGCTCCATTTTACCGGTATACGTCTGTAATTGCTCGCCACTAAGTGGAGACTGACATAAAAAATCAATGAAAGACAGAACTACAAAGATTTTAGAACAAACATAAAGACATCAATGCCATTTTTCTACAATATCTATAAGCTTTCCTTCTGAACTCAGGAATTAAATCCAAATTAATGTAATATACCTAGAGAATCTTCTTTATTTTGTGGATGAGTATGCTTTCATGATACCAAACAAATCTTAAGGTCGATTCTTAGGGCTTCGCGTTCATCAACTGGTTTTCTCTCATTATTAGTTTCTCCAGTGGGGCCATTTTTTATCAACTCGGAAGAAGGCTTATGAGAACTATTGCTCATAACATTTCCCAGCAGGACGTAGCCAGAAATTAAATTTAGTACGATAAAAAATTATTGCTGATAAAAAATTTATTCATATAAAAAAATAATAAAAAATTGATATGTATGTCTATTGAAAACAACATCTATATTTTGATCTTGTTTTATCAATGCTTCACATTTTCTTCAAGTTACATTATGATCACTATTAGGATCTCCTACATGAATATCTAATTTTTCATTTTTATTCCAAGTATTGAAACCATCTGTAATAAATGAATCACTCCTTTACTTTCCAATCTCAATTCTAAAAAGATAACAACATAAGTTAAATACTACATTTTTTTGTATACTATATTTCAACTAATTAGAATATCTATTGTACCACTTAAGATTAAAACGACGAAAAACATTCTCAATATTTTATTGTTTGAAAATATATTCTTCTTACGTTATCCTGATCATTAGAAAAATATTCTGAAATTTTAATTTTCAATCCAGGATCAGAAAAATTATCTAAATTAATCTCATGACTAGCTTTTCTTGAACTACTTTCTTGATCTTTATTTTCAATTCATCGGTCAATTGTTTGCTCAAATGGCGATTTTTTTTAATCACAAATTTATCCATAACTATTTTAAAAAAATAAAAATGTCAATTTTAACTACAAATCTAGAATCTTACCTATTTCATATATTGAAAATTTTGAACTCAACTCCAATTAAAATTGAACCTAATTCCTATTTACCCAACATCACACTACAATAAAATCAAATTACTCATTTACTTTTATAAAACAAATTATAACTTATATAAACTAATTCACAATGCTCAATTGAATAAAAAAATTACAAATAATTAGAATTTTCATATATTGAGTTTTGAGAATAAAACTATAATAAAAGAAGAAAAAAATATATTATTATGTACTTTTATAAAATTAAAGTGAAAAATTTGTAATGAAACTTTATTTTTCTCTTTTAATTGTAGCGTTTTAACTTCCTGTCTATCCACCTCTTTCGCTGTTGAACTCCAATTTTTCTATTGGCTTTTTAGCTTCTCTTTTAATCTTCTTGTTTTTCTTTTATAGCTGCATTCTTTTACAACTGCATTCTTTTACATTTTATTTTTGACATTTTGCCTTCTTTTGTCACAGTATGTGCAACAATCAAGTGATTTTTTGGCACAGTCTATGCAACAATCAAGTGATTTTTTGGATTTTTTTTTTCTTTTTTTTTTTCTTATATTATTCAATTATCCACCTTACTACCAATTGTCTCATTTATTTCTATTATTATTACTGTCAAATATAAATAATAATTTTAAAATTTGCAAATGTTTTATTGTGATTAATTTTTAATGAAAATATTTGAATATATTAGTGGAATCAATTTTTAATAGGATCAATTGCTAGTAGGGTCATTTAGTGAGATTAATTTTGAAAACAAAAAATTACTAAGGGTATTTTAGAATTTTTTCTCAATTGAGTGGGGTCAGCTCCCTGCGCCCCCGTTTCCCAGCAGGCTTTTATGCATACCCAAAGCTTGAGCCGCTGTATTAGCAGGATTAGCAGTTGCACTACGAAGCAACATTGTTGTCCCCTAAAAAAAAAAAAATTCAAGCACGCATAAGAGGGAAAATAGAACTTCGGTAAAATGTTAGTCATTGCAAATCCAACTCCCAGAAAAGTTAATTGATTAGCCCTCCTCTCTACCTCTTTGGCAATGTTACCGAATGCTTGAATATAATGCTCAGCAACTTTAAAACTTGCAGCCTGCAAACCACACTATAATGTCAGGTCTCCATGACTACAATACAATGGCATAATTTGTTCTTTCTCATGAATGTTTAAAATGCACTAATGACAAACTACAAACTATCAAGAATAATTATTCTATAGAACTTATTTATACCCAAAATCATTCATGTAAATAACAATTCTATGTTGCTAATCAAAAGGAAAACAGTTGTGTACTGCTGCAATTTACCAAGGAAGATAAATACATTCCCCAGCTGCACTTTTTCACACCACAAAGACAAAGTTCAGGCATGTTCTATAAATATAAGTATGCTCTTCAAATGCTCAAAATAAACTTGTTACCCAGTCATATGAATGCACGCACTCCTATATCAAGCTAGAAATAGGAGGATATGACAAAAGACTCAGAATGCATTCCATTTTAGACCTTTCTAAACTCCAGATGAATCTAACGCAAACAAGCCAGAAAAGAATGAAAGGAGATTTGAGACCCTGTGCAATCAAACATTTTGGCATCCACCATTCTCCATATTAAACCTTTCTTAACTCAAAGGGAAATATTCATGAAAAATTGAAGTTGTCAAAGTGCACTAAACATATTCATCCTTTCTTACGTCAAAGGGACATATTCATGAAAACTTGAAGTTGTCAAACTGCACTATCTAGATACAATGTCTGACAGCACAAGTTGAGGCTATCCATCTAAAAGAAAAGACCTAACAAGATATTTTTTCTGTTATGATAAAATTACAATGATAAAATTGGAAAACCATATTTTTGGACTGAAATAAGATGGTAAATATATTAAGAAAAGGAAAAAGAGAGACCCACTATAAGCACCATGGATGAGGAGCTAATTGCATACATGCTTATTTTGAGAATAAGCATCCACAAGATGAAACAAGTGCTCTACTTGTCAGTATAGAAGCACCATTCTTAACTACTCAAAAAGTGGGCTTATAGGCTTGTTGGCAGCCAGAGAGTGTTTGAAATACCACAAGAAATCCAATCATATGATTGTTTAGGAACCACACCTCTATTCCTCCATTTGCCTTAAGAGCCTGTGACACCACTGCCAGATCTTCTGCAGTTGTTTGTGCTTTAGCAATGATTGCTTCCACCTCACCTGACAATAAGAATTGCAAATAGAGAACTCAAACACAGAATCAAACTAACTGATCATTTCCAAGCCAAAAACAAGATGAGCCTAAATATTTCCATGATTAACTCAGCTTGTTATTCCACATTAGCAAAGGTCTAAAAATTATAGTCTTAATGCAATACGAGTCTCAAGCACCACATGTAATTTCATATCACCATGGCCATGTAAGTTTACTAAATTGCATTTATAAATCTGCCCTATGAATAGAATTGAAGAAAAAACTCAAAAGAAGTGACAGCAGATTCTATTGATAATACTGCTATCCCAAATCATGATTGATGGATGCAATATAATGTAATTAATCAACATGTGAACTAACATTCTGCTGCAAAGATCACAGCAGCCTTCTCACCACCAGAAATTTCACTCCTGTTAAATATTGAATTTCCAAGAGCAAATAAGGATAATGAAACTAACAAAAGTACCACATCTAAGAATTAATTGGCATATGAAATTATACAAATAAGAATGAAACATATTCTAAATTTGTGATGCTTAATAAGATTTAGATCCTATCACAGAGAGAATGAATATATACAACCAACTTTACAACCTTCAGACTCAAGAACTCGAGCTCTCCTTTTACGTTCTGCCTCTGCCTGCATCTCCATAGCAGCAATTGCTCCCCGCGGGGGAGAAATATCCCCTGCAGAATAAATTCACAGAGAAATAGTAAGAATAAGTCTACTAGGAACTTAACTTAGGGGGTCTAATTTCAAGAGTACAGCTTACTTATTTCATAACGAAGGCACCGAACGCCCCAATCTTTTGCAGCCACATTGATGGCTTCCTACAAAAGTTTTCAAATGTCAATTATATTTGTACACATCCTAAAGAAATTCCAGTAAAGAGAACACTATACCATTAACAAAAAAAAACAAAGTTTAAGCATAATCTAGATACCACAATCTTTTCATTGAGAGTGTCCCTTTCCTCAAAGGTCTTGCCAAGGGTTATCTTTCCGAGCTCGCTGCACGTGGTGGTCTGTGCAAGTTGAATGACAGCGTAAATGGGATTCTCCACACCATAAGAGGCCAATTTAGGGTCCACAATCTATCAAAATAAGCAAGAAATTATTCTTAAATTGATGAATTGAATTAAAATTAAATAGGAGAAAAAAATAAGTAGAAGAGGATTAGAACCTTAACGTAAAGAACACCATCAATGAGAATGCTAACATTGTCCCTAGTAATAGCGGATTGATTAGGAATTGAAATAGGCTCTTCTTTCAAAGAATGAACGTAAGCAATTCTATCCACAAAGGGAATCAAGAAATGGATTCCTGAAGTAAGCGTCTTCAAATACTTCCCAAATCGCTCAATCACATAAGCCTTCTTCTCCGGAACAACCCGAATCCCCCAGTTCACCGGCGGAGCAATCTCATAGCTTAAAAATGGAGTAAAACAATTAATTTATCAACTGAACAAAGAGAAATAAAAGAAAGGAAAAAATACAAGAAATTGTTTTGGTATACATTAAGCTGGGATCCCGGCTGGAGCGCAGATATCGGACGGCGGTGGTGAAAAGTGGAGAAGGAAGAGGATGTTGAAGGGAAGAAGAGGGATAGGTAAGGTAATTGAGGGATCTAAGTCCCTTGGTGGTAAAAAGTGGAGAAGGAAGAGGATGTTGAAGGGAAGAAGAGGGATAGGTAAGGTAATTGAGGGATCTAAGTCCCTTGCTAACCGTGAAATTACTTGCTCTCCACATTTCTTAGATTGGTGTTAATTCTGTGGCATTGAGGAGAAGAAGAAGAAGAAATTGGTGTTAAACCTCTCCATTCCTGTCCACATGTTCACCTTCTTTTATTTATCTTTTTTCAAATGCAAGAAATTATATGAGTTAGTTCATAAATAAAACGTTTTGACGTATTTTGGTGAAGTTTATAAGACATGGATTTTTTTTTTCTTTTTGTATTTTAATAAGGTACTTTTGTAAATCCATATTTCCTATATCCAAAGTAGTCTGGGGTTTTTTTTTTTTTATGAATAATGTGTTCTGGTGAAAAATTTTGGATTTTGGAAGTGTTTTAAAAAGTAATCGGAAATTTGAAATTTTTGTCAATTTCACAACTGAAGTTGCGAAATTTTAATCCATTTTCGCAACTGCAGAAAGGAATGGTGGGGCCCATTTAACCTTTATAGGGAGAAGCTCCATTTCTACAACAAGTAATTGCGAAAATTGATGGTGGGGCCCATGCATCAATAAAATCAAATGGACGAGAAGCAGAATTATTGATTGAAATTCTAGAAGGAATCAGGCACTATTTCCACATGCCAGAGTTGCGGATTCAGGTCCTTTATCCCACTTTCTCCAACACAATGATAACCGCGTTGAAAACTTTTTGTCCTCCGCAATGATGAATTATTAGTAGGGGTTTTAAAAAAACGGATAAACTTAATTAACCGAAAAAAAATCGAAACCGAATCGATAGACTGATTAACCGATTGTAATGTACAGATTAATAGTTAGTGTTTTGAAAAAATCGATATTAATGGACTGGTTAATGATTTTTGACTCATGTGACTGGTTAATCGAACCGAAATCGAATTTTTAGTTAATTTATTAATTTATTAATAATTTATAACAATTTATGCTAATTAAAAGTGATCATATACTTTTTTTTTCATTATATTAATTATTTTAAAGTTTTTAAGTTTTTTTTAATTAGCAATTAGTAAGTATAACAATTTATCTAATTAAAAGTGATTATAGACCGGTTAATATATTTACTTATTAAATATTAATTTTTAAAAACAAATTTGCTTATATCCACAAAATATTTTTATTTTAACAACAATAATGTTATATTATAGTGCAAAAATTTTAATTTTTAAGTATGTTAAACATTTTAATTTTATTTATGAATATATTTATAATTATAGTGGTTAACCGAAAAATATTGGGTAACCGATCCGAAAATCCGAAACCGATAGACTGGTTAATCGATGGTAATGGACTGTTTAATGGACTGAAATTTCAAAAAACCGATATTAATGGACTGGTTAATGGACCGAAACTCATAAACCGGTTAACCGAACATGCCCACTCCTAATTATTAGCCTCACCTCACCTACCATATATATATTTGAAGCTTTGTAAGTTGGTTGTGTAAAGAATTCATTTGCAACGTAAGAGTATTTTTGCCAGAGAAAAGAAAATATTGTGTTGAATATCCTGGTGTGTTCAACGAAAAATTATTTTCGATATTTTTGTAGTGTTATTATCAGTATCCTGTAAGATTTTGTTAAATGAATATTTATAATTTCACTTATTTAATTTTAAATTGTATTAGCATCAATTTAATTTTTTATTTAATTTAGCATATTATAGATATTAATTGAAGTATAAAGTGAACAAAGGAAAAAAAGCACATAAATCCTAATTTTCGAAATAAGGTATTTCTTCACTTACAGTATATTTATTTATTTGTGATTTTGTATTTTTTTTTTTTTGAACAAAAGTTTCATTAAATTAACAAGAATCAGCTTCTAACAAGGGAAATAAAAAATCTGGCGGATAATCCATCCAGATACAAAGACCAGACAAAGAAGCCGAGGCTCTAGCTAGACCGTGAGCCACCGAATTCGCTGATCTTTTCGCAAAACCAAATCTCAAATTTGAAAAAGAGGAACTAACGCTAAGGCAATCCTCAATAATAAGCCCTAAATCAGAACCATAATGAAATTTCGAGTCAAGCAACTGGATAACCATTTGAGAATCTGACTCCACAATAACTTTGTTCAGATTTTGTGACTTAAGCCAACTTAAAACCTCTCGAATGGCCAAACCCTCTGCCAAACTAGCTGAAGAAGTGAAGCTCAAAGGCCCTGAGCCGGCTGCCACAAACCTACCAACCTCATCTCTAATAACAAAACCATATCCCGTCTTCCTCTCCCCCTCAAACAGCGCTGCATCAACATTTACCTTAAGCCAATCTGTAGGGGGTTTTGTCCAGATGCTATTATTGTTACCTGAAGGAAGGGAAGAAATAATAGACTGACACGTAGGTTTCATCTTAGCCATCTTGAAGTCTTGGAGCAAGCATCTGGATTCATGAACCAACCTAACTGCTTGCTTACATCTACCATTCCAGACCCAGTCATTTCTATTCTTCCAAATCTCCCAGCAAAGCATCATAGCTTGTGCGCACAAATCCGGCGTTTGGGAATCTAGCACAACTGCTACCCATTCTGCAAAACCAGCAAAAGCACCTCTAAAACCAGCACAAGAAGAGCAACTCCAACATTCAGAGGCTAACGGACAATCCAGAAGAGCGTGGGTTATAGTCTCATCAGCTTGGCCACAAACACGACAAACCATCTCAATATCTACACCCTTAGAACGCAACAGTGTATTAGTAGGCAAACAACCTGTACACGCACGCCAAACAAGATTAAGAACCTTTGGAGGGACATCAATCCTCCAGAATTTCCGCCATGGATAGCTCTGCACTACGTTAACCTGTCTTTCTTCTTGAAGCAACAAATATGCACTTTTCACAGAGTAAATACCTTTAGGGTTAGCATGCCACCACCAAGAATCCTGAGGGCGCCTCAAACTCAACGGGATTTGCTTGATCAACTCCTTATCCCTATTATTGAAGAGATTCTCAATAGCCTCCATCTTCCATGAGTTGCTGCCAACCTCCATTAAATCATTAACACACAATCTGTCAAAATTTTCAGCTGAAGGAGGAACCGATGAAATAAAGGGATTTAATCTATCTGGGAGCCATGGAGATTGCCAAACTAAAATTTGTTTGCCGTCACCCACTCTCCACCTGCTCCCCTTCTTCAACAGATCCTGAGTCGCCCAAAGACTGCGCCAAACATAACTTGGACTGGCCCCTAACTTGGCTTCAAGAAAAGAGCAAGAAGGAAAATACTTGGCTTTGAATATGCGAGCCACCAAAGAATCTGGTTTTGTGAGCAGACGCCAGCTCTGCTTACCAAGCAACGCAAGATTGAACTCATGTAGGGTTCTGAATCCCAAACCTCCTATGGCTTTCCTCGCACAGAGAAGCTCCCACCTTTTCCAATGAATACTCCTATCTTCCTTTGACTTTGAACCCCACCAGAAGGCATTCATCAACTTCTCAATGTAAGTGCAAAGGGAGAGAGGCAACAAGAAGGTACTCATAGTATAATTGGGCAACGCCTGAATGACTGTCTTTATTAAAACTTCCTTCCCTGCCCTCGATAACAGTGTTCTATTCCACCCTTGAAGACGATTTCGAACCTTATCTTTTATAAACCCAAAGACTTTATTACGATCTTTCCCTACACAAAGAGGCAGTCCTAGATAAAAATCCTTCTCTGAGCCCTCCTTTACCTGAAGCAAATGCTGGATCTGATGTTTTGTCACCTGGCTTGTATTAGAGCTAAAAATAATAGAGGATTTGCTGAAGTTAATGCACTGCCCTGAAGCTTGTTCATAAGCCTTGAAAGTATCCTTGATCATAGTTGCCTCTTCATGATTAGCTCTAAAAAAGAAGTAGCTATCATCAGCAAACAGCAAATGCGAGATAGTTGGGGCATTCCTTGCAACAGCCACCCCATGAAGAAGCCCATCCATTTCACGTTTCCTCAAGAGAGCAGAGAGACCCTGGGAGCAAATAATAAACAGATAAGGAGATAATGGGCATCCTTGTCTGAGGCCTCTACCTGGATAAATTGCATCCGATAAAAACCCCTCATGAGATATAAAGAACTTTACAGAATTCGTGCACATCTTAATAAGGCTGATCCACCTCTCCCCAAACCCCATTTTCCTCATGATATTCTCCAGAAAGAGCCACTCCACTCTATCATATGCTTTACTCATATCCACTTTAAGAGCAACCAACCCATTCCTTCCTTGAGTTTTCTGTTAGTGGTTATGCCCTAGGCCAAGCATTTGGACCTTGATGTAATCATTACTTTTTCATTTATATAATGGTTTTCTTCGTATTGATATTATTGGCATGTTACATTATTGTAATGTTTATGAATAACAACGTTATTCATGTTGTCCCTAGTCATTTATCAATAAAGGGCATAAAGATAAATTAAGACTAGTATAGATTTGCATTGATAATCATGGGATGATTATATATGTTGATATAAATCAAATCTATATGTACTTGCTAGAGAACAAAGTACTGGATAGACCCACTATAAGATCACTTCATGGGTTAATGTCATAAGTGATCTTATAATAGATATATTATTGAATCCTTTGACCTGAGGTTATCATAGTTTCCTACATAAGGATCATTATGTTTTGACATAATCAAACGTTATCTTTAATCGGATAATTATAAAGTTTATGATCGGACATAATGATAATTATGCGGAGGAAAGTGAATAATCAAGATGGAATTTGTCCCTCTCTAATGAGAGAGATATCTATTGGTCCCCTCGATAAGTAGGACAGTAAAATGCATGGCCGTGCTCAAATGAATTGATAGTGTGATCAATGTCATTTGAATTTATCAGTCTACTTGGTGATCGAGAAATTATATGTTTGAACAATTTAAGTTTGACATGGACCATGACTTATGTTCAAACAAGATATCGTGTGACAAAAGGATAATAACATGTTCTATTGCAAGGTTAAAATCGAATCTACTTGGATCCTGTTTCGGGTTTCGAATTTTTCCGCTGCGTTTAATGTGATTTAATTCCGAGGAAACCCAACATTTTCCTCCTCAAGAAATGGAGAACTTCATAGGCAATCAAAACATTATCAGTTATCAGTCTTCCACTCACAAAAGCACTTTGACTATCCGCAATGATCTTGGGCAAAATAGACTTCAGCCTGTTAGCCAAAAGCTTAGCAATTATTTTATATAAAACATTGCAAAGGGATATAGGCCTAAGATCTGTAACCAACTCTGGGTTTTTCTTTTTAGGAATCAACACAATTGATATGTATAATTTTGCTTCTGTTGGCATGTATGTCGATACACTGGTTTTGATAATTGATTACTATTTTCACTGTTAAAAACATAATCTTGTTTTCTAAGGGCTACGAATTCAATTATGTGTTAATTGATTATGTTAATGCGATTAACTTATTGTATTAACGTGTTTAATACGAAAATTTCAATGATCCTATTCTGTGTCTGTTGAACGATTGATGATTTGATCAAAAAAAAAAAATCGTTTAATTTTATGACAGAGAATACGGTCACGAGACGGATATTGGATCACGTCGTGATCTTCATATGTGATTCTGGTAATCATACAGGCGTGCTCACGACGTGCTCATGAAGCACGACTCGTGATGCCTTGCTCACGACGTGCTCATGAAGCACGACTCGTGATGCCTTGCTCACGACGTGCTCATGAAGCACGACTCGTGATGCCTTGCTTAAGTACGACGTGCTCATGAAGCACGACTCATGAGCACGACTTGTGCAGCTATCCGTAGCCTCCTCTTTTAAATGATTATTGGTTAATTATTTATTGATGGTATTCTGTATATATTAAATTGTTTAACATGATTAAATGATGGCTGATATGATCAACAGAATTGTTTTCTCATACATACAGAATAGGGTTTTTGGGCAGAAAATTGTTAATATGATTGACAATATTAAAAAAGTTTCGAGGGGCGCTGCCCCCCAACCCCGTAAGGGGCGCTGCCCCTTAACCCAGACCGCTGACCGGCCAGCGGGGCAGCCGTGCTACCTCTTCGTAGCGCCTTATTTTTTATTTATGATTATCAATCGGTAATTTTAATATATCAATTTATGAAATAAGGTATATTATGCATGATATGATATAAATATGATTTATTATGTTTATGTATGATGTCTTTGCATGGTGCATAGCATGGCCAATTGAACCTTTTGTGGATGAATTTTATTTTATTTTTTTTAAGGGTTTGTAATTTTAAATACGACCTGCGTATCGTTAATTTTGTTGTAATCTTTATTTTACTCAATAGTTGTAGTAGAATATCTTTGTATTATTAATGTAATGAAGACGAAGAGCAACAATGGAGATCAATCCAAATTCATGGCGATGGAGGTGCAAGATGGAAGATTTTGATCAAGTCCATTTTTCACACCTAGGATTGACCTTTGATCTTCATATTGGCTTATGAGGATCAATATAGATTTGGCCATGCTATGACACGATTTTATATATATTATGCATATGTTCTTAGTATGTGATGCGATGAATGTTTATATATGTGTATGAGATGGCATGTATGAATTGATGCATGATGTATATAAATAATTAGACATCATAAGTTAAAACTAAATCCCTCACCATAATTTTAAGTCATTTGCCACCCATTATTAAAACACTTGTCAAGACTAAGATCACCAAAATGTGGGTTCTGCCAAAGCGAAGTGCATTAGGTTATCCTAGTAAGGCAAGATGAGTAATGGTGCTACTCATATGTTTAAAATGGTTAGACTTAATTAGGCTATCAAAACGGTTTTGGGCCTAAGGGCATAAGATGGGATTATAACATGCCGGGACATATGATGTCAAAATCCCATAAATGATCTAAGAGTTATGATAGGAGCTAAAATGAAGTATAATTATGTATTTATTTTGTGTGAGTTTGTGTAATTCATTATGTAATTGTGTGTATAATTTGATGTGATATATTAGTTTATGTTTCTTTTTATCAGTTGAGTGTTTTATGCTGTTTACTGTTGTTTTTAGGTGCAAATTGAAGAGAAAATCAGATATAGAGTGGGAAGTCACGAGAAGGGGAGCAGATCACGCCGTGACCATGAGTCACGAGACGTGACTTGCTAAGAAGAATGAAGAAGAAGGAGGAAAGAGAAGAAGAAAGAAGAAGGGTCACGGCGTGAGCAAAGGTCACGCGACGTGACGCCACAAAGAGGCAGGGAAAAGGAGAGAAGAGAAAGAAGAGAAAGGAAAAGAGAGGAGGCAAGGCGTGAGCGCCAGTCACGCCACACGCGAAGAAGGCACGCCGTGATGGGAAGTCACGCGACGTGACTGGCCAGAGAGGGAAGCGTAAACCGAAGAGAGGAAAGAAGGAAGAAATGGGCAAGCGCGTTCTGTCGCGATCGCGACACCGTTGCGAGCGCGACAGAGGCGACCGTTGGACGGTTTTGGGCCAAAAATCACTTCAAAAGTCACATATTTTCACCCAAAGTTACAATTATTCCCAAGGGACATCTTCAAGGGACACAAGCTTTCAATTATATTCTATAAATATATAGTTTAACTGTAAATTTAAGAGACAATAATTTAGGATGAATTTTTAGTTAAGTAAATTTTCTGTATTTTAGTTAAACAATATTCTTTAGTTTTATTTTCTTAATTAGTTCTATGTATTGAAGAAGAAGATCAAGGAGGAGAAAATCTATTTCAAGAGATTTAGAAAAGGGTTGAAGAACTTCTATCTTATTCTCTTATTTCTAATTCTTCTCCAATATTTCTATGAATATCATTTTAATGAATTTGCATGTTATGATTATTTCTATTTTCATCTACTTTAATAGTCTTTCATTGTAGATTTTCTATTAGTATCTTTTGCTTGATCTTTACAAGTTAAAGTAATTCGAGAGTTTGCTTTATCTGACATCTAATAGAATTTCATTATTAAGATATATTCAAGAGATTGGTATATTGAGATAATTGCTATAGGTTAGTGTTTATTCTTAAAATATGTAATTAGAAACCTCTAATTCATTAATGAAAATTGTGAGTTAGAATTTTAATTGTATGTTTTAGGCATTTTAATTCATTTCGAGAGAGTGAGTTAAAAATTAATTCTAACTTGGCTTGCATGAAAGATGAATAAATGTAAATCAAAATGATGGGTCAAATTCATTATGTTTAGTTCTTCATTCATAAACTATTTATCTTCTTCTGATAAACATAAATTAGATTTAAATTAAGTAGTTCTAATTCAACCATCAATTAATCATTGTAAACAAGATTAAAATCAATTAGTAATAGTGTGTAACACGTTCCCTGTGGGATCGATATCTAAAGTACTATTTCGGTACACCGTATATTTGCGGTATGTTGCATCATTAGAAAATGCACAACAAGTTTTTGGCGCCGTTGCCGGGGATCGGTTGTTTGCCATTATAAAAATTGATTTATGATTTTGGATTACAATATTTTGTTTTGTATTAATTTGTTTATTTGTTTAAATTAATTTTGTGTTTTGTTTTTACAGGATTTGAGAAGTTCATGCCTAGTACAAGGAGTTCTTTAGAAGAGCTTGAGCCGTTAAATCCTGAAATTGAGAGGTTTTTATTAAGTAACCGAAAATCAAATAAAAAGAAGAATAAAAATAGGAAATCAATTGGGATGGCTGATGAAAATCCACCAAGATTGATGGACTTTGCCACACCTGCATTGAGTGGTGCTCAACAAGGAGTGGTAAGACCAACGGTAAATGCCAATCAATTTGAAATTAAGCCTTCATTATTGCAAATGATTCAAAATAGTATACAATTTTATGGTTTGGCAAATGAGGATCCAAATGCTCATTTGGCAAATTTCCTTGAGATTTGTGATACCTTTAAGATTAATGGGGTTTCAAATGATGCAATCAAACTTAGGCTTTTTCCATTCACCTTGAAGGATAAAGCAAAGGCTTGGTTGAATTCTTTGACTAGGGGTTCTATAACTACTTGGGACCAATTGGCCCAAGCATTTTTATCAAAATATTTTCCCTTGGCCAAAACCGCAAAAATCATAAAGGATATTACGACATTTGTGCAAAATGAAAATGAATCATTATATGAGGCTTGGGAAAGATTCAAGGAATTGCAAAGGATGTGTCCACACCATAACTTGCCAAGAGAGTTGTTGATGCAAACATTCTATAATGGTGTAAATCCAACTACAAGAGGTACTATTGATGCTGCTGCCGGTGGATCTTTAATGAAAAAAACAATTGATGCAGCATATGAGCTATTAGAAGAGATGGCAATGAATAATTGTATGTGGCCTCCTGAAAGAGTAAGAGAGTATAATAATTCTAATGTTAGGGGGATACATTCAGTTGATTCTATGGTTGCATTACAAGCTCAAGTTGAAGCTTTAACTCATAGAGTTAATAGCCTAGGCATGGGAGGTAATGTATCAAATGCTTGCAATGTGTGTGGTCAAAATGGGCATGATAGTGGTAATTGCACTTTAGGCATAGCTAATAAAGAGCAAGTTAATTTTCTTCAAAGCCAAGGTCGTGGAAATCCTTATTCTAACACCTATAACTCTGGTTGGAGAAACCATCCTAATCTATCTTGGGGAAATAATCATGTTAATAACCAAAATAGGGGAGTAGGATATCAACAACCACAAGATAGGTTTGGGGCATTTGAGGGTAAGATTGATAAGTTTATAGAGGATATTAATTATAAGATAAATTCTCAAGATGAAAGCCAAAAGAAACTTGAGGCAAAAATTGATCAAATCACTAAAAATCATGCAGCCTCTATTCATAATCTTGAGGTTCAAATAGGCCAACTTGCAAATTCTTTACCTTCTAGGAATCTAGGATGCCTTCCAAGTAATACTGAGGAAAATCCTAGGGAGAATATTAAGCCATGATTTGTCTATTTCTTTTATTTAGGTTACTTAATTTTATTGTTTTTATTTATGTTTTGTACTTTGTTTTAAATTTGTTTATATAGTTTATTTTTGTATTCTAGATTTTCATGTTACTAATATTTTTGTTTTATTTCACAGCTAATTTAGTAAGACTAGATTTGTTTAATAAATATATTAAAAAAATAAATAAAAAAAAAAGAAGCAAAAGAAGAAAAAATTAAGAAAATAAACAATTTTATGCAGACGTTGCTTCTGTCGCGATCGTGGCAAGTATCGCGATCGCGACAGAAGGCGATGAAGCAAAAAGGAAGCCATTTCTTCAGAGTGTCACGGCGTGACATTGCCTCACGTCGCGTGATGGAGGGACTTCGCCCAGGTAAGACCGAAGCGTCACGCCGTGATGCTACTTCACGTGACGTGACGCTCTTTGGTTTTCGCTTGAGATGATTTCGCCCAGGTAAGCAGGAAGCGTCACGCGACGTGACGTTGGTTCACGTCGTGTTGGTGTTTTTCCATTCAGGGGTATATCAGGTAAGCTTTAAATTCTTTCTTTTCTTTTCTTTTATTTTCTGATTTTACTTATTATTTGGTTTTATTTTCTTTTCTTTTCTGATTTACATTACTTTAATTAAACATTTAAGCTTTTAAACACAAGAAAAGAATAAAAATTTTAAAAGCGGGAACTCTAATTTTTAAAAACCCTAACGTCGTGACCTTTCCTCTTCTATTTCATTTCACTGTTATTTTTCTTTCTCTAACACAGGTCACGCCACTTTTTCCTCTATTTCGTTTCTTCTTCAACCTTTCATCTTCTGTTTTCTTTTTGTTTTTCTATTTTTAAAATTCCATCATTTTCTATTTGTCTCTCTTCTATCTATTACATACCAGCACTCCATTTCTATTTTTGTTTTCTTCCCTTTTCTTCACTGATTTTAGGGATTACGGGCTGTTCACTCCATTACCAGGTTTGTCTAAATCTTTTCATTTTTGTTTCCTTCTTTACCCTATCTTATTGCAATTCGGTATTTTCCTGCATAACAGACTTCCATTTCTTTTGTAGTTTATTATTTGTTTCTATATCTGTTTCTATTTCTTTTTCTTCTGTCTATTTGTGTTTTCCTTTAGTGTATTTCGGCATGTCTATGAATCACTAGAACACATTTGTTTATAGTTATTCTCAATTTACATTCCTGTTTCGTTTATCTATTCTGTTTTTCTTTAGTGTATTTTGTTTTGTTAATTTTTTTTTTCATTTGTTTCAGATTTACTTTTCTTTAGTTGTCCTTGTCTGTTTACCCAAACAATCGGAAATGGTGAGAACAAAAAACCCCACTGTTCCTCGAACTGAACCAGAAGAGCAGGAAGTTGAAGTGGTGAACATTGCTTCTCACTATGGTGCTCTATTTCCCATTTTCTCTGTAGATGAAGGTAGTAGGTATTTACTACTTCGTAATAGGCATTTGATGCACTGTAAGTTTTTTCCTGACTCTTTACTTAATCAAATTGGTATGTTAGAAGTAGTTAATGATATGTTAAGGGTATGTGGGTTGTTTAAATTTGCTTCTATGCATGCAAATGTGCGTCCTGATTTAGTTTTAGAATTCTATACCACATTAAAAAAGCATGATGATAATGAGAATTGGTTAGACTTTAGGATGGCTGGTATACCTTACACTTTGACATATTTTATGATGAATAGGATATTTAGATTTTCTCAAGCTGGTTTGACCGAGCCACCAAGATCTTTTAAGCCTCATGAATTTTGGACATTTTTGACTGATTTGCAAACTCGTTATAGAGCTAGGGATGCTAAATCCATGTTTATTAAAGATTTAAGGTATTGGATTTTGCATAGGATTTTAGCTTCTTTGGTTTTTAATAGGTCCGAATTCAATAGAGTTTCATATAATGAGTTGTTTTTGATGTGGTGTGTACATAAACGCAAGGACGTATGTTGGCCTTTTTGGATAGTAAATCAATTGTTGCAATGTGTACATAAACATGATTCGCCTTTAACACATGGGCATGTTATTTCTAGTATTGCAACTAATTTAAATGCTGATCTTGATGCTTATTATAGAGTTTTTCCTTGCCATTATTTTAATAAGACTATGTTAGTTCGTGGAGAGGTTGTGGGCAATAATTTTCAGGAAATTCCGGCACGTGCTCGATCATGTTGGAGGGATATTGCTAGAAATGCTGCGCCACAAGTTGAGGAACACGAAGAAGGTGAGGAGGAGGCAAGTGAAAATGAGGAGATGGCAGATATTCCACCTGCTGTAGCTGCTGCTCCTGAAGTTGGCTCATCCAGCCATAACATTCCCTCAATGCTATCTAATATGCAAGAGCAATTATCTTCCATTGAGCGACGTCAAAGGAGGCTGGAGTACAAGTTTGATAACTTCTTAACCCAAGTTGGGTTTCGGGTTCCTTCACCTCCACCATCTCCATGATAGGGGAGTTTTCTTTCTTTTTATTTCATTTATTTCGTTTTACTTGTTTTTGTGTGTCATTCCTACACATTGAGGACAATGTTGGTTCTAAGTGTGGGGGAGTGACTTTGTTGTGTGTTGTGACTGTGTTTTTGAGTTTGTATATGTATTATGTATGTCAATTGCATGATTGTTTTTGTATGTGTGTTGTTATATTTCAATTAGGCTTTTAAGTAAACTTTATTATGAAGCATTGTTTATTTGGTATATTGTATAGGTTGTTAAGTCTATTATCTTTTATGCTCATTTTTATCAGTTTTTCAAAAATTTTTAGCATGTATTTTAAGTTTTTTCATATTATTTTGTTTTACTTATTTCAACATTATAGCTTATTTAGTCTTTCTAACTACTCATGTTTTTAAAGTTAGAATTTACTCATTTAGTTTTACATTTTCAATTTCTAGTTGTTTAAGGAAACTATAGCCATAATACTTACCTTATTTCTTTTCAATAATGGATGAGGACTTGAAAAAATAAAAGAAAAGTTAAAAGTGGGATGGAGCATAAAATGCACCCACTAAAGTCGTAAAAAAAAAAAGAAAAGCAAGATATATATCAAAAATTGCAAAAATATGGGATGGAGCGTAAAACGCACCCATATACTTTCTCTTGCTAGAAATCAAAACGAAAAATCAAAGAAAAAGAAAAAGCAAAGTCTAAAAATGCCATGAGATTGGATTAAGGGTAAGTGAGCTTAAAAAGTCCTAAATGCAGCTAGTTGTTTGAGAATTTTAACTTTATGATTAATTTTCTTTCTTTAGTTCATGTTTAGTTTTTAATAGACTTCATACTCTTTATGTTGGCATTAGTAAAGTTAAATAATTTGTTGAATTTGGGATGCATACTTTTAAATTTTGACTTACTGATTTTATTATGAGTGTATGAGATATTTTGGTTCTTTTCAATTCTATTACATGTGCTAAATAACAGTGTTTTGTAGTAATTTTTACTGGTTATTAAATTTTCTTATTTCTTTGATCTTGCTTGAGGACAAGCAAGGGTTTAGTGTGGGGGAATTTGATAGGAGCTAAAATGAAGTATAATTATGTATTTATTTTGTGTGAGTTTGTGTAATTCATTATGTAATTGTGTGTATAATTTGATGTGATATATTAGTTTATGTTTATTTTTATCAGTTGAGTGTTTTATGCTGTTTACTGTTGTTTTTAGGTGCAAATTGAAGAGAAAATCAGATATAGAGTGGGAAGTCACGAGAAGGGGAGCAGATCACGCCGTGACCATGAGTCACGAGACGTGACTTGCTAAGAAGAATGAAGAAGAAGGAGGAAAGAGAAGAAGAAAGAAGAAGGGTCACGGCGTGGGCAAAGGTCACGCGACGTGACGCCACAGAGAGGCAGGGAAAAGGAGAGAAGAGAAAGAAGAGAAAGGAAAAGAGAGGAGGCAAGGCGTGAGCGCCAGTCACGCCACACGCGAAGAAGGCACGCCGTGATGGGAAGTCACGCGACGTGACTGGCCAGAGAGGGAAGCGTAAACCGAAGAGAGGAAAGAAGGAAGAAATGGGCAAGCGCGTTCTGTCGCGATCGCGACACCGTTGCGAGCGCGACAGAGGCGACCGTTGGACGGTTTTGGGCCAAAAATCACTTCAAAAGTCACATATTTTCACCCAAAGTTACAATTATTCCCAAGGGACATCTTCAAGGGACACAAGCTTTCAATTATATTCTATAAATATATAGTTTAACTGTAAATTTAAGAGACAATAATTTAGGATGAATTTTTAGTTAAGTAAATTTTCTGTATTTTAGTTAAACAATATTCTTTAGTTTTATTTTCTTAATTAGTTCTATGTATTGAAGAAGAAGATCAAGGAGGAGAAAATCTATTTCAAGAGATTTAGAAAAGGGTTGAAGAACTTCTATCTTATTCTCTTATTTCTAATTCTTCTCCAATATTTCTATGAATATCATTTTAATGAATTTGCATGTTATGATTATTTCTATTTTCATCTACTTTAATAGTCTTTCATTGTAGATTTTCTATTAGTATCTTTTGCTTGATCTTTACAAGTTAAAGTAATTCGAGAGTTTGCTTTATCTGACATCTAATAGAATTTCATTATTAAGATATATTCAAGAGATTGGTATATTGAGATAATTGCTATAGGTTAGTGTTTATTCTTAAAATATGTAATTAGAAACCTCTAATTCATTAATGAAAATTGTGAGTTAGAATTTTAATTGTATGTTTTAGGCATTTTAATTCATTTCGAGAGAGTGAGTTAAAAATTAATTCTAACTTGGCTTGCATGAAAGATGAATAAATGTAAATCAAAATGATGGGTCAAATTCATTATGTTTAGTTCTTCATTCATAAACTATTTATCTTCTTCTGATAAACATAAATTAGATTTAAATTAAGTAGTTCTAATTCAACCATCAATTAATCATTGTAAACAAGATTAAAATCAATTAGTAATAGTGTGTAACACGTTTTCTGTGGGATCGATATCTAAAGTACTATTTCGGTACACCGTATACTTGCGGTATGTTGCATCATTAGAAAATGCACAACAAGTTATATAAGATATAATTGGTAAATTAGCTACCTACCTAAATAACTTAGCTTTAAGCGTCATGCCAAAGCTGACTTAGAGTTAAGTGAAATATGGATCTTAGCCCACTAAATTATTATAATTATTGTAATTATTAATGAGGGTTACTATTTTAGTGGGATTTTATAAGAAAACCTAAAATGAAATTGGTACTAATATAATTTATCTTGCATGTTTGTAGATTAATGGCATCAAATAACACTTCTGCTATGTCACTGCGATCTGTTCTTGAGAAGGACAAACTAAAAGAAACTGGCACAAATTTCCTTGACTGGTTCAGAAACTTGAGGATTGTCCTTAAGCAAGAAAGGAAATTGTATGTGCTGGATGAGCCTATTCCCAATGAGCCACCTGCTGATGCCACAAGGGCAGTCAAAGAGAAATTCAAGAAACATGTTGATGATTCTGTGGATGTTGGCTGTCTAATGTTAGCTACCATGGCTCCAGAGCTTCAGAAGCATCTGGAAAACATGGAAGCTTATGAGTTGAGTACTCATCTGAAGCAAACATTTCAACAGCAGGCTAGGCAAGAAAGGTATGAGACTACCAAAGCTTTGCATTCTTGCAAAATGGCTGAAGGTGCTTCAGTTAGCTCTCATGTTTTGAAAATGAAGGGCTACATTGATCACCTTGAGAGGCTTGGATTTCCCCTCAGTTTGGAACTGGCAACGGATTTGATCCTTAATTCATTGCCTGATAGTTATGACCATTTTGTCATGAACTACAACATGAATAATATGGATAAATCAATAGCTGAGCTGCATGCCATGCTCAAAACAGCTGAGCAAAGCATCAGTAAAAAGCCTGGCCATGTTCTGATGGTCAAGAAAGGGAAAGGCATGAAAGTCAAGGGTAAGGCTAAGGCTAAGGCAAAAGTTGGTGGTAAGCCTAAGCCCAAACCCAAGCCCAAGGTTAAACCTCCAAAGGAAGGAGTTTGCTTCCACTGCAATGAACCTGGTCATTGGAAGAGGAATTGCAAGCTTTACTTGGAAGAATTAAAGAAGAAGAAGAATGGTGAGACTACTTCTTCAGGTATTTATGTTATAGAAATTAACTTATCTACTTCTAATTCCTGGGTATTAGATACTGGATGTGGATCTCACATTTGTACAAATGTGCAGGGACTCAAAAGGAGTAGGCAGCTGAAAAGGGGTGAAGTGGACCTACGAGTTGGAAATGGAGCAAAAGTTGCTGCTCTAGCTGTAGGATCTTATGAGTTGACTTTGCCCAATGGGCTTTTGTTAGTTTTGAACAATTGCTATTATGTTCCTAGTTTGAGTAGGAATATTATTTCAGTTTCAAGTTTGGATGATGAAGGTTTTTCTTTTCTTATTAAGAATAAGAAATGTTCCATTTATTATGATGATATGCTTTATGGTATCGCTGATTCATATTGTGGGCTTTATGTCCTAAACCTAGAAACATCCAATAATCATGATATTTATAACATAAGTACAAAGAAATCCAAACCAAATGATTTAAATACAACATATTTATGGCATTGTCGCCTTGGTCATATAAATGAGAAACGCATAGCTAAACTCCATTCAGATGGAATTTTGCAATCATTTGATTTTGAATCATTTGAAAATTGTGAATCTTGTTTATTGGGCAAGATGACAAAGGATCCTTTTACTGGACATAGTGAAAGGGCCACTGACTTATTAGGCCTTGTACATTCTGATGTATGTGGCCCATTAAGCATAAATGCCAGGGGAGGATTTCAGTACTTCATTACATTCACTGATGATTTCAGTAGATATGGCTATGTCTATCTAATGAAACATAAACATGAATCATTTGAAATGTTTAGAACCTTTCAAAATGAAGTACAAAATCAACTTGGTAAAACTATTAAAGCACTTCGATCTGATCGAGGTGGTGAATATTTGAGCCAAGAGTTTGATAATCATCTAAGAGATTATGGAATTGTTTCACAATTAACTCCACCAGGAACACCACAATGGAATGGTGTATCTGAAAGGAGGAATCGAACTTTATTAGATATGGTTCGATCTATGATGAGTCAAACAGATCTTCCATTATCCTTTTGGGGTTATGCATTAAAAACAGCCGCATTCACTTTGAATCGAGTTCCATCTAAAGCGGTTGAAAAGACACCATATGAGATATGGACTAGGAAAATTCCTAATTTGTCTTTTCTAAAGATTTGGGGCTGTGAGGCTTACGTCAAACGACAAGTCTCAGATAAATTAGCACCAAAATCTGATAAATGTCTTTTTGTGGGATATCCTAAGGAAACTAAAGGATATTACTTTTACAATCCTTCTGAGAACAAAGTGTTTGTTGCTCGAAATGGTGTCTTTCTAGAAAAAGAATTCATTTCTAAAAGAACCAGTGGGAGTAAAGTACAACTTGAAGAAATTCAAGAACCACAAGAAAACATTGAACCATTGGTGGAAACTCAACAAGTTTCACAACCTGTTGTGGAACCTGTACCTGTTACACAAGTACCACGTAGATCTGATAGGAAACGACTTCAACCCGAGAGATATGGATTTCTCGTGACAGATAGTCGTGAAGTAATGCTCATGGATCAAGATGAGCCTACTACCTATCAAGATGCCGTGTCAGGTCCGGAATCTCAGAAATGGCTAGAAGCCATGAAGTCTGAGATGCAATCCATGTATGATAATCAAGTTTGGAACTTGATTGATCCACCTGAAGGAATTAAAACCATTGGGTGCAAATGGGTTTTCAAAAAGAAAACCGACATGGATGGCAAAATAAATACCTTTAAAGCAAGACTTGTTGCAAAAGGATTCAAACAAACTCATGGTATTGACTATGATGAAACCTTTTCACCAGTCGCAATGCTTAAGTCTATAAGAATTCTTATTGCCATTGCTGCATATTATGACTATGAGATATGGCAAATGGATGTCAAAACAGCGTTTCTTAATGGAAACTTACTTGAGGATGTGTACATGACACAACCTGAGGGTTTTGTCCATCCTGAGAATTCTAAGAAGGTATGTAAGCTGCAACGATCCATTTATGGATTGAAGCAAGCTTCTCGGAGCTGGAATCTTCGTTTTGATGAAACAGTCAAAGAGTTTGGGTTTATCAAAAATGAGGATGAACCTTGTGTATATAAGAAGGTTAGTGGGAGCGCTGTGATGTTTCTTGTGTTATATGTCGATGACATATTACTCATTGGAAATGACATCCCTATCATGCAAAAGACAAAAGAATGGTTAGGGAAATCTTTTTCAATGAAAGATTTGGGCGAAGCTGCTTATATCCTTGGGATTAAGATCTACAGGGATAGATCTAAAAGGATAATTGGTCTGAGTCAAAGCACTTATATAGATAAGGTGCTAAATAGATTCAGTATGCAAAATTCCAAGAGAGGATTTTTGCCAATGTCTCATGGCATTACTCTTAGCAAGACTCAATGTCCAATGACATCTGATGAGCGAGATCGCATGAGTATGATTCCTTATGCTTCGGCTATAGGATCAATCATGTATGCCATGTTATGCACTCGACCAGACGTTTCGTATGCTTTGAGCATGACGAGCAGATACCAGTCAGATCCCGGTGAAAGTCACTGGACAGCTGTTAAGAATATTCTTAAGTACTTAAGAAGAACTAAAGATGCATTCTTAATATATGGAGGATTGGAAGATGAGCTAGTAATAAATGGTTATACAGATGCAAGCTTCCAATCTGACAAAGATGACTTTAGATCGCAGTCAGGATATGTGTTTGTGTTAAATGGAGGTGCTGTAAGCTGGAAAAGTTCTAAACAAAGCACTGTCGCTGATTCTACAACAGAAGCTGAGTATATAGCAGCATCAGATGCGGCTAAAGAAGCAGTATGGATCAAGAAATTCATTGCTGAATTGGGAGTAGTACCTAGTATCAGCAACCCAGTGGATCTTTATTGTGACAACAATGGTGCTATTGCACAGGCTAAGGAGCCTAGATCTCACCAGAGATCAAAACATATACTTAGGCGTTTTCATCTCATTCGAGAAATAATTGAGAGAGGAGACGTCAAGATATGCAGAGTACCTACTGATGATAACATCGCCGATCCACTTACCAAAGCTCTCCCACAAGCCAAACATGATGGACATACTAGATCAATGGGTATTAGATATATCTATGATTGGGCCTAGTGCAAGTGGGAGATTGTTAGTGGTTATGCCCTAGGCCAAGCATTTGGACCTTGATGTAATCATTACTTTTTCATTTATATAATGGTTTTCTTCGTATTGATATTATTGGCATGTTACATTATTGTAATGTTTATGAATAACAACGTTATTCATGTTGTCCCTAGTCATTTATCAATAAAGGGCATAAAGATAAATTAAGACTAGTATAGATTTGCATTGATAATCATGGGATGATTATATATGTTGATATAAATCAAATCTATATGTACTTGCTAGAGAACAAAGTACTGGATAGACCCACTATAAGATCACTTCATGGGTTAATGTCATAAGTGATCTTATAATAGATATATTATTGAATCCTTTGACCTGAGGTTATCATAGTTTCCTACATAAGGATCATTATGTTTTGACATAATCAAACGTTATCTTTAATCGGATAATTATAAAGTTTATGATCGGACATAATGAGAATTATGCGGAGGAAAGTGAATAATCAAGATAGAATTTGTCCCTCTCTAATGAGAGAGATATCTATTGGGCCCCTCGATAAGTAGGACAGTAAAATGCATGGCCGTGCTCAAATGAATTGATAGTGTGATCAATGTCATTTGAATTTATCAGTCTACTTGGTGATCGAGAAATTATATGTTTGAACAATTTAAGTTTGACATGGACCATGACTTATGTTCAAACAAGATATCGTGTGACAAAAGGATAATAACATGTTCTATTGCAAGGTTAAAATCGAATCTACTTGGATCCTGTTTCGGGTTTCGAATTTTTCCGCTGCGTTTAATGTGATTTAATTCCGAGGAAACCCAACATTTTCCTCCTCAAGAAATGGAGAACTTCATAGGCAATCAAAACATTATCAGTTATCAGTCTTCCACTCACAAAAGCACTTTGACTATCCGCAATGATCTTGGGCAAAATAGACTTCAGCCTGTTAGCCAAAAGCTTAGCAATTATTTTATATAAAACATTGCAAAGGGATATAGGCCTAAGATCTGTAACCAACTCTGGGTTTTTCTTTTTAGGAATCAACACAATTGATGTATCATTAAGACCCCGTGGAAGCACTGCCTGCTGGATAGATTGAATACAAAAATTTGAAACATCAAGACCTAAAATAGACCAACAATGCTGGTAAAAAGCTGGATTGAAACCGTCAAGACCAGGCGATTTATCCGGATGCATACTGAATAACGCTGCCCGAACCTCTTCTGGAGTAAAATCAGCAGTAAGATGTTGATTATCCTCATCAGAAATAGCTAGATCAATACACTCTAACAGCTTTTGATCCATTGTGCTTTTAGCACTAAATAAGGATTGAAAATAGCCAGTTATATGGTCTCCCAAGCCCGAACCCCACTCTAACCACTCACCCTGATCCCCACGGAGCCTTGAAATCTTGTTCTTCCTCCTCCTTTTAGACGCAAAAGCATGAAAATATTTTGTATTGGCATCCCCTTCTTTTAACCAGAATAGTTTGGACCTCTGTTTCCAAAATAACTCTTTTTGATTGAGTACCTCAAGGAATTCTTTCTTGGCTGATTGATAAAGATCAATAGAGCTGGGATCCCTGCCACTGCCATAAAGCTTCATCCTATATTTGCACTTGTTGATACGCTTCTGAAAATCCCGCACTAACCCCCCTCCCCAAGATCGAAGAACACCCGCACAATGTTCGATCTTTTCATGGACAGAGACCAGATTAGGAGCACCCCAGGCCTCTCGGACAGTTTGAAGAAAAGCACTATCTAGAAGGCAGGAGTTTTCAAACCGAAAAGCTTTTGAGGTTTGTGTGCCTCTCCTATCAGAGCAGTATGCAAACTTTACCAAAAGAGGACAATGATCAGAAGACAAGAAGCCCAGATTCTGAACTTTGAAATCCTTAAAAGCATTCATCCACTTTGAGCACGCCAAAACTCTATCGAGTTTCTCTTCCACCCAACAAGCAGAACCTCTCCCTCGTTCCCAAGTGAATTGATGGCCCTCCATCCCCAAATCAAACAACCTCGCATCCGACACAGCTTTGTTAAAACCATCCAAAAGAGCTTGAGGATAAGCTCTTCCCCCCCGCTTCTCACTACTACTCAAAATATTATTAAAATCTCCCAAGCAACACCAGGGTAAGTTCGAAAGGGAAGCTAACCGGCGCAGCAAATTCCAAGTGAGCTCACGTTGAGATCTGTTAGTATGCCCATAAATGCCAGTTAGTCTCCATTTTAACTGTGATTGATCCATAACTTCAAGATCGATAAAATTTCGAGAGTAGCTCAGCAACTTAACCTCCTTATTATTTTTCCAAAGGAATGCAAGGCCTCCACTATGGCCCACACTAGCAACCACAAAACACCCATCATAACCCAAAGAAAGCTTAATTTTATTAATAGTAGTAAAAGAACAAAAAGTTTCAACTAAAAAAATAAATGAGGGCTTATGAACCTTTACAAGATCCTTCAGAACTAGGACTGTCCGTGAGTTGCCCAGCCCACGACAGTTCCACGATAAACAACTCATGGCTTTGGGTGGGCCTGTATCTCAGGTCCCACCAGGTCCAAATTGTGATATCCAATGTCTAGGCATTGGGCTGGGTTTGGTTGAGGCCCAGCTATAACTCCACTTGCAGCTCCAATTCTCTCTAACCGTTTCCTCTTGGCTTCCAAAACTACCAAATCCCCACTTGCCTTATCCTTCATCCCACTAAAGTAGCTTCCCTTCCTAGAAACACTCCCTGCCAGTTGTGTACTTCCATTGATAATGGGATTTGCTCCGTACATCTCTCCACTATTCGCTCTCCCTTCCTTATCCACTTTTTTAGTTTCTCGGTCCCTATCTATCACCATATCATCGCCGGGATTTGCGTGGTACAACACACCTGGTTCCCGGAGCCAGGGAGCTCCGATCAGTTTGTTTCGCCTTGGAGTAGCTCTGATTGTATTATCATACTGCCGGACAAGCTCACTCTCCTGGCAAGAATACCGTAAGCTGCAAAAACCATCTGAGTGACCAAGCTTACCACAAATAAAACAAAAAGTTGGCAATCTCTCATATTTAAAATCAATATAAAACCATGCTCCTCCTTCCTTCTTAATTCGCATCCCTTTCTTTATTGGATTACGAACATCCATCGCCACTCTGATCCGCAAATGCGTGATCCAATTGCCATTAAAATTATTTGGGTCAGATTCGATAAACCTTCCAACATGATTTCCTATCGCTTCCCCCACTCGAGCGGACGTCAAACCTATTGGCATGTTAAAAACTTGCACCCAGATAAAGACGTCATTCAAGGGAACAGAATTAGCCTGCATATGTCCTTCTAACCGACAGATCAGAAGAAGTTGATTATCGAAAGTCCAGGGGCTCCCGTTAATAACTCTTTGCATATCAACTTCATGAAAAAATTGAAAAAGAAAGAGGCCATTCCCACTTTCATTGATGGTTATGCCTTGCACTGGTCGCCATAAAGAAGCCAAAGTTTGCTTCATAGCAATATAATTTATCACTCTATCAGTCAGGAAACGTCCCACTAGAAGATACTTCACCTCTGAACTTTGGCCTTCCTCGACTTCCTCTCCGATAACAAGACCAGTCTCCTCTCCATCATCCAGAGACAGAGTAGATGTTCTAGCAGTCAAGTCATTATTGCTAGTTGAAGCCATACCGTAAAAAGCAGAACAAACTTAGAACCACAAAAGACAAACTACCTTGTTAACAAACAAGACAATAAAACTCATCAGAAGATGAGACAATCATACTCGTCGGAAAGACGAGACATCTTTCAATTTAATTATAAAAAAATAAAAATAGATATGTTATATTGTTTGATAGTAATATTTTAAAATTATATAATTAATCAAAAAAATTATTACCCTAATATTTAGCGATTTATGTAACAAGTAAAAATTATTACCCTTTTATTTATTTTTAATTGCTTTACAGTTTATAATTTTGAAAATTTTATTGTTGTTGTAGTTATTTTAGTATTCAAATGGAATAAATTATTATTTAGAAATCACTTTTAGTTGTTTTATTTTATGAATACAACATATAACTATAAAATAAATATCAATTAAAAATAATATAATTGTTTTATGACTTACATATAATTTCAAGATGTCAGCATATACTGACTTTTACTTGCACACGGGTGGACAAATAAGTTATATGGTTGTAGGTTTTCAATATGATATATCGGGTCTAAATGCTATTACAATGAGACTCAGACTTAGAAATAAGCCAACTTTTCCTGAATTGATACATCAAATTCACTTTAAGTTGAATTTAGGTATTAACAACATGATTTCAAGAATTATATACAAAAATTCAATGTATAACCAATGATCGTTATTTTGGACGTCGGTGGATTTGGTAGATGATAGTGATATAGATATTATTTATGAAAAATAAAGAGAATATGATGATTATTGTAACACCCTATATTCAGATATTGGTCCAAGTATAGGTGTTGCATTGGTCGGCGGTTTAACTGAATTTTTCTTATCAATTCATCTATAACTATTGTATAATATTACCAAACCAATAATATGGACACCTCTGTTTTATTAAACACATTCCTTCTAGTAACCTTAAATAACCAATTAAATTACAGGTTCAAATATATATATATATATCCAATTGCCGGGTAAATTGCAAAAATATGAACAACATAACAGCTATACCTAAAATCTGTCCTCCTGCAAAATTGAAAAATTACACTCCCAAAATATTCAAACAACTCAACAACCTCCAATTCCTCAAGTTTCATTCACATCTCCACATCATATCAATTTAAGCCACCATATTACATTCAAAACTCACAAAACCAACATCTACATAATACAATCATCCAAAAGTATACATAATCCAAAATTTATATACAATATTGTCTCGTATTTTTCTTTTTCAAGTATGTACATGCCATCAACAAGAAAGCTAGATCACTTCTTTTCCGCTTTCTGCCTCAGCTCTGTCCCCTGCGCGCGGCACACAAAAACCACACGTTAAGTACAAATTGTACTTAGTGGTGAACACGAAACCCCAGAATTTCACAAAATAGTTATTATATGTAAATAATCCTTTTATTTAATTAATTATCAAATATAATTCACATATATTTTTTCATAAATTCATTTTACATACTTTATCAACTAAATTTAGGGAAAAATTTTGATTTAGTCCCCTATTAATCGTTTTTTTTTTCTTTTTCTTTTTCTCTTTCTTCTTCTCAAAAAGAAATTTCATTACCTTTTACTTTTGATTTTCTCGCTAAAGAGAAAATGTGCACTTTCATCCCTAAAGTTTGTAAAATGTCTTTTTTGCCCTAAATTAACTTATTTTCGCCTTTTTCACTATTTTTCACTATTTTTCATTATATCTCATCTTTTCTCATTATTTTGCATCATAGTTCAATATTTTTTTCAATATTTGTAATATTTTCATTGCTCTGTCATAATTTATAATATTATGCTACATTTCCACTATTTTTCATTCTCTTTTATTATTTTACATAATAGTTCATCTTTCTCTTTTATTTTGCCTCCGGTAAAATCCAGCGAAATTGTGTTAAGCCGGATAAGTGGGATTTTAATACGGGACCCAATTCTCGAAACCATTCGGTCCATTTATATTGCTTTTATTATTAATACTACTATATTATTACATACAATTATATAAATAAATACATATATTGTAATAAACCAAAGTATACCCTAGTAGAATTTTCAGTGCTAATTGCATGGGAAAGGAATATAAGAGTAATTGTTTAGCTTGAAGTATAGATTTCAAGGGTGTAATTGCAAAAGAAAATAAGAGTATAAAGGAAAGAATTGATGTGAGGGACTATAGTGTAATTTGGCTTAAGAAGTTAGTGAGAGTGAGTTGAATCCGTGTTTTGTTGCGAGCGCGACAATGGTCGCGGGCGCGACAGAATGCAGTTGGGGAAATTTAGCAAGAGTTGACAAGTAGCTGCTTGGGTGCTTGACACCTGGCTTGAGACAAGATATTAATAGAGTGAATTAAGTGTGAGTGGGTGGCCTTTAATGAGTTTCTTGGCTGGCTTTTTTTTTCTCTTCTTTCTCTTTTATTTCCCATTTTCTGCTCTTTCTTCTTTCCTTTGGATTAGTCTTCTTCTTCTTCTTCTTCTTCTTCTTCTTTTCATCTCAAGTTGTTAACTTGGATTGGTTTGAAGAGAGTTTGGTTAGAGTCTTGTGAAGAGGTAAGTGTGATGGATTTTCGGATTTCAGTTAGTCTTCTTTTGTTTGTTTTTCTATTTTTAATTTAAAGTGATATGAAGAGTGTTATTTTGGATGATTTTTGTGCATGGAAGCTGTTGACAAGAGGAAAGACACTAGCAAGGAGAAGATTTGACCCAAAGAAGAGAAAAGATCAAGCTGCTCTAGAGGTTGGGATCGTGTGTGTTTTGATAGATACATGTTATTGAGTTGTTATTATACTTGATTGTTTGCTAAATGCATGTTATATGACTAGGGATTAGAGAGTTTTAATCTAGTTTTTAGTTGTAAAATGAGTATGTGTTCATTTTGATTGCTTGCATGTTCCTTGATTGCAAGTTGGTGTGTGTGTTAAGTGGTGCATGAGAGTAGTGTATTTAGGTCTTGTGCACGGTATTTGGGTTCTGTCGCGAGCGCGACAGAACACTCTATGGGCAAGTTTTTGCCTACCCATGTCTGATAACGAGCGCGAGCCCCGTTGCGGGCACGATAGAAGCCATTTGGGCATTCTGTCGCGAGTACGACATTGCCCAAGAGCGCGACAACAAGATCTCTTCGGCTCTGTCGTGGGCGCGATAATGGTCGCGAGCGCGACACTACTAGAGTTTTAAATGTAAAGTCTTTTGCCTTATTTGTATGTATAGCATTGCAGTGTATTATGTATGATCATGCATAGCAGATGAATATAATAACATGATTAAAGATGTATGAGTATGATTATGATTATGGTTTATTTTGTTAATACATGAATTGAGATGATGTGTAACGACTAGTACTGATACTTGAGTACATGTAAAGTATATAGTTCAGAGTGTAGAGTTATATGTTTGAGCTTGAAAGGTCATATTAGTGGATAGATAAGCATGCTTATGAAGGATTAGAGTGCAGCTGCTAATGTGGCACCGTTTGTGCCTACTTGATGAAGACCTTGAGTATTTAAATTCTGAGTTAGGACTCTGGAGGTTTCACTACAAGAAAAATGAAAAATAGAGACGGAAATTAGAGACGGAAATTTTTCCGTCTCTATTCCGTCTCTAAATAGAGACGGAAAATATTTTTCGTCTCTAAATAGAGACGGAAATAATTTTTCGTCTCTATTTAGAGACGAAAAAATTTTTGTCTCTATTTTTCGTCTCTATTTATGGCGGGATCGTTTCCCTCCAAAATTTGAGACCGAAAATAGAGACGAAAATTTTTTTCGTCTCTAAATAGAGACGAAAAAATTATTCCGTCTCTAAATAGAGACGGAAAATATATTTCCATCTCTAAGTAGAGACCGAAACAATTCCGTCTCTATTTAGAGACGGAAAAATATTTCGGTCTCTAAATTTTAAATTTAGAGACGGAAAGCAATTTCCGTCTCTAAATTTAGAGACGGAAATTGCTTTCCGTCTCTAAATTTAGAGACCGAAATATTTTTCCGTCTCTAAATAGAGACGAAATTATTTCGGTCTCTATTTAGAGACAGAAATATATTTTCCGTCTCTATTTAGAGACGGTATAATCGTGCGGTCTCTAAATAGAGACGGAAAATTAATTTCCGTCTCTATTTTAGGGATATTAGAGAGAATTAAGCTAGAATTAAGTGGGGTATGAGTTGTAGAAGAATAATAAAATAGAAAGGAAAGGGTCTCACGGTGTGAACGGGGAAAGGGAGAACAGAAAACCGAAGAGAGAAAGAGAGGGAGAGGGGGCGGAGCACGGCGGGAGGGGGCAGAGCAGCTAGCGGTGGTCGACGGCGAGCAGCAGCTCCTCGTAACGCCGATCTCGGCGTCCTTTCCTCCCCCAATGCGATGTCGCCGTTTTAGGAGAGCGAAAGAAGCACCGCGAGCTTCTCTTGCGTTTTCCGGCGAGCTCCGACGGCGAGAGGCGACACGAGCGGTGCGAATGGACTCACGGTGGCAAGGCGAAGCTTCCGGTGGCCGTGGATCTCCCTCAATCGCCGGCGATGAGTAGATCGGAGGAGAAGAAAACAAAAGTTTTCAACGGCGATTCTGGCGAAATGACTGGCCTTCACGGCGCGTGACCACCGGAGAAGAAACCCCGAGGCTTCAAGCTCCCTACGGGTGGTTTCGGTGCCTCCGGTTGAGCTCCGGCGACACTCCGGCAAGGCTCCGACGACGCCATACTTCAGTTCATACTTCATTCTCGTCCATCTGCTATGGCATACATAGTCAAGATAACCCTCCCTCACAATAATTACACTTTATATATTACAAATTTTGATTTCCTGGCTGCATCTTCTTGTCTGCTCTTAAATTGAAAATTGATCTTTAAAATATAAATCATAATCTTCAATTTCTCTTCCTTTTAGTATAAAGATGTAGCAGGCCACTCCCTGCTTCTTTACTTTGCTTCTGTTCAGCGATGGAGTTCCTGAGCTTCTGTTTCTTTCTTGTTTGCGTATTTCAGGTTGTTTCTGCACAGCCCACCACTGATCCTAATGAAGGTTTTTTTTTTCTTTTATTTCTGAGTAAATTCATTCGATTTTATGCTTTGATTGGTATTTTAAATTTATTATTTGTTTTCTTGGTTATTCAGTGGATGCACTCAGTAAGATGATAGATTACTGGAAATTGAGAACCAAATTGAACATTGCAACTGATCCCTGTGTTCAGAATGCACCTTGGGCCAATGAAATTGCAAATCCTAGAGTTGTCTGTGACTGCAATGGGAACATTTGCCATATTACTCACCTGTCAGTTCAATTCTTGCTTAAACCGAATCCACATATACATTCATATTTCTAGTTAATGATACATACATGAATGAATTATATGTACTGAGCTAATAATGTACTGTCAATATATTTCTTGTCTAGATCATGTCCATGTATGGTTTCATGTACCGAACTAATTGATACATACATGAATGAATATACGGATTGAGTTAATAATAAACTTTCATATTATAAGAATTTTGTTTTTCATTGAATATGTTTCAGGAAAATTTATCCGTTAAATTTAGATGTTTGATGTGAATGGGTAAATTTCTTATTATAATGAGTTTGTTGTGGAGTTACGATTGGTTGATATTTTACCGAAGTGTTAAAATTGCTGATGTTTGACAGGGGGATAGGGACCCGTATAGGGGGAACTCTGTCCGTTTTTTTACAAAATATTTATGATTTTAATTTAGGGATATGAATCATTATGTAAAACTAATTAGGGATTAAAGCGAAATAGTAGGCTAGAGAATTGAGTTCAAATTAAATACTAACTTCGACCTTATGATTTTTTCTAAGCAGCTTAATATTAATGAGTAATATGGACAGAAGTTGGAAACGGTCGGCGTACTAATGAGGTCATTGAGTTACGCGGTACGGTCGGCGTACTAATGGACCGTGTCAATATGCTGGAGGACGTCATTAGCCGTAGATTACCTGTTGATCCGCAAGTACCGTCTGCTGGTCGTCCGCATTCTCCTCCATCTTAGTTATTATTTTTAGAATTTTTATCTTTTTTTTATTTGTAATCTCACTACACTTTTTATATATTAATACATTAAATAATACAATATTTTCATATTTATTTATTGTTTATTTAATTTTTTTCATTATATAAAATTAAGAATAATTTAAATTTAATATTATTTATTTTTAATATATAAAAAAATCAATAAATTAGAGACGGAAATTCATTATATAAAATTAAGGAATATTTAAATTTAATATTATTTATTTTAATATATTAAAAAAAATAAAAAAAAATAGTGACGAAATTCATTTTTCGTCTCTAAAAATAGAGACGGAATATCCGTCTCTATTTTTAGAGATGGAATTGAGTTTTCGTCTCTAAAAATAGAGACGAAATCATTCTTTCCGTCTCTATTTTTAGAGACCGAAACGCTCATTCCGTCTCTAAAAATAGAGACAGAAAGCACTATTCCGTCTCTATTTTTAGAGACGGAAACGTCCATTCCGTCTCTAAAAATAGAGATGGAACATTTTGGTCTCTAATTTTTAGAGACCGACGAAATAGAGACGGAAAATTTCCGTCTCTATTTCCGTCTCTATTTTCAATTAGAGATGGAATTCCGTCTCTATTTTTCATTTTTCTTGTAAATTTGATACTATAGACCAGTATCTAGAGTACCCGTGTAATAACCCAAAAAGGGCTTGGTCGGAATCTGCGTGGTAAGTCGGTAAATTAAGGGTATTTTCGTAATTTGTGTAAGAGAAAAATTTGGATAATAAGGAATTATTTGTTAAGGAATTAATTAATTAAGTCATAAGTTAAGTGAAGGAAATATTATAATGTGCTTGTAGTGTATGGTAGTAGGATATAAGTGGACTAAGGGATTTTATTGAGTGGTTTTTGTGCATGGTGCCTTGGATGAAAAGTGGTTTATAAGAAATAATATGGTGTGAGTTAAGTTTGGTGCCTTGGAGATATTTATTTAAGAGATGCTTGTGTGTGTTTAGTGTATGGTGCCTAGAGTGGATAAGTCAAAGTGGATGGTTTGATTCTCTAGGATTGTGACAAGTGGCAAGGGTAGGTGAGCATTAATGGTAAAGTAGGAGAGAGGGAAGGGAGGGGCAGACATCTGCCTAGCTTCCCGTGGAAGCTAATTCTTCCCTTTTCTCTTTCTTTCCCATCCTCTCTCTCTCTTGCTACCATTTTCTGCTCTCAACCTTTCCCTCTTGTGTTTTCTTGGAGTTTTTGAGCTGAGTTCTTGAAGATTTGTAAGAGGTGAGTGGCTAGGTTTTCTTTGGGGTCCTTTTCTTCTTCTCCTTCTTCGGTTTTGATTGGGTTTGTAAAGGTTTTATTTTTGGGTTATGGGAGTAATTGATTTGATTTGATTTGTGCAAGAATCGGAAGAGAGAAGGAAGAGCAAAGGTAAAGATAAAGTGGGATTGTGAGGAGCCCGGTTTGAAGCTGCAATTTCCAGGTTTGGGAGTTTGATCCTTATTGTGATGAGTTTTGAGTTATGCCCTAATTCTCAAATGGATTCTATATGTAATTGTGTTTTCTAATTCTTGGTGTCTTGAGTGTTTTGTTTGGGTAAATGCATGTGACTAGTATGACTAGTATAATGTTAGTGATATAGTGAGGATGGTATGTGTTTTCGGAACATGAACATGCTATGTTAACGAAATTTTGGGTTAAGTTTTGATGGCATTCATGATGAATTGATGGTTGATTATTACATTAAAATGTGTTTATGTGGCCTTGAGAATTATGCGGTGATGTATTAGAGGCTTGAGGTAAGTGTTGGTGCATGGTTGAATGAATGTGTGAAGGTTGTGTTGTGAAGAGAGTAGGAAAAGTGCAGATCTGGGCAATTCTGGGTTCTGTCGCGAGCGCGACAGAATGCAAATTTGGCCCTTGTTCTTGGAGAGCCCCTTGTCGCAACCACGACAGAGAGCTCGGTAGCCGAGTCCTCCGCGCGAGCATGCTGCATAGCGTGCATGCGAGGAGGAAAGAATTGGTCTCTGTCGCGACCGCGACGTTGTCGCGAGCGCGACAGAGCTCGGTTGCATGAATCTGCCTAGCGTGCTTCGTCGCGAGCAGGCCTTCTGGCGAGAGCTCGCGAGGAGGTGCCCCGTGCTCTGTCGCGAGCGTGACACTGTCGCGATCGTGACAGAGGCCCTTCCTGCTTGCCTTATTTTCTGAATGTGTTTCTTTTGTTCCACTTTGCACGGTTTCTCACTATTGCATGGAATATGTTTGTGCCTATGACCCGTGATATCATTGTACTAGTGTCTTAGTTATGAATTTATTTGATGTTAGAGTCTTGTGTCAAACCTTGTTTTGATTTTGTATTGTCGTGTTAGAGAATGAGTTGTCGAGCCTGAAGTGTCAAGGTATTGGATAATTAAGCATGCTTAAGAAGGGTCTGAGTACAGTTGTTCTGTCCACCCCGTTTGGGCGAAGCGGTCAACCTCCGAGATGGTCATCTTCCGTGTAGCGATAAAATGTTTTGAGACTCCGGTCTCCCGCGTTACCTTCGGGTATTAAAACTGTTTTTGAGGCTTTGATCTCCCGCGCCGTGTTCCCGTATCCTCCACCATTAAAATTCAGGCTATTGTCTTAAGTGTTTTGTGTTGAGTTAGTGAAGTGTTTTGATTATAGCGTGATTATGTTTATGGTTGTTGCTTCGTGCTTTCTGTCCTAAATTCTGATCTTGTATAGTGATTCTTGATATCTTAATATATTTCTATTCCCTGGTACTTTATGAATTCTGAATATTATGCTCAATATCGTGTATAGTGTTCTGTTGTGTTTGTTCCTCCCCACTAAGCGTTATCGCTTAGCACGGGTTCTTGTCCCGTGTAGGTGACAGGATTTTGGGAGATTGCTCGTGTTGCACATCTGCTGGTCGGCCACATAGGAGTAGAGTTATTTTTTTTATCTCCTCTTGTAATTCTTTTTGGATGTAGTATTTTTGTATAGTGGCTCATGTAACTTTTTTGTATAGTTTATGATGTAATATTTTGGATATTGTAAATAACTCTATATTTAATTATATGAGATTTATGTTTGCCTTTGTTATTATTCTTAGTGAACGCTTTCGCTTAGTGTATGTATCTCTATATGTATGTTGTCAGTGAGTGTCGGGTAGCGCGCCCGCCGGCGCCCTTCCAATGGGGGCAGCGGCGGGGGTGTTACAGTTTGTGGTATCAGAGCGCCGGTTTAGGCGGTTCTGGTTATCTTTGATTGCTATGTGTCGAGTCTTAGCATGCGAGTCGGTTTTGTGTCGTGGCCTAATGCAGATGTGTCTTGTCTTGTGTAGTGTCTAGATGGAGTCTGATCCAAGTGAGAACGTGGGTGAGACGGCTGGTAGTGCGAGTGTAGTGAGAGGCGAGCAACCTGCTCCTCAGCATCAGCAAGAAGAGGTTCCTGGTATGGGTTTTGGTAATGAGAATCCGGCGTTAGTGCAAGGTTTACTTCAGTTGGTTGAGAGGTTGACTGCTCCTAAGGCTCCGACTGAGTTGTTAAGAAAGAGAGGAGAAGAAGACTTTCATGGGACTGCTTTGGACCAATCTGATGTGGCTGAGTTTTGGCTTAAGAGGGTAGGTCGGATTTTGCAAGAGATTAGGTGTCCAACAGATCAAAGGATGCTTTGTACAGTGTCATTGCTACAAGGGTCAGCGTAAGATTGGTGGGAACTTGTGATGCGTAATCCTCAACGACCAGCCGAGTTGATATGGGAATTCTTCAAGCAAGAATTTAAGCAGAAGTATGTGACGAAGGCATACTGAGAAGCTAAGTGGAGAGAGTTCATCAGTCTGAAACAGCGTGGTATGACCGTAAGTGAATACGAAAAGGAATTCAGCCGGTTGAGTAAATATGTGCCCGAGCAGTTGTTGACGGATGAGTTCAGATGTAGACACTTTCAAGAGGGATTACGTGAGGTGATCAGGGGTCCCTTGTCAGTGATGTCAGTCTTGCAACAAGTGGGGTATTATTAGTTAGTGGCAGCGGCGATCAAGTTGGAGGAATCCGAGCAAATCAAACAGAGAATCGAGAACAAAAGGAAAGCGCCGGATGGTGGGATTGGAAGTGGTAAGAAGTCGAGAAGTGTCCCGAGTGGCCAAGGTGTGAAGAGTTCGGTTTCGGTATGTTCGGAAGTCGGTAGTGTAGCGCCACCCTCTACTAAGGGAAGTGTGATTCTGAAGTGTGAGCATTGTCAGAAGCGCCATTGGGGCGAGTGCAGAAGGATTTCTGGAGCATGTTTCAGATGTGGCAGTCAAGAGCATATGGTGGCAAATTGTCCGGATCGAAGAGAGCTTCAGGGTCAACCTGAGAGTAGAGCCAGTGGTCAAAGAGCAAGAGGAAATCAGAGTGGTAGAGGCAGCGGACGACCTTCTCAAGCGCCGTCAGAGTCAGTGCAAAAGCCGCCAACCGGAGAAGTATATGCGCGCCCACGAGTTTATGCCATGCTAGGAGAGGATACAGCGGATCGAGCAGGACCTTCCGGTAAATTGTGTTTCTAGCTGTTGTTCAATTCGGTTTTGAGTTTTGGGTTATTGGATATAAGTGGTTAGCGGGGAAATTTCGAGGATGAAATTTCTTAAGGGGGAGTGATTGTAACAACCCAAAAAGGGCCTGGTCGGAATCTGTGTGGTAAGTCGGTAAATTAAGGGTATTTTCGTAATTTGTGTAAGAGGAAAATTTGGATAATAAGGAATTATTTGTTAAGGAATTAATTAATTAAGTCACAAGTTAAGTGAAGGAAATATTATGATGTGTTTGTAGTGTATGGTAGTAGGATATAAGTGGACTAAGGGATTTTATTGAGTGGTTTTTATGCATGGTGCCTTAGATGAAAAGTGGTTTATAAGAAATAATATGGTGTGAGTTAAGTTTGGTGCCTTGGAGATATTTATTTAAGAGATGCTTGTGTGTGTTTAGTGTATGGTGCCTAGAGTGGATAAGTCAAAGTGGATGGTTTGATTCTCTAGGATTGTGACAAGTGGCAAAGGTAGGTGAGCATTAATGGTAAAGTAGGAGAGAGGGAAGGGAGGGGCTGAAATCTGCCTAGCTTCCCGTGGAAGCTAATTCTTCCCTTTTCTCCTTCTTTCCTGTCCTCTCTCTCTCTTGCTACCATTTTCTGCTCTTAACCTTTCCCTCTTGTGTTTTCTTGTAGTTTTTGAGCTGAGTTCTTGAAGATTTGTAAGAGGTGAGTGGCTGGGTTTTCTTTGGGGTCCTTTTCTTCTTCTCCCTCTTCGGTTTTGATTGGGTTTATAAAGGTTTTGTTTTTGGGTTATGGGAGTAATTGATTTGATTTGGTTTGTGCAAGAATCGGAAGAGAGAAGGAAGAGCAAAGGTAAAGATAAAGTGGGATTGTGAGGAGCCCGGTTTGAAGCTGCAATTTCCAGGTTTGGGAGTTTGATCCTTGTTGTGATGAGTTTTGAGTTATGCCCTAGTTCTCAAATGGATTCTATGTGTAATTGTGTTTTTTAATTCTTGGTGTCTTGAGTGTTTTGTTTGGCTAAATGCATGTAACTAGTATGAGAAGAATTTGAGTGAAATGTTAGTGATATAGTGAGGATGGTATGTGTTTTCGGAACATGAACATGCTATGTTAACGAAATTTTGGGTTAAGTTTTGATGGCATTCATGATGAATTGATGGTTGATTATTGCATTAAAATGTGTTTATGTGGCCTTGAGAATTATGCGGTGATGTATTAGAGGCTTGAGGTAAGTGTTGGTGCATGATTGAATGAATGTGTGAAGGTTGTGTTGTGAAGAGAGTAGGAAAAGTGCAGATCTGGGCAATTCTAGGTTCTGTCGCGAGCGCGACAGAATGCGAATTTGTCCCTTGTTCTTGGAGAGCCCTCTATCGCGACCACGACAGAGAGCTCGGTAGCCGAGTCCTCCGCACGAGCATGCTGCCGAGCGTGCACGCGAGGAGGAAGGAACTGGTCTCTGTCGCGACCGTGACGTTGTCGCGAGTGCGATAGAGCTCGGTTGCGCGAATTTGCCTAGCATGCTTCGTCGCGAGTAGGCCTTCTGGCGCGAGCTCGCGAGGAGGTACCCCGTGATATCATTGTACTAGTGTCTTAGTTATGAATTTATTTGATGTTAGAGTCTTGTGTCAAACCTTGTTTTGATTTTGTATTGTCGTGTTAGAGAATGAGTTGTCGAGCCTAAAGTGTCAAGGTATTGGATAATTAAGCATGCTTAAGAAGGGTATGAGTACAGCTGTTCTGTCCGCCCCGTTTGGGCGAAGCGGTCAACCTCCGAGATGGTCATCTTCCGTGTAGAGATAAAATGTTTTGAGACTCCGGTCTTCCGCGTTACCTTCGGGTATTAAAACTATTTTTGAGGCTTCGGTCTCCCGCGCCGCATTCCCGTATCCTCCACCATTGAAATTCAGACTATTGTCTTAAGTGTTTTGTGTTGAGTTAGTGAAGTGTTTTGATTATAGCGTGATTATGTTTATGGTAGTTGCTTCGTGCTTTCTGTCCTAAATTCTGATCTTGTATAGTGATTCTTGATATCTTAATATATTTCTATTCCCTGGTACTTTATAAATTCTGAATATTATGCTCAATATCGTGTATAGTGTTCTGTTGTGTTTGTTCCTCCCCACTAAGCGTTATCGCTTAGCATGGGTTCTTGTCTCGTGTAGGTGACAGGATTTTGGGAGATTGCTCGTGTTGCGCATCTGCTGGTCGGCCACATAGGAGTAGAGTTGTTTTTGTTATCTCCTCCTGTAATTCTTTTTGTATGTAGTATTTTTGTATAGTGGCTCATGTAACTTTTTTGTATAGTTTATGATGTAATATTTTGGAGATTGTAAATAACTCTATATTTGATTATATGAGATTTATGTTTGCCTTTGTTATTATTGTTAGTGAACGCTTCCGCTCAGTGTATGTATCTCTGTATGTATGTTGTGAGTGAGCATCGGGTAGCGCGCCCGCCGGCGCCCTTCCAACGGGGGCGGCGGCGGGGGTATTACAACCCGTATCCACCATTAATGGAATTCAGGCTAATAAATATTCTGTAGTGTACATGAGATGCAGTAGCGGCTATTATACATATATACCTTTACATGAAATATAATTTATATGTTAGTTGTACCCGCACATGAATACATGTTAGAGGAAGTGGATTATTATCACTTATCGTTTTGATGATGTTTGCACGAGTATGAGATTGTTAGAGTAAGAGGTTATATGCAGGAATGAATATATGTTGTTATGTGTTAAGCATGACTATTTATATACAGTGTGATATATTTGTGACTTCGATAGAAGTCTCTTGTTCTTTTTATCCCCACTAAGTGTTATCGCTTAGCGAGGGTATTTTCCCCATGTAGGTTCACAGGATCGAATTAGTGAGTGCACATCTGCTGGCCACTAGGAGCTTGAGTGGAGTTGTCTTGCTTTAAGTAGTTGAATCTTTTTGTATCATTCAGTACAATATTATTTTAATGATATATATAGTATGCAAAGTGTAATTGTTTGCTGTAATTATGAACAATTATATTTTGTTATATGTACAGTTTTAAATTTATTTATACAAGTATGCTTTTGTTAATGGTTATTCTTTTTCGCTGCAATGTATGTTTATATGTATATATATGCGTTTGTTTTCTCGTGATGCTCCGATATCCTCCCAAGGGGTATTAGGTTGTTACATATATGGACAGAGCTCTCAGAGCCATTCAGTCCACGAGTCAATTTAACATCTTACACCGGAACAGAGCTCTCGAAGTCATTCAGTCCGGTTTCACTTATAATGACGCAGTACTGCTAAACTCCCTAATTGGCATGCCAACCTTATCACATTCCTCCAATTCCTATCTAGATTTACTAAAGGCATATTTAATAGATTTGCATATTTTATTTTAAAACATAATCCCACAACATTTGTTAAGTACACATATCAAAAATTATTTCCATTCTTTCCTTTATAATCAAACTTAACTCACATTATTTTTCTTAGTCCTCACCAATTCAAAATCTAGAATCCATTGTAATCATTTTCAAGTATCATAATAATTATTTCATGTTCTACCAATTTTAGCTCAAATAACTAAATTTCACTCTTCATAATTAAAATTAAATTTTCATAGTATATAATCATTAAATATACCCATTTAAAAATGAATTTAAACCTAAATCATGAATTTTTTACCACACATAATTCGACCACTTTATGAATAATTCTTTATTTTCTATTTTTTTCATTAAATGTCTTAATCATGTTCTTATAACATGCAAAATAATTTTTATTTTATCAATTATTCATTATAATATACATATCAAATTCTAAAGTTCAAACATAATGTATGTAAGTGTAGGAATTATCAATTATGCTTCTCAAAATTAATTTAAACATGCCATACATCTTATTTAGCCCGTAATTAAATAATTATAACATCAATTTCATAAACCCCCAATTTAATCTCAAGAACCCTAAATTAAATATTCAAATCTTTGTATGAAATTAAGGAGTTTATGTGTTCACTTACCTAATCCAAGCTTGAACACCTCAAGTTAGCTTATTTTTGCCTTTATCTTCCTTAGATTTATTTTCTTCCTCAATTTGCCCACCTTGGCTGAATTCTATACATGAGAAAACCATAATTTTTTTTTTCTCAATTATCAACCAAAATCACATAAAATCTAGCATATTACCCATCCCCAATTAAAATCTAATTAGAAAATCCAAATTCACTAACTTACCAATTTTCCCAACTTGAAATTCTAGGATTTTCCTTTGCTCTTACTTGCTTCTATAGCTAGAATTGGATGGAGAGGATGCTATTTGGATGATTTAGGGTGGAATTAGAGAGAAGAAACCATGTGAAGTGAGCTTGATACAAGCTTGGCAATGGTGGACATCTTAGGGATGGCCACGGGAACAAGAAGAAAAAAAGAAGATGGGGCCAGTCCTACCAAGAAAAATCTGAATTTTGGTCTTATCTCATGTCCCAAAATGAAGAGCTAGGATGTAATCAAATACTATGCAATCCTATGGCCCAAATTAAAACACATGTCACTTAATGATTGGTCCCCCTTTTTTTTGTAATTGTCAAAATTCCACCAAAATTAGTCCAAAAAATATGCAAAAATATTAATTAGGGTGTGTTTAAAATTTTGGATCAATTCGAGGTCGTTTCAATATAAAACTCGACCCGAAAGCACATTTTTTCGGTCCGAAAGCTGGATTTTTTAAGTTATCCAAAAATTAATTTTTCACTTATAAAAATTCATATACATTATTTTAAGTTTTTTTTAAGTGAACCGCTGCAATTGAAATAAATTTCAGAAATCTGTGGAATATTTTTGAGCCGGTCAAAATTTTAGTCAACCCTTTTCAGTCCCACGACTTATTTTTATTTTTAACTTTTGGAGGCCTATTGATCTCAATTTCACCTTAAATGATACCACCGAACTTGCCATGAATTGTACTTCCCCATGTTGATGAAAAATATTTGTGGATCCAGCGGGCCAAGGGGTGGCACTATTCATTGCCGGGAAGTACTATTCATGCAAGTAATAGTTTTGAGGGCGTTACAATTATACCTTGGTGGAATTAATTATTATCGTGGACAAGAGGGCTCTAGGAGCTAGTATGGCTATATATGGAACTGGTGATCAAGATAGAAATGATGCATCGTACATGGAAAATATTAAGGCAAGTCAACAATTATTTGTAAATGATGTTGGTCCAAGTCAGCTTAGGAATTCCGTTAGTGGGGAAGATATTAAAATTGTAACAACCCTCGACTCTAGTAGTTTGGCAATGTTTTGTCGGGTTACGATAAGTTTAAGAGTAAAATAAGACATAATTATTAGTGGTCATGAGTGATAAAGTATAAAGATTTTTGGTTGTGCAAGAGTGGCTTTAGAAGAGGAGTGAGTGTCCTGTGTGAGGCTTCTATCGCGAGCATGACAAAACACTCTAGTGGAAGTTCTTTTCAAGCTGGTTTAGAGGGAGTGTGTGTAGGGGTTTTGACATGTGGTAGCGTAGGGGATTGACACTTGGCTTGGGACTTGTTTGTTTGGAGTGAATAAATATTGTAAGTGGCATTAAAGGCTTTTAGGTGGCTTTTAATGTGAGTTGTTGGTTTCGATGGGGTTTGACCAGCCACTCCCTTGTGTCTCTCTTCATTTTCTGCACTTGGCCTCTTCTTTTTCCTTTGTTCTTGGTTTCTGCCGTGCTTCTTCTTCTCTTTTGGTTTACTCCTTAAGTGGGTTGCTTGGATTGGTTTGAAGAGAGTGTTGGGAGGGTCTGATTTGGTTCTTGAGTAGAGGCAAGTGGATAACGTTAGTATTGGTCTTCTTCTTTTGGTTGTGCTTTCTGTTTTTGATTTAAAGTTAAGAGTATGGATTAAGAGTTTATCTTGATTGATTTGTGCATGAAAGCTGTGAACAAGAAGTTGGACAAAGGCAAGGAGAAGTTCGGAACCGAGTAGAGAGCAGTGATTGAGCTACCTAGAGGTTGGGATCGTGTGTGTTTTCAGTTATTTTGCATGTGTTTTAGTAATTTATGCTCGAATAGAAATGTGGACGAGTAGTTATACATGTTGGGTTTTGAGTAGTTTAATTGCTCTTTTAGTATGTAATCATTTTGATTGCTTGCAATGTCCAAATGGTTGTAGATGATTAGTATGTACTTTTGAAGTAAATGAGCATGTGTCGTGGATAAATTTATGGGTATGTGTGTGATTGTATTAATCTCAAGATGTTGCATGTAGTTGTGTAATTTGAGTTGTTATTGTTATAAGCCTGTTTTGATTGCCTCAGAGGTAAGTTTTGTATGATTTTGCATGTTACATGATATTGGGTAAAGTTTGGTTTGATTTTGGAAAGCTCTATTTTTGAACGTTTTCCTGAGTAGTGGAAATTAGATTCTATCGCGAGCGCGACAGAATCAGGTCTTCCATTTTTTTTCTTTCTTTTGGAGAGTTGTTTGGCATTTGCACGACACGTGAACCTCTTCACGAGTCGTGAAGTTCTTCATGAGTCGTGAAGATTGGCCAGCACGAATCGGAGAAAGATGTGTTGCTGTGCATGAACCGTGCGCAAGATGCACGAGTCATGCTCAGGAGAACGAGTCGTGCGCATGAGCACGAGACGTGCATCTTCCTTCTCCTGCAGAGCGAATTTGGCTTCTGTCGTGAGTGCAACTTCCTATCACGATAGTAAACCTCTTTTCTCCCCTGCTCTACTTCCAAAATGATTATTCTTGTCTTGCTGTGCCTGTTTTCTCCCTAGAGCATGGGTTATGTTTGCGTATACCTTGTTTATATTATAATCAGCATTTTGGTATTGATAATTTTAGACGTGTTAACGTTTCGATTTGCGTTTCCAGTAGTGCCAAGTGCTATGTTTTGAGTGAGTGAGTCGAGCCTGAAGTGTCATAGTAGTGGATAGATAAACATGCTTATAAAGGGTTAGAGTGCAGCTGCTAATATGGCACCGTTTGTGCCTATATGTTGAATACGTAATGTATTTGAATGATTTGAGCTAGGTCTTTACTTGTATGATACTGTTAAATGGTAACTAGGGGTACCCGTATCCACCATTAGAGGACTTCAGGCTAATAAATGCTTTGTTTTGTACATGAGTTGAAGTAGAAGTCACTATTCTATGTAATTGTGAATGCATAAGAGTGATGTTTAATTGGTATGACTAATGTAAGAGTAAGAGTTTATATGCATGATGAAATATGACTATTATTATGTATTGAGCATGACTATGAATGTGAAAGGTGTGACTTTTACGACTTCGATAGAAGTTCTTTGCTTTATTTATCCCTACTAAGCATTATCGCTTAGCACGGGTGTTTTTCCCATTTGCAGGATGGTATTAGAGAGTTTGCATATGCAGGTCATGGCCACTAGGAGCTTGAATGAAGATATTTTTGTATAAGATAGAGTTTCTTATGTTTTGAGTAACATCATTATTTATATAGAAAAGTATAGTAATGAAGTGTAAATGTTAACTGTATTGTACATGTACAGAAGATAAACATGTATTAAGTATGAGAATATTTTTGCAATTTGTACAGCTTATATATTTATAAGAGTAGTATGTTTGGCCCAAGATATTCTAATTATTTTATTGTTATTGCTTCCGCTTTTGAGTATGAATGATTATGCGTATTTGTGTGTTTGGAGTGTGTAGCAACCCGATATTTCCTCCCGGGGGTATCGGAGTGTTACAGAAATTTTGCATGAAGCCAATTTTTGTTAGTTTATTGGAGATCAAGTACAAAATGTCGATCAAAACCGACAACGATGATTGTGGTGCCACCGAGAAGATGCCGGTCCTAGTTAGCCTATGCAGTCTGTCAATCGACGTAATGGTGACTTGCTTGTAAGAGAGGGCAGTAACAGCTCATGACATGATTCAGTTAGCCATATGCCTGATGCTTCAATGAGTCAGCCTAGAGGATCAGTTAAACATGTGCCTGATGCTTCAATGACTCAGGGTAAACAGTCAGTTATCTATATGGCTGATGCTTCTATGGGTCAGCCTAGACGGTTAGTGAGCTAGATGCCTGATGCTTGTATTAGTCAGCCTAGGCAGTCATTGAGTCAAAGGGTTGGTGATTTTTTTTAGTAAATCCATATTTGGCAATAGATCAAGCAATTGTCAAGATGACAGGAATTTTGTACAAACAGTAGATGCTGATGCAAGTCAAAGTACATAACATAGCTCTCATCGACAATCAATTGGTCATAGGCAAGATTCAGGCCTTAGTCAGACACGACCTTCTATTAGTCGATAAGATGGCAATTTACTAGCACCAGTCCAAATATTTCGGTAAATAAGGGTCATTTTATAATGATATTTGTGCAAATGTCGAAATTGAACCTCAAATAGATTTTAGAGCCATGGATTAATTTGAAGATGGGGTTATGAACAATGATTATCTTTCTCCTCATGATGATGGTGAGGCTGACACTGCATATATGAGTGTGGAAAGTGATGACTCTGAATTTGGTGACGGTCATGAGTCTTCTGATACGTAGTATATCAGTCCGTTAGCATCAGTCCATGTCATTGGGGAGTCAAACAAGGTAATCTTTAACTTCCCATCGGAACACTGCACCACCATTAACTTTGATGCATCGGAAGTCAACATGTTTGAAGTTGAGCAATTTCAGACTTGGGATGGTACCTCTGAGTTATCAATGGGTTTGGTTTTCAACAATAAAGATGGGGTCAAATCTTGTGTGAAGATATACTCAATAATGAGAAATGTTGACTTCAAAGTTATTGAATCCAAGCCGAAATACTGGGTTCTAAGATGCACTAAGGCTTAAATTGGGTGCGAATGGCGATTAAGAGTAGCGAAAAAAGAGACAAGTCCTTTCTAGAAGATTGCAAGGTTCAAGGGACCACATTCATGCCTCTTTGCTGGTAATATGTCAAATTATCATAGACAATTGGGATAACAAATTATTAGTAATTGCATCAAGGAGATGGTAAGCAAAAATCCAACCTACATCTCTCTACAAGTGCAGTCATCAAATTTGGATCTACATGCATTGCACCAATCTGAGACACTTCATAAAACCTTGCCAACCTCAAATATGGTATAATTCTTTGATCTATGTTTCCGTAGTGAGCCTCCACAGTGGCTCTCCAAATAAATAATATGTTATGTGAAACCTAACAAATACAAAATAGCCGTCATACGAATGTATTTGTATTTTGCCGTCCGTCTATATATAGACACACATAAATAAATATATATTAATTAAATGATAAAAATATAATTACATTGTTGTACCAGACTGCATATGTTAGAAGATCATCTACATATGGTCCTGGATTTACATATTGTTGATTCTAAAAGTGATCAATTTTTTAAATAACCTATATTTCAATATGCTAACAAATAATAAATTAAATCACTCATATACATATGTATATACTTCTATCTATTTTAAATACCTCAAAAATGCTGGGAGTAACTATTCAAAATTTTGAATCAAAATGCATTCAAATATCACTCTCCAAAATTATTGACCACAAACTGGATGCAAATTTCACTCTCCAAAATTAACTATATTTATAATATTTTCAATTAATTCATGTTATAACTAATCATTAATTATGCAATGTTTTTTTTATTCTAGCACCAATACATCAAATTGCACCAATAAATATATATATGAATGTAACTTATGATTTTTTTATTCATATAATGGTATATTATAGAACTTGTTAAATAAATAAAATCACTCATACATATGTATATAATTCTCGTTATTTTCTATATTTGAAAGTTGTGATTATATTTAAAACTTGTGTGTTAGCATTTATAAATTTGGTGTGTATGGTAACAAACAAACAAAAAATCTAATTACATCAAATATTAATTTAACTATATTATATGCGTAAAATATTTTGCTAAATTAAATATTAAAAAAAATTATAACATAAAAAGTAACCTATATATGTATTAATATGTATCAAAATAATAATTTAACTACATAAAATATTAAATTAATTATTTTAACCACATTTACATAAAAATTATAATTAAAAAATTTACCTTATTTTCTTCACTTCACCGAGTTACTAACAAATAAATTCTACAAATGCACAACAATAAATTAAAATATTATATCACAATATTATTTTGATATAATAACAATAAATTTATTCATTGATGCCAAAAAAATTAAAAATAAAAATTAATACACATATATAATTTTTTCTCCAACTATTAATTAATTTCAGTAACTAATAAATTATTACCTACAACTTATAATTTCTTTCAAGAAAACACTTCAACACTAACACTTGCACAGGTTGAGAGAAGCAAAAATGAAATGCAAGAAAATATATGAAGAGAAAGTAGGATAGAATGTTGAAAGGTGAAGGTAAAAGAATGAATGAAATTGGGGTATAAATATCCGGATACGCATATGAGGGAATGTTGTTGGGCATCATGAGGCAGCTTGATTTTGCAATAGTCCTTTGTGGAACCGGGCTTTGATTCCGCAGAGGATTGTTGCGGAATCAACTACTCTTCTGGCCACCTACAGTCCCTTGTTCGTCATGTCGTCTCCCCCTGCAGTGCCTCGAGTATCGTGCCACGAATTCTGCAAATACTTGTTGCGGAAATCAACAAACACGTCAGTTGCCCAATTACTTCTCAAAACACCCCAAAATCCAAATTCTTTTCCTTAAACACATTATTCATAAAAAAGTTCCAAGCTGCTCACCATCAAATCGGCAGGAACGATGCCATGATGTATCATTACTTTACATGATTTTCTAACAAAATACATTTTTTTAACCTTACCCTAAAATTTAAAGTTAGGTTAATCCAACAATCTATTTGAAAAATAGAATGTTTTAATGTTTTAATAGGGTGCTTTAGTAATAAATTAATTTAAATTTAAGGATAAGTTTTTCAATTCGAGGTTCTCTATCACTTTGCATATAGCCTTTGAATATTAGTCGATCTCCCTCCCTTTACTCCATTTTAAAAATATTCATTTACAAATAAGTGTAACTTTTTAAAAATATGATATATTTGAATATAACTTTTTAAGGGTGCGTTTTGGAAGGATTTTATTTTCATTTTTTTAAATAAAACCAAAACATATTCTGCAGACACTTTTTCGTTCCGGCTTTTACAAAAATTTAAAAAAATGATTTTACGTCTAAAATAGAAAATAAAAATCTTCAAAATATGATTTATAGGATTTTTCTATTTTATCATTATTATCACTACTTCCACCACTACTACCACACCGCCACCATTACTGTCGCCACACTACCATCACCGCTGCTGCCTCCATTGCCACCACACCGTTGTCGTCGCCACCACCATGCCTTTGCCACCGCCGCCTCCGCCACTACAACCACACCGCCGCCACCATTACAATCACACCACTGCCGCCTCCTCCACTGCCACCACTGCACTGTTGCCGCCTCCACCGCCACCACTACTCTGCCCTGCCTCCACCACTACCATGCCGCAGTTGCCACCACCACCACCGCAACCACACCGCCGTCACCACCGCAACCACACTGCTGCCGCCACCACCACAACCACACTGCTGCCGCCTCCACCACCACCACCACCACACCACCGCCTCCTCCACCACCACATCGCTACCCGCCTCCACCACCACCACCCCACCGCTGCTGTCATTGCAACCACCAAAATTATTATTATAATGTACATGAATAATTAAAAAATATACATAAATAATTAAAAATATATGATAAAGTTTTAAAATATATAAAACATTTTTTTAAAAAAAATAAACAACAAAAACTAAAAATAGCTTTTAGATTTTAAAAATAAAAAGCTAAAAACGTACAATTTTACCAAACACACGTATGATATATTTGAATATGACTTTTTAAGTATGTCTTTTTACAATAAATGGACATAACACCATAGACATAAAGTTGGACATAACAAAATATAATAACTATGTTACCCTTAATGAAATTGACTCTAAAAATACCTTTTATTTTTTCTTTTGTTAATCCCAACATTTCTCTCTTACCTTGCCCTCCATTTATATATATATATATATATATATATATATCCATAACAACATCTAACAATATGGATTTTTTTTTCATATTTAATTATAATTTTAAATTTCAATTTCGTCCTCATAAAGAAATGTACCTTTTAGAAAATAAATCAAAATACTATATTTTGAATTAACAAGACCGTTTCATCAATTTAATGAATTTATATTCAAATTAATAGAATAATTGTCAAATTTACCAAATTTTTACTAACAAGTACATATAATATTACCAATTTCATGAATTGATAATCATTAAAAAGAACGGGAGTCAAAATTGCCAATATTGTACCAATAAAACAATCTAATCAAACCAATTTCATAAATTTAAATCAAACTAATGGGAATGAGGATTAAATTTACAAAATTCATACTCATAAGACCATCTAATGTGACAAATTATAATCAAATTAACAAGAATTAAGTTCAAATTTGTTAATATTGTACTAATAACACCATCTAATGTGACTAATTTTATAAAGTTAAAGTAAGACTAACGGAAATAAATTTGTACTAATAAGACCATTTAATATGATCAATTTCATGAATTTATAGTCAAATTGACAAGAATATGGTCAAGTTTAATATTGTGCTAACAACACCATCAAATTTGACCACTTTCACAAATTTATAACAAAAATAATCAGCATGAGTATCAGATTTGCCAATATTGTACTAATATTACCATCTAATATTACCAATTTCATGAATTTATCAAATTAATGGGATGAGAGTCGAATTTATACTATTAAGATAGTTAATTGTGACCAATTAATTTTATGAATTTATAATTAATAAAAAAGAATTGAGATCACATTTACCAAATTGGTACTAATAAGACCATCCAATTGTGGTCAATTTCATGAATTTATAATTAAATTAAAAGAATGAGGTCAAATTTGCCAATATTGTACTAATAAGACCATGGAATGTGACTAATTTCATGAATTTATAATCAAATTAATAAAAATGAGAGTCAAATTTGGCAATATTATAGTTAGTGGTGTACACGGTACGGTACAATTCAGGAATTTATAAATGTCTGTATTGTCTTGAAATTTCGAGTATTTTAAAAATTAAAAATTGTTATTGTCTTGAAAGTTCAGGACAATTCAGTACAGTTTTTATAAAATTTGGTACAGTTCGGTTCGATTTTTTGGTTCTTTTGGTGCAAAATAAGACAATACAATCCGATACTTCGAATAATTCAATATTTTAAAAAATTTTCAAAATAAGTATACACAATAATAAATACAAATACAATTAAAATATCTCAATAAGTACAATTAAAATTTAAGTACAAAATTTAAAAATAAACATTCGACGGTCCTTTTTTGCATTATATTTGTACTGATTTGAGAATCTTGAGCAATATCTTAACAAAATGACAAAGAAATTAAATAATTAGACCATAAAAAATATAAACATTAAATATACAATTTAAGAATTTATGTTAATATAATAATTAATTGATTCAAACTTTTCAAGTTATTCAATTGATGTCTTTGAAGTCAAACGTGTATAGATATCAACCAGTTTTCGTAACAAATAAGAATTTTGATTATAATTGGAGTTATAGAACTTTTAAATTTGTCTAAATTCCTCCTACAGTGCTAAAAGTTGATTTAGAAACTACAATTTAGTATTGAACAACCAAGACATTTTTAGCAATTTTAGCCAAAATTTGACTCATTAATCTTCCACTAACAAAAAAAATTATAAAATTAAATTCAATTTTTAATTCCCTCATAAAATTCAAAATAAAAAATATTTCCGCCTAAAAATTTTCAAATTTAATTTTTATTCACTCTAAAAGTTTTTAATTTTTTTTCTTTTCTCATTTTTAAAAGTACAACTAAAATTTTATTATTATAATAATTATATATAAATACATTATAAATTTACATATTCATATACGTATTGAGCCAAAAATAAATTAGTACTATTTGAGTTGTAACGCCCTAAAATAATGGTGACCCGAATAGTGCAGATAATGAACCTGACATTATGGGTGTATAAATAAAATTATAAATTAATTTATTTGGAAGTATATTAAGTGTTAAAATTCATAATAATTTCGAGAAAAATAAATGTAACAAGGATGGAGCAATTGAAATTTTTATGGAATAAAAATACACGATCTGAAAGAATTTAAAATAGGGATTCAATTAGATGGAAATAATAAAAAGGAGGGATGAAGGATGTAAGAATAAATAAGGAGGGACTAAAATGAATTAAAAAGAGGGACTAAAAAGGATTTTAGACATAAAAATTTGCCCTACATCAAAACGGCATAGTTTTGGCCCATTTCCTTATTTCTTCTTTTTTTTTTCTTCTCCTTTTTTCCCATCATTCCTGATTTTTCCCATTGGTTCCTAGCCATCCCACCAATGCCTCTCTCTCGCTATCTGCCATCGTTGCCCCCTCCGAAAGCTGCCGCCAGATGCCGACTCCCCTCTCTTTCTTTCTTCCTTTTTTTTGTTGGGTTTCATGTGAAGGGACAACAACTTGGCTGCGTTTTCCCCCTTGGCAGCCCAGCCCGTCAACCTCTCCCTTGATACCGACCAACAAAGCTTTGTTACTCTCCTTTCACCGTAAATGGTAGCTAGAAGATGAAGTTCTCGCTGCCTGGGTTTAGAAAAAAAAATGAAATGAAGAGAAGGCAGAATTTGGGTTAGGGATTTAAAAATCCAAATTAGGAATTTGGTGTTTAAAGTTTAGGCTAAGTTGAGTTTCTCATCTTATGTTAGTATAAATTAATTTAACTTACATTATTGTATTTTATTGAGTTTTTGGTTGAAATGGTGTATGTACATGTGAAGAAGAAGGATAAAAACGTGAGGAGGAGAGAAAAAGGGAGATAAATGGAGGCCTAGACTTATTTTTGTGGAGTTAATTGAAGCAAATTGAAGTTTATTTTACTACCCATTAAGGTTTGCGACCACTAAACTTACTTTTCCTTAATTATTATTGTTTATGTTTAAAGTAGAAAATTATGATATGAAATAATATTGATAAAATCTGCTTCGGATCTATATGACTAGCATATAAATGAGTCCATCGAAGTAATTTAACTGTGGAAAATTTCATAGTTGTGATAGTTCTAAATTTTATGTGAATATGTTTGATGAAATTGAGTTAGAATTTGAATTTTTGAAGTGTACATAAGCTGATGGTATAAGGTTTCCAATGAAAAATTCATGTTTACGTGAGTTCTCTTTTGAAATGTTAATTTAAATATGGTTGTAAATCTTGAGTTGCTTATACCTTATTCTGTCGGGATGGAATTATGATAATTAAAGCTTAAATGAGCAAGTATGTAAGGTTATTGGAATGAGAATTTAGTGTTGAACCGAATACTTTGTCACAAGGAGTCTGGAGTTTAGTTTGACTATTTAATATGAATATTAGTGTGTATTCAAGATAATAATTTACAATGTGTGATTGTAATATGTCAAATATAACTATAAATAACCAAAAAGGTAGGAAATGCCGAAGGAAATATGTAATTTTTCATTATTTATATCCAAGTATGTGCCTTGTTTATATTGAAATAAGGTTAAGGAATATAGACTTGTAGGTGATGGAATTTGATTTTGAATATGCTAATTGTTTGATTGATATGAATGTCTTAATTAAAGCCTAATGAAAGGAAAGATGGTTAAGATTTGAATTAGTGAAATACAATTGAGCTGTTAGTAAAAGGTCGAAATGAAAAATACATGTATATGTAAATTCACCTTTTGAAAAATGTTTTAATTAAATTGGTAATTTTGATTTGTTCATATCTTGTTGATTTAATGTGTAAATATTGATATTTATACTTAATTGAGTATGTTGTGAGATTTTGGAAATAGATAATTGAGTATGTGTAATTTGTTTGATTTATAAGAATAGATTAATTGGGTTCAATGAAAGAAAATATATTATGGAAATGTGGATATAATGTGTATTACTTTGAAATGAAAGATGAAATGTAGAAGTTGAGAATCAAAATTGACTTACTATAATTATAAATGTGTAAAATATTATGACTATTATAATGGAGAAAGAAAGAAGAAGAAAAGAAGAACATTATGCCTTTAGTAAACGATAGGAAACATGGGTAGGATATAATTGGCCGGCCATAGGGATGTATTTTTTTTTGGAGTGTCAGTTAGATATTGAATATTTATGTGGAGTGTCAGTTGGATAATGAATATTTATGTGGAGTGTCGGATGGGCTTTAAACAATTTTATTCGGAGTGCAGGATGGAAATTTGATTGATATATGGGTGATGTATTTGAATATTATCGATTGGTATTATAGGTTATTGAGAACCTACAAATTAGGATTGAAGTGCAGTGCCTCGTATAGGCCACTTCAATCCATAGTTCCTTGTATCCCTTCGATGTGTTCTATCGGGTTACTAAGGGAAATAAAAGATAAGTTTTTATTTATTTATTTCAAATGATTTAAACATTGTAAAATAACTAGTTTAATACGACTTATTAATTTAGTAAGATATATATATATATACACACACACACACTTGCATGTTTGATTATTGCTGATAGTGAATTGCATTGTTGATTCTATTCTTGCCATTTATTTTTCATAAACTTTGATTATTAACTTGTGGTATGAAATATTTTGGGAAAGAAATTTTAGTGGTTGCCACTAACCAAATTGCTTAGCGCGTGAAATTTTATTTCTGCGTGTAGGTATACAGGATATTTGAACCGAAATACAAGTTAGGGATCTACCAATAAGTATGGAGGAGTTCTTTGACTTTGGGATTGAAACTTAGGCATAGAAATTAATTTTGACATTTTTGGTACATTGTAAGTTTGCAGCTATTGATTGGCTTATTATAAGCCAAGCCGGAATTTGGGTTGTAATTTTTTTTTTTAGTTAATAGGTTTGATGTTCAGACTTGAATACGTAAGATTGTTGTAAATATAAGTATGTAAAAAAAGATGGATGTTATGGTTCTTTATTTTAGAGCTGATCAAATTTAGAGGGACAAATTCACAACTGTTGGTGAATTTTTCTTGTTTTTGATTGTTTTGAGAAGGATGGGAAAAATATTGTGTATACATTAGTTTATGGATAGAGTTGGGTTATTTGATTGACATTACAACATGAAATTTTGGATTGTTTAATAGGAGAATATAGACCTTATAGGGGAAATGCTGTTCTTTTTTCTGCAGAAATCAGAGAATTATAAAATAGTAAAATTAGATTTTGGATTACAACTTTAATAAAGAAAAAAGTGGTGTAACATTCGGTACGGGGCCCATATTGGATCGGGTATCGGTGTTACATGAGTGCTACTAAATGTAAATGAAATTAATTGATAAGTTGATTATATACTTATATAATTATATTAATTAGTAAAATTTTATTATATATAATTACATTATTAATTTACAACTCAATTACTCATATAAGTATTATGGCAAAATAGTTAAGTACTAGTTGAGTAATACTAAATATAAATGAAATTAATTGGTAAAATGATTAGACACTCATATAATACATTAATTGGTAAAATTTTGCTATTTTTAATAGCTATATATAATTAGATTATTAATTTACATACTCATATAGGTGTTGTGCCAAAAATATATGAGTACTAGTTGAGTGATATTAAGAGTACATGAAATTAATTGGTAAGGTGATTATATATTCATATAATTACTGACTTGGTAAATTTCATTATATATAATAATTGTATATAATTACATTATTAATTTACATGCTCAATTACTCATATAGGTATTGTGCTAAAAATAGATGAGTAATAATTGAGTGATAGTAAGAGTAAATTAAATTACTTGGTAAGGTGATTATATACTCATATAATTACATTAATTGGTAAAATTTTATTAATGTAATAATTATATATAATTACATTATTAAAATACATTCTCAATTGCTCACATAGATATTGTGCCAAAAATATATTAGTACTAGATGAGTGACGCTAAAAATAAATGAAATTATCGGTAAGGTGATTATATACCCATATATATACATTAATTGGTAAAATTTCATTATAAATAATATCTATATATAATTACATTTTTAATTTACGAACTCATATAGGTATTGTGACAAAAATAGATGAGTACTAGTTGAGTGATACTAAAAAGAAATGAAATTAATTGGTAAAATAATTATGTAATAAATTGTTCAGTTTACATATTTATATAAGTATTTGTGAAAAAGAAAAATTAAATAGTAGTTGAGTTACATTAAAGGTAAATTAAATAAAACACAAATTGTTTTAGTTACATATTCATATTCATATAGATATAATAATTATTATAATAATTAAGTTTATTTTATTAATAATTAAAATATTCAGTTTAATTTATTAACTAATTATTATCTAAATTTCATGCATTAAAATATTTAATACAAATAATTAGGAAATTAATTTATATAATAAATATAGAATATAAATTATGAATAATATTTTTATTTAAATTATAAGTATTATATATAATAATTAATAAATATTAGTTCTTTCGGTTTTAAAACAGTTCGGTATAGTTTAATACGGTTCTCGGTTTGATTTTAGACAAAATATCCAGATCCATTTTAAATAAAATCAACAATACAATTCGGTTCGGTTCTAGTCAAAATGTCAACGGTATAATTCGGTTCTATATCTTTTTTTTCGGTATTTTAATTCAGTACAAAAATATTCAGACCCGTGTACACCCCTAATTGTAGTAATAATATGATATAATGTGACAATTTCATGATTTTAAAATCAAACTAACGTTAATGAGGGCCAAATTTACCAAATTTGTATCGATAAAACCATTTAGCGTGACAAATTTTATGAATTTATAATAAAATTAATAAAAAAGATCACAAATTTGCCAATGTTGTACAAATAGCACAATCTAATGTGACTGATTTTATGAATTTATAATCAAATTAATAAGAATGTGATCAAATTTGTCAATATTTTACTAATAACACCATTTAATGTAACCAATTTCATAATTTATAATCAAATTAACAATAATGAGGGTAAAATTTGCCAAAATTGTACTAATAACACCATTTAATGTGACAAATTTCATAAATTTACAATCAAATTAAAAAGAATAATGTTAAATTAATTAAATTCGTACTAATAAGACCATCGAATGTGACCAATCTCATGAATTTAAAATCAAACTAATGGGAATGAGGATCAAATTTATCAAATTTGTACTAATAAGATCATATAATGTGGCCGATTTTTTGAATTTATAATCAAATTAATAAGAATGAGATCAAATTTGCCAATATTGTACTAATAATACCATCTAATGTGACCAGTTTCATGAATTTAAAATCAAAATAACAAGAATGAGGATCAAATTTACCAAATATTTACTAGTAAGACCATCTAATGTGACCAATTTTATCAATTTATAATCAATTTAATGGAAATGAGGGTCAAATTTACCTTATTTGTACTAATAAGACCATAAAATGTTACCAATTTCATGAATTTATAATCAAATTAATGGGAATGATGGTCAAATTTTTACCAAATTTGTAATAATAAAGCTATCTAATGTAAACCAATTTCACAATTTTTAATCAAGTCAAATTTACCAATTTTGTAATGATAATACCATCTAATGTGACCAATCTTATGAATTTATAACCAAATTAATAAGAATAGGGTCAAATTTGCCAATATATGTGTGTGTGGGAGAGAGATTTTTTAGACAAAAATATCCTTAATAAAATCTAATATTACTAAGATAAAATAACTATTGTCAAATCCAACCCAACCTGTCAATAATCGACCGGTTTGACCCGTCAAGTCACACAATCCAATCCAATCCAATCCAATGATCCGTTTGGATTATAAACCAACTCAATTTGTTTATAAATTTATAACATTTTTATATAATGTAAATATAAAAACGAATTTTACATGTTATATATGCACAATTTTTATTTTTAATGAAAAATATTTAAAATGATAAAAAATATATTATTATAAAATTTGACTTGTTTAGCTAGAACTGTCAATTTTTTACCTTAACCTAAACTCGATTGAAAAATGACTCGTACTCTGCTCGAAAAAAGGTGCATGACTCAATCCAAAAAATTAAACATCAAACTCGATCCAACCCGACCAGTAACCCGAATGGATAGACCCGAAACTATTTTTTTTTTTATAAATTTTATTTCTAATTTTTTTAATTTTGGTGAGCAATTAAACTTTTTTTTTTTAAAATATTCAAATTTTACTTATGTTGTGCAATTTTGTTGATATATAAAAAATTTATACTCCCATGTTAGTTAGCTTTTTAAACTTCATGAAATTATTTGTCGGAGTTCTTATTGATTGAGTTTGATCAACACATGGAATGATAATTGGGTACTAAATAATTTTTAATTTGATGTGTTTAATTTTAACTTGCATTATATTAACATCCATTTATTTGTTAATTTGTTAAGTTATAGATGTCAATTTAAATATAAAATCAACCAAGTAAAATAGACTGCAAAAATACAAATTATGTAAATAAGGTATTTTATCAATTTTGGTGTATTTATTTATTTATCATGTAGTTTTGGATAATCATTGAAAATATAAATAGATAATTTTTATTTCTATATTGTATTAATAATATATGAATATAGTGAAATCAAAGTTATTAGAGAGGTTCTAAGAGTATCTATTTTGGGAGTAATCATAAAATATTTATATTTTTTTCTTATTAATTGTATTTTTATAATTTCACAAATTTAGTTATATTATTATTATTATTATTATTATTATTATTATTATTAAAGTAAATGTCTGTAACACCCCTTATCTATACTAGGGTATCTCACCCTCTGATGAGAAGTGAGTGACCCGATAGGCAAAAGTTGTTACCAGGCAGAAACAAAGCATACAAAAAACATTCGTTAAAACTCATGCAAAACCATACATACTTATATATATATACAAGATAACAATAGAAATAAGGCTAACAAAATTTTCTTTTTCATTCTTAAGCAAAGCATTTATAGAGCTGAGTTACATTACAAAATCATCTTTACTTGGATACAATATCAAGTCTTACAAAAATTACATAGCTGAACATATTACAAAAATTATTTAATTACAATATCCACAGGCTATACATCTGAACAAAAACAAAGCCTAACACTAAACAAAAGCCCATTCTACTTGTTGGCCTTGGCTACTGCGGATCGAACCTCCCAAGATCTCCTACTGCTTCCACACCTGCACGGATGAAACACCCGTGCTAAGCCCAGTGGCTTAGTGGAAAAAACAGAAGATGAATGACCACTCACAGTGGACATCAATGCAATTCACATTCACATGGCACATGCGTATTAATAAAGCATCAAAAGCTTAATCATAGATCGTATTCATCAATAATAACATCACTCATACATTTCAATAGTTTGCATAACTTTCATAACAGAATCATACGCATAAATAGGCCTACAGACTCAATGGAGTGGATAACGAGTGAACACATATGTACCCGTACGTATGAAAACATTTTCTTTTCTTTTCTTTTCTTTCTTTTAAAACACATAGGGATCTTAAACAAGATCTAAACACATAGAGGATAGCGAGGACCCAAATGCATAGGGACCTGATCAAGGTCCAAAGAACACATAGGCTACAGCAAACAGAACTCTATAGGCATGCCTATCTATCCACAACATGATTATTGGAAGCTAAATACATAATAATAATCTCATTTTCATCACATAACAATATAACTTAACTCATGTGAAACATTTACAAATTTAACATTCCTTGATACACATTAGTCGAGTTAATGCACAATATTGACAATGCTAGGTTCAAAAGAAACAATCAAAACAAAATTCAAAGTCTGAAAAATAGGAGTCACATGGCAGTCACGAAACCCCGCTCGTCGTATAAAACCAGAAAAACTAAGTTTTCAAAATAGAAGGCATTTACACGGCGATATGGAAAATCTTGATCGCCGTGTAAGACATCCCATATGGTGGTTAAGAGAACCTGACAGCCGTGTACCCTATCGAGCTAGAAAACTTTAGAAAACAAAATGCATTTGCACGGCAGTATGAGAAATCCTGACTGCCGTGTAAAAATGAACAAAACCCATACATGCAAACATAATGCATTTACACGGCAGTAAAGAAACTCCTAACCGTCGTGTAAAATGTCACACGGTGGTTAGGTTGATCCTAATCGCCGTGAGACCCAACGGACAAGCAAAACATATACACAGAATGTGATTATACGGCGGTATGAAAATTCCTTACCACCGTGTAAATCAACAAAAACCCAGATTTTACACTTTTCCCAGCCATTCACTTCCCATTTCCTATCCCTAATTCAACCACAATTACCACACACAACTCATGCACTTAAAACCTGACTCAATCAAGTTCAAACCCACAATATAAGCATCTCAAACACATTAATTCATTAATCTACTCATTATCATGCAAAATCACAAATTGAATCAAAGCACAAACTTCCCAAACCTTCTCTCCTATGCTCCTCAAAGATCAATTGGCAGTACTCCCACCAACTTTCTCCTTCCCCTTATGCTCTCTAGCTAGAATCTCTAAACAAATCAACCCAATAGCACCAAATGCTCAAAACCCAAACATATACATAAACATCAACCAAACATGTAACAACCCAAATCAGGCCTGGTCGGAATTGGCACGTTAAGTCAGGAATTTAAGGGTATTTCAGTAATTTGTGCATGAAGTAATAGGATAATAAGGATTTAATTGCAAAGTAATTATTAAATAAGTTAAGTGGGGAAAATTATTTGGTGTGCATGTGGTGTATGGATGTAGGGTGTTTGTTGTGGTTTTATCTAGTGGTTTGTGTGTATGGTACTAAGGATGGAAAATATCTACTTAAGAATTATATTGTGAGGTAAGAATATGGTGCCAAGGATTGGTAAGTCAAAGTAGTGAAAATTATGGTCCAATTGAAGCTTGCTATATAGGATGAGTAGGTGAAGGGCATTAATGAGGAGAGAGGGAAGGGAAGAAAGCAGAATTTCTACTTCCTCTCTACGTTTCCCACTTTCATCTTTTTCCCTCTCCTTTCTTCTTTTATTTTCTGCTCTTCCTTACTTGCCCTAACATGGATGTTCAAGAGTTTATGTTGGATTTACTGAGTTTGAGCTGGATTTCTAGAGGTAAGTTCTTGAGTTTTGAGCGGGTCTTCTTCTTCATCTGCTACTCTATTTTTCTGGGTTTTGGATGTGGTGTGTTTATTGGATTAAGTGAGTTTTGGCTGGGTTTTTGTGCAAGATTCGGTGGAGAAAAGAAAGAGCAAAGCGAAAGAGAAGGTAGAGGTTTGAAAGAGAAGATTAAAGCTGCAAATTTCAGGTTTGGGAGCCTTGATTTCTGCATTTGAGTGTTGAGTTGTCATTGCCTAATTCTCCTTGGATCATGAGTGTGTATTGCGTTTGCTTTCCAAAAATTTGAGTGCTTTGATATGAGTTTATGCATGAATTAATTTGGGTAAATGTGTTAGTAATCCATATTATTGATTGAGATAAATGTATATGAGGGTTGGTATGGAAATGCATGAGTTTGGAAATTTCTTTGAATTTGATATTTTATGGTGATTTTGGCAATTCTATTCAATTCTCATCTGACTTCCGTGTATTGTTTTTGTCATACGTAGAGTTTTAGATCTCTAAATCGTGTGATTATTGAGCCATTAGAACCATGACTTCCATGCCTTTAAAAGTCTCAAACGACCTTGGGCAAATTCTTGCTCTAAGATCCTGGAAATTTACCAAAACCGTAGTGCCTCCGTTTGGGTTGGGTTACTTGAACACTATAGGTTGTTTAGATCATATCTAAAGCTGTAGATGTCCAATTGATCTGAAATTTATTGTATTTAAAAGTTAACATCCTAGGAAACAATTGTTGAGAAGAGAGTTTTGTTCAAAAATGAGGTTAAACATTGTTTTAGGCTATACAAAATAGAGTAGTGAAGCAGTCCTGACTTTTTGCTTCTGTTTTGCTATTTTTGGGTATGTCACGGTGGCAACCAAAATGGTTACTACTGTGACCAATGCCCAGAGAAGGCAGAATGCTTAGTTTTTGGACCTCATGGTCACAACAAATTCATTAGCACCGTGACCCCCTTCTATTTTGACCATTTTATGTGTTTTTCTTCCCTGAATTGAACCCGTATTGCACCGAAACTTTCTAGGATCTATCCGATGCATGTTTAAGACTATTAAATGAGTATAAGAATAGTTATCACTTGGAAAATAAACATTAATAGGATTAAGATTAATAGCAAACTAATGAAGTAATGATGTGTAATTGTATGTAATAGAATCAAGTCAAGTTTAATGACATTATTGAGGATTATAATACCTTAATCTATATGAGCCTGTATAATTTGAACAATGTGTACATAATTAGGAATTGAGATTAAGTTATTCACACATGAAGGATATCAAATAAAATGGGTTTGCTTAATGTGATTATGTATAATTGTGGTATGTAAATTGCGCCATGATGTGAAGGGTATTTTAACTTAGCCAAATAATAAGTAATGTATGCTATATTGTATGTTATAGTTTATTAAATGCTATCGGGTTATGCATGTCTTATTTATGATTCATTAAGATGAATGTGAGTATAATGATGTATTACACTTGGAAACATGATTTGAATGACGCATGACCTGCGAGAGTCAGTCTAGTGGATAGTTAGGCATGCCTAATAGAGTCTCTTTAGCTGCAGCGCCTTTGGACGTTTGGACCCTGATCAAGTCCCCGTTTGGTTCCTCGCGAACCCTTTTAATGTGTTCGGATCCTCGCGATCCTTTTTAATGTGTTTGGATCATGTTTAAGATCCCCTCAGTAAAATGTTTTTAAATGTGAGAAAAAATTAAATGGTTTTCGATTCGTACCCGTAAGGTACCCTTTGGCCGATTCGTACCCATAAGGTACTATCCGTTCACTCGTTATCCACTATTGTGAGTCAGCAGGTGCTCTATTTGCCTTGGTTTTCTTCGATATGATTATCAGAATGTGATATCCGTTTGAACATGATAATGATTTGAGGAATCAGTTTATATGTATATGAACGTGGATATGAGCTTCGGAATGTATGTCTTTATTATGCAAGCATGATTTTATATCTGACACGATTATCCGCCCTTGTCATATGATGGGTTATAAGTTTCAGAATGCTTCGAATGTGATTCGACTAATGTATTTACGTTTGTGACTCAAGCATGTTTTTATTGTATATAAGCACGAGAATCGGATCAATTATGGCTATAAGTATGTAAATTAATATGTTTAAGACTGTGAACTTGACCTCTTGAATGTTATGAAGGTAGAGTTATGATATATGTTTCCTTGGTTTATGCCATCGTAGTGATTTCGGTATGTTGACATGTGTTTACATTGCTTGGTGTGATAACATATGTATTATGTAGTGTTATGGAGTATTGTTGTATATATGTTATGTCGGTCTCTGCTACTGTAGTGATTTTATGCATGTTTAGATAGTTATAGATTACGCATTCTGCAATCTATGACTTTTTATGTTTAATTGATCTCGGTAAGTGTATGCAAGTTTGAACTGTATTTTTGCCTGATGATGTTATGAATGTGATGATATGTTATAATTTCTTTGGTCTCTTCTATTGGGGTGTCTTCGGCATGTTGTCATGTGATTACGTTTTTGGCACAATATTATATGTATCAGAGTGGCGCAGCGGAAGTGTTGTGCTTTGACCTTGTCAGTCGGTTCTCGGCTAGTGTGTGTGTATTATGGCATGATAGTAGTATGTTTAGACCTCTAGTGATCTTACATGAAATTTGTGTGCATTATTGTATGATAATGTAGTGCCTCAACTTCATATTTCGGGTATCAGTTAACGTGTATGTGCATCTACGTATGATAGTTGTATTGCGTGTGAATTTGCGTTTGGTTGGTATATGGATACTTTGGTATGACGATTGCGTGTATATAATATGTGTCTTCGCATGATTCGCCTTCCGATATCTGATACTTCGGTGGAATCGGTAAGTGTTTATATACGAGTTATATGTATTTCTGCATGATAATATATGGTTGTGGTTTAGTGTTGGTTGTCTTTTTTTTTCCTCCCCACTAAGCGTTATCGCTTAGCACGGGTTCTTTTCTCGTATAGGTGGCAGGTTTTTGGTTTTCGCTCGAATTGCGCATCTGCAGGGTCGGCCACATAAGAGTTAGAAGTGTTTTATTATTTTTGGCATTAGTTCCTGTATTTCGGATTCTGTAATTTTTGTAGCTTTTTGCTTATGTATTTTGTCATGTAAGGATCTTATTGTAATTAAGTTTTTAGTTATTCCTTCATTTTATCTTTCGCCTTATGCTTCCGCTGAATGATTGTATGTATGTATACGAGTTAATGTATGTTCAGTTATTGTTTCGTTAAAGTTTTAATTTTCGCTGTATTTTCGTATGTTTCTATGTTGAATGTATGCTTCCGCTTAGTGTATGTGTGCAAGTATGTGAGTGAGCGTCGGTAGCGCGTCTGCGTCCTTCCAATAGGGACATAGGGGGTGTTACATTTAGTGGTATCAGAGCGTGGTTTGGCAGTTTTGGTTGCCTTTGTTTGTCTGAGTGTCGAGTCCTTGCATGCGAGTCAGTTTTGTGTTGTGGCCTAATGCAGATGTGTATTGTCGTGTCTAGATGGAGTCTGATCCGAGTGAGAATGTGGGCGAGACAATGGAAAGTGTGAACCCAGTTGTAGCTGATTAGAGTGTTTCTGAGCATCCTTCTGTTGGAAATTCCGGTCCTGTTTCTGATAATAGGACATTAGGGCAAGGGTTGATTCGAATTTTGGATAGATTGACTACTCCTCGTGCTTCTCAAGAATTTGTTCAGAATGTACCTCAGAAGAGAAAAGGATCGGGTAGAGTAGTGCTAGCAGGAAAGAAGATTCGGGAAGCATCGATATGTCAACATTATCAGAAGCAACATTGGGACAAGTGTAAGAAGAAGTGGGTGCCGACGATATGTCAAAACTGTCAGAAGCGACATCGGGATTTGTGTCGGCTGATGACTGGAGCTTGTTTCAGATGTGGCAGCATGGGACACAAGATAGTCGAGTTCTTCTGGTAAGTTGCTTTGCAAGCTTTTGTTTAAGTTGGTTTTGTTTGTTTGGGTTGTTTGGATGTAAGTATTTAGCGGAAAAATTTTGACGACGAAATTTCTTAAGGGGAAGAGATTGTAACAACCCAAATCAGGCCTGGTCGGAATTGGCACGTTAAGTCGGGAATTTAAGGGTATTTTAGTAATTTATGCATGAGGTAATAGGATAATGAGGATTTAATTGCAAAGTAATTATTAAATAAGTTAAGTGGAGAAAATTATTTGGTGTGCATGTGGTGTATGGATGTAGGGTGTTTGTTGTGGTTTTATCTAGTGATTTGTGTGTATGGTACTAAGGATGGAAAATATCTACTTAAGAATTATATTGTGAGGTAAGAGTATGGTGCCAAGGATTGGTAAATCAAAGTAGTGGAAATTATGGTCCAATTGAAGCTTGCCACATAGGATGAGTAGGTGAAGGGCATTAATGAGGAGAGAGGGAAGGGAAGAAAGAAGAATTTCTACTTCCTCTCTACGTTTCCCACTTTCATCTTTTTCCCTCTCCTTTCTTCTTTTATTTTCTGCTCTTCCTTACTTGCCCTAACGTGGATGTTCAAGAGTTTATGTTGGATTTGCTGAGTTTGAGCTGGATTTCTAGAGGTAAGTTCTTGAGTTTTGAGCGGGTCTTCTTCTTCATCTGCTACTCTATTTTTCTGGGTTTTGGATGTGGTGTGTTTGTTGGATTAAGTGAGTTTTGGCTGGGTTTTTGTGCAAGATTCGGTGGAGAAAAGAGAGAGCAAAGGGAAAGAGAAGGTAGAGGTTTGAAAGAGAAGATTAAAGCTGCAAATTTCAGGTTTGGGAGCGTTGATTTCTGCATTTGAGTGTTGAGTTGTCATTGCCTAATTCTCCTTGGATCATGAGTGTGTATTTGTGTTTGCTTTCCAAAAATTTGAGTGCTTTGATATGAGTTTATGCATGAATTAATTTGGGTAAATGTGTTAGTAATCCATATTATTGATTGAGATAAATGTATATGAGGGTTGGTATGGAAATGCATGAGTTTGGAAATTTCTTTGAATTTGATGTTTTATGGTGATTTTGGCAATCCTATTCATTTCTCATCTAACCTCCGTGTATTGTTTTTGTCATAAGTAGAGTTTTAGATCTCTAAATCATGTGATTATTGAGCCATTAGAACCATGACTTCCATTCCTTTAAAAGTCTCAGAACGACCTTGGGCAAATTCTTGCTCTAAGATCCTGGAAATTTACCAAAACCGTAGCGCCTCTGTTTGGGCCGGGTTACTTGAACACTATAGGTTGTTTAGATCATATCTGAAGTTGTAGATGTCCAATTGATCTGAAATTTGTTGCATTTGAAAGTAACATCCTAGGGAACAATTGTTAAGAAGAGAGTTTTGCTCAAAAATAAGATTAAACATTGTTTTAGGCTGTACAAAATAGAGTAGTGAAGCAGTCCTGACTTTTTTCTTCTGTTTTGCTATTTTTGGGTATGTCACGGTGGCAACCAAAATGGTTACCACCGTGACCAATGCCCAGAGATGGCAGAATGCTTAGTTTTTGGACCTCATGGTCACAACAAATTCATTACCATCGTGACCCCCTTCAGTTTTGATCATTTTATGTGTTTTTCTTCCCCGAATTGAACCCGTATTGCACCGAAACTTTCTAGGATCTATCCGATGCATGTTTAGGACTATTAAATGAGTATAAAAATAGTTATCACTTGGAAAATAAACATGAATAGGATTAAGATTAATAGCAAACTAATGAAGTAATGATGTGTAATTGTATGTAATAGAATCAAGTCAAGTTTAATGCCATTATTGAGGATTATAATACCTTAATCTATATGGGCCTGTATAATTTGAACAATGTGTACATAATTAGGAATTGAGATTAAGTTATACACACATGAAGGATATCAAATAAAATGGGTTTGCTTAATGTGAATATGTATAAATGTGGTATGTAAATTGCGCCATGATGTGAAGGGTATTTTAACTTAGCCAAATAATAAGTAATGTATGCTATATTGTATGTTATAGTTTATTGAATTCTATCGGGTTATGCATGTCTTATTTATGATTCATTGAGATGAATGTGAGTATAATGATGTATTACACTTGGAAACATGATTTGAATGACGCATGACCTGCGAGAGTCAGTCTAGTGGATAGTTAGGCATGCCTAATAGAGTCTCTTTAGCTGCAATGCCTTTGGACGTTTGGACCCTGATCAAGTCCCCGTTTGGTTCCTCGCGAACCCTTTTAATGTGTTCGGATCCTCGCAATCCTTTTTAATGTGTTTGGATCTTGTTTAAGATCCCCTCAGTAAAATGTTTTTAAATGTGAGAAAAAATTTAATGGTTTTCGATTCGTACCCGTAAGTTACCCTTTGGCCGATTCGTACCCATAAGGTACTGTCCGTTCACTCGTTATCCACTATTGTGAGTCAGCAGGTGCTCTATTTGCCTTGGTTTGCTTCGATATGATTATCAGAATGTGATATCCGTTTGAACATGATAATGATTTGAGGAATTAGTTTATATGTATATGGGATATGAGCTTCCGACTGTATGTCTTTATTATGCAAGCATGATTTTATATCTGACATGATTATCTGCCTTTGTCATATGATGGGTTATAAGTTTCAGAATGCTTTGAATGTGATTCGACTATGGCTATAAGTATGTAAATTAATATGTTTAAGATTGTGAACTTGACCTCCTGAATGTTATGAAGGTAGAGCTATGATATATGTTTCCTTGGTTTCTGCCATCGTAGTGATTTCGGTATGTTGACATGCATTTACATTGCTTGGTGTGATAACATATGTATTATGTAGTGTTATGGAGTATTGCTGTATATATGTTATGTCGGTCTCTGCTACTGTAGTGATTTTATGCATGTTTAGATAGTTATAGATTATACATTCTACAATCTATGACTTTCTATAATTAATTGATCTTGGTAAGTGTATGCAAGTTTTAACTGTATTTTTGCTTGATGATGTTATGAATGTGATCTTATGTTATAATTTCTTTGGTCTCTTCTATTGGGGTGTCTTCGGTATGTTGTCATGTGATTACATTTTTGGCACAATATTATATGTATCAGAGTGGCGCAGAGGAAGTGTTGTGCTTTGACCTTGTCAGTCGGTTCTCGGCTAGTGTGTGTGTATTATGGCATGATAGTAGTATGTTTAGACCTCTAGTGATCTTGCATGAAATTTGTGTGCATCATTGTATGATAGTGTAGTGCCTCAACTTCGTATTTCGGGTATCAGTTAACGTGTATGTGCATCTCCGTATAATAGTTGCATTGCATGTGAATTAGCATTTGGTTGGTATATGGGTACTTTGGTATGACGATTGCGTGTATATAATATGTGTCTTCGCATGATTCGCCTTTCGATATCTGATACTTCGGTGGAACCGGTAAGTGTTTATGTACAAGTTATATGTATTTTTGCATGATAATATATGGTTGTGGTTTAGTGTTGGTTGTCTTTTTTTTTTCCTCCCCACTAAGCGTTATCGCTTAGCACGGGTTCTTTTCTCGTGTAGGTGGCAGGTTTTTGGTTTTCGCTTGAGTTGCGCATCTGCAGGGTCGGCCACATAAGAGTTGGAAGTGTTTTGTTATTTTTGGCATTAGTTCCTATATTTCAGATTCTGTAATTTTTGTAGCTTTTTGCTTATGTATTTTGTCATGTAAGGATCTTATTGTAATTAAGTTTTCAGTTATTCCTTCATTTTATCTTTCGCCTTATGCTTCCGCTGAATGATTGTATGCATGTATACAAGTTAATGTATGTTCAGCTACTGTTTCGTTAAAGTTTTAATTTTCGTTGTATTTTCGTATGTTTCTATGTTAAATGTATGCTTCCGCTTAGTGTATGTGGGCAAGTATGTGAGTGAGTATCGGTAGCGCGTCCGCGTCCTTCCAATAGGGACGTAGGGGGTGTTACAAAACAAGGAGAAGAAGAAGAAGAAGAAGAAGAAGAAGAAGAAAAACCTAATCACTTAACCAAAAATCTGGAATTTGCCAAACTAACACACAAATTACAGCAACCAAAGGAATGGAAAAGGTGAGCAAGGAAGAAGAGAAGAGAGGGCTGGAATAGATGAAGAAAATGGGAGAGAGGGAGAAGGCCAAACTGCTATTTCTTACTCTCTCTCACTTTTTCTTTCTCTTGGTCAAAAGCCAACAGTTATCCCTACCTTTTCTCTCCTCCACTTGTCACAAATCTATGGTAAGTTTGCCAAAACTCACTTCTAATCCTTCTTTTTCTCCTTAAAACTCCAACAAACCACATAATTTAAAACTAAAACACAATTATACCCTTCTAACTTATTAAAACATGCAATCACATCCCTAAAATCAATAATAACACACACACAAGACTCTATAGAAAGAATACCAAATTGCTCAAAACCACTAGGGTACAAATTGTGTCCTTACAATGTCTCTATATTTTTAAAGATAATTATTAAATTTTTACATGTAGTCATGATTTTGATAAAATGTAATCATAATCTTAGAAGTAGTCTAAACATAATTTAGAAATAATTAATTAAATAAAAATAGTGTGCATTATTGATTATTGTATATTTTATTATAATTTGTAATAAAGATAAATTATTGTTTACATATTAGTTTTGGTTCCTATAATTCACATATGTATCATATGATTGTGGAAAAATAGTAATAGTTAAATATTATTTTTATATTTTGACTTTTAAGCAATTGTAAGATGTTAGAATCTACTTTTTTTTTGTTTTGGATATGGGTGTGCAAAAAAGTTATGGAGTGATAGATTTTCTATATGATATTTTTGATCCAAATGCCACTACAAGGAGATTGAAAATTAATTAAAAGTAAGCCAACTCTTGTTGAACAGATCCATAAGATCCATGTTAAATTGGATTAATATTAGAGTCCTATGTACAACTAATGGTCATTATGTTGGACATCGATAGACTTGAAAGATGACGATGACATTGAGATAATATATGATAATTTAAGGAGATATGGTGATTACATGTTGGCGAAATTAATTATTGTAGTGGTTGAGGGTGGTTCAAGAGATAATTTAATTACACATGCATCCGATAGGTAAGAGACAAATGAGACACTACACATGGAAAACATTGAGGCAACTAAACATATAATGACTCGAAATATGCCTTAGACAGATTCGCCTATGTCCAGGGCATAGGGGTGACCAAAAGTGCATAATTGGATAATTGAAATGGTTAAGTGTATTGAGAGCATAATCGGAATTAAGTAATAAAGGACAAGGGTAATTTGGTCATTTTACACTTATGGATTTAATTGAAGGATTTAAGTAAGTATATAGGCCAACGTATAAGGAGGGACTGAGTCATGACTTACATAACTAGCCAGTTACGGGTGTAAGTCACTTGGGCTCTAAGATTAGAGGGAGAAAAATGAGTTACGACTGGGACTTAATGAGTCGCAGTCGTAAGTCACTTCGAATAAAGACCTTTCTTTTTCCCTCCCTGCTCTATTCAATGTCTACTTTGGTTTTTGAAACACAGGATATACCAAAAAGCACAAAGAGACCAAATCACACTTCAAAACCTTATTTTTAACTTTAAAAATACTCCATTTTTATTTTTAAGTTAAAACCAAGCTAAAAACAATTAAAAAAACTTTAACTTTAAAACATAACTGCTATTACCACACAGTAAATACCCATAAGTGGGTTTCACAACCTAAATCTATGAAAAGTAGGAAAATCTACTATAAAACACCTAAAAGAGTGAGTTTACAACATTCAAGCGTGAATATATAAACTCACTCAAAGAGAAACTAGGCCAAAAGGAAGAAAAGCTTTATAAATTTGACCTTCGGTGTGCTTTTCTATTGCAAATAATGAGGTTTCAAGATCCAACATCTCTTATTGACTATAGTGATGAAAATTCAAGCTTAAAAGTAGTGTTCTAGAGCTTGAAACCTCAAAAACCAGAGAGATGGTGAAGGGGAGGTGAAAAGTCACCAAAAGATCCTTCTCTCTCCTTTTCTCATTGCTTTGATAGATTTTTTGGGAAAATAAAGCCATAAATTGGATTTTTCCCTTTTTTGTGGCGTGATTGGTAGTTATAGGCATGACTGTAAGTGACGAACATGACTCAATGAGTTATGACCATGACTAGAGTTAAGTCACCTGAGACTAAGCTTTTTTCCCTAATAAGCAGTTTGAGGGGTTCTGAAACCCAAAAGTTTTTTCAAAAAACCTTAAAAAACATGGAAAAACCCTAAATCTCTTTACTTCTTGCCCTTCAAAGAGAAGTGCTTCCTCATTAGGTAATCATAACAAAAGCTGCCATAGAACCCTCTGTATATAGTTGCCCCCAATTTTAGAGAGGCGAACGCTTTGAGTGCTTTGGTGAGCCAAGGTTAAGAGAAAGGAAAGAGGCACTTACTTAAAGGGTAGTCATCAGGATTACTTCTTAAGAAGACTTTAATGGTGGGGCTGTGATCTGACCTTGCAGATTGCCTTGTAGATTGTGATTAAACCTTGCACTTTTGAGTTGCCTCTACAGAGGACTTTTAACGGAATATGGCAAAACCTTATGGGCTGACATGCAGACTATGATTAAACCTTTTAGGCCCATATGCTTTATAAGGAAACTTTTGAACCTACTATGGTAGAACCTTGCAGCCTGATATGCAAAGTGTGAGTAAACCTTTTAGCATTAAAGTTAACTCTTAAGAAGACTTTGAATAGATTGTGGTAAAATCCTATTGAGTAAATTATGATTAAACCTTCTAGACCTTAAATACTCATTAAGGAGACTTTTGAACTACTTTGGTAGATCATTGTAGGCTAACAAGAAGACTATGATTGAACATTGGTAAAACCTTGTAGATTGACAAAGGCAACCTATGATAAAACCTTACAAACTTACATGCTCTTTAAAGAGGTTTATAAACCACTATGGTTAAACCTTGCAGACTGATAAGCAGAATGTGATTTAACCTTTCACATGCCATGTGTAGACACCGGGTTCTGAGTCAGATTTTGATGGCAGTTTTGGGTTCTTGATAAATTCTTCCAAACAAAAAAATAATAATAATAAATACATAAAATGTGTAGGTAAAATTCAAAATTCAAAATTAAAAGAAAAAATAAAAATTTAAGATTAGGTTAATTTAATTAGTTAATATTGTAAGATAAATTGATAATTAAGGTTAGTTGATTAATTAGTTAATGTTTTAGGATAATTGAAATTGAAAAAAAAATAAAAAAAATAAATATAGGGTTTAATTAGATAAAATAAATGTGGTAGTTTAAGTAAATTAATTAAATTAAGAAAGTAGAAAAATATATTTAATTAGTAATGTTTAATTAATTAATGTGTTTAGTTTAAGTGTGTAAATTAGTTAAAATAGAAATAAATAAAAATAAAAAATAAAAAATAATAAAAAACGGAGGGACTTATTAGGTGAACCTATTTACCCTAATTTGGGGATATAAAAAGAAAGAGATGAGCAAAAGATCAGGGGGCTCTCTCGGCTGGACAAAAAATTGAAAGAAAAAATAAAGAAAGAGAGAGCAGGGGATTCGGCTGGAACAAAAAAAGAAAAGAAACAGAAAGTAGAAGGAGCCGAAGAACAAGAGAGAGAGCAAGCAAGAAGGAGAGTGCAAGGCATAGAAAATAGAAAGGAAATATAAAAGAGAGAGCAAGTGAGTGAAACCAAGATCAAAGAAATAAAAGAAGAAGTAAGGGAAATTAAAAGCAAAGAAGAAACAAGGGCCAAAATGCAGACCAGGGGACGCCGGAGAGAGAAGAGAAAGAAGAAAAAGGGGAGGAGGAGGCGTTGCCTCCGCCGGCCAGCCGCGGCCGCCGATCGTCGCACGCGCCACACCGGCAGACTCCCCACAGCCGGACGATTCAGACGACGCCCACCGCTCCTCCATCGGACTCCGGCAGACGGCGCGTGGAGGAGATCGGCGAGGAGAAGCCCGCAACGCTCCGACGCGATTTCCGGCCAGTCCCGACGACATTCCGGTGCGTGACCACCGCCGCCGCCTTCCTGGTGCGCTGATCTATCGTTCGGTGGGGGAGGTGTCGACCACCTCCCATCCGGTGAGTCTCCGGCGAGGTAAATCCCCTCTCCCTATTTTAAATTATTATTATTATTATTATTATTATTATTATTATTATTATTATTATATATTTATTTAATTTCTGATTTATTAATATTATTATTATTATTATTATTATATTTAATTATTTAATTTCTGATTTATTTATTTATTATTATTATTATTATTATTATTATATATTTATTTAATTTCTGTTTTAATTAATATTAATTATTATTATTATTATTATTATTATTTATTTATTTATTTTCTGTTTTTATATTTGTTGTTATTATTATTATTATTATTATTATTATTATTATTATTTGTTATTATTATATATTTATGCATTTTATGTCTATTATTATTAATATTATTATACTTATTTATTATTAATTATTATTCTGTGTTCATCTTATTTCTATTATTATTTTATTATTGTTATTATTATTATTATTATTATTATTATTATATGTTTATTATTATTATTATTATTATTATTATTATTATTATTATTATTATTATTATTATTATTATTCTGTTTTTACCATTATTAGTATTACATGTTTATTTTATGTTTGTTGATGTCATATTGTTGTTGTTGTTGTTATTATTATTATTATTATTATTATTATTATTATTATTATTATTATTATTATTATTATTATTATTGTGGTTAGTTATTATTATTTTAATGTCATTATTATTATTATTAGGATTGTGTTAATATTATTACTATGTTTATTATTGTTGATGTTATTATTTTATTGCTTTAATTAATATTGTCATGGTCATTATTATTATATTACTTTACAGCATTATTATTATTATTATTATTATTATTATTATATTATATCATTGCTATTAATATCATTATTTATTTTATATTATTATTATTATTTTACCTATTTATTATTGTCATTGTATGTTTATTTATTATTTATTATTATCATTATTATCATTTTATGGTATTATTATTATTAGCATCATTATTTTTATTATTATTGATCATTATAATTGCCATTTGCGTTTTTATATTCATTAATTCTCTATTTATTTATTTAATTAATTAATTAATTAATTTATTTATCACTTAATTTAATTTAATCCATTATTAACCTTTATTATTTTTCTCAATTTACTTTATTCAACTATTTATTTGCTTATTTATTTATTCAATTATTTATTTATTCATTATTAACCAATATTAATTTTATGCCATGATTGTAACCACGAGCGGCACACGGCTCGTCCAAGGAGCACGGTCGAGGTGAGTAGATTAGGGTTTATTTATTATTATGAAATATGTAATTATTATTTTGTTTTATTTTATTCGCTTGTGGTCTGTAATAACAAATGATTTTTCGACCGCATTAAAAAGAATCACCACACAAATGTTTTCTACAAAATGAAATTTGTCAATAAAACTGGACCAATGTCCACGTTTTCATTCCAAAACCAAAAGATTTAAATTGATTCAAGAATTTTATACTTTTTATAAAACAAGTAGTTGGGAACCAATGTTTTCACCTAAATAAATAGCCCGGTTTATGTATGTATTCTTATTATTATATCTTCCTTTTATGATTTTATATTTTATTTCTGGATAACTGTAAATATATTTTATTTATCGCTTTATTTGTTATTTTATTATTTTTTACTTGTTTGAATGCGCTTTAATTTATGGCATAACTCGTGTGAGAAGAGAGATAAAATAATTGATCCCAAAAACCCTTTTACATAATATTAACCAAAGGTATGAATAAGAGTGAGGTCCCGAACTCTCTCTGGTTTTGGCCTCATAAGGTTAGATTTATTTTCCGATGTTCTATCGGGTGGCGACTCCGTGATCCTGCCTTATGATAACCCAATAGACGCTCTCGTAAGTTGATTGCCAACAATGGGTTTGGATATATTTTTGTCCATTGCGAAGCGATCAGCTTTCACGAGTTTTAATGAACCTCCATCCGGTCTCGGGTCCTAAAAGCGGATTTCCGAGGGCCATCCGGATCGCGAGTGGGGTTTGGGCGCGTCACAGTGGCGACTCCACTGGGGACATCATGAGATTTTGCTCCGAAAATACCTTTGGTTAATCTAATGTAAATGGATTTAGGACCAAGAAATTTTATCTCTTTTCGAAAAATTGCATTGCATCATGCTAGAGCCTTATAATTATGTTAGTTTGGTCCCTCTATCATCCCCGGTGCGTTCCTGAAGCACGACCTCATTTTCACTCAATTTGGGGAAGTGTTAAGGATAATCACCAGCCCAAGCCTCGTACCTCAATGGTATATCAAATGGTGACCCGATCGGTCGTTATGCTCGTGATGAGATAGACCCGTCGTGCAGGGACCATGCTTGGGTAGCCTTAAAGCAACACCACCTTGACCAAAGCTCATATAATGGCAATAGATACTTTCCCTAGGTGGTATGTACCTTAATACAGTGCTTGCTACGTGGGTCATCGTGTATTAAACAAGATCAAACAAATTAAGTGGTCTTCTATGGAAAGCTTTAAAGCTTTGATAACCTCACCTTAATTTGGTTGAAGCGTCCAAATACACAATGGCCGAAAATCATACGTGTGCGCATCTTGAGAGACGTCATGCTCTAACACGCTCCTTGGGTCCCCCGTTGACCCACGGATTAAGCCCACCTAGGAAGAGACCGCACGACCTCCTGTGTGAGAGAGAAACGGTTGGGAGGAACTTTCTTCTTTTGTGTGTATTCGTGCTCGTGCATTATTTCTTTCTTTCGTAGTAAAAAAGGCATGTGTATTTTTTTTTCTCATGTACAATAATAGAATCTGTGCACTTTGTATATAAAATTGCTTGTATCATAATTTGTGAATATAAATATAACACGTTTGTCATGCATGCACATAATAATGCTTGTCGCAATACATACATATTAACATTCTTTATGACATCAATTGTGCGCCATTATCTGTATATACAGCATACATCATCGGATGTACATATTAACATGCATTATAGCAAGTATAAACATACTGTCCCCATGACAAAAAAAAAAAAAGAAAATCAAATAAAAAAAAATGCATTCACCATGTGTCATAGCATGTACATATCCGTATGCCCACATTACACATGTACATTAACATTGCGCCCTGGAACATACATATACTGTTGCATGTCATAGTGTGCACACATTAGCATACTTCATTAGACTAGACATTAAACACAGAAAATACCTTGCATTTTTCACATTGTATACCATATCATGAACATGTACTATCATACATGAATTATGTCATGTACATATAACTTCTCCATCATGCATGTTAGTCATTGTATATACCAATGCATGTCTTGAATGCTCATACCATGTAAATACGCATACTTTGTGAACGCTATTTGTTTCTTGCGACCACTTTCATTGTATATCTCGTGCTGCACACATACTCAACTTACAGTACATAGTCATTCGTATATTGAGTCCCAAGTTATGTGCATAATTTGTATATATTTTGCATTCTTATCTATGTGAGTTTTGCCATTCCTCGCGACTCATTAGTGCACATTATCTTGCTAGATCACCTTCATCTTAAGTCGCATACGTATTTTTGTCATGTCTAAATCAGGCCATGTGTACATGTATCATATATCTTGAATATTCATTCTCATGTTATACCATATTTTGTACTTATGCCATCGTTGTATGTTGTTTGCATGTACACTGTAAATTTATGTATGCATCATGCATTGTTCCCACATTCACACTCACTTATAATTTTTCGTAATATTTTACACACACACATCTTTGTACATATTTCATGTATGCATTTTTATACAATATGTTTTTACACATGTTTTGCACATATAGTTCCTTACATGTATTACTGGTATGCATGACACCATTGCATGCATCTTTCCCTGTACATGATTTTTAACACATAGCTTGCACATATTTTACGAAAAAAAAAAATCTTCTTTGTTGACTTGCATGATTTTTGTACATATACATTTTGATAGAGTTAAAAATTTTTGTGTTAAGTGGTACCCTAAAACGCTAACATGTTTGCACCTCATTAAGGTACCTCTGATTCAAGGTTTGACTCCGCCTAAGTAGTTCTCAATTATGAATGGATTTGATCTTAACTCTAGAAATCTGAGTTTCATTCCACTTTGAATTAAGTAAGGAGTACATATGTTTGGTCTTTAAGAGCTAGATCACATGAAAATATTTGACTATACCACGTAATGTCTAAATTTCGAGCACTTTTGGCCCGTTTTGAAAATAAACTGAAAAAAAGAAAAAAACTAGTTGCAATTAGGGGATTGGATGAAAACTCACTAAGAGCACTAGAACCTTTCCGATTACCCGTCAAAGCGACTCCTGGATAAGGCTGAATCTAGAAAATGATTTGGCACCTTTTCTTTGTATAGCTCTCTAAATGACCATTTCCTACCCTTATTTTACAATCGCTTGATAACCCCTTGAGCCTTTATTTTGGTATGCTAAATGCGTGCCAGTTTTGTTGTTACACACATTAAAACTACCTTTCGCCTAAAATGATTTTGGCTTCCCCTTTAGAAGAATGGCCGCTCTAGTAAAGATGGATGCACATTATGATATTCTCTTGAGCTATCAAAAATTTGCCCCGATGAAAATGGGTCTACATTTCGAGAAGAGAATCTCAGTCATCGATAATGTTGTGGGTTGAAATCACCCTGATAAGAATGGGTCTGCACGTCGAGAAGGGAATTTTGATCATTGACAATTTTTTTGAGCTATCAATAATCACCCTGATAAGAATGGGTTTACCCCTTGGGAAACGAAATTTTCAACCATCGATAATTTTTGGTCTACACTTCTGGAAAGGGGTTTGAATTATCGATAAACTTTTTGTGTAGTTAGAGACATGAGCTTGCGAAAACGAAAAAAAAAAAAGAAAGCAAAGAAGAAAAAAGAAAAAAAAGAAGAAATATGGTAGGGTCCAAGATAGTACCCCTTGACGAGTTCGGTGGTTATCTTTTTAACTAGATTTTTATGTTGAGCTTGATAATTCAGAGCATTATCGAATCCAAATTCAAGAGTATCTACATTGTATACAATTGGGATTGGGAATGGTCATTCCATCATCCAAATGAACGTTGCGGCCGTTTTTCTCTAGCGACCTGATCCTCCTTTGATAGCCAATTACCTAAGCCTAACGTTACAACCAAAGTAAGACCTATTGATTCTTGGTTTGGCCTTATCTAACTAGCGGAGATGACCTTCTAGTAAGGTTTGGTACGTAGGAAGAGGCGTATGGTGTCTCTTGAGCTTCAAGCGGGAAGCCACGAGTGCATTTTCATTCGAGTTGAGTCTTGTCCTCGACATTGCATCTAGAATTTGCTTTCAAATGATGAAAAACTTTGTTTTGGCCTTTGCACATACACACAGAGACTGCATGGTATGCCTCGTATTCACATGCTGATTCAGTAAACATCGATACTTACATGTTTACTTTCTTGCACTTCATTGGGAATGACTCCCGAATTCTTTTGATGAGATTGAATCAGTTGAGAATGTGGTTCATTCGCTCAAAGGCAGTTAGAAACTCGAGTTTGAGGTACCTAATAGGTTGCACTCATTTTATAATCTTGGGGTATTTCTTATCACTACCCATGAAAATGATACTTTGCGTACACTCTCAGCAATATTCTTTGTACATATGCTTTTTGCAAATGTTTTTACACATAATTGTAGCAAATATTCTCAATAAATAGTTTTACATGTACAATTCTTGGTGCATGTCCTTTGGCATAAGAGCTTTAGCGAATACATTTCATAAGTGCTTTTGACGCATGTGGCTCTTTATGGGCATATCCTTTGCCAGCATCTTGCATCCACATTTTTCGCATGCAGTACATACATGTATATAATTTTTTCTAGCCGTGTTTCATATACATAGTCGTAAGTGCACACATCGCACACACCCATTTCTTCACATAGCCTTCATGTATATAATGACTTCCACTTATCTTTGCATGTGATTCTTCACACTTATGCCAGTAAATGACTCCTTACCCTCATGGGTATGATCATGTGTATATATTTCGCATTCATAATCCCCTTGCGCATATTTTATGCTTTATCTTTTGCATGTATTTCTCACTCATGATCATTTGTGGCATATATGTCATGTACACAATTCTCTACATGCATTTTATATTTCTACACATACTACACAATTAAATTTCAGACATGCATAACATCGCGTGTCATTCCATACATGCATAACTCTTAGATTTCACACACGCATAACATCGCGTGTCATTCCATACATGCATAACTCTTAGATTTCACACACGCATAACATCGCGTGTCATTCCATACATGCATAACTCTTAGATTTCACACACGCATAACATCGCGTGTCATTCCATACATGCATAACTCTTAGATTTCATACATGCATAATTTTGCGTGCTATCTCATACATACATGGATTTTCATACGCATTTCATGATTACATAGTGTCCTATGTCTACTAGATGATATAGCAATCTCAACCTCGGGACTTCATATGTCGACGTTTCTCAAGCCCTCTGAAGAGGCACAATCTCAAGGTTCTCTTAAGAGGCAAATCCTTTCAAGTCCTTTGAGGAGGCCAAATATCAAAAACCTCTCAGGGGGCAATCATTTCAAAGTTGGAGGCAAATTTCCAAGTCCTCTAAGGAGGCACAACTTTTAAAGTCCTTGAGAAGGCAAAATCTAAGTCCTCTGAGAAGGCATTTCCAAGTCCTCTGAGGAGGCAAATCTCATAACATCCGCACTTTGTAAGTCTGGAGCAGACTCGGTGCAGCTCAGGAGAGCAATTCTCGCGTTTTGTAAGTCTGGAGCAGACTCGACGCATCACTTTCGCACTTTGTAAGTCTGGAGCAGACTCGGTGCAGCTCAGGAGAGCAACCCTCGCGTTTTGTAAGTCTGGAGCAGACTCGACGCATCACTTTCGCACTTTGTAAGTCTGGAGCAGACTCGGTGCAGCTCAGGAGAGCAACCCTCGCGTTTTATAAGTCTGGAGCAGACTCGACGCATCACTTTCGCACTTTGTAAGTCTGGAGCAGACTCGGTGCAGCTCAGAAGAGCAATTCTCGCATTTTGTAAGTCTGGAGCAGACTCGGCGCATCACTTTCGCACTTCGTAAGTCTGGAGCAGACTCGGTGCAGCTCAGGAGAGCAACCCTCGCGTTTTGTAAGTCTGGAGCAGACTCGACGCATCACTTTCGCACTTTGTAAGTCTGGAGCAGACTCGGTGCAGCTCAAAAGAGCAATTCTCGCGTTTTGTAAGTCTGGAGCAGACTCGGTGCATCACTTTTGCACTTTGTAAGTCTGGAGCAGACTCGGTGCAGCTCAGGAGAGCAATTCTCACGTTTTGTAAGTCTGGAGCAGACTCGGCGCATCACTTTCGCACTTTGTAAGTCTGGAGCAGACTCGGTGCAGCTCAGGAGAGCAACCCTCGCATTTTGTAAGTCTGGAGCAGACTCGACGCATCACTTTCGCACTTTGTAAGTCTGGAGCAGACTCGGTGCAGCTCAGGAGAGCAATTCTCGCGTTTTGTAAGTCTGGAGCAGACTCGGCGCATCACTTTCGCACTTTGTAAGTCTGGAGCAGACTCGGTGCAGCTCAGGAGAGCAACCCTCGCGTTTTGTAAGTCTGGAGCAGACTCGGCGCATCACTTTCGCACTTTGTAAGTCTGGAGCAGACTCGGTGCAGCTCAGGAGAGCAATTCTCGCATTTTATAAGTCTGGAGCAGACTCGGCGCATCACTTTCGCACTTTGTAAGTCTGGAGCAGACTCGGTGCAGCTCAGGAGAGCAATTCTCGCGTTTTGTAAGTCTGGAGCAGACTCGGCGCATCACTTTCGCACTTTGTAAGTCTGGAGCAGACTCGGTGCAGCTCAGGAGAGCAACCCTCGCGTTTTGTAAGTCTGGATCAGACTCGGCGCACCAACATCCGCACTTTGTAAGTCTTGAGCAGACTCGGTGCAGCTCAGGAGAGCAACCCTCGCATTTTGTAAGTCTGGAGCAGACTCGACGCATCACCATCCGCACTTTGTAAGTCTGGAGCAGACTCGGTGCAGCTCAAGAGAGCAACGTTCGCGTTTTGTAAGTCTGGAGCAGACTCGGCGCAAAACTTCCGCACCTTGAATCTTGGTAGCGATTCAGTGCAAACACTTTGAATCTTGGTAGCGATTCGGTGTAACTTCAGAACTTCCGCACATTGAATCTTAGTAGCGATTCGGTGCAAACACTTTCTTAGAACTTTCGCACTTTGTAATCTTGGTAGCGATTCGGTGCAATCACTTTGTAGCTTAGACAACAGCTCGGTGATGTTTCAGTACTTTCGCACTTTGAATCTTGGTAGCGATTCAGTGCAACCTCATAACTTTCGCGCTTTGAATTTTGGTAGTGATTCGGTGTAATCACTTTGTAGCTTAGACAACAGCTCGGTGATGTTTCAGTACTTTCGCACTTTGAATCTTGGTAGCGATTCAGTGCAACCTCATAACTTTCGCGCTTTGAATTTTGGTAGTGATTCGGTGCAAGCACTTTGAATTTTGGTAGCGATTCAGTGCAATTTCAGAACTTTTGCACTTTGAATCTTGGTAGCGATTCGGTGCAATCAATCAACGCAAGTCCTCTCCGAGGGCAAAATAACCCAAGTCCTCTCTGGGGGCAAATCAACCCAAGACCTCTCAGGGGGCAGTCACTCCTTCAAAGTCCTCTTATGAGGCAACTCCAAATGGTTAAACACCGATCCGGCTGAGGCCAGACACCGCACAGATTAGATGCCGAGACGAGGCTAACGGTACAAACCAGCCACCGTGCAGACTGAGATGAGGTTAGCGGGGCGCCAGCAATGGAACAGATCGCAAATAGAGGCTGTAGTCAGAGAATACTCCATCTCACAAACTCCGTGCAGGCCGAGACGAGGCTAGCGGAACACTCGTGGTAGAACAGACCACAGATCGAGGTTGTAGTCAAAGAGTACTGCACCTCATCGCCACCTTGCAGGTCGAGATGAGACCAGTACCCGTATCAAATTCATTCACCACTGAGCAGACCGAGACGAGGCCTGCCAGATGAAGACAGACAACCGTTTGCTCCTACGCAACGTCATCAAGATAAGGTCTGGTATCCTCAGGTAAGTAATCCTCTCTCTTCCTTCTTTGAATTTTGGCTCACCTAGGTGTCTAGCCACTAGCTTCTCCAAAATCGGGGGCAACTGTAGACACCGGGTTCTGAGTCAGATTTTGATGGCAGTTTTGGGTTCTTGATAAATTCCTCCAAACAAAAAAATAATAATAATAAATACATAAAATGTGTAGGTAAAATTCAAAATTCAAAATTAAAAGAAAAAATAAAAATTTAAGATTAGGTTAATTTAATTAGTTAATATTGTAAGATAAATTGATAATTAAGGTTAGTTAATTAATTAGTTAATGTTTTAGGATAATTGAAATTGAAAAAAAAATAAAATAAATAAATATAGGGTTTAATTAGATAAAATAAATGTCGTAGTTTAAGTAAATTAATTAAATTAAGAAAGTAGAAAAATATATTTAATTAGTAATGTTTAATTAATTAATGTGTTTAGTTTAAGTGTGTAAATTAGTTAAAATAGAAATAAATAAAAATAAAAAATAAAAAATAATAAAAAACGGAGGGACTTATTAGGTGAACCTATTTACCCTAATTTGGGGATATAAAAAGAAAGAGATGAGCAAAAGATCAGGGGGCTCTCTCGGCTGGACAAAAAATTGAAAGAAAAAATAAAGAAAGAGAGAGCAGGGGATTCGGCTGGAACAAAAAAAGAAAAGAAACAGAAAATAGAAGGAGCCGAAGAACAAGAGAGAGAGCAAGCAAGAAGGAGAGTGCAAGGCATAGAAAATAGAAAGGAAATATAAAAGAGAGAGCAAGTGAGTGAAACCAAGATCAAAGAAATAAAAGAAGAAGTAAGGGAAATTAAAAGCAAAGAAGAAACAAGGGCCAAAACGCAGACCAGGGGACGCCGGAGAGAGAAGAGAAAGAAGAAAAAGGGGAGGAGGAGGCGTTGCCTCCGCCGGCCAGCCGCGCCACACCGGCAGACTCCCCACAGTCGGACGATTCAGACGACGCCCACCGCTCCTCCATCGGACTCCGGCAGACGGCGCGTGGAGGAGATCGGCGAGGAGAAGCCCGCAACGCTCCGACGCGATTTCCGGCCAGTCCCGACGACATTCCGACGCGTGACCACCGCCGCCGCCTTCCTGGTGCGCTGATCTATCGTTCGGTGGGGGAGGTGTCGACCACCTCCCATCCGGTGAGTCTCCGGCGAGGTAAATCCCCTCTCCCTATTTTAAATTATTATTATTATTATTATTATTATTATTATTATTATTATTATTATTATATATTTATTTATTTAATTTCTGATTTATTAATATTTATTATTATTATATTTAATTATTTAATTTCTGATTTATTTATTTATTTATTATTATTATTATTATTATATATTTATTTAATTTCTGTTTTAATTAATATTTATTATTATTATTATTATTATTATTATTATTATTATTATTATTTATTTATTTTCTGTTTTTATATTTGTTGTTATTATTATTATTATTTGTTATTATTATATATTTATGCATTTTATGTCTATTATTATTAATATTATTATACTTATTTATTATTAATTATTATTATGTGTTCATCTTATTACTATTATTATTTTATTATTGTTATTATTATTATTATTATTATTATTATTATTATTATTATTATATGTTTATTATTATTATTATTCTGTTTTTACCATTATTAGTATTACATGTTTATTTTATGTTTGTTGATGTCATATTGTTGTTGTTGTTGTTATTATTATTATTATTATTATTATTATTATTATTATTATTATTATTATTGTGGTTAGTTATTATTATTTTAATGTCATTATTATTATTATTAGGATTGTGTTAATATTATTACTATGTTTATTATTGTTGATGTTATTATTTTATTGCTTTAATTAATATTGTCATGGTCATTATTATTATATTACTTTACAACATTATTATTATTATTATTATTATAATATTATATCATTGCTATTAATATCATTATTTATTTTATATTATTATTATTATTTTACCTATCTATTATTGTCATTGTATGTTTATTTATTATTTATTATTATCATTTTATGGTATTATTATTATTAGCATCATTATTTTTATTGTTATTGATCATTATAATTGCCATTTGCGTTTTTATATTCATTAATTCTCTATTTATTTAATTAATTAATTAATTAATTTATTTATCTATTTATCACTTAATTTAATTTAATGCATTATTAACCTTTATTATTTTTCTCAATTTACTTTATTCAACTATTTATTTGCTTATTTATTTATTCAATTATTTATTTATTCATTATTAACCAATATTAATTTTATGTCATGATTGTAACCACGAGCGGCACACGGCTCGTCCAAGGAGCACGGTCGAGGTGAGTAGATTAGGGTTTATTTATTATTATGAAATATGTAATTATTATTTTGTTTTATTTTATTCGCTTGTGGTCTGTAATAACAAACGATTTTTCGACCGCATTAAAAAGAATCACCACACAAATGTTTTCTACAAAATGAAATTTGTCAATAAAACTGGACCAATGTCCACGTTTTCATTCCAAAACCAAAAGATTTAAATTGATTCAAGAATTTTATACTTTTTATAAAACAAGTAGTTGGGAACCAATGTTTTCACCTAAATAAATAGCCCGGTTTATGTATGTATTCTTATTATTATATCTTCCTTTTATGATTTTATATTTTATTTCTGGATAACTGTAAATATATTTTATTTATCGCTTTATTTGTTATTTTATTATTTTTTACTTGTTTGAATGCGCTTTAATTTATGGCATAACTCGTGTGAGAAGAGAGATAAAATAATTGATCCTAAAAACCCTTTTACATAATATTAACCAAAGGTATGAATAAGAGTGAGGTCCCGAACTCTCTCTGGTTTTGGCTTCATAAGGTTAGATTTATTTCCCGAAGTTCTATCGGGTGGCGACTCCGTGATCCTGCCTTATGATAACCCAATAGACGCTCTCGTAAGTTGATTGCCAACAATGGGTTTGGATATATTTTTGTCCATTGCGAAGCGATCAGCTTTCACGAGTTTTAATGAACCTCCATCCGGTCTCGGGTCCTAAAAGCGGATTTCCGAGGGCCATCCGGATCGCGAGTGGGGTTTGGGCGCGTCACACCATGATAGAACCTTGCAAGTTAACAAAGGCAACTTGTGATAAAATCGTACAGACCTACATGCTCCTTAAGGAGACTTTTGAACCGTTATGGTAAAACTTTGCAGACTAACCTGCAGACTGTGATTCAACTCTTCAATATTCCATGGTAGAACCTTGTAGATTGATGAAATCAACCTGTGATAAAGCATTGCAAACTTGCATGCTCTTTAATGAGACTTTTTATTCGCTGTGGCAAAACCTTGGAGACTGACAAGCAAATTGTGATTGAACCCTTCAGTATGCCATGGTAGAACCTTGCAAATTGACAAAGGCAACTTATGATAAAACCTTATGGACTTATATGCTCCTTAAGGAGACCTTTGAACTATTTTAGTAAAACCTTTCAGGCCTAGATGCTTCTTAAGAAGACTTACAAATGGACTATGGTTGAACCTTTCATAGCTCTTTGGAATTCACTCAGTTAGTTATAGATTTTATGATTTACATAGGTAATGTTACCTTATTGCCTTTAGCATGGGTAAATAAAGATTATGCCATAGGTGTTTTGCAAGCAGAAGCCTATTAGCTTACCCTCTATAACAGAGTTAGCATCCTCGTGTTAGGTAATCTTGAGGCTGCATTGATTTGAGTTTGTTTGTTTTAAGTGTAATAAGCTTACTAGCGTGCCCTTTATGATCAGTGAAGCTTGCGAATTTTGAGTTGAAATGGGTTGAAGAGCGCATACTATTAATGTTGAAGTTTCCCCTTGCATAGGGTTCACAAGATGATATAATTATATTAAATGTGCTCTTTCTTTTTCTTTTTTTTTTCTCTGTTTTTTCTTTATTTTTTTAAAGAATAGCTTTTGACAGGGATACTCCCTGAATGCGACTTATGGCATTCGGCCTTTGAAGCTATAAGCTCTTCATGTTATCCTCGTAGCTTATCTGCTTTTTGAATGATTTGAGGGATACAAGCTTAAAAAAGCTTGTAAGCTTGCCCTTTATGGTCAATGAAGCTTGTGACCTTTATGGAGTGATGGTTGATTGAGGGCATTTGGTCTAAAGGTTGCAATAATTGAAAGACTTGTCCCCTGTATTTATAGGGGCGCATTTGATGCCTTTTTGTCCTGCATAGTGTTAGTAAAAAGAACATACACATGTTAATGATGCATTAATGCTTAAGAGCATGCATTTATGTAGGATGCATGATGCATGTGGGAAGGTAATCATATGAACATATGGTGATGCAAAGATGCATGTTATTTATGAGAAGGTAGGTAGGTATGCATGTGATAAAAATATGCAGGTGCACAAAATCTTTTTTTTCCTTATGTATATAAGGTGTTTGTTGCAGGCAAGTATGATGCAACTATCCTTGTCATGCACATATACATTTTAAAAGTATTTTATGTGAACTTGTATTGTACATAATCATTCTAAATTAGGCATTAATGAGGATGGTATATTTGGGGGGTGCCCTAACTTTAACCAACTCTTTTTTTTTTCCTTGCAGTGCAGTTCGTCGTTATCGTAGGTACTTTTTCTTTTTCTTTTTTCGTTTTTTAGTTGTCACATCTCTTTTAATTGCCTTAAATTTTTCTTGGACAATTTATTTTCAAGTTTTTTTCCCTTAGCGAGCTGTCTTAATTTTTACCTGGTGAACCACTTTAGGTTTTCACACTAGTAAGCTGTGCCAACTTTTGCTTAGGTAGCCCATAAGGGTTTTTCAATCTTACAGATTTTCTTTATTTCCATTTTCACTTTTTTCTTTATCCGTTCATTGAACTTTCAAGCAAAGTTGAGGTTATTGATGATTTTTCTTTGTAGGATACCTTTATCTTGTCTCATATTTTCATTTATAAAGGTTTTCTCATTATTATTATTATAGCGGTTGCAAGTTTCATTATAATAATGTTTATGAATAGCTATTTCATGTTATTTTGAATATCCCTAGTCATTTATTATTAAAGGCATAATAATAAATTAAGACTAGTATGAATTTGTTTGATAATCATGAAATGTTTATATGTTTATGGTGATGTAAATCAAACTTGTAAGTACTTGTTGGAGAACAAGGTACTGGATAGACCCACTATGAGATCACTACATAGGTTAACATTATAAGTGAACTCATAATAGTTATGTCATTGAATCATTAGACTTGAGATTATCACAATTTCATATATGAAGAACATCATGTTTAACATAATCATCATAAAAGTTATGATTGAACATGATGAAAATTATACAAAGGAAAGTGAATAATCAAGATGGAATTTGTCTCTCTCTTATGAGATAGATATCTAATGGGCTATTCGATAAGAAGGACTAAGAAATGTATGCTCATGCTCAAATAATTGATGCCATTTGATTTTATCAATCTACTTGATAATCTAGAAATTATATGTTTGAACAATATAAGGGTGACATTATCCATGACTTATATTCAAACTAGATATCACGTGATAAAAGGATTATAGTATGTTCTATTGGTTAGGTTAATATCGGACCATCAATCTTCATATTACTTTGGTAGTCATAATGCCTTGCTAGAGGCCGTTTATGACTTGTGGGCCTATTATGGGATTGGGCCTGCTGCGAATGAAATATGAGCCTATTGGGTTGTATATTTAGAACACAATAAATGGGCTATGGTTTAATGGGCCTGGATAACCCCCTTATCTTTTATGCCACCACTCAAAGATTTTTCATTAAAAATTCTATCAGCACTAGACATAATGTCGAACTTCTCATATTCTTCGTCTAATTTCTTAAAGTGACCCACAATATTGTCAACTTTGTTTTGAATAGTATCATTTCCATAAACCTTACCATAATAATACCTTAAAAATTTAACCTTAAATCTAGGATCTAATAAGGCTGCACATTCCAATATGGCATTATATTCAGTCAATTACTTATCAAACTTGTCCTGTATTGATCTGACAAAATTAGATAAAATACCAAGTTGCCCTTGTGTTATTTCTAGAAATTTAGAATGAATTTTATCCTTTAAGAAACAAATTTGAAGTTGGTATTACAGTGGTTGAAAGCATGCATGTTACATCATAAAAGACTTTTAAGAACTTATAAATCGCTTCCACATTCCCCCAATCATCATTTGGAAGTCCATAGGTGTAAACACTGGGTCCTGAGGCAACTTTTGTCAGAATTACCCAATGAAAATAATGTTGCTATAAAATAGCCAGAGAATAGAAGCACGGGGCTCTCTCTAGGTTTTGTGTTTTTTAAAAGAAAATTTGATTTTGAAATAAAAAATGATTCTTTTAACTGCTCTCATCCGAAATTTTCAATGCCTTAAAAAAAGGTCTCTTCTCAAGGCTTCTATTTTCTAAAATTAAAATATATATTAAATAAAAATTAATATTAATAAAAAAGAAAAGAAAAGAAAAGAAATAAAGAAAAGAGAGGGATTAATTAATTAAATATATGTAACATTATAGGAAAATACATTAGATAAACCAAAAATAAATAAGAGGATATTAACGGATAAATAAAGGCAGAAAAAAAGAGGAAATCAAGGGAAAAAATAAAGGAGAAAACCTACCTAAAATAGGATATAAAAAGAAGAAAACCTAGAATAGAATAGGAGGGTGGCGGATCAAAAGAAAAAGAGCAGAAGGAAAAAAAAAAAGAGTGAGGCAGAGAGAGCACAAAAAAGAAGAAACATAAAAGGAAAAGATAGAGCACACGAGAGGGGCCAAAAAGAGGTATAATGGCTTGAAACTGGTATAGTAGTGATAAGTGAATTCTGTAGAGTCACTTGTGCGGTTTTGGTGTGAAAATGACAGGTTGAGTACCTTTGATTGTAGAGGAATTAAAAGGTTGAACGTGCTAGAGATATAGAAATCTTAAGATGGGTGACCCTCTGGGAAACTCTCTAGTTGAAAATGACAGCAGGTAGCTAAAATATTTTACTGGAGCATTAGACTATATGAGTTAAGAGGAGTCTGGTGATGTAATTTGGTGCAAAAATGAGGTCAAAAAGGTCGCCGAAAGTCAAACTGAAGATAGGGTATAGTTTGGTTCGAATAGTAACTAGGTTTGACCGAAATTTGACCAAGACTTTAAAAATAGTAAATGATGTCTAAAAAGTTATCTAAATGCATAGATAGACTCAGAATAGTGCGTAGAACAGTTTAGTAGTGAAAAAAGTTAGGGGTGAGCAAATTTCGGTTCAAACAGAAAAATCGAACCAAACCGACTAATTTTTTTTAATTTGGCTCGTTTTTTTATTTTTTGGTTTGGTTTTGATTTTACAATTCCACAAATTTCAGCTATTTTGATTCAATTTGGTTTTGGAAGGCAAAAAAAAAACCGAACCGACCGAACAATTATTAATATAATTATTTTTTCCAATTTTTACAAAAATAAATTTTATTTTTGTATTTCTTGATCCAATCTAAGGGGCTTGAAATCAAATTAAATATATGTACATTTTTTAATTTGGATATTTTTATTTTAGTTTAATGATTTCTAATTTTGTATAATTTTTAAACAATTTTTTTAATTATAATTTTGAAATTTCGGTTTTATCGGTTAACCGAACCAAAAAATATTGGTTCGGTTTGAGTTTGATTATTAAGTGATTTCGATTCGGTTTGATTTTTCCAAATCCTAATAAATCGATTTTCGGTTAGTTCGATTCGATTATTGAATCGAACCGACCGTTGCTCACCCCTAGAAAAAGTAATTTTATAGATCGAACTGATTTAATTGAACCGTACTGAAAATCGACCTTGAATGAGATGAAATCAAGGGTCAATTGAGCTATTAAGAGCAAAAAGAAAGTTAAGGATAAAAAGTGAACAAAACCGGTTCAATTAGTGAATCGGACTGCTCGGACCAGTTTGACATTAGTCTGATTAGTTTGACAAAGGTTTGACTGAGCTCTAAATGATGCTATAGACCTCAGAAAAATTATCTGAAAGTATGAATTTTCTTGAAATATTATTGAGAATCAAATGGTAATGAAAAATAAATTTACGGTGAAATAGAAAATTGAGATATCGCAATGGTAAGAAATTACTAGACCGAAAATTGATCTCTGATTAAGCTAAAATTTTATGTGGAGACTAAATTATATATTTTAAGAATTATGGAACTGATTTTGGGAAGAATTGAGCTTGGAAAGTGATAAAAATCATTTTTGGTTGCAAAATTGGCTTAAAACCAACCCCTGAATTACATATTTCTCTAAAGAAACCCCTAGAAATCCGGCAGCCTCCTCCCTCTCTTTCTTGGACAAATTGAACTCCTCCTCCTCCATGGATTTTCTTCATTTCTCTTCCATCATTCCCAACAAATCCAACCTTCCCAAGTAATTTCCAACCTCTATTTTCAATGATGGTGGTCTCTAAAGCTCATTTGAAGTGAAAGAAGTGGAAGAAAGTATGTGGAAAAGTTTATGTGTCAAATTGAGGTATGTAAAGTTGATATTTTTAAATTAGTTTAAAGGTTCAAATAGGTATTGTAGGATGTCCAGAGTTTGTTTATGCAATTATATTGCAAAAAAGAAGTAAATTTATGGTGGTTTATTTGATGTTTCTATTCGACCACTTAAGGAATATAAGGAAAGTGATGGTGTTTTAAGGAGCCAAGGCTATAGAATGATGTTTAAGATGTGGAGAATAAGAAAATAAGGTTAGGGGATACAATACCCTCATTTTTCCATATTAAAAGTATGATTTTTGGTTATGTTTAAACATAAAGTATGTGAAATATGTATGTTTAACTGAATTAAACCATATATTCATGTCTAGAAAGGTTAAAAATGAGATTTTGAATGATTAAATTGAAATAAAATAAACTTTATACCATGGACAACATGTAGGCCGAATGGTATGTTTAGGTATACATAGGTATACTTTGTGATCTAATGGCATATAATCATATATTTAAACTTATTAACATGTGATTTAGCTCATTAAGTGATAAATTAATGAAAAATAAATTGGAGGAGAAAAATAAATGCTTAGCCGAATGGTATACCTATGGTTTACCATGGCATACTTTAATTTTAATGCATATAAATGGTATATTCATAATGTTTGACATGAGATCTAGCTAATTTAATGTTTAAAGGAAAGAAAAATAAATTTAATGAATACGTAATGACATGGCCAATGATAATCTTAAGGTTATAAATGAATATTTTGTGATATAATGTTATTTTAAGGTATAACTAGGTTAATTAATATGAAATTTAACTAAATGAGTGATAAATGGGATGAAAGTAATTTATGGTGAAAGAATTCCACCTTGGCCGAATGGTATATATAAGAATAATGTAATGTTATTTGATGATTTATTAAAATTAAAGGTATAAAATGTTAATGGAATAAAAATTAAGTGTATAGTAATTTAATTGATAATTTTAGAATGGAAATTGAATGTGTTTACATGGAATGTAACATTATGTTTATGATGAAAAGTATATAATGTGTTATATTTAATTTATGTCATGGCATGATTGATGCTAAAATGGAATGATTAAGTGATTTATAAATGATTTGATGTAAAAAGAATGGAATGGTATGGTTATGTTCCATTGATAATGTATATTGTGACTTAATAATAGATAAGTGGAAAGATTAATGCCCTTAGTAGTAGTCTAGTGGTTAAATCTAGCTTAGGATATAGTTGTCTAGCCATAGGGACACTATACAGTGATAGTAAGTATGACGTCTCACCCATTGTAGGCCAATAATGGTCCTACTGAAATGATTGAAATGTATTAAAATGTTGAAATGTCAAATGAAATGAAATGAAATGTAGGGGTTGTCCTCCGGGGTCCCTCTAAAATGTATTGAACCATGAAATGTAGGGGTGTTCCTCCAAGGTCCCTCTAAAATGTATTGAATCTATAGGGTTCACGTCTTATGTATCCAGTTCAAAGATTTCTGCCAGAGTTATACTAGGGGGCAAATTAAGAAAAATGGATTAAAATGAGATTGTTTGAGAAATACAGTGAAAAAAAGGTAATAATGGAAAAATGGATAATTAAATGGGTATATATGTAAATAAGTGATAAGATAAGATAAGATAAGATAAGATAAGATAAGATGAGATGAGACAAGATAAGATATGATAAGGATTAAAATGAAATTTGATTTAAAAGTAGTATTTTAAAGACTAATTGGTAATTATGTAAAAGATTGAGAGAATATGATAAAAATGGAATTAAAATGATCAATTTGAAGTTTAAATGGAAATTGGAGTGAAAAAGGACTTAATTGAAAGAAATAAAAAGTTTAGGGGTAAACTAGTAATTTAGTTCATAAATGAATTGAATAAAGGTTGATAATGTAATTTAGTCACATTTTAAGGACTTAAGTGTAATTTGAGGACTAAACGGTAATTTGCATGTTAATTAATGGATTAAATAAGTAAATAAGATAAATTGGCAGCAATTTTATAAATATGAGAAAATTAGGGGCAAAATTGTAATTTAGCAAAGGTTTAACGACTTAAATATAAATATGACATAGTTGGAGGACTTAATTATAATTATGCCATAGTTAAGGGATCGAAATGCATATATATATTTTTTAAGGGTACTGATTGTATAAATGATTTAAAGTAAAGATTATTGTATGTAAATAATCGAATGGAATAAATAATTGCCTAAAGGTAAATTTGTAATTGTAGTAATATTTTAAGGACATAAGTGTAATTTAGTAAAAGAATAATTTTTATAAGGACTAAGTGGTAAATTGCATGTTAAATAATAAAATAAATATGATAATAAGCTAATAATGGCATTATTGTAAATAAGTGAAAAGTGAAGGACAAAACTATAAATTAGTGAAAGTCTAAGAACTTAAATGTAATTTATTAATAGTAATGTAAAATAAGGGATTAAAAGGTAATTGACAGGTAATATGAATGTTAATTTTATAATAAATTGATAATAGAGAAAATAACGATATTACACTAATAATGAAGTAATATTAATGTTATTGTTAATAATAGTATTTATGTTAATATTATTATTTGTGATAACATCAATATTCATGTTAATGTTAATATTAATAAAAATATTACAGTTAATGTTAATGTTATGATGATGACAATAAGATTAAATGTAAGAAAAATAGATGAGCAATATCAGTATCAGTAAATGAGCGAAAAATGTCATTGTGGTAATAAGGATTGTTGACACTGATTACGGAAAACATGTATATGAATTTAGATCTGTATAGTTAAATTAAAGAAATGAATTGAATTACTTAAAGAATTGACAACGGTAAAAATAATGTTAATAATGATAATGAAGTCATTAGAATTATTAGGGAAATGTTATATAATGTATAGAGTTTTAGGCTTATGTAATTAAAGTATTAAAATAGATGTATCTAATTGAAATTAAATAGATAAAACTGTATGAATATATTGTGATTATATTACAACTACTATAATGGCACTGTAAAAGAAATGATTAAAAATATGAATTATTCAATAGTTGGTACTGTATCCAAATATAGACTGTAACTGAGTAAATAGGTTATGAATAAAAATGAAGAAAACTGATGAATACAAGGAATGTTATTGTAATTGGTTATTAAATGAACCGATTGAATATAATGGTGTGAATGTTAAGGTCAATAGAATAATGAGATGATGAAACTGTTATTTGAAACAGTAAAGTTAAAATATTGTTACATAAGATATAACGATAACGACTGAAGTTAACATTTATCTTAAATATTGAAATAAAGTATAAATGAAGTAAAAGTTAAAAGAATTGATGTACATATAGTTTAAATGAAGAAAATACTTATGTGCTCATGCATGTATATATTTAATTAGTAGTAAAAATTTAGGATATGGATCCACCATTGGGCATTATTAATGCTTAGCACGTAGTTTGGTTACTGTTTGCAGGTTATAGAAAGTAAAGAAGGAGCAGTGGCCGAGGTTTACTGATGATCAAAAGAATATTCGACAACAAGGATAAAGGTATAGGCATGGCATGTATATGACTGCAATGGATGAACACAAGATTGTACAGGATAGGTATATGAATTGTGTGTCTGTATGTCTGTTATATTGTTGTATTTATATGAATGTTATTGTTGAAAAAAAAAATCACTGAATCTGATAAGTGCATTACAGTGTATTTCAGTGTAGTGTTGTGACATCCGATATCTGTACCATTTATGGGTATTGAGTGTTACATAGAGGGCACAAAATAAAAGGTACACACAGAGCAAACAAAAAACCATAAAATCGGTTCACTAATTTCTAGCCAAAACCAAGAGAAAGAGCAAGGAAGAGAAGGCATAAAGTACTTGATTCCCTAGGTCTTGGAGCTAAAAACTGAGGGTAATATTCATAAGCCTTTAAAACCCTTGATTCCAGTGTTAGCTTTATTTACAGTGATTGTTTATTTATCTCTCTATTATTCTTTGTTTTTTTTTGTTTACTTTGATTTGTTTGATCTAATCTTGTTTCTTATTTATTTCTTGTGTTTACTGTTATTTTCACTCATTAATCTGTAAAAACCAATTAAAATCATATAGAGTTTGTGTAAATTAGTATATCGATTTTTCTTCCACTGTTCATCTTCTTCATTTTTTGTGTTTCAATTTTTCACATTTCTTGATTTCATGATTCAATATTTTATGCATTATTTCTTGTTCTTTCTTGTTTGGCTAGTTTTAATTGATTTTATGCATGAATTAAGCTTTCCCTTGTGTTTTTTTTTTTTGCCTTAAATGCCATTTTTGTGAGATCTGTGAATTTTTTGGGCTAGATGCGGAGCTGTTCCAGTCATTGCCTGCGCGCAGATAATGACAGACAGCCATTGGTGACCGCTTATTGCTCGCCTGGCTTTGCCCGTCCCTACGTTACTGCACATATATGCTCTAGTTCTTTTTTTTATTATTATTTTTATTTTAGCATGTTTTGCATGGCATGCTACTCTCTCTTTTTCGTCCCTATCATGCATGTCTTGCAAGGTTTCTTTTCATTTGTTTGGCCACTGTCACTTTGCATGCATTTTGTAGATTTTTCATATTTCACTTATTTAATTCTCTTCATTTTACACAAATTCCATTTTATCATTTTATTGTCATTTTTATTTTGCGAGTATATTTTGAGTATCATGTTAATTTGTTAAATTTATTTAGTTTGATGATGATGATGATGCTTATTATTATTATTATTATTATTATTATTATTATTATTATTATTATTATTATTATTGTTGTTGTTGTTGTTGTTGTTGTTGTTGTTGTTGTTGCTACTATTTGTTAAATGGCATTTTTGCATGGCTTTTCTTCTTTTTTCCTTTATTTTGCATGGTGTTGTTCACGTCTTTATGTCCCTGCATTCTTTCATGATTTTGCATTTGTAAATATTTGTTTTGGGCCACTGTTTCCTTTTGCCTGCATGCATTATTATGGCCACCTTGGAAACTTCATGCATCTCACCTTCATTGTTTATTTGCTTCAATTAGTACATACTGCACTCTTCTTCTATTATAGTTATGTTTATTTTGTTTAACTATTTATTTATTTGTTTATTTTTATTGCATTTCTAACTATTTATTTCCTTTTGTTCTTTGTCGATTTAACGAACCCATATGCATACGTGCATTTCTCATGAATGGAGATTCGGAGGCCATGAAGCATGGGCCACAGTAATCCCTTTTGTGTTTGTAATTCATTTATTTTTTATTCCTTTCCTTTACTTTTATTTTGGTTTTGAATTGTAATAATAAAAGATTTTTTGCATGCTTAACATAAAATTCATCTAAAAGTTTTATACAAATAAAATGGGCTTTTTCGGATTAATGTCCAATTTTCTTCCCAAAATAACACATAAAAAAAAGAGTTATTGTTTTCATCAAAATGGGATTACTCATCCCTTTTTTCCTAAAACTTGTCTAAGAACTATTAATCTCTTTTGTAAAATATGCATACGGGAACCAATGCTTCCATCTAAATGAATCTTCCCTGTTATGTATGTATCTTACTCCTTATTTTTATGGACTTTGTATATTTTTTTGGGACAATTGTAATTGTAATTACCGCTTTCTTTATGTGCTTAAATTGCGCCTTTATTTATTTGCATAATTTGTGTGAGAAAAGAGATAGAAAATTAATCTTAAAAATTCATTTATATTAAAATTAATCAAGGTATAAGTAATATAAAATTATTCTTAAAATTCATTTATATTAAAATTAATCAAGGTATAAGTAAGAGTGATGTACCGAACTATCTCAGGTTTTGGCTTCATAAGGTTAGAACAATTTTTTTAATATTTTATTGGGTGACGACTCCATGATACTTGCTTTATGGTGCCCAACTAAAGCCTTCATAGGTTGATTGTCAACAATGGAATTTGAATGCTCCTTTCTATTGTGAAGTGGCCAATCTTTACGAGTTTTAATAAACCTTCTCGGACCCTAAAAGTGGGCCTCTGAGGTCAACGGAGTTTGGCATACGTCACAATAGGTTTTTGTTGTTTGATCTTTACTCTCAAAATAGTCAAACACAGTCTTGTAGTAAAGAGCACTATCAAGCATTTTAAATGTAGAGTTCCATGTCACAAGCATATCAAGTCTAAACCTTTTGTTGCCTTTCAATTGAAAATTCTTTTGTGCAATATTAAAATTTTCTTCCTTGTAATTGATGATCTATTAATATACTTTATTATCTCTCTAATTTTAATGACAACATCATCAATTTCTCTTATACTAGATTGCACAATCAAGTTCAAAATATGGGCATAACAGCGGGTTTGAAAAAAAATCTCCACCACATACAAGAGATTGTTTAAGCATAAGCCGATTCTTAAGAATGGACATAATAGAGTCATTGTATGATGCATTATCACATGTAATTGTCAAAATTTTATAGTTAATTTTCCATTGAGATAAAAATAAATCAATTTCATCTGCAATACATATGCCATCATATGGAAGGAGGTTAATTTCACCCATGGTCACCGAACTATTGGCCATATTAGGCAAAAGTAACAAATAAATTTTTTTCGTAAAAATTACTGAACTTAGCACAAATATATAGAAAAAACACTTTGACCATTTTCCAGTGAATGGCTCACTAAAAAGTCCACGTGGCATATATAGTCAGCATAACCTACATTAGTGGCATGTCATATGGCGCCTAGTTAGCATCATACATGGTGCACCTGCCACGTCATCTATCATGTGGACGGGAAATGTGGGATAATTTGCCATGTCATCATGCCATATGGATATGATGACGTGGCATGATGAAAATACAAATTTCCCAATGGATGTTCGACACTTGTCATTTATAAAAAAATTTCAAAAGCAGAAAGTTATTCTTGCTAAACTAAAAAAAAAAAAACCCTAAGCAATAGAAATTGGAAGCTATCCTTTTGCGTCGTTCTAATCTCCCTGTCCCTTGCCCACTTCTTTTTGTGCCATTGCCTAGTTCTCCACCGCCACAAATAGGAAGGATCCACCAACCATGATGTTAAATAAAGGTAAACGAAATGAGAAAGTGAAGCAAAAAATTCTTCTCTCTCCATCTTATTGAAAAATCACATATCTCTCCCTATTTCCTTTGGCTTTTTGCACAGATGTTGTTGTAACAAATTCTCATTTTTGTATATCGTTAAAGTGAAAGTGAGAGGTGGGGCTACTTAGCTTAAAAGAAGGCTAAAAATGGACCACCTTGTACTTAGTACTCCATGATATGATAAGTATATTTATTGTTAGTGGGTTCCATTTGTAGGCTAGATCTGTTTAATCTTGATTCCATTTTAGATTCTTTGTCTTTTATTAAGAAAGTGTGTAAAATGCATATTAAAATTGAGGCTTCATCTTGATATGAAATCGACAGCTAATGCATAAGTTTTTAGACTTTTTTAGTGAAATAAAATATTCGTTGTGTTTAGGTTTATTTTTTAATTTAAATTTTGCATGTGACTACAATAATTTTATACTGTCATTTTTTAGGCTCTACATAGTATTTTAGTGTTTTAAAAATTTTATTTCAAGTTAGGACTCTATGTGACGTGCGCTGAACCCCATCGACCCCGGAGGCCCGCTTTTAGGGTTCGAGAGAGGTTAATAAAACTCGTGAGTATTGGTCACTTCACAATAGATGGGAAATCACCCCTATTCGATTATTGATGACAAAATTACAAGTGTGCCTATTTTAGGCAACAAAAAGTATTTTGGAGTCGCCACCCAATAAAATATTGAGAAAGTTCATCTAGCCTCATGAAGCCTAAGACTAGAGTGAGAATTTAGGACATCACTCTTATGTCCACTTTGGGCAACAAAAGGTATTTTGGAGTCGCCACCCAATAAAACATTGAAAAAGTTCATCTAACCTCGTGAAGCCTAAAACTAGAGAGAGTTCGGGACATCACTGGGACATGCGCTGAACCTAGCAAAGGCCCTCTTAGGCGAGATCCGCTTTTAGGGCTCGAGGGATTGGTTTGCGTCTTTTGATCTTAGGTGCCATGAGACGTCTTGGATTCCCTACCCAATAGAACATTGGGGAGTTCATCTAGTCTCATGGTACCTTTAGGCACCTTTGAGATATTTTGGAGTCGCTACCCAATTGACGAGAAATTGGAAAAGGTCATCTAATCTCTATGGTCTAAACCAGAGATGGTGTTCGGAACTTCACTCTTATTTATATCTTGGTTAATTATAAATGAGTTTTTAGATTTATAAAATTATATTTCTCATATCACACGATTAATGCATTTAATTAAAAAGCGCATTACAAGCATTTGAAAACATTAAATAAAAGCTGTAAAGAAAGCATTAAAGTAAAGCGGTAAAGAAAGCGGTAAACACATCAAGTACCCAATTACAAGGGAGAAATTGGGACAAAATACAATTCCAAATGAAAGGAAGTCAAATTGCCCCAAAAATAATTGATTACAAGGGCCAATAAGATATATAAACATAAATTTAAAACAAACAACAAAGTCAAGCATAAAAAACGACATACATAAATCGGGATATTTATTTGGTTTAGGAATATTGGTTCATTTACTCTCACTTAAAGGGAGATCGAAGAGTTGTTCGATTATTAGTTTGAAAACTGGGATGAGTGATCCAATTTTTGAGAAAATTTAACTTTTCGTTTTAATTTGTGACATTTGACTAAAATGAAGGACATTGGTCCCAATTTTAGTAGTAAAAATCCCAATTTAATTATAAAAATATTTTTGTGATTTTTATCTTACATGTGCATAAAATGAAAATATTTTATTTACAAATAAATACAAACACAAAAAGGGGATAGGAAAGGTCTCACGCAAGCGGTGTGGTCTTCTACTCCGTGCGGTCACGGAAGTGCTCACGCGAGGCAAGTTACGTTTAAACCCCAAACAAGGAAAAACAACAATAAAAATATTTGTAATAATTCTAAAATTAACAAAATAAATATAAAGTCAAAATAAATATAAGACATGTTAATTCAATATACAAATGATTCACGTGCGAAAGAAATTAAAAATAAGTAATGTAAAAACCTAAGAATAATAATAAAAACAATGACAAAGCAATAATAATAATAATAATAATAATAATAATAATAATAATAATAATAATAATAATAATGATGATGATGATGATGATGATAAAGAGGAAAAGACAAAAGTAAAACACTATAATAATAATAATAATAACAATAATAATAACAATAATAATGGCAACTAGATAATAATAATAATAATAATAATAATAATAATAATAATAATAATAACAACAACATTGACAGCAACAAAAAGGTAAGAGCCCACAGTGAAATAATGATAATAATAATAATAATAATAATAATGATAATAAATGCATGGTAATGGTGACAGAAAACACATGATAGAAAAAAGGAAAACATAAATATGTAATGACATTGATAATAATAATAATCATAATAAACATTATGGCAACAGGATGATAATAATAATAATAATAATAGTAGTAGTAGTAGTAGTAGTAGTAGTAGTAGTAGTAGTAGCAGCAGCAGCAGCAGCATGGTAATAATAGCAAAGATGGCATTAACAGTGGTGGAATATTAACAATAACAATAATAAATAAAATGAAATGAGATGAAGAAAATGGGCTAAAAAATGTTTACCCTCAGAATTTATAGAGTGGAGAAATGATGTCTTGATCCATACTCCTTGTCGAGTTTGCGATAATAAACACATAAAATATTTGAGAAAATCTACTTTCTTAACAAAGAAAAGTCAGGAAAATAATTTTTGATGGAATGATCAAATCAAGGAAATTAATTTTCCTTACTCAACCCAAACCAAGAATAAAATCTTTTAAAGAGAAGAAGAAAAATTGATTCCTAAGATTTTCTTGAAATCCCTTTTTTCTTCCTCCCTCGTCTGCCTTTTTTTTTTAGTGAGAAAAAACTTCCTTTTGGTTTTTGAAAGCAGCTCCCCCCTTAGGAAAATGAAGACACAGCCCCTTTTAATTTCTTCATCTCCCAGAATGAAAAAAACCAAATTAACTTTTCTAATTTTATTTTTTCAAAATAACCCCAAAATGTGAAAAAAGACCTGATTTTTGCAGTGCTTGGACTGCAAAAATCAAGTTAGAAAGCATCAAGTGCGGCCTTGTGTGAGGTCGCATCTCACTACTAAAGTGAGATATGAGGCCGCATCTCACCAAAGTGAGATGTGTGCCTCACGTGAGGCCGCACAAATTCACAACTAAACTATATATATATATATATATATATATATATATATATATATATGTCAAATTCTTCTTCTTCTTTTTTTTAAGATTAAATCTTTTTTTTTAATTAATTAATTTAATTCCTTTTATATATACTTTTTAATCAAAATTTTTTGATATATAAAAATAACACTTCCTACCATTTTTTATTTCTATTTTATTTTTTAATTAATTTTTTTTATAATTAATTTTTTTTATAATTTTTATTATATATATTTATTTGTCTATTTTTTATTTAAAAAATGAGGGTTTCGACAAGAAAAATATCATCTTCGATATTTTTGCCTGTGAATAGGCGACGCTTTCATCATCGGGTAATTCTGATCTTGGATCGTCCCGAGATCCGGTATCTACAATCACTCTCACTTGTACCTTGATTAAAGTTTATAAATGAGTTTTTTTTTAAGTTAAATTTCCATCTCTCTTCTCATACAATTTGTATAATTAAATTAAAGTGTATTTCAAGCTTTGAAACGAAAGCGATAAATAAAACAGTAAACAAAGGAATAAAAAAATTAACTTACAATGGAAAAGGGGTAGAATACAACAGTAACAAATAATATATATATATATATATATATATATATATATATATATATATATATATATATATATATATATATATATATATATATTATATCAAATTTTTCTTCTTCTTTTTTAAGATTAAATCTTTTTTTATTATTTTTTAATTAATTAATTTAATTCCTTTTATATATACCTTTTAATCAAAATTTTTTGATATATAAAAATAACACTTCCTACCATTTTTTATTTCTATTTTATTTTTTAATTATTTTTTTTATAATTTTTATTATATATATTTATTTGTCTATTTTGGATTTAAAAAATGAGGGTCTCGACAAGGAAAATATCATCTTCGACATTTTTGCTTGTGAATAGGCGACGCTTTCATCATCGGGTAATCCTGATTTTGGACCGCCTCGAGACCCGGTGTCTACAATCACTCTTACTTGTACCTTGATTAAAGTTTATAAATGAGTTTTTTTTAAGTTAAATTTCCATCTCTCTTCTCATACAATTTATATAATTAAATTAAAGTGTATTTCAAGCTTTGAAACGAAACCGATAAATAAAACAGTAAATAAAGGAATAAAAAAATTAACTTACAATGGAAAGGGTAGAATACAACTGTAACAAATAAAGTGAAAGGAAAAGCAAAATAGAAAATAAATGACAAAAGGTGTGAAGTGAAGGAATGAACCAAACCAATGTCTCCAAATCCCTCAATCGTCGAAATTTTTGCTCATTAGCAATACTCAATCAAAAAAAGAAATATTATATGCCAAATAAAAACATAAGAAAGTAAAAGTTAGCAACATTTTATGAAAATTAAATAAATAAATATGAATAGACATAATACTGAAACTAAAGAAATAAAAATAAATACTAACATGGCAGAATAGTATTACTTACATTAAAAAAACATATTAAAACATAGCATGCAAATATGGCATTAAAGTAAACAAGAAAAAGATGAACAAAAGAGGAAAAAAAAGGAGTCAGGGATGGCCCAAAGGAGGAGGCACAGCCCAAATTAGGAGAGATAGCCAATTGGAGAACGACGTACGGGAGGAAAAGGACTTCGCCACGATGAGGGACAGGCGTTGGTCAAGTCTTCTTCCTGTCTATCATTTTCAGAAACGTTAAAACCCCATTTTTGAATATATTAAGCTTATTCCAATGTATATCTATACGTATTTCTAGCCCATTTTTACACAATCATGTCCAAAACATTCTACAAAAGAGATATATAATTAAAATAATACAAATTAAAGGCAAATCAATCAATTCACATTTTTGAATATTATGGAATTAATGCACATATAGTAAATCTTGGACCCAGAATATTACCCTCAGCATATTAATCTTTGAAGAGTAAGAAAATGCTGAGTAACTTCTTTCAGAATTTCATGAGAACAATTTGAAAATAACTGAAGATTTCACTTTCTCTCTCAAAAAGCTTTTAAGACAATTGAATTAAGAGAATACTTAAGAAAAGAGAATTAATTTCTCTTCCTCAAATGAATCTCTTCATTCAAAAATCAAAACCCATTTCAAAGAGAAATTTTCTTCTTTAGAATTTCTTCTCACTGAAATTCTCCTCCTCCCCTTAATTCCTTCCTTCTTATCTCTATTTATAGCCTAAAAAATCCCTTGATTTTCTAGGCTTAGATTTATCCTTAAGGATAAAGTCAAAACTTTTCAATTTATCTTTAGGGATAAAATCTAATATTTTCATTTTATCATCAAAAGGCATCAAACTTATCTCAAAATCAAGATTTGAATTAAGAAATATCCCTAGATTTCCCATTGAAGGAAATTTGGAAATTGGGCACATATCACGATCGACGGGCATCCCTCGTGTAAGGGACGGCCGTTGGTCGAGAGAAGGCAAGAATTTAGGATTTGCCTCTCCCAGCCCGTCCCACAAGAGGATAGGTGCACCTAGCATGCGATGGACGGGCGCCCGTCACCACATATTCGGTTATCCTATGAGGCCCGTCCCAACTAAGGACAGGTACTTCTCATGCTCAATCGATGGACATGCGTCCCTTATGAGGGACAGGCATTCATCATTAAGAAAATGACATTTTTTCCAATTTTGACCTTTTTTCAAATTCGGTGAAAGCATAAAAGAATTTTCGTTATAGAAAAATTTTAAAACCTATGAAATTGCAAGGCGCAAACTAGCATTTCTACTCTTCACCTGTAATATAGGTTTCAGTATTCTTCATCGGGTAACTCTGGCTTGGGCTGCCTCAGAACTCGGTGTCTACAGTTGCCCCCAATTTTGGGGAAGATAGTGCACTAGTGCCTAAGTGAGCCAAAAATTAGAGTGAAAGAAAGAGAAACATACCTGAGGAAGCCCTTACTTTCTTGATATGACGGTCAAGTTAATAGAAAGAAATGATCTGGTGTTGCGTGTTTATTGGTCATTAGGAACCGGAATATGTAATCTCCACTTCACTCCTTATCCTTGTGGTGGAATTTAGTGAGTGTCCCCCTTGAATGGACTTTGTGTTGTTGCCCTCCTGAGAAGACTTTGGCTCAGTGCCTTCTAGAAAGGACTCTAGGTTGGCACCCTCTTGAAAGAACTTTAAGTTGGTGTCCTCCTAAAAGGACTTGGATGAATGCCCTCCGAAAGACCATATAGTTGCCTCCTGAAGGACAATTGCCCCTCGAAGGACATTGCCCCCTGAAGGACGAATTGGTGCCCCCTAAAGGATGGTTTGGTGCCCCTGAAGGACGTTGCCCCCTGAAGGATTGGAATGATGATGTGACCATCACCATTTAATCGGCATGAAGACCGTGATTGGTGAGGATGTGATTATCGCCATTTAATCAACATGAAAACCACAATTGATGGTGATGTGATTATTGCCATTTAATCGGTATGAAGACCACAATTGATAAGGATGTGATTATTGCCATTTAATCTGCATGAAGACCATAGTTAATTGTGATGTAATTATCGCCATTTAATCAGCATGAAGACCATAGTTGATTATGATTATTGCTATTTAATCAGCATGAAGACCACAGTTGATGAGGATGTGATTATTGCCATTTTTTCGGTAAGAACATCATTGTTGATTTGTATGGTTGAGAAGTTTTGTCTGCTAAAGGGACTTTATTTTGGTAGACTGTAAATAATTTTGTTAACCCATTGCTCCAACATAAATCTACTGTTATGTTGTTGTGGATTAATTTTCTCTTTATATGTATATATATATATATATATATATATATAAGACCCGAGATGATATCAACCCCTAAAAATACTCCCTAAACAAATTCGAGCCTTGATTTTTGTGAGTGATGCATACATCGGATATTTTTTCCTTGCAATATTTATTAGGACAAATGCACAGGAATAACTTATGCATGTGAAATGTATAGGTCATGCAGAAAAATGCAAAGAATAGTCCGTCCAAGTGATCCAGGGTTGAGGGAAGGACACCCGTCCCTCGTTGCTTTTCAATAAAAAGGCCCTTCATTCCTTGGATTTTGTGCCCTCCTTTCTTCTTGGCTTATTGGTCAAAGCTCTTAATAAGGTATTTTCCTTTCTTTTCTTTCTCTTTCATTTTTGTTCCTTTTCCTATTATTTTATTTTCTGCACAGCCATCTCAGATATGTCAACACCAGCCCTTAGCAAACTGCACCGACTCTTGAACGACCGCAGAACTTGGGAAAATTCCATTTTAGCCCCCTATTATATCTTAAAATTCTTGAGAAGGTTTAAATTTAACAAAAATCTTCTACTAGCTATTGTTCGCTGATGAGATCCCTGATTCCACGTTTTCAGATTCACTCATCAGGAATTATGCCTCTTGGCCAAGGAATTTGCAGTAATTATTGGTGCGAGGTTTTTTATTGGTACTTTACCTTGCATCCCAGGTTGTGCATTTGTTTGTGCGAGAGATATAGCATATGTTTTGGCATTTCACCCTTGGTAGCTACTAAGCTGGCACTTCGAGATAATTGTTTTTCTTTGGAACCACTGATCGAGGCACTGGATGAACTTTCAGATGTTCCTACATACTACACTGATGTAATTTTATTTTTTTTTTGTCTCAGTATTTAACAGTGACCTCGGATGAATTAATTGGCAATTATCGACTATTTGGCAATGTAGACAGCATACGCCATGGGTTGACTCCGTTTTTGCTGATCTTAGTTGAGATGATTCTTGGCTTAGATGCATTTTACTCCAGGTAAACATTTGTCATTATTTTCAAAGATAGTGTGTCCCTTATGGATTTTTACACTAGCTTTCCTTAGCGGGAAATGTGTCCTTTTATATATTCACATAACCTTGTGCCTAATTTTTGCTTAGAGTGGACCTAACATATTCCAACAGCTTTTTTTACGGAACTGAGACTATAAGTTTCCTTTCTCTGTTTTGCTTTTTAGATATGGTTGCTAGAGAAACTGAGACTACTATCAGAACCTCCTCCCAGAGTGATTAGCACATACTTACTAAGACATTTCCTTCCCAGGCAGTGGCTGTATGATTGACTCTCTTCATGAAGGCTTCGTACGGTTGGTTATAGTGACGGACAACAATATCAACTTCATATGCCCCTAGCTATTCCCCCATTTTGTGATTCAGGATGGCCCTTAAGGATACATTCCATTATGTGGGCTTCATAAAGCCACTTTCTGTATCACTGCTCATTGTGCTTGACAATTGGGAGAATGACAGGACATTGTGAGGTGCTCATTGTCTTTTTAAAGTGGTGTTCTATTTACTGCATTTATCTCTGGCTATCATGGCCTCTGGGCACGGCTGTCCGTACAAGAGGTGGGTGGATAGCCCTGCTGTTGACAATAGGATTAATTGGCTCAAGCATATGGCTGGCGAAAATAGTAGAGGGTAGCTATTATATCTTATAAATTCAATGAAGAACAATGTTTTTCGTTTTATAATAGAACTAAATAACTATGATCATATGAGTTGAATCGTTATGCTTTATATAATTGCATACATTTTAGCATGATTTCATTATACATGATCATTATTTGATATAAAACTCAAAAATACAACTCTACACCTAATCTCAGGATAGATCTTGTAAGCATTAAACTTTTGTTTCCAATCAGCTCTCTCGGGTTTTCTTGATTGAACATTTTCTCTTAACCCCTAATTTTTGCCCAGGATGACTTTTTTCGATTTTCACCTTGGCAAGGCTCCTAATTTTAGCAAGGCCGTGTTTTTTAGGTTTTCGACCTGTGGGGCATTTATTCTTTTGATTCTTGGTCTTAGCCATGGAACATTTTTAATCTATTGACGTTGATCGGTTCTTTGAACTCATTTCCGTCACTATCCATTAAGATCACTGTTCCTTTTGATAATAGCTTCTTTAGCACAAAAGGACCTTCCCAAGTTGTTTTGAATTTTCCTCAATGTTTAAAACACCTGGCCCCATCTGCTTAAAGGCTAGATCCCCTTCTTTTAATGGATGTTTTCTAACCTTCTTCCCAAATGACCGAGCAAGTCTCTTTAGTAGATCTAATTGTGATACTAAGCCCTCATCCGATCCTCATCCAATAAGTTTAATTGCAGCAGTCGTTGTTGTGCCCAATTTGCTTTTGGAAACTTAACCTCTAAAACTACCCTTAATGACTGAAGCTCAACTTCTACTCGCAATACTCCCTCTGTCCCCGTAAAATAAAGAATACAGAGTAGCCGTTATTGAGGTCCTAATTGTGGTCCTGTAACCCTATAGTGCGAATGGTAACTTTTCTGCCCAAAATTTATACGTTTGAACCATTTTGGATATAATCCTTTGGAAATTTTTATTAGCTGCTTCAATTGCCACGTTGGCTTGCGATCGATACGGAGAAAACTTGTGGTGTTAGATACCATACTTTTGAAGCATTTTCTTGGTTTCAACCTAAAATTGCACCACGTGCGTGAAGTAGATGGACATATCTGCATATCAAGTGTCTTTCAATAAATTTGGCCATTTCTCGAGCGCCCAATTTCTTAAAAGATTATGCTTTTACCCATTTAGTGAAGTAATCAATAGCGACTATGATGTATCGATGCTCGTTGGAAGCTATCGGGTGTATCTCTCTTTAATGTCTATCCCCCAAGTTGTAAACGGCCATGGGGATGTAAGAGTGCGTAGTTATGAAATGGACAAATTCCTTAAATCTACATACTACTGGCATAGCTGACATTGCTCCACAAACTTAGAACAAACCGTATTATAGTGAGCCAGAAGAAGCCTTGGCCCATGATCTTCTTAGCTAACGTCAAACCGTTCATGTGAGCTCCATAGACACCCAGCACGTGTCTCCTCCATAACCTTTTTGGATTTTCTCTCATCCAAACACCGTAACTAGATGCCATTAGCTTGGCTCTTGTATAATACCCCGTCTACACTGATGAATTGGGTAGAGAGTTTGTGAATCATCCTCTGGTCTTTTTCGGTGGCTTCTTTTGGGAACCCTGACTTTTCTAAGTAGTTATCCACATCATAATACCATGGTTTTCCATTAGTAGTTTTGATGTCCATTATCTGCTCACTCTCAAAAAATGGTTTATTTGAACTGGTAATTAGGACAGACTTCATGACTACCCCTTTTATGTTATCCTTTATGGACACCAAAGTTGCATTGCGTATGATGACTGGTTTTCATCCATAGAAATATAGTGAAAGGTGCAAGCTTTGAACTGACTGTTTAACATCTTTAAGTACTTTGCATACGGTAACAATTGTTATTCTTTAATGGATCATTCTCCTCGAACTTCATGGATTACTAATGATGAGTCCCCAAACCCTTCTCGATCTTTGCCTCAAGGCTGAAATTACTTCTAACCCAAAAATATAGGCTTCATATTCAGGTTCATTATTAGTAGCCTTATATCTCAACTTCTTAGCCAATAGAAGCTTTTCTCTATTCGGGGTTATAAGGATGACTTATGTCCCAGCTCTCTTGTTGTTGACTGCTCTATCAAAATACATCTGCCATCCTTGTTCTGCTATGGCCATGATGTCTTCATCTGGAAAGTTATACTCGACCTAGTCTCCTTCAATGGGATACTCTGCTAGGAATTCTGCTACAACCCAACCCTTGATGGTCTTCCTGGTGATGTACTCAGTGTCGAATTCTTGTAGCAATATTAACCATTTTCCCATTTTCCTAACAAAAAAGGCACTTTTTGAAGATATATGAGGGGATTCTACTTGGGAATGACCTGTACCTTGTAAGAATGAAAATAATGTCTTAATTTTTTTGGAAGCACAAATTATTGCTAGGTAAATCTTCTCAACCTCAACATACTTGGCTTTATAAGGGAGAAAGTTTTTACTAAGGTAATATATTATGAACTCTACTCCGAACTGATCCTCTTGAGCCATCATGGTGTCTATGAAATTATCTTCTATTACTAGATACAGGATTAAGGGTTTAATTGGCTAAGGTGATTTTAGAACTAACGGGTTTAATAGGGATTACCTAATGGTATCGAAAGCCTTTTAACAGTCATCATTCCATTTCACTAGCTGATTTTTTCTAAGAAGCTTAAATATTAGCTCACAAACTGAAGCAAGTTTAGCAATGAACCGACTGATGTACTGTAACTTACCTAAGAAACCTCTAACCTCTTTTTCCTTCTGGGGCACCGGTATCTCTCTAATAACCTTGACCTTATTAGGATCTACCTTAACTCCTCTCTGGCTTACAATATGACCAAATAATTTACCTGAGGTAACCCCGAATATGCACTTCTTAGGATTAAGGCGAAGATTATACTTGTTGATCCTCTGAAAGAACTTCTCCAGAGCATCAAAATGACCCTTTCGAGCATGTCATCAAGATATACCTCTACTTCCTTATGAAACAAATCATCAAGGATCTTGGTAGCCATTCTTTGATAGCTTGCCCCAACATTCTTCAGTTTGAAAGGCATCACTCTGTAAAAAAACTCCCCCATTCGGTAATGAAAACCGTTTTAATTTGGTCCATCATCTTGTTGAGAATTTGATTATATCTGGCATACCCATCAATAAAGTTATACATGCAACAACACTACAAGAAAAATGCCCTTTAACGAAGGAAAATCCGGTCGTTAAAAGTCAAAATTCGATTGTTAAAGACCTATAACGACCGAAAAATCCAATCGATAAAAGCCCCTTCATTAAAAGTATAGAGGACCGAATTTTAAATTCGGTCGTTAATGTCTTTAACGACCAGAACGTTTTAGATAGTTGAATACTGATTTTTAATGACCGAATTTTCCCTTTGTTGATTGTGTTCACTTTAAACGAAGGGAATTCCGGTCGTTGAATATACCTTTTAGCGACCGAATTTTCTTTTTCGCTGATTGTGTTCACTTTCAACAAAGGGAATTCCAGTCGTTAAAGATTCCTTTTTGCGATCGGATTTTCCCTTCACTGATTGTGTGGACTTTCAACGAAGGAAATTCTAGTCGTTAAAGATTCCTTTTAGCGACCGAATTTTGCCTTCGCTAATTGTGTTCACAGCTAATAAACAATAATCACCAATAAACTATGCCCTCTGATTTGTCAAAATACACCAAACATAAATACCAAAAATGTATTTTAAAATATAAACTATTTTATAATATTACATGTAGGTACATATCATTCACATATATTTTATACAAAAATACAATAAACTCTTTTCATATATTAAAAAAGAAAAGTTACAAAGTATAGTCAAATTTACAAATTAAATAGCATTCTATTCATCATAACTCCAAATAAAATAAAAACTATCAATGATATGTAAGTTCAAGAAAACAACTCCTCTCTATACTAATTTCTATTCAAAAGATTTTTGAGAAGAATGTGAAAAATAAACCTCCTAACTTCACTGTCCAAAATTTTGAAGTAACAGTAGCAGTGGTAAGACCGGATTTGCGGTGATGGGATGGGAGGCGATGCTGAATCTAGCACCTGGTGGCTCACGAGGGAGGGGATGCACGATGGAGGGGGCGACACGAGAGAGAGGCATGGAGAGTTGAAGAAGTTAGCAGATGGGAAAATGGATTTTGTGATTTTAGGTTATATCCGGAGCTAAATGGTTTGGAATTAAGTCCCGCTATTTTGTTTTAACCCTTTAACGACCGGATTTTGAGCCTTTTGAGTTCTAACGACCGGATTAAATTCCCTTCATTGTTTGTATCTTTTTACAACCGGATTTTTATCCCTTTGCTAAATTTTAGTCGTTAAAACTCAATTTTCTTATAGTGAAGTAGCAGCACTGTCAATCAAAACATCTATATAAGGCAAAGGAAAGTCGTCTTTAGGACAAGCCTTGTTCAAATCTCCGCAGTCTACACATACACGAACTTTCCTATTCTTTTTGGCCATAGGAACAATATTAGCTAACCAAGTCGGGTATTGAACCTCTATAAGGAACTTGGCCTTAATCTATTTATGAACCTCTTTTTTGACCTTTTCTGCCCTCTCTGGCCTAAGCCTTTTGAGCTTTCATTTAATAGGTTTGTGATCTGGGTATGTGGGTATGGCATGTTTAGCGATTTCATGGTCGATTCCTGGCATGTCTTCGTAGGTCTAAGCAAAGACATTTGATATATTTTTAATATTTTCACAAAATTTTTTCTTTCTTCAGGAGTTATGTTAGATGCTATCAAGATTTCCTTTGGGTTTTTCAAAGTCTCGAGATTAAATTGAGTAGTATTAGTTGAGTCAATATCAAATTTGAATAAGTTATGATCATGATTATGTACAGTGAAATAATGAGAAACATCGCACAAATAATCAAAGTTATTCATTTTGTTGATAAAATTAGAACTGGAAACATCATTATTAAATAGTTAAGGAATAAAAAGAACATAACTATCTTCTTTTTCTTCTTCTTCTTCTTCTTATTTTGTGAATGCAAATGTTGCAACCGATGGTTCAGTAATATCCTTGCTCTTTGGGGGTTCTTCAATAAGCTCCAGTGAAATCTTCAAGCCAGTCACAGGTGCTTATAGCTTTTCCTTGCCCTTTATCCTGGTGGCTAATAGCTTGTCAGTAAGAACCTATTCTGACACGTCCCGATCCCAGATAGTGCTTTGGGTCATGATTTCCTTATCTCAGAAACCTTTCATGGGCTTGATTACTTCGATATCCCAATCGAAAACATCATTGAATACTTCGAAAGCCAGCATGATCTTCTCGTCAACCTACTGAGGTTCAACTTCACCAGAATAAACACAAACTGATGTTGCTGGTACGAAGCTCTCCATAATGTGAGGGATTTCCCTTGACTTTTTCTTGCTTTTCATAGTCGTGCCTTTATATCCTAGGCCCTTCTAGTCCTTCTGACCCCTCGTTGTAATGGTTGATTGCAGTCCTTGAGAATTCTTATCTAAACCGGCCCTTAGGAGGAAATGCATCTGCTTCATCATGTTGACTATTTGAGGGCTTTCTGCTAAATCTCCCACTTCATTAATCATGGCCACATGAAAGCCATTGAAAGGTTGGTTGGAGATCTCCAAAATAGAAACTTGGTTCTCCCAAGTAGCTCTGATAATCATAACTTGCCCTACGTGCAAAATCTTTATCATTTGATGAAGGGTGGATGGCATTCCTTCTAGCATATAAAACCACGGCCTCCCAAGTAAAGCTAAAAAAATTAGCAGGTATTGGAAGGACCATGAGCTCTATATCCGTCTCAACTGGCCCAGTCTTCACAAATGCCTTAAAAGTCCCCAACACTTGCCTTCCAAAATTGTCATAAGCTGTGATTATAAGGTCATACTTACTCAGCATGCTCTCATAGCCCGAAAGTAAGGATTTCTACCAAAGGACAGACATTTATGGAAGACCCGTCATCCACCATTACTCAAGCAGTGTGCTTGTTATTGATATGTGCCCTTATGTACAATGGGTGATTATGATTACAGCCTTCAGCTGGTAGGTCAGCATCAGAGTACATACAGTTTTCTCCAGAACTTCCTTTCACTATATCTAGAAACTCAGTGGGGGAGATGGTGGTCGCGATGGTGGATTCACACAAGGCTTCAACCAACTTTTACCTGTGTGAGGGTGACTGCCTAAGTAGGTCCCATATAAATATTTGAGCCAATATCTTTTTTAACTGCCTCATAATTTGGTTCTTCTCTGACTCCTCTGTGGGTGTGATCACTGGGTCTTACCATTTCTCTACTTTTAGAACCACCCTTCCACTTTGGGTAATAGCTCCAACCTTCTCCTTCTTTTCATCTTTTGAGTCCCATGGGTCAGCGGGCTCATCCTCCCCTCCACTGTCACTAGTGGATTCTTAACAATCGATAGCAACCATTGGCGATCCTTCTTCATTCATCTTCTGCTCATGGCGGGTAATGGCCACATATTTGTTTCCATTAGTAAGTCCCAATCTTCTTTTGACCTCTTGTCTAGCTCTTGGTACCAATCGATCACAGGCCCTGTAAGGCTAAGGCAGAAATACTCTATTTTCTGATTCCTTGTCAATGTCATACCCTCTATCACCAATGAGTATTGCTTTATATGTGCCGATGGATCGGAGGTGCCATCAAATTTTGGAATGTCGAGCATTTTAAAGTTTGAGGGAATTAAATCTTCACTATCTAGCTCCTTGTCTTCAGGGGTAATCCCTTTTCCCATGGTCAATATGCGGGTTATAGCTTTAAAATTTTCATCCATTTCTCTCCACATCATCTCCTTGAGCTTAGGTGCCTTACCCCTTACTACAACTAGCTCCTCTTGCTCTTCTTCTAAGAAGTCATCCTCAGGTCTATGAATTCTGCTCTACTTTACAAGTGCTGTGACTCTAGGCTCAGTTGCTAGTGGGTGTACTACCGTATACCTTCGGGTATCCAAAAGTTTTAAATTGTTTTGAGACTTCGGTCTCTAGTGTTCGATACTGTTCGTAGTATCTAGTGTACCAGTATCCACCACCCATGTAAATTTAGGCTAGTGTATTGAGATTGTTCTTGGTTTAATGCTCAGAGATGGGTATATGTATATGAGAATTGCTTATAGTAGTGTTTTGCCTTTGTTCGTTATCTATTCTAATCATTGTATTTTAATGATAATATTTATAACATTACTTGATTTATTATTAGAGTGATTAAAGTATATTGTTGCATGTGAACTTTGCATGCTCTCTTTATGTGTATATATGTTTCTGTTCCTCCCCACTAAGTATTATCACTTAGCACAGGTGTTTTTCCCGTGTAGGTGGCAGGTTCGTTCAGTGTGGAGCATCTGCAGATCGGCTACTAGGAGTTAGATTTGATCTCTTTTTGTACCTTGTTCCTGTATTTTGTTTATGCTTTTGTATAGGATATTTTTGTAAGTTATGTATATGTTTTGGTCATAAGGATCTTTATGTAATTTTATGGATAATGTATATTTTTGATTTATGTATTAAGTTATTCATTTTTGTCTTAATTTTTCTGCTTTCGCTTATGTATGTTTGAGTATGTTTTTTCCTTGTGTGTGTGGCGCCTCGATATCCTCCCAAGGGGTGTTGGGGTGTTACAGATTCCCTATCCATTATGAAGTGACCAATCCTCACGAGTTTAATGAATCTCTCTCGGGCCCTAAAAGTGGGCATCGGGGACAGGGTTATGTGCATGTTATAGTGGCGACTCCATTGGTGACTTAGAGACCTTGCTCCTAAAGTACCTTGGTTAAATAATATATAATTGATTTTTTAAAATTAAAATTTCATCTCTTTTCGAAAATTGCATTACATTCATCTTAGAGCCTTAGATCTATGCTAAATGGTCCATTTCTTAGCCCCGGTGCATTCCTGAAGCACAACACTACGTTTACACATTGTAAGAAAGTGTTAGGGATAATTAACAGCCCAAACCTTATTCCATTTGGTATATCAAATAATGACCCGTCCGGTCGTTATGCTCGTGATGAGCTAGACCTGTTCGTAGGGATCATGCTTACATAGCCCTAAAATATCATCATCCCGACTAAAGCTCATATAATGACAATAGATACGTTCCCTAGGTGATATGAACCATAATACTGCTATTGCTATAAGGGCTATTACACATTGAACAAATTCAACCAAATTAGGTGGTCACTCATCAAAGGCTTTCATGCCCTGATATGCCCCTCCTAATTCATTTGAATTGTTTGAATGCGTAATGGCCAAGACTCACATGAATGCTCTTTGCATAAGAGAGGATACGTTGTTGGTCTTCCACCGAGCACTATACATGTCCATTAGGCTCCGTAATAACCTTTGGACTAAACCCACTTAAGAAAGATACCGCACAACCTCTTATATGGGAGCAATAAGGTTGGAAGGATCTATCTGCTTGCATGTGGTTGTGCATGTTGCATAAAACACGATCACGCATCATATATCATTCATGTATCATCCTAATAGTGTGAGTTTTGCAGCCACAATAGATTCATCTAAGTGGTCTAAGGGCCTCGGCAATCGGCTAGTCAAAAATCCATTCTTCGAGTTACCCGAGAAAGTAACTGATTGGGGTTCAGAGTCACTTTCGAATAGTAGTGAATTATTCTCTTCATAATACTCAACAAAAACAAGCATGGCCAACTTACAAAAAGAATCTGATGTAACCCGTACCGTGACCACTAAAGAAATAATTAGAAAGCTAGATTAATTTAAGAGGCAAATGACGACGATGATGGGGAATATAGTTCCACATTAGCACCCCCAGCTAGACAGCAGCTTGCCAGAGGGCAAGATGAGTAAGATCTGGTTAGGCTTTATTTGGGTGATTCGAGAGTAATAAAGTTCAAACCAAGGATTTATTTGTTTTAGACCTTTTACAATCTAAAAAAACACCATGCTCTATTGATTTTATTTTTGATGGCCTATATCATGCTTCTATTGCAGGAACTAAAACACTAGGAATGAGCCACATGGTGACTGGGATTGTATTAGGATGTTTGGGGGAATTGCACAATTTTGTCATTGATAAGCATGAACATGTTGCCTTGCTTGATGCAAAATATTTGAGGAATGCTAACGTGTTAACAAGAGGTGGATGGCCTCTAAGGTTTGTTAACCGTTCTGTGCAAGATAGAGGTCCAAGTGTGGACAAAGGCAAAGGTAAATCACTCGAAACCTCTACTGCCGCTGCTGAAGAATAAGCTTTCGACTAAGAGGAATCTGATGAAGATGAATCTGGCATTTCTGCTAGTCGAGGGAATGCTTCTGTTGGTTGGCAGCAGGTTATGACACGTTTGGATGGGGTGGAGGCTACCAACAAAAGCATGGCAATAAGGATGGACTTGATGGAGACCACAATGTGTGAAATGCATAAGAGCCAAAAGAGTTTGGGGCGCAAGCTGCTATCCTTTTTCAGAAAACAGAACGTGGAATTTACACCTTCTCCACCAGATTGCCCAAGTGGGAATTGAGATCAGTTTTCTCCTAACTCTTTTACTTTTTATTGTTATTTTTATTTTCTTTGTATTGTGTTTTGTGTTTTGTTTGTTTTTATCTTGTGTGATCATTTGTGTTTGATTTTCTTACACAATGAGGACATTGTGTCCTGTGAGTGTGGGGGAATACATTTTATAATTGTATGTATATTTGTGTGTGTGTTTAGAATAGCCTATGGATATATATGAGATGCTAATATTAGGTTTTTGTTTTTGTTTGTGAGTTTGTTTAATTTTGGAGCTTGTATATTTGATGCCTATTTGGGAATATATATATATATATATATATATATATATATGCTTTAGCTTGAATTTTTGGCGCTTTAGTCTAGTTAGGCAAATTCTTGAGGAATGTCATTTTTATTTTATTTTGACAATTTAATGTACATAGTGAGGGTCATGACTTAGCAAAGCACTTTTGTGTAGGTTCTTTTTAAGTTGGGTATCTTTTCACATGTAATAAAAGATTATTTTGGCAATTCATTGCTTAGGATAGTTTGACCTATAGCTAAAGTGAGCTTTTGAGCCTTGTACATTGAAAATTTTCTTGTATGAGAGCCTTAATATGTCATATCCTCTAGAACTTATTTTTGGTAAATTTTGAGACTAAATTTAGTATGAGATGTGCATGAAAAATGATAAGGGCATTTAGATTAAACCATTTTAGCTTAAGAAACTTACCCTTTTTGACTTTAGGTAGCCCATTTTGAGCTTTTAACCTATTTTTGTTGTGAAGTATTTAATTAGCCCAATTCATTTACTAAACAATAAACTATTTTTTTTACCCTTTTTGTGGAGAGAATTAAGATTGATATATCATTGGAGATACATTTTGTTTAGAGTAAGCATGATGTTAGCTGAATTATGAGTTGAATTCCCTTATTCTTAAAGTCCAATATTAGAAAAATGCTAGTTTCTAAAAAAAAAAAGAGAAGAAAAAAACAAAGTGGGATAAAGCATAAAATACACCCACAATATTCATAAAAAAGTAAAGAAAAAAAAAAGAAGAAAAAAAAACTAGTAGAAAACTGTGGCCATTAAGAAAGAAGTTAGAATAGTAAGTTAGAATGTCATAAGATCATGCTATGCTTAGATTTTAAGTCTCTTATGATATGGTGATACTTTTTTCTTTACACATTATGAGCTACTAAATCCAAATTGTCCTACCTTAACCTAAGCCAAGCTACAACCTTTAATAAAACCCTTTTGATTTCATGTACTACCTTATACTAGTAATGGAGAGGTTTACCCATTAAAAGCTTATGGTATGCAATGGCATAGTTAAGGAATGAGTGAAACACTAATCCATAAACACATTGAGTGATTGAAGAATATAGTGTTTGAGTGAGAATTACTTTAGGCAATGCTTTGTGTGAAATAATCTTTACATATGTTAAGATATTCAAATTCTTGAGTTCAAACATTCTTGTGTTTTACAACTTCATGATTTTCCAAATGTGCATGGTTATTCAAGTTTAATGGATGATGATATTATTTGAGAGTTTGCATAGTTCGACTGATGTGTTAAGAGATGAAATCTTATGCATTTTGTTTCCAAATGTTTGCCAAATATAGATGTGAGCTCCAAAATTGTGTGCATGTTATTTTGTGTTATGTGCTTTGTTGTTTGCTTGTTTATTATGTTTTGCTTGGGGACAAACAAATGTTTAAGTATGGGGACTTGATATGAGCCTAAATAGCTCATATTTAGTCCATGTTTTGTAATTAAAATAATGTTTATTGGTAGTTAATTGTGTTAGAATTAGGTATGTTTTATGTGTTGTTCTATGTTTTGTGAGTATAGGAGAAATTGGAGAAAACAATGGAAAAAGGAGCAAAATTGTGCAAGAGAAGAGGAATCTATCGCGAGCGCGACAAAAGGTGCTAAAGAAGAGGGAAAAAAAGAGAGAAAGAGAAGAACCAAAGGAGAAGCCGCGTGCTGTCACGAATGCGACGAGATGTGGAGGAAAGCAACGCAGCCAGCGCGAAGGAAGAGAAGCAAGGGAGAGAAGGCTGTGCTCTGTCGCGAGCACGACAAAGAGAGCCGTTGGAAAGTTATTTTCAAAAGTCACTTGAAGAGACATGCTTTCTCACCAACTTATGCAACTCTTTGAAGAAACTTATCAAGGGTTATGACTTTTAGAACAATATATATATTTAATTTAACTGTAATTTGAAGGGGATATAGAATTTTAACTACTTAATTTTCTGTAAGTTTTGAGAGAACAATTTTTGGAGTTGAAGTTCTAAGTTAGATTTTATTTTTTGAAAAGAAGACAATTGCAAGGAAGAAGATTACCCTTTGTGAAGGGAAAAAGGGTTGAGAGATCTCCTTCTTTTATTTCTAATCTTTACTTCTTCTTTGTAAACATTAAATGAAAGTTGTTAGAGAAACCTGAATGATATTAATGTTATTTCTATTCCCATCAATGTTAATAGTCTTTGAAAGCATGATCCTCTATTGGTATATTTGCATGATCATTATAAGTTAAAGTAGAATTGAGAGGTTCACTTTATCTTACAACTAATAGAATTTCATTATCAAAACATAACTTGAGAGATCAGTATGTCAAGATAATTGCTATAAGTTGGTAATTAATCTTAGAATATGTAATTAGAATTAACTAGTTTATTAATGAGAGTTAAGGATTAGTATTGTAATTTTATGATCCTGGCACTCTAATTCATGTCGAGAGAGAGAATTAGAATATTATTCCAATTTGGCTTGCTGATAAGATTATAATTATAATTAAAAGATGGAATCAAGTTTCATAATTATTAGTTCTTCATCATCTACATTGTCTTTTTTGATCATCATTAACTAGGATTAATTAATTTGCATGACACGAGTAGTATAGAATTAATTTACAAATTATTGAATATTGTAAACAAGATAAAATCAAGTAGTAATAATGAGTGATATTTAATCTACATTCTCTGTGGGATCGACATCTTAAGTACTATGAGCGATTAACCGTGCACTTGCGGAGTTAGCGTGTAGACACCGGGTCCTGAGGAAGCCCAGATTGGAGTTACCCAATAATGATAAAATGCCAAAAAGGTTGAAAGTGGTGTTTTTTTTGTCAAATTTGCATTTTAGAGTGAAAATAATAAAAAATAATAAAAAATATTTTTAAAATTAGATTTAAAAAATGGGGTTTAGAAATTGTAGTATTTTTAGTTAATTTTTAATAATGAAAAAAGACAATTCGAGCGTCGGCCACGGCGGGGCCCTACTGCAGCGCGCAGGCACGCACGCGCGCTGCTAAGCGCGACGCTCCGCACGAAGCTTGCGCGAGTGATGCGTGAGGTGTCGCTCGCCTGTCTCGACTGCCAGCGCGCTAGCAGCCCATTACTCTTCAGCGACGGGCGTCGGACGCACTTTTCCGCCGCAGACGCCCAAAATCGCCCCAAAATCATTTTTTTTTCACAAAATTCTATTTTTTATCCCTTTTTTAAGGGGTTTTCAGTTTTTTTTTTTTCCATTTTTAAACTTAGATAAATTATATTATTAATTAGTTAATTAATTTTTCCCTTAATTAATTTTATTTTCAATTTTTTTGTCATATAAAAAAGAAAAAGTTGAAGAAATGAGAGAGGGAAATTTTTTAGGGTTTATTTTTTAGTTTTTCTCTGCTTGTTCTTCAATAAATTCACTCTAGGTTTTTTGTTTTCCCCAACAAAAATAAAAAAGAAAAGTTCATCAATTCTTCTTCTTTTTCCAAATGAATTTCTTCTAAATATATTTTTAGAAGCAGTTTTATTGATGGAATTTAATTTTGAGACAAATAAAATAAATATTTGTTCTCAAAATTCATTTTTTAACTTCTTATTTGTTTTCAATTAAACTTTTTTCAAGGTTTTTTTTATTTTGAATCCTTCTTTTAATGAAAAATGGATTTTGAGACAAACAAAATGATTGTTTATTCTTTAAATCTAATTTTTCATTTGATTTTCTAAAAAATAAGTTTTTTCTCATAAATGATTTTTTTCTTGAAACAAACAAAATAATTGTTTGTTCATGAGAATATTGTTATTAATAAAAATTATTTTTTAGGCAAAGAAATTAATTTTTTATTCTTAAAGAATTGTTAATTTTCTTCCATCATTTTTTTCAAGTATATTTTTCCTTGGAATAAAATTCCAACATTTTTATTATTCAATTCTAGTCTTGCAAATTAAGAACAAGGAAATCAATCATCATTTTTACCTTCATCGAATTCGAAACTCTGAGGGTAAACATTCTAGGCTTAAATATTTTTATTTTTTATTATTTTGTTTATATTTAATTGATTAACATGTATATTCTTATTCTTTTCATTTATTTATTTGTTCTATGTTTTTTATATTTGTCTCAATTAATATGTTTATATACCATTTTTGTTCATGTAAATATTGATTCCTCAATATTTTTAACATGTAATTAATTAATTCATTTTGATTGATCTTTTTGCCATGTAAATGTTTTATGTTAATCGGGATAACATTAATTAATCATGTCATTTATTTAATTATTTTCATCATTCTTTTATTCATTACTTTTTATCATTTTTTTCATTGTTATTGTTATATATTTATTGTTTATTCTTTTATTTATTTATTGTCATTGGTCATTATTATTATTATCATGAACATATTTTTATGTATTAATTCATTAACATGTTTTATTTTTTTTAATCAAATCATTTAATTCTTTTATCATTTAATGCATATTTTTATTTATTTTGACTTATTAACATGTTAATTCATTTATCATCCTTCATGTCATCTTATTTTATCTTAATTTGTTATTCATTATTTTATATGTTTAATTGATTTTATTGATTTAATTACTAACATTATTTCATTTGTGTTTTTTTATGTCAAAACTTATTTTCTTTACTTGGGCATTTTTATGAGCACCCGAGGAGATCCAGAAGGCTCGTTTGGGTTAAATATTTATTTGATTCATTTGTACTATTTCATTTACTTGGCTTTTTCATTTATTCTACCATGTAATTTTCTTCTAAAATTGTTTATTTTAGGCACGCTAAAAAGAAAATCACAAAAATATTTTTATTAATTAACTTAGAATCTTTTCTAATAAAAATGGGACCAATGTCCCAATTTTCTCCATCCAAAATAAAAATTGTCACATCAAAATTATTTTATAATAAATATGCATGCGGGGACCAATGTCCTCATCTTTAATGTATATCCCGTTTTATGTATGATTTGTATTTTATTTACGATGGGGGTTGTACTCTGCCCCTAGTTTTATTGTAATTTATTTTCATGCACTTTACTTTAATTATGCTTTATTTATTTATCGCTTTCCCTGAATGAACAATCTACGCTTTAATTTAACTGCATTAAATTGAATGAGAAATGGGCTGAAATGATAAATTCAAAACTCAACTATAAAATTAACCAAGATTTGAATAAATGGGAAGTCTCGAACCTTCTCTGGTCTTTGGGCTCAACGAGGTGAGAGGGCCATCTCAATGTTCTATTGGGATGGGGCCTCCAAGACACCTCTTGTGTCCCATTAAAGGCTCAAAATTGCACAGTCCTAGGCGCCACGAGGTGAGAGGGCTATCTCAATGTTCTATCGGGGTGGATGCCTCCAAGACACCTCTAGTCCGCCCAAGCGTGAGGCTAGAGCACCATCCTATCATTAGGATAGAAGCCTCCAAGATACCTCCGGCTTGCCTATAATGGATATAGCAGCGCTGTCTTAGGCTCACTGAGGCTAGACGACCTTTCCCAATATTCTATTGGGTGGCGACTCCAAGAAACCTCCTTATTGCCCAAAATGGACGCACTTGTAATTTCTTACAAGTTCACAAGTTCTTATGAACCTCATCCCGAAAGCCCTAAAAGCAGACGGTTCGGGGCGTCCCGGGGTTCGGTGCGCATCACAGTGGCGACTCCGCTAGGGACAATACTCGAGACTTCACTTCTAAAGTACCTTGGTTAAAATTTACAATTGAGTTTTAATTTAAAAATTTCATCCTTTTTCAAAACTGCATTGCATCTCATTAGAGCCTTAGATCTATGCTAGTTTGGTCCCTCTATCAACCCCGGCGCATTCCCAAAGCACGACCCTACATTCACTCAATGTGGGAAAGTGTTAAGGATAATCACCAGCCCAAGCCTCATACTGTTTGGTATATTAAATGGAGACCCGACCGATCGTTACGCTCATGATGGGCTAGACCCATTGGCAGGGACCATCCTTGGATAGCCGTAAAGTAACATCACCTTTGACCAAAGCTTATGTAATGGCAATAGATACTTCCCTTAGGTGGTATGAACCATAATACCTTGCTTGCTGCATGGATCGTTATGCATTAGACAGACCGAGATAATTTGACTGGTCATCCAATCAAAGGCTTTTATGTCCCGATAGGCCCATGTCGATTTATTCGGACTGTCTAAATGCATAATGGTCAAAACCCATGCGTATGCACATTAACTAAGAGAGCTTAAGCTGCCAATTTTTCACCGTGCACCATATGTGTCCATCGGGTTTCCTGTTAACCCATGGGCTAAGCCCGCCTAGGACAGAGACCGCACGACCTCATGTGTGGGGGCAATAAGGTTAGAAGGATCTATCTTCTTGTATGTGGTTGTGGATGATGCATTGCATATTCATGTCACTCATGCACAAATAAAATTTTTTATTTCCTCCCTATATATACATCCTATTCTTTGCATATAATTATTACATGTACATTTCATCCTGTGCATAGTTTTTCACATGTTTCACATGTATCATTGTAATCTCTTTTAGCCATTATATACCATATGTCGTATAACACGATTATGTATTGTATATTATTCACGCATCATTCTAACTCCTTGCTTTTTAGCCACTGAGAACCATTTGCTTGGGTGGTTTAGGGATTCTAATAACTGTCTAAAGAGCGAGCAGAGTTCACGTGGGCCAACAAAGATTTAGCATCCTTACCAGAGCATTTGAAGGTATTAGAAATGGCTAGCCCTTCACAATAGAATGAAGAAACTTGTGCTCTAATTGCCCAGGAGATGGATAGAAGGTTTGAAGAGCTGGGAAAAAGGATGTTGGCCATGGTCAAAGAAAGAATGGATGCCATGGCACTTGTTCTACAAGCTCAGCTTATAGCAACAACTCATAACCAAGTAGAGCCGGCCATGGTTAAGAAAGCTCATACAGCGACGGCTGCAGTACCTCCATTTTCTTTCAAAACCAGAAGCAAAGGGCCATTTGACTTACCAAGTGAGCAAGGAGGAAATAAAAGGCCTACTCTAGAATATAGTATTATACCTGAAAAGGATGGGGACCCCGCAATCAGGCATATTCTAAAAGGTGAAAGCTCGGGAAGCCATAATACCAGTGAGGCAGATGTTAAGGTTACAGAAGTCTCAGCCACAAGAGCAGCTCGGTCCCACCTCACTGTCTCGGGTAGGCCATTATCTTGGCACTTCACCCATCTTATCAAGAAAGGAAAGTTACAACCCTTGCTAGCCGGGCCTGCCTCAAGTCAAGGACACCCTAGACATAGAGCAGATTGGTACTGCGTGTATCACCAGTATTCATGGCATAGAACAGACTACTGTCATCCTTTGAGAGATCGCATTCAAGAACTGATGCAAAACCCAGAAAAGGAAAAGATTGTAGAAGCGCCAACCATGGAGGTGAAGCAAAAGCATTTTTCTAATTTGGGCAGATCATTGTCCTAGGTCCTTGAGAGGCTGATAAAGGAGGGGATGTTATAGCCATTGCCGGCTAGGCTTACTAGAAGCCAGGGACAGCCCGATCACAGAAGGGATCAGTATTGCACCTTCCACCAGCACACCGGGCATACCACAGATAATTGTAAGGCCTTGAGACATGTTATTCAAGATTTGATTGACTATAAGAAGATCTCCGACCCAGAAAAGCGGGAGGAAAAGAATAAGATGGATTAAGTGCCTTAGTGGGAAAGGGAGGATGGTTCTTAAGGATGATAATGGACCATCGACTGCAATAACTGTGTTGGCAAGAACGAAAATTGATTAGTTATTTAAAATGTTCTTTTTATCTTTGAACTGTTTAATAATGACATTTTAATTCTAGTTTCATTAATAAGATGAACATTTTTGCTCTCTTGTGCAATATTTCTTATAATTTCACTGTGCATAATCATGATCATAACTCATTTAACATTGATTCAATTAATGCCATTCCATTTAATCTCAGAACTTTGGGAAACCCAAAGAAAATCTTGATAGCATCTAATGCAACTCTTAAAGCGAGATCAAAATTTGAGAGAATTAAAACAAAATACGAAAAAACATTTGCCTGGACGTATGAAGACATGCTAAGAGTTGATCGCGGAATCACCAAGCACGCCATTCCAAGTATCCCATTCATAGACCAGTCACGCAGAAGCTCAGAAGATTGAAGCTGGAAGGGGCGAAAAAGATCAAAAGGAGGAGTCAACAAGTAGAGATGAAGCCAAAATTTCTAATCGAAGTTCAAAGCCAGACTTAGTTGGTCAATGTTGTCCCAAATTGAGAAGATGAGGAGTGCATGTATGTGGAAACTATTAGGATTTGAACAAAGCTTATCCTCGGAAAAAAGAACGAAAAAAGAATAAAAGAAAAAGAACAGGAAAAAGAACAAAGGAACAATGAGGAAAAGAGAAAAATAAAATACAAAAAAGAGAGAAGAGTAAAGAATCAATATGTAGGGCAAGCTTTGTTCAAATCCCATTGATCTACACATGCCCGTGCTTTGCCATTTTTCTTGACCTCGGAAAAAAAAGGGGTTCTATTCACTTATGATGGATACAGATTGCTCGAGCTTAGGAATAGACATCATAAGGGAGGTACGCCCTATGGTCTCCAATAGACGGCGTCATCGAAAAGAATTCGATATGTCGATATGGTCTCCCACAGCACACGGGGTTCAAGGACGGAAGGATAATTTATTGATAAGGCTAGGGAGTTGGTCCAAAGGTATGACATTAAAGACCACAAGTCCTCCCTATATTGCCCTCAAACCAAAGGGACCGGAAAGGCTGTTAGCAAGGAAATCTGGGTCAAGAGGGTTTGAAACTACAAAAATTGGGCAGAGAAATGGCCCTTTTGCACTTCGAGGCTAGAGAACCACTATCGGAACCTCTATGAGAGTCACATGGGGCAGAAGCAGTGATGGCCAGTCAAAGTAGAGCTCAAATCTTTGAGGACATTCATGAAAGCCCAGATTTTAGAAGCCGACAGGGCTCAACAACGGCTGCAGCAGTTAAACACTTCAGACGAGGACATGTCAGGGGATTACCGCCACAATCAGATTTATCAAAAAAACACTCTGCTCAATCATCCAGGAAGGAAGCCAGAAAGCATCCAATGAAAGAGGGAGATTCAGTCTTTAAGTAAATGAGATCAGATGTTCCAGATGAATGAGGCAAATTCAGACCAGTGTAAGAAGACCCCTTGTTCTTTAGAGATTGTATCTAAGATAGCAGCAACAGGCAGCGATGAAGATGGCTTCAAGGACCGATCAACGTCGACGAACTCAAGAGGGTCCATGGCTAAAGACTTAAAAATCAAAAGAAGAGAATAAAAGCCCCGCGGGTCAAAAATCGAAAAAAGGCGGCCTTGCTAAAAATGGGCACCTTGTCAGGGTAAAAACCAAAAAAAGGCACCCCGGGCAAAAATTAGAGGCTTGAGAGAAAATTTCCAATCAAGAAAATCGAGAGGGTTGATTGGAGATAGGAGTTTGATACTTACAAGATCTACTCTGAGATTAGATGTAGTTATGCATTTTGAATTGATGTTAGATAATGATCATGTATAGAGAAATCATACTGAAATCTACACAATCTTTGCAAATACGTGTGTTCATTGTTTTCTAGTTCATTTATAAAAAGAGAAATGTTGTTCATTACTGAATGTATGAAATCTAAATGACTACACTCTGCTATTGCTCTCACCATCCAGATGTCTAAGTCAATGAGTTATGTTATCCACTGCGAGACTAATCACCTACATCTTGAATGCATTAGTGGGAGTAAAGGAACAATCCCCAATCGATGGTATAATAGTCTTCACCGGTAGCTTGCCTAAAGGCTATGATGTATGGAGGTAAAAGCCAAAGGTCTACCTTAGAAAGATAGGGATGCCTCACTATATCGTTAATCCCTCTGAACTATCGAGCATAATGGGTGGTAATGTAAAAAGCAGCCCCATGAAGCCCTAAAGAACCCGATCCTCATCTGCTACCTCACCCAATCTAGCAACACATTCATCAAGGGAGGCCATAGAATGTAATCGATGCCTAAGGAGAAAATGCCTCAGAGAATAATTACGAATTACTCTAGGAAGGGGCTTTGATAGCAGCTTTAACTTTTCTTGCAGCCGTACCGGAAAGGCAGGAGAGTCTCAAAAAAAAAAGAAAGAGAGGCCGTTAGAGATGAAAACTATGACTGGCTCTCTAAGCAAAAATTAGGCCAAAGGGCAGGGTGAAAACCTGGGAATAGGCAGTCTATCCTTCAATAAAAAATGAAAAAAAAAAGCCGCTGGTATGGTTTGGGTCCATTCCAAGCAAAAATAAGGCAAAGGGTTATGTGAAAATCCCTAAAGGGATGCATTTCCCGCTAAGAAAAGCTAGTGTGAAAATCCACAAGGGACGCACTACCTTTAAAACAATGGCCTTTGAAGCCTGGAGCGATAAGGCGGCATTACTCCAAATAAATTTCCTTTAGCCAGGTGGTGCATAATGCAGAACTTGATTCAGAGTCATGGGGGCAAAATACTCATTGACCGGGGGGCAAAGATACATACGAGTTAGTTCTCCTTGAAAAGATTATGGGCCAGAGTCCGTAAAGCCAAGACAACACTTTTCTAGATCCCTGGGAGCATCAGACAATGTGAGCAGCCGAGCAGTACCCTTGATGAATCCCTTAACCACCTAGGATGTGGTCTATCCATTTTTGCATATCACATGCATCTCACATGCATAGATCTTTTGCACATCCCCCTGCATATCATGTGCATTTAGTCCTTTACACTTATGGTTGTACACATAATTCTTGTACATTAATCCTTTGCTCGTGTTTCGTGTATATACTTTATGTATATATTTTCTACACATAATTCCATACACACAATCTTTTGTATGTGTTGTTGTGTGCACATAATCTTTTGTATATGAGCAAGGATGATCCAAGAGATGGGTTCAACACGACATTATCAGCCACTGTATCTGGCACAAAATCAGGTGAATAGGTGCAGAGGTGGAATGCCTAGAAGAACAAGCCTATCCAGGCACACCATGCTAAGGGCAATCAGGAATCACATAAATCTACAAAAAAGAAGATCCTTTGAGAAGCTGGACTGCGCACACATACTTTAGTTAGAGGCAATCAGATGCGAAAGTGGGCTGAGGTACAGTTTTAGCTCTACATCGGCACTCATCCATGCCGAACAATCAAATCAAGATGAAGTCCTCCTGAAAATAGAATCTCGCAAACCCGCTCCCAAGAGGACATTTAAAAGAGTAAGCCTATTCATGCACACCATGTCGGGGGCAATCAGGTAAGTTTCTCTATCATAAGAGGCACGCTCACACACATCACACAATAAATGTACAAAATCCAAATTCAAATGTAAAAAATCTCAAACAAACGAACAAAACAACAACAACAAAAAAACAAAACAACACAAAACAAAACAAAAAAAAAAAGAAGATATTTTCAAGGCCTTGAAAATCCCATATGCTACAAAAATTCGAATACATCCAAAATGTAAAAATCCTAAAAATTTACAAGAAAGAAAAGACAAAAACAAAAACAAAAACCAAAAATCATTTTAAGAGATGCCAAAGACATTGAAACTTATCCACCTGCAGGCAAGCAACAAAACCTCAAATCTATTTTCCTCTCTGGAGGCTCAACATCAAATTCTCTCACCCTCATGAGAAGTACGCAGGTCTTTTCAACAAGGAGGCTACGTTGGAGATGATAGAGGAATTGATATTTGGAAAAAAACCAATCGTCCTTCAGGGGGGCACCCGTCTGACATCGGCCCCAACGGGTATGTACTGCCACAGGATGGTCGACAGTCGGATATTGCACTAGCCAGATGGGGGTTAGCAGATCAGACACTGTACTAGCCGAATGGGGGTTAGCATATCAGACACTGTACTAGCCGGATGGAGGTTAGCAGATCAGACACTGCACTAGCCGGATGGGGGTTAGCGGATCAGATATTGTACTAGCCGAATGGGGGTTAGCAGACCAGACATTGTATTAGCCAGATGGGGGTTAGCAGATCAAAATATTGTACTAGCTGGATGGGGGTTAGCATATCAGACATTGGACTTGCCGGATGGGGATTAGCAGATCAGAATATTGTACTAGCCGGATGGGGGTTAGCAGATCAGACATTGCACTAGCCAGATGGGGGTTATCAGATTAGAATATTGTACTAGCCGGATGGGGGTTAGCAGATCAAACACTGTACTAGCCGGATGGGGGTTAGCAGATCAGACACTGTACTAGCCGTGTGGGGGTTAGCAGATCAGACACTGTACTAGCCGGATGGTGGTTAGCAGATCAGAGATTATACTGGCCGGATGGTGGTTAGCAGATCAAATATCGTATTAGCCGAATGGTGGTTAGCAAATCAGAGATTGTACTGGCCGGATAGTGGTTAGCAGAGCACATGCGGTAGAACAGATCGCAACGAGATTGCATTTAGAGAAAACTGCATCTCACAACGGGATTGTAGTTAGAGAACACTACATCTCACAAACACCGTGCAAGCCGAGATGAGGCCAACGGGGACACATGCGGTAGAACAGATCGTAACAAGATTGCTGTTAGAGAACACTGTATCTCACAACGGGATTGTAGTTAGAGAACACTACATCTCACAAACATCGTGCAAGCCGAGATGAGGCCAGCGGGGACACATGCGGTAGAACAGATCGCAACGAGATTGCAGTTAGAGAACACTGCATCTCACAACGGGATTATAGTTAGAGAACACGACATCTCACAAACACCGTGTAAGCCAAGATGAGGCCAGCGGGGATACATGCGGTAGAACAGATTATAACAAGATTGCTGTTAGAGAACACTGCATCTCACAACGGGATTGTAGTTAGAGAACACTACACCTCACAAACACCGTGCAAGCCGAGATGAGGCCAGCAGGGACACATGCAGTGGAACAGATCGCAACAAGATTGCAGTTAGAGAACACTGCATCTCACAACGGGATTGTAGTTAGAGAACACTACATCTCACAAACACCGTGCAAGCCGAGATGAGGTCAATGAGGACACATGCGGTAGAACAGATCACAACGAGATTACAGTTAGAGAACACTGCATCTCACAATGGGATTGTAGTGAGAGAACACTATATCTCACAAATACCATGCAAGACGAGATGAGGCCAGCAGGGACACATGCGATAGAATAGATCGCAATAGGATTGTGGTTAGAGAACACCGCATCCCGCAGTCACCATGCATGCTAAGATGAGGACAGCGGGGCACACACGATAGAACAGCTCGCAACAGGGTTGTGGTTAGAGAACACCGCATCCCATAGACACCATTCAGGTCAAGATGAGGCCAAAGGGACAAATCAGCCACTGTGCATGCCAAGATGAGGACAACGGGGCACACGCGATAGAACAGATCACAACAGGGTTGTGGTTAGAGAACACCGCATCCCATAGCCATCGTGCAAGCCGATATGAGGCCAGTGGGACAGAACAGCCACCGTGCATACCGAGATGAGGACAGCGGGGCACACACGATAGAATAGATCACAATAGGGTTGTGGTTAGAGAACACCGCATTCCACAGTCACCGTGCAAGCCGAGATGAGGCCGACGGACAGATCAGCCACTGTGCATGCCGAGATGAGGACAACGGGGCATGCGATAGAACATATCACAACCGAGTTGGTGTTAGATAACACCGCCTCTTACAGACGCCGTGCAAGCCGAGACGAGGCTAGTGGTGCACATGCAATAGAACAAATTGCGATTGGGCTGCAGTTGGGTAACACTGCCTCTCACGATAGTCAGGAATCATGCGGGCCGAGACGAGGCCAGCAGGATGAAGGTGATTGAATGAATTGTCAAAGGTTGCGGTAAAATACACTACAACTCGGCAGCAAGGGGTCACCAGCTCGAACACCCCGCGGAAGGCAAAGGGCTGCCTCAGGTACGCATCTCTATCCTTTTTCTCTGAATTTTGGCTCATCTAGGCACTAGTGCACTAGTTTTCCCAAAAGTGGGGGCAACTGTAGACACCGGATCCTGAGGCAACCCAGATCAGAGTTACCCAATGATGATAAGATGCCTGTTCACAGGCAAAAAAGTTAAAAGTGGTGATTTCTTTGTCAAATTTGCATTTTAGAGTGAAAAAAATAATAAAATAATAAAAAATATTTTTAAAATTAGATTTGAAAAATGGGGTTTAGAAATTGTAGTATTTTTAGTTAATTTTTAATAATAAAAAAACAAAATTCGAGCGTCAGCCGCGGCGGCACCTTGCGGCTGAGCGCGAAGCTCCATCGCGCGGCCCTCCGCGCGAAGCATGAGCGAGCAACGCGCAAGGCGTCGCTCAACCGTCTCACCTGGCAGCCCGTCGCTTGCCAGCGACGCGTGTCGGACGCCCTTTTCCGCCCCTGACGCCCAAAATCATTTTTTTCCACAAAATTCTATTTTTTATCCCTTTTTTAAGGGGTTTTCAGTTTTTTTTCCATTTTTAAACTTAGATAAATTATATTATTAATTAGTTAATTAGTTTTTCCCTTAATTAATTTTATTTTCTATTTTTTTGTCATATAAAAAGAAAAAGATGAAGAAATGAGAGAGGGGAATTTTTTAGGGTTTATTCTTCAGTTTTTTCTCTTCTTCTTCTTCAGCAAATTCTCTCTAGGTTTCTAGTTTTCCCCAACAAAAATAAAAAAGAAAAGTTCATCAATTCTTCTTCTTTTTCCAATAGAATTTCTTCTAAATATATTTTTAGAAGGAGTTTTATTGATGGAATTTAATTTTGAGACAAATAAAATAAATATTTGTTCTCAAAATTCATTTTTTAACTTGTTATTTGTTTTCAATTAAACTTTTTTCAAGGTTTTTTTATTTTATTTTGAATCCCTCTTTTAATGAAAAATGGGTTTTGAGACAAACAAATGATTGTTTGTTCTTTAAATCTAATTTTTAATTTGATTTTCTAAAAAATAAGTTTTATCTCATAAATGATTTTTTTCTTGGAACAACATTGTTTGTTCATGAGAACATTTTTATCAGTAAAAATCATTTTTTAGGCAAAGAAATTAATTTTTTATTCTTAAAGAATTATTGATTTTCTTCCATCATTTTTTTCAAGTATATTTTTCCTTGGAATAAAATTTCAACATTTTTATTATTCAATTCTAGTCTTGCAAATCAAGAATAAGGAAATCAATCATTATTTTTACCTTCATCGAATCCGAAACTCTGAGGGTAAACATTATGGGTTTAAATACTTTTATTTTTTATTATTTTGTTTATATTTAATTGATTCATGTATATTCTTATTATTTTCATTTATTTATTTGTTCTATTATTTTTTATATTTGTCTCGATTAATATGTTTATATACCATTTTTGTTCATGCAAATATTGATTCCTCATTATTTTTAACATGTAATTAATTAATTCATTTTGACTGATCTTTTTGCCATGTAAATATTTTATGTTAATCGGGATAACATTAATTAATCATGTCATTTATTTAATTATTTTCATCATTCTTTTATTCATTACTTTTTATCATTCTTTTTCATTGTTATTATTATATATTTATTGTTTATTCTTTTATTTGTTTATTGCCATTGGTCATTATTATTATTATCATGTTCATATTTTTATGTATTAATTCATTAACATGTTTTATTTATTTTAATCAAATCATTTTATTCTTTTATCATTTAATGTATATTTTTATTTATTTTGATTTGTTAACATGTTAATTCATTTATCATCCTTCATGTCATCATATTTTATCTTAATTTGTTATTCATTATTTTATATGTTTAATTGATTTTATTGATTTAATTACTAACATTATTTCATTTGTGTTTTTTTTATGTCAAAACTTATTTTCTTTACTTGGACATTTTTGCGAGCACCCGAGGAGATCCAGAAGGCTCGTTTGGGTTAAATATTTATTTGCTTCATTTATAATATTTCATTTACTTGGCTTTTTCATTTATTCTACCATGTAATTTTCTTATAAAATTGTTTATTTTAGGCACGCTAAAAAGAAATCACAAAAATATTTTTATTAATTAGCTTGGAATCTTTCCTAATAAAAATGGGACCAATGTCTCAATTTTCTCCATCCAAAATAAAAATTGTCACATCAAAATTATTTTAAAATAAATATGTATGCAAGGACCAATGTCCTCATCTTTACTGTATATCCCGTTTTATGTATGATTTGTATTTTATTTACAATGGGGGTTGTATTCCGCCCCTAGTTTTATTGTAATTTATTTGCATGCACTTTACTTTAATTATGCTTTATTTATTTATCGCTTTCCCTGAATGGACAATCCGCACTTTAATTTAACTGCATTAAATTGAATGAGAAATGGGATGAAACGATAAATTCAAAGCTCAACTATAAACCTAAGCAAGGTATGAATAAATGGAAAGTCCCGAACCTTCTATGGTCTTTAGGCTCAACGAAGCGAGAGGGTCATCTCAATGTTTTATTGGGATGGGGCCTCCAAGACACCTCTTGTGTCCCATAAAAGGCTCAAAACTGCATAGTCCTAGGCGCCACGAGGCGAGAGGGCCATCTCAATGTTCTATTGGGGTGGATGCCTCCAAGACACCTCTGGTTTGCCCAAGCGTGAGGCTAGATGACCATCCTATCATTAGGGTGGAAGCTTCCAAGACACCTCCGGCTTGCCTATAATGGATATAGCAACGCTGTCTTAGGCTCACTGAGGCTGGACGACTTTTTTCAATGTTCTATTGGGTGGCGACTCTAAGAAACCTCCTTGTTGCCCAAAATGGACGTACCTATAATTTCTTACAAGTTCTTATAAACCTCATCCCGAAAGCCCTAAAAGCGGGCGGTTTGGGGCACCCCGGGGTTCGGCACGCGTCACATAGCGTTTTTAACATCTAACAAACATGCTCATGCTCATCCATTACAAAACTATTCAAATCCCCTAAACAACCCAACACAATGCTAGTCATCATATGGCCTATACCTATAGTTTTAGCCTTGGCTATAAAAGCATGATATAAGCAAAAAAAAATAAACTCTATTGAACAAGGTGTTTTTATGGACTGAACTAAGTTTAAAACAAAAAGATCCTTAGCCTGCACTTTATTACTCTCCACACGATCAAACAAAGCATGGCATATAAACTTATGAAAGAGCAACAAAAAATCATCTTTAAATTGCCTATTAGTGAAATTTTTAGGATTAAAATTATCTAAACCTGTCAATTATTTTCCAAACATCAGAGGGATTAAACAAATGAGGCTCAAATCTTTTGCCATTTAAAGGAAACCCAAACCAATTATGCATTTCATCAAAGGTAAAAATATATTCCATACCTTGATGTCTAAATTTAAAATTGATTTTGCGCTTATCAACATATTCCAAAGTCACAAAAAATTCAAGAGCCCAATCTTTTCTAACATGCAAATTCATATGCACAAACTCCCCCATTTCATATATTTCAAATACTTTTCAAATTCTTGTGTAATTCCCAAATCATTCAATAAAGAAAAATCTACATGCCACATTTCTACATACGTTTTCTTAGCAAAATACAAAAATTTCTCACCTTCCTCATCAGTATAAATTGGAAAGGGACAATCATACTTGAATTGGAGAGAATGCGAATCTGGGGCTTCAAAACTAGAACCGCCAGTTGCCTTCTTTCCTTTGTTAGCCAACGATTTGGTACGAACCATCTTGCAAATACCAGCAAAATTTATAGCAAAACTACCAAGGCAGAGAAACAAGAAGAAACAAAAACAAAAAAACAAAAAGAAAAACCCTAAAAATGAACATAAAATCAAAAAGAAAGAAAAATATAGAGAGAAAAAGTGATGGAGATGGAGAGAAAACTAAAAACAAGAGTGGGAATAGGAACTTAGGGCTAAAAATATATTTAGGGGAAGGAAATGGGGTTCCAACGGTTATAATTTACCCAAAAATTCAAATCCCGCGTTCTGTCGCGCCCGCAATGCCCGTCATGCTCACGACAGAATGCGCACTCAATCAATACCCTTCTTCTATCACGCTCGCAACTAATGTTTTCCTTCCATGGCGCTCGCGAAAGCATGCGCGCTCGCGAAAGCGACACTCAAACTTCCTTCCTCTATCGCGCTCGCGACAGTAAGGAAAAACACAACAAAATTTTATCTCTTTGAAGAAAATACTCAACATTTAAATAATACTAATAAACTTACTTACTAATATAACCTGTAGAACAAAAATAAACAATTTTAGTATACAAAAACAACTTAAAAATAATACAATTGTGACGCGCGCCCGGACCAGCAAGGCCCTCTTTGAGCCCTCCTTTCGAGGCTGGAGGGATCGGTCGCGTCTTTTTGATCATGGGCGCCACGAGACATCATCGGTGCATCCCTCCCAATAGGACATTGGGGAGATGCCACCTTGCCTAATGACACCTAAAGGCACCTTGAGGTGTGTTGGAGTCGCCACCCAAAAACTTGGGAGAGGTCTCTAACCTCGATGGTCTTAAACCAAAGACGGTGTTCGGAACTTTACTTTTATTAATGAGTTAAGTTAAGTTTATAAATGAGTTTTTAATGAAACGCAATTCCACTTCTCTCCTCACGCGACCATGCATTGAATTTAAAGCGCAACTCATCCACATTAGAAAGTGTCTAAATAAATAAATAAATGAATAAATTATATTAGAAGAATAGAATTTGCCCCAAATTCTTAAATTACAAGGGCCCAACATAAATAAATGAACACTTTAAAATAAATCATACATAAATCGGGTCATTTATTGAATTTTAGGAACATTGGTTCCTTTTATTGACTTAAAAAATTAGAGAACTATTTTTTGGACATTTATTTGAAAGTTGGGATGAGTGATCCCATTTTATAAAAATTAGTTCTCCATTTGATGGTGAGATTTTATTCGATAAAAATAGGACATTGGTCCATTTTATTAATAAAAGATCCTCAATTTTAATTATTGTAAATAATGTGATTTTTATAATACGGGCGAGTTTAAAATGCATTTTTTTACATACAACATATGGAAATAATATAATGAAACAAATACGATGATTAAGAAATGCAAACCCAAGGTTCTGAATGATTTAGTTCTCGATCCCCGATCCATTCGAAATATCACTCAAAGCGAAGTAGGCACATTTTGGGCAATTAAAAAAGGAACAAAATAAAATTATGTTAGAGAATTAAATCAAATCAATAATAAATTATGAATAAATAAATAAATGATTTTGCAAGTTAATTAAATAAATAATCAACAGCAAATAATATACACAAACAACTAGTTAAGTAAATTAATCAGATAAACAATTATTTGTGCAGATGGTACCAATGATTAAATAATTACCCAAATTGATTAAATTATTCAAATATTCACAATTAATCATGTCAAATAAAAGTGAATAATCAATCAAACGTAAACAAACAAATAAGTATTTAATTAAACAAGGCAATTAAATTAAGTCATCAATTAACAGATAAACAAAACAGTTTGACATTTAGGAACCATATTAACAGTGGCATTATTAAAGAACTAAAAGCATAAATAAAAGCAAGATAATAAAAAAGCAGTAAGATATATAAAGATTAATGGTGAGCATGATTAATAGCAAATACTACGGAGTGAAGGGGTGGTGAATAAATAGATTATTAACAGCAAAATAATACAACAACAATAATATAAACAAACATGGATAGGAAATATTAAGGATGAACAAATCGGATTATTAACAACAAAATATGAACAAACAACCACAAAAAAATACAACAATCAACACATACAATATGGAACAACGACAAATGATAATATACAGTGTATAGCACAAGAAAAGAATCGAGTAAAGATGAAATATATACAATAAAAAAACAAGTGTGAATAAAAAAGAAATAGAAAATGAAATTTAGCTCAGATATTTACCCTCAGAAATATTGTATTTGCAGCAAAAGTGAAGAATTGATGATCTCCTGTCGATTTGCTTCAGATGAAAAATTGGTTTAAAATGTTTTGAATAACTCTAATTAATGAAAACGAAAAAACTCGAATCTCAAGAATTAATTTCCTAGACTCAAGGTTAGCTTTCAGATGATTTTTGCTCTTTCTAGAAAAGCCTTTTTTTTCTCAAAATTTTCCTGGGTTTTTTCTCTTGTGTTCACCGAAAAAAACCCTCCCTAAAAAATCTTTTGATTTCCTTTCTATACTTCTTTTTTAGGGCATTTTTCTGGGTTTAAAATCCTCAAAATGCCCCTCAAAAACGACTGGAAACGGCTAAAAACCCGACCAAAAATCGCGCTGGAGGAAGAAGACGGGCTACAGTAACCCGGCATAAGGCCGCATGTCGCGCCCTTCAGCACGCGACACGCCAAGGAGGCAGTCGCGTGCTGGACGGTACAACGCGCGCGCAAGCCCTCGCGCAAAGGGCAAGGCGTGCGTTGCCCTGCGTGCACCAAGGGACAACACGCGGGGGGAGGCACACGCGGTGCTCCCCTGCGCGCGAGGGGGAAGCACGCGCGGTGCTCCCCTCGCGCGAAGGGGGAAGCACTCGCGCGAAGGGGGGGCACCACGCGTGGTGCCCCTCGCGCACGCAGGGGAGCACCACGCGTGGTGCTCTTCGTGCGCGCAGGGGAGCTTTGCGCGATGCTCCCCGCGCGTGCAGGGGGGCATCGCGCGATGCTCCTCGCGGGTGCGACACGTGTCGCTCCGCATGCGGCGCGCGAACCAGCGGCACGGGATCCAAAAAAAGCCAAAATAAAAATAAAAAATAATAATAATAATAATAATAATAATAATAATAAAAATAAAAATAAAAATAAAATAGAATAAAATAGAGAAGTTTTCGACAAGGGATTCATCATTTTTAATCTTTTGCTCAAGAGCGATTGCCATTTTTCATCATTGGGTAACCTCGGTCTGAACTGCATCGGGACCCAGTGTCTATAACAATAAATACAAAAATAAAAAGAATGTGTAAATAACCTTCAACCCAATTGTAAAGAGATACTTGAGACCTCTCTACCATGAAAAGTTTCATCCAAATATATCTTATATCTTTGACCATTGGCTTTAAACAATTCTCTTTTATCATTTTTAAGTTCCAAATAACCATGGTCAAAAACTTGTGTCACCTCAAAAGGTCCACTCCACCTAGATTTTAATTTTCGAGGAAATAATTTTAATCTTAAATTAAATAAAAGAACTTTGTCTCCTATCTTGAAACTTTTATATCTTATGTGAGCATCGTGCTATTTCTTTTATCTTTCCTTATATATTCTTGCATTTTCATAGGACATAAGGCGTAATTCATCAAGCTCATTCAATTGCAAACATCTTTTCACACTAGCATCCTTAATGTCATAATTTAATACCCTAATGGCCCAATAAGCTCTATGCTCTAACTCAACAGGAAAATGACATGCTTTACCATAAACTAACCTATATGGTGACATCCCAATAGGTGTTTTAAAAGCAGTACGATATGCCCAAAGTGCATCATCTAATTTATGTGCTAAATCTTTCCTAGAACTAAAAACTATTTTTTCACATATCTATTTAAGCTCTCTATTAGAAACCTCTAGTTGACCACTAGTTTGGGGGTGATAAGGAGTAGCTACCCTGTGATGAACACCACATTTGTGCAATAAAGAAGCAAAAAGTCGGTTTATGAAATGAGTACCTCCATCACTTATGATAGCTCGTGGCACTCCAAATCTTGAAAAGAGTTTCTTCAAAAACTTGACAACTACCTTTGAATCATTGGTTGGTGTAGCTTTAGCTTCAACCCATTTTGATACATAATCCACCCCAGCCAAGATATAGCTTTGTCCAAAAGATGTAGGAAAAGGACCCATAAAGTCTATCCCCCATACATCAAATATTTTTTTACCTCTAAAATGCTATTCAAAGGCATCTCATCTCTTTTTCTTATATTGCCAACCCTTTGACATCTATCACATTGAGCTACAAAACTCTTATCGTCATGAAATAATGTAGGCCAATAAAAAAACACATTCAAGCACATGAGATGCAGTTTTTGTACTACTATTATGACCTGAATATAAAGATGAATGGCAATGTTGCAAGATGTTCACATACTCATCCTCACTAACACATCTAAGAATCACACTATCCCCTCCTATCTTAAACAAATAAGGCTCCTCCCAAAGGTAATTTCTAACATCACTAAAGAACTTTTTCCTTTATTGCCATGTTAAACCATGAGGCACAATTCCTGCAGCAAGAAAGTTAGCAAAATCTGCAAACCATAGCACATGCACTTGTTCAATGTACATTAAAGACTCATCCAGAAAGGATTCATTTATTTCATTGCTATCCCCTAAAGGTCCTTCATCATTTTCTAATCTTGATAAATGGTTAGCCACTATATTTTCAGAACCTTTTTTATCTTTAATCTCAATATCAAATTCTTGTAACAAAAGAACCCAACGAATGAGACGAGACTTAGAATCTTTCTTAGCAAACAAATACCTAAGGGCTGTATGATCCGTATAGATTATGACTTTAGATCCCAATAAGTAAGATCTAAATTTATCACATGCAAAGACAACAGCCAACATTTCTTTTTCAGTTGTGGTATAATTTAATTGAGGTGCTAATAGTGTATGGCTAGCATAATAAATAGCATGCAAATGCTTACCTTGTCATTGACTTAGCACACAACCTACAGCAAGGTCAATTGCATCACACATGATCTCAAAAGGTAAATTCCAATTAGGTGATGTGATTATAGGTGCACTTATAAGAGCTCTCTTTAATTGCTCAAAAGCAACCATGCATGCATTAGAAAAATCAAAAGGCACATCTTTAACTAACAAGTTAGTTAAAGGCTTAGCAATCAAAGAAAAATCCTTTATAAACCTCCTATAAAATCCCACATGGCCTAAAAATGATCTAACACCCTTAAGTGTAGTAGGTGGAGGTAATTTTTCAATTAATTCAGTTTTAGCTCTATCCACCTCTATACCTCTACTTGAAATTTTGTGACCTAAAACTATCCCTTCTTCAACCATAAAGTGGCACTTTTCCCAATTTAGTACTAGGTTTGTCTCCTCACATCTAGCCAAGACTCTATCTAGGTTATTCAAGCACAACTCAAAAGAGTCACCATAAACTGAAAAATTATTCATGAAAACTTCTGTTATCTTTTCTATTAAATCCACAAAAATCGAAGTCATACACCTTTGAAAACTGGCCGGTGCATTACAAAGCCCAAAAGGCATTCTTTTATAGGCAAAAGTCTCATAGGGACAAGTAAATGCGGTCTTCTCTTGATCACTAGGGTATATAAAAATTTGGAAGTACCCCGAAAACCCATCTAAGAAACAATAATGAGAATGGCCAGCTATCCTCTTTAACATTTGATCTATAAATGGTAAAGGAAAGTGATCTTTTCTAGTAGCTGAATTCAACTTTCTATAGTCAATACAAACCCTCCAACCCGTGGTGGTTCGTATAAGAATCAAATCCCCATTCTCATTTCTAACCACAGTCATTCCCCCTTTCTTAGGTACACAATGTATAGGACTCACCCATGTGCTATCCGAAATTGGATAGATAATCCCAGCATCTAACAATTTAATGACTTCTTTTTTAACTACCTTCTTCATATTTGGGTTAAGTCTTCTTTGTCTATCAGCCTTAGGTTGACACTTATCTTCCATGTTAATCCTATGCATCACTATATTAGGACTAATTCCCTTCAAATCATAAATTTGCCAACCCCATACTTTTGATCCTCTTTCTAACCACTTCTAACAACAAAGACTCTTGCTTATTAGTGAGCTTATTAGAGACAATGATAGGTAAAGTACTATTATTACCAAGAAATGCATACCTCAAATGGCTTGGTAGTTCTTCAATTCAACATTAGGAGGATGTACAATAGATGGTGGCAAAGGTGCCTCATTTCTATACAAAAGTTATGGCTTTGAGCTCTCTTGCTCCTCCTCCTCATGAACTTCTTCATCAAGAATAGCCTCCTTGTGACCTGCATCATCCAACACTTCCAAGACACAAGCATCAAAAACATCTATTTTCATGCACACATTTTCATCCATGGGATATTTAAGTGTTTTGTCCATGTGATACTCTACTTTATCCTCTCCTACTCTTAAAACCAAAGTTCCCTCATAAACATCAACTAATGCCCTGCCAGTTCTTATGAAAAGTCTTCCTAATATCAAGGGGTATTTAATATCATAAGCAAAGTCCAAAATCACAAAATCAGCAGGCAAAATGAATTTATCCACTTTAGCTAGCACATCCTCTACTATGCCATATGGTCTTTTAATTGATTGGTCAGCCAATTGCAAAACCATTGAAGTAGACTTCACATCTTTCAATCCTAACTTTTTAAAGATTAACAATGGTATAAGGTTAATATTAGCTCCCAAATCACACAAACACTTAGGAAATTCAATATCCCTCAAAGTACAAGGAATAGTAAAACTCCCATTATCTTTAAGCGTAGTAGGCACATTGTTAGTGATTACTGAAATACATGCTTCAGTCAATTCAACAGTAGATAAGTCTTCCTAACTCTTTTCTTAGAAATTAAATCCTTTAGAAACTTAGCACAGTTAGGAATTTGAGTTATAGCCTCAATAAAATTTAAATTAATATGTAAATGCTTCAATTTATCAAGAAAATTTTGAAATTGCATATCGTGGTTTTGCTGTTAAGACGTTACGAAAACGGTGGACGAGGTTGGAACACTTTTGGAACATTTTCCTTGGATGTCTCTTCTGTCGCGCAGTGTCGCGCTAGCGACAGAAGACTCCTTCTCTACTGGTGCGCTCGCGGGTGGGATCGCGTTTACGATACTTCCATGTTTCCCCTCCGTCGCGCTCGCGATAGGTGTCGCGCTCACAACAGAAGGCTCATCATCCTTCTTCATCTCATTTTCCTTCAAAATCTCATCTGTGTTGGAAGAAACAAATTCATGGGTATAAGATTTACCTGATCTCAATGTGATTGCCTTCAAGTGCTCCCTAGGATTATCTTCCGTATTACTTGGAAGGCATCCTTGTAATCTTGATGGTAATGCATTTGCAATTTGCCCTAATTGAACCTCAAGGTTGTGAATGGATGAAGCTTGATTCTTAGCTATTTGATCAAATTTAGATTCCAACCTCTTATGATTCTCCTCTTGTGAGTTAAACTTCAAATTTATTTCCTCCAAAAATATATCCATCTTAACCTCCAAAGCTCCAAATCTATCTTGTGGTGGTTGAAATCCTACACCTCCTCTATTCTGATTATTATTATTCCCCCATGAGAAATTTGGATAGTTCCTCCATCCAAATTAGAATAGGGATTTTCATGCCCTTGTCCTTGAATAAAACTCACTTGCTCCTCCGTACTTGCCATACCTAAATTACAACCTTTACTTGCATGACCTTGTTGTCCACAAATTGTACATGCATTTGATGAAGTTCCTTCCATGTTCAAGTTGTCTATCTTATGTGTCAAAGCTGCTACTTGTGCTTGCAAGGCAACAACCGAGTCAATAGAATGTAAACCTTTAATAGGGGAAGAATTTGGTACCTTAGCCCTTTCGGTTGGCCACATGCAATTATTGATTAACATCTCTTCAAGCAACTCAAATGCAGCATTTGTTGTCTTTCTCATAAGAGAACCTCCCGCAGCTGCATCAATGGCTCCTCTTGTGGTTGGATTGACTCCATTATAAAATGTTTACATGAGCAATTCCCTTAGAAGATTGTGATGGGGATAACTTCTTTGCAATTCCTTAAATCTTTCCCATACCTCATACAAATATTCATTGTCATATTGCACAAAGGTAGTAATATCCTTAATAATCTTTACAGTTTTGGCTAGAGGAAAATACTTAGATAAAAATGCTTGAGCCAATTGGTCCCAAGTTATAATGGATCCTCTAACTAGTGAATTCAACCAAGCTTTTGCCTTATCCTTTAATGTGAAGGAAATAGCCTAGGTTTAATTACATCCGCTGAAACTCTATTGATTTTAAAGGTATCACAAATTTCTAAGAAATTTGCCAAATGAGCATTTGGATCCTCATTTGCCAAACCACAGAATTAAATACTATTTTGAATTATTTGTAAAAAAGATGGTTTAATTTCGAATTGATTTGCATTTATCGTAGGCCTTACCACACCTTGTTGAACCCCGCTCAATGCTGGCGTAGCAAAATCCATCAATCTAGGTGGATTCTCATCATCAACAATAATTGGTCTCCTAGGCTTATTCTTCTTTTTTATTGGATTTATGGTTACTCAACAAAAATCTTTATATCTCCTGATTCAATTGTTCAAGTTCTTCTTGAGAACTCCTTATATTAGGCATAAACTTGAACTATCCAATCCTATAAAACAAAAACAAACAATAAAATAAACAAATTAAATATTGTAATCCAAAATCATAAATCAAGATTTATAATGGCAATTATATCAATCATAACATTCCCCGGCAACGGCGCCAAAAACTTGTTGTGCTAAATCCGCAAACACACGGTTTACCGATTATAGTACTTAAGATATCGTTCCCATAAGGAAAGTATGTTGATAATTATTCACTATTACTACTTGATTTTAATCTTGTTTACAATTATCAATATCTTGTAATTTTAATTTTATACTACTCGTTATCGCTTAGCACGGAAGTTTGTTTCCGTGTAGGTTTACCGGATCGGATCTGGGAGTGTGCATCTGTAAATCATGGCCACTAAGAGCTGGATTAAAGATCTTTTTGTATTAGATAGAGTTTCTGATGTTTTGAGTAACATCATTAAGAAAATAGAGAAGTATAGTTATTATGTAATAGTGTTAATCTGATGTATATGTACAGATAATGATCATGTAATATAATGGTTACTTTTTGTAATGAATATCTGTATATTAATAAATATATGTATATTATTTATCGAATGTTGGCTCTCAGGTTGTGCTTATTAGCTTAACGTTATTAGTTTATTTCTGCTCTTGCTTCTGCTTTTGTTTTGGTACGCGTTAGAGTCCGTGTAGCGTCCCGATATTCCTTCCCGGGGGTATTGGGGTGTTACAATTTAGTGGTATCAGAGCATAGGTTAGAGGTTTTGGTCTATAAGATATAGAGTATAGATTAAATGTCAGAGTTTGTCTAGAGTTGTGGCCTAATGCAGATGTTATTTGTTTTGTAGAGTATAGATGGAGTCTGACCCGAGTGAGAACGTAGGAGAGACAACTGATAGTGGGAATTCGATAAAAGTCGATCAGCCTGTTCTGCAGCGTCAGCGAGATAATGGTTCCGGTATAGGGTATGAGAACTTAGAAATTGTGCAAGGGTTGATTCGGATCTTGGACAGAGTGACTGCTTCTCAGGCTTCTCGGGATCTTGTTAGGAAGAGAAAAACATCAGCTAGAGAAGTGTCAGCAGGCAAGAGAATTCGGGAGATACCGAAATGTCAGCATTGCTAGAGGCACCATTGGGATAAGTCTAGGAAACTCACCGGAGCCTATTTTAAGTGCGGCAGTATGGAACACATGCTTGCCAAGTGTCCCAAGATAAGAGAGAGACTAGCTCTGCAAGCCAGAAAAGATGTAGAAGAAATGTTTAGAGCTGCTCGAGTGTCATCTAAACCGGTTGTGAAGTTAGATGCTTATAGAGGTTCGACTAGAGCACTTGCAGTCATCAGAAAGGATGTGAATGAACCCGCAAGTTCTTCTGGTAAGTTTTCGAATTGTTAAGTTTTCACATGAGTTCGGTTTTGATGGTTGGGATGTAAATGATTACTGGGGAAATTTCGAGAACGGAATTTCTTAAGGGGGAGAGATACTTATATAATCATGCTTAATACAAAACTATAATCATATAATCTGTGTAATCTTGTGTTCACATGCATATAAACTTTTATTCACTTACAGGTTATGTACACCTAAACCACATGATTCACATTCATGGTCATGCTTATTACTGAACAAGATCACATATTCACATACATATACACTCTTACTCTCGTATAGATTATGTATACAAAATAACATTCTCATGCAAAAGCATACGTACAGAACAGTACTTAAACATCAACTCTTGTACACGTCAAACATAAAACAGCATGAATTCCTTTAGTTGTGGATACGGGCATAGTGAAATACTATCAGAATTTACAAGTAGAGACCTAACTCAAAATTGAATACTCGAGGTATTCGCCAGTTGACACAATTAAGGTCATAGAAGCAGCCGCGCGGTAACCCTTTATAAGCATACTTATCTATCCACTACTATGACATTTCAGGCTTAAAATAAAGACTCTATACACTCTTTCATATACATTACAATCACTCAAGCATTACATCATGATTCAATCATATATGATCAATATCACATGGCATGTCATGTTCAATAATTATAAAGCAGGTAAACATTTTGTTCCATTCTTAAACTCTTGTATCATGGCATCATTTACATATAATTCAATTGTAAAAACATTCATATAATCATTTTATAATGTTAAATATAAGTTGGACAAGTGGTAAGAACTTTCGGTGAAGTTCGGGTGCGATTCGGGAAGGAAAAAGTACATATTAGGCTGAAGGATGAGGTCACACGGTGGTAAGGCATTCTATACCACCGTGTGGGATGCTAAAAATGGGTCTTTACCGGGCAAAATCTTTTACACGGCGGTGAGAAATTCGCCGTGTAGACCTATTCTGCCTCAAAACACAAGGCAGACTCTAGATAGATTTCAGGTCCAAACTTGTACTCCATTTTCCTCATAGTTAGAGACATTTCTAGAAAAAACTTTCTTCTTAACAAATGTTCCCTAGGATGTTAAATTTCAAATGGACAATTTTTAAGTCATTTTGACATCTATAACTTCATATATGAGCTAAAAACCTATACTGCTCTAGTAACTCGACCCAACAACTTAGTGTGACAACCTTATTGGAACAACAACTTCTCGGGTATATTTTTTCCATTCATTTAAATTAATTAATTAAGTAATTTGTCAAACAATTTCTTGGGTGCCTTGTTATTATAAATACTATGTTACAAAATAATCATCTAGCATAGAAAAGTGTTGTCATCAATGAATCTCAACTGCAGTCTCAAGTCACCCCAATTGAAATCCAGCCAAATGGAAAGAAGAGGAAATAAGTCCTAGTGCAAGGAGGTTGTGTTGTTCCCAAAGTAATCAAGAGAGGGAGGCAAGTAAAGTTTAGATATTTGCAAGATAATTATATTTTAAATTCATATAAGAAGAAATTAAGAGGATCAAGGGGTACTGCCAAAAAGACATATCGAAACGGAAAAATTCTGCAATTATGTATAAGATTGCTTGGATAAATAATGTTATTATTTTTTATTATTCACCCATTTGTATGTTTGGGCAATTATGTATAAATAAACTTGGATGAATTTTCTTTTTTGGGGGCTTACAAAAAATTGAATAGTGGTGCTTTTGGGTACCTTTAATTTTTTGATAGGTGCCTGTATTTTTTTTTGTTTGTTTACACGAATTGACAGTGATATCTACCTAATTTAATATGTGATTGGTCTTTAAAAATTTATACTTTTTATTTTTTTAATTTAAATGATAGGTGTCATATTTTAATAGTTGCTTTAAATAATTAATGAATTTTGGTTGCTTTGAATAATTGATTATTTTTTAATTTTTTTTAAACGACACAATTCGAAAGCCCATTGAAAAGTCATGTAAAAATAAATGTTATTTTTAAAAAATTTTGACATATGGCGTTAGCCCATTGGACACCCTTTGCCACATCATCATGTCCATGTGGCATGATGAAGTGGCAACTTATCCCATATTTCCTGTCCACTTGGCAGGTGCTCCGCATATGATGCTAACTATGCACCATATGACATGCCACATGTATAGGTTACGCTGACCATATATGCCACATGGGCTTTCTAGCGACCCATTCACTGAAAAATGGTCAAAATGATTTTTACATATATTTATACTAAATTCAGTTATTTTCACGGAAAAAAAAATTATTTGTTATTTTTACGTAATATGGCCAATAATTTATTGACATTGAATGAAATTAACCTTATCACTAAAAAAAAAAAACAGGAAATTAGCGACGAAAATTTCCGTCGCTAATCTCTCAAATTTAGTCGCCAATTAATTTTAACGACAAAACGACTAACCGTCGCTATTTTGACTTTTGCAAACATATTTGCTACTAAACCATTTTTACGTCACTAAAAATAGCGACGGAAACAACTATCGCTATTTACAAAAATTCATCGCTAATTAATCTCTAAAATTAGTCACTATAAATATTAAAAAATTATTAGCGGTCGCTAAAAATATTACATTTATTATTATTATTATTATTATTATTATTATTATTATTATTATTATTATATCCGATTTAATAGCCTACCGTCAATAATTTAATTTTAATATTATTATTATTATTATTATTATTATTATTATTTTAATTCCGTTGCTAAATAAACTCTAAAATTAGTCACGGTAAATATTAAAAAATTATTAGCAACAGATAATCCATCGCTAAAAATATTATTTTTAATTTAATTTATTATTATTATTATTATATCCGATTTAATAGCACACATACCATCACTAATTTAATTTCATTCTCAAACAAGAATTTGCTTCAGCATTCATAAAGTTAAAAAGCAAATAAGCATTGGGGAATTTACAGGTGAGTCATATGCATGTGTATATCACACCAAAAAAGTAGCATGACTGTAATCACTCAAAAACTAGAATGAAAAAATATCATGATAGGATAATACAACAACCAAAATACCAACATAAAGCCGCAGACAACTATTCATTAATTTTCCAACTGCTTTCATTATTCGCTCTTTTTCTCCTTTGTATATCAATCTTCAAGCCATAGATTTGCTTCAACTTACTTAACTTTAGAGGAAAATTTCTAGATAGGCTTGCTTATGTGTCTCCCATTCTTTTCTTGCAACCTTGGTCCTACATATAATAAATTAACCTAACATAATTACTACAGAAAATGCAGATTGAAAAGCGTTTCAGAATTTTGATTTCATGTTTGCTTACCAAGTCCATTTGCCTCTGAAGTCCTCATGATTTTAAGCCGCTTCACAGAACCGACAAACATCCTGAATGCAAAATCCAAATTGAGATAAAGAAAGTAAATTGGAACATCAAACCAAACAAAATGGGTCCAAGAAATTAAATGAAGCAAATTTTCAAGAATACGTAAAATAAAACTAAAAGAATATGCAACAATGATTTCTTCTGCCACGCACCTGAAAAACTTTGTGCATGGCTTCAATTTGCTTTCTATACTAGATGAATACGACTCCATTTCTGTTGCACAAAATTAATTGATTTTTGTCAGTTAAATTTCAGTGAGTTGTTAACCCTTTATCTTTAAACTCCATCTTTAATTTGCATATTCTGAATAGTAAGTGCTACTCATATTTTATGGAATGTGAATAATAAAATTTACAACACCTTTCACAGACATAGATAAACCACCAAACCCCATTAAATAGTCCAATAGTTAGTGATAGTGTTTAAAGAAGAGGACCAGCAAATACTTCTGTGAACCCACACCCTGAGTTGTTTAGAGAAATTTTAGAAGTATTAAATTCATACTTTGGGTTTTAGATAGATGATAAAACCACTAAAAGGCTTTCCTTTTAAACTTTTGATGAGTAACTTCCAGAGGCAAATTGATTTTATTAGTAAGAAGATGCACAAAGATTAAACACCTTCATCTTTTATTTAAACAAAATTTAATCTCTCCACCTCTTTCTACATGAAAAAGGAAATTAAATCAAAGAGCATAAAAAATGAAAGGCAAAGAAAACAAGAACCAGATAACCAGATACATCAACAATCATTAAACAGTCTACTTCATAATCCATTCAATGCAAAATACACAGACCCCCTGAAGAAACATATCACAAACTCAACGAAACCGAAACATAAAATCAGGCTCATGCGTTTCTCCAAAAATAGAAAGCAACACTGATACTTAAAAACTTCAATTTCTACACCATTCTCATACTTCCTTATCAACCAAAGAGAACTACTCAAACAAAACTTCAACATTACTAATCATTGTCAACTCCACTTCAGTATAACCTAACCTCAGAAGGACAAGAAAGAGCACAAAAAGCCTCAAAACTATATTCAAATTTGCCTCAAATCTGTAGTACACATACCATTTTCAACGACAGTCAAATCTGTCTGCCGGTTAACGGTCATCAGAGCATACTGCCAACTCGAAGCCCAAGACATCGGGGACCTCCCGCCGGACATCACACGCCCAATAGCCACACCGTTTGATCGGGATCTACGCCGAAAAGCCACGGTTCCACAACTCCGATCTCATCGTCGATGACGAGTGGGTATAGGGAGGAACGCCTCGCCTTCAGAAGCCCGGTGATGTGGCTCGTGTCGCCGTCTGACATCGGAGCTGACCGAAAAAGGGGAGAGAACCTTCGGTTTCCCTCTCGCGAAGCAGGAGCAGACGGCAAGTTCGGCGGGGAAGAGGGCAGCGCTGGCTCGGCGCCGTCTGTCGCTGGTGGTGGCAGACCGTCTCGGCTTCCCAAGTGATGGGTCGCCGGTGCTGGTGAGGTCGCCCCTTCCTCTCGGCGCGCGCTCCCTCTCTCTCTCTCGTTTTCTATCTTCTATCTCTGTTTTTCTTTTTGTCCCAGTCTCCCTCCTCTGTATGTCTTTCCTTTTAATCTTTATTTTTATTATTTTATTAATTTTTTTTTTATTTGGCTCTTTATATATATATATATATATATATATATATATATATATATATATATATATATATATATATAGGGATTTTTACATAATTATACACAAAATAAAAAAAATAACAAAAATAAAATACACTTTTCAAAATATTTCAATTATACAGATTTTTAAATTTTATTTTCATTTATACCATTTTATTTTTCAAAAATATCACTTTTTATTTAACATAAAACAAAAATATCTTTTACCTTTCGCCCTTTCCTTTTTCTTTCTTTCTCTCCCTCACTTCTGCCGCTCGTTTTCAGTCTCACCTTCCTATACTGATTTCTATATCACCGAGTAACACTCCTCACTTCCCATTCTTTTCACCGAGCAACACTATTCCGATCGATTTATCTCTCTTTCTCTCTATCTGAGCTTAGAGACGGCACATTCTATATCTCTTTCTTCTTCCGCTCGATTCAAACCCTAAATTACATAATAAATTCATAGTCTGAAGATAGGTTTCAAGCTCAAAGGGATGTGTGCGGACGAAACTCCTGAATCTCTTTGTGATTGCTTCTATGCCTGTTTTGAAAGTACTCATCATTACTGCGCTTGGCTCATTTTTGGCTTTGGACGGTGTCAATATCTTGGGAAAAGAAGCAAGGAAATACATCAATGAAATAAAATACTATTTCTATTTTTGTTATTTTACGATTATATATATATTTGATAGATTTAATTAATGATAATTAAGCCTTTTTGTTTTTTTAATCAGTTATATTATTATGTGCAGGTTGTTTTCTACGTGCTTAATCCAGCACTAGTAGGTGGTAATTTGGCTAAATCAATTACTTTTGAAAGCATAGTATTGCTGTAAGTTTTTTGGATTGATTAATTAATTAAATTCCATGTTTAGGTAATTAAGGTTTTGATTAATAAGAATATTAATGCAGGTGGTTTATGCCCGTGAACATCCTAATTACGTTTAAAGTTGGGTCCGCTTTAAGATGGATACTCATCAAAATAACAGCACCTCTACAACATCTAAGAGCTCTCATTTTGTGTTGCTGCGCTGCTGGTAAGTAGATCTAAATCTGTTCGATGAAATGCCAGATACAGACTATGTAATGCATACAGTTGCTTTTTAATTAGTTATGAGAAAAAAAAGAGATCTTTCTGCTAATGTTTGGTTAAATTAAAATGAAATTATAACAGGAAACATGGGGTTTTGTGATAGTTTTCTGATCACTTAGGATTGAGACTTTGAATGCCAATGCATATCTGGGCTTTTGAATATGTCATCAGCAGTATGAGTATTCTTCTTATTATTTATGATTCATTTGATTTTCTTTGCATTTGTTTTTAGTGTTCAAAGTACTAATGGAAATCTTTGACTTGAAATAGTGTCGGCTGCATGAATTGGCAAACAAGCGCAGAATTTCAGTTACAGGAGCATCAAAACTTCTGGCAAACATACTTTACTCATACAGTGGAATGGGTCTGTCTGTTGGCACCGTGATTGCTGGATGGGATGAAACTGTATGACATTTGATTATTACCATGATTTGCCTTGTTTATCCCTTGCTAGGTTGCATAACCTGAAACCCGTGCATGTTACAGGGTCCTGGATTATATTATGTGGACAGTGAAGGAGGAAGACTAAAGGGAACAAGATTCTCTGTTGGGTCTGGTTCCCCATATGCTTATGGTGTGCTGGATAGTGGGTAAGTAATTTTTCAGTAAGTTTTACTTAAAAACATGTTATGTAACAGACATGGATAGCCATGATTGCATTGCAGTAGACATTGCGTTTTTCAATTATCTAACAGCATCATACCATTATTTAATTAACCTTTTGTAGGTGTGGGGCAAAAGTGTTTTAGTTGTTTCTCATCTTGCTTTTCTTAAACTACAGCTGCAGTAACAACTACTACTCTTATGCCTATTTCATTTAATTTACACTCTCTCTTTACAAATCATCCAATTATAATTAATGACTTTGTTTTTTGTGTAGATATGTGGGTTTGTCCTTGGAGTAGTCCTTGTATTTCGAAAGTTGATGATTGGTGCTAGTGCTCCTCTTCATGTACTTGAAGACTCTGCTTCTTTAGTTGGGTATATTTGATGTGTGCTTTCTTTATACTTTGTATATAGTTATTGTATACTATGTGTATACTTGACATATACTTTATTATATTGTGTGTATACTTGCTGTATATTGTCTGTATATTAGATATATATTAGATGTGTATTAGATATATATTATGCGTACACTAGATATATATTATGTGTATATTAGATGTGTATAAGATGTATATATATTACCTGTATATTAGATGTATATTGCCTGTATATTAGATGTATATTATACGTGTATTATATGTATATTGTGCGTATACTAGATGTATATTATGTGTATTAGATGCATATTATGCGTACACTAGATGTATATTATGTTATATTAGATGTGTATAAGATGTATATTGTCTGTATACTTGATGTATATTGACTGTATATTAGATGTATATTATATGTGTATTATATGTATATTGTGCGTATAGTAGATGTATATTTTATGTATATTAGATGTATATTGTCTATATATTAGATATGTATTAGATGTATATTGTGCGTATACTAGATGTATATTATGTGTATAAGATGTATATTACATGTATATTAGATGTGTATTATATGTATATTGTTTGTATACCAGATGAATATTATGTGTATATTAGATGTGTATTAGATGTATATTAGATGTATATTATGCGTATATTAGTTGTGTATTATATGTACATTGTTCGTATGCTATATGTATATTGTGAGATAATTATATATATGTTATGCGTATATTAGACATATACTTGATGTATACTGTGTGTTACTTTAATTATAAAAAATAAAGTTCATTGTTCTCACTATATACATCTAGTATACGCACAATATACATATAGTATATGCACTATATACATCTAATATACATCTAATATACCCATATACATCTAGTATACGCACAATATACATCTAGTATACATCTAATATACGCACAATATACATTTAGTATACATCTAGTATACGCACTATACACATCTAGTATATGCATAATATACATCTAGTATGAGACTGTATGGGAAAATGATAATGTCATAAGCCTGCATTTTATGGTAGTACTTAGAATCATTAATGATATTATGTATGCAAATGCTTTCTTAGCTCTTAATTTATATAAAGTACAAGCTCTCTTAACATTATAAAATATTTTCTTAGCTCTTAATTTATTTGTGATGTATGGTATTAGATACTATCATATTTAAGATCATTCTCTTTCATGCTTCTGTAAATTGTTGCATCTTTTATTGATACTAAACTTTTTTAATTGTGTTTGGTTGTTTTAGATCATTCGAATTGATATGAAGTTGGCAAATGAAGATGTGATCATGCTAGCATTTACGTCAAAGCAAATTACAGCACCTTTCAAGAATCGAAAAGGCATGGGGATGACTTTAGCATACAGAGCTCCAAGGCAACAATACAAACAACAACCGAAAATATGTTAATTGATTAGACCATTCATTTTTCTTGGATTGGGGTTTCATATTCGGACAAGGACGGGGCAAGGACAGTGATTGTAACTATTTTGTTTTTTTTATTGTCCTTAACAACAAAATCACATATAATGTTGGAAGATTGTACACATTTGGAGGAAAGAAATTCATTTATTTTATATGTTTATAATAGTTTATGAGCCATTGTCAGGATGTTTAGATTATGTACAATGCATGACTGTACAATAAAATATTACAAGAAAACATTAATTGCAGCTGCAGGTAATTCGCTGAATAATTGGCTGCATCAAATACATTAATATTGATTAATCTATACAAAGGAACCAATATAAAATATACACCAGTAAACAAAAAAGATAGAAATCTTAATTGCATTTGGTATTGACATATTCTTTAGAGTTGAAACTGAATTAATATGCTCATCCACTCATCTAAATTCAAAACTTGTTCAACAAAGCTTATCCAGCAAATAATTATTTATAAAAATTGAAAAAGAAAATAACTAAATTCTATAATTCATCTACACTCCTGAAATTAGAATAATGATTTATATCCCATAAAAGCTACGATTGGAAAAACAAAAACTTCAGAACTTAGTGTCGATTCGCTAGCACTAGTCCAGCCACTTAGAGTAGATATCGATAGGCTCAGATTTATTGCCCTCAATTCATCTACATCAACCACATCAACCTTCAAGGATTGCATAGTGAACCCAGCCACAGCTCTGTTGAACACCAATGGCACGCCATTCATTGTACATGACAAAATCATGAACGCAACATTAAGATTCCTCATAATTTCAGCAGATAAAATCAACAGTCCATAATGCAAACAACTAATGATGGGTTTGTGGATGTTTAAAATATTCAATTTTTAACTGCAACTATACACCTACTGCCTTCTACATCTTTCTCGTGCTTTTTATCTTTTTGCATTATTTATCAAAGAAAATGGTTATGTTAATTGTGCCAATACAGCAACTAATGATGTATTATGGATGGTGGACCTTTCACATCAAATAATTAATTAAATTAATTCAAAGTAGCAAAACTATGAGGTGTCTCTTATATTTCATACAATCTCCCTACTTAGTTATCACAGAAATGCTGCACTGGTATAACCTCTAATTGAATACAATTAATAATAAATATCAATAATTCATTTTTAAGCATCCAAAATAAGAAGTTCCCAAAATTCAAAATTAATCAAACTTATTATACAATTATCATAACAGATCCTTAACATGGAATTCCATTATCAATTATTTCACAAGCTCAAGATCACAGTTGAAAATGGAAAAATTTAATCCAGAAATCACATTGTTAAGATGGAGAATTCGCCTCACTACAAATGGCACCATCTTGTTTCATACTTGCCTTTCTTTTAACAGTCTCGAGCATCTTCTTACTGATCTCCTTAGAATACACTTGGAGGATCTCGATACCACGGCCGGCATCTGCCTCAACGCCATTTTGGGCAGCCGCCGCATTGAAAGACTCTTCCTTGACGATTTTGGCTGGTGGATGGTGGACCTTTCACATCAAATAATTAATTAAATTAATTCAAAGTAGCAAAGCTATGAGGTGTCTCTTACATTTCATACAATCTCCCTACTTAGTTATCACAGAAATTCCGGTGAGATGGAAGGAGAAAGATAATGCCGGAGAAGGAAAGGGAAAGATGCCGGTGAGGAAGGAGAAAGAAAATGGGGAAGGAGAAGGGTTAGAAGAGCAGATACAATAAGGTTGTATTTGTGAAAATAAAAATTAAAAAAATGATATTTATGAAAGATTTCAAAAAATGAATATATTTTTGAAAAAAAAAGTAAAAAATCTGCTATTTGAAGTAATTTCCTCATATATATATATATATATATATATATAATTAAATATATTTAATTATGTAGATTCTAAAGAAAATTTCGGGTCATTTGGATTAAAATTGACATTTGATAAATTTTTAGCCTATCGAATTACTATTTACAATATCGAAAATTTTCAAAAAATTCTTAATTTTTTAAAAAATAACAAAGTTAATCTATAATTTAATTAATTAATTTGTATAATTATTTATTTATCGGGGCGTTGCAATATATACATACATATATTAATTTATGTATTTTAATTTAATTATTTAGTCAAAGTTATTAATTCAAAATCCAAAAATAATATCAACAAATATTACTTAATAACTTTCTTTATTAATATTAATTTCAGTTCAATAATCTAATATTTTCATTAAATTTTTAAATAATTGAATAATAAAAAATTTATTTCAGACAAATTAAAATTTATGTGTAAAGAAAAAATATTAAAAATAATTAATAGCTATAAGTATATAGGCATACTTTTATTAATATTATAATCAATTTTACCGACGAAATAGCGACGGGGTATTCCGTAACTAAAGTATCACTTTAATTTCCAAAAATTATTTTTAAATTTAAAAAATTTGAAATTTTTTTAGCGATTGAAATTTCAGTTGCTATTCCGTTACTAATTCAAGTGTGTTTAGCGACAACAAGTTTAGTCGCTAAATCCGTCGTAGACAAAGTCGTTAAAATTGACTCCAAAATTAGCGACTAATATTACCGTAACTATTTTAGCAATTGATTTTTTAGTCACTAAATTTAGCGATAGATTTTTTAATCGCTAAATTAGTCGCAAAAAATGCGCTATGAATTACCGTCAAAATTTAGCGATTGTTTCTCTTTTCCGTCGCAAAAAATGAAAAATGGATTTTCATGACCAATTTTTAATGCAGTAGCTAATTAGAAACTGAAATAGCGCAGTCGCTAATTTTAGTTTTTTTTTGGTGCATGGAGGGGTCAAAGCTCTAAAACATAGTATAAGAAACTTGCAATTAGAATAAACAAAATGAGCAGTGATGCAAATGTATTGTTCTTTAGTATGCTGATTTTTCCAATTGTTAGTTGTCAAACAAAGTTTTTTAGGAATTTTCATCAAAAAGTGTCCTTGAGATTATTCTGTCTTTTGCGTACAAGGACAAAATCTCTCTTTTAAGTGTTTTCCTACCAAATGGTTTAAACTAAGGACAAGCTTTACGCATCATGTGCCTAAAACCTTTCTTCCACGATACTAAATGCATGAGTTTCTTGAACCACAAATAAGCAAATGAAATGACGAAGCTCATTTTCATCAACTTCGTAAGTTTTCACAGAACTCCCTCCTAAAATAGGTTCAATTGTTAACATAAATTGTTTAATATCATGATTCATACGTTTTGGGCACTTATCTACATGACGTTTCAAATGAGATGTTCCATTTTTTTGGTGCAACATCAAACAATTAGTGACAAAACTTGCAATTGGCTTTTGCTTCATCTTTATTGTCACCCATATTCTTACAAAATGTTGCCAACATCAACATCAGAAGATAATTTTGCTCTCTTAGCTTCAGGCTTATTATATTCTGAAATTCACCATCTTTAGCTGACTCCAAAGGCAATTTACTAAAATTTGCTTTATAAGCCCTAAACTACCAAAAAAAAATGCATATGTTATGAGCCACCATCACAGAAAATATTCAATTTAAATAATGTATCAAGTCTAAACCTTTTATTTTATTATAAAAAATTTGCACTACTATTGCTTTGCATTTGATCATGATCAATCCAAGTTCGTCTTCATTTTATCATGGTCTATGAAAACCAAACCTTATTTATATACAACCATAAATCTAAAGATAATCTACTGTTAGAGTGATTTATATAAACAACCAAGTAAAAAAATTATATAAATAAATTGATTTCTGTTTTTTTTATAAATAAATTGCTTCTCAATATTTAAATCAAATATAAGCAATCAAATTATCCTTGGATGAGAAAATTAAAATCCCTCAATGACGTAGTGTACCATCATGAAAGCACCATATACGAAAGGAGTCGTCAATATGCTCATGAAACAAAATTGCTTTTTTGTTTTATTATAAATAAATTGCTTTTCTATTTTATTATAACTAAATTGTACTGTTATTACTTTGCATTTCATCATGAGCAAACCAAGTTCATCTTAATTTTATTATGGTCTATGAAAGCTAAACTTTATTTATATATAATCATAAATCTAGAGATAATATAGTTTATGACTCATTTGATAAACAAACTAAATTAATAGCATTTTATATTAAAACCTGTAAAAAAATAGTACCTGAATACTGAATAAAAGAACAGCCGAAAAGTTGAGCAATTTGAGTTTTAGTTTCAGAATTTTAATGGAGCAATTTTTATAAGATAACTGAAGAAAGTTAACGCAAGTTTAAGCTTTCAACTTTTGTTCATGGAGAAGAATAAGAGTCTCCACTTTCTAATTTTATTTACTTTATAATTCTTTTTTTTTTAAACTTTTAAATGTTGTATTGTACCTTTTAATAATAAAGAAAGACAAGCAATAAATTATGTTGCCAAGCCTGCCCTAAAAAATTTGGGGTATTTAACAGGCATAGGTCGGGCCGGGCTTATAGTAAAATATCTGTCCAAACTTGACAAATTTTACGGGTAGTCGAGTCGGGCCGGGCAGGTATCCAGGTGTATGCCCAATTCTAGTTTCTGCCAACTTTCATTGCGTTAGTTTTTGAAGAAATTACACCAAATAGCACTTTTTTATGTTTTATTTCAAAAATACCACTTTTTCAAATTCCTTTCACAAATACCCATTATTTTTAAACATATTTCATAAATGTCTTTCTCTTCCTTATTTCTCTCGTTTCTCCTGATTACCGTTCCCCTGATTAACGTTTCATTCTTTCCTCTTTAGTTTATGTTTTTCCTTATAAATTTCTACATCGTTTTCCATTATGAGCTGAAAATCTCTCTGTTTTTCTATTGAAACCATCTATTATCGTTCTTATTTGTTTGAATCGGCTGATCATCTCTGTTTGACGATCTGGTAAGTTTGTCTTCTTTGATCTTTTATATTTATACTCTGTCATCCTTCTTAATCCGGATTCAACTTTTACCTTCTGAGTATTGGCGTTATACTGTTACATATGGCATAGATTCTTGTTTTCAAGAGCTTTTCATCTAATTGAGTTTTCAACGTTCGAAATCGATTCTAAATTTGAGTATTCTAAATCGAATTGTGACAGAATCAAATTTGAGTATTCAAATTGAGCATTTACCGCTGATACGTTGAGTCTTAATTTCTGGTTTTGTGATTGTAAATTGTATTTTGCGATGATTAGATTCTGTCAGAAGTCGGCAAAATTTTGACAGTGTCTTTACGATTGAATGCATTTGGATATTCTCATAGATTTCAAGTTTGTCGTATTTTATCATTTCTATTTCTACTCTGTCATCCTTCTTAATTCGATTTAAACTCTCTGTTTTACTGTTATACTGTTACAGATGGCATAGATTCATGTTTTCAAGAGCTGTTCATCAAAATGAGTTTTCAACGTTCAAATATATTCTAAATTTGAGTATTCTAAATCGACTTGTGACAGAATCAAATTTGAGTATTAATCAAATTGAGCATTCTGTAAATTGTATTAATCAAATTTACGTATTAATCAAATTGAGCATGCTGATAAGTTGAGTCTTAATTTCTGGTTTTGTGATTGTAAATTGTATTTTGCGATGATTAGATTATGTCACAAGTCGGCAAAATGGTGACAGAGTAGTTACGATTGAATGCATTTGGATATTCTTATACATTTCAAGTTTTTTGGTTTAATTTGTTACTTTTATGCTGCAAGATTATAGTTGTATTTTTTTTTATATATTAAATATGATTTATATGTGTATTTCTGTAGGATATTGCAATGATGGAAAATGGAGGAATTCTAGTTTTGATGCAATATGATGGTAAATGGAGTGATGTATTTGAGTACCTGGATTTCAAAGTTGATGGAATTCTAATTCCATCAGGGTGCAGCTTTGATAATTTTGTGGATTTAATAGGAAATCAGCTGTATGAAGGCATTGAGAATAGCAGATTGGACATCAAATATGCTATTGGAGATGGATATCCTCCACTTAAAATAAAAGATGATATGTCATTGCTATTCTATTTGTCTTTGAAGATCAAAGAAAAATGTTTCAAATCATATCCATTATGCATTACAAAAATGGAAGTCTGTGAAGCTGGTAATTGTCTGATATTGCTATTCTATTATTCTGATGATAATATTTAATGACAATAAATTTTTATTTTTTTTATTGTAGGTGAAAGCTCAAAAACAGTTTCATGTGAGCTTGGTATGATTGAAGTTGAACATGAAGGAACAAGTTTAATGATGAATGAAGTTATACAACCTGTTAACCAGGATGAAGCTGTTGTGGAGATGATGAATTATGCTAGCATGGTGAGTAAACAAACTGTTGAAATTCTGGATAATAGAGGCAAAGAGGTAAAAGGAAATGGAGTAGAACTTATGAGAAATCCAAGTGTTTCAAGAATTGAGGTTGGACAGATTTTTAAAGACAAGGATATGCTGAAAACAGCAGTAAGCCTTTATGCAATAAAAAATGATTTCCAATACAAGGTTTGTAGGTCATGTGAGAGTAGATATGAGATTTGCTGCTTGGACGAGGCATGTCCATGGCAATTAAAAGCTTCAAAACAATGGAATACTAGGATGTTTAAAATTAAAGTGTTCATAGGTACTCACTCCTGCAGTTTAAACATAAGGTTAAGCAGTAAAAGGCAAGCTACATCATCTATTATTGCTGAGTTGATCAAATCAAAATATGTGGATGTAAAGTCTGTGTACACACCAGCTGACATAATACGTGATATGAGAAATGATCTTGGAGTGAATATCAACTATATGAAAGCTTGGAGGTCAATGGAAAGAGCTATGGATATGATTAGAGGTAAACCATGTGAATCATATTCTTTATTACCAAGATATTTGTATATGCTTGAAAAGACAAACCCTGGTTCTGCAATTCATATGGAGACTCAATATAATTTCTCATTTTTATATCTGTTCATTGCTTTAGATGCGTCAATTAAAGGTTGGAAATATTGCTTGCCTATTATAGTTGTAGATGGTACTTTTTTGAAGGCTGCATATGGGGGCACTTTGATAACAGCTTCAACTCAAGATGCTGGTGGGAAAATATTTCTTTTAGCAATCTGCATAGTTGATTCAGAGAATGATGCTTCTTGGGAGTGGTTTTTTAGTAAGTTTAGGCAAACATATGGGACAAGAGATAAGATGTGCATCATATCTGATAGGCATGAAAGCATACATACTGCAGCTGCAAGGGTATATCCCGGTGTTGCTCATTGCATTTGTGTATATCATTTATTGAATAATGTGAAAAGAAAGTTCAAGAAAAATTTGAAGAAACTAAAAGATTTATTGTTTAAAGCTGCTGAATCATACACAAAGGAGGATTTTGATTATTATATGGATGAAATGAAAAAGGTTGATGGTAAAATACCTGAATATCTCTCAATCGTTGGATACGAGAAATGGTCTAGGGTGCACTCAGTGAATAACAGATATTCAACTATGACTTCTAATATTGCGGAGTCAATGAATGCTGCAATCAAAGCAGCTAGAAATTTACCAATAACAGGCTTGATTGAGTACATGCGTAATTTGACTCAAGAATGGCATTATGCAAATAGAAATATAGCCATTTCAACATTCACAAAACTAACTAAGAAGTATGAAGATCAATTGAAGAAGAACTTTATTTCATCTATGAGAATGAAGGTTTGATCCTTATTTCTTTGTTATCTTTTTTAACTAAATAATTGAGCTGTTTAGCTATGCTATGTTCTCCTGTTTAGCGGCTTATAGTTGGTTAGATATGCTCTGTTTTTCTGGTTATAGTTGTGTAGCTATGCTCTTTTTATCTGGTTTGTAGTTGTGGTGAGATGTATATATATTTAGTTTGCATATGTATGTGTTTTTTTTTTAAAAACTATAATGTGAAATAAAAATATTAAAGGAAGCAAAAGATTTTTTGCCACAAACATTTTGTATAGTATATTTGTAATATACGCCCACTATACAACCATTGATTATTATGCTTGATGTTGCTGTATTATGTTGCCTATTACCTGCTATGTTTGTTTTGGTGATGGGTATAATGTATTTTATGTTTTTTCGGTTTTGTAGGTGATACCATCTACGAGTGATATTTTTAGCATTTTAGTTCAAGAAAAAGTATACAGTGTGAACTTTAAAGAAAGAGCATGCACTTGCAACAAGTTTCAATTGGATGGATTACCATGTGCACATGCTTTAGCAGTTTTAAATGATAAGAATTTGGACTGTTATGAGTTCTGCTCAAGCTACTACACAAAAGAGACAATGTTAGCAACATACGAAGCAGTCGTGCATCCTATTGATAGTCAGATGTATTGGAATATTCCAAGTTATATTGGTGAGAAAATTGTACTACCACCAATAGGAAAACCCAAATCAGGAAGACCAAAGAAGAGGAGAATCAAAGCAAGTTGGGAGTTAAAGATCAAAATTAGGCGCAGCAAATGTCAAAAATATGGGCACAATCGAAAGACATGTAGAGAGATTCCTAAATAGTGATGATAATTTTTTTTCTTTTTATATTTTACATTTTTTGTGATTGTTTCATTCTTTATATAAATCATATCTGGTACAAGCAAATGTGTAAAATTCAGATACAATCAAGTGACTTTTAAAAAATATTGTTATGTAAAGTGTTGATAATTTTTTAGACTTGTTTAGCTACATGGAAATGACATATTCAGTAAACAGATAGTTTTTGATGCTTGTATGATTTCTTTTGTAGGTTGAGTTATGTCACGAGTCGTCACTTATGTGGCGTTTCGTGAAGCTTGCCCTCTGTCACGATTCGTTACATAGGTGACGAGTCGTCACATGCTAAGTTGTCTTTTAAGGTTGAGCTTTGTCACGCGTCGTCACTTTTTGTTGCGTTTCGTGAAGCTTGCCCTCTGTCACGAGTCGTCACATAGGTAACGAGTCGTCACATGCTAAACATGAATTTTTTGTTGTCTTTTAAGGTTGAGCTTTATCACGCGTCGTCACTTTTGTGGCGTTTCGTGAAGCTTGCTTTCTGTCACGACTCGTCACATTTGTGACGAGTCGTCACATGCTAAATATGAATTGTTTTTCGATTCAATAGCTCTTTATTTTTGCCAAATGCATTCCAAGTTACACATTTAGTGTACGCCTAATATACACTTAGTACCCACCTAATAGTATACACGTGGTATACATCTAGTATACATATAATATAAGTTTAATATACATCTGATATAGACATAGTATAAGACATGTATTTGCCTAGTATACTAAATACGTATAGTATATTTATAATATACAATCAATATATAACTAGTGTCTTTATACTATAAGTATAGTATATGCATAGTATATGTTCAGTATATGTCTAGTATATTTATATTATGTGTATATAACATGCATATTAGACTTATACTATAATTATAGTAGACATATACTGAACGTATATTATAGTTATATTAAATGTATACCAGACGTATATTATGCATATACTGGACGTATGTGATGCATATATGAAACTCATATTGGACTTATATTATATGTATCGCACACGTTTATTATCCATATACGTAAATTGTTAGGAGTATAGTATGTGTACTCCAGATGTATACTAGCCGTATATTACTTGTATGTATATGTATACTAGAAGTATACTAGGCATATACTAGTCTTATCCTATGTGCATATTACATGTATATTAGACTTAGATTATATGTATACCTGAATATTCTGTCAAAGTACTAAACATATATACTAGGCATATAATAGACTTATATTACATGTACATTATGTGTATTTGAGTCGTGTACTAGATGTATTGTAGACTTTTTATTAGATGTATACTAGCTGTATAGTAGAGGAATACTAGGCATATACTGCACTATTACTATGCGTATATTTGTCTTATATTACGTGTATATTAGGGATATACTACATGTATACTGGACTTATACTATGCGTATATATTTGAAAGGGAATGTTTAATCTACATAATTTTAAGTCAGATTCTCTTATGTAGGTCATGTTGTTTTCATCAGAGGGGAAAAAAATACAAGCACAATCAACAGGCTTTTAGTGATATGGTATATGTTATAGTAATTACATAAGCTTAACATACAACCCCAATAAAAAATTTACATGTAGTAATGTTTATATTCTTGTTTTGAAACATAAAAACAAACAGAAATGTAAAATAAAGAACACGCCTTAATCTTCGGAAGGTGATGGTGGAGGAGACTCAATCTGATAACCCGAAAAAGCAAAAAATTGATTCATCTTGTACTCCAACTTCTGTTGTCTGCGTTCAAGTTGACGAGTAAGAGATGCTGAGTTAGAAAGCTAGTCTGCCATACTGGTAAGCTGGTTTTGCAATGCTATCTGATTCTGTAAAATTTGCTCCAGAATGGGAATATTCTGACTAGAAGAAGCACCAGCATCCACAGGCATTTGGGAAGTATTCCGAGAATCAGAATTTGAAGAATCATTTGAAGTAGTCTCCTCAATAGGGTTCTCAATGGGTTCCAAAACCCTCCAGCAGGATCTAGACTTTGCAGGGATTAATCGTAAGGATGGATCAAAAACCTCACCACGCACTAACAATTGTTTGGTGAGATAACTACATTCTAAGACATGATGATAATCACCAATGTTAATGTTCAGATTCTTGGCAATGATTGTTATAACATGTCCATGGGTTAAAGGACCATCCTTTCGTGTCGAACAGGACAGTAATTGATTAAAAATCCAATAGGTCCAACTAACCTTCTTTTTATTATGGACACACCACATTAAAAATAGCTCTTGTGCAGAAACTCTATTTGTTTCTGATTTGTGGAAAACAACACACGCAATGATTTTGTGCAATAACTAATACTTCAAATCTTTAATGAACATTGCCTTCCCCTTCTTAGACTGAAAAGGTGTTTCTAAATCGGTAAGGAATGTCCAAAAATCATTCAACTTAAAAGCAAAAGGGGGGTCACACAAACCGTCTTGTTTAAAACCAAAGGATTTATGCATGAAAAAGTATGTGAGTTTATGTTCTATCCCACCCAACCTATATTCCAGAATTCGAGAATTTTCAGTATTAACTTCTAATGTAGTATAAAACTCGACTAGTAATTCTGGATATGTACTTTCATGCATCGATACAAATTTCAGTAGTCCACATGAGGTTAACATGTTTGTAACAGAGTCTAGCATACCAGTACGTTCCAGCAAAGTTGTTGGAAAATACTTACATGCTATAATGTCCCTTTTCATCAAAGTTTGAAACCGCAGTCCTTCTTCATCTGAGAAGATGGGAAAAGGGGTTTTGTAAGTGGCTTGAAAGTTTTGTTCCTCATTGTGTGATTCTTCTTCATGCCTTGTAGAAGGTGCGTTTTTCGTTCTCACCATGACGTTTTTAAAATGGAAAGGAAAAGGAAAACTTAACAGTGAGGACTGATGGAATCGGTGTAGAAGAATAATAAAATGAAGGAAAAAAACACAGAACCAAAAGGAAAAAGTAAGGACGGTTTTCGGGTGGAAAAGACGGAAGAATATAGTGAAGAATATTGAGAAGAAAAGGCAAAGGGAGAAAGCTTGAACCCTAAAAAAGGAAGGAAAGGGATGGGCAGGGGAAGAGACAAAAGCTGTGAAAAAGACAGAATAATTTAAATAATTGTAAAAGTTGATTGAAAAGGGGGATTGGAAAAGGGTAATTTTGGAAGTTCAACTCGAATCGAAGAGGGAAGAGGAACTAAGTCGCTACGTAGATGGAGACTCGGCACCCATTCTTTCTGTCACGAGTCGCGACGTACGTGACGAGTAGAGAAGATAAAAGGTTTTATCAACCCAATTATTTCACAACATATTGTAACTTTGCAAACTAATTTATTTCCTAATCTTTCTCTTCATATTCATGATTTTAAAAGTAATTAGGTTATAAGTTAATTTTGACCTTGTAATAATCTATGACTCAAATTCACATATATAAATCATTCCTAACTCATTTATTAGTTGATAAGGTTTTGAGATATAATGTTTTGTGGGCTAAAATGTCATGTCTACTTCTAGTACAAGTTAATATAGAATACAACTAATATAAAAACAGTATACATTATATAGTGTAAGTCTAATATAAATTTAATATACTTATTATATATTACAAGTCTAATATACATTTAGTATATATGTAGTATACGGATAGCATACATGTAGTATACATCTAGTATACGTGTAATATAAGTATAATATATGTCAAAATATTAAGATTGTCATCCAATATATTTTTCATGTAGGATCAATTTTTTTGTTTAATTGTATTTTTTTTTCATTGAGCAATTTTTTGGTATGATCCAGGTTTTATTTTATTTTTTTTATGTATTTGTAGAACATGGAATTTATAGTAGACATTTTGAAATTTGTCATAACTACATTATATACAAAAATAATGTTGTATCAATATTACAAGGTACAATACATTCAGTCAATAACAACATCAGCTTTCCTTTTATAAATGGTTTTTTGTTGTCTTCTTTTTGGTGGTGCTTCATCGTCACTTGCACTATTATTTTGCTGCTTTTGAAGTCCATGTGCATACAGCAAAACTGATAGCCTTAGTCTATGTAAGTCTACATCAAAAGTATCTGTTGGAATTCTTTTTCTATCTATCAGATATTCTGCAAACGATGCTACAAATAGACCACAATCCCTACAAAATATAACCATAAATGCATTCAAGGTCAAATGATTGTGGCATCAAATATAAATTATGAAGTATATTTTTTAAAAGGTTGTTGTAAAACTTACATCTTGTTCTGTCTTGGAAGATCATCAATGTATTGAATATTGAAAGGATCCCTGTTTGTTTCACATATCCCAACAAATTCCAAGAACAAGGGCAACATCACACTGTAAGCTTTAACAGTCTCAAGTGTGGATGCTTTACATGTAGCTGATCGGAGAGAATCGTAAACATATATTGTTCTTTCTGAAATTGATAAATGCCCTAGTACCCAATGGTACTTCCCTGTAACATTTATAGGAAACAATACATGTTCAACGTCTGCCCAAGGTCTGCTACAGTACAAGTAATGACCTTCAATATAACCAACAATAGTATCCTCCTTCTCTACTAAGCTCAGGTCCATTCCCTTTTTCAAGAATCTCTTGTAAAATTTCTGAATGACTTGGTCAAAAGTGTTGTCTATCGTCGTAAAGTTCAAACAGATACCATTTGAATATTTTCCCTTTTTCCTCAAGTAATAGAAGATGATATTCATATGCTATATTAAATTAGTTGTGCATTAAAAAAAAAACTAAATTAGTATACAGACAGTAGAAATAATATATATCAAGAATATGTGCATGAATAAAGGCATATAACATTTCATTATAGTATATTATTTTATACGTCAAGTATAAGTATAGTATATGCATGGGTTAATTACTTCGGTGGTCACTGAACTTTAAGGGTTGTAACGATTTGGTCACTAAACTTCAATTTGTAACAATAAAATAATACATCTATTATTTTGTAACGAAAAAATCAAAATGATCGGAAATGGCAACCGGCACGTGACCTATTAGCATAATGAACGTTAGATTTTTTGCCACGTCGGATCTGACATGGATCCGACGTGGCTTTATGGTTAAAAAAAATCAATTTTCACTATCTTCAAGCAGCTCCCGTTTGCCGCCGAAACCGGATTTCCGATCATTTTGATTTTTTCGTTACAAAATAATAGATATATTATTTTATTGTTACAAATTGAAGTTTAGTGACCAAATCGTTACAACCCTTAAAGTTCAGTGACCACTGAAATAATTAACCCGTATATGCATAGTATACATATATAATACGTGAAATACAAGTCTAATTTAGGATTAATATACGTATAATATAAGTCTAATATACACATAGTATAAGTCTAGAATATGGGTAGTATACGTGTAATATACTTATAATATAAGTATAATATATACACAGTATAAGTCAAGTTTATGCCTAATATATATGCACAGTATAAGTCTAGTATGTTTATAATATAAGTATAATTTACATGTAATATACAAATAATATAACTGTAGTATTTGCCTAGTATACATTTAGTATACGTATAATATATGTATAATAAATATCTAGTGTACATATTTGATACGGCTAATATGAATCAAGTATACACATAGTATAAGTGTAGTATATGCATAGTGTATGTCTAGTATAACTATAGTATACATGTAATATAAGCATAACATACATCTAATGTACACTTAGTAAATGTCTAGTATATGCATAATATATATATATAGTATATACCAAATATAAGAATAAGAAAAGTCTAATATACGAACAGCATTAGTCGAATATATGCCTAGTATATATCTACTATTCAGCTTGTATACATATAATATAAGTCTAATATACATCTAGTACATGTCTCATTATTAGATAAGACTAGTATACATCAAGCATCTATGTAACGACTCATTACATATGTGGAGAGTCGTATCCATGTGCTTCTGTAACGACTCGTTACATAAGGTACGACTCGTGACAATATTTAATAGCTTCTTACAGATCGGCATCATGGAGGCGACTCGACACAATGAGCGTCTGTAACGAGTCGCCTACTTGGTTATGACACGCGACATTAAGTAAACAATAGAAATGCTACATTTTTGCATATAAACGGAATATTTGAATATTCATAAGTCATTATGTAACTTCAGCAGATACACATACACTTGAGGATAGAGGTTGACCACCATATAAAAGGTAATGGAACCATGACTTTTGTTTGATTTCTTCTATTTCAAAATCAAAGGACGGATTCAGAATTTCATGTTCTGGAGTATACACCTTCCTCCTGTTAAGGAAAAAAAATGGTCACAAGGCATATTAATTGACACTAAAATACACAAAGCATTAGAAGATTAAGAGTTTATTACCTATTGTTGGTTATCATCCCTTCGTGCACAAACTCATTGAATATTGTGACCAAATTAAAATCAGGGTCTTCCCCAATATTGTTGTCAAGAGGCACTAGACCTTTCACAAAGCTTTTGGGCAAAGTGATCTTCTGTTGTTGTTCACTGGAACCAAATATGGTGACATACGGAGACGATACCATAATTGATGGCTTAATTTCCCGTTTTTCGACGGTTGGTGTCTTGTCATCAGATGGTTGTTCATATGGAACAATCTCACAACCAGTAACAACAAAATTATCACCATCCTATTTATAAATTAAAACCAAAGACAATATTAAAAATGAATTTAAAATATAAATGGAAATTAGTCATTTTATAATTAATGACACGCACGTTTTTATTTGTCTGGTACACATTGTTCATAGCAGCCTCGCATAATTGATCAAACAAGGAACTATCCATTTCGTCAGAAGTTGTTTTAACCTGAAATTGTAGTATAATGCATTATGAAAACAAATCACAAATCATTTTTGATAAATAATATTAAATATAATTGAGATGTGCTAGAAAAATAATAAGCATACCTCTTTATTTCCATGAACATTTGTTTGAACAGTAGGGTCATCTTCTAATGTACCATCCTTTGTTTTCAAATCATAGGTGACATTTTTTTCATCTTTCTCTTCCACGGGATCAAAAAACTGGCAACAATAAAAAATATGATAACAGATTGGTTTAATCACAATTTTTAATAACAAGTTAGGATTAATCAAATTGAAAAAATTTACATATATATTTTACTGCAAATAGGAATTAAGACATTAAAACTAACCAGATGAGCGTACTGATCTTCTCCTAGTACTTCATCATCATGATGCTTTTCTTTAAATTCAATATCTTCTTGGGACAAATTATTTCGTGATTGCTGAATGATCAGAAATATTTTGATAATTATACAAAATAATAAAATATTTAATATTGTAATTATGCAAATTATAAAAAACTTATAATTTTTACCTGGGAGGTATTTACTGTATCCAGCTTCTTAGAAAGCTCTGAAAGCATGTCAGTAACTTTCCGAAAATTCACATTAAAGTAGTCTTGCATTTTTTCAATGCTAGACTCTACATATTTTTGGAGGCTTCTAAGTTCTTTCTTCACCAACTTTATTTCTTTGGCATAGTTGGGTTCGTGAGATTTTCTGCTATATTCCTGGCCTTCATGTTCATTTGCAGGCGCAGGTTGAAATTGAGGTAGAGAAGGTGAGACATCTTTATCTAGCAACTGTACATCAGAAATTTTTTGACCTTCTCTTGCCTCAAACATTCCATCCAACGGAAGATTTTGAAATTCAGATTCATGAGGCATTATGTTCTTCAATTTCAACTAAAATAAAAAAGATAACAAAAAATAGAAGATTTCAAATTAATATTCCTTATATTCCCTCAAATAAATTTGAAAATCAAATAAATATTATGGATATTAGAATAATTATAAGAAATAATTAATGAAAACTTAATAAGATAACTTACATTTCTTGCTAGCACACTAAATAGCATGTTGGTGAGCTCCTTATGGCTGAATATTACTTTTTTTTCTGTCCATCTAAGGATCCTTGGAATCTTTGTTGTTGCCTCAACATCCAGATATTCCGAGATGTCTCCGCAACATTCATAAAACCATATTTGAAAGGCATAAGCAAGTCCATATATCCTACACATGGACACATTATCTTCTTTCTTATCAGCCTTCCCTCTTTTCCTGAGTAATTTTCCTTTCAAGCTACCAATAGTGAGGTTGAATACATCTAAGCCCCAAGGGTAATCATCATAACAACCAATATCTATGAATGCTATTTCATCCTCATCGACAACTTTGTGGTTGTTATGGGCTAGAAGAAAGCAATGAATAAAAAAAAGCACTGCTAACTTAACTGCATCATCATCATTCTCAAAATGTGATTTTGTGAAACAGTTAAAAATGGTATTCTTAGTAATTTTCTTACAATCACAAAAATACTTTTTTAGAAGTATACTTTGTTCTTTGGACGAGTTGATCTTTTTCCTTGTACCAGTGCACTTCAAACCAGTTACAAGTGCAAATTATTCTAATCCAAATTTTAGATCAACTCCATCATATCTAAAAATGAACTCTTTTTGATTATCACTGTATATTTCTCTTAGAAATATACAAAAAAATAATTGATTATGTAGAACAATTTCAGGTATATCTAGGAAATACCCAAAGCAACTATTTCTGAACTTGTCCAATTGATCTTATGTCAGTTTGTTCTTTATAATTGATATTGCAGAAGTATTCATGCAGAACTGGACTCGTACAGTTTGAAAATCTTCATTTTTCAAGATATAATCTCCAACCTGTTAGAACACAGAATATACATCAAATGAACACAATATACATCAAGTAGTAGTCAACTATAATTTCAATATGCACCCAGTTTACGTCTACTATAAGCTTAATATTCATATAATATATGTTCAGTAACACATAGTATATATCTAGTATACATCTATTATACATCAAGTAGTAGTCAACTATTGTATACGTGTAGTATAGATGTAATATACATCTATTATACAGATAGTATAAGTATAGTATAGCATAGTATACTGCTAATATAAATCTAGTATACACATAATATAAGTTTAACATAAACACAGTATAAGTCTAGTATACATCAGATATACGCATAATATACGTATGGTATACAGCTAATATAAATATAGTATGCATATAGGATACATGCAGTATAGGTCTAGTATACGTTTAATATACGTTTAAGATAAGTATAGTATACGTGTATATAAGTATAAGCTGTAGTATATATGTAATATAAGTGTTATAGACATCTGATGCACATATAGTATAAGTATAGTGTAGCCTAATATGTGTATAGTATATTGATAATAGTAGTATAATATATTTTTATTATAATCATAAAGAATTATTCTAGCATAAATCTAATATACAGCTATCATACATCTAGTATACACCTAATACACATATTGTATTCGTATTGTTTACGTTTAGTATAGATGTAATATAAATGTATTATACAGATAGTATAAGTATAGTATAGCATAGTATATGTCTAGTATACTGCTAATATAAATCTAGTATACGCATAATATAAGTTCAACATAAACCAGTATAAGTCTAGTATACATCAGATATACGCATAATATACGTATAGTATATAGCTAATATAAATATAGTATGCATATAGGATACGTGCAGTATAGGTCTAGTATACGTTTAATATACGTTTAAGATAAGTATAGTATAAGTGTAGATAAGTATAAGTCTAGTCTACAGCTAATATATATCTAGTATTCGTTTAGCATACGTGTAGTTTAGGTGTAATATACAGCTAATATATATCTAGGTCACGAATTTTACTATTTATTAGGTGTCAAGAGTCGTCTTAGATGTGCACAGTCGTATCGTTGAGTTTCTGTAACGAGTCGTCAATCTCGTGTCGTCTCGTTACACTAATTGTAGTCCAGTTACAAGTTGACAGTAATGTGGCGACTCCAAGCACTAAGCTTTTGTCACGAGTCCTCAACACAGTCGCCACTCGTCACAATAATCAATGGTTTTCAATCGAAGATATATGAAGGTGTAAAATGATATTATAAGCAAATTATACATTATAAAGGGAAGCGGACTACATTCAGAATCTGTATAAAAGCAATGCATATATTATACAAAATTCCAGCATATTGACATACAGAAAATATGCAATAAATATTAAACATAAATGGATTCTCAAACATACCTGATTTTTTTCGAATTTGAGTGTCATATTCTTTGGTGTTTATTCTCCTCTTTGCATTGTCTCTGACTACTATATCTGTGTCCGTAATTGGTTTCTACAACTTCTTTATAATTTGTGACGTCGTCCTCGGTACAGGAGATGAGCTTCGTCGAGTTTGAACCATTTTCTTTTGTTATATGATCTGTAAATCAATCAAAATTTGGCAGAAAAGAAATAAATCAAAATTATGTTCTCAACAATCAAATAGAATATTTATATTTTTAAGCTTAAAATAGACTGAAAAGATGAAACAAAAATTATAAGGTTCAGCAAAACTTACTGTAGATGGAAACTGAGGGAAATGATAATGACGATGGCGTGAAGATCGCCCAAATAGATTTAAACTGAGGAAGATGAGAAACAGACTATAGATGGAATCTGAGGGAGATGACAATAGCAATACTGGTCGATAAACTGTTCGGCGGTGGTAGAGAGTATTTAATAGCTAGGGCAGATTTCGGAGGAAGGGGGAATCGATAGGTAGAAAACGGGAGACTGATATTTTTGAAGCTAGGGTGAGAGAAGGGAAATTGGTATTTCTGAAATACTATTGGCTAAAATTGTTATAAAAAGCTTATATTGCTTTTTTTGTAAAGTTTTGTTAATATTGTATGTCTTTTTTGTTATATTTATTTTTTTTTTTTGTATATTTGTGTAAAGAGCCCTTAGTTTTTCAAGGATGAATGGTATTTATCAGCTTAGTTCATGCTCCCATACTAAGTCTTATTCTATTCATGCTCCCGTACTAAGTCTTATTCTTTTGTGGAACTTCAACTAACTGGACGATGGGCCTTCTTTCTGACCCGCACTACTGCCTGAATCTTGACTACCAGTGAGAACTGCTCTTGTTAATAGTTTGACTATAATCTGATGATGTGTAAGGGCAGCTCTGCTTTGACTAAACTTTATCCATGTCGACTTCCTTTGACTTTGACGTTTTTCCCTTCTTTTCCTTTTTGTTCATCACTTCCTTCTTTTATTATTATTATTATTATTATTATTATTATTATTATTATTATTATTATTATTATTATTATTATTTCTTTTGTTTAGTCTTTTTTCTTCTTCTTCTTCTCTTATTTTATCTTTTTTTTCCTTTTTCCCTTTTTTGTAGAGCTGAACTCCATCAACTCGGTACTTGGTTTGTAAAAGGAGAAGCAGTTGGTTTGCCCTCCCTCTTGTTGTATAATCCTATTCTATGACCTTGATTGAACCTTTTGTGCTTCATTTAATTTGATTGAGATAGCCTTGTACTTGTACTAATGAGAAACCATTAGATCACCTCCTTGTCAGATACCTATTTGTGATCTTGTTAGCATCTTGAATCTCTATCATTTCTTATGTCCAAAAAGATTATATCCTTCACTTTGATGAGAAACACTTTATGGAAACCCTCGCATATTTGTGTTTTTTTCTTGAAAACTCTTGCATCGATCTCGACTCATCAATTATGTACATCTAAATGACATGTTTTGCTCTATTTTTTTTAACATTCGTTTAAGCTCACTATTCAAGATTATATATCTAGTGGAATCATAATATCTTTTAGGTGCCAAGATTAAATGTAATGATGATTGTTGAATAAATATCAATTTTATGTCATAATTTTCATTATACATGATATAATCGGATGAGACATTGTAAGATTAACAAAAGTGTTCATATCATTGATTAAAAGTAAGAATCATTATTCATGACAAAGCTTTAGGGGATGTAAATGACAATCCTAATCAAAGCATTAAGCAACAATCCTAATCATCAATCATCACAGACTGTTTCGTCCTTCATCAATGAGATCTTGCACCTTGTTCTTGAGTGCAACACATTCTTTAGTGTGGTGACCTATGTGCTAATGAAACTCACAATAAAAATATGCTCGATGTCCTGGCTGACCTGGCTTTTAGCTAGCTTGGGTTGTAGAGGATGTAATAATCCCTCTCTTTGTAGTCTCTTAAGGCTCTTAGATAGTGATTTCCAAGGTTAGAATAGTTTTTTTCCTCTTTATTTCTTACTCTTGTAGCTGACTTAGAGCATGGAATGGCCTCAGCACAGATGGTCCCCTTTTATGCATGACTTGAGGTTTATGAGGTCCTTTGGCATGCATAGTTATGGTGATCATAGCAGTAGTAACGTCCACTAAAGTGGCAAAAATAATTGTCAATATTTCTTTCTTAAGGCCCACAATCTCAACTAGCATTTCTTGTCTAAAAGCAATCTAAACTTCCTACAGCTCTCGTCAAGTTATTGGTGCATCATCTGAATAAATAAAATGAATTGGATCATTGTAGAGTTTAGTTGCATTTGTTGATGTAAGAGCTGAGACATTCGTAAAAGGCATAAGCATTTCCTTCTTGAAGATATCAAAGGACTCACAAAGCTTTTGAAGAGTTGTGAGTGCATCCTTAGCACCACGCGTGTTATCATCAGGAGAGTTTGCTAAACAATGTGATAATTTTTTTTCCATGGAGACAGTTCTTGATAATTGATCTAGAACGGCTTCCAATCAAAAGAGTTAGCTCATGATGTATGGTACAAACTACAAATGTATGTGTGATGATGATGATGATTTATTTTATTTTTTATTGCATGTATACATGATGCACATGATGTACGAAGAGAATGTTTACATGATTCACATTTCAAGATGGTATGTACATGGTATAACTTATGCATAATGATACATATATGTGGTATGATAAAAAATGATGCAACACGATGATGTGCATATGATGTGGCATATGGTTTAACACAAGGTGTATATAGTGCTTAGCATGCATATGCAGATGATGATAAAGATATATACACAATGGCATGCATGAGACATGGTGCAATGATGTATGTAGGTTAATGATATGCACATACTATGGTACATGATGATACATATATGTTATAGTAGATGATGATACGTAGATGTTATAGTACATGATGATATGTACATGCTCTATTATACATGGTGGATATATACATATGTATGCAATATAGACAAATATATACAAGTCCTTCCCACCTTATTAATCACACACACATAATCAAGCAGTCTCTTCTCTAGGTGGGCTTGATCTATGGGTCAATAAGGAACCTAGTGGACATGTATGATACACGATGGAAAACAGATGGTATAACATTCTTTATTGAAAGTACATACACAAGGTTTGACCATTACATGTTTGAGTAATCCAACCAAGTTAAGATAGATTCATTTAGGCAAAAAAGGCCTAATGGAAAATCCTATCCATTTAGGCATAAAAGGCCCAAGGGGAAAACATCTTTAGATGGGATCATTTAGGCATAAAAAGCCCAATGGGAAAAATTCGGCCTATTTAGGCATAAAAAGGCCCAATAGACAAACCTTTGAACATGTTTAGGCTTGCTCAACACATAAAGGCCGACATCACACATAATTCACATTATTAAAAAGAATATTAGCTAACCTAGTGGAAGTATCAACGCCATTACATGGGTTTTATTCAAGGTATACAACTTTAGGACTATCCAAGCATGATTCTTACCAACGGGTTTAGCCCATCACGAGCATAACGACCAATTAAGTCACCATTTAATATACCATAAGGCACGAGACTTGAATCGGCGATTATCTTTAACACTTTTTCATATTGAGTGAACATGAGGTTGTGCTTTGATAATGCACTAAGGTGAAAGAGGGACGCCTAACATAATCTAAGGCTCTAAAATGAATCTAATGCAATTTTGAAAAGAGATAAAACATCTCAATCCAAGGCCTATTTATGTTTTATTAATCATAGTACTTTCGGAGCAAAGTCTCATGAGTCCCCAATAGAGTTGCCACTGTGACACATATCAAACGAGTGGACATTAGTAGAGTGTGTCATGGAGACAGTTTTATATAGATCAGTCCCACTTTTAAGGACAGCTAGGTGAAGGTCTTTCGCCATTCAAAGCCAGTCGTTTTGTGATAATTAATGAATTCATATCCCATCATTGGTGATGGACCTTGAGATGCATCTTTAGACATCACATGGTAGGTGTAATGGAGTTGCCACCCAATAGAACACTGAGATAGTGGTCCAACCTTATAAGGCCAAATCGAGAGAAGTCGAAACCTCACTCTTATTCATACCCTTACTTAATAGGACATTTATTTGGACCTTTTATATTAATGATTTTATCCCGTTTCTCATGCAAATATCATGGCAATAGAAAAGTAAAACGCACTTCACACGTTAGAAACCTATAAAGCAGGGTATAAAAAAGCACTAAATTGAATGGGCATCCATAAAATGGGTTCATTCATTTAAGTTCATTTCGATGAAGACATTAGTCCTTACATGAAATTAATGAAACACAATTATTGCGACTTTTATTGGTTAAAAATTAAGACATTGGTTCCATTTTATTAAAAAAATTTCAAATTATTTAATTATTCATTACCGATGATTTTTAAGCATAAAATAGGACATTAGTCCATTTTTTTTAACAAAAATCCCAATTACAAGATATAAATAATTTTTTGACATTTTTAAACAATCACGCAAACACCTTTTTATTACATTAGATATACATAAAGCAATAAAAAGGCAGGAAAAGCAAGCCTAATATACTTTAACGGCCGCATACAAATCGATACAAAGACACATGCAGAAAATGAAAAGCACACAGGAGAAATAAGGATAAAACAAGAAAATAAACTTTAAAAGCAAGAAAATAGGCCTTTGACCTATGACTAGTGAGTCACAGGCAGAAAGCCAAGTCATGCCCGTAATTGGCAAGTCATGGGAGTGAGTCATGACTTACGCCCATAACTAACCTGTTACACGTGTAAGTCACTTGGGCTCCAAGATTAGAAGGAGAAGAACGACTGAGTCACGGTCGTGAGTCACTTCAAACAAGGACCTTTCTTCTTCCCTCCTTACTATAGACACCGGGTCCCGAGGCGGTTTAAAATCAGGATTACCCGATGATGAAAATGATACTTGCTACAAGTAGATGTGCCAATAATAATGTTTTCCTTGTCGAAAATCTCCTTTGTTTTTCGAAAATTTTATTTCAAAAATTTACATTTTTACTCTCATTTTTATTTTTATTTTTGTTCTTATTTTTATTTTTTATTTTTTTATTTTTATTTTTTATTTTTATTTTTATTTTTTGTTTTTTTGTTTTTTTTTTTTTACTTTTTTAAGCGTGCCATGCGTACGAGCCACGCCCGCGCGAGGGCGGCGTGCGCCTGCGAGCGCACGCGCTGACAAGGGCACGCCCGCCTCTAGGGCACCCGTCGCCGAGGCCGCGCATGCCTCGCCTGGGGTGCGCGTCGTCAAGGCCGCGCGCGCCCCCTGGGGCACGCCTCACCGAGGTGATGCGCGCGCCCCTAGGGCGCACCTCACCAGGAGACGCGGGCGCACGTCGCGGAGTCTTCGCGCGGGCAGTTTTGCCCTTTTGCGCGGTCGCTTTCGCCTGTGTTTCTCTTGGTCAGTTTTTCAGTCTGTAAAAAATTGGTTTCATGCTTTTATGTAATTTTTGGGTAACGAAAATCAAAAGAGCATTTGTCTTTTCCTATTTTGGGACAAAGATAGGGAAACAAATTGGAACTTCCCTTGATTTCAAAGGGATGGCAATTTTATTAAAAAAAGAAGGAGTTTTAGTTTTCTCTCCAGCAAAACTTTTTTCTTCTTCAAAAAATTTGTAAGTTTTTCTTCTCTAAAAACATTTCATCTTGGGTTTGATTTGAGCAAGAAAAATTAATTTTCTTTGCTTACTCATCTCACCAAAAATATTTTCTTGAGATAATTTATTTAAAAACATAGATTTTTTATATTTTCTTCGGGTGTTTATCAATGTAAATTCGACAAGGGGAATGGATCAAGACACCGTTTTCTTCAATCTATAAAATTCTGAGGGTAAAGAGGTTGGAACCGTCCTAATTTTTCTATCTCCTTATTATTTGTGGTTATTAAATTTGTTACTTTTGCCATGTTTATTTTCTAGCATTTCTAATATTTTTTGGTACTGTTGGCATCTTAAGTTTAGTTTTCTTCGGTTTGATTTCTTTGTGGTTGGTTTATTTGACTTTTGTAGCTTTATTTTCATCTATTGTTGCCGTTAGCTTTCACCTCTTCTTTCCATTGCTATTATCATTATTATTATTATTATTGTTCATCATTGTCATTATGTTGCGACATTATCATCATTATTTTTATTGTTAATACTACTAATATGTATTATTACCATTATTATACTTTTATCATTATTATCATTATTTGTTGTTAATTTTTGCATGCTCATCTTATATCATTATTATTATTATTATTATTATTATTATTATTATTATTATTATTATTATTATTATTATTATTATTATTATTATGTTATATTTTGCCATTGCTCTTACTATTATTATTATTATTATTATTATTATTATTATTATTATTTTATCATTGTTATTGCTATTGCTTTGATGTTAACTTAATTACTTTGCATGGAAGTTATTTGCATATTAAATTAACGTGTTCTATATTTACTTAGTCTTTATTTGATTAATTTTTAGGATTATTACTAATGCCTTTTAATGTTATTTTTTTGTTGTGGGATTTAAATGTGGTTTGTCTTGCATGAGTGTTCCCGTAACCTCCCGGATGGATCACAACGCGTAGGAGACCGCGTTGTTCGGTGAGACGTTTCTTATTCCCTCTCCTTGTGATGTGTTTGTTTGCAAGTGAATATTTTATTTATGCACGTGTGAGATAAAAAATCACAAAAATACTTTTATAATTAAATTGAAATTTTTACTAATAAAATTGGGACCAATGTCCCTCATTTTAGCCAAAGAATGTAAAACATCACAATAAAACGAAAAGTTAAATTTTTCCCAAAAATGGGATCACTTATCCTGATTTTTCGAACTACCAATCAATTAACTCTTCGATCCCTCTTCAAAACAAGTGCGAAGGAACCAATGTTCCAAAACCAAACGAATGTCCCGATTTGTGTATGTCTTTTTTTTATGTTTGATTTTGTTTGCTTGTTTTAAATTTATGCTCATATATTTTTGGGCCCTTGTAAATTAATTTTGGGGCAACATTATTTAATTTTTATTTGGTGTTGTATTCCGCCCCAATTTCTCTTGTAATTGTGTGCTTGGCGTGTTTACTGCTTTCCTTTATCGCTTTATTTATCGCTTTATTTATTGCTTTCCTTTATAGCTTTTGAGTGCTTGCAATGCGCTTTTAATTAAATGCATAAATTGTGTGAGAGGAGAGATAGAATTTTAGGAAGTTAAAAACTCATTTATAATTAGCCAAAGCATAAATAAGAGTGAAGTTCCAAACACCAATCTCTGGTCTAGACCGATAAGAGGTTAGAGACCTTTCCAATTTCTTGTAAATTGGGTAGCGACTCCAAAATATCTCAAAGGTGCCTAAACGCGTCGTGAGACTAGATGATTCTTCCCAATATTCTATTGGGAATGAGGCATCCAAGATGTCTCATGGCACCCAAGATCAAAAGAGACGAACCAATCCCTCAAATCCTAAAAGCGGCTTCAATGAGGGCCTTTGCTAGGTTCGGCGCGCGTCACAGTGGTGACTCCGCTGGAGACTGTTGGTGACTTTGCTGTGAAAGTGTTTTGGTTAAAATTTATAATTGAGTTTTTAAAGCTTAAAATTCTACTTCTTTTCGAAAATTGCATTGCATCATCTTAGGGCCTTAGAATTACGCTAGTCGGTCCCCTATCTTACCTCAGTGCATTTTCGAAGCATGACCCTATTTTCACTCATTATAGGGAAGTGTTAAGGATAATCACCAATCCAAGCCTCGTACCATTAATGGTATATCAAATGGAGACCCGATTGGTCGCTATACTCGTGATGAGCTAGACCCGTTGGCAGGGACCATGCTTAGGTAGCCCTAAAGTATAATTACCTTGACCAAAGCTCATGTAATGGCAAATAGAAACTTCCCCTAGGTAGTATGAACCGTAATACAGTGCTTGTGATGTGGGTCATTATGTATTAGATAAAATCAAGCAAGTTGAGTGATCTTCTATCAAAGGCTTTCATGCGCCGGTAGGTTTACCTTATTTTAATTTAATTGTCCAAATATATAATGGCCAAAACCCATACGTATGCACATTAGACTAGAGTTGTTATGCTGTCGATTTTTCACCGTGCACTAATACGTGTCCGATGGGTCTGTTAATCCTTGAATGAAGCCCACCTAGGAAAGAGACTACATTACCTCGTGTGTGGCAGAAATAAGGTCGAAAGGATCTATCTTCTTGCATGTGTTTGTCTATGCTGCACCAACACGGCCATGCATTGCATTTCAATCATGCATCATCCTAATAAAGGTGTGTTTTGCAGCCATCATAGATTCGTCCAGGTGGTTTAGAGGTCCCGACGGTCGGCTAAGAAATATTTTCCCAGAGCTAATGTCAGATCAGAGTTCGGATACATTAACAGAGACGAGAATCTCAGATCCATCAAGTGGTTCTGATGCAACTAGGGTAATGATTGCTGAAGAAGTGGGGAGAAGGTTGGAAGAGTTTGAGGCTAGAATGATGGCGATGATGGGTAACCTTACCACTACCCTGGCCCCACCTGCTGGGCGACCGACTGCCACTCCAATTAGGGAGCAAGATGAACAAGGGGCTGTTAGAGAGGATCCCCCAGCTGCAGTTGATCCACCCGCAGTTGAGCCAAGAGTACCAGCACCTGTTGAATGTAGAGAGGGCCCCAAATCTGAGATTAACGTATGGGAAGAGCCAGAGGAACTGATGGTAGTAAAAGGGAAGTCACTCAAGCTGGAGGATGTGATGTGGAGAAAGATGGAGGAGCGGTTTGAAGCCATGACAAGGATGTTAAAGGTAGGAGGAGGAATGAACCCTGAAGATCGAGAGCTGAATAGTGATGATTTGGTCCCTCAGAATTTTAAAATGCTTGACATTCCCAAGTTCGATGGCACTGTCAATCCCAATGCACATATTAAACAGTACTCGCTAGTGATGAAGGGTATTACCTTAACAAAGAGACAGAAGATCGAGTACTTTTGTTTGAGCTTGACCGGCCAGGCAATGGATTGGTTTCATGGGCTAGACTGAAGAACGAAAGAGGATTAGGACTTGCTGACAGAGGAGTTTCTCAGATAGTATGATTGTAGTAGAAGAATGGAAGTAATTTTGAAGGACTTGGAATTGTTGCAACAAAAGGCAGGTGAGTCTTTCCACGAGTATCTAACTCGATGGAGAAACAGGGTAATGAAAATGAAAAGAAAGCCAGATACTCAGGATCAAATACGTCTATTCATCAAAAATGCGAGCCCATATCTGAGAGATGGACTAAAGATGAAAGGGTTGAAAGACTGGGAATCCCTGAAGGACATTACTATAGAGGCGAAAGGAGAATATATGGCCAGGAGGGCGAATAGTGAGGCTTATGCCAAGAAGGTCTATACCAACAAGGGGGAACCAGGCCAGCAAGTTCCAGCAGTGGCAATGGGAGTGGGAAGATGGCTGAGGTATCGGCAACAGGTGTCAGTCAGAGGTACTTCTCAAATTTGGGCCAGCCTTTGTCCAGGGTATTGAAGCGATTGATGAAAGAGGGAAAGCTACAACCCCTGCAACCCAAGCCATCCAGAATCCAAGGGCAGCCGGGACATAAAGAGGATGAATATTATTCCTTCCACCAACATACCGGGCATCTAACGGATAATTGTGTAACGCTGAGGCACCAGATTCAAGATCTGATCGATAGCAAGCAGATCACGGATCCTTAATGAAGAGAGAGTAAGAAGAAGTCCAACTATAATGTTGTACCACCACCTATCTTTATGATTGGGTCAAGCCTACCTGAGTGGTATGTTCTGCAGGACTTATATGGTAATGATTATATCGCTATCGCCCACCTGGGACAAGTGAAGGAAGGATTTCTGTAGCGGCGATAGATCATTGGTCCGCTAGCAAGGAAGAGAAGGAGAGGAATACAGATTGAGTACATAAGTGGAGAAGGAAGACGGTTCTCGAGGATGATCATAGACCGTCGACCACAACATCCATGTTGGCAAGGAAGGAAGAAAATAGCTATTTAGATGTTCTCTTTTTATTTTTGAACTATACAATGACGATATTTTTAATTCTGGTTTTTATGAAATGAATGATTTCACTCATCTGTGTGATGTTTTCTTGTGATTTCACTATGCATAATTATGACGCATTCATATTTAATAATGATTCAAATAACGCCATTTCATTTAATCTCAAAACTTTGGGAACCCAAATAAAATCTTAATAGCATCTGTTATGACTCCTGAAGAGAGATTAAAAAGAGAGAAAATAAAAAAAATGAAATAAAAAAGTCTTTGCCTGGACCTATGAAGACATACCAGAAGATGAGGCCGCCGAACACGCTATGCCAGTGTATCTCGATCATGAACCAGTCATGCAAAAACTCAAAAGATTCAAGCCAGGAGGGACAGGAAAGGTTAAAGGGGGGAACCCATAAGCAGAACCGGGGCTAAATTTCTACTGAAGCGCAATGCCCAACTAGGTGGATCAATGACATTCCCAATGGTTAAGAAGAGAAGTGCGCGTATGTGTAAATTATCAGGATTTGGACGAAGCTTGTTGGGGAGAGAAAAAATGTACGCCAAAAAAAAAAACAAAAAACCAACAAAAAATAAGAAAAAAAGAGAGAGAGAAAAAAAAATTGATCATCGACATAGGGCAAGGGAAAGTTACCTGGGGGCAAGCTTTGTTCAAATCCCATTGATCTACACATACCTGCATTTTGCGGTTCTTCTTAGATACTGAAAAGGACCTAAAGACTGATTCACAAGCTAGCCACCCAGTTTATTAGTATAGAGGGTGTGCAGTACGAGAGACATACCTATATTTTGCCATTCTTCTCGGATACTAGAAAAGACCTGAAGACTAATCCACAAGCTATCCACCCAGTTCATCAGTATAAAGGGTGTGCAATACGAGAGGTGAGCTGATGGCATACAGCTGAGATACCAAACAAGAGGAAGGCCAAAAAGGTTATAGAGTAAACACGTTCTAAGGTCTGCAATTGGAACCCTTACAAGTGTCACGCTTTATTCTTCGATGCATGGGGCAAAAGCACTACTGCCCGTTGAAGCACGTCAAATCTTTAAGGGGCAGTCATGGAAGCGACGGCTACAGCAGTTAGGCACGTTAAACGAAAATAGGTTTTGGGATTACTATCGCAATCAGATCTATCAGAAAACACCTTACTCGATCGTTTGGAAAGAAGGTCAGGAAGCACTCACTGGAAAGGAGGAGATTCAGTCTCCAGGGAAATGAAACCAAGCATCCTGGAGATACGAGGTAAATTCAGGCCAACATATGAAGACCCATTTGTTCTTAAAAAGTTGTTACCCAAGGGAGCAGCATTCCGACAGATAGCAAGGGAAGCAAGTTCAAAGAACCGATCAACGTCAACAGACTCAAGAAGGTCCATGGCTAAAGACTAAAAATCAAAAGAAGAGAATAAATACCCCGCGGGTTGAAAATCGAAAAAAGGCGGCCTTACTAAAATTGGGCGCCTCGTCAGGATGAAGATCGAAAAATGGCATCCTGGTCAAAAATTAGAGGCTTGAGAGAAAATGTCCAATCAAGAAAACCCGAGAGAGCTGATTAGAAACAGGAGTTTTAATGCTTTCAAGATCCATTTTGAGATTAAATTTAATTTTGCATTCTGAATCTATGTTAAATGGTGATCATGTATGGAGAAATCATGCTGAAATGCACACAATCTTTGCAAATACATAAAACAAAAGCAGTTCAACTCATCATTTCCTAGTTCTTTTATAAAAAGAGAAACGCCTTTCATTACTGAATGTGTGCAATCTAAATGGCTATACTCTGCTCCTGCTCTCACCGGCCAGATGCCTAAGTCAATGGTCCCTGTTATCAGATACGGGACTAAACACCCACCAATTATGCACACCTGTGGGGGCGAAGGTGTAGTTTCTGATCTGCGGCATGATAGTTTCTTGCAAGCAACTGTATCCAGGGCTATGGTACTTAAGGATAAAGACCGAGGATGAGATGGCACCCTGGAAAGATAGAGGATGCCTCACGACATCTTGAATCCCTCCGAACTATCAAACGCAACAGGCAATGATATCCAAAGTGGTCTCAGGAAATCCCCACAAGATAATAGAAAAGAGAGCCGGGGGCATAGGGAGCCGACCCTTGTTAGCCACCTCACCCAATCGAATAACACCTTCATCAGAGCGGGCGAGGGGATGTAATTATTGTTTAGGGGAATATATCTCAGTGAATAATTACCGATTGCTATAGAAGGAGGCTCTGGTAGTAGCTTCAGTTTTTCTTATAGCCACACCTAAAAAAAAAAGGCCGTTAGAGATGAAAACCGTAATTGGCGCTCTAAACAAAAATTAGGCCAAAGGGCAGGGTGAAAACTTGGGAACAGGCAGTCTGTCCTACAAAAAATAAAATAATGATAAAACCCGTTGGATTGGTTTGGGTCCATTCCAGGCAAAAAATAAGGCACAGGGTTATATGAAAATCCAAAAAAGACACATTTTCCGCTAAGAAAAGCTAGTGTGAAAATCCACAAGGGACGCACTACCTTTAAAATAATGACTTTCAATGCCCGAAGCGATAAGGTAACATTACTACAAATGATCTCCCTTCAACGGATAGTGTATAATTCAGGACATGAGTAAGAATCCTGGGGGGCAAAGATGCGCACTTAGCGGGTCTTTCAAAGCAGGTTTTGGGTTAGAATCCCTAAAGCCAAGATAAACTCTTCTAGATCCTTGGAGGCATGGTGGAGCAGCCAAGCCGCATCCTTAACGGACCCTTGACTGCTTAGGACGTGGTTTATCCATTTTTGCAAGCATTTACATCTCATGTCATATACATATAATTTTTTGTATATACTTCTGTGCATAACTTTGTAGGAATATATCTAAGTAAGAACAAACACCATTAGAGGATGGAACTTTCGCACTTTGCAAATCTGGAGCAGGCTCGGTGCAGCTCAGAAGAGCACCTCTCGCACTTTGTAAACCTGGAGTAGGCTCGGTGCAGTTCAGAAGAACAACTTGGCACTTTGCAAGTCTGGAGCAGACTCGGTGCAGCTCAGGAGAGCAATCTGCGCGTTTTGTAAACCTGGAGCAGACTCGGTGCAGCTCAGGAGAGCAATCGTCGTGTTTTGTAAGTTTGGAGCAGACTCGGCGCACCACCATCAGAAGATAGAACCCTCGCACTTTGTAAGTTTGGAGCAGACTCGGTGCAGCTTAGGAGAGCAATCCTTGCATTTTGTAAGTTTGGAGCAGACTCGGCGCACCACCATCGGAAGATAGAACCCTCGCACTTTGTAAGTCTGGAGTAGACTCGGCGCACCACCATCAGAAGATGGAACCCTCACACTTTGTAAGTCTGGAGCAGACTCGGTATAGCTCAAGAGAGCAATCCTCGCGTTTTGTAAGTCTAGAGCAGACTCGGCGCACCACCATCAGAAGATAGAACCCTCGCACTTTGTAAGTCTGGAGCAGACTTGATGCAGTTCAGGAGAGCAATCCTCGCGTTTTGTAAGTCTGGAGCAGACTCAGCGCACCACCATCAGAAGATGGAATCCTTGCACTTTGTAAGTCTGGAGCAGACTCAGTGCAGTTCAGGAGAGCAATCCTCGCATTTTGCAAGTCTGGAGCAGACTTGGCACATCACCGTCGGAAGATGGAACCCCTGAACTTTGTAAGTCTGGTGCAGACTCGGCGCATCACCAAGAAGGATGAAAATCGTTTCTCAGTCTCTACGGCCACTTAAGGAGATGATTTCATTAGCGAACCGGGAAGATAGCCGCTTCAGGTACGCGCTTCTTTCCTTTCTTTTCTGAATTTTGGCTCACCCAGAGACCCAAGTTCTAGGTTCCCTAAAATTGGGGACAATTGTAGACACCAGGTCCCAAGACGGTCCAAGATCAGGATTACCCGATGATGAAAATGGTACTTGCCACAAGTAGAGGCTCCAATAATGATGTTTTCCTTGTCGAAAATCTCCTTTGTTCTTCTAAAATTTTAATTCAAAATTTTTTATTTTTATTTTTATTTTTATTTTTATTTTTTTGGTTATTTTTTGTTTTTTATTTTTGCTTTTTTACGCGTGCCATGCGTGCGGGCCGCGCCCGCGCAGGGGCGTAGGGGGCGCGCCTTGCCGAGGAGACGCGCGCGCCCTGGGGCTCGCGTCGCGGGGTCTTCGTACGGGCAGTTTTGCCCCTTTGCGCAGTCGCTTTCGCCTGTGTTTCTCTTGGTCAGTTTTTCAGTCTTTAAAAAATTGGTTTCATACTTTTATGTTATTTTTGGGTAACGAAAATTAAAAGAGTATTTGTCTTTTCCTATTTTGGGACAAAGACAGGGAAACAAATTGGAGCTTCCCTTGATTTCAAAGGGACGACAATTTTATTGAAAAAAGGAGGAGTTTTAGTTTTCACTCCAGCAAAACTTTTTTCTCCTTCAAAAAATTCTTAAGTTTTTCTTCTCAAGTTTTTCTTCTCTAAAAACATTTCATCTTGGGTTTGATTTGAGCAAAAGAAGTTAATTTTCTTTGCTTACTCATCTCACCAAAAATATTTTTTTGAGATAATTTATTTAAAAACATAGATATTTTATATTTTCTTCGGGTGTTTATCACTGTAAATTCGACAAGGAGAACGGATCAAGACACCGTTTTATTTAATCTATAAAATTATGAGAGTAAAGACGTTGGAACCGTCCTAATTTTTCTATCTCCTTATTATTTGTGGTTATTAAATTTGTTGCCATGTTTATTTTCCAGCATTTCTAATATTTTTTGGTACTGTTGGCATCTTAAGTTTAGTTTTCTTCGGTTTGATTTCTTTGTGGTTGGTTTATTTGACTTTTGTAGCTTTATTTTCATCTATTGTTGCCGTTAGCCTTCACCTCTTCTTTCCATTGCTATTATCATTATCATTATTATTGTTCATCATTGTCATTATGTTGCATACTACTAATATGTATTATTACCATTATTATACTTTTACCATTATTATTATTATTATTATCATTATTTGTTGTTAATTTTTGCATGCTCATCTTATATCATTATTATTATTATTATTATTATTATTATTATTATTATTATTATTATTATTATTATTATCATGGTTATTTTCTTATTATTATTATTATTATTATTATTATTATTATTATTATTATTATTATGTTATATTTTGCCATTGCTCTTACTATTACTATTATTATTATTATTATTATTATTATTATTATTATTATTAACATAATTTTATCATTGTTATTGCTATTGCTTTGATGTTAACTTTTATTATTATCATTGCTTTGATATTTGCATGACCCCTTTTTATTTACTTTGCATGTAAGTTATTTGCATATTAATTTAACGTGTTCTATATTTATTTAGTCTTTATTTGATTAATTTTTAGGATTATTACTAATGTCTTTTAATGTTATTTTTTTGGTGTGCGATTTAAATGTGGTTTGTCTTGCATGAGTGTTCCCGTGACCTCCCGGATGGGTCACAACGCGTAGGAGATCGCGCTGTTCGATGAGACTTTTCTTATTCCCTCTCCTTATGATGTGTTTGTTTGCAAGTGAATATTTTATTTATGCATGTGTGAAATAAAAAATTACAAAAATACTTTTATAATTAAATTGAAATTTTTACTAATAAAATTAGGACCAATGTCCCTCATTTTAGTCAAAGAATGTAAAATGTCACAATAAAACGAAGAGTTAAATTTTCTCCAAAAATGAAATCACTCATCCCGATTTTTCGAACTAGCAATCAATCAACTCTTCGATCCCTCTTCAAAACAAGTGCGAAAGAACTAATGTTCCAAAACCAAACGAATATCCCGATTTGTGTATGTCTTTTTTATGTTTGATTATGTTTGCTTGTTTTAAATTTACGTTCATATATTTTTGGGCCCTTGTAAATTAATTTTGGGCAACATTATTTAATTTTTATTTGGGGTTGTATTCCGCCCCAATTTCTCTTGTAATTGTGTGCTTGGCGTGTTTACTGCTTTCTTTTATCGCTTTATTTATCGCTTTTTTTATTACTTTCCTTTATAGTTTTTGAGTGCTTGCAATGCGACTGTAATTAAATGCATAAATTGTGTGAGAGGAGAGATAGAATTTTAGGAAGTTAAAAACTCATTTATAATTAGCCAAAGTATAAATAAGAGTGAAGTTCCGAACACCAATCTCTGGTTTAGACCGATAAGAAGTTAGAGACTTTTTCCAATTTCTTGTAAATTGGGTGGCGACTCCAAAATAATTCAAAAGTGCCTAAAGGTGTCGTGAGACTAGATGATTCTTCCCAATGTTCTATTGGGAATGAGACATCCAACATATCTCATGGCACCCAAGATCAAAAGACATGAACCAATATCCCGAATCTTAAAAGCGAGTTCAATGAGAGCTTTTGTTAGGTTCGACGCGCGTCACACTTACTCTATTCACTGCCCACTTTAGTTTTTGGAACACTGGAAAGACTGAGAAGCACAAAGGGATAGAAACACACTTCAAAACCTCATTTTTAACTTTAAAAATACTTCCTTTTGAGTTTTATGTTAAAACCGAGCTAGAAACCAGTAAAAAAAAAACTTCAACTTTAACGCATAACCTATATGGCTCTACCACAGAGCAAATACCCACAAGTGGATTTCACAGCTTAAATCTATCAAGAGCGAAAAAATCTACCAGAAAACATCTAAATGAGTGAGCTTATAACGTTTAAGAGTAAATGTATAAATTCACTCAAAGAGAAATTAGGCCAAAAGGAAGAAAAACTTTATAAATTTACCTTCAGTGTGCTTTTCTCTTACAGACAATGAAGTTTCAAGATCCAAGATCTCTCATTGACTAGAGTGATGAAAATGTAAGCTTAAAAGTGGTGTTTTAGAGCTTGAAAGCTCAAAGACCAGAGAAACAGAGAATGGGAGGCAAATAGTCACCAAAAGAGGGACATTTTTATATTTAGGGTGTTTTAAAAAAAATAATTGGAATTTTGGGGTGTTTTAAATTTTATTTGGGAAAATGGGGTACTTTACTCATTTCCGCAACAAAGAGTTGCGAAAATGGGTAAAGTAATTTTTTTAATTTATTTTGTTGAGCAACTTTTCCCATGGAAAATGGGAAAAGCTGTCCTTTTATTTTTATTTTTTAAAAATTATTTTATTTTTTTGTTTAATTTTTTTTTTAATTTTGGAGGTTTTTTTTTAATTTTTTATGTTAATATTTGTTTTATTTTTTTTAATTTTTGATGAAAAAACCTTAATTTATTTATACAACCAAAATATATTTTTTTACTCAATTTGATAAAATGTTAGCCTATTTATTAATACATAAAAATGTTTTCATTTTACTCAATTTAATCAATAAAATAAAAAATTTGTAGATTAATAACAATTCATTAAAATATAAAATTAATAATATTTCGTGCAATCAAAATAATTTAAAATAAAAATAATACATTCATTATATATTAATAGAATACGACATGATTTTTTATACTTAGTGTGAATATACATTTTTAAAAAGATAGACAATTATTTAGGAATATGAGTAAGGGAGGGAAATGAGGATTGGGGTCCGGATCTTTCCAAACTTGAAAAATTACACATGTAATATATATGTTACAATTTCAATGAATTAAAAGTATATTTTCAATTTGGCTCTCATATAGATAAATAGAGTATATATTAATATTTATAACTCTAAAAATTAAAATTATACTCTTATTTTGGCTCATATATGCTTAAATTTTACTAATTTTAATTTTTTTTTATCTTATAAAAACCAGTTAAAGATTTAACTTGAGCCCCAATTCGGTGATTCCCGTGGTATTAATTTGGGGTTAGTGATTCCTGTGGTATGAATTTAGAATTTAGAATAACAAATGGATGAAAACCAAGTAGATGATTTTGCAATCAGAAGCAAAGCTTGGTTACTATAAATAAGCAGAATAAAATTTAAATTTAAGAAAAAAAAAATATTCCCCCTCTTATTAGACAAATAGAGTTTTTTTTTTTTTTCAGTAGAGGAAATAAAATGGAGGTAAAATCTAAAATTTAATAAAATTTGTAACGGGATTTAAAAATAAATTTTGTTGTTTGCAATTTTTTTAACTGGTTTTATTTAGATAAAAAAAAATTAAAATTAGTAAAATTTAAGCATATATGAGCCAAAATAAGAGTATAATTTTAATTTTTAGAGTTATAAATTTTAATATATACTTTATTTATCTATATGAGAGGCAAATTGAAAATATACTTTTAATTCATTGAAATTGTAACATATATATTACATGTGTAATTTTTCAAGTTTGGAAAGATCCGGACCCCAATCCTCATTTCCCTCCCTTACTTATATTCCTAAATAATTGTCTATCTTTTTAAAAATGTATATTCACAATAACTATAAAAAATTATGTCGTATTCTATTAATATATAATGAATGTATTATTTTTATTTTAAATTATTTTGATTTCACGAAATATTATTAATTTTATATTTTAATGAGTTGTTATTAATCTACAAATTTTTTATTTTATTGATTAAATTGAGTAAAATGAAAACATTTTTATGTATTAATAAATAGGCTAACATTTTATCAAATTGAGTAAAAAAATATATTTTGGTTGTATAAATAAATTAAGGTTTTTTCATCCAAAATTAAAAAAAAAATAAAGCAAATATTAACATAAAAAATTAAAAAAACATCCAAAATTAAAAAAAAAATTAAACAAAAAAATAAAATTAATTTTTTTTTTAAAAAAAAATAAAAGGGCAGCTTTTCCATGTGCAGCTTTTCCCATTTTCCATGGGAAAAGCTGCTCAACAAAAAAAAAAAAATTACTTTACCCATTTCCGCAACTCTTTGCTGCGGAAATGGGTAAAGTATCTCATTTTTCCAAATAAAATTTAAAACACTCTAAAATTCCGATTACTTTTTTAAAACACCCTAAATATAAAAATGTCCCACCAAAAGATCCCTCTCTCTCCTTTTCTCATTGCTTTTATAAATTTCATAGGAAAAAAGGCAAAGTCACGGCGGTAACTTGCCTTTTCCTGTTTTTGGGGTGTGACTGCAGGTGACGAGCATAGCTCAACGAGACATGACTGTGATTAGAGTCAAGTCACATGAAACTAAGTTTTTTTCCTCCCAAGCGGTTCGAAAGACCCAGAGACTCAATACTTTTTTTAAAAACCTTTAAAAACATGGAGAGAGCCAGTATATCTGTTTCTTGCCATTTCAAAAAAAGTGTTTTCTCATTAGATAACCTTAACAAAAGTCACTTCAGGATTTTTGGTTCATTTTTCCTTTTACATCCAAATAATAAAAAATAATAAAAATAGGAAACCAAACGTTTTTCACCATTATGGCAAAAACAATATAGAACAATGGAGGAACAATCATGAAAACAAGCTCTAAATATTTTATAAGTAATGGTTTTAAAAGGTTGGATTTATCAATTATTTAGTGGATAATCCGATAAAAACATCAAGCACAGTATTCAATATTTTACCTCTAATTTTAAGTGATACTCCCTCAATTTTTTTATAATTGTTACTTTTGTTATTTTTACTAGAATTAAAAAATATTAATTAGTCTTAAATTTAGAAAAAAAAATTGAGTGATTCAATGTATATTTAGTGATTTAATGTAAAAAAATGAATCTAATTGGTCAATTTTTATTGAAAATAAAAATTAAATTAGAAATAGAAAATTAAATTGCATTGAAAATTTAAAAGTGACAGATAAACAGAATTTGAGTTTTACTCAAAAGTGACAGATAATAAAAAAACAGAGAGAGTATTATGTACTCATTACTTTATTGCAATGTTTCTTGTTCTTGTATTCCTCGTACATCTAATGTTGCTGCTCATAAACTAGTTAGAAAAGCTCTTTTACGAGACTTTTCAATTAGTTTAGCGGCTCAAGATATTTTTATTAGTTGGAATATTTCCCCTCATAAAATATATTTTTTAATGTAAAAAGAGAGAGAGAGAGAGCATAGTGTTCAATATTCAAGCATGGGGTTAAATGAGCCCAATTGGAAATGGAAACCATGGGCTCAGCTCGGCACTTGCATTATTTTTATAATAATTAAGGCTTAGAGGATACATCTGATATTAGAGCAAGAGTGGAGCTAGGGTTTATTGGGAGTTAATAGCTCTGCCGCTTCTTCTTCTCCTGCAGCTTCTTTGCGCTCCCCTTTGCTTATCGGAAAATGAAGACCATTCTATCATCAGAAACCATGGACATTCCCGACGGAGTTAAAATCAAGGTAAATGCTAAGGTAATTGAAGTGGAAGGGCCTCGAGGCAAGCTCACTCGCAACTTCAAGCACCTTAACCTAGATTTTCAACTCATCAAGGACGAGGATACCGGTAAGAGGAAGCTCAAGATCGAAGCCTGGTTCGGCTCCAGAAAGACCAGCGCCGCCATCCGCACCGCCCTCAGCCATGTCGAGAATCTTATCACCGGCGTCACCAAAGGCTATCGCTACAAGATGCGATTTGTCTATGCTCACTTTCCAATTAACGCTTCTATTGCTAGCTCCAACACTGCTATTGAGATCCGTAACTTCCTTGGCGAGAAGAAGGTTTTTCAATTTCTTCATTTCTTTCCTCATTATATTTTCGATTGTATTGCCATTTGATTTGCTTTGCCATATAAATTTATAGCAAGTAAAGTGGCATTGTTGATGATCATATTTTAACTATTTAGATGTTGATTACTGTGGCTATCTGAGTTGGGGAAGAAATTGTTTGTTTAGTAGTTCTTAGCATATAAAACATTAGTTACTTGGCCGATTAATTTATTGATTGTGTTTAATTGTTTCAGGTGAGAAAAGTTGATATGCTTGAAGGTGTAACTGTTGTTCGATCCGAAAAGGTTAAGGATGAGCTTGTATTGGATGGCAATGATATTGAACTCGTGTCGCGGTCAGCTGCTCTGATAAATCAGGTCTCCTCACTTCCTTCATCTTTTGTTTTTGGCTTGTTTGTTGCATATGCGGAAATGGAGAATTGCTTTGGACCCACACTGTAGTACTCTATATATTTGAATGGCACATTTCTCACACTATTTGACGATGTATAGATAGTTATTCCTTATCTATGCTAAAACATTGTTTTCTGATGCATAACTAGCTGTATAGTATGTATTTTAAGAAAAATTATTTGGTTTTGTGTTCTGACTGCTGCACATTTCTCATGTACAGAAATGCCATGTTAAGAACAAAGATATCAGGAAATTCCTTGATGGCATCTATGTCAGTGAGAAAGGTACCGTTTTTGAGGAACATTGAGGGGACTAGATTTTGTTTTCTGTTATAGTTAGTTCTGTTTACCCTTTTTATTGGGACCTTATTTTTTTTGGCCATCGTCTTGAAAAATTTCAATTGTTGAACTTTGGATATTTACTACTTGGCTTGGTTCAGTTAAGTTGAAATAGATTCTGTTTAATTGTTATGTTAATGTCTCTAATTGGAATTTTGGCCAGAATCGTTTGTTGTTGAAAATTTTTTTTACATGTTGAACTTCTCTTAGGATCCCTGTTTATGTTTGATGCTTTGGTTGAAATTTTGGTGAGTGGTAAGAATAGTTCGGCCCGATTATTTTTCCATTTTAAAATGTGAAGTTCTTTATTATTTTTTAAATTCTTTAACTACAATTTCGTCATCTGGTTCATTGGAAATATATGTTTCTGTATATGATGTGCTAGTTAAATTAGCAAGCTTAGAATGGTGTAGTTAGATTCTTCGTTTCTTTTATGCGGATAATTGGGGCCTATGAAGCATCAAAAACCAATAAATATCATTCGTAGTATGAAATTAGTGGGTTTGTAAAAGATTGGAAGACCAAGATTTTATACCCTATAGTGATTTTAAATGAGAATGCAAGTCGGCAGCCTTCTGAAGTGGAGCCTTAAAACTTTTTCTGAATTTATGGTAGTTGTGATAGCATAAGATCTTTGTGGGCTTTTGATGCCATTTGCTGGTAATAAAGGATACAAGTGATTCAGCAATGCGCCAATTCTCGAGAAAACATATTGTCCTTCCATGTTCATGATATCTCCCGCTGACTGTTAGACTCTATCTAAAACGCGCATAGTGGTTGATGTGGATTCTATTTTGAGAATGAATTTGGCTGGAATTGGTGAACATTGATGTCATTATTCCAAATACACATTCCACATTCCATAATTGAGAAAATTGAAAGAATTAAAATCGACACATTTAACTTTTTGCAATATTGAACTGGATGTAAATTGCTATTACATTTATGGAATCTACATGCAATCCAAATTAACAAATATCAAAAGCATATGAAGATTTTACTTTACTGCCATAAAAGTTGAGGTTTTACGGTTGGAAATATCAGAAGGAAACAGTAGTTATCTTCACTTGAAAGGAGTGCAAGAATAGCCGACACAAAGGCCAGCGCTGCTACTGTTATAAGGAAAGAGAGCAACAGGTCGGGTCTGAGGCAACTCAGGAATTGGCCTATTGAAGCTTAAAAATTCCACCACTTCCTCCATTGAAGGCCTGCCTTTATTGTCATTTAAAGTGCAAAGCAATCCAATCTCGGTTACTCTTATTGCCTGCTCTACATTCACCACAGCGCCCATACTTTTATCTACCACTCTACCTTTCTCATCTGTTTGGTGCATTCTCCATGCAAAATCTACTAAATCCTTTTCTTCATCGCACAACTCATTCTCCATTCGTCTTCTACCAGATACCACTTCTAACACAAAAATACCAAATGCAAACACATCAGCCTTTTGACTCACTGATGAATCTGCGGGATACGGAGACCGCACGAAACCAAAATCGCCCAAAGCAGCTCGGAAACTAACATCAAGAAAGACACTGCTGGTTTTGATGTTCTTGTGAGAGAGATTCTTGGAATGGAGGAAACTCAGCCCATCTGCAGCATCGTTGACTACCTTTAATCGCCTTGTCCATGGAAGCACACCAACGCCAAAGACCCATTTGTCCAAGCATCCATTCGGATACAAATCGTACAAAACCATTGTTTCATGTTTTTCATCACACCATCCTCTAATAGGAACTAAATTAGGGTGTCGAATTCTGCTAATTTTACTTATTTCTTTCACCAATCTTTTCGTCTCCAATCCTATTTTTGACTGTGAATCCAAGAATTGATCAGAATAACGATTAACAGCAACTTGACATCCATTTGAAAGCTTCCCTCTGTAATAAACACCTCTTGAGTCACTACCCAGAATTTCCAACTCATGGAAGCTCCGAGTGGCAGTGGAAACTTCGGCGAAGGTGAACCGGCGGGGCTTATTTGGAGGCCGTGGAAGGTGGTTTTGGTCAGGCAAAACTACAATTTTTGTTGGAACATTTCTACGCCAGCCATTATAGAAAATACTGATGATAATAGCCAGAGACAGAACCATGACGCCAATGAATATCAAATATTCTGATTTTTTTGAGCTCGAAGCTTGAACTTCAACTCCAGTCTTTCGAAAAATCTTAGTCTCACAAGCTTCCATTGATGGCACACGAAGAGAGGCTTGGCTAGTGGAAGTGAAATTCCAAGAAAAAATGTTGTGAATTTGAGTCAAATTCCCTGTAGAAGCTGAGAATCCAACAAACATGTATTCATTAAGAAAAGGAGAGAGATCGATAGAACCCGAAAATATTGATTTGGAATCAAAATATATAACCATCCATCTCTCATGACCATCATAAAAGATTGAAGCTTGATGAATAGATCCGTCATTTAATGAAATACCCAAATCAGAAACATTAATAATAGTAGTAGAAACTATGCTTCCAAGATTAATTCCCACATGATTATCATTTGGGTCCCCAAATTCTGGATTGAAACGAGTATCAAATTCAATACCAACTGCTTTATAATTATCCTCACAAGCATCATTTAGCATACCTAGCCATGGCCCAGGTCTTCCCACAGTGAATTCATCTGGGGCTATAATGAAAGTGAGCCCACTCCCTCCTCCCACTTTCTTGGAAACTGAAGAGTTAGGACTAAATTGAAAAGAAAAGGAAGTTTTGAAAGAAGCAGGAGTTCTTGTGAAAGGATCAAGAAGACGTATTGGGGATGAGTAGATGGCTCTACCGGCTTGATGTTTAAGATCAGTGGAGCGGGATTCATCTGGAATTTGGATAGCTCCATTTTTGTCTGAAAATTTTGCACTGCCTAAAAGTATAAGTTCATGTATGAGATTGAAACTGAAATCTGGGAAGATAAGATGCTTACTTACGTTAATTAAAGGTGATGATGATTGAACCAAAGATGGGTGTAATTGTATTAGCAATAAGACATAAGCTGACGACCATAACAACCCCATTATAGAGTTTATGAACAGCGGATACTATAACTGGGTTTAGAGAAGACGTTCAATAGTGTGGAATGTTCCTGATAAAGGAGAGAGAGAAATGATTCTGAAATTTCTGGCGGGGCGCATGAATTTTTCATGAAATAAATAAAATACCATCTGTTAAATATTGTTTTATCTATTTTTCAATAGATTCATTTTATTTGTTAATTTTTTATTGATTTAATACGTAAATTTTTTTTCTCAAATTTTATTTTCCTAGAAAAAACATAATTTTTTTTATTGATTTAATTTATAAAATTTTATGGATCAATGTAGATAAGACTTACTTCATCAGAAAGAATCACTTTCAGTCTTCTACGTATCTCTGCAATTATTATTTTATTATTTATTTATTTTTTAATGATTTAATCTTGTCCATATTTGTTTTTTGGCAATTAATTTTGTCCATATTCTATCTTTTAAAATAATCTTGTCCATATTATAAATAAATATAAAAGCAAATCAAGCAATTCTATGTTCTAATGAATTATTTATGTATTCCCATAATAAAGTAATCCTAACAAGCTAATAAGTTATTTCTTTTTTGTTTTACAGTGAATGCATATGCATTTAAATCGTAAAAATTATGTGCATTCATTCGATTATACGGTTTAATTATACGTGTATTATATTTTATTTTTTTTTATAACTAACAAGGTATTTCAAAGAAAAACAAAACAAATGATCCTAATAATTAATGGGAACATAAAAAAAAACAGAATATTGTTTTCTCCATCATTATTATGTTTTTAAATTACATAATAAGTTTATAACAAAAATATTATTAATATGATAATTTTAAAATAATATCATCATAATATTAATATTAACCTTTTTATTATATAGGGAAATAAGGAAGTAATAATTCAAATCTAATATCTTTCAATATATTGAAATCAACTTTATAGTTAGAATGTCTCTAATGATATGTGTAAAAATGCAACAAACATATAAAAAATAATCAATCAATAATTTTAATTAATGGTACTAATATTTTATTGGATGCTTAAAATTTATGTAACTTTGCGAGTATAATTATGATTAGAGTGTTTTAATAGAAAATCACCATATGATTAGCTGAGGTTAATGATGCAATTATGTTAGCTTAAAAAATAATGTAATTATGTTAGAATTAATACATGATTTTATCTATAAATATTACTGCTTAACATATTATTTACTTAAATTAATAGCATATTATTTTTTAAAATTATTAAAAATTTAATATTATCTAAAAACACGTTATACATAATAAAAAGTGCATGAAAATTATACATGTACAGCGTGTGTAAGTCAGTAATTTGACATCTAATATGAATTTAAAAGTATTATTTATATGTTTAATAAATTTAAAATTATTCAAACACTATTAGTTAATAAGATAATCTACTAAAAACTAATAATTTAGAAAAAATGTTGTATTTAGAATAATTTTAGCTACCATGGCTTATTCAAGGGGAGGAGCATGATTACTGACAAGTCACTATAATGGGTCCTCTCTCTTTTTTGTCATTTTCTTATAATTGTGTTCTTGAAGAAGTTGGTATCAGACATTAATAATTATTTTCTTATAAGGACAAAAATTTATAGTTTAGGCGTCTAATTATGATTTAAGGGATTTCATATACAAATCATTATTTTGTACTGCACGTTGTTTTTCAAAAATGCCTTAAAGTTTTGAAAATTGATGCTAACTTATTCTCTTTTTTTTTTTTTTTAATGCCACTTAAAAAAGATTGATGATGATCTGGATTTTAGGTGGCCTCAATACGCATATGTATATACACTGTAAATATATGTATGTCTATATTATTAATGAATCCTGTTGTTCGTGCTCATGGCTTTGGACCTTCCATTTTATTTTTGGAATGAAAGCCATTTTTATTAAGATTTGATTACTTCAAAATAGTTAATAATTTAATATAATTCACGCAACTCAAATTTTAAAAATAAGAAAATATTTTCAGGAATTCTATCATATCGCTAATGATCGACTTTAAGTGAGATTAAGACATCACAGGATAGGTTATAGAATCGTCTTTCAAAATGAATTAATAACATAATATCTTGTAGGACCATACCAAAAATCAAGTTTAGTTAATTTTTTAAATTATTAGTTTTATCCTACTCATTCATTCAATTTGAAAGCGATAGAATACACATTCACTGCCTAGCATGGCATACATACACAGGGGTGTACACGGTTCTGAATTTTCTTGTACCGAACCGAAATACCGAAGAAAAAAATCCAGAACCAAATTATACCGTTGATTTTTTTTACTAGAACTGAACCGAATTGTACTGTTGACTTTTTGATTAGAACCGAACCGAATTGTACTCGAACCGAATCGAGAACCGTATTGAACCGTACCGAACTGTTCTGTACTGAATTGGACCGAAATAACCGATATTTATTAATTATTGTATATAATATTAGTAATTTATATATAAATATTATTTATAATTTCTATTATATCGTTATTATATAAATTTAACTTCATAATTATTTGTATTTTTGTGAAACTTTTATAATTATTTGTATTAAATATTTTAATGTATGAAATTAATATAATAAATAGTTAATAAATTAAAATAAATATTTTGATTATTAATAAGATAAATTTAATTATCATATCTATATGAATGTGCAATTAAAATAACTTGTGTTTAATTTAATTTACATTTAATGTTACTCAACTACTACATAATTTTTCATTTTGTACAAATATTTATATACACACACAAATATAATTATTATATCAATGAAATTTTACTAATTAATGTAATTATACGAGTATATAATCATCTTACCAATTAATTTCATTTACTTTTAATATCACTCAACTAGTATTTATTTATTGTAAGTTAATAATTTAATTCTATATAATTAAATTTTACTAATTAATATCACTATATAAATATATAATTACCTTACTAATTAATTTCATTTATTCTTAGTATCACTCGATTGATACTCATGTATATTTTTTTGTACAATACCTATATGAATAATTGAGTATATAAATTAATAATATAATTATATATAATAATTATTATATATAATGAAATTTACCAATTCAATTCATGTAATTATATAAATATATAATCACCTTACCCATTAATTTCATTTGTTTTTAGTATCACTCAACTAATACTTATCTATTTTGGCACAATACATATTTGAGTAATTGAGTTATAACTTAATAATTTAATTATATATAATTAAATTTTACTAATTCGTATTTACTTTAATTTAACTTTAATATCACTCGACCACTACTTAATTTTTTTTGTACAAATATTTATATACACAATCAATTTACCAATTAATTTTATTTACTTTTAATACTACTTTTACTTTCACTCTTATAGTTATTAACTATAATATTAATTAACAATTTTTTAACTATTAAGCCACATTTAGTGAAATTGAGTATAATAACTGAACCAAGATAATATATATGGATGGATTCTAACCATATAATCAGCCGATGCTGTATATATAATTACCTTATCAATTAATTTCATTTATATTTAGTATTACTCAATTAGTAATTATCTATTTTTACACAATATATATTTGAATAATTGATTTATTTTAATAATGTAATTATATATAACTGAATAATTTATTATATAATCATTTTATCAATTAATTTCATTTACTTCTAATGTCACTCGACTAATACTCATCTATTTTTATCACAATACTTATATGAATATGTAAATTAAAAATAAAATTATATATAATTAAATTTTAATTTTTTTTATTTTTAGCGTTACTCAACTAAAACTCATATGTATTTAGCACAATATTTATGTAAGTAATTGAAAATATATTTTAATAATATAATTATATACAATTATTATATTAATAAAATTTTATTAATTAATATATAATATAATTATATAAGTATATAATTATCTTATTAATTAATTTTTTTTAAAGCAAATTAAGAATAAAATTTCAAAAATTTTAGTAGAAATATTTTTTATTTTAAGTTTTGGAGGGAATTGAAATATTTGGAGGAAATCGAAATATTTGGAGTCAATCTAATGCAAACGAGTTGGGTTTTCAGTATCTGGAGCTAGTTGAACAGGCCAATCGTCATTAATTATTGTTTTTGTTATAACTTTTGTTACAGGTGTCAATTTGCTTATTATTATATGTTTCCGGAAATCTTAGTTTCCCGTAACAGCTCATTTCGTATCTCAAAAATAACGTTTGAGTTTTCGTTTTTCAATTTGAAGTTTTAGGGGTATTATTGTAATTTTTTATTATTTTTCATATAAATTGTTTGTTACCTGAGTTTGGAGGAGACTTTTCAACTTGGAATAAAATTTTTTCGTTTTGAGGTATTTTTGCTGCGTCAGACTCCGATCGGTTTTATATTTTATTATTATATATATATATAAGAAAATAAATTAAAAAAAAAATCTAAATTGTGCCTGCCTCTTTCTTTTCTATCTCAAAATCGTGTCAAGCCCCACAATTTTTCCTATCTTTTCCGTTGGTTTTAGCTTATACTTGCATTTTCTTCTTTTCGTCACTGCCACTGTTATTTCTGCGGTTACATCTAAAAGTAAGGATAAGTCACACACAACTTTTGGTTTTATGGTATTCGTTAATAGTACGTCATTAGTTAGTTAAAAATTTGATCAATAGACTTGTACATAAGCTTTAATTAGGATAATGATCATTAGGGATGAATTACTAATTAATTTTATTAAATGTTAGGATTTTAGGAAATTTATTGAAGTAATTTATCTCGAATTTAAAATTTCATCTAGAGTTATTATTGTTAAAATATGTTTTTCTTTTTTCATAAAGGAGAGGGATAAATTGAAATATTTTCTTAAAATTGAATGCAAAATTGTATGTACTTGTTGAGATATTTTAATTATATTTGTATTTATTATTGTGTATATTATGTTGTAAATTTTTAAAAATATTGAATTATCCGAAATACCGTATTGTATTGTCTTGTTTTGTTTTGTACCGAAAGAACCGAATAACCGAACTGAACTGTACTGAAAATTATAAGAACCGTATTGAACTGTACCGAAATTAATAAGAACCGAACTGTACCGAAATTTATAAGAACCGAAATTTCAATACAATACGGAGATTTGTAAATAACCGAATTGGACCGAACTGTGTACATCGCTATACATACATCAAGCAGGTCCATTAACTGTTATGAAGACTTTGGTTCTTCCATGTAACTTTAGAAAATCGGGAACATTGGTACTTTTTGAAATTATTTGAACTGTGACTTTTGATCAAGGAAAACTTAAAATTCATTTTATTAATAAAATACCAATTAATTAATGTAAATCCTTTGATTATTTGTTTTAGATGTTTTAAACATTTCAATTATCTATTAAGCAATAAATAAAGCATAAATGTTGAATTAAATACAACATACAATATATAATACATGAAGGAAATGAGCAAAAAGCACACAAATATGCAATTAAATAGAGGAAACGACCATACAAGGAATCTGGATCCAAGAAAAGGAGTCACACGATCGTTAACATGAAGAAGCACATGGCCGTGTGAACATGAGAAACCAAAATCCTAGCCAAACAACATTCTCAAAATCTCATCTTTTATTTCAAAATCACTTTTTTTAAATATAGAGACACAAATGCCAAACTATGTTATAGCAATACCAAAGGAAGATCAAACAAAGCTATAAGCAAATGATCTAACATTAAAAAAAAATTTATTTTCAATAAGGACTTACCCATCTAATAACTAAGAACATAAACAAGGTAAAAACACGAAAACCATTTATTCGTGGCATATATATGGTAGGTCTAACCTAATAACATGTAAATAAACACCTAATCAAGCATACACCACATAGATAATATTTATTTAATTAAAGGGCAAAAAAAAAAATGGAAAAACAAGAACATTAAAGGAGGTAAATGGGTTGATATATGAAAGGATGAACCAACCCTTTGAAAAAGATCAAGAATAGAACGTTATGTCCTTAGATGATTTACCTTTAGGTATAAATGCTTCAAAGATGTAAAGATTCTTCAAGATCCTAGGATGATTGAACCAAAATTGGTTTCCTTTATTGCTCTGAATGTATTTGGTTGAAAAAGGGGTTTTTCTTAATTTGGTGTTAAATTGAAAAAAAATTGAAAAAATAGTGTTACAGTAGAAAATATTAAACAAATAGCGTGTCAAAAATCGGCACAGATCAGTGCCGATTTTTGTCATTTGGGTCCAGGCGATTTGACTGCCTACGCTTGCCAGAAACCGGCACATGCCGATTTCCATACAAATGCTGGCAGCAAATTAATCTTTTTTTTTTCTTTTGGGGATAGCAACTGCTTGCATAAGGCTGCATAAAACTTATTGCGACAGGAAAAAAAATCGTTGTTGAGAAAGTCATGTGCTGGTACTAATATAATGCTGCATTTGATCTGTTCATTTTCAAGTAAAATAACTTTTTTATTTAAAATATTTGATTTCATAAAGTTTAAATGGGATTTGGAAAAAAAAAAATGCTATATCTCATTTTTTAAATCTAATTAACCTTCTATTATATATTTTTTTTATTTTATTATTATATTTGTAATAAAAATGAGATAAAATAATCGATAAGAGATTATTTTAGTAAATCATAACCAGCATTTTATAAAATTAATGAAAATTATTAATTTTTTTTTTATTTATATGTGAAAAAAGTCCAAAATAAGAACAGAATTGGTATAATAAAAATGTGATGGATGGAATAGATATTTTAAAGGAATTTACATAAAATAAAAAAAAAAGCCAAAAATTAGTTTGTCTGTTGTAATTAATATGAAATCTTGATAACCATCAATCAAAATTGAATAGCCATAATGTAATGTAATTAATTAATAATCATATATCCATGAGTAGCCTAGAATATGGAATAAGCTAGTTTTGAACTCTCTGGAAAATGATAAACAATTGTGGGTTCCACATAATATGTTACTGCAATATTGGATTATTGAATAATTATCCAATTTTAATTTTTACGTTTTCTACTGTTTTTGCCACATTAAAACAAAAACCGCCGTCGGTTCATTAAGATATATATATATATATATATATATATATATATATATATATATATATATATATGTCATTTTTCCCTTTCATTGTTGTCTGTAGGGTGAGCATGGTCGGTTAACCGATCCATTAGCCTCAGTCCATTAACCAGTCCATTAATGTCGGTTTTTTGAAATTTCAGTCCATTAACCAGTCCATCGGTTTCGAATTTTCGGTTCGGTTACCCAATATTTTTCGGTTAACCACTATAATTATAAATATATTCATAAATAAAATTAAAATATTCAAGATACTTAAAAATTAAAGTTTTTTCACTATAATATAACATTATTGTTGTTAAAATAAAAATTTTTAGTGAATATAAGCAAATTTGTTTTTGAAAATTAATATTTAATAAGTAAATATATTAATCGGTCCATAATTACTTTTAATTAGATAAATTATTATACTTACTAATAGCCAATTAAAAAATTTAAAAACTTTAAAATAATTAGTATAATGAAAAAAAGTATATCATCACCTTTAATTATGATAAATTATTATATAAATTGTTAAAAATTATTAAAAAAATAATAAATTAACTAAAAATTCGGTTTCGGTTCGGTTAACCAGTTATAAGAGTCAAAAACCATTAACCAGTCCATTAGTATCGGTTTTTTCAAAACACTAATCATTAACCAGTCCATTACAATCGGTTAACCAGTCCATCGGTTCGGTTTCGAATTTTTTTTCCGGTTAACCAAGTCCATCGGTTTTTTTGCTCACCCCTAGTTGTCTGTGTTTCATTTCTCATACATCTCGTCTTGCTCTCATTCACTTTCACTTTTCTTTCATCTTTCATTTTATTTCTATTTTCAAGCAATTTTAATTTTTATGCAATATAATTATAATTAAAGGTAATATTATTGTTTTATAATATTTATTTTTATTAAATAAAATTTATATTTTAAACATATCAAATTAAATAAATAAAAAATTCTATCATTAATCTTTTATATATATATATATATATATATATATATATATGTATATATATATATATGTAAAATAAAAAAAATTACTGAATTATCCCATATAGTATCGGATCGATATTTCCCTTACATTATTAATAATTCCCCATTAATACGATCCGGGTTGATTCGTGCAACGCCTAAATGATAAAAATCTATGTCCGAACTTGCATTTGATAAAAAAATTAAACATTAAAAAATAATCATGCCGAACAAATTTATTTAAATAATTTAAGTCTCCATAACTTATAGATATAACTTAATAAATTATATTTAATTATATATTTAGTCTTAAAAATTTTATCAATTTGGACTCAAGAATTTATCTGTTAAAAATTAAATTTTAAGATTAATTATTACTCACAACATGAAACTATTTGCTTGCAAATAATAATTTTTTTTTTAAATTTTTATATTCAATTGTATATATATTATAGCTAATCAAATTAAATTCAAGCTATTTTTCAATAAAAAATTGATGGAAAAATAATAAAAGAAGAAAGTAAATATATACTTATTGTAGCGCGGTAATCACGTTGCGGAAGCGGTACAAGAATCTTTTTTTATTGGTCACCGGTCTGGCTTTTACCCACTCGGGATAATAGCAGCTAGATCACAATTTAGAAGTTCCTGAAAGATTAACACAAAATAAAGTGAGTGGGAACGAGCAGCCTTACGGCGTATACGTTTTCTCGTTACCAAATTATGAGGACCTCACCTCTATTTGTAGAGGTCCTAAAGGCTAGAGTTTTAACTCTAGTCTAACTCAGAATCTTTTTTGAGATAGGATTTGGTAATTTAATTCATATTAAATAACTCAATTTAATCTGGATAGGAACTCAATCCTATATAGAGTCATGGACGTATCCCAACTCTATCATCTCCCACTCGCACATGACGGAACACATTCCATACATAAAATCTTCAGTTATACAGACTAATAGATTGTGTGACCAGTATACCTCGAGAGTACTATTGCTATACACCTGTTAGGGATATATAGCTTCTCGAAAAGGCGATCCTTTTATTTTACGTATGCTTAACCCTAGACCACTTTCTCACAATCACCGTTTTAACTCATGATCTCATAAAACGTCATTCGTGTTCACTATTATGTTTCTATTCATAGAAACAATAATAGACATGTCGGTGAACCACGAATTCTTATGAATGTGATCAAAAGGTTATCTTCCCCTCTTACTATATGCCATCCATCATTATTCAACTCGCTTTTCTAGTTAGATCCGTCAGGCCTAAATTTTTCCCAGACCTCTTGGAGACTAACCAAGCTAGCCACATTGAACCATACTTCAGGGATAAGTTAAGGGTTCTAAGGGTCGATATATATTAATAGGGTCTCACAATAGGGAAAGTTGAGATCAATAGTATTAAATTCCCATCCCTTTGGTCACTTAAGCACACACGGTATAAAATATGTGTTATGGTGTTCCTTCCTTCCCTTAAAGGAGCGCATGTCACACATTTAAATAATGTGTACAATAAAACACCATACAGAAGCGTAAGGCTGCGATGCACTGAAGCATCCAACTTTAGTTCGCTTACTTAAGAACTACTTCTGGCTTTTAAGACAGAACATGGTAGTTACACATAACTATCCATCGGATTCCATACGATCCTTATTTTGGATCTCAATCCAAAGCATACAACCTCATGTATGACTTTATCTTGTACCTTAACAAGACATATCTTATAATTTCTGCAAGATGACACTTTCATTTTGAACAGGCTCTCGAGCATACTCATTTGTTCAAAAATCGCCTCATCTTAGTCTTTGCCAACTCATTGACAAAACTAAGGTAAACACCCTTGTGAGTGGGCTACTTCTCTGTCTGATATGCTCAAACTCAAATAATTAACTGTAAGTGTTCACACAATAAACATTTACACTCACGTATTGCCAACAATGAACTTTATTATTATTCACAAATAATAATGTTAAGGGATTACAAAAATAAAGTCTGTACACATCAAATTCTACGCAAACTCTAAATTCTAATGTGTCCCACAAACACATCTTTAGTTACAGGTTTAGTCAACGGATCTGCAATCATATCATGCATAGATATGTACTGTAAGTTCACATCTCCTCATGCAACTACATCTCTTATATAATGATACTTAATGTTGATATGCTTAGTCCTATTATGAAATTTTGGATCTTTTGTGTAAGCTATCGACTATTGACTATCACTTGTCCCTCCGAGATAGTTACTCTTAAATGGTCCATCAACCATTTTAGCCAAACTGCCTCTTGTACTAGAGCTGCGGAAGCTACGAATTCAACTTCCATTGTTGATAAGGCTACACAGGTTTGTTTCTTGTTACTCCATGAGATGGCACCCTTGCCAAGCAAAAATATGAAACCTGAAGTGGATTTTCTCTCGTCCACACCTCCAGCCCAATCAGTATCAGTGTATCCTCTCAATTGCAGATCCTTGCCTTCATAACAGAGAGAATAATCTGCTGTACCTTTGAGGTATCTAAGTATCCTCTTAACTGCTTTCCAATGTGCTTCGCCCAGGTTAGATTGATATCTACTTACCATGCCCACTGCATAGCAAATATCAGGTCTCATACACAACATAGCATACATAAGACTACCCACGACACTGGCATAAGGAATGTCTCTCATAAGCTCCACTTCATCTGGCGTCTTAGGACACATCTCTTTGCTAAGAAACTGGTTCTTGGCAATGGGGCAGTTTATGGGTTTGCAGTTCTGCATATTGAATCATTCAAGGACTTTGTTGATATATGTCTCTTGAGAAAGGGACAACAACCTTCTTGAACGATCTCTTGAAATCTTAACTCCAAGAATGTAGTTTGCATTAGCCGTATCCTTCATTTCAAAGTTGGACGATAACCAATTTTTGATTTGATTTACGTACACTTTGTCATTTTCAGCTATTAGTATGTCGTCTACATACAACGTTAAAATGACAAAATTATTTTTAGAGCTTTTATTATACACGCAATGGTCTTCATCAATCATGTTGAACCCATTCGACATAATTGTATCATGAAATCTCAAATACCATTGTCGCGAAGACTGTTTCAGGCCATAGATTGATCTTTTCAATCGGCAAACCTTATGTTCGCTGCCTTTTTCGATGAAACCTACAGGTTGTTCCATGTAGATTTCTTCATTCAGTTCTTTATTGAGAAAAGCAGTCTTTACATCCATTTGATGTAGCTCTAGGTCTAAACTCGCCACTATGACAAGAATTAACCTTATAGACGTATATCTCACAACAGGAGAGAAAGTCTCCTCATAGTCAATCCCTTCCTGTTGTGTGAACCCCTTAGCGACCAGCCGAGCTTTGTTTCTTTCGATACTTCCATCAGCTTTTCGCTTCACCTTGAGAATCCATTTATTCCCAATTGGTTTGCGTCCTTCGGGTAGATCAATCAGTTCCCAAACACGGTTTGATCTCATAGATGCTATTTCTTCTTCCATTGCATTGATCCATTTTTCTTTAGCTGGGCTTGAGAAGGCCTCTTTGATATTTTTAGGCTCTTCATCGTCATGTGGGTTAACTAAAAGGGCTTCGTTCAAGCCTTCGATCTCAAATCGTCGGCGAGGAACACTTATCCTTTTAGACTTACACAGTTTCGAATCTTGATAAACATGTCTCATATATTCATCGTAATTTGGAATACTCCCACTGGGACCACGTTCCATACTCCCACTGGAGTCAGGAATGCTCCCACTCAAATCAGGGTCTCGAACATCCGGATCATGTAGAGGAGGAAGATCTTGACCTTCTTCCTCTAATTCCCTTCCACTCGGATGGAGTGATCCTGACAGATCATCTTCCTGAGTTTCATAGAAAGTGAAATCTTGATTCACTTCGCCCAACTTTGGAAACTCATTTTTCAAGAATATGACGTTTCGTGATTCAAATTCAGTCACAGAACCATTCTCTTGCTCACCCATGAATACATATCCTTTTGATACTTCAGAATATCTCACAAAGATACTCTTTTTACCTCTTGGTCCCAATTTACCAAATTTACTTGAGGTATCATGGACGTAAACAGCACAATCCCAAGGTCGTAGATGGCTTAGGTCAGGCTGCCGACCAGTCCACAACTCATAAGGTGTGGATGTGATTGATTTTGAGGGCACTCGATTTAGAACATATGTGGCAGTAAGTAAAGCATCTCCCCAATAGGAGATGGGCAAATTTGCTTCTGCCATCATAGATCTAACCATATCAAGGAGAGTCTTATTTCTCCTTTCCGCAACACCATTTTGTTGTGGAGTTTTGGGAATGGACAACTGATGTTCAATCCCTTTTTCATCACATAAAGCTTTAAATTCATCTGAAAGGTATTCCCGACCTCGGTCAGTTCTTAAAGTTTTGATCTTTTTATCTAATTGATTCTCAACTAAGTTCATAAAAGTTTTGAAGCAACTCAATGCTTCTGACTTGTGAGAAATCAAGTAGACATGACCGTACCTTGTATAGTCATCTATAAATGTGATGAAGTAGTAGGCCCCATGCCTTGCTCTCACATTCATTGGACCACAAACGTCAGAATGAATTAATTGCAATGGAAATTCAGCTCTAGTTCCTTTTTCGAACGGTTTTCTCACTAGTTTTCCTTTAAGACAATGCTCACAAGTAGGTAATTCGACCTCATTCAAATCACCTAGTAAACCAGCTTTGGCTAACCGACTCATTCGATTTTGCCCATTATGGTTTAATCTAGCATGCCATAATTTCACATGATTCTCATTATTATGTGAAGTAGAAGAGATTAAAGAAAAACTATTATTATTCATAAAGTTAGGATCGATATCCAAAACAAGGAAATTATTCGAAATAAAATCAGAACCATAATAGACATCATCCAAACATAAGCGCACACTATCATCTTTAAAGTGTAAATCAAACCCAAGTTTTAATAATACAAGAACAGAAACCAAATTCTTACGAATATCTGGAGCATAAAGCACATCATGTAGGAGTAAGGTTCGGCCTTTGCGTAAGACTAATCTACACATGCCAATCCCTCGAACCGGCACTCTTTCGTCGTTTCCCACATATATATATTTTGCTCCATATGGTATTCGTCGAAATTCTACAGAGGCATCTCGATCTTTTGCTACATGGTCTGTTGCTCCTGAATCAACCACCCACAAAGGATGAAATTTAGTTAGTAATACATAACTAGATACACAAATTTCACTCACTCTTGAGTTAGAATAGTGTACCTGATTGGGCACAGTGTAGTCTCTTGTATAGTGAACTTTCTGTTGGCAGTTAAAACATTTCACTTTTGAAATGTTTATCTTTTTCTTGCCTTTGGACCTTTTAGAATTCTGCTCCTTTTTCTGCCTTTTGTTTCTCTTGGTAGGTTCCTTATCCTGACCTTTGAAGCCCTTCCTTTTGTTTTGGTTTGAACTTGTTCCACCAGAACGGGACTGTGCCACATGCACCTCAGTATTGACCTTAATCGATGCCAATCTGTCCTCTTCTAACTCCAAATGTCTTGCGATATCCTCAAATGTCTTCACACTGTCCATATGAGTTAGTTGCATTTTCATATGCTCCCAACTCTTGGGTAAGGAACGGATGACAGCTGGCACTTGCTACTCGTCGGTCAACTTATGACCATATTCACTAAGATCGCTCATCATGTTTTCCATCTCCCTAAGATATTTTCGCATTGAATGATCAACCTTCTTCTGATAAGTATCAAACTTGATCGTCAAAGATCGGAGCTTAGTTATAGTCACTCCTCCAAACTTCTCCCGCAAAGCGATCCACAGATCCATTGCGTTCTGATACTTGCGAAATTGCTTAGTTATATCATCTCCCATAGCACTCAGGAGAATGATACGAGCAGTGGAATTCTTTTTCTTCCATGCCAGATATACATCTCGGACCCGCCTATGCTGGGCCGTGTTGTCATCCTCGGGTTCAGCCATAACCGAACTCAAGGTTTCGAGAGCCTCTTACTCCTCTAGCACATACTGGATCTTCATACTCCAGATTTCAAAGTTGTCACCATTTAATTTCAAGTCTTTATTTAATTCAGCGATAATTGATTTGGAAGCAGATGCCATTTGTATCCTCTGATTCAAATGGAACAAAGTTGCACGTTATTAGTGGGAGATTAGGCAATACATGCAATTTACTATACACCTGAAATAATAACCTAATAAAGTTTTCTATTAGACTCAAATTCGAAAAGGTTACTTAGAGTACCAATTACCTTCTAAGTTCTCATGTCCATCTTTATAGGTTAAGATTTCATGCATAGTAAATCAGAATTATTAGATTATTTAAGTTCTTAAACTTTTGAGGGATATTTTATTGGTTTTATTTTATTAAGTCTTTACTTAATAAACATGCAAATATTTTACTCATAAAATATTGCAAGGCAATTAACATTTTAAAATAAACACATTTATTAAAAAATAATTAAATGCCATAAGAAATAAACTCATTCATTCAACCAATAAATAAATTCAATAATTCTCCTATAAGACACACATGTCAAATAATAATAATAGGAAACATAAATCCTATAAAATCAAACGCTAACTATAATTGACACTCATGTCAACTAATCTAGAAAACTAGATCTCCTCAAGACCCTTACTGACACAGGGACTGATTTTTCGACCAACTTCATCAATTCATAAGAGAACTCATAAGTTCGCTGATGAAGCCATGGACGATGCACTTTACGTCCAATTCTTAATTTCATCACAGATGGAATGTTGCTCTTCAACACTCCTCTTTTGGCAACTCTAGCCAAAAAATGGATGATAGATTTCTTATAAACTATATCTCCTATATACCAAGTAGTTTCCAAAAGCTCCCTCAGGACTGGATGGTATTCAAAAGAGTTAACCAACGCTTTGATTTTATCTCTATCATCCCTTCCTAAGCTTAAACCTCCTATCCAAATGCACTCCTGCATTTGTTCATGCATAGTCAATATATGACGTACTATAGCATCAATATCATCAGCTCGAATGTTCCTCTGCATTCTCATTTTGCTTAGTGAACGCACTCTTGCATTTCTTAAAGCAATCCCATGCGGGGTTTTAGGAATCATAGGTGTCCTTATCATTATTTCTGAAACACATTACAGAAATTCAAATGGTTAATACACTCTTGTATAAACATATATGATTGAAATACATTTCAATCAATAAATAAGGACATGAAAACACATAAAAATTTTTCAAAATATTTTTAAAAATAGAAAACACATTTTTCCTAATTATTTTATAATATTTATTTCAAAAATAAACAAAAATATTTTATGGTCATCAAAAAATTTTGAAAAATAGAACAATAAATTATAAATATTTTGAAGAACATTTTCGCAAAAAAATTGAGCTGATTTGGAGGCCGGAGAAGCACCCACGCACTGATGAGAGGGAGGGGGACACGCTCATGCGCCCCCACGCGCCACACGTGCACTTCCCCTTGCTGGACACATGTCAACACCACAGTGTGACATGTGTCCGACTGTTACGAGTCCACGTGGCGCCCACGTGGCACCATATGGACACGTGGTTGCCACGTGTCATGCCACGTGGCAGTGATGTGGCTTGACACATGGCAGACTCTGATTGGTACATGTGTACGGTAATGACACATCATCATGACACGTGGCAGGCCTCAGCCTTGCCACGTGTTAACCCTCGATTGGTCCACCTGGTGCCCACGTGGCACCAGGGGACACATCGGATCCACGTGGCATGACCTCAGTTTGCCACGTGGCTCACAACTATTGTGTTACGTGTCAAGAACGCGTCACTACTTGACACGTGTTTGCGCGCATGTGGGCCACCGCCCACACGCACGCGCCCAACGTGTGGTGGCGCGTGCAAGCCACGCGCCACCTTCCCGGCTGATTTAGGTCTCCGGATTTCGGGGTCTGTAAACACAGTGGAATGGTCAAAATAAAAAAATCTCAATTTCTAGACTAGCATTTCGAATATTCAATTTTATCCCTCGGGTTTTGGTGTACACATAAACGAAATTGAGCCAAAATATACACGCATATATATTTTTCACGCAAAAAATAAATTTTTGTTACGTTTGATGCTTCCTAGATCTACAAATTTTACTCATAAAATTTTAGATCAATTTTAAGCCACATGCCAGGACGCAATAAAATGTGGCTCTGATACCAATGATGGAAAAATAATAAAAGAAGAAAGTAAATACATACTTATTGTAGCGCGATAATCACGTTGCGGAAGCGGTACAAGGATCTTCCTTTATTGGTCACCGGTCTGGCTTTTACCCACTCGGGATAATAGCAGCTAGATCACAATCTAAAAGTCCCTGAAAGATTAACACAAAATAAAGTGAGTGGGAACGAGCAGCCTTGCGGCGTATACGTTTTCTCGTTACCAAATTATGAGGACCTCACCTCTATTTATAGAGGTCCTAAAGGCTAGAGTCTTAACCCTAGTCTAACTCAAAATCCTTTCTCAGATAGGATTTGGTAATTTAATTCAGATTAAATAACTCAATTTAGTCTAGATAGGAACTCAATCCTATATAGAGTCATGGGCGTATCCCAACTCTATCAAAAATAAATAAAAATTTCTTACTTTTAATTTTAAAAATAGATAATTTTTAAAAGTTTCACCATCTACAAAGTAAATATGAATATAAAATTAATAATAATATATTTTATTTAAAAAAATAAATATTAAATTATAATAATATTACATTTAATTATAATTATATTACATAAAAATTAAAATAGATAAAAATTTTATAAATAAAATGAATGAATGAAAAGTAAGAAGGAAGAAATAAAGAATGAAGAAAGAAAGAATGAAAAAATGAATGAAGGTGTAGGTATAAAAGGTTAGAAAATTAAAATGGATGGAGGGAGGGGAAAACGTATACAATACAGCTGCTGCAAGGAAAGGAAAAAAAAAAAAAAGAGGTACTTTTTGACTTAGCCACTGCAGCTTCAGCTTTAGCTTCATGTGGCCTGTCCCACTTCTTGAAACCGGCACCGTACGGTGCCGATTTCTATTTTTTTAGTGCCAAAAACCGGCACTGTACAGTGCCGGTTTTTGGCACGCCAGCCGGTTAGACCGGCTGGTCCCACCACTGACAAAAATGAACACACTATTGTGCCGGTTTTTAACACGCTAAAAATCTAATTTTGTTTATTGTTACACCATTTTTCAATTTTTTTTTTAAATAACTCCAAAATTAAAAAAATCCCGTTAAAAAGGGGATTTTAGGATTCTTGATTTTGGGACTTCAAATAATTTTTGTGGCTTACCTTGGAAAAGACATTTCACTTTCTATTTATAGGGGGTAAAACTAGGATTTTGGAATGTCAAGCCATAAAATTCTGAAACAATTGTGCTCATTACGGAGCACACAACCATATGCCATTTTGCACACATAACCCAGACTTTTATTATTAGTTTGCCTTTTGATTCAATCATCCTTGGTCTTTTGGGGACTTTTACTCTTGTGAAAAAAGTTATCATCATTAGATTTCATTTGAACTAGGAAGTCCCAACCTTGGATATCAACAGTTGGCCTTAACTTTAGGAAAGTGATTAGGATGTGGATGGTGAGGCAATCCAAAGCTCAATAAAGAAAAGACATGCATACCTGGTTGGGGCAATTGCATCTTGTGTTTTTTCAAGAACTATCTCCTTCTTGGTGGGAAAATGTTCCTAATTAGTCGAAGACATCATCCTTCTAACAAAAGTTGAACTTTCAAAACATGACATTTTTCAAAATGGGGATTGTAGATAGTTGAACTTTCAAGATAAGTACATCTTCTAAAATAGGTATTGTGTCAGTCGGGGACATCATTCTTTTGACGAGTTGAAAGATGGTTGAACTTTTATGATAGGTACATCTTCTGAAATGGGGATTGAATTAGTTAGGGAAATAATCCTTTTGACAAGAGTTGAACTTTTGGGACTAAATAATCCTAATGAATAAAGATAAAGCATATAGCTAGTTGAACTTTCGTGATAGGGACATCTTCTAAAATGTTGATTAATTTATAAGCTTGCCCTTCCCTGTAATGGCCTGTTTTATAGTCTAGAAGTATTCAGTATTTTCTGTAGAGTCTGTTGTCTTGTTGGTGGTATGAGATGATATTTCTAATATCTTTTATGCAGTAGAGTTTAAGGTTAAGCGTGCTTGAGTCATAATAATTCTAGGATGGGTGACCTATTGGGTAGCAGTATAGCTGACTGTAGCAGCTGTGTGCTAAAAAAATATTATTATGTAGAAATGATCTGTGGGCTATCAGGAGTCTAGTGGTATAATTTTGTGCGAAATCGAGGTCAAATAGGCCCCCGAAAGTCAGTTTGAAGTTTACCTCTAGTTCGGTTCAGTTAAATCGAAGTTTAACTGAACTTTGATCAAATTTTTAAAAATGGTTAGAGTAGATAAAAAGGTCTACTATGTGAAGTGTACAAGATCAGAATGATTTTTAGAAATTTTTGACAGCTTTAGAATGGTATTTTACGGTAGAACCGAACTAAATCGAACCGGATCGGTTTAGGTGAATCGAGCCCCAAATGGACTCCGACTGAGCTAAAATTTTGTGTGAAAGCTATATTTGATATTTTAAGAATGATGGAATTATTGGGAGTGAAAATGAGTTCAGAAACCATCAGTTATCCTTAAACAGTGAAAAATGACTGGAAAATCAGACCAAACCGGTTCGAACACTTCGTTTAGACCTGGTTTGATTCAATTAAACCCATATAAATACATCATTTCAGCTGGAGAAACCTAGAATTCTCCATTTGTGCCGCCTCACCTCCCTCCACCTCTTGGCCGAATTGAACATCTTCACTTCTCCTCCATTTTTCTTCCAATCTTTCTCCATTTCTCCCCAAAATCATGCCTCCCTAACATATTTCAGCTCCTTTAGATTCTATCGGTGGCTTGAAAGTCCATTTGAAAGTGTATAAGTGGGTAAAACCTAAACTTGAAAGTTTAGGTGTGATTTTGAGGTAAGTGATTTAAGAGTTTTTAGTTTGGTTTCAAGGTTCCTAAGGGTACTTTAGGATGTGAATAAGATGTTTATAAAGTTTTTTTTGTTGAAAGGAATCTTAATTTTGATGAAATCTTCATCTTTGTGTTTGGATATGGTTATGTCAACTAGGTGAAGAAAGTTCCAAGCAAGCTAAAGGCAAGGAAAAGGGGTATTGAGAGGTTTATTGCAAGAATATAAGGCTTGTGATTGCAAAATCCATCTATTTCCATGGTATATTATGTGATTTAGGTTATGTTTGTTAACTAAGTATGTGATTAAGGCATATTTAATTGAAAATAACTTGATATTCATGCTTAGAGATGTTAATAATGATGATATGAGTGCTTAAAATGAGAAAAAAAATTTTATATGAAGATTTCTTATGTTGGCCGATTGGTACATCATGGGATTTCTATGGGTTTTGATGATGTTTATGGCATGTTTATGATGTATACATGGTATTTGGCATGTGATCTATCTAATGGTATGTGTTAGAGCATGTGAAAATGGCATGATGTATGATGTACGTATGTGGTTGAATGAGTAACATGTGTAAAGGTATGATTTTGATGAGTTTTAATGGAAAATAATGGCATGGCTATGTTATTCAACATGTAAATGACATAAAGGAACATTGAAGTTGATAAAAAGAATTAATGATGAAAAATTTGCATGTTGGCCGAATGATATACATGTGTGTTTACGTGTGTACCATTATGATAACATTAGAATTATAGTACGTGATGATAAATGGATGTGAATCACATGTGTAATGATATGATAGCATGATGAAGTGCCATAAAAAGTATGTATAATAACCTAAAAATGTGAAAATGGAATATTAATGCCCTATGTAGTACTCTGGTAGTCAAGTCTATTTCTGGATATAGTGGCTAGCTATAGGGACTCTGTAACCGCGGGTGTGAACATGGCGTCTCACTATTTATAGGCCAATGACGGTCCTATTCTGTAATATTAAGTCTTAATATTGTATTTATATTTTTTGTATTATATGGGTGGTCCCACGGTGTCCCTCTATTCTGTATTGAATCTATTAGGGTTAACGTCTTGTTTATCCCGATTTTAAACGTTTGCCAGTTTTATACAAGGGGCAATGTGGTAAAAATAAGCCTAAAAGGGTTAAATTGTGACTAAAATAACATTTATATGAAAAATGGACATAATTGGAATTATATGAAAAAATTGAGGGCAAAATGGTAATTTTGTACATATGTATGTTAATAGTGGTTAATAAGGGTAAAAATGTAATTAAATGGTTAAATATAAAAATTGGGCACTTTTCAGGGACTAAAATGTAATTTGGCATGAAACTGGTAATTGGAGGGTATAATGGTAATTTGTATGTTAATTAATAGTTAATTAGTTAATATAAATGAACTAATGGCATAATTGTAACTTTTGTGAAATCAAATGAAATAAGGGCATATTCGTCATTACGGAATAGTTTAAGGGTATAAATGTAATTTTGCCATAAGTTAAGGGTAAAATGTAAATATGATTATTTATGTATACTAATTGTGTAATTACCCTAATTATGTGATTTAAAGGTAATTAAATGTAATATTGCATGTATAATTGGGAAATAAATAAATAATGTTTAATTATGAATATTTTTATTATTTATTATGTATGATGCTTTAGTGGAAATACTTGGAATTGCAATCACCACTGGGCATATTTAATGTTCGGCGTATAGTTTTATTTGACTGCGTGTAGATACTCCTTAGGACTCGGAGCAGTGCGTACCTCACAGATTTTGGGAGCTGATTTTGAAATATTTAAGTATGTTAAGACTTTTGGCATGTATATGACTTATAGTATTGGTTTGGGTTTTGGTCTGTAATAGACTGTTATAACTGTCACAAGTTAATATGTGTGTGGTAGTTTTATTGTATGTGTTTGAATGCTTGTGACTGTGTGTTTGGCATGCATAATTACTAGTAGAAATTAAGTTAATAAAATTGGTAAAGTTAAATGTGTTTGTAAGTTAAAAGAAAATTGACCAAATAAATAGTAATTTAAGACAGTTATAGGTCAATCGGTAAAATTAATAATGAGCTAAAATATTATTAGAAAATTTATTGATTTTACATTATCAATAGATTTAGGTAATTGAAATTTTGTGGCCGCCGAATTTTTTTAAAAAATATGGGTACTGGTTTTAATTAATTGGCTACTTTTAATAATCTGGTTATATGAAAAATTTATGTGAAAAATGGACATAATTAGAATTATATGAAAAATTTGAGGGCAAAATAGTAATTTTATACATATGTATGTTAATAGTGGTTAATAAGGGTAAAGATGTAATAAATGGTTAAATATCAAAATTGGGCACTTTTTTTCAGGGACTAAAATGTAATTTGGCATGAAACTGGTAATTGGAGCGTATAATGGCAATTTGCATGTTAATTAATGGCTAATTAGTTAATATAATTGAACTAATGGCATAATTGTAATTTTTGTGAAATAAAATGAACTAAGGGCATTTTCGTCATTATGGAAAAGTTTAAGGATATAAATGTAATTTTGCCATAAGTTAAGGGTAAAATGTAAATATGATTATTTATGTGTACTAATTGTGTAATTGCCCTAATTATGTGATTTAAGGGTAATTAAATGTAATATTGCATGTATAATTGGCAAATAAATAAATAATGTTTAATTATGAATATTTTTATTATATTTATATTATTTGTTATGTATGATGCTTTAGTTTAGTGGAAATATCTGGAATTGCAATCACCACTGGATATATTTAATACTCAGCGTGTAGTTTTATTTGACTGCGTGTAGTTTTATTTGACTGCATGTCGATACTTCTTAAGACTCGGAGCAGTGCGTACCTCACATATTTTGGGAGCTAATTTTGGAATATTTAAGTATGTTAGGACTTTTGGCATGTATATGACTTATAGTATTGGTTTGGGTTTTGGTCTGTAATAAACTATTATAACTGTCACAAGTTAATGTGTGCGTGGTAGTTTTATTGTATGTGTTTGAATTCCTGTGACTGTGTGTTTGGCATGCCTAATAACTAGTAGAAATTAAGTTAATAAAATTGGTAAAGTTAAATGAGTGTTTGTAAGTTAAAAGAAAATTGACCAAATGAATAGTAATTTAAGACAGTTATAGGTCAATCGGTAAAATTGATAATGAGCTAAAATATGATTAGTAAATTTATTGATTGTACATTGTCAATAGATTTAGGTAATTGAAATTTTGTGGCCGATGAATTTTTTAAAAAAAAGGGTACTGGTTTTAATTAATTGGCTACTTTTAATAATCTGGTTAGTTAATTAAATGAACCGACATAGAATGAATAGTTTAATTAATGGAACGTAAGATATTAGAGTGTTACATCCCTCCCCCCCCCCAATCGATTTAGCTTGGGTTGCAATTGTCAAGTGAGTGCATAATTTTAAGATCTGGGTGTGCTTTTGACGAAGTTGCCTCCTACATAGGGTTAGCAAAGAAAACGTGTATGCTATGCAGAGATGCACATGTGCATTTCTTAATGCACTTGAGATGCATGTTATAGGTAGATTTGGTGCACATGCATTTATGTGAATGTATGTGACTAGATGTGGCTATTTTTTCCTAAATGTAATGTTTAGGATATTCTATTTTTACATGTGTTATGCTTTGTGAAAACATGAAATGATATACACGTTGTGACGCACGCCAAACCCTATCAATCCCGAAAACCCGCTTTTAAAGTCCGAGAGAGGTTCATTAAACTCATGAAGATTAGTTGCTTTATAATAGATAGGGGTATTCCTACTCCATTATTGACGATCGACCTATGAGGGTGTCAGTTGGGCATTATAAGGCAGGTATCATAGAGTCGCTACTTAATAAAATATTGAAAAAGTTATTCTAGCCTTGTAAGGCCAAAACCAGAGAAGGTTCAGGACGTCACTCTTACTTATACCTCGGTTAAATGTTTATAAATAAGTTTTTAAGATTAATTTTCCATCTTTTCTCTCACACGATTTATGCAAATAATTTAAAGGTGCACTTCAAGCACACATAAAGAAAGCTGTAAATAAAACACAGTTAAACTATCCTCAAAAATAAATAAAAATCCACAAAATAGTAAATGAAAATACATACATAAAATGGGGAGATTCATTTTGTATGGAAACATTGATTCCCGCATGCATATTTATAAAAGATTAAGAGTCATTGAATAATTTTTAAGAAAACTGGGATGAGTAATCCCATTTTTATAAAAACTAAAATTCTTTCTTTATGTGTCATTTTAGGAAGAAAAATTAGGACATTGGTCATATTTTATTAATAAAACACCATTTTTATTTTTAAAAATATTTTTGTGAATTTTAGGTTAACACATATAAAAATCTTTTATTATTACAAATCCTAAAAAGAAAAGAAAGGCAAACTGAAGAACGAAAAATAAATAAATTACAAAAAGAAATAATAATGCACCATGAATGCTAGCTTCCAAATCTCCATTCATCAGGAAACACACGTGTGTGTGACGTTTGGGCCAAAAAAGACAATAGAAAACAAATAAATTAGAAAATTCAATAAATTGCAATGCTTGAATAAAAATGCAATGCATACTGGAATAAAAATAGGGATCAATAAAAAGGAAAATATAAATGATAGAAATTAAAATAGCATGCCAAAGTATAACAAATAATTAAATATAACATATAGACGGGAAGGAGGACTTCCGCTCCGTCCCTTCACTTGCTATAAGCGACGGGCATCTCTCAATTCCTCTTCCCGCCTGTCATGCCCAGAACACAGATCCGAGAACATAACTCCATTTTAAACTCATTTTAATGCTAATTTACATTATTTCATGCATATAATGACCTAAAAACACAATGAAATCATGTATAGAACTCCTAAAAACTTATCTAAATTGAGAAAAATTGAAAATAATAATAAATCATAGATTTAAGAAAAATCAATTTCTCAAAACATTTACATAATATTTACCCAATTTTAAGCACAAAATGAAAAATGATCTTAGAAATATTATTCTCAAATTATTTTGATATATGGAGAATGAATGTGTGCTTGGTGTCCTCCTTTGGATTTCACAGTCAGATTTAACTCAAGAGAAGACTCTTTCTCTTTCTCTCTCTAAAACTTTAGTTCTCTCTATCTGTTCTAAAACTAATAATAGAAAAATAAGAGTTTTCCAAGCATAGAGAATGGATTTCTCTTCCTCAGGAACACTCTCGTTTAACAATTTATTTTCTCAAAAGTTTTTCCTTTTATCTAAAAATTCTCTAAAATTCTGTCTCTCCTCCCTCTTCTTTTTCCACAAAATGAAAGCTTTTTATTCCTTTTTTTTTTCAAGAAGAAAAGCCTTAGATTTAGGGGTTGTGGGAAAGAAAATCGGATATTTCCTTCAAAAACTCCAGAAAATCAACCGCCACTATTAGCCAAAATCTTCCCATGTTTAAAAATAGATCCGATGCAGATTTCTTGCTGTGATTGACGTTACAGATGGGTGGCACACAGTGACAGATGGGCACCACTCAAAAATTGGGTAAATTTACAAATATGCCCTTGCTCATAACTAGACTGGCTTATAGTCACGGGTTCGACAGACAAGTGTCTCTGCTTTAGAGACAGGTGTCTATCACCTCAAAAGCTAAATTTTGCAATTTAAACCATCATTTTAGCACATGCAAAGTGCAAAAGGCCAATTCTGAGAAAAATCAAAAATTGTGAAAACCAAGGATGAAAATTAGCACTTTTTGTTCTCCACCGATAGTACAGGCATCAATATCTTTATCGGGTAACTTTGATCTGGGATGTTTCGGGACCCGATGTATACAGTTGCTCCCAATTTTGGGGAGGTTAGTACACTTAGTGCATAGGTGAGCCAAATATTCAAAGTAAAAGAAGGAGATACGTACCTGAGGAAGTGAATTTGCAGTTGGCGAGTTGATGTTCCTTGAAGGATGTTGAGTTGATGCCCCCTGAAGGACGGCGGATGGATGCTCCCTGAAAGACTGCGGATGGATGCCCCCTAAAGGACAGTTGCCCCCTGAAGGATGCTGGATGGATGCCTTCAGAAGGACGGTTGATGGATGGATGCCCCTGAAGGACAGTTGCCTTCTAAAAGATAATGGATATATGTCCCTTAAAGGATGGTTGCCGAATGGATTCCCCCTAAAGGACTGTAGATGGATGCCCTTTGAATTACGTTGGATGGATGCCCTCTATAGAATGGATGCCTCCCTAAAGAACCCTGGATGATTGCATTCTAAAGGATGCTAGGTGGATGCCTCCTGAAGGATGATTGCTGGATGGATGCCCCCTAAAGAACTACAGATGGATGGATGCCTCCTGAAGGACACTAGATGATTGCCTTCTGAAGGATGCTTAGTATATTCCCCTCGAAGGTCTGCATGCCCCTTGAAGGACTGCAAATGGATGCCCCCTAAAAGACGTTAGATGGATGCCCCTTGAAGGATGCTGGATGGATGCCCTTGAAGGACGTTGGATTGGTGCCCCCTGAAGGACATTGGATTGATGCCTACTATAGTTGCCGACAATGCTGAGCTGAAGACATTTTTACGCATGGGGCCTATCCAGACCTTTCCTGCAAAGTCATATGTACAACAACATATACAAGAGAGTGTGTGTGCGCAAGGAATTATGTGTGTGAAGAATGTGCTCAAAGTTATATACATGAAACATACACAAAGGATTATGTACAAGAGGTGTCAAGTGAAGTTTGTGTAAAGATTTGTCATGCACAAAGGAATATGAATGCAAGACACATACAATGAATGTGCACCAAGATATGTGCAGGAATATGTACTGAATGCCAAAATGCAAAGACCATGTCCTAGGTGGTTAAGGGATCTAGTTATAGGTATGAATTGGGTGTGGTACCATGACTTCCTCCAACCTAAATTGCGTATTACCCGTCTGAAGGGAGATTATTCAGTCATTTTCTTTGTTAACAACTCCTTATCGTGGAAGTCATTTATTAAAGGCAGTGTGTCCCTTATAGATTTTTACACTAGCTTTTCTTAGTGGAAAATACATCTCGTTATGGATTTTCATATAACCCTACGTATAACTTTTACCTAAAACGGACCCAATCCACTCCAACGGTTTTTTATTCATTTTATTCTTTCTATAAGATAGACTGCTGTGTAATGGCTCAAAATAGCTACTTTAACAGATTGTAATTTTTGAGCCATGAACAGTGATGTCGAAGTGAATAGTACCACTCGGGGTAAAAAATATTTTACTGTATCATTCAAAAATACAAATTATAAGGAGTTGAAAGATATAATTTGGAGTGAAAATAATATCAAATAGGTCCCCAAAAGTCGAAAGTAAGAAAAAGCCTCGGGTTCGGTTCGAATAGTAACTAGTTTGACCGTAAGTTGATCGAGACTTTAAAAATGGTGAATGGCCTCTGAAATTTATCTGAAGGCATATATAGACTCAGGCTAATGTGTAGAACAATTTGGCAGTGAAAAACTAATTTTATGATAGCACTGAAAAGTTGGTGAATCGGATTAGTTCAGATGATCCGGACCGGTTCATGGGCTCCGATTGAGTTGAAACCGAGGTTACATAGACCAGCAAGAGCTAGAAGAGAGGGAATGATGAATAGTGAACACAATTGATCGGATAAGTGAATCGAACCGGTCGTACCAGTTTTACAACAATTTGACTAGTTTGATCGGGTTTCAGATGGTGTTATAGATCTTTGAAAAATTATCTAAGAACATGGATTTTATTTAAATAATGATAGGTATCATATGGTAATGAAAAATAAATTTTACAATGAGATAGAAAATTGGGTTATTAGACTAGGACGAAATTACTGAATCAAAAAATGGTCTCTGATTGATGTAAAAATATTCGTGGAGCATAATAAATATATTTGAAGAATTTTAGAATTATTTTTAGGAGAAACTGAACTTGGAAAGTGAGAAAAATAAGTTGGATTTGCTTAATGGGCTTAATTACCTAAATAAGATTAGAATTGGTTGGCCCAACTTGGTTGGACCAAGCCTAGCCCAATAAGTCACCTATAAATACCCTAAATATCGGATTTCTCTAGATAATTCATCAAAAATTTGTAGCTCTCAATTTATTTCTCCTTGGTCGAATTACATGCCCTTCATTCTACACCATTTTTTTTTCTCTCCTGTTCCATTTCTCTCCCTAAAATCAAGCCTCCTGAGCAAAGTTTGGCTCCTCTATTAAATGGTGGCAGCCTCTAGTCTTCAATTATGGTGAAAAAAGTTGATTAAATCAATGATTGAAAGTTAGGGAACAAATTTGAGGTAAGTGAAATTGAGGTTTTCAATTTAATTTAAAGGTTCAAATAGGTAATTTTAGGTGTGTAAAGTGTGTTTATGTTGTTATATTGAAGAAATTAAGTAAATTGATGGTGGTTTCTTTGGTGAATATATTCAGCCACTTATGGAAAGTAAAGGAGGTGATGGTGTTTCAAGGAGCAAAGGTAAGGAAATGATGTTTAAGAGGTCTAGAACAACAAAATGAGGTTAGTGGATACAATATACCATTATTTCCATTTATTTTGTTTAGATATAAGATTATATTCATATTACATGTATGTGATTTATGCATGTTTAATTGAAATAAACTCGATAGACATGTTTTGGGAGGTTAAATATGAGATTTAGAATGATTAAAATGAAAAGAAATAAATTGTATACCAAGGTTACTATGTGGCCAAATTGAATACATGAAGCAAATTAAAGTATACTTTGATGATTCATATAAATTAATGATATATTTATAATAATTTATATGTAATATGTCTAAATTAATGAATAATGAAATGAAAAATAATATTTAAGGTGGGAATATAACATAGGGCGAATAGGTTATTTAGATATAATTGAATATATATTATGATTGAATGTAATTAAATTGTATACTTAGCCTTAATGAAATGTAATTTAAGTGACTAAATGATAAATGAAAGAAAAATATAATTAAGAAAAAAAAAATGGATGGGCCAAATGGTATACAAGGATAAATTATAGTATATTTAGATAATTAATTAAGTAAAATGACATAAAATGAATAAAGAATGAAAACTTAGTGTGTATGGATTAATTTAGAATTAATAGAATATAATTGAATATATTGAAGTGTAATATTGTGTTATGCTTAAGATGAAAATCGTGGAATGTGTTATGTTAAAATAAATTTATGGCATGAGTAATGTTAGTATTAAATAACAAATGGTTTGCAATTGAATTGACAGAAAAAGAATGAAATAGAAGTGAAAATTTCTTATTGGCCGAGTAATATTTTGATAAATTAATGATGTAAATTATATGTAAGTTGAGTATTTTATGGATATTTAATGAAGTAAATGATTTAATTGCCCTTAGTAGTGGCCTGGTGGTTAAATCTAGTTTCGAATACAGTTGTCTAGTCATATGGATATCTATACCACAGTAGCGAGTCATGGCGACTTGCATCAGTATACTAATGACAATCTACTAAAATGATAGAATATTGAAATGTTGAAATATTGAAGTATACAATGAAATGAAATGTAAATGTATGGGTGGTCCTTCGGCATCACTCTAAAATGTAGTGGACATGTAAGGTCCATGTTCCGTATATCCGATTCGGAGATTTCTACTGAATTGATACTATGGGAAAAATTATAAAAGTGGATTAAAAATGATTAAAGTGGAGTTAATAAAAGAAATAGAGTTAAAAATGGTTTAATTGTAAGAATTTAAAAAGTTTAAAGTTAATTTAAAAAGTTTAAAGTTAAAGTGGTAAGTATGTTAATTAATAAGCTACTAAGGGTTAATAAAAAGAAATATGAAGTAAATTAGTAAAATAAATAATTTAATTATTATACAAGGATTAAAGTGTAATTGGGCATGAGAATAATATTAAAAGGACTAAATGGAAATTTGTATGTGTGACGTGCGCCGAACCCCGGGGCGCCCCGAAGACCCACTTTTAGGGCCCTTTTGTCAGCAAATCCCAGTTCTCTTTAGTTCTGCGGTCAAGCCCGTGGTACCAATCCACCGCTGGGCCAGTCAAGCTCAGGCAAAAGTACTCAATTTTCTGCCTTTTGCTCAGAGTAGTACCCTTCATCACCAGCGAGTACTGCTTTATATGTGCAGTGGGATCAGAAATGCTATCAAATTTGGGAACGTTTGGCATCTTAAAATTCGTCGGGATCTGGTCTTCCCCTTCCAACTCCTTATCCTCGGGGTTCATCCCTCGACCCTTTGTCAGCATCCTTGCCATCACTTCGAATTTCTCTTCCATCTTCTTCCATATGGCTGCGCCTTCCCTCTTTCTGACACCGTTTCTTCGTATTCATCCTCTTCTAGGTCATCTTCCAACCTCTGGGCTAGCTTTCTCCTCTGGGCCCCTGATGTGGTAGCCCTTAAGTCCACGGGTGGTGGATGCATCTCCTTCGGTGGATCCTCTCTGACCTCCTCCCTTTCATTGTTTCTCATAGGAGGAGGTGGTGGGTTCTGTGGAGCAGGTGGCTGAGCCATGTTGGCCATCATAGCCATCATTCTATTATCAAAGTCTTCAAACTTGTGGCCCACCTCTTCTGCTATCAAAGCCCTAGTAGCATCTGTCCCTCTTGGTGAATTGGGCCTTTCAAAATCTATAGAGAATTGAGAGGATGTAGCGTAGCTGCTTTCTGAGATTGAATCGGAGAAATCTACCCTTTCTGGCAACTAAAAGAATGGATTTCTGCGTAGTTGCCCTTGAGGACCTCTTGACCACTTAAGCAGATCTATGATGGCAGCAAAACATATCCGGTCAGGATGATGCATGAATGACATATAATGCATGATTGTGCTATGCAACATCCACAAATCACATGCAAGCACATAGGTCCTTCCAACCTTATTATTCCTGCACACGAGATCATAGTCTCTTTCCTAGGTGGGATTGGCCCATGGGTTAACAGGGGACCCGATGGACGCGTATGGTGCACGGTGAAAAATCAACAGCATAACCTCTCCTAGCTAATGCACAGATATATGAGTTGTGATCATCGTGTATTTAGGAAACCCAAATAAATTGGCATGGGCCTATCGGGGCATGAAAGCCTTTGATTAGGTGACCAATCAAATTATCTGGGTTTGTCCAATACAAAGCAATCCATATAGCAAGCACAATATTAAGGTTCATACCACTTAGTGGAAGTAACTATTTCCATTATATGAGCTTTGGCCAAGGTAATGATACTTTAGGTCTACCCAAGCATGGTCCCTGCCAACGGGTCTAGCTCATCACGAGCATAACGACCGATTGAGTCTCCATTTAATATACCATGATGGTACAAGGCTTGGGCTGGTGATTATCCTTAACACTTCCCTACATTGAGTGAACGTAGGTTCGTGCTTCAGGAAAGCATCGGGGTTAAAAGAGGGACCAAACTAGCATAAATTTAAGGCTCTAATGAGATGCAATGCAGTTTTGAAAGAGGATGAAATTTTTAAACTAAAACTTAATTGTAAATTTTAACCAAAGTACTTTTGGAGCGAAGTCTCGAATATAAGTCCCCAGTGGAGTCGCCACTGTGACGCTCGCCGAACTCCGGGGTGTCTCGAACGGTCCTTTCTTAGTGCGATCGAGAGAGGTTCATGAAAACTTGTAAGAGTTTTACAAGTGCGTCTTTTTTGGGCAACAAGGAGGTTTCTTGGAGTCGCCACTTAATAGAACATTAGGAAAGGTCGTCTAGCCCGACTGAGCCTAAGACAGCGCATGTGTGTCTATTTTTGGCAATCAGAGATATTTTGGACACCTCCGTCCAATAGCACATTGGGAGGATCGTCTAATCTCGTGAAGCCTAAGACGATGTATATATGTATATTTTGGGCAGGCTAGAGATATTTTGGACACCTCTTTCCAATAAAACACTGAAAAGATCATCTAATCTCGTGGAGCCTAAGACAATGCAAATTGGGCCTATTTTGGCAACAAGAGATATTTTGGAGGCCCCATCCCAATGAAACATTGAAATGGTCCTCTAACCTCGTTGAGCCTAAGACCAAAGTGGGTTTGGGACTTCTCATTTATTTATACCCTGACTAAGTTTCTAGTTAAGTTTTGAATTTATCATTTTATTCCATTTCTCATTCAATTTAATGCAGTTAAATTAAAGCACAAATTATCCATTCAAGGGAAGCGGTAAATAAAACATAATTAAAATAAAGTGCGCAAAAATAAATTACAACAAAACTAGGGGAGGAATACAACCCCCATAATAAATTGCAAGCGATTCACACATAAATCGGGATATGTATTAGGGGTGAGGAAATTGGTCCTCGCATGCATATTTATTACAAAATGGTTTTTGAGGCATCGATTTTTATTTGTTAGAAAAATAGGATATTGGTCCTCAATTTATAAAAATCCCAATTTGATTAATAAAAAACATTTAACCATTTTTACATTAGCGGGATAATATAATAAGAACATTATTCACAATAATAATATAAATTAAATAAAAAGGGATAAAGTCTAGAAAGTAAACCCGGGAGGAGACCCTTGGGTCTTTGCAGTGGCTTCTTCATCAAAATGACTCCAAATTCACCAAACAAGTCAAAAATAAAAGAAAACTCACAAAAATAAAAAAAAAGTGTTAATGTAAATAATTGAGAGTAGAATAAAGCAAGAAATTAAATGATAAGAAACGGAAGAAACGAAGAAATTGCATGAAAAATGTAAAAAAAAAAACAAAGAGGAATGGAAAAGGGATAAAAGGGGTAAAGAAGACCCAGGGACGGCCCAAGGCGCGTGACCGACGGGCGTCCTTGGGCATGATAGACGGGCGTAAGGGCAACCCTCGACAGCCCATCGTTCGGTAGAGCGACAGCCCTCGGTGGTCTTTATGCCCGTCGGTTACCTCTATTCCTGAAAAAAACACAAAATCAAGGTTTTCTTTTTGTTTTAATTTGAATAAAAATGAATTTTTATATAAGAAATTACTAAAAATAATTAAATTCAAAATAATAGAGCGAGAATGTTTGCCCTCGAATTTTTACCTCGTGAAAGTGAACGTTGCAAGATTTTGACTCCTCGAGTTCTACAAGGATCAGATTGTGATCACACGATCTGGAGAGGTTTTTTGTTGCAAAAATCTTACTTTGAAAAATGAACCAAGAGTAGGAAATTATTTTCTCTTTCTTGAAATTTTGACAGCGATGAATATCTGAATTAGCTAGATTGACGAAAACGAATGGATCTCATTTCCTTGGATTAGCGTAATTCGAGAATAAAATAAAATAAAGAATAAGAAATTTTGAAAAAAAATTCTTTTTTGTAGAAGTCGAAAATGAAACCTCTATGGAAAATTGCTAAGCTTTAGTTTTCTAATTAAAAGTTTTCTAATCAAGAATTTTTCAACAAATTTTCAAACCCCAAAAACTGAATCCTCTTCCCCTATTTATAGATTTAGGAAGAAATTCAAATAAATTTAAATTTAAGATTCGCATTTGAAAAGGATTTCTGAAATCAAATCGTAACCGAATTGGTTATCAGAATATTTACAAAATCATATCTAGTATTTGAAAATATTTAAAAAGATTTAGAGGATTTTAATAAGATTTATAAAATATTTGATAAATCTAATAAAATTCTAACAAAATTCGGCGGTTTCAACAACCTGATCACCGATCGACGGCCGTCGTTGGACTACAGATGGGCATTGGTGGGGAGGGTACTCGCGGCCATTTGACCAGCGGACAACCCAAGGACAGGGAGCCGAGCGACGGCTATCCCGGCCCTCGCAAGGGACAAGCGACGCTTAAACGAGAGACGGCCGTCGCTCAACCGCGAGAAATGGACCCTACTTCCGAGCGATGGCTTGTCGCTCGTCGCAAGAGGCGGCATCCTCGTGTGAGTGACAGGCTTCCCACCACAGACGGGTAACCCGTCTGTGGACGCAAATTTTCTTTTTCAAAGTTTTTACCATCCGAAATCTCCCGTTGCTGAGAAAATCCTCAATCCTTGTAAAACCGAAGAATGAAAAAGCCCCCAAATTCCATCCATTTGTCTGAAAACAGACATTAATCTCTTCATCGGGTAACTCTAATCCGAATTGCATCAGGACCCGGTGTCTACAGCGTGCCACCCTTGCATTCTAAGTATTTGACTTTTGGCACTGTGATTTATGACAATGATCTCTTATTTGGCAATCTATCATTGCACATGCCAAATATTCGATTTACCCAATAATAATAATAATAAAAGCTTTTCGTAATACAAAGTGGCTGCTAAATGATGATATTTTTATCGTGATTGGTTCCTTTGAAGAGTTTCAGCTCTCTCACATCTTAAGAAAGGCAATTCTGCTGCTCATTTTCTTGCTTTCTCGGAGTTTTTCCTTGGTTAGGGCGCAAGTATTAATGAAAGACGGACCCTCGTTTATTTGGCCCTTTTGTACTCTACTTTTACTGCTTAATTAAGTTTCATTTCCCATCAAAATAAATAAATAAATAATACTAATAATAATAGGAGCTTAATGTTTTGTACACATCTAGCATACACACAACATACATATAGTTTACTCATAATATACATGTAGTACACATTTAGTATACGCACAACATAGATCTAGTATATGCACAATATGCATGTAGTACACATTTACTATATGCACAACATACATCTAGTAAACGCGCAATATACATATAATACACGTCTAGTATACGCACAATATACATCTAGTATACACACAATATACATCTAGTACACGTCTAGTATACGCACAATATACATGTAATATACGCACAATATACATCTAGTACACATCTATTATATGCACAATATACATGGAGTATACACACAATATACATCTAGTACATAGCTAATATACGCACAATATACATCTAGTATATGCATAATATACATCTAGTATATGCACAATATATATCTAGTATACGGACAATATACATCTAGTACACATCTAGTATACGCACAATATACATGCAGTATACACACAATATACATCTAGTACACATCTAATGTACGCACAATATATATCAAATACACAGAGTATAAATACACAAAAAAATCAACGCCTCCCTCAAATCCTACCATTGTTGATTTATATTTTTTATATCAAATTATTAATTAAAGTGTGGACCCTAAAACCCCTCATTTAAAAAAAAAATAGTGAAGTAGAAAAATGAAGTCCAAAAAAGTAAGTAATAATAGTTTTTTTAGATTAAATGATATAAGAAGCCGCCGTTACTTTTGAAAAAAATAGAAGTGCAAGTCAAGAAAAGGAAAAACAACCCAAATTAATTAGATGGGAAGGGGAACTCAATTGGGGAAAGTCAATGAGAAAATATGGGCAGTCAATCAATAACTTTCAAATTTAAACTATGAATTTGACATTAAGCAAAAAATAAAAACTTTTCATGTATAAGGAGGCTGCAGACATTCTCCCTTTATGGATTATAATATATTATATAGCTACACTTAAGGAATAATCCCTACGAAGATCAAACCATTACAAATAAGCTTCTACAAAATCCCAATCAAGTTTCTTAGGAACAATACATGACAAGAAAATAAGTCTATGGAGTGCACAGAAGGTTCTCAAAAATATATTAACATTATATAAAATCATACCTTTATTGTTTTTGGGACATGAGAATCATAATCTGATTTTTGATTTGCACTGCGATTCCTCTTAGGCTCTCTTATGGTCCTTAAATCAGAGTTAGCATCTACTTTTTTCATCTTCTTGATAATTTGTGAAGTGCTTCTAGGTATAAGAGAAGAAGTTGATCGAGTTACAACCATTTTAACTGAGATATGAACAGACAAATATGAGGATGTGACGCGCGCCGAACCCGGATAACCCAGCAAGGGCCCTCTCTTTGAATCCGCTTTAGGATTCGAGGTATGAAGGTTCGCGTCTTTTGATCATGGGCGCCATGAGACATCATCGGTGTATCCCTCCCAATAGAACATTGGGGAGAATAACCTAGCCTATTGACGCCTAAAGGCACCTTTGAGGTATTTGGAGTCGCCACCCAATTTGCAAGAAATTGGGAAAAGGTTTCTCACCTCTATTGGTCTAAACCAGAGATATGGTGTCCGGAACTTCCCTCTTATTTATGCTTTGGTTAATTATAAATGGGTTTTTTAAATTCTTAAAATTATATCTCTCATCTCACACGAGCGATGCATTAAAAGTAAAAGCGCATTTCAAGCACGTAAAGGAAGTAAACGAAAGCGATAAGTAAATAAAGAAAGCAATAAGTGAAAGCGGTAAACACGCAAGCACGCAATTACAATAAAAATAGGGGCAGAATACAACCCCAATAAAAGGAGATCAAAGATGTAAGTGGGACGGAATACAATCCCCAAAAGATAAATAAAATTGCCCCAAAATTAATTACAAGGGCCCAAAAAGAAATGAACTTGAATTTAAAACACTCACTTAAGATTAGAATAAAAGAACATACATAAATCGGGACATTATTTGAGGAACGTTGGTTCCTTCGCGTTTGTTCGAAATTTAGGAACATTGGTTCCTTCGTATTAATTTGAAGAGGGTTCGAAGAGTCATTTTTGATTGCTTGAATTGAAAAACCGGGATGAGTGATCCCATTTTATTGAAAATTGACTCCTCGTTTTTTAGTTGTGATGTTTTTATAGTTAGGCTAAAATAAGGGACATTGGTCCCAATCTTATTATTGAAAATTCTAATTTAATTGTAGAAATATTTTTGTGATCTTTTATCGCACGAGTGCACGAATAAAAATATATATTTACAAATAAACACATAACACATCAAAGGGGGATTGAAAAGATCTCACCAAAATGGAGTGCCCGCCTACGCGTTGCGACCCATCCGGGGAGTCGCGGGGACGCCCAAATAACTCGATTCAAGTTAAACTCATACAAAAATTAGCATTAAAATATATATTAGCAAATATTCTAAAAAAATTAATCAAATGAAGGCGAGATAATAACAATAATAATAATAATAGGATATTGAATAATAATAATAATAATAATAATAATAAAACAAATAATTGCAAGAATAATAATGATGACCAATTCTAGGACAAATAATGACAACGAAATAATAATAATAGTAATAATAATAATAATAATAATAATAATAATAATAATAATAATAATAATAATAGATGTAAAAAAACAGAAAATAAGTTAATAACAACCACTATAATGATAATAATAATAGTAGTGATAATAGGATGGTAATGATGCAAATAATAACAATAATGAATGTTGAGTAGTATGAAAACAGAATAATCAATTAGTAACAAACAATAGTAATAACTACACGTGATAACAATGAATAATAAAAATGATATTAGCACATGAACATGAAAACCCATTTAAAGCCAACAAATAACATATTAATGGTGGTATTGACATATTAAAATGCTAAAAATGAATAATAAAAATAATAGACATGATAATAGTAACAAAAATAATTTTAACAACAATAAATAATGTACAAGAAAAAATAATAAAGAATAAATCCAAGAATGTTTACCCTCAGAATTTTTAGATTGGGGAAACGGTGTCCCGATCGATTTTCCTTGTCGGATTTGTGGTGATAAACACCTAAAGAAAATGTAGAGTTTAATGTTTTGAAATAAAATCAAGAAAATATTTTGATGAAGATATTTTTTGATGGATGATTTGAGCAAGAGGAAATTAATTTTCCTAACCCAAATCACTCAATAAGATGGATTATCTATTTTTTTTTTGAAGAGTAAATCAAGATTTAAAACTTAGGCAAAGAAAAAAAAAAAATCGTAGCTAAAGAAAATAGCCCCTGGAGAGAAGAAAAGTTGAGAGGAAAAGGAGCCTCTTTTTTTTCTTGTTAATTGTCGTCCCCCTCAAAAATGAGGGCAAATTCCTCATTTAAGGTTGCCTTGGCCAAAAATGGCAAGGGACAAAAGAGGCTTTATTTTTAGTTAATCCAAAATAACATAAATTGGTGAAACAATGAAAACTGAAAAAATCAGAAAATCAGACTGAAAATAGCGAAAAAAAATGGACAGGCGAAACAGGTCGCGCGGAGGAGCCAAGGGCGCGCGGCAGCCTGCGCGCTGGGGCAGCCTGCCGCAGGCGGCCTTCGCGACTCCTTTTTTTTTTTTATTTTAAATTTTAAATTTTAAATTTTGAAACAAAATTAATATATTTATTATTTTATTTTTTTTTTACTCCATCTTAATTTTAATTTCCCCAAAAATATATATATTTTTAATTATTTTCCGAAAAACACACCTTTGACAAGGGAACGATCGATTCACACTTTTCTTGCCGAAAATCGGTCTTCTATTTCATCATCGGGTAATCCTGATCTTGGACCGCCTCGGGACCCGGTGTCTACAGAGGATAAATTAAATCTCCGTGAGCAACCATAACAATGATCAATAAATGAAGAGCACTTCAATTTCAAACAAAACACATTTAAACATCATGGTAAAGTGAACTATTTTTATTATGAAAAAATTAACAGCAACTTAGTGTGACGTGCGCCGAACCCCGTGGGCGCCCCTTGACTGCCCACTTGAGAGCGATCGGGCAAAATGAGGTTCGTTGACAACTTGTAAGGTATTTACAAGTGTGTCTTTTTTGGGCAACAAGGAGGTTTCATGGAGTCACCACCTAATAAAACATTGGAAAAGTTCGTCTCGCCTCAATGAGTCTAAGACGGCGCACATATCCATTTTGGGCAAGCCAAAGGGGTCTTGGAGGCAATCACCCCAATAGAACATTGGGAATGACCCTCTAACCCTATGGAGCCTAGGATTATTAATTAAGTCTTTTGATGGGACACAAGAGGTGTCTTGGAGATCCTATTTCAATGAATTATTGAAATGGACCTCTCGCCTCATTGAGCCCAAAGATCAGAGATAGGATCGGAATTTCTCATTTATTCATACCTTGATTAATTTTACAATTAAGTTTTGAGTTTATTATTTCATCATTTTTCCACACGATGCAATTAATTAAATGCGCAATCATTCATTTAAAAGCGGAAATATAAAATAACATTAAAATAAAACATATAAAATAATTTACAATAACACTTAGGGCGGAATACAACCCCCATTGTAAAAAGGTGCGAGACATACATAAAACGGGATATTCGTTTATTTTGAGAACTTTGGTTCTCGCATGCATTTATTATGAAAGCAATTTTGATGTGACGGTTTTATTGGACAAAATAGGACTTTGGTCCAATTTTATTAACAAATTTTCATTTTAGTAGAAAATATTTTTGTGATGGTTTTTTAAGTGCGGTCGAAAATCTTTTATTATTACAGACCACAAGCGAATAAAGAGAATAAAATAATAATTACATATTCCCAAATAATAAATGATAAATAAATTTTAATCTACTTGCCTCGACCATATTTCTTGAGCGAGCCATGTGCCACTCGTGGTTACAATCATAACACAAAATTAATATCGGTTAGTAATGGATAATTAAATAATTGAACAAATAAACAAATAAACAAATACTTGGATAAAGTAAATTTAGAAAAATAACTAACAATGATTAAAGTTAATAATGGATTAAATTAAATTAAATGATAAATAAATCGATAAATGAATAATTAATTAAACAAATGATTAATGAAATAAATTAATAGTTAATATGGTGTAATGAAAATAAAATAATGGAATGTAATTAATGGATATGAAACATAAATGACAATCATAATAATTAAATAAAAATAATAATGCCTACGATAATATCATAAAATAATAATACTAATATATATAAATTAAGTAATGTTAAGAATAATAATAATAGCAATGAATAATAACAATAATAACGAAACAAATAATAATGTCAATGATAGGAATCAAAAATAATAGGGATGAAGCAATATAATGATAATGAAACAATGATGCAAAATAAGTAAGTATAAAATGATAATAAACAGATAAAGTGGTAATAACTATAATAATAACAATAATAATACAATATGATAATAATAGTCAAGATAATATTAATCACAATAATTAAGATAATAATAACATTAATAACGACAATAAAAATAATCACACTACAATAATAATATCAATAATAATCATAATATAAAATAATCCTAAAAGGATAAATATTAATAACGAAATGAATGAGGTTAATAATATAAATGATAATAATAAACCAATAATATCAATAAACTAAATAATAATCAATAATCAACACAATAATAAGAATAAGAATAATAGCAATAACATAAAACAAGTAAATGTAACATAATAATAATGACAATAATATTAATAACATAAACAAATGCTCAATAATCATAACCAATAAATGTAAAGTAAACTAAACTAGATAATATTAATAACAATAATAACATAATGTCAATAAAACAAAATAAATATACAATAATAATAATAATAATAATAATAATAATATAATAATAAATAATATAAAAAACAAAATAACAATTAATAATAAACAAATAACAAAAAATAATAATAACAAAATAAAATCAACACAAAATAATGACACTATTAACAAATAAATCACACAATAACAATAACAATAATAATAATAATAATAATAATAATAATAATAATAATCATAAAATAATAAATAAATATAATAATAATAATAATATTAATTAAATAACTAATTAGTATTATTAATGATAAAATACTTAAATAAATAAGTATAAAAAAGGTTACCTCGCCGGGAGTGGGGGTGATCGTCACAGCCTCTACCGGAAGATAGATCGGCACACCAGGAAGGCAGCGGCGGTGGTCATGCACCGGGATGTCGCGGCGTTTGGCCGAAAAACATGCCGGAGAGTTGCTGCTCTTCACCGCCGTTCTCCTCTGATTTCTTCTTTCCCGGCGAGTGGTGGTGGCGGGCGGCCACAACCGGGTGTGTCTGGGCCTTGCCTGTCGCCTGGTGAGGCGCGTGTGGCTGGCCGGCAACGGGGTTGGCCGGCGGCAGGCCCGCCTTTCTTCCTTCCATTTTCCTTCTCCTCCGCTCCGGCGCTTCTGGTCTGCGTATCCTGTTGGCTACCCTCTCTTCTTTCTTTCTTTCTTATTTTCCCTTTCTATTTTTTCTTGTGTTCTTTGCTCAACTTTTTTTTCCTTTTCTATATTTTTCTTTGGTCTCTCATCTGCCGAGCCCCCCTTCCTTTTTGCTTATCATTTCCTATTTATATCCCTAAATTAGGTTAAGTTTGATTACCCTAATTATTTCCTCCATTTTTAATTTTCTGATTTTTATTTTGATTTTAATTGAAATTTGCATCGTGTGGAGAGAGAAAGCAAACTAATAAATTCAAAACTTAAATGTAAAGTTAAATCAAGGTAGAAATAGATGAGAAGTCCCGAACCCATCTCTGGTCTTTGGGCTCAACGAGGCGAGAGGTTTATCCGACCACTCATTGGAACCTCCAAGACACCTCTTATGTCCCATCAAAAGGCTTAATTAATAATCCTAGGCTCTATAGGGTTAGAGGGTCATTCCCAATGTTCTATTGGGGTGATTGCCTCCAAGATCCCTTTGGTTTGCCCAAAATGGAAATATGCGCCGTTTTAGGCTCACTGAGGCGAGACGAACGTTTCCAATGTTTTATTGGGTGGCGACTCCATGAAACCTCCTCGTTGCCCAAAATAGATGCACTTGTAATTCGGTACAAGCTGCCAACGGACCTTCAAATGGCCGATCGCCCTAAAGCGGGCGGTCAATGGGCGCCTGTGACGCGTGCCAAACCCCGTATCTTCCCGAAGGCCCGCTTTAGGGCTATCAGGAGAGGTTCATTGAAACTTGCAAGGTATTTACAAGTGCGTCTATTTTGGGCAACAAGGAGATTTCATGGAGTCGCCACCCAATAAAACATTGAAAAAGTTCATCTCGCCTCAGTGAGCCTAAGACGGCGTTGCTATGTCCATTTTGGGCAAGCAAGAGGGGTCTTGGAGGTCCCATCCTAATAGAACATTAGGAGGGCCCTCTCGCCTTATGGAGCCTAGGACTATGCAAGTTAAAGCCTTTTTACGGGACACAAGAGGTGTCTTGGAGATCCTATTAAAATGGGTCTCTCACCTCGTTGAGCCCAAAAATCAGAGACAGGTTCGGGACTTCCCATTTATTCATACCTTGGCTAAGTTTATAATCAAGTTTTGAATTTAGCGTTTCATCCCATTTCTCATTCAATTTTAATGCAATTTAATTAAATGCATATCAATCATATAATAAAAGTGATAAATAAATTAAATGAAAGCAAAATAAATTACAACAAAATTAGGGGCGGAATACAACCCCCATTTGTAAATAAAATACAATTCATACATAAATCGGGTAATTTATTAAAATGAGGACATTGGTCCTCTCATGCATAATTAAAGAAAATAATTTTAAAGTGATAATTTATTTTGGATGAAAAAAAAAAGTTAGGACATTGGTCCCATTTTATTTAGAAAAAATAAATTAATTAAGTAGAAATATTTTTATGGTTTTTTTTAATTAACGTGCATAAAAATAATTTATTACAAATTACATATTAGAAATAAAATAATGAAAGCAAAAGAAATGAAAATAACAAATCAACTCCCAAAATGAAAGAAAAATAATAAAGACAATAAATTAACAAGGTAGCTCTCAAGTGTATCTTCAACTCTCCATGAGCTCCCACTTGCTATAAAAAACTCACACACGGAAAGTAAGCATTTAAGAATAAAAAAACAAATAAAAAAAATGTTAATAAAAACAATGAATTTAAACACATAATATAAAAGACATAAAAATAAAGCCAATAAAAAATGCATCATGCATGACCAATTAATTTAATGACATAATAAAAAATATGCAACTACTTAACCAATTACTCATTTAACATGCATAAAAAGTATAACATAATAATAATAAAATTCAACATTTATAGGCAAGCATAAAACTATAATGATAAAACTCAACATGCATAAAAACATGAATAAAATAAACATAAAATTCAGCATGTATAAAAATATAAATAACAAAAATTCATCATACAAGATAATAATAATAATAATAATAATAATAATAATAATAATAATAATAATAATAATAGCCAAGGATATGAATAAACCAGATAAACATGCAAGAACAATAAGAAATAAACATGACATGTTAAGGCATGGTAAATGATAATACCAATAACAATATGGACAATCACATAAGCACATGGTAAAAATAATAATGATGATAATAAAAACAATAATAATAATAATGATAATAACAACATGTGAACAATATGAATAATATGAACAACATGAACAATTAAATAAAAATAATATGAACAATTGAATAAAAATAATATGAACAATTAAATAAAAATAATAAAATAGTTCTAAGAGAATTTACATTGTTAACTAATCAAATAAAAAACAAAAACAAGAAATAAGAAGAAAATAATAAGACTAAAAAAATTTACATGTTAACTAGTTAATTAGAAATAAAAAATTAAATTAAAAATTAAACTAAAAAATTGAGCCAAGAATGTTTACCCTCAAAATTTATCTTGATGAAGAGAAGGTAAGATCCAATTCCTTGTCTTGTATTGTTGGAATAAAATTAGAAAATAAAATATTAAAAGTGAATTTTTACTCAAGAACAAATAATTTATTTATTTGTCTCAAAGCAAAAATTGTCAATTGAAAATAAGAAAATTCTCAAGAACAAAAATTGTTATTTTTATGCTTTAAGAATTGTTGGAAATTCCTTTAGAAATTGAGAGAATTTGTTCTTGAAATAATAAAGAAGAAGAAAAAAATTTTTCTCAAGAAAAATCCCTCTCAAATTCTCACTAAAAAACCCTTTTTATTCCCCTCAAAATTCAGATTTTTTAATTGAGAAATTAAATTAAATTAATTCCCATTAAACACTAAAAACTGAAGAAAATCAAAGGTTTGGAATATAAAAAGTTTTAGCATTAAATTTTGCAAAAAAAATGAAGAAAAAATTGATTTTTGGGCCAAAAAACATCAAAAACGGCCAAAAGGGGCGACAGGGGCGAGCGTGCCCGACCGCGTCGCTCGTGCATTGGCAGGTGCGCGCTGCTGCAAGGCGACACTGGCGGAATTTTTTTTTTTTGGAATTTTCTATAAAATATAATAATTTAAAAACTCACTTTTTTCATCACAAAATAATTTTTAAAATACTTTAAAAATATTTTTGAAATACATTTTATTCATTCCTAACAAATCAAAACGACAAGGAAATTATCACTTCCAACTTTCATTCTTTTTGCCTATAAATCGGCACACTTAATTTTATCATTGGGTAATCCTGATCAAGGCTACTCGGGACCCGGTGTCTACAGCGCCCCCGGGGTCCGCCGCGCATCACATTGGCGACTCCTCTGGGGACTCTGGTTCGAGACTTCAATTTAAAAATACCTTGACTAACATTTACACTTAAATTTTTAGTTTATAAATTCACTTTCTTTCAAAATTGCATTTACATCCCATTAGAGCCTTAGAATACGTTAGTTTGGTCCCTTCTTAAACCCCGGTGCATTCTCGAAGCACGACCCTACGTTCACTCAATGTAGGGAAGTGTTAAGGATAACCACCAGCCTAAGTCTCGTACCATATGGTATATCAAATGGTGACCCAATCGGTCGCTATGCTCGTGATGAGCTAGACCCGTTGGCAGGGACCATGCTTGGGTAGCCCTAAAGTAACACCACCTTTGACTAAAGCTCATGTAATGGCCATAGATACTTCCCCTAGGTAATATGAACCATAATTCTGTGCTTGTTGTTTGGATCCTTACATATTGGTAACGTCCAAATGTTTTGTTTGGTTACCTAGCCAAAGGTTTTCATGCCCCGGTAAGGCCATGTCGATATGTTCGGACTATTTAAATATGTAATGATCATCACTCATGCGCTTGTACATTAGTTAAGGAGTGATATGCTGCCGGGTTTTTGCCGTGCATTATACGTGCTCATTGGGTCCCCGGTTGACCCATGGGATAATCCCGCCTAGGAAAGAGACTGTGACCACGTGTGTGAAAGTGATAAGGGTGGAGGTGACCTATCTGCTTGTATGTGTTCTATGGATATTGCATATCACGAGCATGCATTCCATCGCATCCATACATCATTCTGACTCTTTGTCTGTGTAGCCATCATAGATATGCCTAGGTGGACAAGAGGACCGACGGGTAGATTGACCAGGAACCCAAAGTTTGAGCTGTCAGAAGAAGGGAGTTCTTCAAAATCTCGTTTAGAAGCCAGTCACACCACTTCGAAGATGTCGAACTCACCGAAAGGAACTGATACCACCAGGGCAATGATTGCCGAGGAAGTGGGAAAGAGAATCGAGGAATTCAAAGCCCGAATGATAGCCATGATGGGAAATCTTACTGCCACTTTGGCACCACAAGCAGGGCAACAGGCTAGTGCCTCAGCTGGAGTGCAGGAGGAAAAAAAGGAGAGTAGACCGAAGCCCTTAGTAGAAATCGATCCACCTGTAGTGGAGCCGAGAGCCCCAGCGCCGGTTGAGCATAAAGAAGGCCCTAGATCCGAGGTTGACCCATGGGATGAGCCAGAAGAACATATTGTAGCCAAGGGAAAATCACCTAGGGTAGAAAACGAGGTGTGGAAAAAGATGGAAGAAAGGTTCGAAGCCATGACGAAAATGCTAAAGATAGCAGGAGCGGAGGAGAAGACTAGCTTAGAATGTCTTTTCGTTCCTGAACTATTTAATGATGTAAATGACAATCATAATTTCATTAATGATATGAATGATTTCGCTTACTTGTGTGATGTTTCTGATAATTTCCATATGCATGATCATGATCACATTCCATTCATATTTGATATTGATTCCTCTGATGTAACTCCATTTAATCTTGGAACCTCGAAAAACCCGAAAGAAATTTTGATAGCATCGGATATAACTCCTGAGGAAAGGAAAATATTTGAGAGAATACTCAAAAAGCATGAAAAAGTCTATGCCTAGACCTATGAAGATATGCCGGGCATCGATCGAAACGTCGCAGAGCACGCTATCCCTACATATCCGAGTTACAAGCCTATGAAACAGAAGCTGAGAAGGCTCAGACCAGAGTGGGCGGATAAGGTAAAGGAAGAAATCCGGCAGCAGATTGAAGCCAAGTTCTTGGTAGAGGTCCAATATCCCATATGGTTGGCTAATGTAGTCCCTGTGGCCAAGAAGAACGGGAAAGTAAGAGTATGTGTTGACTACCAAGATTTGAATAAAGCCTGTCCAAAGGATGATTTCCCGTTGCCGCATATAGATGTGCTAATAGACAGTGCCGCTGCCTGTGTAATGTACAACTTCGTGGATGGCTATGCGGGATATAATTAGATTTTGAACAAAATAATCGACAGAATCAAGACGACTTTCATTACTGAATGAGGGACGTATGCCTATCGAGTGATGCCTTTTGGTCTGAAGAATGCAGGGGCTACATACTAGAGAATGGCGACAAAGATTCTAAGCGACTTGATCCATAAGGAAGTGGAAGTGTACGTAGATGACATGATGATTAAGTCTACCACCAGAGAGGGTCATTTCGAAGCATTGGAGAAGTTCTTCACGAGAATAGAGAACTATGACTTGCGATTGAATAAGAAGAAATGTATTTTTGGGGTGACCTCAGGGAAGTTATTGGGGTATGTGGTCAGTCAGCGAGGTATCGAAATTAACCTGGACAAGGTTAAAGCTATCAGGGAGATGCCGGTGCCTCAAAAGGAAAAGGACGTGAGAAGCTTCCTAGGCAAGTTACAATATGTCAGCAGGTTCATCGCCAAACTGACTTCAATCTGCGAACCGATTTTCAAGCTTCTAAGGAAGAATCAACCAGTGGTGTGGAATGAGGATTGTCAAAAGGCCTTTGATGCCATCTGGGAATACCTATTGCATCCACCTGTATTGAGGCCGCCGCAGCCAAGCAAGCCTTTGATTCTGTACTTGGCCATAGAAGACAGCTCTGTGGGAGCCATGATGGCCCAAGAGGATGAGTTCGGGAAAGAGTTTGCCATTTACTATCTCAGCAAGAAGTTCTTAGAGTATGAAATCAAGTATGCCGAGGTAGAAAAGATTTTCCTTGCCGTTATCTGGGCTTCAAAGAAGTTAAGGCATTACTTCCACTCATACAAGGTGCAGGTGGTAGCAAAGCAGAATCCTTTGAGGTATTTACAGGAAGCGCCATCCTTGCTAGGAAAGATGGGCAGATGGTTATTATTGCTGCAGGAATTTGATGTGGAATATGTCACTAGGAAAACTATCAAGGGGCGAGCAGTGGCTGAGTTCCTGGCCGAGCACCCGATTCAAGGAGACACCTATGAATTCAATTTCCCAGACGAGGATATAGCGGCTATTGCAATTTAGGGATGACAATTGCATTTTGATGGGGCCGTGAACAACAAAGGGGCAGGAGTAGGAGTTATCTTGACAACCCCGGAAAATGAGAAGCTCCCTTTGGCCAAAAATCTAAGGCTTAAAGCTACCAACAACGAGGTTGAATACAAAGCATATATTTTTGGATTGGAAGCTTTGTTAGCCTTGGGGGCGAAGACTGTTGAGGTGTCTGGGGACTCGTCCCTCATAATCAATCAGATCTAAGGTGAATGGGTGGTTAAAGAAGAAAGATTGATGCCCTACATCCAGCACTTGAAAGATCTAAGTAGACAATTTGAGGTATGCATGTTTCGTTTCATTCTAAGAGAGGAGAATCAATTAGCTGATGCCCTCGCTACTTTGGTGTCAATGTGGGACAATCCGGAAGGAGTGATTATGAGATCCGTATTGATTTCTAACTCAGATAGGCCCAGTTTCCAATCATAGTCAGTAGCGAAAGTCGATGTAGCAGATAGGAAGCCATGGTACCATGATATTATGAACTATCTAGAGAATGCAGCTTTTCCAAAAGAAGCTACGGAGAAGGACCAGAGGTTAATTCGCAAACTGTCCACTCAGTTTATATGCATAGATGGGGTACTGTATAAAAGGTAGGTAGATGACATTCAATTGAGATGTTTGAATGAGAAAGAAGCCCAGAGGGTGATGGAGGAAACTCACGCAGGCGTGTGCGGAGCTCACATGAATGGGTTGACACTGGTAAAGAAAATCATAAGACAAGGGTTTTATTGGCTCACAATGGATAATGACTGTTCAAAGTATGTAAAGCAATGCCAGCTATGTCAACAATACGCAGACTTAAGGCACTTGCCTATGTCAGAACTGCATAGCCTAACGTCGCCTTGGCCGTTTGCTGCCTGGGGTATAGATATCATCGGGGAGATCCGACCCACAGCCTCCAATGGACATAGATACTTCATAGTCGCTATCGATTACTTTACTAAGTGGGTAGAGGCAGAATCTTTCAAGAAGTTTGACGCGAGAGACATGGCCAAGTTTATTGAGAAGAATCTGATCTGTAGATATGGCCTTCCACACTATGTGGTATCAGATAATGGGGTACAGTTTATGGGAGAAACCAGGAAGCTATTGGAGAAATATGGGATTGAACTCCACAAGTCTTCTCCATATCGCCCACAGGCCAATGGAGCTGGGAGGCTGCTAATAAGAACATTAAGAAAATATTGGCCAAAATGGTCCAAACCTACAAAGATTGGGCGGAGAAGCTGCCTTTCGCACTCTGGGGCTATCGGACAACGGTGAGAACATCTACAGGAGCCATGCTATATTCTCTGGTGTACGGGACAGAGGCGGTACTGCTGGTTGAGATAGAGCTTAGATCGTTAAGGGTTGTCATGGAAGCTCAAATCCCCGAGACTGAATGGGCACAAGAAAGGCTGTAACATTTAAACTTGCTGGATGAGAATAGATTAAGAGCCTATTACCACAACTAAGTCTATCAGAAGAGGCTAGCTCGAACCTTCGGAAAGAAAGTCAAGAAACATCCTTTGAAGGAGGGGGACTTGGTGTTTAAGCAGATGAGACCGGGAGCACCAGACATCCGGGGAAAATTTAGACCTACCTGGGAAGGGCCCTTCATTCTCAAGAAGCTACTGTTAAAGGGAGCCGCAATTTTATCAGATAGTGATGGCAATGAATTCAAGGAATCGGTGAACATAGAGAGACTCAAAAGGTTCCATGGCTAAAGACAATAAGAGAAAAAGAAGAGAATAAAATGCCCCGTGGCTCGAAAACTGAAAAAAGGCGGCCTTGCTAAAATTGAGCTCCTTGACAGGGTGAAAACCGAAAAAAGGCATCCTGTGCAAAAATTAGAGGCGTGAGAGAAAATGTCCAATCGAGAAAACCCGAGAGGGCCGATTGGTAACAGGAGTTCTGATGCTCGCAAAATTCGATTTCATGTGTTAATATAGTTTGCATTGTTGAATTCATAGCAAATACTGATCATGTATATAGAAATTTTATGGAAATGTACACAATTCTATGAAATAAAATGAGAGTTATTCATTTCATTTTCATCATTCTTTAGTTTTGTTTTGAAAAGAAATAACATTTAAAAGATATACATATTCAATCTAAGCTAAGCACTACCGCTACTCTCGCCAGCCAGATGTTTAAGCCCTCATGTCCTATTATCAGAAGCTGGACTAACAACCCATCGCTTGTACTTATTGGTGGAAGCCGCGGAATGAGCTCCAAATCGGGGTATAACTGTCTTCATATGAAGTCGGCTCCACAGCTCATGGTAGCGGGAGGCAAAGGCAATAGAAAAGGTTCCTCCCCGAAAAGACAGTGGGACTCTCACCACGTCTTGGGTCATCCCAAACTGACGAGCGCATCGGGCCGTAATATAGAAAGTGGCCTGACGAAGCCCACAGAGGGGAACACACCCCGAAGAACCGTCAATAACTGCATGGGGTAGAGGAAGCCAAGCAGCCGTAAAGCGGATATCGTAGTCTGATATCTCGCCAAATGGCGATGCCCTCATCAGGAGATGAAAGTGTATATAGTCGTTGGCGCGGGAGAAAGTGCCTCGGTGAGTACTATGCGATGACTTGGGGAGGTGGCTCTGATAACATCTTCAGCTTCTCTTGCAGCCAGATCTAAAAAAAAAAAAAAGCCGCTGTGGTAAGTAGGATTTACTTCAGGCAAAAATTAGGCAAAGGGTTGTGTGAAAACCCGAAAGGGCGCACTTCTCGCTAAGAAAAGCTAGTGCGAAAATTCACAAGGGACGCACTACCTTTAAAACAATGACATACCTGAAGTAAGAGAGGGCTCCCGGCGAATGTGGAAAAAGATCCAGAACAGACCGAATCCAAGCCTAGGATAGTCTCGGCCAGAATGAAGGGAAAGGGGGTCAGCCCACGGTGAAAACCATCCAGAATTCCAAATAAACAGGGATCACCAGCCAAATCCTCTGAGCTCACAACCAGAAATCTCAACATGCAAAATAAGAAAATAATGCTTACTTGGTAGGTTGGGACATCGGAGAATCTGTCCAATGCCTCGATCAGTGGTTCCATAGAAAATGTAGAGCCCTGGGGGACAAATCGAGTAGCTTCAGAAGGAGGTAAGCCCAAAGAGAGGGCGATGTCTTGGAGACTGGACTAGGTCGTAAAAGGGAATGCAAGGGTGAGTATTGATAGGATACCATGCTCCGGCAATGGCAGCCAGCTCTTCTGGCAGGGGGCAAAGTTCCTGGTAGGTGAATTTGAAAACGTGAAATCGAGGGTTCCAGAAATGGGTTGCAGCTAACAGGAGGTTGTGGTCTAATTTAACCCGGCGTAGAAATTTTAGGCCAGACAGGGGGCTGAGCATATTGTTTTCCCAAGTGTGGGAATCGTCCAGAGTTTGGTACATCTTTTGAATAGAAGGAGAAGACATTTTGCCAAGTTAAAAACAATGGATGAGAGGCAGAAGAAGTTGAAAAATTCAGAAAAATCTTGAAATTTGTAGAAAAGCTCCACCGACGACCTACCCGTACCTCAGAATGGGCAGCCTGCCCGTCGGTTGTTGTCCACCTGTCAATATGCATGCATCTTCATACGACATCATGACATCATCACTCGCAGCCGTCGGTCGCTCCTGGAGACGGGCTGCCCGTCGGTCGCGAAAATCTATATAAGTGACCAGTGGCCGACGGGGCAATAGTTTTTTCTCTTTTCCTCTTTCCATAACTGACGCCTTTGACGGTTTTTTGTCTTTTTCTTCCCCTTTTCTTCATATTTTTGCATTTTTAGCACATTTTTGTGATTCTTGTATTGTTGTGTATCAACCGGGACCTGTTTTTCTGCATTTTTAGTCCTCTTCTTCGATTTTCTACAATTACAAGTTAGTAAATAATTTATTTTTCTTTCTTTAAGTAAGTTAAATTTTAGTGCTTTCTCTATTTTCTTTCTTTATTTTTATCTCTATTTTTATTTTTCCTAGTAATGTTAGTATAAGTTAGTGCTGAAATGCTGCCCGTTTGCCTAGTAAATATTTATTTTTTGCATGAATATTTAGCTTTCCTATTTTTAGTATATTTAGTTCATTTAGTTTGATTAAAACCTTTATCTTTTAGATTAGACCGATATAGTACCTTGGGTAATTATTTTTTGCATATTTAGAGTAAGATTTATTACCCATATGAGTGATTCCGAAAATATAAATATTGTGACTGTTGGGGCCTGAAGCCTATTTTTATTGTTCTTTTATGCAGGAAGTGGGGCACACCCTTGACGGGGTGCTGCCCATATTTTTATTACTTTTATGTTTGTTGCACTATATTATCAATTTATGCATGCCTGATTGTTAAGGCCTAAGGCTTGTCCCTAGTTGTGAGAAATTTCTTGTTTTTATGCATGAGTTGGGGCACATCTTTGCCGGGATGTTGTCCAAATTTTAGGTTTTTATTTCTTAGTCAATATTTTCTGTGCTGGTTGAAGGCCTGAGGCATGTTGTGTTGTTTTGCGCACGAAGTGGGGCACACCCTTGCCGGGGTGCTGCCCAAATTTTTATTTGTACTTTATTTTGTCTTTTAATTATCGATAATTTCTTTTGTTTCTTGGGATGCAAAGTTTATCCCATATTTTCCTTCTAGTCTCCTTACTCAAGAGGGTTAAGACGCATCTCTACTGAGATGTTGTCAATTTTTTTTTGTCATTTACTATTACTAAATTATCTGTTGCTTTACAGGATGCCGCCACGCAGATGCGTCCCCTATGGACAGGATGAGCCCCAGGCTCCCGCGTGGATGACTCCAGAGGCTCAGCGGAGATATGTAGTATTGGCTTGGGTAGTGTTCCGGGCCAGCCGTTTCGTTTCCAGACCATTCCTGGAGGCTCTGGGGATGGAAGATGAGGTGGATATTCTGGTTGCAGGAGCGGGTTGGACCGAGTTTATGGTGCCAGCATTCCCCACATATCCCAAGGCAGTGCGACAGGTGTTGGCCACTTTCCACTATGGGGGGTTCCAGAGATCCGATACAGAGCCCGAAGTGGTCCAATTTTGGTTCGATGGTGATCATTTCAGCATCACGCGGCAGAGGTTCGCGCAGGCCATGAGTTTGCCACACGGTCAGGATGTTATGGTACCTTAGAGGGTAGTCAGACGGGACCATTGGGCTGTTATCGCTCTGCCCGGAGTGCCGTATGACCATGATACGACGAAGAGCACAGTCTTGATATCACAGGCGCTTCAGTATCTGCACAGGGTGCTTTCCAGTTCATATCTCGGATGGGCTGGCAACCCGGGGTCGCTTAACGCGGCCGAGATTTGGAGTCTTTGGGCTATGATGATGGGTTGGCGCCTCAACATTAGCCATGAGATACTGGCCAACATGGCCAGAGTCTCCAGGGGGACAGCCCCATCAGTGATAGTTGGTGGGGTCATCACTCGCCTGTTGCTAGGATTGGGAGTGGCTCCAGATAGGCTTCAGGGCGCTTTGGACGAGAGCATCTATGTGGATGCCCCTGCTGCAGTACAGATGGGGATGGTGCTGCAAATCCCAGGACAGGCCGAGGCTTTCAGGCTCCTAACTATACACGAGACACAGCGGGCCTTCGATCTTCCATCCTTAGCCCCGGCTCAGGAGTAGCCTGAGGGGGAGGTGCCAGTACCACCGCAGCCTGAGGAGCAGCCACAACATCAGGAGGGCTAGCCTCCTCAGTTTGAGCGGTATCAGGAGGGCCAGCCTCCGCAGCCACAGCATCAGGAGGTCCAGCCTCCCCAGTATGAGATTTCTCAGGAGGTCCAGCCTCCACACCCGCAGCAGTATGAGGAGCAGCTTCAGACTCCTTCTAACATGGGGATGGAGTTCGCCATGGAGGAGTTGTTCGGTACTTCTCAGACATCGGGGGCACAGCCGACATCGGGGGCACAGAGTCTCACTCCTTCTCCGGTTTTGAGGATTCAGAGGACTTCTCTCTGGCCTTCACCCAGATTTCACCCCTATGCCAGAGGAGATCCGGGGGCATCCACCTCCACAGCTCCACCTCCGGGACAGTCATTAGAGCCGGTTCCACCTCCAGCAGTACCACAGCCGAACATCTCCAAGCTTATAGTCTTCGCGCTTGCAGCTTTCGAGCGTAGACAGGAGGAGAGGGATAGGACCCTCCTTGCTTGAATTGAGGAGAGAGATAGGGTTCTGACAGAGAGGCTGGAGCAGCAGCAAGGACTGATCCAGGAGCAGGCTAGGGTCATTGATCAGTTGAGGTAGGAGCATGCTGGGCTCCTTAGGTAGATGGCAGAGCAATAGGAGAGGATGGTAGACTAGCTGAGACAGGAGGTGAGGACCTCCCAGGATGAGGCAGCTCAGGGGGTGGACATGACCCTCCAGATGATACAGGAGTCGATGGATGCTCTCCGCTCGACAGTGTAGGCGATAGATGGGGCTGTCCACCCTATGACTCAGTATGTCCGAGATTTTTGCGAGCAGACTGAGCGGAGGTTGGAGAGTATGAGTACTGCTTCCGCAGATCAGACTCGCCAGCTGAGCAGGGCCTTCAGAGAGCTAGGAGGGATGATCACGGACACCTTACACTTCATGACGGAATGTTCCCAGCCCTTCTTTGATGGATACACCCAGGTGCAGTTCCAGCAGCAGGGTCCAGGGAGACCACAGCCATTGTCTGTGCTAGTGGCGATTCCCCCCAGGCTTGAGCCGATGGTGGACATATGGGCATCTCGACACCCACGAGCGGCAGGTCCTTCTACTTGCCCGTCCACCTCGAGAGTTGGACCCTCTACCTCCAGGCCTCAGCCACCGACCCAGCCGCAGCCACCGCCTTCGCCTTAGTCACCACCTCAGCCCATCCATATATCTGACGATGAGGACCCTGATGAGGAGATTGGAGATTATCCACCTTTCTAGCCATTCGGGGAGTGTGGATGACATTTTGTTATGTTTGTCTATTTAGTTTTTTCTTGTATTTTCTTATTTTTGTATATATCTTGTACAAAATTATTTTATAGTAAAAAATCGTACGTATGTTTATTTTTTCCTTATCCTTGCATGCTATGCTTACATTAATGATGATTCAGTGTGCACCTTTATTTACGCCTAAAATAAAATATTTATAATCATAAAAATTAGGAAGATGATAACAAAACTATGAATAATGATACAAACTTGTTTATGAACCTTGTAGACAAGAGAAATTCACATAAGAGTAATAAGAAGTTCTTTGATATGCAGGAACATCTGCTTAATATTAGTCCAAATATGGATATCAATCATATCAGAAGAATCACATCAAGGATGTTTACCTTGTGAATCATATGGGGGTTAGCAAGGAAATTTCCAACCAAGACCGAGATCGTAGTCAGAAAGCACTGCATCTCACAGTTCATGCTGTAGTCAGAAAGAACTACGCACCTTGCAGATCGTATAGGGGTTAGCAAGGAACTCTTCACAGCTGAAGTTGCAGTTAGATAACAATGCTCTCCACCTTGCAGATCGTATAGGGGTTGGCAAAGAACTCTTCACAACCGGGGTTGCAGTTAGATAACACTGCTCTCCACCTTGCAGATCGTATAGGGGTTGGCAAGGAACTCTTCACAGCCGGGGTTGCAGTTAGATAACACTGCTCTCTACCTTGCAGATCGTATAGGGGTTGGCAAGGAACTCTTCACAGCCGGGGTTGCAGTTAGATAACACTGGTCTCCACCATGCAGATCGTATAGGGGTTGGCAAGGAACTCTTCACAGCCGGGGTTGCAGTTAGATAACACTGCTCTCCACCTTGCAGATTGTATAGGGATTATCAAGGAATTCTTCACAGCCGGGGTTGCGATTAGATAACATTGCTCTCTACCTTCCAGATCATATAGGGATTAGCAGGGAATTTGCACTAACGCCTTACTAGTCAAAGCGAAACCAGTAGGGACATATGCATCGAATACATCCACCGCTGAGTGGACTGAGACGAGGTCTACCCAGCAAATAGCGCAAAAGGAAAGGATCGCCTAGGTACGCTTTTCTTCCTTTCTCTCTCTGAATTTTGGCTCACCTAGGCACTTGTGCACTAGCCTTCCCAAAATTGGGGGCAACTGTAAGCACCGTGTCCCGGGGCGATCCAGATCAAAGATTATCCAATGAAAAAACCGATGCCTAGTCCCGAATGAGTGGATGGAACTCGAAAATTTTGATCCTCTGGGCTCACGAGAAGTAAAAGGTTTTATTTTATAAACAGAAGAATTTGAAAAATTTTGAGTTTTAACTTGAAATTTGAGTTTTTACTCCACGGACGGCCTGCCCGTCTGTCGTTGGCATCCCGTCGGTCGTCGAGGCGGTCACCGCCTCTTTCAGGGATGGACAACCCATCGGTGACTCACATGCCCGTCGGTCGTTGGGGCGGCCACCGTGTTTTCTCGGGAACACGTGTCCCGTCGGTCGTTGAGACGGACACGTGTCCCGTCGGTGGCTCAGGAACGCCCGTCGGTGAGTCAAGGCCTGCCCGTCGGTCATGCCTATAAATAGTAAATCTTTTCCTTTGAAAAGGGTTGGGATTTTCTTAAGAAAAATCACTAAAACAAGCTAGAAAAGGGCTACAAAGAAGGAAAAAACTACTTGGATTGGGAAAACTCTTGCAAAATTAGGAGGCAAATTTTCTTCTTCTCGAGTTTTCTTTTCTTTATTTGTTTAAACTCCCATATTTTCCTACTTTTTCTCTCGTTTTATTTCGCTTTTAAGTGAATTTATTTTACTTGGAGAAAGCTAAATCTGTAACACCCCTTACCCGTACTTAGGCGATCCCATCCGATAAGGAGTGAGATGCCGTAAGAGTAAAGATGCCACCACACAGATACAGAATATACATACATTCATACATAAACATACATACCAAAATACAGGGTAAATTAAAACTTTAAAGAAACAAAAGTTGAACATACATTATCTCACATACATACATATAATCACTCAGCGGAAGCATAAGGCGAAAGATAAAACTGAGGAATAACTGAAAACTTAATTACAATAATATCCTTTACATAACCAAATACATAAGAAAAAGGCTACAAAATTACAGAATTAGAAATACAGAAGCTTAACAAAATAACAAAATGCTTCTAACTCCTATGTGTCCAACCTTGCAGATGCTCGACTCGAACCGAACCAAACCTGCCACCTGCACGGGAAAAGAGCCCGTGCTAAGCGATAAACGCTTAGTGGGGAGAACACACAAGCAATATGGACGACCATTCACAATGGTCGCCAAACAAGTCACATGCACGAATGACATATGCAAATAATCACAACGGATGGATATACAAACCTGCATACGAGAGCCATGCATTCAAAAGTTCATAATCACATACAATCATCATATCCGAGTACTCATTAAATGGAAACCCATTCACATACAATACAATTATCATATAGTAACGCACCCAACTATCATGCCGAGAACATTATCTACCTAAACAAACTTTACATCACAACTGATCTGATTCACATGCGTATATACAATAGTCGAATTACATTCAAAGCATTCTGAAACTTATAACACATCACATGGCAAGTGCAGATAATGGTGTCAGATATAAAAATCATACTTACATAATACAGACATACATTCCAAAGCCCAGAGTCAAATTCGTATACATAGAAACTGATTCCTCAAATCATTATTATGCCCATTGGGAGGTCACATTCTTATAGTTATTCAGAGCAAAACAAAACAATAAAGCACCTGCTGACTCAAGGTAGTGGATAACGAGTGAACGGAAAGTACTTTACGGGTACCAATCGATTACGGAAAGTACCTTACGGGTACAAATCGAAAACCATTTCAATTTTCATTCACAAACATATTTTCGGAAGGATCTTAAACAAGATCCAAATACATTAAAGGGGTTCGCGAGGAACCAAACGGGGACCTGATCGGGGTCCAAACGATAACGGAAGCTGCAGCGGAAGACTCTTTTAGGCATGCCTAACTATCCACTAGACTGACTCTCGCAGGTCAAGCATAATACAAATCATATTTTAACCCACATAGTTTATATATATCATTATACATAATCAGCAATAGGTGAGACATAAGAATAAGTTCATAAAGCCAATCATGCATCATACAATTTACACTTTAAGCATAACATATTAATCTCAGAGAGAGATCATAAGTATAGATATGCATAATACATCCAATTATATTAACATACTTCATAAAATAGTCAAAGTATAAACATAAAGGTACCACAAGTTCGGAATTCAAACATTGGAATCACCACAGAAAACTCATTCAACACAACACATCTGTCGCGCTCATGATGCCTGTCGCGCTCGCGACAGAGACCATAGTCTCTTCGCTGCGCATGCACGACGGACTTCGCGATCGCGGGAAGGAGAGAAGGGCCCGGCTCTGTCGCGCTCGCGATGTCATCGCGATCGCGACAGAGGGCAAGCATTGCTATCGCGGGGTAGCGACAAGTCGCGTGCTCGCGATAGCACAGGCCAACAATGTGCTCTGTCGCGATCGCGACGGTTGTCGCGCTCGCGACAGAGAACACACAAGCTATTGCTATCGCGGGCTCGCGACAGCGTCGCATGCTCGCAATGGCACAGCATCAGAATTATCGGTCTCTGTCGCGCTCGCGACAGTGTCGCGATCGCGACAGAGTTATGATTCCGAAAATCTACAGAATTTTGTAGAATCTTTCCTTCCTCAAACCCACCCACAAACACACGAAACATATCCAAAGGTCTCTTACCTCACCTCCAGCAAGCCACACATCATTGACAACATAAACACAACATTCGTATCAAGAATTTCAATAAAACATGCCACTAACAATATCCATTTACACAATCTATAATAACAACATTATTCAACAATCATCTCAATCGCACCCACGTTAAATGCATTCATACATGTGGTACATCATGCTAAGGTTACTCATGAGATCAATACATATTAATCCTCATCCATATGCCATCCTACACAGAGTTATATCTATTATTATTTACTAGCTAAATCACTAATCTTAATCATACTCCTAAGTTTTTCCCAAGGACAACTACTTATATAGCCATTTAAATTACCCTAAACATGCATAATAAGCTGAGGGGAAGGTACGGGATTGATCCAAATCAACCGAGGGCTTAAAAATGAAGAAATAAAGGCTAATATAGGTTTTTCTGTCGTGAGGTCGCGACCCTTGTCGCGATCGCGACAGAGGCTCATCTCAGAACCCGAAAAAGACTATTTACGCCTCCGGACTTGTGTTGCCTATACCGACCTATAAACCTCATTTTTAGCCAAAACTTCCTTCTTCACAAATGTTCCCTAGTATGTTAAAGTTCAAATGAAACAAATTTCAGATCAAAAGGACATATATAACTCCAGATATGATCTCCACAACCCATACTGGTCAGACAACCCGATACAAGTAGAGACACTACGATTTTATCAAAATTTCAGGATCTTAGAGCAATAATTAGCCCAAGGCTATTTCTAGGACTTTTAAATACATGGAAGTCATGGTTCTAATGGCTCAAGAATCACAAGATTTAGAGCTCTATAACGACACCTAGGATAGAAAAAAATGAACGGAGGTCAAAAGAGAACTGAACAGGATTACTAAAATCACCAAACTCATGCCTTTCAATACCAACCCACATATGCATTTATCTCAAACAAATACGTGGATTACTAACACATTTCCTCAAATTAAATCATGCATAAACTCATATCAAGCACTCAAAGTTCTAGAAAACAAACAACAATACCAACTCATGATCCAAGGAGAATTAGGCAAATGACAACTCAAACACAAATGAAGAAATCAAAGCTCCCAAACCTCTTGTAGACCAAAACCCAGCTGATCTTCACTCTTGAACCTTCTCTTTACCTTTAATCTTCCTCTTGGTACCCAAAGCTTGCACAAAATCAAAAACCACAATTAATTTTCCACAAACCTTAACTTGAACAAAACCAAAGAAGAAGAGGAAACAAAATCCAAACACAATAAATCCCAAACTCTAACTTACCTCTTCAAATCCTTTGCAACTCAAACCTTAGCTTAAAGCTTGAGGGAAACCCACATGCAAAGAAAGAAGGAGCAGAAAATGGGAATGAGAGGGTAGAAGAGAGAGGACGTGAGAAGAGGAAGAGGGCACCCAAATGGCTTCCACGGGAAGCTGTCCCTTCCCTTCTATTCCCTCTTTGTCTCTCTCTCAATCACATTAATTGCCCCAACAACCCATACACATGTCACTCTACCATAGGTCCTTAAACCCCATCCTTTGACTAACCACCCCTTGCACCATACACCAACCACACACAAGCAATACTTGAATAAAAATCTTCAAGGCACCAAACTTGAGCCACACCAAATCATTTCTTAAAACCCACATACATCCTACTTCCATACACTATAAGCACACTCTAACATTTCCTTATAAGCCACTTGTCACCATCCTACAAACCCAAGTGTCCCAATCTTGCCCATTCACTTCCCAAGTACCATACACATGTTCCACTAGATAATTCCCCACTTAACATCTTATTAATAATTACCTTGCAATTTAGACCTCGCAACCAAACTTCCTCACACACGAATTTCCGAAATACCCTTCCAATCCAGACTTCGCATGCATATTCCGACTAGGGCCATTTTGGGTTGTTACAAAATCCATTAGTTTTCATCCATTTTGTGGATTCAAACATCTCGAAAATTTGGTAAAAATTAAGGAAAAATATAGACATTTTTTCCTTTCTTTGTTTTTGCTTCCTTCTCGTGAGACGCACAAGGTTCAAGTCAACCGAAGTTTCACTCCAAAAAGGTACAATCTGAGGGTAAATATTCTGGACACTTGCTTTATTAATCTATTACATTCATTTCCACATTTATTGCATTTATTTACCTTTTATTTAGCTTTTATTTGCCTTTATTTTGTTTGAAAGTTGTTTATTTAAAAAGAGAAGAGAAAAAGAAGTTTTTTTGATTATTTATTTGGAAACCAGAGGCGACCGACGGGCAGTAGCTCACCGACGCCCGTCTGTCGCTCGAGCAACGGGCAATAAACCCGTATGTCGTTCGAGCGACGGCGTGTGAGGCCCATTGTCCGTCGGTCACATGAGGGACGGCCGTCGGTCGGCCACTAAGCCTGTCTCTCGTCTTTGTTTTCCTTTTTTTCCTTTTATTATTTCTTCCTCTACTTAATTCTTATTTTATTTTCAAAATGTTTTTTACTTCAACAATTATTTTTTATGTATTTTATTTTTTATTTCTTATTTATTTTATTTTATTTTACTCTCTACTTACATGTGTATCGCTTTAAATTGCAAATATTAATATTTCTTTTATTTTGTGAGTATTGTATTTTCCTTTTCTTGGATGGATTGAGCTGTGGAGAAAAAACCATCATGCCATCATGGAAAGCCTATCTTTGGTTTAGTTTTCCTATCCCTTTTATTTATTTATTTTCCTTATTCCTTATTCTGTTTATGCAGTTTTTTATTTGTTTTATTTTATTCCGCATAAATTAAAAATGGATACTTGTTTTATATTAATTAAAATTGGGATTGTTTCATAAAATTAAAGGACCCAATGTCCTGTTTTAACCCATAAAAATCACATAAAAATTAGTTTTTTTTCATAATAAATGCATGTGAGGGCCAAAGCCCTCAAAATAAATGAATTTCCCGTATTTTTGTATGTATATATATATCATACCTTTAAAATGGGAGTTGTATTCCGCTCCTAGTTTTATTGTAATTTAATTTCGAACATTTATTTCATTTATTTTTATTTTTATTTTTAATTATGTATATTTACTGCTTTTAATGTGAATATTTGTTCTTTTAATTGAAATTTGCATCGTGTGGAGAGAGAAAGCGAACTAATAAATTCAAAACTTAAATGTAAAGTTAAATCAAGGTAGAAATAGATGAGAAGTCCCGAACCCAGCTCTGGTCTTTGGGCTCAACTAGGGGAGAGGTTTATCCGACTACTCATTGGAACCTCCAAGACACCTCTTGTGTCCCATCAAAAGGCTTAATTAATAATTCTAGGCTTCATAGGGTTAAAGGGTCATTCCCAATGTTCTATTGGGGTGATTGCCTCTAAGATCCCTTTGGTTTGCCCAAAATGGAAATATGTGCCGTCTTAGGCTCACTGAGGCGAGACGAACTTTTCCAATATTTTATTGGGTGGCGACTCCATGAAACCTCATTGTAGCCCAAAATAGATGCACTTGTAATTCGTTATAAGCTGCCAACGGACCTTCAAATGCCCGTTCGCCCTAAAACGGGCGGTCAATGGGTGCCCTCGGGGTCTGGCGCGCGTCACAGGTATGCCACGTGTCAACCCATGTGTACATAGGAGTGCTGAGTGTACGTGCCGGTTAGATTTTATGACAAAAGAATCGTCAAAAAATGATTAAAATAATTTTTCTGTAAATATGCTCTAAGTTCGATAATTTTTATGAGAACAAAAATTCTTTCATTATATTAGTGTTAGTTCAGTATTCATAAGTGAAATTAACCCAGGTATAGTGTAATACTAGAAGTAATGACCGAAATAATGGTTATAATAGAGGATTGGAATGTAACGAAATATAAACGATAACATAATAATTAAAAATGTTAGCCTCATGTGGGAAAATTAAGAAGAAATTATAAAGTAACTCAATAAACCAAAGGAAATTAATATAACAGAAGTATAAACGTAGTGGCGTGTGAATATATGCATATGAGCAAGCGATTTTAGGAAAACAAATCCATAATCCATAATTGAATAGAAACTGATCTTAAAGAGAAAAAGAAAAAAAAAAGAAAAAAGATGGTAATATTAGTAGTGATAATAATTAAGTTAAGAACAATATTTATAGTAAAAATGATAATGATAGGAATAAATTAATTGACAAACTCTAAAGGACTAAGAAATGTATATGGAAAGTGAAAATTAAGATTTTAAAAAAAATATTAAATTGAATATTAACAAATCAAGTGTATTAAAGAAATAATTATTTATATAAAGTACATAAAATATGAATATATATGTGTGTATGCATACATAATTATAAGAATGGAAAGTTTAGGATATGTATCTACCACTAGGCATTTTAATGCTCAATGCGTAGTATGTTGCTGCACACAGGTTATGGAGATAACAACCCTGAAGTGGCCGAGATATTGATAACTATCGAGATGTGGGACGAATATAAGAATGGAAAAATAGGTATGGCATGTATATGATCAGAATAAATGAAGTTAAAGACATATAAGATCAAGTTTATAGTTTGTATATATATTTAAGTAAAAAAAAAACTTTTATTGGACCTTCATATAGATTGTCACGTTGTTAATATTACTTGTATATTATTGTTATGGATGTTGAAAAAAAAAATTACTGTACTGTCGGATGTAGCGAAATTGTGACTTTAGTATCAGGATGACTTTTGGAATGATTGATCACTGTACATATGTTATAGTGATTTAAAAGTGTGTTACAGCCTGTCTCCAGGTTTTCACCCTATCTTTTAGCCTAACTTTTGCTTATCATTTGGCCTAACTTTTATTTAGAGAGCTAGTTATGATTTTCATTTCTAACAACCTTTTCTTTTGTGTATGGTTACAAGATAAGCTGGAACTATTATCAGAGCCTCCTGCGTGAGTGATCAGCATGTACTCAGTGAGACATTTCTTCCCTAAATAATGACTATAAAGGTGCAGCATGGTTAGTCACAGTGGCAGATGGTGACATCAATTTCATGTGTCTATGGTCAACTCCTTCTTCTGTAACACAGGAAGGACCTTCTAAATGCATACCACTATACGGATTACATAGAGCCACCTTTTGCATCATAGCTCATTGTGCCCAATAGTTTGGAGAACGACAGAGTATTGTGAGATGCCTATTGTCTTTTCAGGGCAGTGTGTTATCTATTACCTTCCTTTTTGGTTATTATCGCCTCTTGGCATAAAACCAACATCCTAAAGATTGAGGACTGCAACTTCACTCCTTCAATTAAGTACAAGATATGGATTACAAGTCCTGCAGTTGACAATAGGACAAATCGGCTGAAGCGCCAGGATGATGAGAGCAGTAAAGGGTAGTTAGTAGATTACACATACGTAATAAAGAAACAATGTGCTACTTTTTAGACTTGAACTAGACAACTTTGAATATGCCAAATAAAATTCTTTGGTCATATTAACATATTATTGCATAAATGCGTACATTTCAGTATGATTTCATCATACATGATCATTGTTTGTCATTAAGTTCAAAAATACAAAAATCATATAATCTTGTGATGGATCCTTAAAGCATTAAACTCCTGTTATCAATCAGCCCTTTCGGATTTTTATGATTGAACATTTTCACTCAGCCCCTAATTTTTGCTTAGGATGTCTTTTCTCGATTTTCACCTTGATGGTTTGCCCAATTTTAGCAAGGCTGTTATTTTTTGGTTTTCGACCCATGGGGCTTTATTCTTTTTTTTTTTAATCTTTGCCATGGAACCCTCTTTAGTCCGTTGGCATCACTTGGTTTTTTACTTTCGTCATTGTTTACCAAAATGGTTGGCCCTTTATCAGTACTTTCTTCAGCATAAAACACCTCAACTTGACCTTTATTGACAAGAACATCAAGCCAGCCGATTTTTAAAAGATTAGGCCAGCCTCTCTTTTTGCAAACTAGCTGAGATGGTGAGCTTTCTATTTGAAATTTGACTATGTAAGTTCGCACTTTATCTTTATAGACTTTGGTAACTCAATTTCTGAAGTGGCTTCTAATGGTTGGGATTGGGCTATGTTTGGCTAAGCCATGGTTGTTTATGATGTTTAAGAAAGAATGGCCCTCCATCAATTTCCTAGAAGATTAAGCTAAATTTCTTTACGGGCAACGTGGTGAACTTCCTCTTTTGAACTTAGCTATAAGCGCCCATGATTAACTCGTCCTAACTTCGATAGTCTAGCTTCTGAAGTGACCTATTAATAATTAGAGCTCAATTCCATTTGATTGCATCATATTTGTCTTAGCTATTTAGGAAGAAGGAGCAACTCTCAAGGTTTTGCTTATTTACCTGGAGTAGCATTGTCTTAGCAAAGTCCTTGTCAATTTTTGCATATCATTCAAGGCCCAAGCAATGGTTTTCTTCTTTCTTCTTTTTTCCATTCTCTCAAAAAATTTTCCTCTCTTCAGGAGTTACAGCTGATGCTATTAGGATTTTTTTTTTTTAGATTTTCCAAAGTGCTGAGATTAAATGAAATGGTATTCACTGAGTTAGTTTAAATATAAATGATTCATAATCGTGATTATGCATAATGAAATCATGAGAAATATAGCACAAATAAGCAAAATTATTCATATTATTAACATAACCATTGCCACATATATCATTATTAAAAAGTTTGAGAATAAAAAGCACATCTACTAAAATTATCCTTTTCCACTCTTGACAATGCAGGTGTTGCAGCCTATGCGTCTCCACCTTCTGAGGACCCTTTATCTGTCTCTTCAGAATTTCCTCCCTCAACTAGGCATTCCACTTACAACTAAAGCTCTCTTCTTTTGCTTCTCTGGATCAAAAATTTGTTTGTTGTCAATGAGGTGTTGGATCCGGTCCCTCAGAATTCGACACTAATTTATAAAGTGCCCAGTTTGTTGATGATACGCACAATACCAATCTGTTGGGTGACTGGGGTTTCCTTGACTCAGGGATGGCTTAGGCGATAGTGGTTGTAGTTTTCCCTCTATCATTATCCTTTCCAATACGCAAGATTGAGATCTGCCCAAATTGGAATAATATCTCTTGCTTATCTCAGTAGCAGAAACCTCCGCTGTTTTCCCAGCCCTGATTCCATTGCTAGTGCCTGCTGACTTGTTTCCCCCCTAATTACCAAAGTTTATTCGAGCTTGCTTTCTTTTCCAAATACTCTCCCTCAGCCTCGATGGTGATATCTTTGAGTAATTCCCAGCCCTTAAGCCCCTTCATTTTGAGTCCTTCTTTTAGATATGGGCTCACATTTCGAATAAAAAGCCTAATCTAGTTAGGAGTGTCAGGCTTTCTTTTCATCTCCATGACTCTATTTGTCCATCGAGTAAGATACTCGTGGAAAGACTCTTTTGGCTTTTGCAGTGAGATCTCTAAATCTTTTAAGGTTACCTCTATCTAGGTACTGCAGTCATATTGCTTTAAAAGTTCTTCTATCAATAATTCTCAGTCTTCCCTAGCCCTTCGATCTAATTCATGATACCAGTCAACAGCAAGGCCCATCAAGTTAAGGAAAAACTACTCAACCTTCTGCTTCTTGGTCAACATTGTTCCTTTCACTACTAATGTGTACTGTTTAATATGTGCCGATGGATCTGAAGTGGCATCGAACTGGGGCAAGTCCAGCATTTCAAACCTCTGGGAAGCATCTCCTCATCATCTAGATCTCTATCCTCTAGACTTATCCCTTTTCCTACTGACAACATGCGGGTCATCGCCTCTATTTTCTCCTTAATCTTCTTCAGCATCACATCCTCTACTCTAGGTGCTTTATTCTGCACAACTTGAGCAGTCACAAGCTCATCCTCATCTGCTTTTATAAAATCATTTTTGGGAGTATAAAACCTATCCCTCATTGGCTTAATAGGTGCCCTACCTCTAGGCTCAATGGTAGGAGGTCGTGGTAGCTTTTCCAACTACGTGTTGACTAGCTTGCTCCACTACAAGGGCTACAAGTTGTTGCCCAGTGGGTGGTGTCAAGGTGGCAGCAAAACTTCCTATTATGGCTATCATCCTCCTTTCGAAGTCTTCAAACCTTTTTTCCAACTCTTGGGTAATCAAAGTACTAATCTGATCAGTCTCTTACTATAAATTGGCCATATGTCTAATTTTGGTAAATGGTCTAGTAAAGATTTTGAGCTTCTGCCAACTGAGTTTGATTCCGACCCCAACTCTGACTTTAACTTTGATTCCCATGCTGGATGTTTAGTCAAAGAGCTCCTGACAAGGCGACGATCAAACCCCTAAACCATCTGGATGAATGGTCTATAATGGCTGAGAAATCAAAGAGGTTACAATGATGAATGAATGGTATGTAATGCATGATCATATTGCAGCTAATGGTCTATAATGGCTAAAACAAAAAAAAATAAAAGGGGTTAGAATGATACATGTGAAATTTTTATGCATAGAATAAGATGTGGGCAAAAAAAAAGTTATATGCATAGAATGGAATGCACACATAAAAAACAATTATTTAGACGAAATGAGATACAAGATGCAGAGTGAGCATCACGAACAAACACATGCAAAGGCAGAAATAGAAAGCTCCCAACCTTATCACTTTTCACACAGGAGGTCGTGCAGTATCTTTCCTAAGTGGGCTTAACCCAAGGGTTATCGAGGAAGCTAATGGGCGCGTATGATGTATGGCAAAAATTCGGCAGCATAACTTCTCTTAGGTAAAGCATATACATATGAGAGTTGGCCATTGTGTATTCAAACATTTCAAATAAATTAGAATGGGCCTACAGGGGCATGAAAGCCTTTGATGAGTGACCATTTAATTTTATTGAATTTGTTCAATACGTAACGGCCCACATAGCAAGCATAGTATTATAGTGCATGTCACCTAGGGAAGTATCTAGTGCCATTATATGGGCTTTAGTTGGGTGATGAAAATTTAGGGCTACACAAGCATGATCCCTGCCAACTGGTCCAGCTCATCATGAGCATAACGACCGATCGGGTCATAATTTGATATACCAAAGTGGTACGAGGCTTGGGTTGCTGATTATCCTTAAAAGTTTTTGCATTGAGTGAACATAGGGTCGTGTTTCGGGAATGCACCAGGGTTAAGACAGGGACACCTAACATAGTTCTAAGGCTCTAGCATGAATGTGATTCAATTTTTTTTAAAAAAGACATAGAAATTTAATTTTAACAACTCACTTATATATAATTTAACCAAGGTACTTTAGGAGAAAGGTCTCATGTCCCTAGTGGAGTTGCTACTGTGAGGTGCGTTGAACCCCGTCAACCCTGGAGGTTAGTTTTTAGGGTCCAAGAGAGGTTTATTAAACTCGTGAAGATTGGTTGCTTTGTAATAGATAGGGGTATTCTTACTCCATTATTAATTATCAACCTACAAGGGAATCTGTTGGGCTTCATAAGGCAGGTATCATGGAGTTGCCACCCAATAAAATATTGGGAAAGTTGTTCTAACCTTATAAGACCAAAAAACCAGAGAAGGTTCGGGACATCACTCTTACTTATACCTCAGGCAAATGTTTATAAATGAGTTTTTAAGATTAATTTTCCATCTCTTCTCTCACACAATTTATGCAGATAATTTAAAGGCGCACTTCAAGCACACATAAAGAAAGCTGTAAATAAAATACAGTTAAACTAACCTCAAAAATAAATAAGAGTCCACAAAATAGTAAATGAAAATACATACATCAAACGAAGGGATTCATTTTGGATGGGAACATTGAATCCTGCATATATATTTTATTAAGAAAATACCATTTTTATTTGTGCAAATCGTTTTGTGAATTTAAGGTTAACGCACATAAAAATCTTTTATCATTCAAATCCCAAAAAGAAAAAAAAGGTAAACTAAAGAACGGAAAATAAATAGAGTATAAAAAGAAATAAAAATGCCCCATGCATGCTAGCCTCCGAATCTCCATTCATCGGGAAATGCACATGTGGGCGGCGCTTGGGCCAAAAAAGATAATAGAAACCAAATAAATTAGAAAATTCAATAAATTGCAAATACTTGAATAAAAATGCAATGGATACTGGAATAAAAACAAGGATTAAAAAAAGGAAAACATAAATGACATAAATTAAAATAGCATGCCAAAGTATAATAAAGAATTAAATAAAACATAAAATATAACATGAAACAAGAAAATATGCAAGAACAAGTCAAAGTCAACAAAACAAAAAGTCATGGATGGCCACAATCTATGACAGATGGGCAGAGGGAGGCGCGAGAGACGGGAAGGAGGACTTCCACTCTGTCCCATCGCTCGCTATAAGTGATGGGCATATCTCGAGTCCTCTTCCCATCTGCCATGCCCAAAACTCAGATTCGAGAACAAAACTCCATTGTTATCTCATTTTCATGCTAATTTACAATATTTCATGCATTTAATGACTTAAAAACACAATGAAATCACGTATAGAACTCCTAAAAACTTATCTAAATCGAGAAAAATTGAAAATAATAATAAATCACAATTTAAGACAAATCAATTTCTCAAAACATTTACATGATATTTAACCAATTTAAGCACAAAAAATGGAAAAATGATCCCAGAAATATTACCCTTAGATTGTTTTCATCTCTAGAGAATGAATGTGTGCTTTGTGTCCTCCTTTGGATTTCATTCCTCTTTTCCACAGCTTCTTGCACAATTAACCAACAACACTCACTTAATCCATTTATTATAACAAACTTGAAATCAAAATAGAAAAGGGGTAGAAAAAGATAGCTTCCATCAACTTACCTTCTCAATTTATCTTATTATACCTCTTCAAAACAACCCAGCTCATAAGATCAACAAAGATGCAGAAATAGAATGCTAAGAAAATGAAGAGCAATGAAGAACAATTAGAAAGAAAGAGAAAGAAGGAAGTGGCTGGCCAACATGCAATAAATTCCCACTAACTCTTCCACTAGTCTCACTTATATTGCATGTAAAATGCAAGGTGGCAAGTCCTCCTTAAGCCACATGTCTAGTCTATAACAATTATCCATTTAATCCTTGGCCAACTTATTCTTAATCCCTCAACTTAATTCCTTCTTCAAATACTTTAATTTATCTTTCAATTATGACCTCACTTACTCATAAATTCACACTTGATCCAATTACTCTTACACCCTCATCATACAATTGACACCACTAATCCTTCTAAGGTACAATTCGGGCCATTACATATTGATCTCATTAATCCACCAATTATTCATTCACTTCATAACCTCTTAATCATTAAATTTGTTCGTACTCTTAAACAAGCATTACAATTCTTATATTAAGCATATAATCTTACAACTATTAACTACCAATTTGTTAAAAAGTTCAAATTCTATTGATTAGAGTTATTCTCTCACTTACTTTACAACATTTATTGAGCAAATAAATTAATAATTGAATTCAATGTCTAGTAAGATTTAATAGTTATATTAATTAACTCACATAAATAATCATCAATGCAACAAATATATTGCACCCACAATTTTAAGATAATGTAGTGCACTAACCTTTTTGGAGTCCAAAATTCACAAAACCCCTCTCTTTAAGCTTTCCTTTTTTCCCTTGTCCTTTAACTCCTCCTTTACACCATCTTTGCTTTGACCTTATAACAATTTAACCATTACATCTTATTAACCTTTGATTCTAGTCACACGACATGAAGGAGAGGAAAAAGAAAATAAAACTTGTAATTCAGGGTTGATTTCACCCACGGTCACTCAACTTATCACTTATCGTGCAAAAGTAACTGACTTTTTTTTTCTGACTTAAATGTCACTGAACTTTTAACATTTTTGCAAAAAAGTCATGTTGACCGGAATCCGGTGAGAACTCTCACTGGATTGATGACATGGCATGCCATATCAGAAACTACATGTCGTTTAACAATATTTTTAACAAATGCTACATCTAAATCAATTTCACTCACGGTCATTAAACTCATCATTTATCGCGCAAAAATAACCAACTTTATTTTTTCCAACTTAAATGTTACTGAACTTCTAACATTTTTGCAAAAAAGTCATGTATTTACTATTCGTCACCACATGTCATATGCCATGTCATCAATCCAGCAAGGGTTCTTGCCGGATTCCGGTTTACATGACTTTTTTGTAAAAATATTAGAAGTTCAGCGACATTTAAGTCAGAAAAAAAAGTCAGTTATTTTTGTGCGATAAGTGATAAGTTGAGTGACCATGTGTGAAATTGACCCATGTAATTCACTTGCCTTAAAACTATTTTAAAGCACTCCTCTAGGTCTCTTTGCCTATTCTCACCAATTAAAATTTGAGTCTCTTCTTAATAAGAAAGAGCTTATTGTGGAATTTTTAGGATTACAATAAACAAGTGAACCATATACATGTCTAAAAAAAAAAAAACAAATGAAAAAGAAATGTCAAACTCCCAAAAAAAGCAAAAAGAAGTTTCTTTTAATTTCTATATACTTTTCCACCTTTTAAGTGGCAAACTCTTACATTCTCACTTATCCACTTTCTAACTTTGTTTTTATTAATCTTGTTTCATTTATTGTAATATTTCTTTATTAAATTTAAGTAAATCATTAGTCACATGGCCATTTACTAACTTGTATAATTATTGTGTGATATCTAATTTCCTTAATGATTTCCAATTAATCCTTTCACTAAAAAAAAAAAAGTCATTTAGCGACGGCCAATTTAGTCGTTATTCTTCAATATTTCGTCGCTAATTGGTTATAGTGATTGGACGACGCCATGTCGCAATTCCGGCCGTCGCTAAAAATTTAGCGACTAAAATGGGAATCAGTCGCTAATATTTGTGACTAAATTTTAGTCGCTAAAATTAAATATTTTCGTCGCTAATAAACGAATTGATCAGTCGCTATTTGTAGAAAAACATGTTATAGCGACTAAATTTTTGTCACAATTTTTATCGCTAAATAAAATTAGCGACATAATTCCTGTCGCCATAGTTAGTCGCTATTTTAGTGACAATCTGTCGCTATCCTATTTAGTCGCTAAAATTTTGCGACTGTATATTAATTAGTCGCTAATTGCGAATTTTGTATTAGCGACGGGTTTAGCTGTCGCTAATTATTTTTTTAAAAAAAAATTCCTTTTTCTAGATAATAAAATAAATTAATATATACAACACCGAAAAATAAATACTCACATTCTTAACAACCTAAAATATAATCAAATTCAGAAACATATAATCCAAAACATATGTAATTAATATTATTTCATAATGAACAAATAATTAAAAGTACTAATAATTATATTAATTTATCGTATCATAAATATGTATATAATGTAATAGTAATAATATCATAAAAAAAACATATGTAAAGTCATCTGGAAGTATTGCCACCACCACCACAATGAGAATCTCTATGGGGGTCTGTACCGCGTGCACCTGAAGGCCCAACGTCATCATGTGGTGCAGGTGATGCAGTAGTGGTACTGGGCTGAGGGACTGGTGGCTGAGAGGAAAAGTGAGGAAGCAGCGAATGAATAGTTCGCGCTACAATCTCCTCGACGTCTTCCTTGGTCAGGCATGTATTACCAGAATGAGATACAGTGCTTGCACCAGCAGCACATGATGTACCGGATTGAGGGACATATGAGCCGAGACCATAAATTGCTTTCCTTTTGTTGCGTCGTGCGGCCTCGAAAAACAACTCTGACTCATCTACAGATGAATCATCTTGCGATCTTTCTGATCGGAGTTGCTCATACCGCTCCTATAAAATGACAACAATATTGAATAAACATAAATTTAAAAACATTATAAAATTTACAGTAATATAGCATGTAGACAACTGCATACTTGAGTAACTAGTAAAGTACTTGATACTTACATGAACCTCCCTGCTGCGATCCACCACATAAGTTTTCCCATCATGATTTATGGTGTGTGTGTGCTGATAAGCCTCGGGAATCGTAGGTGGTTGACCAATCTCCTTCTCCTATATCATGTACAGTAATAAAAATTTTTCAAAAAAAATTACTACGAGTAAAACATGCACTTGCATTATTATCCTATTTTACTGGAATATATGAAGCAAACACTTTCAAAAAAATCCAAAAAAATTTCGACATTATCTCCCCATATTATTGCCATCCTCCTGTGAAGAAAAATTCATTTTACACTTCTAAGAATTAGAAATTAATTCCAATCACCTTAACAAACTCCAACACAATTTATCCCATCCTCCTTTACATATATATCTCAATCAATATACATATTGTTAACTAATACGCATGTCTATTGATTTCACCAATGGATTGACAGGAAAATTAGCTTCAAAAGAAATAGAAAGTGAGACATTGAGAAAACTAAAATAAAAATTTGACATAATCTCCCCATATTATTGCCATCCTCCTGTAACAAAAAAATTCATTTAACACTTCTAAAAATCACAAATTTATTTCAATTTCCCCAACAAAGTACAATATAACTTTCCCATCCTTCTTTATATATATATATCAATCAATGTATTGTTAAGTAATATGTATGTATATCATTGGTTCTATAAAACCCAAATCAAAAGCAATATATGAGGTGAATCATTGCAAAAAATCAAAAAAAAAAAATTGCCATAACCTCCCCATATTATTGCCATCCTCCTGCAAGGAAAAATTCATTTAACACTTCCAAAAATCACAAATTTATTCCAATTTTCCCAACAAACTCCAACACAATATTCTCATCCTCCTTTACATACATGTGTGTGTGTGTGTGTGTGTGTATATATATATATATATATAAATCAATATATTAATTACCATAAATGCAATAATATATTAATTACCATATATATATTGATTGGATCTATATATTCCGTTTGAAATGAACTAAAATGAACATCTCAATTAGCAAATAGATGCAACTGAAGGTCAATAACATAAAATTATAAGTGAAATTTGTAATAAATAAAATACTTACCAGTCGTGAGATATGCTCACCAATAGATATGGTACCACCAGTATATGATCCGGGAGCCTTATCTTCAGATCCTCCATAACGATTGATCCTCTTCTGACTGGAGAGTTGAAGGCGCGGAGGAAGATTGAAAATCTGATGCCACCGGTTCCATGCAGCCTCTGGGAAATCTTTAGGCTTCTGCTTGGCAATTTTTATGTGATCCACATAATCTTTATATCTTTGTGCAGCCTTTGTTTCCCAACCTGCCCTAACAAGACAATTGACACTAGCATCCCAGTAGCACTTTTTCTGGATTTGCATTTAAATTTGTTCATTAGTGTGTATAATCGTACAAAACTATAATATAATTTGAATAATAAATTATGTAATGAAAAATTAAATTTAATTTTCAAATAAATATATACATATACCTTGAACTCTCCCCAATAAAACTCCTTGTTTTCTCTAGCAACCTCCTTCCAACTGACTCCATTGAGATCTATCCGTTGATGGAAACTGGTAGTTATGATCCTAGAGCATTGGGAGGACGGTTTTAGCCTGAATAATATATGGAATAATAGAAATGTGTTTAAACCTATTTTTATATATTTATAGCAATTTATATGGGTGAATAAAGGAGGTTGCTAGATTTAGTCGCTAAACCGCCGTTGCTCACTTCATTTCTACGGTGAGTATTCACCCATATAAATTGCTACAAATATATAAAAATAGGTTTAAACACATTTCTATTATTCCATATATTATTTAGGCTGGAACCGTCCTCCCAATGCTCTAGGATCATAACTACCAGTTTCCATCAGCGGACAGATCTCAATGGAGTCAGTTGGAAGGAGGTTGCTAGAGAAAACAAGGAGTTTTATTGGGGAGAGTTCAAGGTATATGTATATATTTATTTGAAAATTAAATTTAATTTTTCATTACATAATTTATTATTCAAATTATATTATAGTTTTGTACGATTATACACACTAATGAACAAATTTAAATGCAAATCCAGAAAAAGTGCTACTGGGATGCTAGTGTCAATTGTCTTGTTAGGGCAGGTTGGGAAACAAAGGCTGCACAAAGATATAAAGATTATGTGTATCACATAAAAATTGCCAAGCAGAAGCCTAAAGATTTCCCAGAGGCTGCATGGAACCGGTGGCATCAGATTTTTAATCTTCCTTCGCGCCTTCAACTCTCCAGTCAGAAGAGGATCAATCATTATGGAGGATCTGAAGATAAGGCTCCCGGATCATATACTGGTGGTACCATATCTATTGGTGAGCATATCTCACGACTGGTAAGTATTTTATTTATTACAAATTTCACTTATAATTTTATGTTACTGACCTTCAGTTGCCTCTATTTGCTAATTGAGATGTTCATTTTAGTTCATTTCAAACGGAATATATAGATTCAATCAATATATATATGGTAATTAATATATGATTGCATATATGGTAATTAATAAATTGATTTATATACACACACACACACACACACACATGTATGTAAAGGAGGATGAGAATATTGTGTTGGAGTTTGTCGGGAAAATTGGAATAAATTTGTGATTTTTGGAAGTGTTAAATGAATTTTTCCTTGCAGGAGGATGGCAATAATATGGGGAGGTTACGGTAATTTTTTTTTTTTTTATTTTTTGCAATGATTCACCTCATATATTGCTTTTGATTTGGGTTTTATAGAACTAATGATATACATACATATTACTTAACAATACATTAATTGATATATATATATAAAGGAGGATGGGAAAGTTATGTTGTACTTTGTTGGGGAAATTGAAATAAATTTGTGATTTTTAGAAGTGTTAAATGAATTTTTTTTGTTACAGGAGGATGGCAATAATATGGGGAGATTATGTCAAATTTTTATTTTAGTTTTCTCAATGTCTCACTTTCTATTTCTTTTGAAGCGAATTTGCCTATCAATCCATTGGTGAAATCAATAGACATGCGTATTAGTTAACAATATGTATATTGATTGAGATATATATGTAAAGGAGGATGGGATAAATTGTGTTGGAGTTTGTTAAAATGATTGGAATTAATTTCTAATTCTTAGAAGTGTAAAATGATTTTTTCTTCACAGGAGGATGGCAATAATATGGGGAGATAATGTCGAATTTTTTTTGGATTTTTTTGAAAGTGTTTACTTCATATATTCCAGTAAAATAGGATAATAATGCAAGTGCATATTTTACTCGTAGTAATTTTTTTTGAAAAATTTTTATTACTGTACATGATATAGGAGAAGGAGATGGGTCGACCACTTACGATTCCCGAGGCTTATCTGCACACACACACCATAAATCATGATGGGAAAACTTATGTGGCAAATCGCAGCAGGGAGGTTCATGTAAGTATCAAGTACTTTACTAGTTACTTAAGTATGCAGTTGTCTACATGTTATATTACTGTAAATTTTATAATGTTTTTAAATTTACGTTTATTTAATATTGTTGTCATTTTATAGGAGTGGTATGAGCAACTCCGATCAGAGAGATCGCAAGATGATTCATCTATCAATGAGTCGGAGTTATTTTTCGAGGCCGTACGATGCAACAAAAGGAAAGCAATTTATGGTCTCGGCTCATATGTCCCTCCTGGTCTTCATCAATCTGGTCCATCATGTGATGTTGGTGCAAGCACTACATCTCATTCTGGTGGTACATGCCTGACCAAGGAAGACGTCGAGGAGATTGTAGCGCGAACTATTCGTTCGTTGCTTCCTCACTTTTCCTCTCAGCCACCAGTCCCTCAGCCCAGTATCACTACTGCATCACCCGGACCAAATGATGACGTTGGGCCTTCAGGTGCACGCGGTATAGACCCCCATACAGATTCTCATTATGGTGGTGGTGGCAGTACTTCCAGATGACTTTACATATGTTTTTTTATGACATTATTACTATTACATTATATACATATATATGATACGATAAATTATTATAATTATTAGTACTTTTAATTATTTGTTCATTATGAATTAATATTAATTACATATGTTTTGGATTATATGTTTCTGAATTTGATTATATTTTAGGTTGCTAAGAATGTGAGTATTTATTTTCCGGTGTTGTATATATTAATTTATTTTATTGTCTAGAAGAAGGAATTTTTTTTAAAAAAAATAATTAGCGATGAATTAGCGACAGCTAAACCCGTCGCTAATACAAAATTCGCAATTAGTGACTAATTAACATACAGTTGCAAAATTTTAGCGACTAAATAGGATAGCGACTAAATAGGATAGCGACAGATTGTCGCTAAAATAGCGACTAACTATGGCGACAGGAATTATGTCGCTAACAAAAATTGCGACAAAAATTTAGTCGCTATAACATGTTTTTCTACAAATGGCAACTGATCAATTCGTTTATTAGCGACGAAAATATTTAATTTTAGCGACTAAAATTTAGTCACAAATATTAGCGACTGATTCCCATTTTAATCGCTAAATTTTTTAGCGACGGCAGGAATTACGACATGGTGTCGTCCAGTCGCTATAACCAATTAGCGACGAAATATTGAAGAATAGCGACTAAATTGGCCGTCGCTAAATGGCTTTTTTTTTAGTGGTTATTGTTATAATTATCCTTTAGTTGATTATTATTATTATCTGAGAGGTTGGGTTAAGTAGAGATATGGCTAACTACTAAAATAAAACAAAATAACAATTACAAGCTGTAAACAACCATTGAAGAAGATAATTGCTAAGGTATTATGTCCTTCACTAGATGCATTATGAACATGGATCAACGATAAACACAAAATACTAGATTAAGTCATCTCTACCAATCTGTTATTTTAACAAACCCAAGTCCAATTCTAACTAACCAAAAAAGCTAGCGTAAGTGTGAGTTATGGATGAATCCTATCCCAAGTGTAGATTGAGTCACCATTCTCAAAAACACCCAATCTAAATAAGTTAATCTCTATAAGGGGATACAAAAAGCATAGAAGCACATCTATATTCCTGAGCCACCATCACAACCAATAAAAAGAAACACAAATGAAGCCCTAATACAAATCAAGCATGCATAAACAATCATTAAAATTGGATCCATTATATTAACTAGCCATTTCGACACTCATCAAGCAATAAACCCAACAATAACAATCATTCATCCATTTAAGAACAAAATTAGAGATAAAAGATAAATTAAAATTTGTATTTAATTAAGTCGAATACTTAAACATAAATGGATTAAAAAACACCTAAAGCAAAACAAGAACAACTCAAACATCAAAGATAAGAGTTAGGATCTGTTACAACTTTTGATGATAGAGAAAGAAAAACTTGAAGTTCTTTCGTTTTCTTCCTTGAATCCTCCTTCAAGGGAAAATCTGACCTAAAATCTACTCTTAAACTAAGAAATTACAACAAAAAAATGAAATCTAACTAAAACTACTTTAAACTAACTTAAGAACTACTAAGAACAACAATAGGAAAAAACACTCCCGACCTAAACTAATCTAAACATTAAGACTCCTTTCAGATAATGTAGACTGCTAATAAAACCAATTCTATGATGCAACACGACCATGGCCAATGCTGAAGCACGGCCATAGGCGTTAGGGTTTTGGATATCTGTTGAACACACCCAAGAATAAACTCCATCACCTTTGAATAAGTAATGTAACATAGCCATGGTAAGGTACACAACATGGCCATGTTGTACGGTAAAATGGAAGGTCATGCTCAAGTATGCTGATGTAGGATTGCCACGCCCGTGGTATGCTTCTAGAACATGAATGTATAATTGAGACTCTCGCACACCTATGGTTAGCAAACAACATAACGTGGCTAAACTACATGGCTAAACTATAACTACAAAATTTCTCCAATCTAATCCTCAACAGCCTTCACTTTCAAATAAGGCTCAAAACACCTACAAAAATATACAAAAACACATAAATAATTGACAAACACATATAAACACAACAAAAATACAAACTAAAGGAAAATAAACCTAACAAACTAAACAAGGTTAAAAACATAATTGAATTGCTTTAAAATGTAATGAATAATTTATCAATATCAGAATGAATAATGGTCAAATTCCCATGAGTATGGGCTACAAGCTTTAGTTTGAAATTTATGAATTAGGGCTTGTATGAAGTCCATGAGATAATGCAAAAACTTGGTTTGTTAGGTTTGAATATGTTATGCTTGAACGACTTGTAATATAGAGTTATGAAAATTGTTCATGTTTATATGAACTTATGTAAAATAATGCTTATATAAACATATGTAAAATAATGTTTGAGTAGAATAGTATGGATTTATTGGTAATGCTAGTAATGGAAAAATTATTATTGAAGATTAATGATATGAATTAATAAGTCTTGGGATTGACAATGATATGTATGTTGTACATTGATGTACTTTGTTATATGTATGGTGAAAATTGAAAATAGAAGGTGATTATTAATTGATAATTATGCTTGAAAATGAAAATAGAACGTAAATGAAATTAATCTTGAGAAATGGTTTATAAGCACGGATATGCCAATGTTCATGTGTAAGCTAAACATTGTGAACAGGTGGATTTACCAAGAAGTGCAATGAAGAAAGAAACTACTTCAGAGTAGATGCACTAATGAAAATTTTGATTTTTGTATTTTATTTTTTGTTGTATTTTGATCGAATCACATGTACAAAATGAAGTTTAAGTTTTATTTGGATATATATTAAATAAATGAAAAGTTTGATTATTGTTTATGGAACATTATATATGTTTATGATAAATGTCAAAATTCTTGTATAAATGTGATGTAGATAGATTTTCTAATATATGGTAGTTTGTAAATGTTTAAATGGATTTGTGTATTAGAGGATGGGAAATTAATGTATTGGAGTTTGCCATGGTTAGAAGGGATGTATGAATGGATATATAAGTGCAAAAATTATGTTTTCTTGTAAGAGGTTATGGTATGTTTTAGGAAAAACTATATCTGATTTTCTGTTGGTGAATAACAACTTGTTAAGATTAAGAAATTTTGTAACCCATGTTTTAGATCCTTTTTATCACAAAATGTGAATCTTAAATATATACTCTGTGTAACACCCCAATACCCTTTAGAAGTATTCATGGGTGCCAAAATAGCACAACAATATCAAATCAAATACCACTAGTAACAATGTAATTCTTAAAATTTCAATAACATTTCATTACATTATATTATTAATAAGTTAATATAATAAATACAACTTTTGATACATAATTATACAACAAAATTTTTACAATATCATTTAATATACATTAAACAATCACTAAGATCTATATCTTCTATGAACTTTGCTTGACACTTCTCGATCTCCTTTTTATGCATGACTTCAATTTGGAACCTACCCAAATAACAATTTAGACTCAGTTATACCTAACAATAAAACTATTAAGTAAAGGTAAGAATTCACTTAATTAACTCGATAATTTTAAGCCTTAAGTGCATTACTTGACCGCTAACATTATCCTTCAATAATTACCTTTTTGCATATTAACATATCAACTACTTGCTCGTGTTCATATTTCTCACTAGATACTTATTTCACACTATCTAGGCAAGATCACTTGAAACTCCCATATCAAGTTACTCCTCTAAGATTGCCATTAACAATAGAGTACTTAACAATACATCTAGCATTTGGTTTGAACTTGGAATTGGTATTCCAAGCTTCCTACGTATCCCAAAAGTAGGAATCAAAACTATGTAGTTTTAACTGTACTGAACACTTTACTTTAATAAACATATCAACCACGCCTATCCTCTTCTTTATAGCACATATATCTTATAATATCCTCGATACATATACATTAATCATAATACCTATACTTTAGTCATAAAAAATTAACACGTTATCAAAATATTTATTAATAATCCCTTAAATCATACTCATCTCTAACACCACTTTAATTACATTACAATCACTTGTAGCTTGAACTTAATATAGGAGTGGACAATTGAGAACACTAGACACCCGTAGCCATCTAATCACTAGACACCATAAAGGTGCCAACACTAGATACCCGAAGGCATTTAATCACTCGACACCGTGAAGGTGTCAGCACTAGATACCTAAAGGTATCAAATCACTCGACACCGTGAAGGTTTCAGCACTACATACCCGAAGGTATCAAATCACTCGACACCATAAAGGTGCCAGCACTAGATACCAGAACGTATCAAATCACTCGACACTGTGAAGGTGTCAGCACTAGATACCCAAAGGTATTGTTGAGCATTTTCTATAGATGCTAATTATACCGCAAGTATACGGTGTACCGCAATAGTACTTAAGATTGTCGATCCCACGAGGAACGTTTTTACACACTATTACTAATTGATTTTAATCTTGTTTACAATGATAATAAATTTGATGGTTGAATTAGAACTACTTAATTTAAACCTAATTTATGTTTATCAGAAGAAGATAAATAGTATATGAATGAAGAACTAAACATAATGAATTTGATCCATCATTTTGATTTACATTTATTCATCTTTCATGCAAGTCAAGTTAGAATAAATTTTTAACTCACTCTCTCGATATGAATTAAAATGCCTAAAACATACAATTAAAATTCTAACTCACAATTTTCATTAATGAATTAGAGGTTTCTAATTACATATTTTAAGAATAGACACTAACCTATAGCAATTATCTCAATATACCAATCTCTTAAATATATCTTAATAATGAAATTCAATTAGATTTCAGATAAAGCAAACTCTCGAATTACTTTAACTTATACAAATCAAGCAAAAGATACTAATAGAAAATCTGCAATGAAAGACTATGAAAGTAGATGAAAATAGAAAGAATAAAAACATGCAAATTCATTAAAATGATATTTATAGAAATATTGGAGAAGAATTAAAAATAAAAGAATAAGATAGAAGCCTTTCAACCCTTTTGTCAATCTCTTGAAACAGATTTTCTTCTCCTTGATCTTCTTCTTCAATACATAAAAACTAAATAGAAATTTAACTAAGAAATATCTGTCTTGCAAAATACAGAAAAATTACTTAACTAAAAAATTCATCCTTTCAAAATTACAATTAAACTACATATTTATAGATATTAATCTAAGAATTGTGTCCCTTGAGAATGGTTACAAAGTTTGGTGAAAGAAGACAACTTTTCATATGACTTTTGGCTCAAAACTGCCCCAACGGTCGTCTCTGTCGCGATCGCAATGTTATCGCGATCGCGACAGAACGCGCTTGCCCATTTTCTTCTTCCCTTCTTTCTTTCTTTCAGTTTTCTCTTCCCTCTCTGTCCAGTCACGGGACGTTACCTCCCATTCCGGCGTGACTTCTCGCGTGTGTGGCGTGACTGGCGCTCACGTCTCGCCACCTCTCCCCTTTCTCTTCTCTTTCCTTTCTTTCCTTCCTTTGCTGGCTTCTCATCACGTCGCGTGACCTTAGCTCACGGCGTGACTCGTCTCTTGCAGCTCCTTCTCTTCTTTTCCTCCTTCCTCTTCTTTCTTCTTAGCACAATCACGTCACGTTACCTCTGGTCACGTCGCGTGACTCCTTGTGTGTGGCGTGACCTGCTCCTTTGCTCTCGTGATCCTCTCCTTCTTTATCTGTTCTTTTCTTCATTTTTCACCTAAAAATAACAGTAAACACACAAACATGCACTCCGATACAAATAATCATAAATTAACACATCACATCAAATTTACACACAATAGCATAATTAATTTACATAAATACATACAAAATAAATACTAAATTATACATCAATTAATCTCCTATCAAATTCCCCCACACTTAACCCTTGCTTGTCCTCAAGCAAGAGAAAAGACATGAACAAATTAAACAGACAATAACATAATTACAAAGCAATGTTCATTCAGCATATACACTAAAGTTGCAAAAATCAACTATCCCAAATACTCACACATAGCAGTAAATCAAAATTCAAATTATGCATTGAAAATTCATCAAGTTTCCTAACTTTACTACTTCCAACATAAAGAATATAAAGTCTCAAAAACTAAACATGAATTAAAGAGAGAGAATTGATCATAAAAGTTGAAAATCTAAGATTGCTAGTCACCTTTTAGGACAATTGAAGCTCACTTACCCTTAATCAAATCTCATGGCATTTTTAGACTTTTTTTCTTTATTTTTTTAATTTTTTTATTTTCACATGGGTATAATTTTTTATTGATTCCCATGTATAGCAAGAGAAATTAATATGGGTGCGTTTTATGCTCCATCCCATATTTTTGCAATTTTGAATATACATCTTGCTATTTTTTTCTTTTTATAACTTAAGTGGGTGCATTTTATGCTCCATCCCACTTTTAACTTTTCTTTTTATTTTTTCAAGTCCTCATCCATTATTGAAAAGAAATAAGGGTAAGTATTATGGCTATAGTTTCCATAGGCAACTAGAAACTTAAAATTTTAAACAAAATGAGCAAATTCTAACTTTAAAAACATGGTAGGTAAAGAGACTAAATAATCTATAATGTTGAAATAAGTAAAACCAAATAACTTGAAAAACTTAAAACACATCCCAAAAAATTTTGAAAAACTGATAAAAATGAGCATAAAAGATAATGAACTTAACAACCTATACAATATACCAAATAAACAATGCTTCATAATAAAGCTTACTCAAAACTTAATTGAAATATAAAAACACACAACAAACATGTAAATAACACATACATATATAAAACAATAATCAAACAAACTAATTCACTCCCCCACACTTAAAACCAACATTGTCCTCAATGTGTAGGAATGACACACAAAAACAATAAGTAAAAAAAACAAATAAAATAAAAAGAAAGAAAACTCCCCTATCATGGTGAAGGTGGAGGCGATGGAACCACAAAACCAGCTTGTGTCAGGAAACTATCAAATTTATACTCCAACCTCCTTTGACGTCGCTCAATGGAAGATAGTTGCTCTTGCATATTAGAGAACAGCATGGGAATGTTATGGCTGGATGAGCCAATATCAGGAGCAGCAGCCGCAACAGGTGGAATATCTGCCATCTCCTCATCTTCACTTGCCTCCTCCTCACCTTCTTCATCTTGTGCCTCTACTTGTGGTTCAGAAGTTCCAGCAATATCCCTGCAACACGATCGAGCACGTGCCGAAATTTCCTGAAAATTATTACCAACAACCTCTCCGCGAACTAACATATTCTTATTAAAATAATGGCAAGGAAAAACTCTATAGTAGGCATCAAGATCAACATTTAAATTATTTGCAATACTAGAAATAACATGTCCATGTGTTAAAGGCGAATCATGTTTATGTACACATTGCAACAATTGACTTACTATCCAAAAAGGCCAACATACGTCCTTTCGTTTATGTACACACCACATCAAAAAAAACTCATTATATGAAACTCTATTGAATTCAGACCTATTAAAAACTAAAGAAGCTAAAATCCTATGCAAAATCCAATATCTCAAATCTTTAATAAACATGGATTTAGCATCCCTAGCCCTATAACGTGTTTGCAAATCAGTCAAAAACGTCCAAAATTCATGTGGCTTAAAAGATTTAGGTGGATCAGTTAAACCCGTTTGAGAAAATCTAAACATCCTATTCATCATAAAATAAGTTAAAGTATAAGGTTTTCCAGCCATCCTAAAATCTAACCAATTCTCATTATTATCATTCTTTTTTAATGTGGTATAAAATTCTAAAACTAAATCAGGACGCACATCTTCATGCATAGAGGCAAATTTAAACAACCCACATACTCTTAACATGTCATTAACTACTTCTAGCATGCCAATTTGATTAAGTAAAGAGTCAGGAAAATACTTACATTGCATCAAATGCCTATCACGAAGAGTTAAATACCTACTGCCTTCATCTACAGAGAAAATGGGAAATAATGCACCATAATGAGCAGCAATATTCACTTCTTCAACTTCCTGCTCTTCTTGTTCAATACGAGAAACAGAGAGATTCTTTGTTCTCACCATATTTGATTGTGTTTGTTAAACAAAGAATGAAAGAAGACAGAGAGTAAAATGGAACTGCTAACAAAGAAAGAAACAAAGATGAGGAACTGCTGAAATAAACAAAGAAATGAAATACGGAAATAACTAAAAACAATGAAAATGAAATAAAAAGAACAAGTACAAATCCCTAATACCGAAATACAAACGAAATGCAGCTTTGTTATACAGGACAAATACCAAAATCAAGTGTGTTAGGGGAAAGAAGAAATGAAAAATAAAATGAAACAAAGAAAAATGAAAAGAAATTAACAAACCTGAAAATAGAATGAAAAACCCGAAATCCCTAAGAAGATTTAAGAAAATAGAAGAGAAATAAAATCCTAAAATAGAGAACAAGAAAAACGAAAGGAAAACAGGGTATGGAAGTTCGAAAGTTTTCTGTGGAAGAATAAAGAAGAAGAAATGAAGAAATATGGCTAATGAAGGTCTTATATCTCGTGACCAGCGTGAGGGAACAAAAAATGAACAGTTGAAATGAAATAGAAAGGGAAGAAAATGAAGGGTCACGACTTTTAGGGTTTTAAAATTTAAATTCCCGCTTTTAATTCTCCTTTTTTTTTGTGTTTTTAATGCTTAAATGTAAAATTAAGTTAATGTAATTAAAATTAAATCATATAAATCAAAAAAGAAAAGAAAACAATCCCAAATAATAGACAAATAATAAATAAAATAATAAAAGAAAAGAAAAAATTAAAACGTGCCTGATTACCTGATATACCCATCACGAGTCGTGAGGCAACGTCACGACTCGTGACGGTCTTCACTTACCTGGGAGAAGAGCTGCAAGCGAAATCCTCAAACCGTCACGTCGCGTGAAGCAACATCACGAGACGCGAGCCCTGCCACAATCCTTCTGTCGCGATTTCGCGATGCCTGCCGCGAACACTTCACGTTACGTCGCATCACGTCGCGTGAAGTTTCATCACGTCTCGAGCCCTGCCAAAAATCGCTTGCTGTTGCGATCGCGATACTTGCCGCGATCGCAACAGAATCAAACGTCTCCAAAATTTTTTTTTATTTTTCTCTATTTTTTTTATTCATTTATTTATTTAATAATAATTTTTTTATATATTTATTAAAAAATTCTAATCTTACTAAATTAACTATTATTTAAAAACAAATGTGTGTTTAACATGAAAATTAATAATACCCTAAATAAAACTATATAAATAAATTTAAAATAAATTACAAAACCTAAGTAAAAACAATATAACTAAGTAACCTAAACAGAAGAATTAGACATATCATGGCTTAATGTGCTCCCTAGGATTCTCCTCAGTATTACTTGGAAGACATCCTAGATTTCTAAAAGGTAAAGAATTTGCAAGTTGGCCTATTTGAACCTCAAGATTATGAATAGTAGCAGCATGATTCTTAGCAATTCGATCAAATTTTTCTTCAAGCTTCTTTTGACTTGCATCTTGAGAATGCATCTTATAATTAATTTCTTCAATAAACTTATCAATTTTAACCTCAAAAGCCCCAAACCTATCTTGTGGTTATTGGTATCCTACACCTCTATTTTGGTTGTTAACATTATTATTTCCCCATGAAAGGTTAGGATGGTTTCTCCAACCAGCATTATAAGTGTTAGAATAAGGATTTCCACGTCCTTGACCTTGAAGAAAATTAACTTGTTCTTCCTTATTACACATGCCTAAATTGCAATTATCACTCTTATGTCCTTGTTGACCACACACATTGCATGCATTTAATGAATTACCACCCATACTTAGACTATTAACTCTATGATTTAATGCTTCAATTTGGGCTTGTAATGCAACCATAGAATCTACTGAATGTACTCCCCCAGCATTAGAATTATTATACTCCCTTACTCTTTCAGGAGGCCACATACAGTTATTCATTGCCATCTCTTCCAATAGCTCATATGCTGCATCAATTGTTTTTCTCATTAAAGATCCTCCAGCAGCAGCATCAATAGTCCCCCTTGTGGTAGGATTAACTCCATTATAAAATATTTGCATCAACAACTCTCTTGGCAAGTTATGGTGTGGACACATCCTTTGCAATTCTTTGAATCTTTCCCAAGCCTCATATAATGATTCATTATCATTTTGAATAAATGTAGTAATATCCTTTATGATTTTTGCAGTTTTGGCCAATGGAAAATATTTTGATAAAAATGCTTGGGCCAATTGGTCCCAAGTAGTTATAGATCCTCTTGTTAGGGAATTCAACCAAGCTTTTGCTTTATCCTTCAAAGTGAATGGAAAAAGCCTAAGCTTGATTGCATCAGCCGAAACCCCATTTATCTTAAAGGTATCACAAATCTCAAGAAAGTTTGCCAAATGAGCATTTGGATCCTCATTTGCCAAACCATAAAATTGAATACTATTTTGAATCATTTGTAATAATGAAGGCTTAATTTCAAATTGATTGGCATTTACCGTTGGTCTTACCACTCCTTGTTGAGCACCACTCAAAGCAGGTGTGGCAAAGTCCATCAATCATGGTGGATTTTCTTCAGCCATGATAATTGATCTCCTATTTTTCTTCTTCTTTTTATTTGACTTCCGGTTACTTGACAAGAATCTTTCAATTTCAGGATTTAAAGGCTCAAGCTCTTCTAAAGAACTCCTTGTACTAGGCATGAACTTCTAAAATCCTGTAAAAACAAAACACAAAATTAATTTAAACAAATAAACAAATTAAAACAAAAGAAAATATTGTAATCCAAAATCATAAATCAATTTTTATAATGGAAAAACAACCGTTCCTCGGCAACGGCGCCAAAAACTTGTTGAGCATTTTCTATAGATGCTAATTATACCGCAAGTATACGGTGTACCGCAATAGTACTTAAGATTGTCGATCCCACGAGGAACGTTTTTACACACTATTACTAATTGATTTTAATCTTGTTTACAATGATAATAAATTTGATGGTTGAATTAGAACTACTTAATTTAAACCTAATTTATGTTTATCAGAAGAAGATAAATAGTATATGAATGAAGAACTAAACATAATGAATTTGATCCATCATTTTGATTTACATTTATTCATCTTTCATGCAAGCCAAGTTAGAATAAATTTTTAACTCACTCTCTCGATATGAATTAAAATGCCTAAAACATACAATTAAAATTCTAACTCACAATTTTTATTAATGAATTAGAGGTTTCTAATTACATATTTTAAGAATAGACACTAACCTATAGCAATTATCTCAATATACCAATCTCTTAAATATATCTTAATAATGAAATTCAATTAGATTTCAGATAAAGCAAACTCTCGAATTACTTTAACTTATACAAATCAAGCAAAAGATACTAATAGAAAATCTGCAATGAAAGACTATGAAAGTAGATGAAAATAGAAAGAATAAAAACATGCAAATTCATTAAAATGATATTTATAGAAATATTGGAGAAGAATTAAAAATAAAAGAATAAGATAGAAGCCTTTCAACCCTTTTGTCAATCTCTTGAAACAGATTTTCTTCTCCTTGATCTTCTTCTTCAATACATAAAAACTAAATAGAAATTTAACTAAGAAATATCTGTCTTGCAAAATACAGAAAAATTACTTAACTAAAAAATTCATCCTTTCAAAATTACAATTAAACTACATATTTATAGATATTAATCTAAGAATTGTGTCCCTTGAGAATGGTTACAAAGTTTGGTGAAAGAAGACAACTTTTCATATGAGTTTTGGCTCAAAACTGCCCCAACGGTCGTCTCTGTCGCGATCGCCACGTTGTCGCGATCGCGACAGAACGCGCTTGCCCATTTTCTTCTTCCCTTCTTTCTTTCTTTCGGTTTTCTCTTCCCTCTCTGTCCAGTCACGGGACGTTACCTCCCATTCCGGCGTGACTTCTCGCGTGTGTGGCATGACTGGCGCTCACGTCTCGCTACCTCTCCCCTTTCTCTTCTCTTTCCTTTCTTTCCTTCCTTTGCTGGCTTCTCGTCACGTCGCGTGACCTTAGCTCACGGCGTGACTCGTCTCTTGCAGCTCCTTCTCTTCTTTTCCTCCTTCCTCTTCTTTCTTCTTAGCACAATCACGTCACGTTACCTCTGGTCACGTCGCGTGACTCCTTGTGTGTGGCGTGACCTGCTCCTTTGCTCTCGTGATCCTCTCCTTCTTTATCTGTTCTTTTCTTCATTTTTTACCTAAAAATAATAGTAAACACACAAACATGCACTCTGATACAAATAATCATAAATTAACACATCACATCAAATTTACACACAATAGCATAATTAATTTACATAAATACATACAAAATAAATACTAAATTATACCTCAATTAATCTCCTATCAGGTATCAAATCACTCGACACCATAAAGGTTTCAGCACTATCCCTTATATGTCCACGTCTATATCAAATTTAGATTCAAATAAAAGATTTCACTCACTACATCACTACATTACACTAATCATATATGTATACACTATACACTATACACTTCATTTATTAGTTTGTTATTCATAACATACACTTAATATTTAATTTCCTACAATCACTACATTTAACATCCGAATGTAACTATATTATAATCACTCTTAATTGTTTCATCTCATTCTTAATTGCATCTGTCTTGCTTTTGGTGCTTTACAGGTTCTCTATAGCCTTATTCATGCTTTAGAATGAAGAATGAGGCATAAAGAACAAATGCAAACAAAATTGGGACTGTTATGAGTCATAACAGTGGTGTCAACTCATGACAGAAGCTTCCTGTCATGAGTCATCACCCTTGTCACGTGTCAGGTGCCGAGTCAGACTCCACTGTCAAATTGTGCAGCATTTTTGAGCTAGTAAATGGCCTTTTTACAAAAATTGACTCTTAAAATTTTGTTCCTCTATGTCTTAGTTTTCTACTAGTAAAATTTCAGGTCATTAGGAGCTATATCCTAGGACTAATGGCTTTAGAAGCACACACTACTCCATTCACCCGGCCAGAGTAGGGACACTTCAGTTTTGGCTAATTTTGAGGCACTTACAGCCAAAACTAGATTATGGTCATTTCTAAGACATTTGTAGGTATGGAAGTCATGGTTTAAATTCCACTATAATCACCTCATTTAGAGTTCTTTAGGCCGAGATATATCCAAAACACAGAGACGAGGTCAAGTGAATTCTAAGACATAATTTTGATACTCTAACACCTCATGTCACTAACATTCATTTTTATGCAAAATACACACAAATCATCATTCCAATAATTCTTCCACATCCAAATCACACATAAAATCTATTCAATTCATTATAAGCGCATATATAAGAATTCAAAGGTTCCCAAACCTGTTTTGTACTCAAACTCTTTCTATATGCCTCCTTTGCTCTCATCATTTCATTTCCCTTGCTTAATCCAATTCCCTTAGCTATATACATCAAAAATCTAACATCAAAACCATTTTCAACCATCATCAATTCAGAAATTTGCTCGAGAAACAAAGAACAAAGAGATACAACTATACAAAACTTACCCCTTTTAGCTTAATTCTTGCACTTGCCATCTATGGTGCCCTTTTGAAAAGCTTAAGCATGGAGGAAAAAGGAGAATTTTTAAGATGATTTTGGGAAAGAAATTTACTGCCTTTCTCACATCTTCCCCCTTCCATTTGGCCGGCCAACTTTAGCCTTAAATATGGCCATTCAATTCATGGTTATCATGAATTCAACATGTCAAGCTTCCATTGGTTCTTACTTGATTTTTATGGCAATATTCCAATTTGATCCTTCAATTATTATATCCTCATTAATGTAACATTTAAATACTTCTTTCTTACACATTAGCATACAATTCTTTTTAATTGTTTCATTTAAATCCATAAATATCAATTTACCAAAGTACCCTCAACAGCAGCTGATAGATATATAATAGCTAAATGTAGAACAACAGAAATATAGAGCATAGCATTAAAGAGAAAAAGGGGTAAATAAATTGACACATCGATTTATAGAGGTTTGGCCACTGCTTAAATCATCTTTTTAAGACAACCCATCTTGAAAGTTTCTCTATTTCTAGTGTCACTTTATTTATCGGGCAAGAGTCAAAAGTCGGTTATAATAGATCTATCCAAGTTTTTTTTTTCAAGTGCAAAACTCTAAAACTCTTAACCATTTTTCACAAAGTAAAAGGATCCAAACACTTGATCTTTTTTCCAAATAAAAGATCTAAACACTTGCTAGTTTTTTTTCTTTAGGTCCTAACAACCTAACCTTACATTATCTCACATGGTTTATATGATAACCTCACTAAAATCATTACAGTAAAAATTATAATCATTTTAAGGATATATGATCATGAAAGTTCATGATGGAATGAAACTTACAATAATAAAATGTTGAAAGGTAAATGTGTTTTGTCACATGTTTTAACACTTAAACAAAATATGTTTTTATGGTTCAAATAAATTAATTGTTATGTGTGAAGAAATTTTCAAAGATGTCTTTTAAGAATAAGAAATTTGAATTTTGTTTCATTTGATAAATCCCAACTGCCAGAAAATTATTTAGAAATTTCTTTATTTTGCAAAGATGTGTTTATATGGAAAGTTTAGAAAAGAATTAAATTAAATTGATAAGATATGATTTTAGAAAATCTTCTAATGTAATGAATGAGTTATATGTCAGTGTGTGAATCCTCACAAAATGATTTTACATTTGTTTTGTAAAGAATCTTTATCTTCAAAATCTTCATAGAACACCAAGTTTGATTCTAACTTTAAAGTAAAATACGTTTGGTTTATTCTGATCTATATAGAGCATCTGTCATTAGTTTTTTATGAATTGGACCAGAAAATATAAAATTTAAAAAACTTAAAATTAATTGGTCTTATAACGTTTTATTATTCATCAAAATTTAAGATTCGGTGTTAGAATTTTGAGCCAACATTCTCTCCCCTTTTAATGATGACAAAATATTTATCAACTCAGTTTTGCTATGTTACAACTCCCCCTGAATATACGATTTAAAACATAAGAAGCATCAAATATAAGATTTGGAGTAAACACACATCTATCAAATATCAATTTTTTAAAACAACCAACTCTTGCTTATGATGAAAAAAGATTTTCATGCATTTCTCACCCAAAAATATTAACATTTAGCATCAAAAATCACATTAAATTCATTATTTTGATGCATTTTTCCCTTGAGAAAATAATTAACACTTAATGACAAAACTAACATCAAATTCCTTTCCCCCCTTTTCTTCATCAACAAAATGTGAAAGAATAAAGCCATTAAAAAATCAACTTACAAATAGAGTTAAACAAACCATAACATATAATAATCAGCCTAATCATAAGCAAGATATCCAGAAATAGTAAAACATCCAACCAAACATATCCAAAATATCAAAGATATTCAACCAAGCCAGCCTAACATATAGGCACAAAATAAAATATATTGTACCTAAATATCATGTAAAAAAAAAGAAAACATGCAACATGCATCAATAACTCAATGTCTTTAGGGCTAGTACTGCTACCAATCTGTCCAGACTTAGGTGTGGGTTTGAATTTGTACTTGGTAATCAACCTCATTAGCTTCCTCAATCTATGTGCGGATAAAGTTGAAAATGGTTCATGGGTGGGTGAAGGTGGAGGTGAAATAATTTCCTATTTAGAAATGGCTTTAGGACTATATTTTGAAGCAACATACATCTCCTCAGTCCATTTAGTAAATTGTCCCAAGGTAAAGTTCAGATCCCTTAGGATAATCCATAACTTAAGCCAAGAAAGTAACTTAGGTTTGCAGTTCACTTGCTGTTCTATCACTTATGGAGCTTTACGTTTATGTTCTTAATTGGTGATCTATTCTGGTTCCTTAGAGTCATATTTCTCCTCCATGCTTTCAGTAACTTTTTCACCTGCATCCTGAAATTTCTCATCACTTTATACTTTATCTTCTTCCTTTACAACTAAATTCTCTTCTCTTAAGATTTCTGTAGATGACTTCTCCTTGTCAATACTAGGATCTTCATCAACTAAAGCAGGTTTCTTATTTCTTTCTTTGATCACCAAAGGCTTTAGGATTTTCCACCAATTTTTAGATTAATTTTCTAAGAGACAAAGCAACCTTAGCTTTCTTGCCTTTCTTCTGTTCTGAATCCTCAATCAAGGACTTGTAGTCTAATATTAGACATCTTATAAAAATCTTTACCAATTATCAACTTATCACTAAAGAGTTCACCTTCGCGTCTTTAAGATGCAAATTTCAATAATTAAATGCAAAAGAAAAAATCATGGTAAATGCATATCTTTCATTTTGTGAATAACAGATGAGGAAGATTTATAGGGAAATGTCTATATATGTGCCATATGGTTCCTAAGTCAATATTAGTGACATTATCGGTACTTCTAGCTCTAGGCACTAAAATTTTAACCGCAAACCTGTTTAAAATTCAAAGTTCTAATTTCATGGTGGTTGAAAGTGGTGCCTTATCCTTTCTTTCATACAAATCCATATCAATTATTTCTTTTAAAAATTCAATCTTATTAAATCCACCTATCTCATGCAACTTGGTGCTCTTGGTCATCTTAAATCCTTCATTTCTCTAGTTAAAAATTATAGCAAGACTTTTAGGCATTAAGATCTTATAATTATCCCTAATTTTCATAGCAAAAGATTCATTACCAAGCATCTACCTAATTGAATAGAACTCCTTTAAAATAAAAGGATATATCTCATACTCAAAAACTAAAATACCTTTCTATTTAAGTCTTTCGAGCCAACCTACCACTTGCATTTTTGTCACTATCAATTCCTCCCAATCAATAAATTTAGGAATTAAGATATCCCTAATTTCTTTCACTTTTAGAGTTGATGCTTGCTTTTAATTTTTCACAATTGATGTGCCTTTGGATTTAAAAGACTTTAATTCAGTTGAGTTGTTGGGTTTTTTGGTTAAAGGAGTTTTCACTCTAGCCATGGCGGTTTTCTCAATTTTGAGAGAATGTATAAGTATGAGATGCAAAGAGTAAAAATAATGACTCTTGAGAAACCTTTATGCAAAAACCAATGCTTTTATTGAGTAATTGAAAAGTTTTCCTTCTCAAAAAATCAAAAGGAGAAGTTTACTTACGAAAAAAAGTGAGAAGAGATTTTATTAAAATAGAAGTTTTGAAAAAATTACTTTTTAATATCCACAAAGTATGTGCTAAAAATTAGAAATAAAATATGCATTAATGAATAACACTTTTGGAAGTGTCGGATATGCAAAAAATATTAAATTAGAGCATGACACAAATGTAGAACACGAAATACAAATAGATCATATAATGTAGAGCACGACATACTTATATGTGACGCACCGGAACCCGCTTATGTTTTTCGGAGGCCCGCTTTTAGGGTCCGAGAGGGTTCGCGTCTAGATCTTGGGTAGCATGAGATATTTTGGAATCCCTTCCCAATAGAACATTGGGGAAGTTCATCTAATCTCATGAAACATTTAGGCACCTTTGAGGTATTTTGGAGTCGCCACCCAATTTATAAAAAATTGAGAAAGTTTGTCTAACCTGAGAGGTCTAAACCAGAGAGTGGTTCGAAACTTTACTCTTATTGACGCCTTGGTTAAATTATAAGTGAGCTTTTGACAGTTAATTTTCCATCCCTTTTCTCATACGTCATGCAATTAATTTAAGTGTACATTCAAGCAAAGAGGAAAGCGGTAAAAAGAAATAAATAGAAATAAAAATAAAAATAAATTACAATATGAAATTGGGACAAACTACAATCCCCCAAAACAGAAAATTAAAATGAATAAATAAATGACAAAATCAAATAAATAAATTATACATAAATCGAGATATTTATTCGGGGTAGGAACATTGGTTCCTTCATGCACACTTAAAAATTAGAGAATTATTTTTAGACATTTATTGAGAAAACCGGGATGAGTAATCCCATTTTATGAAAATTAATTGTTCTTTTGAAAGTGATATTTTATTTGCTGAAACTAGAACATTGGTCCTATTTTATTAGAAAAATCTAATTTATTAATAAATATATTTTTGTAATTTTTAATTAAACGTGCATAAAATAAATAATTTTATTACTAATTACATAACAAATAAATTAAAAAATAAATAAAGGAAAAATAATAAATACAATGAAAATAATAAATCCGCTGGATGTCCTTCTTTGATCTCAAGTGCGCTAAAACATAAAAAGACAAGTATTGAAACCAAAAAATAAATACAAATAAAATTAATATTAGTAATCAAATCAAGAAAATCAATTAAACACATAAAATAGTAAATAATAAATTAAAATAAATAAAAAATGCACTATGGATGACAAATAAATTAAATAACATAATGAAACAAATAAATTAACAAATTAACACAAATGAAAATAATAACAACAACAACAACAACTAAATAAATAAATAAATAACAAAAGAAAAGAAAAGATGAAAAATAAAGTAAATGAATAAATGAATAAAAAACGAAATAAAAAAAATTAAATTTATGACGAATATCACATAAAATAAATAAAAACACAATAAATCTAAAGATCTACATGTTGATTAAATGATTGTGAATAATTAAGTAAAATAAAAGAAATATAGAATCTAGTCCAGAATATTTAGCCTTAGAATTCTGATTCGATGAAAGAAGGAAAATAGCTAATTTTCTTGTCTAGATTAGCAAAATAGGATTAGAAGAATAAAAATTAAACTTTTTCTTTAAAAGGAAAAATTGCAAAAAAATTGTTCAAAGAAAAAATATGGAAAAAAATTTAGATTTCAAAAATAAAAAATTATTTTATTTGTCTCAAAAATAATTTTTGATAGAGAAAATTCCCTTAAAATTTCTTTGGAGAAGTTTTATTGTAAAAGAAAATCACCAAGAAAATTGCTTCGTTCTTTTCCTCACTTTTGGAGAAATTCTATTGAAGAGAAATCCTCCCAAAAAATTCAGATTTTTTGGTCTCTCTTGAAGAGGAAAAAAGAATAAAAATTGTAAAACTCAAGAAAAGAAAAGAAAATTTTCCCAAAAAAAATCCTCCTAAAAAATCTCATGAGTTTTCCTATTTATATCATCAAAAAAGGGAAAACCTAATTAATTAGGGAAAGAATCACTAATTAAATCAAAATATTCCTTATTAAAATTTTTAAAAACGAAAAATCCTTTAAAATCCCAAAAAAAGGGTCAAAAAATAATTTTGGGCCAAAAAAATCACGTTACGGAAAAATGGGTTTATGTTAGCTGTGGGGCGACCGACGAGCATGCCTAGTGAGGGACGCCTGTCGGGCGTGTGTGGGCTACGCACTGCGAGGAGAAGGCGATGCCCGCCACGCTACTTTCGGCGCACTGCGAGCAGGCGAGTGACGCCCGCTTGCACGCACATCCGATTTTTTTTTTATAAAAAAAAGATAAATTTGACGCGAACACCATTACTTTCAATCCTTTTTTTAATTTTTTATTTTTAAAAAATATATTTTTTATTTATTTTTAAAAAACAATTTTGACAAGAAAACTATTACTTTCAACTTTGATTTTGCTTGTAAACAGGCACTTAGTTTCATCATTGGTTAACCCTGATCTAGGCTGTCTCGGGACCCGGTGCCTACACTATAGAATACAGAAAAAATTTAGAGCACAGTGGCTATGTAGAATAGAGAAATTGTAAATCATGTTATGATATATCGGTTATGAAATTAAACATAAGATTAATTAAAAATATTAGAGAAAATAGGATGTCAATAAGTTGGTTTTCTGTTGGGATGAAGTTCAATGCAATATCCCCTCTTTGAACATATAATCTTTATGAAATGATTTATGATATCAATGTGTCTAGTTCTTGCATGCATCACAGGATCTTTAGTAAGATTTATTGTGCTCGAGTTGTCACAATAAATTGGTAGCTCCTTGAAATCGAACTCGTAATCAACTAGTTGTTGTTTGATCCATAATATCTGTGCAGTACAACTTCTAACAACTATATCCTCAGTTTCTGTAGTTGATAGAACAATAGAATGTTGTTTCCTACTACACCAAACATGTTCCAAATATGCCATTTCTTTCAATTCTACTACCTGCATAGTCCGCATTTAAAAACCCAACAAGATCAAAACTAGAATAGTTAAAGTACCACAAACCGATATCTTGGGTTCCCAATAAATACCTCAAGATATGTTTGACTGCTGATAGATGATATTCCTTCTGATTTGACTGAAATCGAGCACAAAGAAAAACACTAAAGTGTATATCAGGTCGACTTGCTATCAAATAGAGTAACGAACCAATCATTCTCCTATAAAGCTTTTAATCCACACTTTCACCTTTCTCATCAAGATCAAGTTTGATTGATGGACTCATGGGTGTGCTAACAACTTTGGCTTCCATTATTTTAAATTTCTTTAACAGCTCCTTTGTGTGCTTGACTTGATTAATAAGGACCTCCTCCTTGTTTTGATTCATTTGTAGTACTAAAAAGAAAGCTAGTTCTCCCATCGTACTCATCTCAAATTATTTTTTAAATGAATTTTGAAAAGCCTTGCATATAGAGATGTTAGTAGCTCCCAACACAATATCATCCACATAAATTTGCATAAGCATAATATGAGTTCCTTTATGCTTTATAAACAAAGTGTTATCAACTCTTCCCCCTGAAAATAATGTTCTATTAGAAAACTCGAAAGCTTTTAATACCATGCTCAATCAGCCTATTTTAAACCATATAAAGCTTTTGTTAATTTGAAAACATGATTTGAATGTTCTGAATTTTCAAAATCAAGTAATTGTGCAACATAATCTTCTTCATTTAAATATCTATAGCTTGATTTTCTTAAAATATGCAAATGCACACAAAATACAAATAGCTTATAATGTGCAATCAGTGTAAATATTTCATCAAAATCAATACCTTATTCTTGATTGTAGTCTTGAGTCACAAGCTCGCTTTATTTCTTGTTACATTAGATCTGTGACGCACGTCGGACCCGACCTATTCCCAAAAATGCGCCTTTAGGGCCCGAGAGGGTTCGCGTCTTTTGATTTTAGGCAATCATGAGATATTTTGGACACTTCCTTCCAATAGAACACTGAAAAGATCATCTAATCTCATGAAACTTTTAGGCACCTTTGAAGTATTTTGGAGTCACCACCCAATTTACAAGAAATTGAAAAAATTCGTCTAATCTCGGGGGTCTAAACTAGAGAAAGATTCAGAACTTTACTCTTATTAATACCTTGGTTAATTATAACTAGGTTTTTAATTTTAAATTTATATCTTTCTTCTCATACGGTCATGCATTAAAAAAATAAAGCGTAAATCAAGCACAAAAAAAAAGCAGTAAAAAAAGCGATAAAATAAAGTAAGCCACAAAAAATAACAGAAAGATAAAATTGAGACAAAATAGAATCCCCCAAATAAAAAAGGTATTAAAATTTGGGACAAAAGTACAATCCCCAAAATAAAATCAAGCAAAACATAAATAAATAAATAAATAAATCAAATGAATAAATAAACATTCATAAATCGGGACATTATTTAGGATAGAAACATTTGCTCCTTCATTTTTATTTAGAAAATCGAATAGTCATTTTTTTAGTATTTATCGATAAAATCGGGATGAGTGATCTCATTTTGAGCAAGTTAACTCTTCTTTTTAAAAGTGAGTTTTTATGTGTTGAAATTAGGACATTGGTTACATTTTATTAAAACAAAGATCCCAATTTATTAATATAAAACTTTTTAAGTGATTTTTTTTAATTAACGTGCATAAAAATAAATAAAATTTATTACATATTACATAATAAAAACAAATAACATCAAAATAATGAAAAATAATAAAAATAGTAAGACATGACAAATCCCACCAAAGTGGTGTCTTCAAGTTTCCATGGGCTCCCTTTTGCCATTGAAAAAGCTCACACATAAAAAAATAAGTATTGAAATAAAAAAAAACACAAATAAAATTGATGTTAGTAATAAAAATAAATTTAAACCTATAACATATGAAAATAAATTAAAATAAATAAAATAAAATGCATTATAAGTGACAAAATAATTAAATGACATAATAAAATAAGTAACTTAACATATTAACATACATAAAAATATACATGATAATAATAATAATAATAATAATAATAATAACATTAATAACAAATAATAATATTAATAGTAAACAATAATAATAATAATAATAATAATAATAATAATAATAATAATAATAATAATAATAATAATAATAAAAAGAAGAAGAAGATGAACAATCAAGTAAGAAAAAAGAAATAAAATAAATAAAATATATCAAAATATATTAAATCTATGAACAAATTACACCAAAAATAAAAACAATAATAGATCTAAAAATCTACATTGTGGCTAATTAATCATAAATAAATAAAATAATAATAAAAAATGAAATCAAGCCTAGAATATTTACTCTCAGATTTTGATTTGATAAGTGAAGATAGATGATCAATTTCCTTCTCTTGATTTTGCAAAAAAATAAGATTAGAAAAAATAAAATATAGAATAAATTTTTTATCTTAAAAATAAATAATTAATTTTTTAGTCTCAAGTAAAAATTGTTAAAAAACAAGATGAAAATTCTCAAGAACAAAGACTTGTTCTCTTTGTCTTAAGAATCAACTTAGAAAATCAAATTAAAATATTTGAAAATTTTGTTCTTGAAGAAGAAGAAAAATTTTCTTAAGAAAAATCCCCCCTTTTTTCCTCTCAAAAAAACCCATTTTATACCCTAAAAAAATCAGATTTAATGAAGAAATGAAATTAATTTAATTCCCATTAAACAAATAAAAATTGAAGAATTTCAAAAGTTTAGAGAAAAAATGATTTTAAAATTAAATTCTACTAAAAAATGAGAAAAATCCATAAATTGGCTAAAAAACACCCAAAAGGGCTGCTGGGGGCACACTGGGCGCGGAGAGGCGCCCAGGAACGTGGAGAGGGCACACGCCTGCTGTGCGCAGGCGACAGCGATGCCTTGTGCTCGGGAAAGCAACGCCCGCACGCGGCCAGCGCTGCGTGAGCCATGTGGGCGAGCTCATTGCCTGGGCGCGCTGGGCGCTGTCACACTTGCCGACACCCAAATATTTTTTTAAATAATTATGACAAAAATACTGTCCTTTCAAAACACCCCTTTTTATTTTAAAATATTTAAAATACATTTTAAAATATTTTTATTTATTATTTTTTTCTCAAAAGCAAACTTGACAAGGAAACTATCACTTTTAACTTTCTTTTTGCCTATAAATAGGCATCTGATTTCATCATTGGATAACCCTGATTTGGGCTGCCTCGAGACCCGGTGTTTACAATTACCCCCAATTTTGGAGAGGCTAGTGCATGGGTGCTTAGGTGAGCCAAAATTCAGAGAAAGGAAAGAGACATGTACCTGAGACTGCCTCCTTCCAGCTGATCCCAGGAGAACAGTGTTGTGATTTGAAAGTTATCCATTTGGATCGCACCGAGTCGCTGACAAGACTATGAGTGCGGTTATTCCAGAATATCATCGAGCCATTAAATAGACTACAAAGTGATTGCACCGAGTCACTGACAAGACTATAAAGTGCAGGTGTTGAAAATTACCGAGCCGTTAAATAGACTACAAAGTGATTGCACCGAGTCGTTGACAAGACTACAAAGTGCAGGTTTTGAATATCACCGAGCCGTTAAATAGACTACAGAGTGATTGCACCGAGCCGTTAAATAGACTACAAAGTGCAGGTGCTGAATATCACCGAACCATTAAATAGACTACAAAGTGATTACACCGAGCCGTTAAATAGACTTCAAAGTGCAGGGATCATCCTCAGATGGTGATGCACCGAGTCTGCTCTAGAGTTATAAAGCGCAGGACATAGAGATTTGCTTTTAAGAGGAATCGAAAAATTGAACTTTAGTAGACTTCATCTTGCTCGGGTGAATGTTAATGTTGAGTTGAAACTGTCCTTGACCGCCTTTTGCGTGTGCGGCCTTCATTTGGACCTTTCCTATAAAGATGTGTGCACAGGAATATATACAAGAGATTGTGCATGCAAGTGTAAATGGTCATATGCAGATGTTTGCTAAAGAATGGTACGAAATGCATGCAAAAATGGATAGACCATGTCCTGAGTGGTTAAGGATCCGTTGAGGATATGGATTGGCCGCTCGCATTGTATGATGCCCCCTGATGATCTACAAATGTCATCTTAGTTTAGGGACTCTGACCCATAAACTCTTCAGAGAGAACCGTCAGGTGTGCATCTTTGCCCCCCGGTCAATGAGCATACGTCTTTTGCTATGAGACGTACTGCATTTCGTCCCAGGATTCTAACTCATGTCCTGAATTATGCATTATCAGCCTGAAGGGAGATCATCTAAAGCAATAACGCCTTATCGCTCCAAGCATTGAAATCATTTTTTTAAAGGTAGTGCGTCCCTTGTGAATGTTCACACTAGCTTGTTTTTATGGGAGGTGCGTCCCTTTAGGGATTTTCACATAACTGTTTGCCTAATTTTTGCCTGGAATAGATCCAACCCAGTTCAGCGGCTTTTATTCATTTCATTTTTTTATAGGGCAGACTGCCTATTTCCAGCTTTTCACCCTGCCCTTCGGCCTAACTTTTGCTTAGAGAGCTAGTCACGGTTTTTATCTCTAATGGTCTTTTTTCTCTTGTCCTTCAGTTGGGGCTATAAGAAAAAGCTGAAGCTACTATCAGGGTCATCTCTTAGGGCAATCAGTAGTTATCCGTTGAGGCATTTCCTTCCCTGACAACGGTTATATTCGTTTTCATCTCTCAACGAAGGTGCTACTAGATTGAGTGAGACAGCAGATGAGGATATCAACTTCATGTACACCTGGTTCCTCCCTCGTGCTGTGACTCTGGATGGTTCTTTAGGATGTGTGCTGTTGTGTGGGATTCGTGAGGCTACCTTCTACATTACCGCCCGCTGTGTTTGACAGTTCAGAGGGATTCAAGATGTTGTAAGGCATCCTCTATCCTTTCAAGGTGGTCCTTCATCTTTGACTTTACCTCCAGGTACCATATCATTCGGACATAGCTGTTTACAAAGACTATTATATCACTGATCGGAGATTGCCCCTTTGCTTCTACAAGTGCATACAAAATGTGGGGGCATAGGCATGCGGTTGATAATAAAAACCTAGACATCTGGCTAGTGAAAGCAGTAGCATAGCATAGTTATTTAGATTAGATGCATTCAATAGTGAACGATGTTTCTCTTTTTATAAAAGAACTAGAAAATAATGAACACGTGAGTTGAATTGCCTTTGTTTTCTATCTTTCTACAAAATTGTGTACATTTTAGTATAATTTCTCTACACATGATCACTATACAACATAGGTTCAAAATGTAAAATCACATTTTATCTCAAAATGGATCTTGAAAGCTTCAAAGCTCCTATTTTCAATCAGCCCTCTAGGGTTTTTTTTATTGAACATTATCTTTCAAGCCTCTAATTTTTGCCTAGGATGCCTTTTTTCGGTTTTCATCCTGATGAGGCGCCCATTTTTAGCAAGGCCACCTTTTTTTATGTTTGCAACCCGCGGGGCATTTATTCTCTTCTTTTGATTTTTAGCCATGGAACTTCTTGCGCCTATCGATACTGATTAGTTCTTCAAACTTTTTTCCATCACTGTCTGCTGGAATCGCTGCTCCCTTAGACAATAGCTTTTTTAGAACAAATGGGCTTCCCTATGTTAGCCTGAATTTATCTCGTATACTCGAAACATCTGGTCTCATTTGCCTGGCGACTAAATCTCTCTCTTTCAGCGAGGGCTTTCTAACTTTCTTTCCAAATGATCGAGCAAGTCTTTTCTGATAGATCCAGTGGTGATAATAAGCCTGTGACCTGTTCTTGTCTAACGTGTTCGACTGCAATAATTGCTGTTATGCCCAATTAGTTTTCAAAATTTGGGCTTCCATGACTACCCCTAATGGCTTGAGCTCCACTTCAACAGGCAACATTGTTCCCATCCTGTACACCAAGGAATATGTCACATCCCGTTCTCCCCCTAGTAGTTTGAGCCATGTTTGCATATGTGTTTCTGAGTGTCTTGGTATGTTTTAATGGCATTTTGGATAATATGTATGTTTTGTGGGCTTTATTAGAGTGTGGGTGCATGTATGTTATTAGGATGTAAGTATGTGGGTCTTGTTAGTGAGTATATGCTCACAAGGGAGTAGTGTGTGCATTAGTGAGGGTTGGTCTTATGTGTAGTATCTTGCATGGGAGTAGGGTGTGAATTATCAAAACCCACCAATCTCAAGGTGACATGTGGCAAGGGAAATTAAGAAGGGGTATATAAAGAGAGGAGAGAGAAAGAGAGGACATAATTTTGCCTTAGCTTTCCTGTTCTCTTCCTCCTTCCCTCTTTTGCTTCTTCTTACTTCCTCTTCCCCTTTCTACACCTTGATTCCTTCATTTTTTGGTTAATTTGTTGGTGGATCTTGGTAATTCTCAAGAGCTTTATTGGTAAGTTAGTGGCATTGCTCTTCATCTTCATCTTCTCTTTTGATTTGATTGCATGTGTTCTTAGCTTAGGATTTTTGTGTATTGTATGGTTCTTGGGCTTTTCGGGTTTAGAAGCGCCTACTCGAGATCCCAATGGGAAAGAGAAGGCGAGTGGGAGTGGAGCTTGCCACTAGGAGCATAGGAATTTTAGGTTTGGAATTTATTTGAATTTGTACATTTTTGTGATTTGGTATGTTGATTGATATTTTTGGAAATTTGAGGTTTGATGATGTTAATAGTAGTGTAAATATTATGGGTTTTGGTTTGATTTAAGTTGTGATGCATGAATGATGAATTATTGAGCAAATTTTGATGTTTGATGAACTTTGCTGAAATTTCTAGGTTTGTTATTTTTTGAGAAGTTGATTGTGTTAATCCATGATTTTGATGTGCTAATTGTTGATTTAATTTGTGTTTTATGTTGTTTATGATGATGGGAAGGTCAATTTGAGGTAAGATGAAGTTTGGGTTGATTGGTGTTTAAGATTGGAGGTTTGGGTATTTTGAAAGTGTGAAATTCTGCAGAAAATCGCATAAGAGCTGGAAATCACGACTCTGTTGTGAGCATGACACTATCGCGAGGTCGCGACAGAGCTCAGGGTTCAGCCCTTGCTCATGGCTGAGTAGATTTGCGTGTCGAGCGAATTTGGGCTGCCGAGCCGACCGCAGCGAGAACTCACTGTCTCTAGCGCGATGGAGCGCTCGGCTGCCAAGCGGATCTGGCCAATCCCCTGTCATGAGCGCGCGCCTACGTGCGAGCACGATAGCTTTTTTTGGCCGCTCACTGTCGCGGGATGTGCTTATGTCCCCTGTCGCGAGTGCGCACCTCCGCATGAGCGCGATAGCGTTGGTTGGCCGCTCACTGTCGCGAGCGTGATAGTAAGATATGTTTCCATCTCCACGTGAGCACGAAGACTGCCACAATCGCGACCTTGGGCCATTTTGGCCTCTGTCGTGAGCGCGACACCCCTGGTTTCAAATTGAGTTATCTTTTGTGATTTTCGATGTTTAATTTCCGAACTTGTGATGCTTTTAAGTTTATACTTGGACTATTTTATGAAGTATATGAATATAATTGGATGTATTATGCATGGATAATTTTATGAATTATATGAATGTGATATGATGGATTATGCATGACCTACTAAAGTCAAATAAGTAGAAAGTTAGGCATGCCTAATAGAGTTCAGTAGCTGCAGCGCTCAGTTCTGTTCTGGACCCTGATCAGGTCGTTGTTTAGTTCCTCGCAAACTTCAATGTGTTTGGATCTTATTTAAGATCCCCTCCGTAAAATGTTTTGAAATGAGAAAATTGTGATATTGCTTTTCGATTCGTACCTATAAGGTACTGCCATGCGTTCACTCGTTATCCACTACTGTGAGTCAGCAGGTGTTGTGATTTGTTCTGTTATGCTTATGAGAATGTGAATCCGAATGATTATGATTATAAGTATGTGAACCTGAATGACTCTATTTATGAGCATATGAATCAGTTGGCATATGAATGTGATTATGAACCTTTGAATGCTTACGAATGTGATTCATTTATGATTTTTTCATATGATTGTCAGCTTATGCCATTATGAATGTGTTTTGCCTCGACGACCATTGTGAATGGCCGTCCGTATTATTATTATTATTTGTTTTGCCACTAAGCGTTATCGCTTAGCATGGGTGTTTCATTCGTGCAGGTGCGAAAGGTGTATAGCTTTTGGGAGAGTCGCTGCCAGTCAAGCCAACACAGTGGGATTGATGATAGGACTTAGCTTCTTTTTGTATTATGATTCTTTTATAATAGTGAACTCTCTTTTTATTTAGTCTTTTGTTCAGCTTTCGCTTTGTAACTCCGAAAGGATGTAATTATTTTGGTATTATCAAAACAGTTATGTAATGAATATTATTGCATTTATAAATGAATGATCAGTTGGTTTCAAAGTTTTTAATTTTCGCTATTTATATGTACGTTTATAGTATGTGGATGAATGTTATTGTACCGTTTTGTTTGGTGACACCCCTACTCATACGGGATCTCACTCCATTGCGGATGGGATCCCCTATGGGAAAGGGGTGTTATAGAATAAGGCATTGGCTCTCATAGAGGTTCTGATGGTGGCTCTATAGCCCCAAAGTGCCAAAGGTAATTTATCTGCCAGTAGTTTTGAACCATTTTGGCCAAAATATTTTTGACGTTCTTGTTGGCCGCCTCAATTGTCCATTGGCTTGAGGGCAATATGAAGAGGATCTATGATACTCACTGCCATACTTCTAAAGCACCTTCTTAGTTTCAGCCATAAATTGCCCCCCCCCCCCCCCCGGTCCTCGGACACAATGTCATGCGGGAGACCACATCGACATATCAGATTCCTCTTGATGAACTTCTCTCGATGAACTTGTCCATATCCCGAGCGTCGACTTTCTTGAAGGACTCGGCTTCTACCCACTTGGTGAAGTAGGCGATAGCAACTATGATGAACTTATGTCTGTTAGGGGCCGTAGGGCGCACTTCCCCTGTGATCTCTATTCCCCAAGCTCGAGCAATCCATATCCATTGTAAGTCCATAGAGTCCTTGTCTCATGATCCTTTTCGCCAGTATTTCATCTTCCATATGGGCAGATTCCAGCATGAACTTCTTCCATGACCTTCTTAGCTTCTTTCTCGTCCACACATCTTAACTTTGCGAATCAGTCTTTTGGTCATTTACGATAGCCAAGAAGAAGGGAAAAGTACGGGTATGTGTAGATCAACGGGATTTGAACAAAGCTTGCCCCAAAGATGACTCTCCTTTACCCCATGTCAACAGTTTTCGGCCATATCTACACATCAATTCTTTTCTTTTGTATACATTTTTTTTTTGTTTTTTTTGTTTTGTTTTTGTTTTGTTTTTAGATTAACTTTGTTCAAATCCTAGTAGTTCACACATACATGCACTTCTCTTCTTAACTATTGGGGACAACATTGACCAAGCCAGTCAGGCGTTGCACTTTGATAAGAAATTTGGCCCCATTTCTGCTTGTGGATCTCTCCTTTTAACCTTTTTCTGCCCCTTCTAACCTTAGTCTTCTCAATTTCTGCTTGATTGGTCTATGATCGTTATATGACACCATAGTGTGTTCGGTGACTCCACAATCATCTCTCAGCATGTCTTTATAGGTCCAGGCAAAGACTTTTTCACACTTTTTTTTTATTCTCTCAAATTTTAATCTCTCCTCAGGAGTTATATCGGATGCTATCAAGATTTTATTTGGGTTTTCCAAAGTTTCGAGATTATATGAAATGGCATCAATTGAATCAGTGTCAAATATGAATGAGTCATGATTATGCATAGTGAAATCACGAGAAATATCACACAAATAAGTAAAAACCATTCATTTCATTTAATAAAAGCTAGAACTTAAAAATGTCAATATCAAATAGTTCCAGAACGAAAAGAACATCTAAATAGCTATCTTCTTCCTGCTTTCACTAGCACAGATGTTTTAGCCAATGGTTCATTATCATCCTTAGGAATCGTCTTCTTTTCCCACTTAGGCATTTAATCTATCTTATTCTTTATTTTTTTTCCTTTCTAGGTCAGAGATCTGTTTGGAATCAATCAAATCTTGAATAGCATGTCTCAAGGTCTTATAATTATCTGTGGTATGCCCAGTGTGCTGGTGGAAGACACAATACTGATCCTTATAATTGGGCTGTCCCTAATTTCTGGCAGGCTTAGCAGATAGTGGCTATAGCTTACCTTCCTTTATTAACTTCCTAAAAACCCAAGACAAGGATCTGCCCAAATTAGAATAATGCCTTTAATTCATTTTCATGGTTGGTGCTTCTGCCCTCTTAACATTGCCCTTATTGTTGTTGTGGATACTTGAACTTTCATTTTTTAGAGCATGCATCCTCACTGGATCTCCACTCTTTTCAGGCATAATGTTATATTCTAGAGCAGGCCTCTTATTTCCTCCTTGCTCAACTAGCGAATCAAGTGGCTCCTTGCCTCCGACCTTAAAAGGAAATGGACGCACTGCAGTCATCAATATACGGGCCTTTCGAACTGTGGTCGATTCAACTTGGTTAAGAGCAGTTATCATAAGCTGGGCTTGAAGAACGAGCGCCATGGAATCCATTCTTTCTTTAACCATGGCCAACAACATCTTTTCAAGCACTTTGAATCTTCCATCTATCTCTTAGGCTATTAGGGCACGAGTCTCTTTAGTATGTTGTGAAGAATTGGCCATTTTTAAATATTTGAATTTCTATTAACTGCCCTTGATCCTGGTCCCAGCCTCAGATAAAAGGTCTTCTAATTAGGTGACCGCCGGAACCCCAAAACTACTTAGGCAAATGGTCTATAATGGCTGAAAAATCAAGGAGTTATAATGATGCATGAATAACATGTAATGCATGATCGTGTTACGCGAATGGTGCTCAACGATTGGAAGATCAAGGAATTATAATGATGGTCCTCAACGATTGGAAGATCAAGGAATTATAATGGCACATGTGATGCATAGAAAATAATTATACACAGGGTGATATGTATATGTGAAATAATATGTACGCAAAAAGATATATACACGAAGGAAACTAATCTTTTATGTCTTTTTATGTTTTTACGTGCATGAATGACACGTAATGCATGAATATGCAATGCAACATCTACAACTACATGCAAGCTAATATATCCTTCCAACCTTTTAACTTCCGCACACAAGGTCAATTGGTCTCTTTCTTAGGTAGGCTTTATCTTAGGGTTAACAGGGAACCCATTGGACACGAATGGTGCACGGTGGACAATCAGCAGCATGACATCTCTTGCCTAATATACATACATATGGATTTTTGACCACCATTATATATTTAAACACTTCAATTAAATTAAGATGAGCCCACCGGGGCATGAAAGCCTTTGATGAAAAATCATTTAATTTAATTGATGTTGTCCAATATATAATGGCCCACATAGCAAGCATGGTTTTACAGTACATTTCACCTAGTGAAAGTATCTATTACCATTACATGAGCTTTAGTCAAAGGTGGTGATACTTTAGGTCTACCCAAGCATGGTCCCTGCCAATAGGTCTAACTCATCATGAGCGTAACGACCGATTGGGTATCTATTTGATATACCATAAGGTACGAGTCTTGGGTTGATGATTATCCCTAACACTTCCCCACATTGAGTGAACGTAGGGTTGTGCCTCAGGAATGCACCGAGATTAAGAAGAGGGACCAAACTAGCATAGTTCTAAGGCTCTAACATATATGCAATACAATTTTTTGAAAAGAGGTAGATTTTTAATTTATAAAAAATCCAATTATATTATTAACCAAGATAGTTTCGGAGCAAAGTCTCTAGGTCCCCAGAGGAGTTGCCACTGTGATGCCTGCCAAAATCGACTTGTTCCCGAAAACTCGCCTTTAGGGCCTGAGAGGGTTCACGTCTTTTGATCTTAGGCAATCATGAGATAATTTGGACACCTCCTTCCAATAAAACACAGAAAAGATCATCTAATTCCATGAAACCTTTAGGTACCTTTGAGATATTTTGGAGTCGCCACCTAATTTACAAGAAATTAGGAAAGTTCATCTAACCTTGGGGGTCTAAACCAAACAAAAAATCAGAACTTTACTCTTATTAATACCTTGGTTAATTATAACTAGGTTTTAAATTTTAAATTTCTATCTCTCTTCTTACACGGTTATGCATTAAAAAAATAAAGCGCAAATCAAGCACGAAAAAAAAGCAGTAAAGAAAGCGGTAAAATAAAGCAAGCCACAAAAAATAAAAGAAAGATAAAAATGGGACAAAATACAATTCCCCAAATAAAAAAGGTATTAAAATTTGGGAGAAAAGTACAATCCCCCAAAATAAAATCAAGCAAAAAATAAATAAATAAATAAATCAAATGAATAAATAAACATTCATAAATCAGGACATTATTTAGGATAGAAACATTAGTTCCTTCATTTTTACTTAGAAAATCAAAGAGTCTTTTTTTTAGTATTTATCGATAAAATCGGGATGAGTGATCATATTTTGAAAAAGTTAACTCTTCTTTTTAAAAGTAAGTTTTTATGGATTGAAACTAGGACATTAGTCCAATTTTATTAGAAAAAAATTTCAATTTATTAATATAAAATTTTTTATTTGATTTTTTAATTAACGTGCATAAAAATAAATAAAATTTATTATATATTACATAATAAAAACAAATAACATCAAAATAATAAAAATACTAAGATATGACAAATCCCACCAAAATGTTGTCTTCAAGTCTCCATGGGCCCCCATTTGCCATTGAAAAAGCTCACATATAAAAAAATAAGTATTGAAATAAAAAAAACAAATAAAATTGATGTTAGTAATAAAAATGAATTTAAACGTATAACATATGAAAATGAATTAAAATAAATAAAATAAAATGTATTGTGAGTGAAAAACTAATTAAATGACATAATAAAATAAGTAACTTAACATATTAACATACATAAAAACATACATGATAATAATAATAATAATAATAACAATAACAAATAATAATATTAATAGTAAACAAGAATAACAATAATAATAACAATATTAGTGATAATAGATGATAATAATAATAATAATAATAATAATAATAATAATAATAACAACAACAACAAATAATAATAATAATAATAATAATAATAATAATAATAATAATAATTATTATTATTATTATTATTATTATTATTATTATTATTATTATTATTATTACTTTTGCTATAATAATAATAATAATAATAATAAAGAAGACGAGCAATCAAGTAAGCAAAAATAAATAAAATATATCAAAATATATTAAATCTATGAACAAAATTACACCAAAAATAAAAATAATAATAGATCTAAAAATTTATCTGGTTGCTAATTAATCATAAACAAATAAAATAATAATAAAAAATAAAATCAAACCCAGAATTTTTACCCTCAGATTTTGATTTGATAAGTGAAGAAAAATGATCAATTTTCTTGTCTTGATTTTGCAAAAAATAAGATTAGAAAAAATAAAATATAGAAGAAAATTTTTATCTTAAGAACAAATAATTAATTTATTTGTTTCAAGCAAAAATTGTTAAAAAAGAAGATGAAAATTCCCAAGAACAAAGACTTGTTCTCATTGTCTCAAGGATTAACTTAGAAAATCAAATTAGAGTATTTGGAGAATTTGTTCTCGAAGAAGAAGAAGAAGAAGAAAAATTTTCTTAAAAAAAACTCCTATTTTTTCTTATCAAAAAATCCATTTTATGCTCCAAAAAAAATCAGATTTAATGAAAAAATTAAATTAATTTAATTTTCATTAAAAACAAAAAGAAAAAATTGAAGAATTTCAAAGGTTTAGTGAAAAAATGATTTTAAAATTAAATTCTACCAAAAATGAGAAAAAATGCCATAAATTGGCTAAAAAATGCCCAAAAGGGCTGCTGGGGGCACACTGACCACGAAGAGGGCGAGCGAGGCCCAGGGTGCGTGCCTGCGCGAGACGCCCTGCGCTGTTGCGAGTGCACTGGGAGCTGCTGCGGGGGCGCCAACGCACGCCGACACCTAATTTTTTTTTAAATAATTATGAAAAAAATACTATATTTTCAAAACACCCCTTTTTATTTTAAAATATTTAAAATACTTTTTAAAATATTTTTATTTATTATTTTGTTTTCAAAAATAAACTTGATAAGGAAACAATCACTTACAACTTTCTTTTTACCTATAAACAGGCATGTGATTTCATCATTGGGTAATTTTGATCTGGGCTATCTCGGGATCCAGTGTCTACACTCATTCATCTAGTTTGTTTCTAAAAATCCATTTTGTGCCAATAATTGAATGATTTTTAAGTTTAGGAATAAGAGACCATACCGTATTTCTTCCAAATTGATTTAGTTCTTCTTGCATAGCAAGAATCCATCTGTTGTCATCTTGAGCTTCCTCAATATTTTTTAGTTCAATTTGAGAAATAAAAGCTTCATTGTCACATAATTCCCTTAGTTGCCTCCTGGCCATCATCTTTGTTGATTGACTACTTAAAAAAGCTTCTTTTGAATTGTTTTTATAACCATCCCATCTATAGGTAGATTAGTGTTCTATTCTGGTTCTGCCTGTTTTACTGCATTTAGCAGTTTTGTTCCATCATCTCTATTTCTTTGATCGGGTTCAAGTTTTGTTTGATCTTGTCTTAAGTTCCTAAATCTGTATTACCCATATAATCATCAAAAACACACCTTTCTTTAGCCTATACACCAATCTTATCAAATTTAACATTAATTAACTCTTTAATTGTGTGTTTTCTTATATAAACTCTATATGCTTTACTTTTATGTGAATAACCTAAAAAACACCTACATCCAATTTAGCATCAAATTTTCCTATATTATTTTTTATCATTTAAAATAAAACACTTACAGCTAAATGTATGAAAGTAACTGATGTTTGGCTTCCTCTCTTTCCAAAACTCATATGGAGTTTTATTTAGAGCAGCTCTAACTAAAACTTGATAACAGTATAGCTTTATGTGTTCACATCTTCAGCCAAAAAAATACTTTGGAAGGTCATTCTCATTTAGCATGGTTCTTGCCATCTCTTGTAGTGTTCTATTTTTTCGTTCTACCACTTCATTCTGCTGTGGAGTTCTTCGTGCTAAAAAAATTGTGTTATATTCCTTCCTTATAATAGAATTCTTCAAATTCTTTGTTCACAAATTCTTTGTTCACAAATTCATATTTGTCTGCAAAAAAGAGTGTCCAAGTAAAACGTAAGTAATCATGAATAATCACAAATACATAACTTTTTCCTCTTAGGCTAGATGGTGAGATAGGTCCAAACAAATTCATATGTAACATTTCTAAGCATTTTTTAATTAAAATTTCTATCTTAGATTTAAATGAACTTGTAGTTTGCTTACCAAGTTAACATACTTCAGACACTTTTTTTTTTATCAAATTTAATCTTAGGCAAACCAATGACTAGATCCTTTTTAGATAATTTTTTAAAAGGATGTAAACTTGCATGACCTAACCTTTTGTGCTATAGCCAATTTTGATCATCTTTTGAAATTAAGCAAGTTGAATTATTATTACTATTATCATCTAAACTTACCTGAAATATATTTCTAGCTTTATAACCAGTTAGAACAACGTTACCTGATTTAGCATCTTTAACTTTACAATCATTTATTTCAAAGATAACTTTTTAATTTTTATCACATAACTGGCTTACAATTGAAAGATTATATTTCAATCCTTTTATAAGTAAAACATCTTCAATATGTGGGTTGGTCCTAATAGTTCCAACTCAAATAATTTTGCCTTTATTTTTGCCACTAAAACTAATGGTCCCTAACTTCTATTTGTCCCATGTCATATGTCTTGAGTAACCATTATCAAGGTACCATTTTTTGTTCTCGTTGCTCTTTAGACAAACCTGCAAGATGATTATTTCTTGTTAGGTACCCAATTTATCTTGGGTTCTGAGGGGTTAGTTTTGCAACAAATATTTCTTTTCCAACCTCATTGTTCTTTGTTTCATCCTTTTTTTCTTGTGATTATAGTTCCTTACAATATGCCCATTCTTACCACAAAAACTACAAGCAACTTTAGGAAAAGATACATACGCATGATCAGCCATTTTGGCATTTCCTTCTTGTTTATCCATCTCCCCATCTTTTACCAAAACCTTGGGTAAATCTCTTACCACTTCATTTTCTTTTTTTCATTTTTACAATCTCAACATTTAGAGTAGTAACTTTCATCTCAAGTTCCACACAATCACATGATTTAATGTCAAGCTCATTTTCAAGTGCATTAGATTCCTAAGCATCTCTTAATAATTTTTACGTTCATTATGAGAATAATACAATATCTTTTCAACATTTCTCTTTAAATTTTAATGTGATTCTTGCAAGCTTATATGATCTTGTTCTAAAGTATGATAGATAGCTAGGATATCATTATTCATTTTTTTAATCTATCACATTTCATGAACAACTCTTGAAAAAATTTATTCAGCTCTTTAAAATTATTGAACTTAGAATCATTTACTTCATTTCGGTCTTCTTCAGTTCTGGTTTCTTCAAGATTAACCAGTTTAGTGATGTGTTCAATTTCTTCATTTGAAATATCCATTAGACTAGCATTTTCTAAGGTTTCACTTCTATTGCTCCATGTTGCTTCTATTTCCTCCATGTCATTAGTGTTCTGTTGAGAATTTTTAGCTTTGTTATTTTGTACCTTTTTTTTGGAAATCTTTAATGTTTCAACTCCTTCTTGTAAAACTTATGAAACTTCTGTGTGACCATAGCAAATTCTTCATCATATGTATTATCACTAGAATTAACAACTTGAACAACTCTTTTTTGCTTCATGCCATTCTTTTGACTTTGCATAACAAGCTCATAGGATAACAAAGATGCAATAAGATTATTCTAGGAAAAATTTTGCAAATCCCTGTCAACTAGAACAACCACTTTTTCTATCCAGTTTGAGTTTAACGATATCATCAGCTTTTCGATTTGCTCCTTTTCCTTATGATTTTTCCAAACACTTTCATTAGACTTGTTATTTTGACGACTTGACACTCATTTCAGAAATAGTCTCCTAGGTCTTATCTTAAAAAATTTATTGTGACACATTATCCCAAATCTCCTTAGCAGTGTCACAAGCTGAAATTATATTAAATTCGTTAGAGTCTAAAGAACAATATAACAAACTCATTATAAGGCTTCCAACATACAGGAGTTCCATCAATGGAATGTACCTATCCCAACTTTTGGAAAAAGTCCAAAACACAAGGTCGAAGCAAATCTTCTAACACTTGAATTACTCTTTCTGATTGTCTATCAGTCTGTGGATGAAATCTATACTGAAATGCAGTCGTGTACCAAGTGCAGATTGCAATCCTTTCTAGAACTTTGAAGTAAACCTCGGGTCTTGATTAGATACAATGGATAAAGGAATACCATGAAGTCGCACAATCTCATTTACGTACAACTCAAACGATCCATAGAGTAATCAAGTTGAATTTGTATAAAATGAGTTGACTTGGAAAATCGATCAACTATTACCCATACAGAATCGTACTGTTTAGATGTCATTGGAAGACTTGTGACAAAATCCATGGTAATATTATCTCATTTGCACTATGGAATCGGAATAGGATTCAACAAACCGGATGGAACTTGATGTTCCGCTTTCACTTACTGACAAGTCAAGCACTTAGAAACATATTCAACCACATCTTTCTTCATACTTGGCCACTACTAGAACTATTTCAAATCCTAATACATCTTATTGCCACCTAGATGCATGGTAAAGACCGTATCATGAGCGCTTCATGCAAAAGCTTCTTTTTCAACTCTTTATCTTCTGGTACACACAATCAATCCCGGTAATATAGAACACCTTCTTTATTCACAGAATAATTAGCCTGGTCTACATTCTCGACTAACTACAGAACACCTTCTGTGCATCCTCTATCTCTGCCCTCATACTAGGTTTTACTCTTAGCTGAGCTATTAAAGCCCCATCAGATGCAAGTCTCCATTTAACATGTTGCAATATCAAAGCTAAGACTGACTTTCTACTCAAAGCATCAGCTACGATATTAGTTTAGCCTAGATGATATTCCACAATACAGTCATAATCCTTAAACAGTTCAAGCCATCTCCTCTGTCTTAAATTTAACTCTTTTTGCGTAAACAAATATCTGAGACTCTTATGATCGGTGAAAATCTTACATCTTTCACCATACAGGTAATAACACCAAATCTTTAAAGAAAACACTATAGCAGCTAATTCCAGATCGTGTGTTGAATAACCCTGCTCATGCGGTTTTAACTATCTTGAAGCATTAGCTATCACTTTCCCATCTTGCATCAATACACATCCCAATCCAGTTCTGGAAGCATAGTTGTACATAGCATACTCTTTACCTGGAATGGGTTAAGAAAGAATCGATGCTTCAACTAGCATCTTCTTTAACTGTTCAAAACTTGCTTAACATTTATCTGACCATATGAACTTAGCCCCTTTATGATGCAACTTCGTGAACGAGGAAGCAATAACTGAAAACCCTTTTATAAAACGTCGATAATAACCCACTAAGCCCAAGAAACTTTTGATTTCGAGCATATTTCTAGGCGACTTCCAATCCACTATAGCTTCTATCTTAGCTGCATCAACTTTAATGCCTTCAGAAGAGACAATATGACCCAGAAAAGATACTTCTTTGAGCTAGAACTCATACTTACTAAGCTTAGCATACAACTAATGTTATCTCAAGGTTTGAAGCACAATTCTCAAATGCTGCTCATGTTCTTTCTCATTCTTCGAATACACAAGTATATCATCAATAAACACTACCACAAGCTGATCTAAATACAGCCTGAACACTCTATTCATCAAGTCCATGAATATTGCAGGCGCATTTGTCAACCCGAATGGCATTAATAGGAATTAATAATGACCATATCGAGTTCTAAATGCAGTTTTCGAAATATCCTCTTTCTTTACTTGTAACTGATAATATCCTGATCACAAATCGATCTCTAAAAACACACCAGCTCCTTTCAACCGATCAAACAAATCTCAATCCTTGGTAAAGGATATCTTTTTTTCACTGTTCCCTTATTAAGCTGTCTGTAATCAAATCACATTCTCATTGTGCCATCCTTTTTCTTAAGAAACGGCAATTGAGCTCCCCAGGGTGATACACTCGGTCGTATAAAACCCTTATCTAATAACTCTTACAACTGAGTCTTTAATTCTTTCAACTCAGTAGGGGCCATACGATAAGGTGTCTTAGAAACAGGTGCGATACCTGGCACAATCTCAATCGATAGTTCTACTTCCCTTACAGATGGTATACCAGTCAACTCTTTCGAAAACACATCAGGAAATTCTTTCACTACTGGTATATCCTGTATTCTAACTTGTTCCCACTTCGAATCCAACACAAAAGTTAAGAAAGCTTCACATCCTTTTCTTAGACACCGATAGGCTTGCATAGCAGAAATTACATCTATTAATATACACCCTTCACAATCACTTTGGACTATTCTGAACTTCAAAGCATCACTATTTTCTCCCCACAGTCATAATCAAACTTATGAAAAACCGGTTTAATCAAACACCAGATAGTTCTCCTTCTATTAAATGACTTGCAAGTCAATCATAATCATCAGAACATTTGCTATCTTTATCACTATTTAAAAACCCAAGCATATATACTTCACATTTAAATAATTCTACTTACATCCTCTCACTGCACAATTTATTAACACATCAAATTTATAGGATATACCCGCTACTTCCTTCACTCATTGTACTCATTCTTCATCCAAAATCTTATTCGCACTTTCTTGTATAAATTTCGAAAATAACTTTATCTTCTTAGCTTTAATTATTCATACATTATACTTTCATTAACAAATAATTCACTCTTCCTCAATAAGCCGCTTTTAACACCAAACACTCGATGAACATCCCGTCAGTTTTCTCTCTAATTGGGACACATACACATATGTTTTTCACACAGATGTGAATAAAATTAGTATATGGTGATGTATATATGCAAAGTGATGCAAAAATGCAATTTATGCGATAACAATGCACATTTTTCGTCCCCATATTTCAACATGCCCATGTTCAAATGATTCTAATAAGATAGCTGACAGAGCGTCACCACATTCCCTTATATTCCACATTATTCTTATTTCCACAATTATCCATGCCTTATATAGCACACTATTCCTATCTCATCGCACATAAATCGGGATAAAAGAATGATTAGCGAGTGTCTTTTCCTAAGGGACAATCGTCTATCAACAAAACTTAGAACTTTACACTGAAAACCCCTTCCAGAAGTCCATACCATGTTAAAGAGAATTCTTATCAAAATCTCTTATAACTCATCTAGTATACACATTTCAGATCTTATACAAACAAAAGATCTCATGACAGATAAATCATAATCTACCTAGTTAATGCTTTAACTAAGCACCTCATCCTTCACGGAAGACTTTTATTTCCATTAATCTAATACATACAAAAGGATGTCCGCATTAGGTCAACAAAAATATACACATTTCTATTCTACACTTTATCCAAAAATGACTAAATCTATGCTCTGATACCACTATCTGTAATGCCCCTTCCCAATCGTACGCATAGCCTTGTTATAGCAGTCAAAGAGCATCACCACACACATATAGCACATGCACACACAACTGAGTGAACTACCAAAATCCTGAATTAACAAATTTCTTTCAAATGCAAAGGAATACATTTCCAAAACTCATACTTTATACATATTGTCAACTTGTATTACATATAACATTCAGTTATTAAATCACTCCTCTTTCATGCCAAAACTGATAATTACATTATACATATTACAAAAGATCTACACAAAAATAGCGGACCCTAATATGTTGACCAGAGAACATGCGGTACCATCCTTTAATTACACTTTACTTCGAAACCTACATGGATTAACACCCATGCTAAGCGATAATGCTTAGTGGGGAAACAACATACAATATCCATTTATACATTTATAAAACATCATGATACACACGCTTCTTAGTAATATACACATATTGGATAGAGCACCATCATGTACATGCCTCATAATATTAATCCACATATATGGCTTCCAAAAATCACCAAACATCATATTCAGCCTACATGGCCTTCTAACTAAATAATCACCTGCCTATTTACTTCCTAATGGCACAACTTCAACACATTTGGACTCAAAACCAAGGAGTTATGATCAAGGAAACACAACTACTCTAAAGACCCTTCTATAGAACTTCAACCAAACATATGGGCAATTTTGAAGACCTTAGAGTCCTCAAAACAAAAGGACCATTTATATAGTAAATATAGTCATAGACATTCGAATTATAATCCAATTGACCTCACACAAATTAGAGTTATAAAACTCATCTTATAACAAAAAACAACTCAAATAGGTTATAATGACCTCAAAACTAGTTTTACACTATCAGGCTCATCAAGCTTAAAATCAACTAAATTGGCATAGCTAATTCCTCAAACTCATTCTATACCATCTAAACACATGCATGGACACTTTAGCACATTCAATTACACCTTAGATATCCATTAATTCAACAATTATACAGCCAATTCTCAATTCTTATAAAAATAGAGTTTCATGCATATAAATCAATAACTTCATAGCAATCAATTTAACATAACAAACTCATATCCTCAATTCAATTTAACACACATTATAATTACATGTTTTAGATATATAAACCATCAATTTAACACACAACACTTAGTTTCCCAAACCTTAATTCCTTTGCTCCAATGAGCTCACCTAACACTTCGCTCTCAAGCTTCTCCTTTCCCTTAGCTTTTCTGGTTTCTTCCACTACAACACTTATCCAATTTTCAAAATCAAAACAAGGAATCAATCCCAAATCAATACAGAAAAGAGGAAGGAGAAGAAGATTAATCTAACTTATTCACTTACCTTGAACTTGCTAAGAACACAAATCAACTTAGAAATCAATTTACCAATCAACAAAAATTGATGAACTAAAGATTGAAGATGATGAAGCACAAAAGAAGAAGAAGAAGAAGATGATGATGATAATGAAGAAGAAGAGAATAAGGACAGAAGTGGACCAAGAAACCGGACCAAGAGATGCCAATGAGCTCTCCAATCCTTTATATTGCATGCATGAGCTAAGTTGGCAAAGCCATCTCGTGCCACATGGAATGCACCCACTTCTTAATCTTGATTATCTTAAGCTAATCTCACTTAGCACTTAATTAATCTTTCCCCTATTTAATCATACACAATTACACTTTAGTCATTTAACTTATTTATTTCATGCAATTAAGTCCTCTTTTTCAATTACACTTAGATCCAAAATTAAAAATCCTAAATCAAACTTTTCTAATTACCCTAATTAAGCCAAAATACTGTTAAGGTAGATTTTGGGTCATTACAATTCATCATCCTAGATTTATTGTGGAAGTTATCTCACAAGTTCAATAATACTCTCATTCAGAGAATCTGCAGCTAGAGTAAAATGCCAAGGTAGATGAGATCCACAAGGGGCATTTTGGGAACAATGGTTAACTTATAAGAATAACTTTTTTTAGGTTTATAAGAGTTGACACATTCCATACTCAAAACTTAGATGAGGTAAAGTATGGTGAAAGGAGTAATTGCACGGTAATTGTTCTATGAAATCGGTCAAAACCGCTTAACTTTCTATCACTTGGGTAATCATGATCCTTGACTAAAAGTCTCTCATGATTAGTATATGAACATAAATATAAATATTAATTATTAAATTAAAATAATGGTTTAAAGAGTTTAAATCATGTAATTTATTAATTGCAATTATGTATGTTCTGGGATCAGAAAATCCAATGGGTCACACACCTATAGGGAAAGGGTAAAATATTAAAAAGATAGGTGTAATAATATTTGACATTATTATGGATAGAGAAAATAAAGATAGGAATAATTAATTAAAGGAGTTAAATTAATTATGCATGTGCAGAAAAGTCTGCAGAGCTTTCTGCTCATGGTTTGAAATAACAGACAAAACTGGTCCATTCTGATTCAAAATAAAATATTATTGGACTATAAATATTATGGAATTGAAATAATAAATATGGATGACTTGGAGAATTAATTATAGGTCCATAAGAAAAATGTTCTTCGCATAAGCACTCTAGACATGTCTTCTGAGCAGGAATCATATGCTTGGGCCAAGTTAAATTAAATATGATCCATAAATGTTATATACCCTATATATTTAATTTAGTTAGATTTGAAATCCATTGGATAATTAAATCTAAATCTACGTAGGAAAAGCCAGTCTGCAGACTTCTACGCATGGACCTTATAATGGAGGCCAAGACTAAAATTAATTAAACAAATCTAATTAACTAATTAAGAGTTAATTATGTTTTAGAGTTTTAATCCTAATAGAGTTTTGCTTTTAACTTGAAACATAAAAGCAATAATAGAGCAGGAATATAACTATATAACAAAAGAATCGAATTCTATCTATTATTCTCCTTCTGATGTTGACGCCTAACTTTCCTGTAAAAATTAAAAAAAAAAATACACCAAGGTAAATTATGCACGTGAGAATGCATGAGCCATGCAAAATGCAGGGAATAGATTCGCCCAAGCAAATCCAATTTGAAGGGCGGTGCGGCCAGGGTGGCCCTCATTTCGCTTTTATAAAAGAAGCCCTCGCTCCTTGATTTTCATGCCTTCTTTTTACAAATCTCTAAGTCAGAGCTCTCGGTTAGGTATTTTCCTCTTTTCCTTTTCTATTTATTTTCATTCAGTTTTTATGTTTTATTTATTTTCTCCTTTATCAATCTATCTAAATATGTCGACATCGGCTATTAACAAACTACACCTGCTCTTGGATGACCCTAAAAATTGGGAAAATTCCATTTTAGTCGCTTATTCTGATGTGAGACTTTTGAGGAGGGTTAAGCTTGACAAAAACCTCCTCCTAGCTGCAGTCCGTTACTAGGATCCTCGATTCCATGTTTTTCGATTTACTCATCAAGAGTTATGCCCCCTGTTTGAGGAATTCACTGCTATTACCGGTATGAGGTTTTCCCCGGGGATACTACCTTGTGTTCTAAACTGCGTTTCGAGCTATCCCAGAGACGTGGCACATATTTTAGGTATTTCACCATCTACGGCTGCCCGATTGGTGCCGAAAGATGACTTTTTTCATCTAGAGCCCCTGATTGACATACTCGGTGACTTTACAGTTGTGCCTACTTATCATGCCAGTGTAATCCTGCTAGCCTATCTGTCTAGGTACCTGACTATGACCTCTAATAAACTGACTGGAAACCACCATTTATTTACCATTGTAGATGGTATTAATTACGGAATAACCCCATTCCCGGTGATTTTGGCTGAGACCATTCTCGGCTTGGATGCTCTCTACTTCAACCCTGACGCTTTCATGACTAGATGCCCCTTATTGCTCCAGGTAGCATTCGTCATCATTTTAAAGGTAGTGCGCCCCTTGTAGGTTTTCACACTAGCTTTTCTTGTCGGGAAATACATCTTTTTTGGATTTTTGCATAACCATGTGCCTAATTTTTGCCTGGAGTGGACCCAACCCATTCCAGTGGCCTTTTTTTCTGTTGTCCTTACTTTCTTTTCCCTCTCAGGTGTGGTTATAGGAAAAACTGAGGCTGTTATTAGAACCTCCCTTTAGGGTGATCAGCACATATTCGCTGAGGAATTTTCTCCCTAGATAGCTGATGTACGACTTTGATTCTCCTTATGAAGGTTTCGTGTGGAGAGCCCCTGGGTGAGCTTGTATTATGTGACTCGGGATGGATCTTAGGGGTGTGTTCCATTATATGGGCTCCACATAGCTACTTTTTGCATCATAGCTCGATGTGCTAAATAGTTTCGAAAAAAATAGGATATCATGAGATCTCCATTGTCCTTCCAGGGTGGCTCTTTATCTATTGCATTCACATCTGGTTACCAAGGCCTCTGGGCGCAACTACCCATGAAAACTATAATCCCAATGATAGAGGATTCTGACTTCACCACCTCAACTAAGTATAAGAGATGGGTAGTTAGCCCTACTGCTAACAATAGGTCCTATTGGCTTAGACACCTGGCTAACGAAGACAATTAGAGAATAGTCATTAGATAAATAAATGATGTATTTCTTTTTATTACAAAATTAAAAAATTAATGAGAATGCAAACTGAGTTCTTTTCTCCGTTGCAAAATTGTGTACATTTCCATATGATTTCATCATGCATGATCCTCAATTGACAAAAACTCAAAAGTACAAAACTACACTTAATCTCGAGATAGATCTTATAAGCATCAAACTCCTATTATCAATCGGCCCTCTCGAGTTTTCTTGATTGAACATTTTCTCTCGGCCCTTAATTTTTGCCCAGGGTGCTTTTTTCAGTTTTCACCCTAATACGGCATCCAATTTTAGCAAGGCCGCCTTTTTTCAATTTTTGACCTGCGGGGCATTTATTCTCTTCTTTTGATTTTTCTTGGTCTTTAGCCATGGAACCTTTTTATTCTGTCGACACTAACCGGGTCTTTAAATTCATTCCCATCACTGTATATCAAAATCGTTGCTCCCTTTGTTTGCAACTTTTTCAGCACAAATGGATCTTCCCAGGTTGGCCTAAATTTCTCCTAGATGTCTAGCACTCTTGGCCTCATTTGCTTGAAGACCAAATCTCCTTCTTTTAATGTGCTTTTTTACCTTCTAACGAAATGATCAAGCTAGTCTTTTCTAATGGACTTAATTATGATAATAAGCTCACAACCTATTCACATTTAATAGATTCAATTGCAGTAATTGTTGTTCTGCCTATTCTGCTTCTAGAATCTTGGATTCCATAACTCCTAAAGATCTGAGTTCAATTTCAACTGGCAAAATCACTTCAGTCCCGTATACCAGAGAAAATGATGTTGCTCCTATCGAGGTTCTAACGGTGGTTCTATAACCCCAAAGTGCAAAAGGTCACTTTTCTACCTAGTCTTTATAGTTCTGTACCATTATGTCCAGTATTCTTTTGACATTTTTATCTGCTACTTCAACCATCCCATTAGCCTAAGGTCGGTAAGGGGAAGACCTGTGGTGCTGGATTCCATATTTCTGAAGCATTTATTTAGTTTTAGTAAGAAATTATACCCCATTATCAGATACAATGTGGTACAGAAGGCCATATCTGCATATCAAATTCCACTCGATGAACTTGGCCATGTCTCTGTCATCGATCTTCTTGAAAGATTCAACTTCGACCCATTTAGTGAAGTAATCGATGGCGATTATAATGAACTTGTGCCTATTAGAAGCAGTAGGATGTATCTCGTCTATGATATTTGTAACACCCCAATACCCCTTGGGATGATATAGAGGCGCCACACACAATAGGACAAAAGCATTTACATGCATATGCAAGCGAAAGCAGTAAATTAAGACAAATACGAAAAAAATATTCTATGTGAAAGCATATACAAAATACAAGAGCAAAGTACAAAAAGAAGTCAACTCTGACTCCTAGTGATCGACATGCAGATGTTCCACACTGAACGAACCTGCCACCTACACGGGAAAAACACCCGTGCTAAGCGATAACCCTTAATGGGGAGGAACAGAAACATATGCATACACATAGTAACATTCATGCCCGAATACATATAAAGAGAGCATATGCAGATCACATGCAACAACATACTTTAATCATTCCAATAATAAAACAAGTAACGATGTAAACATATTCATTAAGACAAAAAGATTTGCAGAGATAACAATCAAAGGCAAAAAAACTATTATAAGCAGTTCTCATATGCATAAACATATCTCCGAACATCAAACCAAGTACAATCTCAACACACTAACCTGAATTTACATGGGCAGTGGATACGAGTACACTAGATACTACGAACAGTATCAAACACTAGAGACCGAAGTCTCAAAACATTTTAAAAACTTTTGGATACCCGAATGTATCAAACACTAAACCCAAATGTGGTCAAACACTAGCAGCTGCGATCACTAGCCCTTTATAAGCATGCTTATCTATCCACTACTATAACCATTCAGGCTTACACAACACACTCTATCGCAACACTCAAACTTTATAATACCGAAGAATTACATCACTAATCATAATTAAATATCACTATAAGCATGTAAATTAATACAAACATTAGCTCATGATAATAATAATAATAATAAATAAACATGAGTGAGAAACCATGCAAAGAATAATAAAATAAAATATTTTCTAAAAACAGGGGAGGGTCGCGCTCAAGACTGCGGCAAAGCTCACCTTAAATCGTGCCCGCGACAAGCTTTGAGCTCGCAAGAGGTAGCTAACATGTCTCTATCGCGCTTGCGACCTAAATCACGCTCGCGACAGAGGACGGCAGGTCGCCCTCGTGCTCACGTGGGTAGGCGCGCTTGCGAAGAAGCTCGGCCTAGCAGAAGCTTAGCTACTGAGCTCTCTGTCGCACTAGCGACCGAAGTCACGCTCGTGATAAAGAGCACATCAGCTAAAGCTCAGCTATCACACCCTCTGTCGCACTCGCGATAGAGCCGTGAATTGAAGCCCATAATTCACTCTAACTCTGCTCCTCTCAAACCCAACTCAACCAAAACCAAGCAAACAAGCATACAATTCAAACCATTCACCACTTACCATCAAACATGCTTATATTTATGCCATTAACATCACATAATCATAATAAGCAATTTATTAACACATAAACAAACTAATGACTAATTTCAATTGCACTCAATAATAAAACCTAGAATTTTGCACTAACTCATACAAATTCACTTTATATCACATATACGCCAATATAACTTTACCATTTCATATATCTATCTAGATTTAACTCAAAACAAGCATTTACACATCCTAAACAACTCCATTTTCCAGAAATTTCAAAGAAGAAACAAGCCACACAAAACAAAGAACTCCTAAACCTCACGGAAGCTTTAAAATCCACTCTCTTCAAGCTCAAGGCTTCTCTTTTCCTTTCTCTCTACTCTTGTACGGAGCTTCAAGCACGAACAAAACCAAGCCAAAACAAGCACATCAATTCATAACCAACGAAACCCAAAACCAGAAAAATGAAAAGAAGAAGAATTAAATCATGTCTTCAAACCAACTTACCTTTACGAATAACTTTAAACCCATAAATCTCAGCTTCTAATCCAAGAGAAACCACCTAAGAAGGGAGAACTAGCAGCAAGAAATGAAGAAGATGAAAGGGAAGAAGGAGAGGGAGAAGAAGAATGGGAGGCGTGAGCAAGAAGGAACAAAATTCCTTCCTTTTTCCTTCTCTCCTTCTATCATTTCTTCATTTAATGCCCCCAACCACCCAATCTTAGGTGGAAAACTCCTAATAGTCCAAGCAAAATATCTAATTAGTCACTAAAAATAAATTCTTCCTTTAAATACTTTCTCTTTCTTTCAATTTAATCACAATTTCTACATATCTCAATTATTATAATACCCTTAATTACCCAAAATACTTCCAATTTTACTAGGGTCCTTTTTGGGATGTTACAATATCTATTCCCCAAGCTGCAAATGGCCATGGAGATGTCAAGTTATGTAGCTCTGAAATTGGCACATGTCTCAAATCCGCGTATTATTGGCATAACTGGCATTGCTTCACGTACTTTGAACAATTTGTATCCATCATAAGCCAACGAAATCCTTGGCGCATGATCTTCTTTGCTAAAGTTAAGCCATTCATGTGAGCCCGCAGGCTCCAGCATGAACCTCCTCCATAACCCTTTCAGCCTCTTTCTTAGCCAAACATCTCAATTAGATACCATTAGCTTGACTCTTATACAATGTGCCATCTACACTGATAAATTGGGTAGATAACTTTCGGATCACTCTTTGGTCCTTATCGGTGGCTTCTTCTAGAAAAACCAACCTTTCTAAATAGTTCTGAATATCATAGTATCAAGGGTTCCCATCGGTAACCTCAACATCCATCACCTAATCGATTTCAAAATAAGGCTTTTCCGAACTAGAGATCAGAATGGGTCTCATAATAACTCCTACAAGATTATCTTACATGGACACTAAAATCGCAAGAGCATCAGCCAGTTAATTCTTATCCTTAGGGACAAAGTGAAAAGTGCAAGTCCCGAACTGGCTACTCAATATTCTCAACTACTTCATATAGGGTAACAGCCTTTCTTTTTTAACTGACCACTCCCCTCTGATCTGAAGGATTACTAAGGATAAATCTCCAAAGACTTCCATGGTCTTTGCCGCTAGAGCTAGCAATGCTTCCAACTAAAAAATGCAAGCTTCATATTCGACTTCATTATTGGTAGCCTTGTACCTCAACTTCTTGGCTAACGATAGCTTCTCACCATCCGAGTTATAAGAATAATCCCTACCCCTGCCCCTTTATTGTTAACTGGCCCATCGAAAAACATCTGCCACCCTTTTACTGCGATGTCCATGACATATTCATCTAGGAAATTGTATTTAAACTGGTCTCCTTCAATAGGATGTTTAGCTAAGAACTCGGCTACAGCCCTTCCCTTAATGTTTTCATAGTGATGCATTCTACATCGAATTCTTATAACAGTAATAGCCATCTTCCCATTTTTCCTAGTAAAAAAAGTGCTTCCTGAAGGTACCTAAGTGAGTTATGTTTGGCGATCGCCTGTACGCTGAAGGAATAAAAGTAGTGTCGCAACTTTTTAGAGGCCCAGATTATTGCTAAGCAAATCTTTTATACTTCAACATATTTGGCTTCATACGGTAAGAACTTCTTGCTAAGATAATAAACGACAAACTCCACTCCAAATTCATCCTCTTGAGCCATCATGGAACCCATTGAACTGTTTTCTATTGCTAGATACAAGATTAGAGGTTTGTCAGGATGCGATGGCCTTAAGACTGATGGATTTAGGAGATAATCCATAATAGTATCAAAGGCCACTTGACAATCACTATTTCATACAACCGGCTGATTCTTCCTGAGAACTTTGAAGATCGGCTCACATACCGAAGCATGTTTAGCTATAAACCGACTAATGTACTAAAGCTTTCCTAGAACATTTCTAGCTTTCTTCTCTTTTTGAGGCACCAGCATCTCTTTAATTGCCCTGACCTCATGAAGATCCACTTCAATTCCTCTCTAACTTACCACACGGCATAACAGCTTACTCGAGGTAACTCCAAAAATGCATTTCTTGGGATTGAAACATAGATTGTACTTATTGATCATTTGAAAGAACTTTTATAAAGCCTCGAAGTGACCTTCTCTGGTAGTCATCTTGATCATTATGTCATCTACATACACTTCCACCTCCTTGTGGATCAAGTCATCAATAATCTTATAAGCCATTCTTTAATATGTTGCTGCTGAGTTCTTTAACCCAAAAGGCATGACTCTATAGGCAAATGTACCCCACTCAGTGATGAAAGCTATCTTAATTCGATCTACGATATTGTTGAGGATTTGGTTGTACCCTGCATACTTGTCCATGAAACTATACATTATGCAAGCAGTCGCACTATTTAACAGCACATCAATTTGAGGTAGAGGTAAATTATCTATCGAGCAAGCTTTGTTCAGATCGCTGTAGTCCATGCATACTCAAACTCTTCCAACCTTTTTACCTACATGAACCACATTAGCCAATTAGGTCGAGTATCAAACCTCTATTAGGAATTTAGCCTCAATCTGCTTATGGATCTCTTCTTTCACCTTTTGCGCCCATTTTGGCCTAAGTCTTCTGAGGTTTTGCTTGATTAGTTACACTCTGGGTAAGTTGGAATGGTATGTTGCGATGTCTCGATAATTTCCAGCATGTCCTCGTAGGTCTAGGCAAAGGCTTTTTCATATTTTTTTAAGATTCTCTCAAATTTTAACCTCTCCTCAAGAGTTATGTCTGATGCTATCAAAATTTCCTTTGAATTCTCCAAAGTTCTGAGATTAAATACAGTTTTATCAGTTGAATTAATGTTAAAAATGAATGCATTATATTTATGATCATGTGAAATGAAAGCATCATAAACATCACACAAGTAAGCAAAGTTATTCATCTTATTAATATAATTAGAATCATAAACATCGTCATTAGTAAAAAGTTATGGAATAAAAAGGAGATCTAAATAACTATTATTTTCATTCTACGCCGACGTAGATGTCACAGCCTACTGTTCATTGGTTTCTTGGCTTTGTAGAGGTTTTTCAACTACCTATGATGAAATCCTCAAGTCTTGGATCTTAAAAATCTGGCTTTAGTGCTTCAACCCCTATTTCCTCTTTCCCCTTCAACCTAATGGCTAGCAACTTGTCATTAATAATCTCTTTTGGCCCATCCCTGTCCCAGATACTACATTGGGTTATGATCTCTTCATCTTAGAAGCTCTCTATGGATTTGATAACTCCAATGTCGCAATTGAATACATCAATTAAGATTTTAAACCCTGGTATAATCTTTCCACCTACCCATTGAGGCTTGGCTTCTTCAGTGTAAGCACAGTCTAAGGATGCGGGTAAAAAACTCTCTATAATGTGAGGGATCTTATCTGACATCTTCTTACTCTTGCCACTCTCACCTTTATAGCCCAAACCCTTCCTCTCTTTTTGACCCTTTATAGTGACGGCCGATTGTAGCCCTTATAAGTTCTTGCCTAAACTAGCTCTTGGGAGGAAGTGCATCTTCTTCATCATATTCACTACTTGGGGGTTATCGGCTGAACCCCTTTCTTTTTTAATTACGAATATATAGAAACCATTGAATGGCTGGTTAGAGATCCCGAAGGCAGACACTTGATTTTCTCTTATAGCTTTAACAATTACCACTTCCCCTTCATATGGTATCTTGATCATTTAGTGCAAGGTAGAAGGCACTCCTCCCAACTTGTGAAACCATGACCTTCCGAGTAGAGCTAAAAAATTCACAAGGATGGGCAAGACCACAAATTTTGCCTCCATTTCAATAGGCCCAGTCTTGACTAGTGCTCTAAAAGTTCCTGATGTTTATCTCTGAGAGCTATCATAGGCTGTAATGGACAGATCAGACTTGCTTAGCATACTTTCATCTAACCCAAAAGCCTGAAGTGCCACTAAAGGGCAAACGTTTATGAAAAAGCCATCATTAACCATGACACAAGCAGTGTGCTTGTCATTAATTTGTGCTTTGATATACAGTGGTTGATTGTGATGACAGCCTTCAGCCGGCAAGTTAGCGTTAAGGTCTAGCAACTTGTATGGAAAAATTTTGGTGGCAATAGTAGATTCACACAAGGCCTCAACTAACTTCTACCTGTGTAAAGGGGACTGTCTCAAAAGGTCCCAAATGGATATCTAAGACATTGTCTTTTTCAACCGCTTCATTATTGGATTCTCTACTAGCTCTTTTTCAACTGGTGATTGCACTGGATCCTGTAGTTTCTCCACTTCTAGAGCCACTCTTTCGCTTTGGGTTATAGCCTCGACTCTCTTTTCCTCTTCCTCTAAATCCCATGGATCCATAAATTCTTTGCCATTCTCCTCTCCTTCATCTTCTTCTCCACTCTCACTAGTGGACCAACAATCTATCATCGCCACGGGAATCCCTTCTTCACCTGCCTCAAGGCAAGTGGGTAGACTTGACCCAATCATAAAGACAAGTGGTGGGATGACATTGTAACCTGTAACACCTCGATACCCCATTTGGAAGGATACCGAAGCGCTACACAAATAAATACTTATACAAACTCAAACACATATGCAAATACTTAAATGCTGTTATAAAAGTATATACATTTAATCGAAAAGATACCAAATCCATAGATAAATAATTGTGATGCGCGCCGAACCTAGCAAAGGCCCTCTTAAGCGAGAACCACTTTTAGGGCTCGAAGGATTGGTTCGTGTCTTTTTTGATCTTAGGAATCATGAGACATTTTGGACGCCTCCTACCCAATAGAACATTGGGAGGATCATCTAATCTCGCGACACCTTTAGGCACCTTGAGGTATTTTGGAGTCACCACCCAATTTACAAGAAATTGGGAAAGGTCTCTAACCTCGATGGTCTTAAACTAGAGATGGTGTTCGGAACTTTACTTTTATTAATGATTTAAGTTAAACTTTATAAATGAATTTTTAAGAAAACAATATTCCATCTCTCTTCTCAAGCGATCATGCATAAAATTTAAAGTGCACTTCATTTACATTAGAAAGCAATAAATAAAGCGATTAAATAAATGAATAAGTTACAAGAATAAAATTTGCCCCAAAACTTAAATTACAAGGGCCCGACACGAATAAATAAATAAACACTTCACAAAATGGAAATAAAATACATCATACATAAATCGGGTCATTTGTTGGATTTTAGGAACATTGGTCCCTTTTTATTAACTTAAAAAATTAGAGAACTATTTTTAGGCATTTGTTAAAAAATCGGGACGAGTGATCCTATTTTATGAAATTGGTTCTCCATTCGAAATGTGAGATTTTATGGGACGAAATAGGACATTGGTCCATTTTATTAGGTGAAATCCCAATTTGTTAATAAAAATATTGTCGATGGTTTTTATTCAAGCGTGCATAAAAATGATCAATTTAACGTGCAATACACAAATACAATAATTAAATCGAAGGAAAGGAAATGTGAAATTTAAACATGCAAACCAAGGTTCTGAAAGTATTGGACTTCTTAGCCCTCCGGCTCGCCCAGAAGTATCACTCACGGTGGAAGCAAATAGATTTTCAGGCGATAAAAAAGAATATAATGAAATATTAGTAAATTAAATCAAGTAATATAAACAAGAAATTAATTGAATAAATTAAACAATTCAAATAATCAATTACAGAATCAACTAGACAATATGACAATCAATTAAACTAATTAAATATAATTCACCAATTAAATCAATTAAATATAAATAATTAATCAAATTAATTAAAGAAGAATAAATAACCAATTAAATCAATTAAATATAAATAATCAATTAAATTGATTAAAGATGAATAAATAACCAATTAAATCAAATAAATATAAATGATCAATTAAATTGATTAAATATAAACAATCAATTAAATCAATTAAATATAAATAATCAATTAAATCAATTAAATATAAATAATCAAATAAAAACAATCAATAGAATTAATTAAATGAAAACAAAAATTAATAGTTGCACTAATAGGAGAAAAATGATCAAATAAAACAAAGGTTGCATGCTAAAACAAAACAAAGGAAAGGAAAAAAAATAGCATAAAAACGCAGCTGTTTTCCCTAAGGAACACAGCTGTGTTTCTCAACAAGTTGGCACAAGCAATGTAGAAACGCAACTATGTTTCTCACGAAATGCAGCTGTGTTTTTCACTCTGTCCAGAAAAACACAGATTTTACCTTTAAAAAGCCAAAATTCAACAAACTAACATTATACTAATTTAGATTAGGTTCATATTAATTACAACAAGCAATTAACAAATAACCTGATAGCTAGATTAAATATTAAATTAACTATTAATAATAAATCTTATCATACAAATAACTAGTAAATAATATAGCAATATTAAAGAAGAGATTGTTATGAACCGAATAATAAACAACAGTAAAGTGGCTTCAACAATTCAAATGAAATCATGCAAAATTAATAATAATAATAATAATAATAATAATAATAATAATAATAATAATAATTAAATAACTAAATTTAATAAATTATTATGACACAAAAAATATATTTACAAAATAAGAATAATAATAAAATGGAATTTGTATAAAATGAACAAAATTAAATAAATAAATAAATTGAAAACAAATCTGAATCATTACAAGAATTGAGAGTGACTAAAATAATGGCAAAATGAAATGACCCAAAATAAACAGTAGCAAATTGCCCAAAGAGAGATACAAAGCCATACAAATTTGACAGAAAATCATGCAAATAAAAGCCATGCCAAACAGGAAACCAAATAAAGCCAAAAAAATGAAAGAGGCCAATATTGTTTCTTCCTGGAATGATGCCACAACAGCTCAAGGGGAGCCCGATTCCAACACACTCAAGCTCCAAAAATCAAAAATTTGTGTTAATCTTATGTATAAAATCACCAAAGAAAACATATATATTCAAAGTAGAATTGATTTAGAAATGAAGACAAGAAGATCACAAATCATGGTTTTTTACAGAGAAGATGACACTGGTTAAAGATGATGAATAGTATTTTTCTGTTTAACCCATTTATTCTATTTTTTGTATGGTTTTGATGGGTGCCTATGGATTAATAACCAATAGAAATACAAACAACAAGAAACAACATAATCAAGAAATTAAATATCAAACTAATGCAAATATATACAAACAAGACCCCTTTTTACACTGTTCTGAGTTGCAAACTTTTGATGTTACCTTCAGATTTGTGGCCTTTAGATCGAGAATGCCAACATTTTCAGCTCTCCTTGGACTAGCTTTTATGTCTCAGTTTCTCCTCCTCTTTTTCCTCTCCCTCCCTTGCTTTTGGGTCTGTGTTCTTTCTCGTGTCTCCTCTCTCTTTTCTCTCTTTTTTTCTTTTCTTTCTTCTCCTTCGGTCTCTTTCTTCTTGGTGGCTCCCTTACTCTCCTTCTATTTTTTTTCTTTTTTTTTGTTTTTGTCGCCTCCCCCTATGAGGTCTAGGTTAGTTTGTTTTTATATCCTAGTTTTAGGTTAGTTTGTTTTTATATCCTAGTTTTAGGTAAGTTACCTAAATATCCTCTTATTTGTGCTTCTTCTTATCCTCCTTTTTTTATCTTTATTTTTCTAATTATCATATATTCTAATTAATTAATCTCTCTACTTACCTTCTAATTTATTTTCTCTTTAATTTAATAATCCTATAATATCAATTAATTAAATTAACCTAATCTTACTTTTAATTTTAATTATTTTATATTTTTTATATATTTTTTTATAAAAATTATTAAAATTTGCCTAAAAGACCCTATTGAAACCCCAGTCCATAGAGAGCCATAGTGCTTTCATTCTCTGTCTATTTTTGAATAAATATTATCATCATTAGGTAACTATGACCAAAGCTGTCTCAGGACCCGGTGTCTACAATAATCATATCGTTTTACAAAAGGGATTTGTAAACATTTAACATATACATAAACAAAATTGTTCCTTTACAAAATACATTTGCCCAAAACCAAAATCCATATACAAAACTTATATCAATACAAAAATATAGCGAAAGACAAAAAGAACTCCAACTATAGACTTCTAGTGGCCGACCTACAGATGTCCGACTCCAAACTGAACCTGCCACCTACACGGGAAAATAACCCGTGCTAAGCGATAACGCTTAGTGGGGAAGAACAAAACATGCCTATACATATAATTGCAATAACAATATACGAGCTTATCAAAGCAACAAAGCATGTAAACATATTCTACTCATACTTATATCAAGTATTCATCCACACATGCATATGGGTATGTAGCTATCGCTTATTCATCATATGTGTATTCACAAGATAGAGTAATTAACCATTTATATCCAAGTAATCAATCTTCATATGCATCCTCACATTATAAACAATTAGCCATTCATATCTAACTACAAGTATCACATCATATCTTGACATATTGCATGTACATAAACATGTAACATATATCAATTTCCATATCATTGGGAGCACATATCATAGTCATATATAACCGCGTATACAAACCTCATGTAGTAGCCTGATTACTCACCAACTAGTAGATACGGGTACTAATGATACTGATAGGACACAGTATCTAAGCATATAGAGACATGAGTCTCGAATCATGTATAAACATGTATACCCGAAGGTATAGCGAAGACCGAAGTCTCAAATCATGTATACTGGAGACCGAAGTCTCTTATCATATAGGCCCAAACGGGGTCAACATGTAACAAGTAACATATAGCAGCTGCACTCACACTCTAACCTTTAATAAGCGCTTATCTATCCACTACTATGACTATCAGGCTCAAATAATAACTCAGCTATGCTATAGTATTATTATCATATAATAGAGAATAATTCAAGTGTAATCAAATCATTTCATGTATACATGTATATTGACCAATTTTGGAGACACATAAATCATATACTGGCTTTATTATGAACATATAACTCATAATTAAATTATCCATATACATATAAATTATGAACATTTAAATCGCATACAATATTATTAATTATGAACATATAACTTATAATTAGAGGCATTATAATATAAGACAAGCCTAAAACAAATAATGTACCATGTAACAATAAAAACCCATGTAAAAAGAGATGTGAATTTCATTTTCAAAACAAAGCAGGAAGGGGCTCACTAACCCACTCGCGATAAGAAGTCGCGCTCGCGACAGTAGGAGAGGAAAAACTGCAGAAGAGAGGGCTAGCATGAGTCATGCATTGCATCACGACTCGTGTGCAGGCCAAGACTCAAAGTCACGAGTCGGGCACATCACACCGAGCCGTGCACAACCTGCCGAGTCATGCACTTTCTGCTAGTCATGCACTTCCCGAGCGAGCTCTCAAGCAGAGCGGGCTCTTAAGAAACTAAAATCATGCGGCTCTGTCGCGATCGCGATAGAGTCGCATTTCCCAGTTCCTCAGCACAAAAACATAAGTTCACAACTTTCAAAACTCAAATCAGACATACCCAACCACTCAATCAAGCATATACACTTACCTCATCACTCCAATACATTCAAAACAGACTTATAACAATCACAACTCAAACTACACAATAGTAATACCCATCCAAATAACATATACAGAGGTTTTAATAGTTCATCAAAAACCCAGAAATTCATCTCATATTCATGTACGTTCACTCAATATTAACATGTAAACAATTATAACTCTATCATCTCAAATTACTTAAACAAATCTACTAAACGCATGCGTTTACATGTATCAAAACACATAATTTATAGTAAAATCAAAACTCAATAAATGATCCGAACGAGAAGGACAAGAACACTCCCAAACTAAACACAACTAAAAACAACCTCCCAAACCTGAAATAGAGCTCAATAACTCCACTATCTTCAAGATCCCACTTTTCCTTTTCTTTTATCTTTCCTCCTCTCTTCAGATTCTTGCATATATTCAACCAAAACACGCATTCAATTAACCCATGAATAAAACCATATAACCCATAACAAATGCATACGATGAGAAGAAGAAGAAGCAAGCCACTTACCTCTTGGAATAATTCCTAATCTCAAAAGCCTAACTCAATCTTGAAGAATAACACATGCAAAAGTTTTAGAGCAGAAAATAAAGGAGTGAGGGAGTGAGAGAACGTAAGAGTGTAAGAAAGAGGAGAAGAAGATGGCTTCCATAAGAAGCAAACTCCTTTTCTGCCCTCCCTCTCTCTACTCCCTTTCAAATCAAATTTAATGCTCTCAACTACCCATCCACGTGTCCATTTCTCTTTGGACCCCTTACTCCACTTCTTTGAGTTTCTCTTTTTTTGTCCTCAATTCACTTCCAAATCCACTTGCAAAAATACCAAAATACCCTTAATGTCCAATTAAACATGAAATTTCAACTAGGCCATTTTTGGTATGTTACATAACTGGACTTCTTCTTGTTCTCCCTTTGTTTATGATCAGTGATCTATTTACTATCGATCAGATCCTAAATTTGGTGTCTTAGCCTCATGCAATGGTCTGTTATGTGTCTAGTATGCTGGTGGAATGCACAAAATTCATTATCTTTGTGCCCCGGCTGCCCTTAGGTTCTAGCTGGCTTGGGTGGCAAAGGTTACAACTTCCCTTCCTTTATCAATCTTTTCAATACCCATGACAAAGGTCAACCTAATTCAAAAGTATCTTTGGCTCACCCCTGTAGCCGAAACCTCAGTCGTCTTCCCAGTCCTATTACCACTGCTGGAGCTTGTCGACTTATTTACCCCTTATTATAGCCCTTCTTGGCATAAGCTTCATTACTTGCCTTCTTCGCCAGGTATTTTCCCTCAGCTTCTATGGTGATATCTTTTAAGGATTCCTAATCCTTGAGTCCCTTCATGCTCAACCCTTCCTTTAAGTATAGGCTATCATTCCTGATAAATAAATGGATCTGATCAGAAGTATCAGGTTTACACTTTATCTCTATAACCCGATTCCTCCACTGAGTGAGGTACTTGTGAAAAGATTCCCCTAACTTTTGCTGTAGCAATTCTAGATCTTTCAGCATGATCTCCATCCTGGTACTGCAGTCATACTGCCTAAGGAACTCCTCAGTCAATAATTCCCAATCCTCCTTGGACCTTATATCCAACCCATGGTACTAATCAATTGCAGCCTTTGTAAGACTCAGACAGAAGTATTCTATCTTCTACTTTCTAGTTAGGGTCCTCCCTTTCATCACCATTAAATACTGCTTGATGTGCACTGCAGGATCGGAAGTACCATTAGACTTAGGAATGTCAAGCATCTTAAAGTTCTGGGGAATTAGATCATCACCATCCAATCTCAATTTTCATAGTTCATTCCCCTTCCCATAGTCAGCATCCATGTCATTGCCTTAAACTTTTCCTCCATTTTTTTCCACATCACCTCCTCCAGCTTGGGTAACTTACCCCTTATTATCATCGACTCCTCTTGTTCTTCTTCCCACAAGTCATTCTCAAGTCTAAGGGCTTCTCTACACTCTATAAGTGCAGTCACTCTAGGCCCTACTGCAGGTTGGTCAATTACTGCAGGGGATCCTCTCTAACAGACCCTTATTTATCTTGCCCCCCAACAGGAGTAACAAGTTATTGCCCAAAAAGCGCCACTAAAATAGCAGTAAATTTCCCCATTATCACCATCATTCTGGCCTCAAAGTCTTCCATCCTTCTACCCACTTCTTCAGCAATCATTGCACGAGTTGCATCAAACTATCTTAGTGGGTAGCCATACTCGTTGCTACTAATAATTTTGAAGAAAATATTTCACTTCTGTCTGAAAGCAAATCAGAACCCTAATCTGACACTAGTTTCGGTAGTTTGAAGAAATAATTCCTTCTTAACTGACTGTCGAGGCCTCTAAACCATTTGGATGAATCTATGATGGCTGAAGGATACACCTTGTTAGGATAATACATGATTAAAATGCAATGCATGGCCATGCTGATGCAATATAGACAAACACATGCAAGCAAATAGATCCTTCCAACCATGTCTCTCCCACACATTTGGTAGTGCGGTCTCTTTTCTATGTGGGTTTTATCCAAGGGCTAACAGAGAACCCATTGGATAGGTAAGGTGAACGACCAAAAAATCAACAGCATAACACCTCTTACCTAATGCACATACGTATGGGTTTTGGTCATTATGTATTTAAACACTTCAATCAAATTAAGATGGGCCCATCAGGGCATGAAAGCCTTTGATGAAAGACCATTTAATTTAGCTGATTTTGTGCAATATATAATGGCCATATAGAAAGCACAAAAATATGGTACATTTCACCTAGGAAAAATACCAATTCGTCATTATATGAGCTTTAGTCAAAGGTGATGATACTTTAGGGCTACCCAAACATGATCCCTACCAATAGGTCTAGCTCATCACAAGCATAATGACTAATCGGATCTCCATTTGATATACCAAAAGGTACTAGTCTTGGGCTGGTGATTATCCTTAACATTTTCCTACATTGAGTGAATGTAAGGTTGTGCTTTGAGAATGCACCGGGGTAAAAATGGGGACCATCTAGCATAGTTCTAAGGCTTTAGCATGTATACAATGCAATTTTTCGAAAAGAGATAGAATTTTAATTTGTAAAAACTCAATTATATATATTAAGCAAGACACTTTCAAAGCAAAGTCCTGAAGTCCCCAGTAGAGTCGCCACTGTGATGCGCGTCGAGCCAGCTTAAGTTTTCCCAAAAGGCCCACATTTAGGGTCCGGAGGGTTCGCGTCTAGATTTTGGGCAACATGGGATATTATGGAATTCATAACCAATAGAACATTAGAAAATTTCATCTAATCCCATAAAACCTTTAGGCACCTTTTAGGTATTTTGGAGTTGCCACCCAATTTACAAGAAATTGGGAAAGTTGGTCTAACCTTGGTGGTCTAAACCAGAGAGTAGTTCGAAACTTCACTCTTATTAATGTCTTAGTTAATTATAAATGGATTTTTAATATTAAATCTTCATCTCTCTCTCACACAGTCATACATTAAAATTTAAAACGCATATTAAGCATCGTAGGAAAGCAATAAAGAAAAAGAAAAAATTAAAATAACTAAAATACAAAATAAATAACAAAATGAATTTGGGGCAAAAATACAATCCCTAAAATATAAAATTAAAATAAATAAATAAATAACATACATAAAATGGGGTATTGTGACGCGCGTCGGGATCGCTCCTCGGGAACCCGCTTTTAGGGCCCGAGAGGAGTTTGCGTCTTTTGATCTTGGGCAATTATGAGATATTTTAGACACCTCCTTCCAATAGAACACTGAAAGGATCATCTAATCTCATGAAACCTTTAGGCACCTTTGAGATATTCTGGAGTCGCCAACCAATTTACAAGAAATTGGGAAAGTTCGTCTAATCATGGGGGTCTAAACCAGAGAAATATTCAGAACTTTACTCTTATTAATGCCTTGGTTAATTATAAATGGATTTTTAATTTTAAAAATTTCATCTCTCTTCTCACACGGTCATGCATAAAAATAAAGCGCAAATCAAGCAGTAGAGAAAGCAATAAGAAAGAAATCTAAAGAAAGATAAAATGTGGGACAAAATACAATCCCTCAAAATAAAAAGGTATTAAAATTTGGGACAAAAAATACAATCTCCCAAATCAAATAAAATAAAAATAAATAACAAACTTGAATAAGGAAATAAACATTCATAAATCGAGATATTATTTAAAATAGAAATATTGGTTCCTTCATGTTCACTTTAGAAAATTAAAGAGTTATTTTTGGTATACTTTGGGAAAATCGGGATGAGTGATCCCATTTTAAGAAAATTTACTCTTCTTTTTAAAAGTGAATTTTTATGGGTTAAAATTAGGACATTGGTCCCATTTTGTTAAAAAAAAAAAGCCCAATTTATTATTATAAAACTTTTTATGTGATTTTTAATTAACGTGCAAAAAAATAAATGAATTTATTACAAATTACATAATAAAAACAAAAAAAAAAGGAAAATAATGAAAAATAAATAAAATACTAAAAAGATAGATTCTACCAAAATGGTGTCTTCAAATCTCTATACGCTCCCACTTGGTATTGAAAAAACTCACACATAAAAAAATAATTATTGAAATAAAAAAAACACAAACAAAGGTGATGTTAGTAATAAAAAATGGATTAAACATATAAAATATGAAAATAAAAAAGTAAATAAAATAAAATGCATCATGTATGACAAATCAATTAAATGATATAATAAAAATAAGTAACTTAACATATTAACAATTCCACATGCACGAAAACAAAACATAAATAATAATAATAATAATAATAATAATAATAATAATAATGATGATGATGATGATGATGATGATAATAAAAATAATAAATAATAATAATCATTAAACAAGAATAATAATAATAATAATAATAATAATAATAATAATAATAATAATAATAATAATAATAATAATACTGATAGATAATAATAATAAGAGTAACAACAAGAGTAATAATAATAGTAATAACAATAATAATAATAATAATAATAATAATAATAATAATAATAATAATAAAGAAGATGAACAATCAAGTAAGCAAAATAACAAAAAATAAAATAAACAAAACATGTTAAAACATGTTAAATAATAATAATAATAATAATAACAACAACAACAAAAGATGAACAATCAAATAAATATGCAAGAATAAAATAAAATATGCTAAAAATATTAAATCACATAAACAATTTAAAAAACAACAAAATATTTAAAAATCTATATGATGACTAATTAATTGTAAACAAAAATTAAATTAAAAATTGAGCCTAGAATGCTTACTCTCAAAATTTGATTTGACAAATGGAGGTAAATGATCAATTTTCTTGTCTTAATTTATAAGAATAGATTAGAAAAATAAAATATTGAAGAGAGAATTTATCTCAAGAACAAAAATTAGCCTTTTTTGTCTCAAGAAAAAAAATTGTTAAATAAAAAGAAAAAAATTCCTAAGAATAAAAATTGTTCTTTTTACCTTAAGAATTAATTTGGAAAAATTAATTGGAATTTTTTGAGAATTTTTCTTGAAAAAGAAGAAGAAGAAAATATTTTTTCTTAAGAAAAATCTCCCTCAATTCTCTTCGAAAAAAATCATTTTATACCTCCTAAAAAAATCAGATTTTTTTTGAATTAAATTAAATCAATTTAATTCCCATAATCACAAAAAACTGAAGAATTTTAAAGGTTTAGAAGACAAAAGATTTTAAAATTAAATTCTACAAAAAAAAATGAGTAAAAGCACTCAAAAATAGCCAAAAAATGCCCAAAGGGCTACTGGAGGGTCGGCAGAGCTGAGCGACACCCGTCGGCGCACGCGACGGGCATCACAGCGCGCCAGGTGCACACGAGCGATGCCCTGCGCATCGCTCGCGCGCTGCAGGTGTCGCCAAACACACGCCCCGCGCGCGAGCGAGGGACACCCACGTGCGCACCCAGCGGGTTGCCGAAGGCCGACGTCTGAATTTTTTTTATTTTACAAAAACACTATCATTTCAAACCCCCCATTTTTATCTTAAAATAATTTTTACAATATTTTTTAAACACATTTTTATTTATTTTTAATAAATCAATTTGATAAGGAAATCATCACTTCCAACTTTCATTTTTGCCTATAAACAGGCACAATTAATTTCATCATTGGGTAATCCTGATTTGGGCTGTCTCGGGACTCGGTGTTTACAGTTGCCCTCAATTTTGGGGAGGCTAGTGCATGGGTGCCTAGGTGAGCCTAAAATTCAGAAAAGGGAAAGAAACGCGTACCTGAGGCGGCCTCCTTCCAGCTGCTCCCTAGAGAACAGTGTTGTGATTTAAATTGAGAATGTTATCCTTCCGGATCGCATTGAGTCGCTGACAAGACTACGAAATGATGACATTCTTGAATATCACTGAGCCGTTAAATAGGCTACAAATGATTACATCGAGTTATTGACAAGACTACAAAGTGCGGATGCCATACTTAGATGGTGATGCATCGAGTCTACTCCAGACTTACAAAATGCAAGAAGTGCTCTCTTGAACTTCACCGAGTCTGCTCCAGACTTACAAAGTGTTGGGTGCCATCCTCAAATGACGATGCACTGAGTCCACTCCAAACTTACAAAACGCAGAAAGGGCTCTCTTGAGCTGCACCGAGTCTGCTCTAGAGTTACAAAGTACGGGGTGCCATCCTCAAATGGCGATGCGTTGAGTCCGCTCCGGACTTACAAAATGCAGGAAAGACTCTCTTGAGCTGCACCGAGTCTGCTCCAGACTTACAAAGTGCTTGGGTGCCATCCTCAAATAGCGATGCATTGAGTCTGCTCCGGACTTACAAAACGCAGGATTGTTCTTCTAAACTGCACCGAGTCTGCTCCAGACTTACAAAGTGCTTGGGTGCCATCCTCAAATGGTGATGGTTTTCACATAGACATTTCCTGTAAAATTATGTGCACAGAAATATATACAAGAAATTATGTGTGTATGTGTAAAAAGCAAAATGCCGATGCTTGCAAAAGAATTGTATGACATGAGATGTAGATGCACGCAAAAATAGATAGACCATGTCCTGGGTGGTCGAGGGTCCATTGAGGATACGGTTTGGTTGCTCGACCATGCACCCAAGGATCTAGGACAGTGTCATCTTGGCTTTAGGGATTCTGACCCCAAAACCTTTTCTGAGAGACCCCTCAGATGTTCATCTTTACCCCCCCCCCCCCCCCCCCCCCTCCCGATCAACGATCACACGCCTAGGATTCTAACTCATGTCCCTGCATTATACACTATCCTTTTGAAGGGAAATCATCCGAAGTAATGCCACCTTATTGTTTCAGGCATTATAAGTCATTGTTTTAAAAGTAGTACGCCCCTTTTTTGATTTTCACACTAGCTTTTTTTTGTGGGAAATGTGTCCATTGGGGATTTTCACATAACCCTTTGTCTAATTTTTGCCTGAAGTGAACCCAACTCAATCCAGTGACTTTTATTTATTTTATTTTTTGTATAGGGCAGACTGCCTGTTTTCAGGTTTTCACCCTGCCCTTTGGCCTAACTTTTGCTTAGAGAGCCATTCACGGTTTTTATCTCTAACGGCCTTTTTTTTTTGAAAAGGCTACAAGAGGAGTGAAGGCTATTATCAGATCCTCACTTAAGGATGACCAGCACATTTTTCTTAGACACCTTCTGACGAAAAACGGTTAGAGAACAGTCATTAGATAAATAAACGAGATATCTCTTTTTAAGACAGAACTAAAATCCAATGAAAATGTAAACTGAATTCTTTTAGTCATTGCAAAATTATGTACATTTCTATATGATTTCATCATACATGATCCTTAATTGGCAATAATTCAAACGCACAAGACTACACCTAATCTCGAAATAGATCTTGTAAGCATCAAACTCCTGTTATCAATCGCCTCTCTTGGGTTTTCTCAATTGAATATTTTCTCTTGGCCCTTAATTTTTGCCCAGGATGCCTTTTTTCGGTTTTCACCTTGATAGGGCGCCCAATTTTAGCAAGTCCGCCTTTTTCGATTTTCGACCTGCGGGGCATTTATTCTCTTCTTTTGATTTTTGGCCTTTAGCTATGGAATATTTTTAGTCTATCGATATTGACCGGGTCTTTAAACTCATTCCCATCGCTGTCTGCTAAAATTGCTGCTCCCTTTGTTGGTAACTTTTTCAGTAAGAACAGACCTTCCCAAGTTGGCTTGAATATTTCGTGTATGTCTAGCACTCCTGGCCTCATCATCTTAAAGACCAAATCCCCTTCTTTCAACGGGTGCTTTCGTACCTTCTTGCCAAATGACCGAGCTAGCCTCTTCTAATAAACCTGATTATGATAATAAGCTCGCAACCTATCTTCATCCAATAAATTTAACTGCAATAACCGCTATTGTGCCCATTCTACCTCTAGAATCTCGGCTTCCATGACTACCCTTAAAGATTTTAGCTCAATTTTAACTGGCAAAATTGCTTCAGTTCTATATACCAGAGAGAATGGCATCGCTCCCGTAGAGATTCTGACTGTGGTTCTATAACCCCAGAGTGCAAAAGATAGCTTTTTTGCCCAGTCTTTATAGCCCTGAACCGTCTTGGCTAATATTATTTTAACATTCTTGTTCATTGCTTCAACCGTGCCGTTAGCCTGAGGTCGGTAAGGAGAAGACTTGTGATGTTGGATTCCATATTTCTGAAGCATCTATTTAGTTTTCACAAATCAGAGACAATGTGGTGTGGGAGGCCATATCTACATAGCAAATTCCGCTCGATGAACTTAGCCATGTCCCTGGCATCAACATTCTTAAAGGATTCAACTTCGACCCGTTTAGTGAAGTAATCAATGGCGACTATAATGAACCTATGTCCATTAGAAGCTGTAGGATGTATCTCGCCTATGATATCTATTCCCCAAGCTGCAAATGGCCATGGAGATGTCAAGTTATGTAGCTCTGAAACTGGCACATGCCTCAAATTCGTGTATTGTTGGCATAACTGGCATTGCTTCACATATTTTAAGTAATCCATATTCATCGTGAGCCAATAAAATCCTTGGCGCATAATCTTCTTTGCTAAGGCTAAGCCATTCATGTGAGCTCCATAAACTCCAGCATGAACCTCTTTCATAACTCTTTCAGCTTCTTTCTCTGTCAAACATCTCAACTGGATGCCATCAACTTGCCTCTTATACAAAGTTCCATCTATATTGATGAATTGTGTAGATAACTTTCTAATCATTCTTTGGTCTTTTTCGATGGTTTCTTCTGGAAAAACTTACCTTTCCAAATAATTCTGAATGTCGTAGTACTAAGGGTTTCCATCGGAGACTTAAACCTCCATCACGTGCTTAGTTTCAAAACAAGGCTTTTTCGCACTAGAGATCAGCACGAGTCTCATAGCAACCCCTATTGGATTATCCCACATGGACATTAACGTCGCAAGAGCATCAGCCAATTGATTTTCATCCCTAGGGACAAAGTGAAAGGTGCAAGTCTCAAACTGACTACTCAACATTCTCATGTACTTCACATAAGGCAACAGCCTCTCTTCCTTAACTGACCACTCCCCTCTAATTCGATGAATTACTAAGGATGAATCTCTGAAGACTTCTGCGGTCTTTGCCCCCACAGCAAGCAGTGTTTCCAATCCGAAGATGCAAGCTTCATATTCCGATTCGTTATTGGCCGCCTTGTACCTTAACTTTTTGGCTAATGGCAGCTTCTCACCATCCGGGGTCGTAAGAATAATCTCTGCTCCTGCCCCTTTACTGTTAACTGCCCCATCGAAAAACATCTGCCACCCTTGTACTGCTATGGTCATGACATCTTCATCTGGGAAATTGTATTCGAACTGATCTCTCTCAATAGGATGTTCAGCCAAGAACTCAGCTATCGCTCTTCCCTTAATGGTTTTCCTGGTGATGTATTCGATATCAAACTCCTGCAACAGTAATAACCATCTTCCCATTTTTCCTAGTAGAGAAGGCGCTTCTTGAAGGTACCTAAGCGGGTTATGCTTGGCACCCGCCTGCACACTGAAAGAGTGAAAGTAGTGTTATAACTTTTTAGAGGCCCAAATTATTGCTAAGCAAATCTTTTCCACTTCCACATATTTAACTTCGTATGATAGGAATTTCTTGCTAAGGTAACAAACAACAAACTCCACCCCAAACTTATCCTCCTGGGCCATCATAGCACCCTCTGAACTGTCTTCTACCACTAGTTACAAGATTAGTGGCTTGACACGACGTGGTGGTTTTAAGGCTGGTGGATTTAGGAGATAATCCTTAATAGTATCAAAGGCCAGTTGAAAAACACTATTCCACACCATCGATTGATTCTTCCTGAGAAACTTAAAGATGGGTTTGCATATCAAAGCTAGCTTGGCAATAAACCGGCTAATGTACTAAAGTTTTCCAAGGAAACTTCTAACTTCCTTCTCTTTCTGAGGCACTAGCATTTTCCTAATTGTTCTGACCTTATCAGGATCTACTTCAATTCCTCTCTGACTTACCATATGTCCCAATAGCTTACCAAAGTGTAACGCACACCGAACCCCGGGGCGCCTCGAACCGCCCGCTTTTAGGGCTTTCGAGATGAGGTTCGTGAAAACTTGTAAGAAATTACAAGTGCGTCCATTTTGGGTAACAAGGAGGTTTCATGGAGTCGCCACCCAATAGAACATTGGGAAAGCTCATCTAGCCTCAGTGAGCCTAAGATAGCACTGCTATGTCCATCGTGGGCAAGCCGAAGGTGTCTTGGAGGCTCCACCCTAATAAAATATTAGGATGGCCCTCTCGCCTCGCGCTTGGGCAAACCAGAGGTGTCTTGGAGGCCCCATCCTAATAGAACATTAGGATGGCCCTCTCGCCTCATGGTGCTTAGGACTATGCAAATTGAGCCTTTTTACGGGACACAAGAGGTGTCTTGGAGGCCCCACCCCAATAAAACATTGAGATAGCCCTGTCGCCTCATTGAGCCTAAAGACCAGAGAATGTTCGGGACTTCCCATTTATTCATACCTTGGTTAAGTTTATAATGGAGTTTGAATTTAGCGTTCCATCCCATTTCTCATTCAATTCCATGCAATTTAATTAAAGCGCAGGTTATCAATTTAGGGAAAGCAATAAATAAAAGCATAATTAAAATAAAGCATATGAAAATAAATTACAATAAAACTAGCGGCGGAATACAACCCCCATTGTAAATAAAATACAAAACATGCATAAAACGAGACATACATTAAGGATGAGGACATTGGACCTTGCATGCATATTTACGAAAATAATTTCTATGTGACAATTTATTTTGAGTGGAAAAACTAGGACATTGGTCCCATTTTTATGAGAAAAAGTTCCAAGTTAATTAGTAGAAATATTTTTGTGATTTTCTTTTTAGCGTACCTAAAATAAACAATTTTATTAGCAATTACATTCGATAAAATAGATAAAGAAATAAGTAAAGCAAATAATACAAGTAATGAAATAAACGATCAAATCAGGCGAGCCTCCTGGATCTCCCCGTGTGCTCGCGAAAATTTTCAAGCAAAGAAAATAAGTTTTGAAATAAAAATAAAACACAAATGAAATAATGTTAGTAATTAAACCAATTAAATCAGTTAAATATATAATAAATGATAAAATAAAATAAATAAAATAAGATGACATCAAAATGACAAATGAATTAAAATATCAACAATTTAAAATAAATTAGAAAAATGTATTATGAATGATAAATGAATTAAATGATATGATTGAAATAAAACATGCTAATGAATTAATACATAAAAATATGAACATGATAATAATAATAATAATTAAAATAAATAAATAAATGAATAAACAATAAATATATAACAATAGCAATGAAAAAGAATGATAAAAATAATGAATAAAAGAATGATGAAAATAATTAAATAAATGACATGATTACTTAATGTTATCGCAATTAACATAAAACATTTACATGGAAAAAAGATCAACCAAAATGAATTAATTAATTACATGTTAAAAAAATAATAAGAAATTAATATTTACATGAACAAAAATAATATATAAACATATTAAATGAGACAAATATAAAAATAATAGAATAAATGAAAATAATAAAATATACATGTTAATCAATTAAATATGAACAAAATAATAAAAGATAAAAGATCAAGTCTAGAATTTTTACCCTCAGAATTTCGGATTCGATGAAGGTAAAAATAATGATTGATTTTCTTTTTTTTTATTTGCATGATTAGAATTGAATATAATAAAATATTGAAATTTTATTCCAAAAAAAATAAATATGCTTGAAAAAGTGATGAAAGAAAATAAAAAATTCTTCAAAAACAAATAATTTATTTCTTTACCTAAAGAATGATTTTTATTGATAAAAAATGTTCTCAAGAACAAACAATTATTTTGTTTGTCTCAAGAAAAAAATCATTTATAAAAAAAAAAACTTGTTTTTTAGAAAATCAAATGAAAAATTAGATTTTTAAGAACAAACAATTATTTTGTTTACCCAAAATCCATTGTTTATCAAAAAGGGATTCAAAAAAAAACCTTGAAAAAAGTTTAATTGAAAACAAATAACAAGTTAAAAAAATAAATTTTGAGAGCAAATAATTATTTTATTTGTCTCAAAATTAAATTTCATCAACAAAACTCCTTCGAAAAATATGTTTAGAAGAAATTCTACTAGAAAAAGAAGAATTGAACTATTTTCTTTTTATTTTTGTTAGGAAAAAATTTAGTAAAAGTTAGAGAGAATTGTTGAAGAAGAAAAAGAGAAAAAACTAAGAAAAACCCTAAAAAAATTCCCCCCACCCCCACCCTTTCTCTTTCCATCCTTTTCTTTTTATATGAAGAAAAAATAGAAAATAAAATTAATTAAGAGAAAAACTAATTAATTAATTAATAATATAATTTATCTAAGTTTAAAAATGGAAAAAAAACCTGAAAATCCCTTAAAAAGGGATAAAAAATCGAATTTTAGGTGAAAAAATCGGAAAAAAACAATTTTTGGGGTGATTTTCAGCGAAATTGGGTGTCTGCGGCGGAAAAGGGGCGACCAACGCCCGTCGAGGCGCGCGACGAGAGTCGGTCGCGCATGCTGGGCGCGGAGCAGTGCGCGGATGCGCACTGCACGTTGCTCGCGCGCTGCCGCGCGTCGACATTCGCGGAAATTTTTTTATTTTTTAAAATTTTTAAATTTAATAAAAAAATACTATAATTTTTAAACCCCATTTTCAAATCTAATTTTCAAAATTTTTTTTATTATTTTTATTTTTTTCACTTTAAAATGCAAATTTGATGAGGAAATCATTACTTTTAACCTTTTTGCCTGTGAACAGGCATTTATCATCATTGGGTAACTCTGATCTGGGCTGTTTCAGGACCCGGTGTCTACAGTTGCCCCCGATTTTGGGAAAACTAGTGCACTAGTGCCTAAATGAGCAAAAATTCAGAGAAGAAGGTGTTCGAGCCGGTGACCCCTCGCTGCCGAGTTATAGTGTATTTTACCGCAACCCTTTGACGATTCATTCAATCACCTTCATCCTACTGGCCTCGTCTCAGCCCGCGCTATTCCTGACTGTCGTGAGAGGCAGTGTTAGCCAACTGCAACCCAATCGCAATTTGTTTTATTGCATGTGCACCGCTAGCCTCGTCTCGGCTTGCACGGCGTTTGAGTGACGCGAGAGGTAGTGTTCTCTAACTACAACCCACTTGCGATTTGTTCTATCGCATGTATCCCGCTAGCCTCGTCTCGGCTTGCACGGTGTCTGCGAGATGCAATGTTATCTAACTACAATCCCGTTGCTATTTGTTCTATCGCCGGTGTCCCGCTGGCCTCATCTCGGCTTACACGGTGTGAGATGTAGTGTTATCTAATCACAGTCCCCTTACGACCTGTTCTATCGCTGTGTCTCACTGGCCTCATCTCGGCTTGCACGGTGTGAGATGTAGTGTTATCTAACCACAGTCCCGTTGCGATTTATTCTATTGCTGTGTCCCGCTGGCCTCTTCTCGGCTTGCACGGTGTCTATGAGATGTAGTATTCTCAAACTACCACCCCTATTTGTGATCTGTTCTATCACTGGTATCCCGCTAGCCTCATCTCGGCTTGCATGGTGTCTGTGGGATGCAGTGTTCTCTAACTACCACCTCTGTTTGCAATCTATTCTATCGCTGGTGTCCCGCTAGCCTCGTCCCGACCTGCATGGAGTCTATGAGATGTAGTGTTCTCTAACTACAACCTCTGTTTGCGATCTGTTCTATTGCATGTATTCTGCTGGCCTCATCTCGGCTCGCGCAGTGTCTGTAAGATGTAGTGTTCTCTAACTGCAATCCCGTTGCGATCTTTTCTACCGCATGTGCTCGGTTCACGCACTATCTATGAGATACAGTGTTCTCTAACTACAACTCGGTTGTGATCTATTCTACCGTATGTGATTGAACGTTTTGTCTTGCTAGCCGCTTCTAGGCTTGCACAGCATAACCTTAGTAACCTACAACCAATCCGTGTAACATCTTATCTGCTAACCATTATCCGGTCAGTGTAATATCTGCTAACCACCATCCAGTCAGTACAATATCTGATATGCTAACCACCATTCAGTTAGTATAATATCTGATTGCTAACCACCATCCCATCAGTATAATATCTGATTGCTAACCACCATCCCGTCAGTATAATATCTGATATGCTAACCACCATCCGGTCAGTACAATATCTGATCTGCTAATATCCATCCGGTCAGTATAATATCTGATCTGCTAACCACCATCCGGTCAATACAATATCTGATCTGTTAACCACCATCCGGTCAGTACAACATCTGATCTGTTAACCACCATCTGGTCAGTACAATATCTGATCTGCTAACCACCATCCGGCAGGTACAATATTTTCATTCTTTTCCTTCCTAAATAGAAAACGATTTCCCACTGGGGAATCGTCTTCTATTGTCGGAGAATCATCTTCTATTGTCATCAAATCGTCTTCTCTATACGTAATTACTTCGCGGTAATAGTCTTGTTTTGTCTAGTGAGGGCTTCTCGTGGAATACCCCTCACATGGCCATTCCTTACTAGAACAGTGAGTGAGTCTCGGGTGAGGCTCACGAACCCCTCACTGCCGAGTTATAGTGTATTTTACCGCAACCCTTTGACGATTCATTCAATCACCTTCATCCTACTGGCCTCGTCTCAGCCCGCGCTATTCCTGACTGTCGTGAGAGGCAGTGTTAGCCAACTGCAACCCAATCGCAATTTGTTTTATTGCATGTGCACCGCTAGCCTCGTCTCGGCTTGCACGGCGTTTGAGTGACGCGAGAGGTAGTGTTCTCTAACTACAACCCACTTGCGATTTGTTCTATCGCATGTATCCCGCTAGCCTCGTCTCGGCTTGCACGGTGTCTGCGAGATGCAATGTTATCTAACTACAATCCCGTTGCTATTTGTTCTATCGCCGGTGTCCCGCTGGCCTCATCTCGGCTTACACGGTGTGAGATGTAGTGTTATCTAATCACAGTCCCCTTACGACCTGTTCTATCGCTGTGTCTCACTGGCCTCATCTCGGCTTGCACGGTGTGAGATGTAGTGTTATCTAACCACAATCCCATTGCGATTTATTCTATTGCTGTGTCCCGCTGGCCTCTTCTCGGCTTGCACGGTGTCTATGAGATGTAGTGTTCTCAAACTACCACCCCTATTTGTGATCTGTTCTATCACTAGTATCCCGCTAGCCTCATCTCGGCTTGCATTGTGTCTGTGGGATGCAATGTTCTCTAACTACCACCTCTGTTTGCAATCTATTCTATCGCTGGTGTCCCGCTAGCCTCGTCCCGACCTGCATGGAGTCTATGAGATGTAGTGTTCTCTAACTACAACCTCTGTTTGCGATCTGTTCTATTGCATGTACTCTGCTGGCCTCATCTCGGCTCGCGCAGTGTCTGTAAGATGTAGTGTTCTCTAACTGCAATCCCGTTGCGATCTTTTCTACCGCATGTGCTCGGTTCACGCACTATCTATGAGATACAGTGTTCTCTAACTACAACTCGGTTGTGATCTATTCTACCGTATGTGATTGAACGTTTTGTCTTGCTAGCCGCTTCTAGGCTTGCACAGCATAACCTTGGTAACCTACAACCAATCCGTGTAACATCTTATCTGCTAACCATTATCCGGTCAGTGTAATATCTGCTAACCACCATCCGGTCAGTACAATATCTGATATGCTAACCACCATTCGGTTAGTATAATATCTGATTGCTAACCACCATCCCATCAGTATAATATCTGATTGCTAACCACCATCCCGTCAGTATAATATCTGATATGCTAACCACCATCCGGTCAGTACAATATCTGATCTGCTAACATCCATCCGGTCAGTATAATATCTGATCTGCTAACCACCATCCGGTCAATACAATATCTGATCTGCTAACCACCATCCGGTCAGTACAACATCTGATCTGTTAACCACCATCTGGTCAGTACAATATCTGATCTGCTAACCACCATCCGGCAGGTACAATATTTTCATTCTTTTCCTTCCTAAATAGAAAACGATTTCCCACTGGGGAATCGTCTTCTATTGTCGGAGAATCATCTTCTATTGTCATCAAATCGTCTTCTCTATACGTAATTACTTCGCGGTAACAGTCTTGTTTTGTCTAGTGAGGGCTTCTCGTGGAATACCCCTCACATGGCCATTCCTTACTAGAACAGTGAGTGAGTCTCGGGTGAGGCTCACGAATGGTGGGTGGCTCAGTAAAGTGAGTCCCGGGTGGGGCAGTTTGGACTCTCGCAGTTACCACTACCCTAATCTCAGTTCACATCCCGAAGGAAAGGGAATGAGTAAGAAATCACCTTAGTTTCACTGTTTCTCTCTTTCTCTTTTGAGGGGGCGGAGGTGAGAAGTGTTGGGATTTTCCAAAGGAATCAAGATTAACGTAAGAGAATATCCGGTTTCTCACATCGCACCAGGGGCAGGTTGGTCTGACATGAAAAGAAGACACCATGTCGAAGCGAGCTTATGGAAGGCTCCTTTCAAGAGAGGGCGCCAAGGAGGATCCCCTTCAACACCAACATAGAGGAACTCAAAGAGGAGTGAAAAATCTTACTCTATGGGGGATACATAAAGGGGCATGCAGAAACGGAAACAAATCAAGAAATCTTTGAATCAACAAACTTAGTATCATATCTTATTATTGACCATCCTTAGGTCGGCATGGTGACTCGCTCGTCGTTGTCTTTACTGGCGCTTATCCTGAATCTCTTTTTTTCTGTAAAGAAGGCAAAGCAAATGTGTGGGGTATATAAAAGGGATGCGTACTTGTGGCAGTACATACCTGTTAGGGTTGATGTCAAACGGGTGCCCCCTAAAGGACGGTTGGTTGCTCCTTGGAGAATGGTTGACGAAATATCATCCTCTAGCAAAGTTCAAGTATCATCATCTTAGATTTTCACCAAGTCATTTCCAGACTTCCAAAGCATAGATGCCATTCTCTTGATTGTACCGACTGTGACATGCACGATACCGATTCCTCTATCATTTCCAACATAGCCTCCTTGTTGAAAAGAACTATATACTTCTCAAGAGGGTGAGAGAATTTGATGTTGAGCCTCCAGAGAGGAAAATAGAGTTGATCTTTCTCAGAGAAAAATAGATTAGAGGTCTTGCTTGCCTGCAGGCGGATAGGTTTCAATGTCTTTGGTGTAAATTTAAAATGATTTTTTTTTCATTTATTTGTAAATTTTTGGATTTTCACATTTTGGATGTATTTGAATTTTATAGTATGTTGGATTTTCAAGGCCTTGAAAATATCTTCTTTTTTGTTTTGTTTGTTTTTGTTGTTTTTTTGTTTGTTTTTTGTTAATTTTTTTTTTTTAAGAGTTGTATTCTTTGTACATTTGAATTTGGATTTTGTACACTTTGTGTGATGTGTGTGAGTGTACATCTTATGATAGAGAAACTAACCTGATTGCTCCCGGCATGGCGTGCATGAGTAGGCTTGCTCTTTAAATGTCTTCTTGGGAGCAGGTCCGCGAGATTCAATTCTCATGAGGACTTCATCTTGATATGATTGTTTGGCATGGATGAGCGCTGATGTAGAGCTGAAGCTGTACCTCGGCCCACTTTTGCATCTGATTGCCTCCAACTAAAGTATGTGTGGGTAGTCCGACTTCTCAAAGGATCTTCTTTTCTGTAGATTTATGTGATTTCGGATTGCCCTTAGCATGGTGTGCCTGGATAGGCTTATTCCTCTGGGCATTCCGCCTCTGTACATATTCACTTGATTTTATGTCGGATACAGTGGCCGATCATGTTGAGCTGAACCCATCTCTTGGATCCCTTGCTCATGAGGTCTATTCGATCCTTTCCTTCTGAGACATGTACACGGCAATATATACAAAAGATTGTGTGTGCATATGGAACCATGTGTGTGAAATAGACATACAAAACTATGTACAGAAAACCCATGCAAAGGATTAATGTACAAAAATTATGTGTATACAACTATACGTATAAAGGATTGAATGCACGTGATATGCTTATGGTATGCATGCTAAACATGTGCAAAGAATTATGCGTTACATGTACACAGAATGTGCGTGAAGAATTGCATATGAAAAATATATACCAAGCTCAAGCATATACGAATACATTGTCGGGCATAATAAAAGGCTATGTACGTGTAAAGCTATGCAAGAGATTTATGCATGCAAGATGCATGTGAGATGCACAAATGGATAGACCACATCCTAGGTGGCTAAGGGATTTGTTGAGGGTGCTGCTCCGCTGCTCACATTGTCTGATGCCCCCAAGGATCTAGAAAATCATCATTTTGGCTTGATGGACTCTGACCCATAATCTTTTCAAAGAGAACTGACTCGCATGCATCTTTGCACACTGGTCAATGAGCATATTACCCCCAGGACTCTGAATTAAGTTCTGCATTATGCACTACCTGCCTAAAGAGAAGTTATTCGAAGTAATGTCGCCCTATTGCTCTAGGCTTCGAAAGTCATTGCTTTAAAGGTAGTGCGTCCCTTGTGGATTTTCACACTAGCTTTTCTTAGCGAAAAATGTGTCCCTTCGGGGATTTTCACATAACCTTGTGCCTAATTTTTGCTTGGAATGGACCCCAACCCACTCAGCAGCTTTTTTTCATTTTTTATAGGACAGACTGCCCGTTTTCAGGTTTTCACCCTGCCCTTGGCCTAACTTTTGCTTAGATAGCCAATTACGGTTTTCAATTCTAACGGCCTTTTCCTTTTTTTTTTAAGGGCATGACTGCAAGAAAAGTTAAAGCTACTATCAGAGCCCCCTTCTAGATTAATCGACAATTTCACTGAGTCATCTACTCCCTAGGCATCGGCTGCATTCCTTTGAATGTGTCGCTAGATTGGGTGAGGTGGCGGATAAGGATCTGGTTCGTTAGGGCTTCATGGGCTGCTTTTTACCTTACCTACCCATTATGCTCGATAGTTCAGAGGGATTAATGCAGTGAGGCATCCCTTATCTTTCAAGGTGGACCTTATCTTTAGCTTTTACCTCCAGATACCATGGCCTCCAAGCAAGATACCGATGAAGACTATTATACCATCTATTCAGGATTGTTCTTTTACTCCCACTAAAGCATTCAAGAGGTAGGTGCTTAGTCTCGCAGAACTCATCAACTTAAACATCTGGATGGTGAGAGTAGTAGCAGAGTGTACTCATTTAGATTTCATGCATTCAACAATGAACGATGTTTATCTTTTTATAAACGAACTAGAAAATAATGAACACATATATTTGCAAAGATTGTGTACATTTTGGTATGATTTCTCTATACATGATCATTATCTAACATCGATTCAAAATGCAAAACTACATCTAATCTCAGAGTATATCTTGTAAGCATCAAACTGCTATCTTCATTCAGCCCTCTCGAGCTTTCTTGATTGGACATTTTCTCTTAAGCCTCTAATTTTTGCCTAGGGTGCCTTTTTTCGCTTTTCACCCTGACGAGGCACCCATTTTTAGCAAGGCCGCCTTTTTCGATTTTTGACCCACAGGTCTTTATTCTCTTCTTTTGAGTTTTAGTCTTTAGCCATGGAGCTTCTTGGATTTGTCGATGTTGACCGATTCTTTAAAGTCATCTTCATCACTGTCTGTTGCTGCTCTCTTGGATAATAATCTCTGGAGAACAAATGGGCCTTCTTATACTGGTCTGAATTTGCCTCATTCGTCTGGAACATTCGGATTCATTTGCTTGAAGACTGAATCTCTCTCTCCCATTGGATGCTTTCCGACCTTCTTCCCGAATGATCGAGTAGAGTGTTTTCTGATAGATCCAACTATGGCAGTAATCCCATGACATGTCCTCATCTGATGTGTTTAAATGCTGCTGCCATTGTTGCGCCCTGTCGACTTCTGAAATCTGGGTTTCCATGACTGTCCTTAAAGATTTGAGCTCTAATACGACTGGCCATCACTGCTTCTGCCCCATGTGACTCTCGTAGAGGTTCCGATAGTGGTTCTCTAGCCTCGAATTGCAAAAGGGCCATTTCTCTGCCCGATCTTTGTAGTTTTGAACCATATTGACTCCGATCTCCTTGTTGACAGCCCCATTGGTTTGAGGGCAATACAGGGAGGACTTGTGGTTTTTAATGTCATACCTCTAGAGTAACTCCCTAGCCTTATCTATAAATTATCCTTCCATCCTTGAACCCTGCGTGGTGTGGGAGACCATATCGACATATCGGATTCTTTTCAATGACCCTGTCTTTTGGAGACCATAGGGCACACCACCCCTATAATGTCTATTCCCAAACTCGAGCAACCCGTATGCATTGCAAGTCAATAGAATCCTTTTGGTCCTTTTCGAAAGGCAAGAAAAACGGCAAAGTATGGGTATGTGTAGATCAATGGGATTTGAACAAAGCTTGCCCCCAAACAGTTTCTCCTTTTTTTTTCCAGATCTACATATTGATTCTTTTCCTTCCTTCTCCCCCTTTTTTTTCATTATGTTTTTTTTTATGTTCTCCTCTCTTTTTTTTTCCTGGGCAAGCTTTGTTTAAATCCTAATAGTCTACACGTACACGCACTCCTCCTCTTCTCAATGTGGGACCACACTGACTAACTAAGTCAGGTGTTGAACTAAGACAAGAAATTTTGGCTTGATCTCTGCTTGTGGATCCCTTCTTTAACCTTCTCTGCTCATTTTAGCCTAAGTCTTCTAGGCTTTTGCTTGGCTGGTCCATGATCAGGATATATTGGAATGGTGTACTTGGTGATTCCGCGATCATATCTTAGCATGTCTTCATAGGTTTAGGCAAAGACTTTTTCACATTTTATTTAATTCTCTTAAATTTTAATCTCTCTTCAGGAGTTATATTAGATGCTATCAAGATTTTCTTTGGGTTTTCCAAAGTTCTGAGATTAAACAGAGTAACATCAATTGAATCAATATCAAATAGGGATGAGTCATGATCATGATTATGCATAATGAAATCATAAGAGATATCACACAAGTAAGCAAAAACGTTCATCTTATTAATGAAATCAGAATGCCATCATTAACAGTTCAAAAATAAAAAGAACATTCTAAATAGCTAATCCTCCTCTCGTTTCCACTAGCACAGATGTTTTGGCTAATGGTTCCTTATTGTCCTTAGGAACCATCCTCCCTTTCCCACTTAGAGACTTAATCTATCTTATTCTTTATCCTTCGCTCTTCTGGGTCAGAGATCTATTTAGAATCAATCAGATCTTGAATGGCATGTCTCAAGGACCTGCAATCATTTGTGGTATGCCCGGTATATTGGTGGAAGGCACAATACTGATCCCCCTTGTGATTGGGCTGTCCCTGGCTTCTAGCTGGCCTAGCCAGCAATGATTGTAGCATCCCCTCCTTAATTAGCCTCTTAAGGACCCAAGATAAGGATCTGGCCAAATTAAAAAATGCCTTTGATTCATTTTCACGGTTGGTGCTTTTCCTGTCCTTTGGGCATTGCTGCCATCATAACAACCCTCTCTCAGTCTTGCAGGGCCAGTGATAGTTTTGTTGAGAGGCACTCGAGCAATTGCACACTTGGACTTCATAATTTTTTCTTCAAAATCAGCTAGCTCTTTTTTTGTGTTTGAGGGCCTAGAGATGCCTATTGACTGTGAAGGCTCTGTTCCTTCTGCCTTTCTTACTTGTTCTTGTAACTGCATCAAAGACCCCTCCGATGTTCCACCTAAGTGCTGACCTGAGCCTGACCTTAAATCATATCCCGCCCTTAACTCTTTACTATTTGGAACTTACATCACTACTGAAATGTCTTCCTCTTCAGGAATATAGTCGTATTCTAGAGCAGGCTTCTTACCTCTTCCTTTTTCAACTGGCAAAATAAATAGCCCTTTGGCTCTGGGTTTACATGCAAAAAGAGACGCTGCAACCGTCGCGATATAGGCCTTCTTGATAATGGCCTGCTCAATGTGGTTAAGTGTAGTAGTTGCCATAAGTTGAGCTTGCAGAACAAGCGCCATAGCATCCATCCTTTCTTTCATTATGGCCAACATCTTTGTTTCAAGCTCCTCGAACCTTCTATCCAACTCCTGGGGAATTAGGGCACGAGTCTCTTCAGTCTGTTGTAAGGAGCCAGCCATTTCTGATGCCTTCAGATGCTCTAGCAGGAATGCTAAATCTTTGTCAGCCAACTTGAACTTTGATCTCTCTTTAGACAACTATCGGGATCCCTAAACCACCCAAGCAAATGGTTTACAATGGCTGAAAAGCAAGGAGTTAGAATGATGCATGAATAATATGTATTGCATGATCGTGCTATGCAAGTGGTCCTCGATGACTGAAAGAGACTACAATGATACACGTTAAATATGTAAAAACTATACATAGGTTGATATGTACATGTAAAAATTATATGCAAAGAATGGGATATACACATAAGGAGAAATATTTTTTTTTGTGCATGAACGACATGAATATGCAATGCATCATCCACAACCACATGCAAGCAGATAAATCCTTCCAACCTTATCTCTCCCACACACGAGGTCGTATAGTCTTTGTCCTAGGTGGGCTTGGCCCATGGGTTAATAGGGAACCCGATGAACACGCGTGATGAGCGATAAAAAACCGTCATCATAACCTCTCCTAACTAATGCAAAGACACATGGGTTATGATCGTTGTGTATTTAGGCAGTCCGAGCATGAAATCCTTTGATTAGGTGACCAATCAAATTATCTGGGTTTGTCCAATACATAATGATCCATATAGCAAGTAAGGTATTATGTCTCATACCACCTAGGGAAAGTATCTATTTTCATTACATGAGTTTTGGCCAAGGTGATGTTACTTTAGGGCTACCCAAGCATGGTCCCTACCAACGGGTCTAGCTCATCACGAGCATAATGACTGGTCGGCTCTCCATTTAATATACCATGATGGTACAAGGCTTGGGCTGGTGATTATTCTTAACACTTTTCTACATTGAGTGAACGTAGGGTTGTGCTTCGGGAACGCACCGGGGTTCAAAGAGGGACCAAACTAGCATAGATCTAAGACTCTAATGAGATGCAATGCAGTTTCTAAAGAAGATGAAATTTTTAAAGTAAAGCCCAATTATAAGTTTTAACCAAAGTAATTTCGAAGCGAAGTCTCGAGTATTGTCCCCAGCGAAGTCGCCACTGTAATTTAATTAAAGCGCAGGTTATCCATTCAGGGAAAGCGATAAATAAAAGCATAATTAAAATAAAGCATATGAAAATAAATTACAGTAAAATTAGGGGCGGAATACATCCCCCATTGTAAATAAAATACAAAACATGCATAAAACGAGACATACATTAAGGATGAGGACATTGGTCCTCGCATAAATATTTACGAAAACGATTTTTATGTGACAATTTATTTTGGGTGGAAAAACTGGGACATTGGTCCCATTTTTATGAGAAAAAGTTTCAAGTTAATTAGTAGAAATATTTTTGTGATTTTCTTTTTAACGTGCCTAAAATAAACAATTTTATTAGCAATTAAATTCGACAAAATAGATAAAGAAATAAATAAAGCAAATAATACAAATAATGAAATAAACGATCAAATAAGGCGAGCCCCCAGGATCTCCCCGTGTGCTTGCGAAAATGCCCAAGCGAAGAAAATAAGTTGTGAAATAAAAATAAAACACAAATAAAATAATGTTAGTAATTAAACCAATTAAATCAGTTAAATATATAATAAATGATAAAATAAAATAAATAAAATAAGATGACATCAAAATGATAAATGAATTAAAATGTCAACGATTTAAAATAAATTAGAAAAATGCATTATGAATGATAAATAAATTAAATGATATGATTGAAATAAAACATGCTAATGAATTAATACAAAAAAAAATATGAACATGATAATAATAATAATGAGAATAAACAAATAAATGAATAAACAATAAATATATAACAATAGTAATGAAAAAGAATGATAAAAATAATGAATAAAAGAATGATGAAAATAATTAAATAAATGACATGATTAATTAATGTTATCACAATTAAAATAAAACATTTACATGGCAAAAAGATCAAGCAAAATGAATTAATTAATTACATGTTAAAAAAATAATAAGAAATCAATATTTACATGAACAAAAATAATATATAAACATATTAAATGAGACAAATATAAAAACAATAGAATAATTGAAAATAATAAAATATACATGTTAATCAATTAAATATGAACAAAATAATAAAAGATAAAAGATCAAGCCTAGAATATTTACCCTCAGAGTTTCAGATTCGATAAAGGTAAAAATGATGATTGATTTCCTTGTTTTTTATTTGCAAGATTAGAATTGAATATAATAAAATATTAGAATTTTATTCCAAAAAAATAAATATGCTTGAAAAAGTGATGAAAGAAAATCAAAAAATTTTCAAAAACAAAGAATTGATTTCTTTGCCTAAAGAATGATTTTTATTGATAAAAAAAATGTTCTCAAGAACAAACAATTATTTTGTTTGTCTTAAGAAAAAAAATCATTTATAAAAATAAAAAAAAACTTGTTTTTTAGAAAATCAAATAAAAAATTAGATTTTTAAGAACAAAAAATTATTTCGTTTACCTCAAAATCCATTGTTCATCAAAAAGGAATTCAAAAAAAATCTTGAAAAAAGTTTAATTGAAAACAAATAATAAGTTAAAAAACTGAATTTTGAGAGTAAATAATTATTTTATTTTGTCTTAAAATTAAATACCATCAACAAAACTCCTTCTAAAAATATGTTTAGAAGAAATTTTATTGGAAAAAGAAGAATTGAACTATTTTCTTTTTATTTTTGTTGGTGAAAAATTTAGTAAAAGCTAGAGAGAATTGTTGAAGAAGAAGAAGAAGTGAAAAAACTAAGAAAAACCCTAAAAAAATAGCCCCCTTTCACTTTCCATCCTTTTTCTTTTTATATGAAGAAAAAATAGAAAATAAAACTAATTAAGCGAAAAACTAATTAATTAATTAATAATATAATTTATCTAAGTTTAAAAATGGAAAAAAAAACTTGAAAATCCCTTAAAAAGGATAAAAAAATCGAATCTTAGTTGAAAAAATCGAAAAAGGCCGATTTTAGGGCGATTTTCAGCGAAATTGGCCATCTGCGGCGAAGTCGGCTCGCGCGACGGGCATCGGTCGCGCACGCTGGGCGTGAAGCAGTGCACAGATGCGCGCTCGAGCGGCATGCGTCAACATTCGCGGAATTTTTTTTTTTTTTAAAAATTAATTAAAAAATACTATAGTTTCTAAACCCCATTTTTCAAATCTATTTTTCAAAATATTTTTTATTATTTTTATTTTTTTCACTCTAAAATGCAAATTTGATAAGGAAATCATTACTTTTAACCTTTTTGCCTACGAACATGCATCTTATCATTATTGGGTAACTCTAATCTGAGTTGTCTCAGGACCCAGTGTCTACACCAAAGTATCTCCAAAAATGCACTTTTTGGGATTGAGACGCAGATTATACTTATTGATCCTTTGAAAGAACTTTTTCAAAGCCCCGAAGTGACTTTCTCTGGTAGCTGACTTGATTATCATGTCGTCAACATACACCTCCACCTCCTTGTGATCAAATCATTGAGAACTCTGGTGGCCATTGTTTGATAGGTTGTTCCTGCATTCTTTAATCTGAAAGGCATAACCCGGTAAGCAAATGTACCCCATTCAGTGGTGAAAGCTGTCTTATTTCGATCTATGATCTTATTGAGGATTTGATTGTACCCTGCGTATCCATCTACAAAACTGTACATCATACAAGTAGCAGCACTATCTACCAGCACATCAATATGAGGCAGAGGGAAATCGTCTTTCAGGCAGGCTTTGTTCAGGTCCCGATAATCCACACATACTCAAACCTTTCCGTCCTTTTTGGCCATAGGAACTACATTAGCCAACCAGGTTGGGTATTGAACCTCTATTATAAACTTAGCCTCAATCTGCTTATGGATCTCTTCTTTCACCTTTTGCGCCCATTCCGGTCTAAGTCTTCTGAGCTTTTGCTTGACTGGTTTAGACTCTGGGTAAGTTGGGATGTTACATTCGGTGACGTCTCGATCAATTCCTGGCATATCCTCGTAGGTCCAGGCAAAGACTTTTTTATATTTTTTCAAAATTCTCTCAAATTTTAACCTCTTCTCAGGAGTTATGTCTGATGCTATCAAATTTCCTTTGGGTTCTCCAAAGTTTTGAGATTAAATGCAGTTGTGCTGGTTGAGTTAATGTCAAAAATGAATGCATCATGTTTATGATCATGAGAAATGAAATCATCTGAAACATCACACAAGTAAGCAAAGTTGTTCATCTCATTAATATAATCAGAAACATTAACATTGTCATTATTGAAAAGTTCTGGAATAAAAAGGTTATCTAAATAACTATTGACTTCATTCTCTATCGACGCTGATGTTGCAACCGATTGTTCCTTGGCTTCTTGGCTTCGTGGAGGTTTTTCAACTACCTCCGATGAAATCTTCAGATCTTGAATCTCAAAATCTGGCTCTACCATCTTCTCTTTTCCCTTCAGCCTAGTGGCTAATAGCTTATCAATGACAATCTCCTCTGGCCCTTCCCTATCCCAGACACTGCACTAAGTCATAATCTCTTCATATCAGAAATCCTCTGTAGACTTGATAACTCCAATATCCCAGTCGAAGACATCATTGAAGATTTCATGACCTGGATGATCTTTCCATCTACCCACTGGGGCTCTTCCTCTCCAATGTAAGCATAAATTGCAGATGCAAGAACAAAACTCTCTGAAATGTGAGGGATAAACTCTCTGAAATGTGAGGGATCTTCTCTGACATTTTCTTCTTACCACATTCACCTTTATAGCCCAAACCCTTTTGATCTTTCTGGCCTTGTGTAGTGACAGCAGACTGCAACCCTTGTGAATTTTTACCTAAATCAGCCCCTGGGAGGAAGTGCATCTTCTTTATCATGTTCACCACCTGAGGGCTATCTGTTGAATTTTGCTCTTTTCTTATCACCGATATATGAAAGCCATTAAATGGTTGGTTAGACATCCCTAAGGCAGACACTTAGTTTTCTCTTGCCGCTTTAATAGTCACCGCCTCTATTTCATGTGGTATCTTGATCATCTGGTGCAGGGTAGATGGCACTCCTCCCAATTTATGGAACCATGGCCTTCCAAATAAAGCTAAAAAGTTTACTGGGATAGGCAAGACCACAAATTCAGCCTCTTCTTCAATATGCCCGGTCTTGATCAGAGCTCTAAATATTCCCAATGCCTGTCTTCGAGAATTATCATAGGCTGTAATGGTCAAGTCAGACTTATTCAGCATATTTTTATCTAGCTAAAAAGCCTAAAGTGCCTCTAAAGGGCAGACATTTATGGATGAGCCATCATCTACCATGATACAAGCAGTGTACTTGCCATTAATTTGCACCTTGATGTACAGTGGTTGATTGTGATTGCGGCCCTCTGCTGGCAAGTCTACATCAGAATATACCAATTTTTCTCCTGATCCCCCTTTAACTAGATCTAGCAACTCGGATGGAGAAATCGTGGTGGCCATGGTAGACTTACTCAAAGCCGCCACCAACTTCTATCTGTGGGAAGGAGACTATCTTAAAAGGTCACAAATAGATATTTAAGCCGTGGTCTTTTTCAACTGCTTAACTATAGGATTCTCTTCTGGCTCTCTTTCTGCAGGGGCTTGCATTGGGTCCTGTGACTTCTCAACTTCTGAGACCACTCTCACACTTCTTGTTACAGCCAGGTGACGCGCGCCGAACCTAGCAAAGGCCCTCATTGAACCCGCTTTTAGGATTAAAGTGATTGGTTCGCGTCTTTTTATCTTGGGTGCCATGATGCATCTTGGATGTCTCCTTCCCAATAGAACTTTGGAAAGGATCATCTAGCCTCACGGCACCTTTAGGAACCTTTGAGGTATTTTGGAGTCGCCACCCAATTTACAAGAAATTGGGAAAGGTCTCTAACCTCTTATCGGTCTAGACCAGAGATTGGTGTTTGGAACTTCATTCTTATTTATGCTTTGGTTAATTAAAAATGAGTTTTTAACTTCCTAAATTTCTATCTCTTATCTCACACGATTTATGCATTTAATTAAAGCACACTACAAGCATTGAAAAGCAATAAAAGGAAAGCGATAAAGAAAGCGATAAATAAAGCAATAAAGGAAAGCAGTAAACACACCAAGCACACAATTACAAGGAAAATTAGGGCGGAATACAACCCCCTTAAAAGAGGATTAAAAGTGTAAATTGGGACGGAATACAATTCCAAAACTAAATAATGTTGCCCCAAAATTAATTACAAGGGCCCCAAAAGAAAATGAACATAAATTTAAAACAGTCAAACAAAATCATAAGAAAAAACATATATAAATTGGGGCATTCGTTTGTTTTAGGAACATTGGTTTCTTCGCGCTCATTTGAAAGTTTAGGAACATTGGCTCCTTCGTGTTTATTTAAAGAGGGTTCAAAGAGTTATTTTGATCATTGGATTAAAAATCGGGATGAGTGATCCCATTTTTGGAGAAAATTAACTCTTCGTTTTATTCGTGATATTTTTCATTCCTTGGCTAAAATGAGGGACATTGGTCCCAATTTTATTAGTGAGAACCCGATTTAAATGTAAAAATATTTTTGTGATTTTTTACCCCACGCGTGCGTAAATAAAATAATTATTTGCAAATAATCACAACATAAAGAGAGGAAAATAAGAAAGGTCTCACCAAACCGACGTGTCCTCTACGCGTAGTGACCCATCCGGGAGGTCACGAGAATACTCACACAATGTAAGTCATATTTTAATCTCAGACAGAAAATAATATTAAAAATATTAGTAATGATTCTAAACAAGATTAATCAAGTGAAAATAAATATAGGATGTATTAGTTTAATAAACAAGTAACTTACATGCAAAAAGAATTAAAACAAGTCATGCCAAAAATAAGAATAATGACAAAATCATGACAACAATAAGATTATAGTGATAACAACAATAAATGATCATGGCATAGTAACAACAATAAAATAATAATAATAATAATAATAATAATAATAATAATAATAATAATAATGATGATGATGATGATGATGATGTCAACAGTGAATAAATATGGAATAATAATAGCAATAACATAATATGATGATAACAATATAAAATGGTAATAATAATAATAATAGTGGTGTAGGACACATAATAATAATAATAATAATAATAATAATAATAATAATAATAATAATAATAATAATAATAATGATGATGATGATGATGATGATGATGATGATGATGATGATGATAAAAAGAAGAAGAGGACTGTCGACAAACAAATAAGAAGGGGTAAAATCACAAAAATAAGATTAAGAGGAAAACTACACGAGGACCAAATAACTAACTAACAACAATGTCAACAGTAATAAGCAACAAATAACAATATTAACAACAATAAATGATAAATAAAATTAAATGAGAACGGATCCAAAAATGTTTACCCTCAGAATTTATAGTTCGAAAATAGGATGCCTTGATCCGTCCTCCTTGTCGATTTTTGTGGTAATAAATGCTTGAAGAAAATATGAAAATCTGTGTTTGAAAATAGGTTAACTCAAGAAAACATTTTTGATGAAACTATTTTTGGTGGATGATTGAGCCAAGAAAATTAATTTTTCTTGCTCAAATAAAACCAAAGATGAAATATTTGTTAGAGAAGAAAAGATTGAAAAGTGAAAAGTGTTTAAAGATTTTTCTTTTCTTTGAAAATGGCTCTCAGCTGCTCTTGGTTGAGAGAAAAATTCTTTCTCCTTTTTTTTTTGAAGAAAAATGCAGCTCCTTTAGAAATAAAGACCAATCTTCCTTTTAATTTTCTATCTTACCCAAATATGGGAAGAGACCAAAAGGTGCTTTCATTTTTAGTTTATCAAAAAAAGCATAAAAACGTGAAAGAAACAGATAAATTAGACTGCAAAATCGATAGAGAAAATGCAGGAAACGACCACGCAGAGAAAAGGCCAAGAAGGCCGCGTGCGGAGAGGCATGACGCACGCCCAAGGGGCGAGTGCGCTCTAGCGAGGCGTGCCCCAGGGAGCGCGGGGTCTCGCATGAGACGCGCCCGCACAGCTGCGCATGCAGCCTCTGCTACGTGCGCGCCCACAGGCGCGTACTGCCTCCATGTGCAGGCGCAGCCCGCACGCATGGCACTCGAAAGAAAAATAAAAATAAAAATAAAAATAAAAATAAAAATAAAAATAAAAAGAAATAAAAATAAGAGTAAAAATGCAAAATATTTGAATTAAAATTTTTAGAGTAACCAAGGAGATTTTCGACAAGAAAAACATCATTATTGACATCTCTACTTATGGCAAGTATTATATTCATCATTGGGTAATTCTGATCTTGGACCGCTTCAGGACCCGGTGTCTACAAGCCCCAACTTCCTTCCCTTCTCCATTAGAATCCCACGGATCCACAGACTTTCCTCCTTACTCCTCTTCTTCGTCTTCTTCTCCACTCTGACTAGTGGACCAACAATCTATCGCTGCTACAGGCATCCCCTCTTCGCTTGTCTCAGGGTGAGTGATAGCGACATATTCATTACCATACAGGTCCTGCAAGATATACTACTCAGGTAGACTTGACCCAATCATGAAGTCAGGCAGTGGCACATCATTATAATTGGACTTCTTCTTGCTCTCTCTCCATTCAGGATCAGTGATCTGCTTACTATCGATCAGATCCTGAATTTGGTGCCTCAGCCTTATGCAATTGTCTATCATATTGTAGACACCGAGTCCTGAGTAAGCCTAAATCGAAGTTACCCAACGATGATAATTGCCTTCACAGGCTTAAAAGGTTAAAAGTAATGGTTTTCTCGTCAAATTTGCATTTTAGAGTGAAAAATTAGAAAATAATAAAAAAAATATTTTAAAAAAACAATTAATTTTGAAAAGTGGGGGCTTAAAATTATAGTGTTTTTAGTCAATTTAAAATTTAAAAATAAAAAACAAATTCGGACCGCGAGTGTCGGGCGCGGCAGCGCGCTGGCGCCCAGCTCGCAGGCGCCAGGCGCCCAGCACGCAGACGCCCAGGCGCCCAGCTCGCTGGGCGCGATATGGCGACGCGCAGCGTCGCCAATGCTGCGCGTTGCTAAAAAGCGACGCGCAGCGTTGTGCGGCGCACGCGATGAGGCGCGCGATTTTCGCGCCTCTGCGCGCAGATTTCGCACAGCCTCGCTGCGTGAGGCCCGTCGCTCTATAGCGACGGGCGGCGTCCCTCATCCCCTGGCCGTCGGTATAGGGTCTGATACCCAAAAATCCGATTTTTCACCCCTTTTCCGATTTTTTCACCCAAAAATCCATTTTTTATCCCATTTTTTTTGGGTTTTTGACTTCAAATTAAATTTTAAAATATTTTCATAGATAATTAATTAATAAAACTTGATTTTATCATTAAAAATAAAAGAATTTTGTGTTAAAATAGCTTTGTTTTCCTTAATTAAATTAGGGCAACATTTTTTATTCTATAAAGACTTTATGATGAAATCAAAGAGAGCCTCCACATTCTTTTTTAAACCTAAAAATTTTCAGAATTCTTTTTCTTCTATTTTCTCTTTAAAAATTTCAGATTTTTCTTTTAATTAAAAAGGTTTAATTGAAATTGAAATATCAATTTTCAATTCTTAATTATTCCAATTAATTTCTTTGTTTTTCCTCCATAAACACAAGAAATTAATCATCACTTTGAAATCAATTTCTTTTCAATTTTAAGCATACAAATCAATTCCTTTGTTTTCTCCATAAACAAAGAGAATTAATTTTATTGCTAAATTATTCTTTCAAGCAATTTTCCGGAAAATCATCACTTTTCCTTCATCAAATCCAATATTCTGAGGGTAAATATTCTTGGCTCCATTTCTATTTTCTTTTATTTTATTCATGTATATTTTATTATTTTTATTGATCTATTTATTATTTTCATCTATTCATTTGTTGTATTGATTTTATATTCGTTCCATTTAATTGTTTATATATGAATTGATTTTTATTCATGTGAATATTGGTTTCTTTTAATTCCTAACATGTAAATGATTTTATTTTGATTCCTCATTATTTTTAACATGCAAATAATTAATTAACTTAAATTAATCTTTTTGCCATATAAATAGTTTATATTAATTATGAACACATCAATTAACCTTGTTATATATCATTATTGTTTTCATCATTCATTTATTTATTAATTTTTATTCTTTTTATCATTGTTACATGATTTGATTATGATTTGTTTATTTATTTATTTATTATTTTTCACTTTTCATCATTATTTTCATCATGTGTATATTTTCATGTACTAATTAATTAACATATTATATTTTATTTTCATCACATCATTTAATTATTTATCACATGTAATGCTTGTTTCTCATTTATTTTGGTTTGTTAACATTTTGATTCCATTATCATTCTTTTCATATCATTTTATTTTATTTTAATTTGTTATTCATTATTTTGTATATTTAATTGAATTAATTGATTTAATTACTAACATTATTTTATTTGTATTTTGTTTTTTATGTCTAAACTCATTTTTTGATTGGGCGCTTTCGCGAGCACACGTGGAGGTCCAAAAGGCTCGTTCGGAATATTTATTTTTCTTCATTTGTAATATTTTGCTTATTTGGCTTTTTCCTATTTATTTTTGCCATATAATTTTCTTGTAAAATTGTTTATTTAGGCCCGCTAGAAAGAAAGTCACTAAACCATTTTTATTAATTAACTTGGTATTTTTTCTAAATAAAAATGGGACCAATGTCTCAATTTTCTCCATCCAAAATCATCACATAAAAATTTTGATAATGATGCATGCGAGGACCAAAGTCCTCAAAATAAGCAATACCTCGATTCGTGTATGTATCGCACATTTATAAAGGGAGTTGTATTCTGCTCCTTGTATTATTGTAATTTATTGCTTTCAATATTTATTTTGCTCATTTAAGGCTTTCCAAATATGAATAAATGCGCCTTCGATTAATTGCATCGTGTGGAGAGAGAGCGGATTAATGATAATTAAAATTTGATCATAAAATAATCGAGGTAGAAATAGATGAGAAATCCTGGACCCAGCTCTGGTCTTTGGGCTCAAAGAGGCTAGAGGTCTACCCTCCAAGACACCTTTTTATGCCACGAGACTTTAGCGCTAATCCTAGGCTCCTTAGGGCAAGAGGTTTACCTTCCAAGACCCCTCTGGCTGGTCCAAAATGGATACCAAGCGCAGTCTTAGGCTCTCCGAGGCGAGAGTAACTTTCCCAATATTCTATTGGGTGGCGACTCCATGAAACCTCCTTGTTGCCCAACATAGACGCACTTGCGATTTATCGCAAGCTGTCAACGGACCCACAAATTCCCCGATCGCCCATGTGTGGGCGGTCGAACGGGCAGCCGCGGGGATCCGACGCGCGTCACACATATGCCTAGTATGTTGGTGAAAGCCACAATATTCATTCTCTCTATACCCTAGTTGTCCTTGGGTTCTGGCTGGCCTGGGTGGCAGGGGTTATAGCTTCCCCTCCTTTACCAGTCTCTTTAATACCTATGACAAAGGCCGACCCAAAATCAAGAAGTACCTCTGATTCACTCCTGTTGTCGACACCACCACTGTCTTCCCAATTCTATTACCACTGCTGGAGCTTGCTGACTTGGTTGCCCCTTGATTACTGTAGCCCTTTTTGGCATAAGCCTCACTACTTGCTCTTTTGGCCATGTATTCACCATCTGCCTCTATGGCGATGTCCTTTAAAGACTCCCAATCCTTCAGCACTTTCATTTTTAGTCCATCTCTCAGGTATGGGCTGGCATTCCAAACGAACAATCGGATCTGATCAGGAGTATTAGGTTTATGCTATATCTCCATAATTCGATTCCTCCACCGAGTGAGGTACTCATGAAAAGACTCCCCAGCCTTCTGCTGCAGCAGCTCAAAATCTTTCAACGTGACCTCCATCCTGGTACTACAATCATATTGCCTTATAAACTCTTCGGTCAACAAGTCCCAATCTTTTTTGGACCTTCTGTCCAAACCATGGTACCAGTTAATGGTAGCGTCCATGAGACTCAGTCAGAAGTACTCTATCTTCTGCTTCCTAGTAAGAGTTGTTCCCTTTATGACCAGTGAATACTATTTAATGTGTGCAGCAGGGTCAGAAGTACAATCAAACTTAGGAATATCGGGCATCTTGAAGTTCTGGGGGATCAGATCATCACTGTCCAACTCTCGATCCTTAGGGTTCATTCTTTTTCCAATAGTCAACATCCTTGTCATGGCCTCAAACTTCTCCTCCATCTTTCTCCACATCGCCTCATCCAGCTTGGACGATTTCCCCTTTGTTACCATTAGTTTCTCTTGCTCTTCTTCCCATAAGTCAACCTCAGATTTAGGGCTTTCTCTGCGCTCAACAGGAGCTGGCGCTCTTGGCTCAATTGCAGGTGGGTCAATTGCAGTAGGGGGATCCTCCCTAATAGCCCCTTATTCATCTTGCCCCCTAATTGGAGCAGCAACTTGTGGCCCAGCAAGTGGGGCTAGGGTAGTAGCCAGGTTGCCCATCATCGCTATCATTCTGGCCTCAAACTCGTCCATTTTTCTCCCTACCTCTTCAGCAATCATTGTCCGGGTTGCATTAGACCCACTTGATTGGTTAGACATACTCATTTCAGCCAAAGACTCCGAGAAAAATATTTCACTACCTTTTGAGAGTGAATCTGAGCTCTGATCTGACACTAGCTCTGGTAATCTAAAGAGTAGATTCCTTCTTAGCTGACCGTCGAGACCTCTAAACCACCTAGACGAATCTATGATGGCTACAGAATATACCTTATTAGGATGATGCATGATTGAAATGCAATGCATGGTCGTACTGATGTAGCATAGACAAACACATGCAAGCAGACAGATCCTTCCAACCTTGTCTCTCCCACACATAAGGTAGTGCGGTCTCTTTCTTAGGTTGGCTTTATCTAAGGATTAACAAAGAACCCATTGGACACGTATGGTGTAGGGTGAAAAATCGGTAGCATAACACCCCTTGTCTAATGTACATACATATGGGTTTTTTGGCCTTTATGTATTTAAACACTTCAACTAAATTAAGATGGGCCCATCGGGGCTGAAAGCCTTTGATGAAAGACCATTTAACTTAAATGATTTTGTTCAAAATACAATGGCCTAAGTAGCAAGCACGGGATTACGGTACATTTCACCTAGTGGAAGTATCTATTGCCATTATATGAGCTTTAGTCAATGGTGGTGATACTTTAGGGCTACCCAAGCATGGTACCTGCCAACAGGTCTAGCTCATCACGAGCATAACGACTGATTGGGTCTCCATTTGATATACCATAAGGTACGAGACTTGGGCTGATGATTATCCTTAACACTTCTCCACATTGAGTGAATGTAGGGTCATACTTCGAGAATGCACCAGGGTTAAGAAAGGGACCAAACTAGCATAATTCTAAGGCTCTGGCATGGATGCAATGCAATTTTTTGAAAAGAGATAGAATTTTAATTTTAAAAAAAAACCAATTATATTATTAACTAAGACAGTTTCGGAGCAAAATTTCAAGATCCCCAGTGTAGTCGCCACTGTGACGCGCGCCGGACTCGACCGCTCCCCGGGAACCCGCTTTTAGGGCCCAATAGGGGTTTGCATCTTTTGATCTTGGGCAATCATGAGATATTTTGAACACCTCCTTCCAATAAAATACTGGAATGATCATCTAATCCCATGAAGCCTTTAGGTACCTTTGAGGTATTTTGGAGTCGCCACCCAATTTACAAGAAATTGGAAAAGTTCGTCTAACCTCGGGGGTCTAAACCAGAGAAAGATTCAGAATTTTACTCTTATTAATGCCTAGGTTAATTATAAATGAATTTTTAATTTTAAAAATTTCATCTCTCTTCTCACACGGTCATGCATAAAAATAAAGCGCAAATCAAGCAGTAAAGAAAGCAGCAGAGAAAGCAATAATAAAGCAATCTAAAGAAAGATAAAAAGTGGGACAAAATATAATCCCCCAAAATAAAAAGGTATTAAAATTTAGGACAAAAAATACAATCCCACAAATCAAATAAAACAAAAATAAATAACAAACTTGAATAAGGAAATAAACATTTATAAATCGGGATATTATTTAAAATAGAAACATTTGTTCCTTCATGTTCACTTTAGAAAATCGAAGAGTTGTTTTTGGTATACTTTGGAAAAATCGGGATAAGTGATCTCATTTTAAGAAAATTAACTCTTCTTTTTAAAAGTGAATTTTTATGAGTTAAAATTAGGATATTTGTCTCATTTTATTAGAAAAAGTCCAATTTATTATTATAAAACTTTTTATGTGATTTTTAATTAACGTGTATAAAAATAAATGAATTTATTACAACTTACATAATAAAAACAAATAAAAGGAAAATAATGAAAAATAAATAAAATGCTAAAAAATACAAATTCCACCAAAATAGTGTCTTCAAATCTCTATGGGCTCCCACTTGATATTGGAAAAGCTCACACATAAAAAAATAATTATTAAAATAAAAACAAACACAAATAAAGGTGATGTTAGTAATAAAAAATGGATTAAACATATAACATATGAAAATAAAAAAGTAAATAAAATAAAATACATCATGTATGACAAATCAATTAAATAACATAATAAAAATAAGTAACTTAACATATTAACAATTCCACATGTACGAAAACATAACTAATAATAATAATAATAATAATAATAATAATAATGATGATGATGATGATGATGATAAAAATAATAAATAATAATAATCATTAAATAATAATAATAATAATAATAGTAACAACAAGAGTAATAATAATAATAATAATAATAATAATAATAATAATAATAATAATAATAATAATAATAATAATAATAGTAGTAGTAGTAGTAGTAGTAGTAACAACAAGAGTAATAATAATAATAATAATAATAATAATAATAATAATAATAATAATAATAATAATAATAATCACAATAATAATAATAATAGCAAAATAGAAGTAATAATAATAATAATAATAATAATAATAATAATAATAATAATAATAATGGTGATGATGATGATGATAAAAAAGATGAACAATCAAGCAAGCAAAATAACAAGAAATAAAATAAACAAAACATGTTAAAGCATGTTAAATAATAATAATAATAATAATAATAATATGAACAAAAGTAGTGATAATAATAATAATAATAATAATAATAATAATAATAATAATAACAACAACAACAACAACAATAACAAAAGATGAACAATCAAATAAATATGTAAGAATAAAATAAAATATGCTAAAAATATTAAATCAAATAACTAAATCACATAAACAATTTTTAAAAACAACAAAAGATTTAAAAATCTACATGATGACTAATTAATTGTAAAAAATATTAAATTAAAAATTGAGTCTAAAATATTTACCCTCAAAATTTGATTTGATAAATGAAGGTAGATGATCAATTTTCTTGTCTTAATTTATAAGAATAAGATTAGAAAAATAAAATATTAAAGATAAATTTTATCTCAATAACAAAAATTAGTCTTTTTTGTCTCAAGAAAAAAAATTGTTACATAAAAAGAAGAAAATTTCCAAGAACAAAAATTGTTCTTTTTACCTTAAGAATTAACTTGAAAAAATTAATTAGAATTTTTGGAGAATTTTTCTTGAAGAAGAAGAAGAATTTTTTTTTTTTTTAAGAAAAATCCCCCCCAATTCTCTTCCAAAAAAATCATTTTATACCTCCTAAAAAAATCAGATTTTTGTTGAATTAAATTAAATCAATTTAATTCTTATAATCACAAAAAACTGAAGAATTTTAAAGGTTTAGAAGACAAAAAGTTTTAAAATTAAATTCTACAAAAAAATGAGTAAAAACACTCAAAAACAGCCAAAAAATGCCCAAAAGGCTGCTGGAGGGTAGACAGGGCCGAGCGACGCGCCGATGGGCGACGCAGCGTGCGCCCAACACACTGTCGAAGGCCGACGTCCAAAAATATTTTTTTATTTTACAAAAACACTATCATTTCAAACCCCCCATTTTTATCTTAAAATAATTTTTAAAATATTTTTAAAACACATTTTTATTTATTTTTAATAAATCAATTTGATAAGGAAATCATCACTTTCAACTTTCATTTTTGCTTATAAACAGGCACACTTAATTTTATCATTGGGTAATCCTGATCTGAGCTGCCTCGAGACCAGGTGTCTACATGTATTTATTTGAAATAGGAACATTGGTTATTTCATGTTCACTTAAAAAATTTAAGAGTTATTTTTGGGTGAATATTGAGAAAATCGGGATAAGTGATTTCATTTTGAGAAAATTAACTCTTCTTTTAAAAGTAAATTTTCTTTATTGGTTGCAATGAGGACATTGGTCCTTTTTTATTAAAAAAAATACCTAATTTATTAATAAAAATATTTTTGTATGATTTTTTTTAAACTTGCATAAAATAAATAATTTTATTATAAATTACATAACAAAGTAAATAAAAAGCAAAATAACTAAAAATGACAAAATAATAAAAATGACAAAATCAAACCAAAATGAAACCTCCTCCATCTCCCCATTTGCTCATAAGAACGTACAAATAAGGATTGTAAATAAAATAAAATTAATGTTAGAAAATACATCTAAAAACCAAATAAAACAATAAAAATAAATATTGTCACATAAAATAATAAAAATAAATAAATATTACATAACAATAAAATAACATTAAAATCATGCAAAAATTACATCATTCGAATATGGACTGGAAAGTATTAAAAATAGGACAAAATATGCCAAAAAGCACTAAAAGGCATAAAAAAGGGTTGAAGGGCGGCCTTCCCTCGAGGGGCGGGTAGGCCGCGTCTCACCTCCTTCTCGCACCTCGTGAGCAGGAGGTGAGAAAATGCATAAGGATAAAAAAAAAAAAAACTCTTTTCTTCAAAGTTTTAATGCAAAACTTGTAATCTTATGTGATTTTACATTATTTTATATTATATTGATGCAAAAAACACTCAAAACAACTTAATTAATGAGTAAAAAACAACAAATAAATAGATTGATCACATAAACTAATAACTCAAGAGGTGCAACAATGGTGGAATATGAATAAAACAGAGAAAAAATTAATGAAATAATACAATACAATCGGACCTAGAAATTTACTCTCATAATTAATAATTATTGGAATGATGAATTGTGAATCGTTTCCTTGTCAAGATCCACAAAAATCAAATAGAAACAAATCGAAAAAGTTTGAGTTCTCCCTCTCTAAAAAACTCAAAAAACTTGCTCAAAAAATCACAATAATCTATGTCTCAAGGAAAGAGAATCAATTTTCCTATATCAAGCACGATTCTTCGATCAAAAATTCAAACTTTCAACAAAGGGAAGAGAAGAAAAATCGTTTTCTTTTTTTCTTAAGGAAAATCCAAATTATAGGATGTTACTCTCTCCAAAAAAACTATTTGTATATTTTCCTCAAAAAAACAAGATTTTAGGAAGATAATAAAGTTAATTAAATCCAAATTTTTTATTTTGAAACTAAAAAGTCGAAATTAACTCTTAAAAAATCCCAAAAATTAGCGTTGGAATTCAATTCAAAATTAAATTTCATCATTTTCGGGAACAAAAATGCTAGAAGGGGAAGAAAATAACGAGGGGTGGCCTTGTCGAGAGGGGCGGCCCGCTCCTCGCACATAAGAGGGGCGGCCCCCCAAGCCCGCCCTTGCGAGGGATGGGCACGAGGGGCAGCCCGCACATGTCGGCAATTTTTTTTTTCAAAAAGAATTTGGCAAGGAAATATCATTTCCCACCTTCTTGCCTACGAACAACCACTAATTTCATCACTAGGTAACCCTAATCTAGGCTGCCTCATGACCCGGTGTCAATAGTTAGCCACAGTGGCAGACGGGGACATTAACTTTATGTGTTCATGGCTGACCCTTTCTTCTGTTATTCGAGATAGGTCTTTCAAATGCATTCCATTATGTGGGCTATATAAGGCTACCTTTTGCATTGTGGCTCATTGTGCAAGACAATTGGAGAATAACAAGACTTTGTGAGTCATCCATTATCTTTTCAAGGTAGTGTGTTATCTGCTGCCTTCCTTTCTGGTTTCCATAATCTTTGGAGACAGTTACCCATAAAAACTAACATACTAAGAATTGGGAATTTTTGTTTTACTACTTCAACTAAATATAAGAGATGGGTCATCAACCCCGCAGTAGACAATAGGATGAATTAGTTGAAGCAACGAGACAGTGAAAGTAGTAGAGAATAGTTGATAGATTGCATATGAAATAAATGGATAAATATGATACATTTTACACTTGAACTAAATAACTTTGAATATGCACAATAAAATGCTATGATTATATTAGTATATTGTCACATGTGTACATTTCAATCTGATTTCATCACACATGATCATTATCTGGCATTAATCTTATCAATACAACAACATATTTAATTTGAGAATAAATCTAGACAGCATCAAGCTCCTGTTATCAATCAGCACTCTTGGGTTTTCATGATTGAACATTTTCTCTCAGCCCCTAATTTTTGCTCATGATGCCTTTTTTCAGTTTTCACCCTAATGGGGCACCCAATTTTAGCAAGGCCGCCATTTTTTCGGTTTTCAACCCACGGAGCTTTTATTCTCTTCTTTTGATTTTAGTCTTTAGCCATGGAACCTTTTTAATCTATCCATGTTGATCGGTTCTTTGAACTAATTCCCATCGCTATCAGTTAGGATTGCAACTTATTTTGACAGCAACTTCTTTACTACAAAAGGTCTTTCCCACGTTGGTTTGAATTTGCCCCGAATATCCAGTATGCCTGGCCTTATCTGCTTGAAGACTAGATCTCCTTCTTTCAAAGGATGCATTCTAACTTTCTTTCGGAAAGAACGAGCCAATCTTTTTTGATAGATCTAGTTGTGATAATAGGCCCGCATTCGATTTTCATCTAACAAATTCAACTGCATTAGCATCTTTTGTGCCCAGTCTATTTTTGGTAGCTTTGCTTCTAAAGCGACCCTCAAAGACTGAAGCTCGACTTCTACCGACAACACTGCTTTTGTCCCATATACCAAGGAAAACAAAGTGGCTCCCATGGAAGTTCTGACAATAGTTCGATATCTCTATAATGCAAAAGGTAACTTCTTTGCCCAGTCCTTGTATGTCTAAACCATCTTTGAAAATATCCTCTTCACATTCTTGTTCGCTGCTTCAACTGCTCTATTAACCTGAGGTCGATAAGGAGAAGACTTGTGATGTTGGATACCATACTTCTTAAGTATTTGTTTAGTTTTGCCTAAAATTGCACTCCATTATATGACACTATGTGGTGTGAAAAACCATATATGCATACCAAATGTCATTCGATGAACCTAGCTATTTCCCGAGCACCTAGTTTCTTAAAAGATTTAGCTTCTACCCACTTGGTGAAGTAATCAATAGCTACCACAATATACCAACGTCTATTTGAAGCTGTCGAATGTATTTCTCCCATAATGTCAATTCCCTAAGCTGTGAATGTCCATGGAGATGTAAGGTTACACAATTCTGAAATTGATAAATGTCTTAAGTCCGCATATTGTTGACATAGGTGACACTACTTTACAAATTGAGAATAATATGTATCCATTATGAGCCAAAAGAACTCTTGACGCATTATTTTATTTGCGAGTGTTAACCCATTCATGTGAGTGCCACAAATTCTTGCATGTGTTTCTTCTATTACCTTCTAAGCCTCATTCTCATTCAAGCACCTCAACTGAACCCTAGCAGGTTGCCTTTTATACAATGTTCCATTTATGCCAATGAATCGAGCGGATAACTTGCGAATCATTCTTTGATCCCTCTCAGTGGCTTCTTCAGGAAATTCTAACCTTTCCAAATAAACCTGCACATCATAAAACCATGGCTTTCCATCTATGACCTTGACATCCATCACCTGCTCAGCTTCAAAGTACGCGTTGCTCGAACTAGCGATCAGTACTGGCTTCATGGCTACTCCTTCTGGATTATCCCACATGGATACCAAAGTAGCGAGGAAATCGGCAAGTTGGTTCGCATCCCTAGGCACATATCTAAAGGTGCATATGTTGAACTGACTACTCAATGCCTTTAAACACTTTATGTACAGTAGTAATCATTCTTCCTTAACTGATTATTCTCCCAGAACTTGATGAATTACCAATGATGAATCCCCGAATACTTTTACAATTTTTGCCCCCAAAGCTAGCAATGCTTCTACCCCAAAAACATAGGCTTCGTACTCAGTTTCATTGTTAGTGGCCTTATATCTCAACTTCTTGGATAAAGGAAACTTCTCACCGTCTGGAGTTACGAGAATCACCCCTGCTCCAGCTCCTCCGTATTGACCGTTCTATTAAAATACATCTGCCATCTTTGCACTAAAATAGTAGTGATGTTCTCATCAGAAAATTCATAATCAATCTAGTCTCCTTCGAAAGGATGTTCGGCCAATAATTCCGCTATAGCTTTTCCCTTAATGGTTTTCTAGGTGATATACTCTATGTCGAACTCTTATAACAAAATCAACCATCTTCTCATCTTTCCCAACAAAAAAGGTGCTTCTTGAAGGTATTTATGAGGATTCTATTTAGCAACTGCTTTGACCTTGTCGGGATCTATTTCAATTCCCTTTTTGCTTACTACATCCCAAGTAACTTACCTGAGGTGACCCCAAAATTCACTTCTTAGGATTAAGGCTAAGATTATATTTGTCGATCCTCTAGAACTTCTCTAAAGCTTTGAAATGACCCTCTCGTGTAGCTAACTTAATCATCATGTCATCGATATAAACCTCTACCTCCTTATGTATTTAATCATCAAGGATCTTAGTAGCCATCCTTTGATAGGTTGCCCTAGTATTCTTCAATCCAAAAGGTATTACTCTGTAAGCAAAGGTACCTCATTCAATAATGAAGGTCATCTTAATTTGGTCCATAATGTCGTTGAGAATCTGATTGTATCTAGCATGCCAGTCGATGAAGCTATACATACAACAATCGACAATGCTATCAATCAAAACATCTATGTGGGGTGAAGGAAAATCATCCTTCGGATAAGTCTTATTCAAATCCTGATAGTCTATGCATACACAAGCTTTTCTATTTTTTTTTTACCATAGGGACAACATTTGCTAACCAAGTCAGGAACTTAGCCTCAATCTGCTTATGGACCCCCTCTTTAACCTTTTCTGCCTATTCTAGCCTGAGTCTTTTAAGCTTTTGCTTGACCAATTTGTGATCAGGGTATGTGGGTATGGCATGCTTGGCAACTTCACGATCAATTCCCGACATATCTTCATAGGTCTAGGCAAAGACTTTTTCATATTTTTTTAATATTCTCTCAAAATTTTTCTCTCTTTTCAGGAGTTATATCTGATGCAATTAAGATTTCTTTTATGCTTTATAAAGTTTCAAGATTAAACGGAGTTGTATTAGTTGAGTTAATATCAAATATGAAAGAGTTATGATTATGATTTTGCGTAATGAAATCATGCGAAACATCACACAAGTAAGCAAAGTTGTTCATATTGTTAAAATAACCATTGCAACATACATCATCATTAAAGAGTACAGGAATAAAAAGAAGATTTAAAAAACTATTGTCTTCTACTTTTGCCAATGCAAGCATTGTAATCGATGCTTCGACTGTCTTCTAGTAGGGCAAAGACTTCTTGGCTTTTTCTAGTGCAATATTTAGGTCTTCGATCCTCAACTCTGGTTTTTTTTCTCTAGCTTCTATCTTCTTCTTCCCTTTCACTCTAGTAATTAGCAAGTCCTCTGTAATAACCTCCTTTGAAACCTCGCGATCCCAAATAGTGCTCTAAGTCATAATCTCTTTGTCACAAAAGCCTTCAACTATCTTGATCATTCCACTAGACCAATCGAATACATCATTGAATACCTTGAAGCCCGAAATAATTTTTCCTTTAACCTATTGAGACTCGGTCTCTCCACAATAGGTACATTCTAATACGGGCAGAAAGATTTCCATTATATGGGGTATCTTGATAGACTTCTTCTCGGCTTTTCCCTTAGCATTCTTAACTACATAATCCAGACCCTTCCTGTAATGCCCCAAAAATTTTAGTGTTTTTATTTAGTAACTTGACAGGCTAAAAATTCGTTAAATGTTAATTTTAACGCATGAGAGTGGAATTTTCCTTAAAGTTGCTCAATTTAATTATTCAAATAATTTTAAGTCTATATATGTATATATATATATATATATATATATATGAGTGTATGTTTGCATGTAAATAAATAAGAAAATATTAAACAAAGAATAAAAAGAAAGTAGGCCAAATAAATAATTATAACATACAAATTGTTATAAGTCTAAAATTATATAGATGATGGAGATTAAGCAAAATTGAGTGGGAAATATGAGAAGTAGCATATAATAAAAGAAATAGAAGGGAGTCATGGAACAGGGGCAGAACGGGAAGGAAACCAAAAGAAAGAGAGAGAGACCGAGAGGGAGAGTGAGCGGCGGGAGACAACGCCGGCGACCACCGGAGGCGAACGAAGGTGGCGAGTGGTCGGCGGCGTCATGGGCGAACAACGCCGATGCCGATCACGGCGATTTCCCGTCGTCGTGGCGTTAATCCAGGAGAACGGAACCCGCAAACTTCTTCAGCGTTTTCCGATGAACACCGACGGCGAGAGACGACACGAACGGCACGAAGGAATTCCTGGCAGAGAGGCGAACATTTCCGTGGCCGTGGATCGTCCTCAATCGCCGGCGTCGAGCAGATCGGAGAGAGAGGAACCGAAGCTTCTCCTGGGTTTTTCGGCTAGCTCCGGCGACGATCGGCGACATGAGTGGTGCGACTGGACTCACGGCAGCCAGGCGAACATCCCGATGGCTGCGGATCATCCTCACTCGCCGGCGATGAGGAGATCGGCGTTGGGAAGAACATAACCTACCGACGATAATTCCGACGAAATAGAGGGCATTCTCGGCGCGTGACCACCGGAACGGCAATCCCGACGTGGCGAGCTTTCTTCCGATGGTCTCAGCGCCTCCGGTGGAGCTCCGGCGACGCTCCGGCAACGGTGAAGGGACAAAAAATAGACAGAAAATTGGTATGTGGCCACCAAAATTACCTTTCTATGTGATTTTTCCATAAGTAAAATTTATTAAGAGTGATTTTACTAAATGCATTATGTGAAGAAATGTATTTGTGGGATTATTTTTGACAGTAGGGATCGAAAGGTATACTGACATTAATTTCTATTAATCTAATTTTAATGAATACTTATTAAATATGCATGGTTAGACTATTTAAACAAGAACTAAATAAAGGAGGCTGAAATAATTGATAGTGCTTAGAACTAAGTCTTGGCCAATTTATTTAGTAATAATTTTTAGTTGAATCTTGATAAGAAATGAACCATAGAAGCATAAAATGACTAGATGAGTATGAAATGAATGATAAATTGTAACAAAATAATTTTGATTGGTGAAAATTTAAGATGAATTAAAATGTTTAAAATGTTTGATGAATAATTTGCTAATGTACATTCATTGTATATCATTTTGTTAGAATAAGGGAAAAGTAATGAAACTAGAATTGAATATACATAACAAATAAAATAAAAGTGATTTGGAATGGAAAGGGAGAGCGGTGATTGAATGTGTATACGTATACGTATGTCTATATTCGGATGCTAAATTATAGGCATGAACTAGGGAATTAGTCAGTGAACACATACACTTGCAATTTTTCTTATTTTTAATGCTTGTATGTATTTATGTATGCATGTGTAAATGTGAATAATATGTTAATTTGAGTTAAATGTACAAAGGTGAAATTTAATATAATACATATAGGATCAGAACATCAATTACCTTGTTAAGAAAGTTAGAGTGTTAAATTATAGCTAAAAGTAAACAAGGGTTATACGTGTTTAAATGGGGTAAATTGTAAGAAGGATTGGATTAATGAAAAATAGTGCATCCCTATATAAACAATAATGTATTAATGATATGGTATGAAATAAACTTAATTTGACGAAATAAAATGAAAATGAACTGAAATGGAAAGAAAGAGTAGTGGCAGAATGTATACTGGTATAAATGAGGTATATTATTATTGTTAACACATTTTAAATGTATAAATATGATTAACGGCTTGCTGTGAAGCTAAATTAGTGAAATGTGGTAAATAAATGGAATGTTATGAGAAAATGATGATGGATAATACCGGGATTATTTCTGAAAAATTGAATTGAAATGTATATTGATCTTAATTTATGTAAAGATCAAAGTTTGGATTTGTTTAAATAACATTTATTAATGTGGCCCTATTCGATCAGCTGGTAGTCAAGTCTATTTCAGGATATAGTGGCTAGCCATAGGGACATAAAATCGCGGGAGTGAGCATGACGTCTCACTATTTTTATAGGTCATTAATGGACCTATTCTGTATTCTTAAAAGTATCTGTATTGGAATGTACTGGAGTAATCCTTCGGGGTTCTTCAGGTTTGGAATGTACTGGAGTAATCCTTCGGGGTTCTTCAGGTTTGGAATGTACTGGATTGATCTTCTGAGGTCTCTTCAGGTTATTGTGAGCTCTTAGAGATTCACACCCCGTTTATCCTGTGTTTAGAGTCTGCCAGCATTGTACTATGGGCAAAATGGTAAATTGAAAAATGAATTGGTAAATGTGAAATAATTGTGTGAATCAAGGAATTGAATGACTAATAAAGGAAGACTGGTAAATGGTGGATTTAAATAATAATCCATATTAAATGTATAATCTAAGAAGTTAGATGGAATGGATAAAAGTAAATATGGATTGAGAAACTATAAAGTAACTTAATGAGAGAAGTAAAGTTGAAGGATAAGTAGTACAATTAATAAAGAGATGTTAACTAAGAAGTATGAGTGAAATTTAAAGTTTAATATATATGTATATATGTGTATATAGATTTGGATGAAAGTTAACTAATGTATAATATGATTTCGAATTTTGATAAAGTTGATGGTTCGATGTTAAAACTTTAATTGAATAAATAATATTAATAAATGAGCCTATGAAATTGGTGATATGAAAAAGTGGCTTTATGAACCTTATATTCACCAATATGTATTACATGAATGCAAATATGCATAATAGTGGGTATTATTGGGTTATATAAATGCTATAATAACCGATAATGTAGGAATGAAATATTACCTACTATTTTAGAAGTATATTGTCTGTTTAATATTGCATGACAATAGTAAAATGATGCATGATAAGTGAGTTTTACACATTATTAAAATGCAGAAAGATCTTAGTCGTTGATGTGGAAATTTGATTATAAAGGTTTATGAAGTTTCAGCATTTGAAAAGAATATGGAATGTATTGCATAAATATGGTTTTATCCCACAAACCATTCATATTTAATTTGGAGTTAAATAGCTATTGGTATAATATTAATTATATAGTATTATATTGATTATGAAAGGAAAAAGTAATTTGCTATATTAATGTATAAATGATCAATTACATGTATATATTATGTTTATGTCGTGGATAAGTAAATTTGGTAGTCACCACTAAGCGTAAAGCTTAGCGCGTGGTTTATCCTCGCGCAGGTATAAGACAGGAATCAAGTGAATATCAGCACCGCTTCATAGAAGAAATATGACTTGGTAAGTATGGAAAGGAAACGAAAGAAATAGAATTTTTATATTTGATAGTTCGAATATTGGTTCTTGTGGCATGTACACTACATAGATAATTAGGATATTATTGTATCAAAGAATTTGTATTAGGTAATTATTTATAGTGATAGATGATGTATTATCATAATATCTTTGTAATTTTTATAATTGATGTAAATAGTGAGTGGAAGATATTGTGAATTATTATGAGTATGTGATTGGATTTAAATTGGAGGATGGGCAAATTGTGTTGGAATTTGAATTGGAGTTGGATGGATGAAAATAGGTTTGATTATAGAAGTGTAAAAACTTTCTGTTTACAGGGGGGATAGGCAATATTATAGAGGAGACTCTGCCGAAATTTCGGAAATATTTAAGTAATATATTTTGGGTTCTGACAGCATGTATATTATAGTTTAACAGTTGTAGGACGGCTGGATATAAAAAAAAAAATTTACCCGGATTTTCATAATGATTTTAAGAATAATTTAAGACAATTAAGTTATTATGTACAGTAAAAAGGGTGTTACACTTCCTATCTTTCTGACCTCTCATGGTTATCGCCATTTGCATCCCTTGCGACTTTTGGCCTAATCTCACACTTGGCAAGAAATTCATCCTCTTCATCATTTTAACTACTAAAGGACTTTCGGCTGAACCATTTTCCTCATCAATCGTTATTACATGGAAGCCATTGAAAGGTTGTTTTGAGATTTTCAGAGCAGATACTTGATTCTCTCTAGCAGCCTTGATTGTCACTATCTATCCTTCATTTAGAATCTTAATCATCTGATGAAGTGTAGACGGAACCCCACCTAACTTATGAAACTATGGGCTGCTAAGTAATACAGAAAAATTTGTTAAAATCGGTAGAACCACAAACTCAGCTTCAATCTCTATTGGTCATGTCTTAACAATTATTTTGAAAATTTTTGCAACAAACCTTCCTGAATTATCATAGGCTATAATAGTCAGATTTGATTTGCCCAATATCGACTCATTTATACTAAAGGTGGGTAGCGCAATTAATGCACAAATATTAATGGAGGATCCATCATCCACCATAACACAAGCAGTGTGCTTACCGTTGACTCGGGCTCATATGTAGAGAGAACGGTTATGATTATGTCCCTCAGCATCTTTTGCCAGAGCTGCCCTTCACCAAATCTAACAATTTTGAAGGTGAAATGGTTGTAGCTATCGTCGACTCGCATAAAGCCTTGACTACCTGTGACGAGCGCGCGAACCCCGGGAGGCCCTAAAGACCCGCTTTTAGAGTTTTCGAGAGAGGTTCATAAGACTTGTAAGAGATTTACAAGGGCATCTATTTTGGGCAACAAAGAGGTATTTTGGAGTCGCCACCCAATAAAATATTGGGAAAGGTCGTCTAGTCTCAATGAGCCTAAAACAATGCATTTGTGTATATTTTGGGCAAGCCAGAGATATTTTGGAGTTCCCACCCCAATAGGACATTGAGATGGTACTCTAACCTCACGGAGCCTAAAACAATGTAAATTAGGCCTATTTTGGGCAATAAGATATATTTTGGAGACCCCACCCCAATAAAACATTGAGATGGTCCTCCAGGTTCATTGAGCCTAAGACCATAGATGGTTCGGGACTTTCCATTTATTCATACCTTGATTAAATTATAATTGAGTTTTGAATTTTAAAATTTTATTCCTTTTCTCATACAATTTTAATATAATAATTAGAATGCATGTCAATCACACAATGAAAGTGGTAAATAAAACAAAATAAAGTAAACAAGAATACAATAAATTACAACAAAATTATGGGCGGAATACAACCCTAATTATAAATAAAATATAAATCATAAATAAAACGGGATATTTATTAAGGATGAGAACATTGGTCCTCGCATGCATATTTAAAGGAAGAAGGGTTAAAGTTGATGGTTTATTTGGGTGAAAAAACTAGGACATTGGTCCCATTTTGTTAGAAAAATACCAAATTAATTAATAGAAATATTTTTGTGATTTTCTTTTAAACGTGCATAAAATAAATAATTTTATTAGGAATTACATGGAAAAATAAATAAAAATAAATAAAATATTACAAATAATACAAATAAATGGTCAAACCAAACAAACCTCCTGGATCTCCCCGTTTGTTCGCGAGAATGCCCAAAAAGGGAAAAAGGATATTTGAGTCAAAAACAAATACAAGAAAAAAAATGAATGTTAGTTATTAAATCAATAAAGTTAATCAATTAAACAAATAAAATAATAATAATAATAATAATAATAATAATAAAATTATAAAAATAATAATAAATGAAAGAATGATGAATAATTAAATAAATGAAAAAGAACAAAGAAAAAAATGTAAATATGTTAAATTTATATCTAAGATAACATTAAATAAATAAACAATAAATATAAAAATTTACATGATTATTAATTAAATATGAACAAAAGATAAATGAAAGAAAATAAAAATGAGGAATCGAGCTTAGAATATTTAACCTTAGAATTCGGATTCGATGGAGGGAAAGAAGTGATTGATTTCCTTGCTTTGTTTTACAAACTTAGAATTGAAAATAATAAAAATTGGAATTTTATTCAATGAAAGAAAATTGTTAAAAAAATGGAAGAAATTAAAAATTTTCAAGAACAAAAAATGACTTTCTTTGCCTAAAAAATGATCATTGACTAAAACATTGATTTTTATTTAAAGAAGAAACAAAAAAATAATGAAAGAAAATTGAAAATTCTCAAGAACAAAAAATGATTTTTTTTTGTCTCAATAAAAATAATTAAAACAAAATTGAACTTTTTTAACTTTAAAAAATTTTTATTTTGAGGAAAAAGGCTAAAAAGATGTAGAGAAAATTTTTTGTTGAAGAAAAGAAGAAGAGAAAAATGAAGAAAAACCTAAAATAAAATTCCCCCTTTTCCTTCCCATAATTTTCTATTTATATCAATAAAAATGGAAAACCTAATTAATTAAGGAAGAAAATCAATTTTTTATTAAATTCCCTTTAATTTGGGTTCAAAAAAGGAAAATATCATTAAAAATTCCGTAAAAAATGGGTAAAAAGTCAAAAAAAATCAAGAAAATCCGAATAAATGGGCAAAAACGCATTTGCGACAGACCAGGGCCGGCCGATGCCCGTCGATGAGCGCGACAGGCGTCGGGCATGCTCATGCCTCGCAGCAGCGCGCGCTGGCCGATCTGCGCATGAGGGCTACCATCCCTTGCGCCTGAGTTGCCGAAAACGGCAAAAACTTTTTTTTAAATAACAATTTTGACTACAAAACTATAATTTTCAAACTCCATTTTTCAAATTTAATTTTTAATACCTTTTTTATTATTTTTTATTTTTTACTCTAAAATGTATATTTGACAAGAAAATCATCACGTCTAACCTTTTTTCCTGTGAGTAGGCATCTAATTATCATTGGATAACTTTGATTTTAGCTGACTTAGGACCCGGTGTCTACAGTTGCCCCTAATTTTGGGAAAACTAGTGCACTAGTGCCTAGATGAGCCAAAATTTAGAGAAGAGGAAAGGAGCGCGTACCTGAGGCTGCTACCTTACTACTGTGTTCATGGAGTTGTGGCGGGTTTGACTAGCGCCGGCTTGTTGACGTGTTAAGCTACGCTCTTGGTGGCTAATTAATGTCCCCTTTTTTGAGTGTTACATTCCCATTGAGCTAGTGCCGAAGGGACGCCCTTTGAAGGACAGTTGGCTTTTCCCTAAAGAACGGTTTCCCCCAAGAGGATTTTCGCTAATTTGTAGATTAGTGCCTCTGAGAGGACTTTGGAGGTTTGCCTCTTGAGAGGACTTGGAGATTTTTCTCTTAAAAGAACTTAAAGATTTCCTCTTAAGAGGACTTTGAAGGATTTGCCTCTTAAGAGGACTTAGGGAGTTTGCCTCTTAAGAGGTCTTGGGAATTTGCCTCTTAAGAGGTCTTTGAGATTTGCCTCTTAAGAAGTCTTGTGGATTTTCCTCTTAAGAGGTCTTGGAGATTTGCCTCTTAAGAGGTCTTGGGGATTTCCCTCTTAAGAGGTCTTGGGGATTTGCCTCTTAAGAGGTTTTGGAGATTTGCCTTTTAAGAGGTCTTGGGGATTTTACCTGAGTAGTCTTCATCTTAACTTGATCATCTTGCCCGGGTGAATGTTAATGTTGAGCTGAAGCTGTCCTTGACCAGCTTTCGTGCGTGTGGTTATTACTTGGACTTTTCCTATAAAGCTGTGTACACAGGAATATATACAATAAATTGTGCATGTATGTGTAAAAGGTCATGTGCAGATGTTTGCTAAAGAATCATATGAAAAAATGGATAGACCATGTCCTAGGTGGTTAGGGGTCCGTTGAGGACATGGCTTGGCTGCTCGATCATGCCACCAAGGATCTAAAAGTGCCATCTTGACTTAGGGACTCCGACCCATAATCCTTTCAGAGAGAACTATCACGTGTGCATCTTTGCCCCCTGGTCAATGATCATATGCCCAGGATTCTGACTCATGTCCTGAATTATGCCTTATCTGGCTGAAGGGAAATCATCAGAAATAATGCCGCCTTATCGCTCCAGGCATCGAAAGTCATTATTTTTAAGGTAGTGCGTTCCGTGTGGATTTTCACACTAGCTTTTCTTTATGGAAAATGCGTCGCTTTGGGGATTTTCACTTAACTCTCTACCTAATTTTTGCCTGGAATGGACCCAACCCATTCCAGTGGATTTTATTTATTTTCTTTTTTGTAGGGCAGACTGCCTGTTTCTAGGTTTTCACCCTGCTCTTTGGCCTAACTTTTGCTTAGAAAGCCAGTCACGATTTTCATCTCTAACGGCCTTTTTTTTTAAAGAGGCTAAAATTCCTTCACTTTCTGAATAGTGGCTGTATGGATTTTGGCTTTCCTCATGAATCTGCTGACAAGTGGCTTGAAGCTGATGTCGGGGGTGTCTGCTGAAGCGTCAGGATGACAAGGATAGCAATGGAGGCCATACATAGTAAATTGTGCATATGCAAAGAAGAAACAATGCACTATTTTTTATGCTGGAACTTAAATCATTTTGAGTATGCAAGATAAAGTGCTCCGCTTATATTAACATATTATTGCAGAAATGCAAATGTTCCAGTCCAATTTCATCACACATGATCATCATTTGGCAGTAATATCAAAAAAAAAAAAAACAAAACCCTATCTAATCTCGAGATGGATCCTGAAAGCATCAAACTCCTATTATCAATCAGCTCTCTCGGGTTTTCATGATTGAACATTTTCTCTCTGTCCCTAATTTTTTCCCTAAGCGCCTTTTTTCGATTTTCGCCTTGACGGGGCGTCCAATTTTAGCAAGGCCACTTTTTTTTTATTTTCGACCCGCGGGGCTTTTATTCTTTTCTTTTAATTTTTGATCTTTAGCCATGGGACCTCTCGAGTCTGTCGATACTGACTAGTTGTTCGAACTCGTTCCCCTCACTGTCAGTCAAAATTGTTGTTCCCTCAGGCAACAACTTCTTAAGAACAAATGGGCCTTCCCATGTTGGCCCGAATTTACCTCGCATGTCTGGAACACTCGAACTCACTTGCTTAAAGACTGAATCTCGTTCTTTTAGTAGGTGCTTTCTAACTTTTTTTTTATGATCAGGCAAATCTTCTCTGATAGATCTGGCTGTGATGATATGTAACGCCCCCATACCCCCAGTAAGGAATATCTGGGCGCCACAAGCCAAACACACACATACTCGTACACATGCATACACAAAGGCGGAAGCGATAACAATAAATAAATATAAGAACATTCTTTTTGGGCCAAACATATATTATTAATAAAATAATGTACAAATTACAAAATAGTCTTTTGTACAAAAATATTACCGATAACATATACATACAACCATCATACTTTCTATTTACATAATGATGTTACTCAAAACATCAGAAACTCTATCTTATACAAAAAGATCTTAAACCAGCTCCTAGTGGCCATGACCTGCAGATGCAAACTCTCTGATACCATCCTACAAACCTACACGGGAAAAACACCCGTGCTAAGCGATAACGCTTAGTGGGGATACACAGAAGCAAAAGATTTTGAACGAAGTCACAAATATATCACATGCATATCAATAGTCATGTCATATACAAGTAATCATGTACACAATCTTGTAACAGGTAACATTCACTCTAATAAGTCCCACATGCAAATATCCAAGCAATATGGCAAAATAATATCGATATCATGCCGTGCTATATTCATATATATCTATATGAATCTCTATACATATGTATGACGCGCATCGAACCCGAAAACCCAGCAAGGGCCCTCTCGTGAATCCGCTTTAGGATTCGAGGTATAAAGGTTCGCGTCTTTTGATCATGGGCGCCATGAGACATCATCGGTATGCTCCTCTCAATAGAACATTGGGGAGAATAACCTAGCCTATTGACGCCTAAAGGCACCTTTGAGGTATTTGGAGTCGCCACCCAATTTGCAAGAAATTAGGAAAAGGTTTCTCACCTCTATTAGTCTAAACCAGAGATACGGTGTTCAGAACTTCCCTCTTATTTATGCTTTGGTTAATTATTAAAATTATATCTCTCATCTCACACAAGCGATGCATTTAATTAAATAGCGCATTGAAAGCACGTAAAGAAAATAAATAAAAGCGATAAATAAAGTAAATAAAGAAAGCAAAAAATGAAAGCGGTAAACACACAAGCACGCAATTACAATAGAATTAGGGGCAGAATACAACCCCATTAAAAGGAGATTAAAGATGTAAGTGGGACGGAATACAATCCCCAAAAGATAAATAAAGTTGCCCAAAAATTAATTACAAGGGCCCAAATAGAAATGAACTTGAATTTAAAACACTCACTCAAGATTAAAATAAAAGAACATATATAAATCGGGACGTTATTTGAGGAACATTGGTTCCTTCGCACTTGTCGAAATCTAGGAACATTGGTTCCTTCGTATTAATTTAAAGAGGGTTCGAAGAGTCATTTTTTGATTGTTTTGAATTGGAAAACCGGGATGAGTGATCCCATTTTTGGAGAAAATTTGACTGTTCGTTTTAATGGTGATGTTTTCATGGTTGGGCTAAAACAAGGAACGTTGGTCCCAATTTTATTAGTGAAAAACTCAATTCAATTATAGAAATATTTTTGTGATTTTTTATCTCACGCGTACATAAATAAAATAAATATTTACAAATGAACACGTAACACATAAAGAGAGAGTCAAAAAGATCTCACCAAACCTGAGTGACCCTCCACGCGTCGCGACCCATCCGGGGAGTCGCGGTGACACCCGAACAACTCGATTCAAGTTAAACTCATACAAAGGTTAACATCAAAAATATCAGTAAATATTCAAAGTAAATGAACCAAGCAAATGCGAAATATAATAATAATAACAATGATAGTAATATAACAAAATAAATTAAATTATCAACAGTAAATAACAAATAATCATGGCAATAATAATAACAATGTGACATCCATAAACACAAAATGAATATATAGTAATGATAATGATAATAATAGGTAATATCAATAATAGTGATAATAATAATAATGCCAAAAATAATGGCATGGATGGCCAATAGGATAACCATAATAATAACTACGTGAGATAACAATGAATAATAAAAAAAATGATAATAACAAACAATAACATGAGCCTAAACATGAACACAAGCATAAATAATGATAACGATAAATGATAATAATACTATTAGCACATGAACATGAAAACCCATTTAAAGCCAACAAATAACATATTAATGGTGGTATTAACATAGTAAAATGATAAAAAATAAATAATAGACATGATATTAATAGCAAAGAAAATAATATTAACAATAATAAATAATATACAAAAAAAATAAATGGGGATGGTTTCAAGAATGTTTACCCTCAGAATTTTTAGATTAGGGAAACGGTGTCCCGATCGATTTTCCTTGTCGGATTTGTGGTGATAAATATTTGAAGAAAATGTAGAAATTAATATTTTGAAATAAAACCAAGAAAATACTTTGATGAAAATATTTTTTTGGTGGGTGATTGAGCAAAGAAAATTAATTTTTCAGGCTTAAATCACCCAAAAATGGATTATTTTTGAAGAACAATTAAAGATTAAAATTTGAGAAAAAGAAAAAGAAATTAAGAGTTGAAGAACCAGTTGCTGGAAAGGAAGAGTTGAAAGGAAAAGAAAACCTTGAAAAATAATTGCCGTCCTTCAAAATGAGGGGAAAAAACCTCATTTCAACTTGCCTTGGCCAAAAATAGGAAGGGACAAAATAGCTTTTATTTTTGTTTCACCCAAAAAAGCATGAAATGGTGAAAGACTGAAGAAAATCAGACTGAAAAAAAAAAAAGCGGAAAAAAGGGAACAGGCGACAGGTCGCGCGGAGAAGGGCGAGGGCGCGCGCGGCAGCCTGCTGCGCGCATGGTGCCCCCGCACCGCATGCAGCAGGCAGCTGCCTCGCGCGCAGGGGCTGTGCGCGAGGCGCCCGCCTCTGCGCGCAGGGGGGGCGCGCGGCGCCCCTAGCCTCGCGCTCAGGGTCCTCGTGCGAGGCCCCTCACCTCGCGCGCAGGGGCCCAGCGCGCAGGCGCCCCTGCGCGCTGGGGCGGCCTACCAGCGCGCAGGCGCCCCTGCGCGCTGGGGCGGCCTACCAGCGCGCAGGGGCGCCTGCGCGCTAGGGCAGCCTGCCATGCAGGCAGCCCCGCGCTGCCGCAGGCGGCCTTCGCGATTTTTTTATTTTTTTAAAAAATTTTGACGCAAAATTAATATATTTTTTACTCCATTTTAATTTTAATTTCCCCAAAAAATATATTTTTAATTATTTTCCGAAAAACACATCTTTGACAAGGGAACGATTGATTCTCACATTTCTTGCCGAAAATCGGTCTTCTATTTCATCATCGGGTAATCCTGATCTTGGACCGCCCTGGGACCCGGTGTCTACAGTTGCCCCCAATTTTGGGGAACTTAGAACCTAGGTGCCTAAGTGAGCCAAAATTCAGAAAAGAAAGGAAAGAGGCGCGTACCTGAGGCGGCTGTCTTCCCGAATTGGCTGGAGTTGCTGTGGGTAGTTACCGTCTGTTCATCGACGTGTTAACCCCTGTTGCCTTGGCATCTAACCTATGCGGTGTCTAGCCTTGTTAATGTGGTCTGTAATTGAGTTTAATGTGGTGTCTAACCTCTTCCGTTGTGGATCTAACCGAAAAGACCGAGGATGCCTTGAAAAAAGGACTTAAAGATAATGCTCCGAAGAGATTGAGAATGCCTTGAGAAAGGACTTGAAGATAATGCTCCGAAGAGACCGAGAATGCCTTGTGATGAAGGACTTAAAGATAATGCTCCGAAGAGATTGAGAATGCCTTGAGAAAGGACTTAAAGATAATGCTCCGAAGAGACTGAGAATGCCTTGTGAAGAAGGACTTAAAGATAACGCCCCAAAGAGACTGAGAATGCCTTGAGAAAGGACTTAAAGATAATGCTCCGAAGAGACTGAGAATGCCTTGTGAATAAGGACTTAAAGATAATGCTCCGAAGAGGCTGAGAATGCCCCGTGAAGGAGGACTTAAAGATAATGCCCCGAAGAGACTGAGAATGCCTTTAAAGAAGGACTTAAAGATAATGCTCCAAAGAGATTGAGAATGCCCCGTGAAGGAGGACTTAAAGATAATATTTTGAAGAGATTAAAGATGCCTGTTGGATAAGGATCTAGAGGTAATGCTCCGAAGAGACTGAGAATGCCTTGTGAATAAGGACTTGAAGATAAAGTTTTGAAGATGCCTTTCGAAGAAGGACTTAAAGATAGCGTTTTAAAGAGATTGAGGATGCCTGTTAGATAAGGACTTAGAGATAATGCTCCGAAGAGACTGAGAATGCCTTTAAAGAAGGACTTAAAGATAATGCTCCAAAGAGACTGAGAATGCCCCGTGAAGGAGGACTTAAAGATAATGCTCCGAAGAGACTGAGAATGCCTTGTGAAGAAGGACTTAAAGATAATGCTCCGAAGAGACTGAGAATGCCTTGTGAAGAAGGACTTAAAGATAATGCTCCGAAGAGACTGAGAATGCCTTGTGAAGAAGGACTTAAAGATAATGCTCCGAAGAGACTGAGAATGCCTTGTGAAGAAGGACTTAAAGATAATGCTCCGAAGAGACTGAGAATGCCCCGTGAAGGAGGACTTAAAGATAATATTTTGAAGAGATTAAGGATGCCTGTTGGATAAGGATCTAGAGGTAATGCTCAGAAGAGACTGAGAATGCCTTGTGAATAAGGACTTGAAGATAAAGTTTTGAAGATGCCCTTTTGAAGAAGGACCTAAAGATAGTGTTTTAAAGAGATTGAGGATGCATGTTAGATAAGGACTTAGAGATAATGCTCCGAAGAGACTGAGAATGCCTTGTGAATAAGGACTTGAAGGTAAAGTTTTGAAGATGCCTTCTGAAGAAGGACTTAAAGATAGTGTTTTAAAGAGATTGAGGATGCCTGTTAGATAAGGACTTAAGGATAATGCTCCGAAAAGACTGAGAATGCCTTGTGAATAAGGACTTGAAGGTAAAGTTTTGAAGATGCCTTTTGAAGAAGGACTTAAAGATAGTGTTTTAAAGAGATTGAGGATGCCTGTTAGATAAGGACTTAGAGATAATGGGAAGATTATATGCACGTGATGAGTGCTTGTGCTATGCACGCTAGACATGTGCAAAGAATTATGTGTTGCAAGTATGCAGAGATTATGTGCACGAAATGTGTACGAAGGATTGCTTATGCAAGATATATAAAAAGTTCATGCATGCGTGAATGCACATTGAGGCATCATCAAATGCCATGCCCGTGAGATGCATATGTATGCAACAATGCAAGATAAGGACTCATCCGAGTGGGTTTGGGAGGCGAAAGCCGGTTTGGTCATGATTTGCAGCAGGATCGGTGCCCCCTGGAATTGCTTTTGAATTTCGTGCCTCTGGGGGATTATAAGGTTCTCCTCTGGTACCTGTAGTCATTATTTGAAGGTAGTGCGTCCCTCGTGAATTTTCACACTAGCTTTTCTTAGCGGGAGATGCGTCCTTGTCGGATTTTCACATAACCCTGTGCCTTATTTTTTGCCTGGAATGGACCCAACCCAATCCAGCGGCTTTTATTTATTTTATTTTTTGTAGGGCAGACTGCCTATCGCCAGGTTTTCACCCTGCCCTTCGGCCTAACTTTTGCTTAGAGCGCCAATCACGGTTTTCATCTCTAACGGCTTTTTTTTTTTTTTTTTTTAGGAAGGTGCTGTAAGGTTGGCTTCACAGTGGGTAGCAAGGTGAGTTGACTGAAGTGCCGGGGTGCCGAGAGTGGCAGAGGGTAGTTGGTAACAATGTGCTAGTTTTATGCCGGACTCGGACAATTTTGAGTGTGCAAGATGAGCTGCTCTGGTTACACCCAAACATATTTGCATAAATGCATATATTTCAATCTAATTTCATAACACATGATCACTATTTGGCATTAACTTGAAGAATATGAGTCTTCACCTAATCTCGGGATAGATCTTGAGAGCATCAAACTCCTGTTATCAATCAGCCCTCGCGGGTTTTCTTGATTGAATATTTTCTCTCTTTTTCTTTTTTTTTTTTCTTTATTTAGCCTTTGCCATGGACCCTCCTTCAGTTCGTCAATATTGGTTGAATTTGCTTTCATCTTCCTTGGCCGGAGGGACCGCTGCTTCTGAGAGTGGTTCCTCTTGGTACCAAAGTTTTGGTCTTAGCTCTCGTGCAGACTGGTTGAGGTGATGGGTTCCTTATTTGGGGGTTGACTGCGAAGTTCCATGCTTTGCTTTTATTGGCTTTGGCGGTTTGAGCCCTGGAATGGTTGTTCAATGGCTGAGCTAGGGTAACAGGTTGGGCTTGGATGATTTGGGGTACTTTTATTGGCCTTGGTAGTTCAAGCTTTCGAAATGGTTTTCGTCGGCTGGGATTGGATGGATGGCTCGGGGGTTAGCCCTTTTAGTCCTCTTCAGTAGCTAAAAAGAATGGCGATGTGTAGGCATGTGTAGATCAACGGGATTTGAACAAAGCTTGTCCCCCCAAATAGCATTCCCTTGCCCCCTATCAATTCTCTCTTTTCTTTACACCCCAATTTTTTTTTTTTTCTAACCCCAATTTTTTTTTTTGCTCCAATTTTATTTTATTTTATTTTTTTTTTAACCCTAATTTTTTTTTTTTAACAAGCTTTGCTCAAGTCCTGAAGTTTACACATACGTGCACTTTTCATCTTAACCACTGGGACCATTGTTGTTCAATTCGGTCGGGCATTAAATTTTGGTAAGAAATTTGGTTATGAGGGTTTTGGATGGTTAAGGGTCAGTCATAATCGATTTTGGAGTACACATTCTGAATGGGTAGAGAGAAAAAAGGTCATATGGCTCAGTTCTGATGGGTTGCATATTTTCTCATGGTGGTTTTGAGTTTTATTCGTCCGACTTTTGGCGTAACTTTCGAAGCTTGATTTTATTCGGCGACACCATATGTAACTCAGGTGTTGTGGATGCGAAGAAGTGGCTTTCAAAATTTGGTTCGTCGTTATGTTGGCATGTGGAAGTAGCGTTGGTCTTGAGAGTGTCCTTGTCCATCTTCAGCGTGTCATACTAGGTCCGGGCAAAGGCTCTCTTTTTTTTTATTATTATCTCTCAAATTTTTATCTCACTTCAGGAGTCATAACAGATGCCATCAAGATTTTATTTGGATTCCCCAAAGTTCCAAGACTAGATGGAGTCGTATTAATTGGGTTAATGTCAAAATGAATGGATGCATCGTGATCATGAGAAATGAAATCAAGGAAATATCGCATAAACAAAACAGAAATTGTTCAACATGTTACAATAACCAAATTGTCCTAAAAGAGTTCTGGAATTGAAAAGTAGTAAGCATTAAAAACATGATCTTCTGCTTGTGGCTTTGGAGGAACATGCCGATGAAGCGGGTCAGGCCCAATCACATCTCTGGTGGAAGGATTGCGTTGTAGTCTACTCCCTTCTTCTTCTCTCTTTTCTCGGGATCCGTGATTTGCTTGGAATCAATGAGGTCCTGAACCCGGTCTCTCAAAGTTCGGCAGTAGTTTGTCAAATGTCCAGTGTGCTGGTGGAATGCACAATATTGATCTGCTCTGTGGTGGGGCTGCCCCTGACTGCTGGCGGGCTTCGCCGGTAATGGCTGCAATAACCCCCTTTTCACTAGCTTCTCAAAAACCCACGACAAGGGTCTACCCAAATCAGAGTAACATCTTTGATTCCTTCTCACTGATGACTCTCCCGCTTTTTTAACATTGCCCTTACAGCCATCTCGGATATTTAGGTTTGCATTTTTCAGAGCATGCTCTTTCACCAGATCTCCATCCTCCTCGAGCGTATTGTCATGTTCCAGAGTAGGCCTCTTACCACCTCCTTGTCCCACTGGTAAATCAAACGGTTCCTTGCCTCAGGGCTTAGTGGCACTAGGAGATGCCGTGGTTATCGCTGTATGGGCTATCTTGACAGGGGCCGACTCAACCCGGTTAAAGGTAGCCGCCATCAATCGGGCTTGTAGGACTAGCGCCAGGGCGTCTATTCTCTCCTTAATCATAGCTGTTAACCTCCTTTCGAGCTCCTCAAGCCGTCTATCCATCTCTTGGGCCATTGATGCACGAGTCTCCTCAATCTGTCGTGAAAGGCTGGCCATACTCGATTCTTGGTTAGAGCCCTCTTGTTTTTCACCTTCCTCCTCCTCGCTTTCGCTGCTGGACCAACAGCCTATCATTGCCACAAAAGTCTCTCCTTCATCTGCCCCAGGGCCAGTAGTAGTGGCATACCCATTTCCATACAAGTCTTGCAGCACATACCATTCCGATAAGCCTGAACCAATCATGGCACAATGGGCTGACTTCTCTTGACTTTCTCTCTGCCCAGGATTAATAGCCTGTTTGCCATCGATCAAGGCTTGAATTCGGTCCCTTAAAGGACGACAGTTGTCTGTTCTATGCCCTGTGTACTGATGATATGCGCAATACCAGTCCGTCCTGTACTTTAGCTTCCCTTGACTTGGGGCGGGCCCAGCTGGCAAGGGTTGCAACTTTCCTTCCTTGATGAGACGGGTGAAGTGCCAAGATAATGGTCTGCCCGAGATAGTGAGATGTTTGGGAGCCGGTCCTATGGCAGAGACTTCTGCCGCCCTGTCATTGCCCCCGTTATTGCTGCTGCTTCCCTTATTTTTGCCTGAAGCCACATCTGCAGATCTAGCCACTTTATCTAAATGCTCAGCCTCAACTTCAATGGCTATGTCCTTAAGTGACTCCCAATCTTTGAGTCCCTTCATTTTTAACCCATCCCTCAAATATGGACTAGCATTTCGGATAAATAACCTGATCTGATCTGAGGTATCAGGCTTTCTCTTTATCTCCATCACTCGATTCCTCCATCGGGTTAAGTACTCATGGAATGATTCCCCTAACTTCTGCTTCAGCACTTCTAAATCTTTCAATGTGACCACAATCTTGGTACTGCAATCATACTGGCCAAGGAATTCTTCTGTTAATAGATTCCAGTCTTCTTTCGCTCGTCGATCCAGCCCATGGTACCAATCCACTGCTGGGCCAGCTAAGCTGAGAAAAAAATAGTCAACTTTTTGCCTCTTAGTCAACCCTGTACCCTTCATGATCAGGGTGTATTGCTTAACATGTGCAGAAGGGTTCGATGTACCGTCAAATTTTGGCAGGTCTGGCATCTTAAACCTCTGGGGCAACAACTCTCCATCATCTAAATCCACATCTTCAGGGCTCACTCCCTTGCCAGCTGTCAACATGCGGGTGATTGCCTCAATTTGCTGTCTCATACCCCTCATAGCCTCGTCTTCTACCCTGGGTGCTCCACCCCTCACGGCTTGATGGGCTGCTATCTCCTCAACCTCTTCTTCCATTGCGAAATCCTCATCAGGGTTTGGGATCCTTGCTCTTCCAAGTTCAACTGGCACAGCCGTAGCTTTAGGCTCATTTATAGGTTGATGGGCAACAACTCCAGCGAGGGGAGCCTCCCCACCAGCAGGTGGTTCGGCTTGCCCCGGGGGAGGGGCTACCGGCGGTTGTGGAGCAACTGGTGCTTGTGGAGCAGGGGGCTGTGCAAATCTTTCGGCCATGGCACCCATCACGTTCAATATCCTCTGTTCAAAATCCTCCAGTCTCCTGGCGAGGTTTTGGGTGGTCAAGTTTCCAGCTTCTTCTGCCATTGAGGATGATTCGCTACTTGCAGAGAGTGACTCAGAATCCCAAACAGACACTAGTTCTAGCAATTCAAAGGGCGAGTTTGCCGTCGCTAGTCGATCGTCAGAATCTCCAATCCACTCAGATGAATCTATGATGGCTGAAAAACTCAAATGGTTAGCATGATGTATGGATGGCAGTTATAATGCATGATCGTGAGTTATGCAGCATTTCGCAACCACATACAAGCAGATAAATCCTTCTAACCTTAACACTCCCACACGCGAGGTCGTGCGGTCTCTTCCCTAGGTGGGCTTCGTTCGAGGGTTAACAGGGAACCCATCGGACACGTATGGTGCTCGGTGGAAAACCGACAGCATAACAGTCTTAATCTAATGCGCATTCGTATGGGTTTTGGCTATTACGTATTTGGGCAATTCAATTAAACCAAAGTGGGCCCAACGGGGCATGAAAGCCTTTGATGAAGACCATTTGATTTGGTTGATTTTGCTTAATACGTGATGGCCCATATCACAAGCATCGTATTAAGGAGCATGCCCCCTAGGGAAAGTTTCTATTTGCCATTACATGGGCTTTGGTCAAGGTGATGAATTCTTGGTTACCCAAGCATGATCCCTGCCGACGGGTCTAACTCGTCATGAGTATAGTGACCGATCGGGTTATCATTTGATATACCAAAAGGTACAAGGCTTGGGCTGGTGATTATCCCTAACACTTTCCTACAATGAGTGAAAGTAGGGTCGTGCTTAGGGAACGCACCGAGGTAAGAAGGGACCAACTAGCGTAATTCTAAGGCTCTAATATGCAATGCAAATTTTTGAAAAGAGATATAATTTTAAGTTTTAAAAACCCAATTATATTTTAACCAAAGCACTTTCGGAGCAAAGTCTCAAACACAAAGTCCCCAACGGAGTCGCCACTGTGACGCGCACCGAACCCGAACAACCCAGCAAGGGCCCTCTCGTGAATCCGCTTTAGGATTCGAGGTATGAAGGTTCGCATCTTTTGATCATGGGCGCCATGAGACATCATCGGTATGCTCCTCTCAATAGAACATTGGGGAGAATAACCTAGCCTATTGACGCCTAAAGGCACCTTTGAGGTATTTGGAGTCGCCACCCAATTTGCAAGAAATTAGGAAAAGGTTTCTCACCTCTATTGGTCTAAACCAGAGATACGGTGTTCGGAACTTCCCTCTTATTTATGCTTTGGTTAATTATAAATGGGTTTTTAACTTCTTAAAATTATATCTCTCATCTCACACAAGCGATGCATTTAATTAAATAGCGCATTGAAAGCACGTAAAGAAAATAAATAAAAGCGATAAATAAAGTAAATAAAGAAAGCAAAAAATGAAAGCGGTAAACACACAAGCACGCAATTACAATAGAATTAGGGGCAGAATACAACCCCATTAAAAGGAGATTAAAGATGTAAGTGGGACGGAATACAATCCCCAAAAGATAAATAAAGTTGCCCAAAAATTAATTACAAGGGCCCAAATAGAAATGAACTTGAATTTAAAACACTCACTCAAGATTAAAATAAAAGAACATACATAAATCGGGACATTATTTGAGGAACATTGGTTCCTTCGCACTTGTCGAAATCTAGGAACATTGGTTCCTTCGTATTAATTTAAAGAGGGTTCGAAGAGTCATTTTTTGATTGTTTTGAATTGGAAAACCGGGATGAGTGATCCCATTTTTGGAGAAAATTTGACTGTTCGTTTTAATGGTGATGTTTTCATGGTTGGGCTAAAACAAGGAACGTTGGTCCCAATTTTATTAGTGAAAAACTCAATTCAATTATAGAAATATTTTTGTGATTTTTTATCTCACGCGTACATAAATAAAATAAATATTTACAAATGAACACGTAACACATAAAGAGAGAGTCGAAAAGATCTCACCAAACCGGAGTGACCCTCCACGCGTCGCGACCTATCCGGGGAGTCGCGGTGACACCCGAACAACTCGATTCAAGTTAAACTCATACAAAGGTTAACATCAAAAATATCAGTAAATATTCAAAGTAAATGAACCAAGCAAATGCGAAATATAATAATAATAACAATGATAGTAATACAACAAAATAAATTAAATTATCAACAGTAAATAACAAATAATCATGGCAATAATAATAACAATGTGACATCCATAAACACAAAATGAATATATAGTAATGATAATGATAATAATAGGTAATATCAATAATAGTGATAATATTAATAATGCCAAAAATAATGGCATGGATGGCCAATAGGATAACCATAATAATAACTACGTGAGATAACAATGAATAATAAAAAAAATGATAATAACAAACAATAACATGAGCCTAAACATGAACACAAGCATAAATAATGATAACGATAAATGATAATAATACTATTAGCACATGAACATGAAAACCCATTTAAAGCCAACAAATAACATATTAATGGTGGTATTGACATAGTAAAATGCTAAAAAATAAATAATAGACATGATATTAATAGCAAAGAAAATAATATTAACAATAATAAATAATATACAAAAAAATAAATGGGGATGGTTTCAAGAATGTTTACCCTCAGAATTTTTAGATTGGGGAAACGGTGTCCCGATTGATTTTCCTTGTCGGATTTGTGGTGATAAATATTTGAAGAAAATGTAGAAATTAATATTTTGAAATAAAACCAAGAAAATACTTTGATGAAAATATTTTTTTGGTGGGTGATTGAGCAAAGAAAATTAATTTTTCTAGCTTAAATCACCCAAAAATGGATTATTTTTGAAGAACAATTAAAGATTAAAATTTGAGAAAAAGAAAAAGAAATTAAGAGTTGAAGAACCAGTTGCTGGAAAGGAAGAGTTGAAAGGAAAAGAAAACCTTGAAAAATAATTTCCGTCCTTCAAAATGAGGGGAAAAAACCTCATTTAAACTTGCCTTGGCCAAAAATAGGAAGGGACAAAATAGCTTTTATTTTTGTTTCACCCAAAAAAGCATGAAATGGTGAAAGACTGAAAAAAATCAGACTGAAAAAAAAAAGCGGAAAAAAGGGAACAGGCGACAGGTCGCGCGGAGAAGGGCGAGGGCGCGCGCGGCAGCCTGCTGCGCGCGTGGTGCCCCCGCACCGCGCGCAGCAGGCAGCTGCCTCGCGCGCAGGGGCTGCGCGCGAGGCAGCTTGACTCGCGTGCAGGGGGGCGCGCGGCGCCCCCCGCCTCGCGCACAGGGGCTGCGCGCGAGGCGCCCGCCTCGCGCGCAGGGTCCTTGCACGAGGCCCCTCGCCTCGCGCGCAGGGTCCTCGCGCGAGGCCCCTCGCCTCGCGCGCAGGCGGCCTGCCGCTCAGGCAGCCCCGCGCTGCCGCAGGCGGCCTTCGCAATTTTTTTTTATTTTAAATTTTAACACAAAATTAATATATTTTTTACTCCATTTTAATTTTAATTTTCCCAAAAAATATATTTTTAATTATTTTCCAAAAAACACATCTTTGACAAGGGAACGATCGATTCTCACATTTCTTGCCGAAAATCGGTCTTCTATTTCATCATCGGGTAATCCTGATCTTGGACCGCCCTGGGACCCGGTGTCTACAATATGCAAATCTCTACTACATTTCTTGTACACTACAAACCATATAGTAGCCTGAGAAACACGACAAAACATAAAATAGCCTGAGAAACACTACAAAACATAAAGTAGCCTGAATTCTCAATAACGGTGGATACGGGTACATTTTGAAACAGAAGACCGAAGTCTCAGAACAGAAGACAGAAGTCTCAAAATAGTTTCTCTATCTTATTAAAATGACCATCTCGGAGGTCGGCCGCTTGGCCCAAACGGGGCCGAATTGGGCAGCTGCACTCGGTATCACTTTATAAGCATGCTTATCTATCCATTACTATGACCGTTCAGGCTCGAACAAGAACTCTATAACTAAATCATATACATTGCATGTACTCTACTATTCATTCCAAAATACTATACACTATTTACATATTAACTGAACAAACAATGTGCATACATATACCCTATGCATATACTCACATGTAGCAATATAATATCAATGAATCTTTGCACTCTACATTACTAATTAATCAAATGCACAATTCATTTTACATGTTCATAGACTTCACACATTATGATTCAATCATACGTGATCAATATCACATGCATATCATGTTCAATAATTAAAAAGCATGTATACATTTAATTTCATTATTAAACTCTTATGCCATAGCTTTAATTACCTATAACTTCCATTGACAACCACTCATATACTCATTTCATAAGATTAGAAATGAGTTGGATAAGCTATAGGAACTTGCAATGAAGTTCGAGTGCATTTCAGGAAGAAAAACTCTCAAAATATGCAAAGCAGAGGATGGTCACGGTGCCAACCACTTGGTTGTGACCATGAGGTCCAAAAATATTCGATTCTACCTTGTCTGGGCATTGCTCACGGTGGCAACCAATTGGTTGTGACCGTGACATACCAAAAATAGCAAAATAGAATCGAAAATTCAGGACTGCTTCACTACTCTATTTTGTACAGCCTATACCAACATCTAAATCTCACTTTTAGGAAAAAATATCTTCTTAACAATTGTTTCCTAAGATGTTGAGAATCAATTGGGACAAGTTTCAGGTCAATTGGACATCTATAACATCATATATGATCTAAATAATCTGAACTGGTCAAATGAACCGGCCAAGGTAGAGACACCTCTATTTGGCCAATTTTCAGGGTCTTAGAGTAAGAATTTGCTCAAGGTCATTTCTGATACTATTATAGGAATAGAATTAATGGTTCTAATGGATCAAGAATCACTCAGTTTAGAGATCTTTAACTCTACTTATGACAAAACACTTCACGGAGGTCAGATGCAAAATGAACAGAATTTGCCAAAACCAAACTTTATCATTATCACACACTCAAATGATCAAGTCACATACTCATAAACATATAAACACACATATATCATAAACATATATACCACAAAAACACCACAACCAATCAAAATGAATAGAAATTAAAATCACACACGATCCCGACCTTTACGAAGCTCGTTTCCGATCTTCTCCTCCCCTTTATCCAAATTCTTGTCCACAGATTCAGCAGAATCATATAGAAAACACTTGAGTTAAACTTCTTCTCACTTTAAATCAAAAACAGAAAGAAAAAGGAGGTCAGATCGGAAAGCCAACCAAACTTACCTCTTCTCTTACTCTTCAAACCAATCCAAGAGGTTCTCTCTCAAAGAACATAGCAAATAAAGAAGAAAAGAAAAAGAAATGGCAAGGCAAAAGGACCACGGCATAAAAACCAAAGAAAAGAAATAAGAAGGAATAAGCCAAAAGTTGAAAGCAAGATAAAAATGAAGAGGAAAAGGGAACAAAAGCAGCCGGTCAATGCTAATCCAAAATCAATTGCCCACATAAATGCCACTTACCACATTAATTCCTCAATTATCCTAAGCCAAGCCAATTGTTTCTTCCCCACTATGCCACTTGTCACAATAATATAAGCAACACACTTAAGTCTATTGCCAAGTGTCACACTCTCAAGTTGCCATTTGTCACTCTCCTACAATGCCACATGCCCATAACACATCAACTAATCCAACTCAATTTAGCCCAAAACTTCTAGGGTCAAATCGGGGTGTTACATGATAAACCTGCAACCTGTCCTTCTCTACTATGTTCAACTATTGCAACCGTTGCTGCACCCAGTCAGCTTCTAGAATCTGGGCTTTCATGACTACCCTTAAAAATTTGAGCTCTACCTCAACCGGTAGTACTGCTTCCGTCCCATATACCAAGGAGTAGGGCGTGGCTCCTGTAGAGGTTCTGACGGTGGTTCTGTAGCCCTAAAGTGCAAAAGGTCATTACTTTGCCCAATCCTTATAGTTCTAAACCATCTTGGCCAATATTTTTTTAAAATTCTTGTTGGCTACTTCACCCGCGTTGTTCGCTTGAGGTCGATAAGGAGAAGACTTGTACTGATGGACTTCATATTTCTGAAGTATCTGTTAAGTTTTTGCCAAGAATTGTACCCCATTATCAGACACAGTGTGATGCGGAAGACCGTATCAAATTCTTCTCAATGAACTTGGCCATATCCACATATCAATTCTTTTCCTTCCCCCCCCCCCCCCCCCTGTTGTTTTTTTTTTCTTTTTTTTTTTTAACAAGCTTTGTTCAAAACCTGATAGTTTACACACAGATGTACTTCTCTTCTTAACTGTTAGGGAAGACATTGACCAACTAAGCCGAGTGTTAAACTTCGATAAGAACTTTAGCTTCATTTCTGCTTGTGGATCTCTTCTTTTAACCTTTTTTGCCCCTTCTTACTTGAGTCTTCTAAATTTCTGCTTGATTGGTCCATGATTAGGATATGTTAGCATAGCATATTCAACAATTTTACGATCATCTCCCGGCATGTCTTCATAAGTCCAGGCAAAGACATTTTCATTTTTTTTCTCAAATTTTATCTCACTTTAGGAGTGGTATCAGATGCCAATAGGATCTCGAGATTAAATGAGGCAGTATTCATTAAGTTAATATTAAATATAAATGACTTGTGGTTGTGATCATGCATAATGAAATTGTAAGAAACATAAGCAAAAAGTCATTAATATGATTAACATAAACAGTGCTGGATACATCAAGATTGAAAATAGTTCTAACACAAGAAGCACATCTACTAGAAGGTCTGCTCTCCTATTTCTTGTACTGTTGTAGCCATCTTCTAGAGCACTTTATTAGTGCTTTAAAATCCCTTTATACCTTCTTCTTTCGATTCTCCAGATCAACAATCTGATTGTTATTAATGAGGTCCTGGATTTGGTTCCTCAGAATTTGGCATTCATCAGTGTCATGCCTTATATGCTGATGGTAGGCACAATACAAATCCGCTTGATGATCGGGATGCCCCTAAATTCTGGAGAGTTTAGCAGGCATTGGCTGTAACTTACCTTCCTTCATTAGCCTTTTAAGTATCTAGGATAACGATCTGCTTAGGTTAGAATAATGCCTTTGGTTTATTCCGGTCACTACTGAATCCACTGTGTTTCCAGTTCAATTTTTATTGTTGGGCCCTGCTAACCTCCCTACCCCCTGATTACCGTAATTTATCTGGATATAATTGTCCTTGCTGGCCTTCCTTGCCTGGTATTCTCCTTCAGCTTTTATAGTTATGTCTTTTAGGGACTCCCAGTTCTTTAGCCCCTTCATCTTTAGCGCCTCTCTCAAGTATGAGCTGGCATTTCTAATGAATAGCCTGATTTGATCCGGAGTGTCTGGTTTCCTCTTCATCTCCATTACCCGGTTCCTCCATCGGGTCAGGTACTCATGAAATGACTCACCTAGCATTTGCTACAGTAGCTCTATATCCTTCAGAGTGACCTCTATCCTTGTGCTACAGTCGTACTGCTAGAGGAACTCCTCTGTCAACAGATCCCAGTCTTCTTTTATTCTTTGATCAAGTCCATGATACCAGTCCCCAGGACCTGTCAAACTTAAACAAAAGTACTCTACCTTCTGCCTCTTTGTTAGCATAGTACCCTTCATTACCAGATAGTATTGCTTGATGTGTACAGTGGGGTCCGATGTGCCATCAAATTTTGGGACATCAGGCATCTTGAAATTCAGAGGGATTAGATCCTCTCCATCCAGCTTCTTATCCTCGAGGTTTATCCCTTTTCCCATCATTAGCATTTGGGACATCACCTCGAACTTCTCCTCCATCTTCTTCCATATGACCTCCTCTATCTGAGGTGCCTTACTTCTCACCACTATGGGTTCTTTATATTCCTCCTCTACATAATCATCTTCTAGCCTATGGGTGCCTCCTCTTCTCTGGCTCGCAAATGTGGTAGCCCTCAAACCCACTAGTGGTGGATAAACCTCCTCAAGTGTCCTCTCTAGCCTCCTCCTGTTCATTTTTTCTCATAAGAGGGGTAGCTGGGTTTTATCCAGCAGCTTGGGCCATTGTCACCATCATGGCCATCATTCTATACTCAAATTCCTCGAACCTTCTACTAACTTCTTCTGCAATTATGGCCCGGGTTGTATCTGCCTCTCTCGGTGAATTGGCCATTTCTGAAAATTTTTCTAAATGCCTGTTAATCGCACTTAATTTTGATTCTGGTTGCTCAATCAAAACTCTCTAATAAGATAGCCGTTGGAACCCCTAACCAACTAGAAAAGTGGTCTTTGATGGCTGAAAAATTAAGGAGTTAGAATGATTCATGAATAACATGTAATGAATGATCGTGCTATGTAAATGGTCCTCAATAGTTGAAAGAGATTGCAATGATACATGTGAAACATGTAAAAAACTATGCACATGATGATACGTACATGCGAAAACTATATGCACATGATAGAATGTACACATGCGAAATGAAATGTACATGTTTTTTTTTACATGAATGACACGTAAGGCATAAATATGCAATGCAACATCCATAACCACATGCAAGCAGATATATCCTTCCAACCTTATCACTCCCACATAGGAGGTCATGCGGTCTCTTTCCTAGGTGGGCTTGATCCATGGGTTAACAGGGGACCCAATGGACGCGTATAGTGTATGGCGGAAAATCAGCAGCATAACCTCTCTTATCTAATGTACATACACATGGGTTGTGATCATTGTGTATTTAGGCAGTTCGAATAAATTGACATGGGCCTATCGAGGCATAAAAGCCTTTGATTAGGTAACCAACCGACTTATCTGGGTTTGTCCAATACATAATGGTTCATACAGCAAGCATAGTATTATGGGTCATACCACTTAGGGGAAGTATCTATTTTCATTACATGAGCTTTGGCCAGGGTGATGATACTTTAGATTTACCCAAGCATGGTCCCTACCGACAGGTCTAGCTCATTACAAGCGTAATGACCGGTCGGGTCTCCATTTAATATACCAAATGGTATGAGGCTTGGGCTAGCGATTATCCTTAGCACTTTCCTACATTGAGTGAACGTAGGGTCGTGCTTCCGGATCGCACTGGGGTTAAAAGAGGGACCAAACTACCATAGATCTAAGGCTCTAATAATATGCAATGCAATTTTGAAAAGGGATGAAATTTTAAAATTAAAACCCAATTATATGTTTTAATCAAGATACTTTTGAAGCGAAGTCTCATTTAAGTGTCCCCAGCGGAGTCGCCACTGTGACGCGTGCCGAACCTCGGGAGGCCCCAAAGACCCGCTTTTAGGATTTTCGAGAGAGGTTCATAAGACTTGTAAGAGATTTACAAGGGCGTCTATTTTGGGCAACAAGGAGGCATTTTGGAGTCGCCACCCAATAAAATATTGGGAAAGGTTGTCTAGCTTTAATGAATCTAAGACAACACATTTGTGTCTATTTTGGGCAAGCCGGAGATATTTTGGAGTCCCCACCCTAATAGGACATTGAGATGGTACTCTAACCTCATGGAGCCTAAGACAATGTAAATTGAGCCTATTTTGGGCAACAAGAGATATTTTGGAGACCTCACCCCAATAAGATATTAAGATGGTCCTCTAACCTCGTTGAGTCTAAGACCAGAGATAGTTCAGGACTTTTTATTTATTCATAACTTGATTAAATTATAATTGAGTTTTGAATTTTAAGATTTCATTCCTGTTAGGATGTGGTTTTATAGTATTTTTATAGTTTGTTTAGGTTGTTTGTGTTTAAGTTTAATGTTATTTGGTTAATTTAATGTAGGTTTTTATGATGTTTTTACATTTATTATGAATGGTTATGCTCATGTGTTAATTATATGTTTTTATGTTAGATTTGGGGTGATTTGGACAAGTTTTCACGTTGAAATTGTTTGAGGGACAGCAGCTGACCAAAGCTGGAACCAAAGTTGTCCAGCTTTGGTCAAGAGCAAAAGGAACAAAGGAAGAAATCAACAATGGACAGAATCCTACCAAAGCTAGGACCAAAGTTGAGACCAAAGCAAGGTTCAGCTTTGGTCAAGAGGAAATCATGAGAAAGCTTACCAACGAGAGGGACAGAAGCCTACCAAAGAAGGGACCAAAGAAGGAACCAAAGCAAGCAGCAGCTTTGGTAGTGAGAAATTAACTGACAAAAGCTGAGACCAAAGCAAGACCCAGCTTTGGTCGCAGCTTTGGTCAGTTATCTGAAAGAGTTTTTAATTCTTTATTTTGACAGATCTCTAATTCAAGTGGGACTCTTTTAAAAGGACTATAAGGGGAACGACTGAGCATTGAAAAGAAGAGAGCTTAACCTAATTTTAGAGAGAGAGAAACGCAAGAAAGAAACACAAGAAACGGACAGTTGACGTTTGCAGCAACAGAGAAATTGGAAAAGAGAATCGCTGGTGGCCAACCTGGACTCTGTTTTTCCTCTTCTCTTGTTCTGAAATTGCTGGTGGCCAGTCCTTTGCTTTTCATCGTGTTCTTCTTCTTCTTTTCTCTTTATTTTACTTTGATTTCTTTTGTTATGATGAACTTGATGGATTTTAGTTGTGATTTGGGATTTAATTGTATTATGAACTAATTCCATAGTTAGGGCTATGGTGGATCTTAATTTTGGGATTATGTAATTTATTTTGGATTTTATGCATGAGATTGATTTTATGAATTGAGATTATGTTTTTATTGTGATTAATGCTTGTTGGAATTGATCAATTCAACATGAACTTAGTCAATTAATTTACTTGACCAATTGGATTAATTGATGGATCAAATGAAACATAACCTGGATTGAAAATATGTATGATCAACCTTATTTTTATCCTTGTGGTTTTTGATTTTTATCAAGGTTTTTCCATTGAACTTAATGCTTTCTAATTTTAGTTCTTTTACTTGATCAATTGGAAGAATTAAATTGAGATTAGGGTTAAAATACCATGATCATTGGATTTTGATTAATTTAGGGAAAAATCACCATCTCATATGAAATATCATTATTTTGCATAATAATCTGGAAAATTACGTAGTTGAGGAGTTAAGTGAAACCCAAGTCCTAGCATTCATCATATTTATTAATTCTCTTCTTGAAATTAGTGTTAGATTATTTAGTCATTTGTTAGCATAGTTTAATTTAGTTTCATATTAAAATTAGTTGTCTAAATAACATAAGAATTCTAAAGTTCTAGTAATTGTTGGGTTGTTCCCTGAGGACGATATCTGGACTCACTATCCTTTACTACTTGCATCGACGGAGTACACTTGCTCTTAGATTTAGTTTATTTTGCCCGTGTCAAGTTTTTGGCGCCGTTGCCGGGGAATAATATTTTTGGCAATATTAGAATTAAGAATTCTAGTTACTTTAGACTTTTTCATTCTGTTATAATTTTTTTTATCGTATTTTTTATTTATTTTATTTTATTTTTTTTATTTGAATTGAGTTTGTTTCTTGTATGATCACTAGGACTAAGCATTCTGATTCTTTACTTTTTGATCCTGAAATTGAAAAGACTGCTCGCAGGACAAAGAAGAAAACTAAAGAGATTAAAGACACTGCTGCTATAAAAGCTTGGGCAACTGATTCAACTTCAGCAACCATAGATTCTGAAGAAGAACAGCTTACCTTAGAGATTGAAGAGATGGCAAATCCACAGGATGATCCAACAAAGCCTGTAATTGACTACACTACTCCTTCTTTAAGCGGCGCTGACTCATGTATTGTACGCCCACCTGTGGCAGCAAATAATTTTGAGATCAGACATGGAATGATTCAGCTCATTCAATCTGGAGTTCAGTTTGGTGGTCTAGCAAGTGAGGATCCCAACAGACACATAGCCAAGTTTTTAGCATTATGCGACACTTTCAAGTATAATGGTATATCTGATGATGCTATTAGACTGAGGCTATTTCCCTTTTCATTGCGAGACAAGGCAGCTGATTGGTTAGATTCTTTAGAACCTGGATCCATTACCACCTGGGAAACATTAGCAAAGAAGTTTCTCAGTAAATTCTTTCCCCCATCCAAGACCGCTAAGTTAAGGAATGAGATATCTTCATTTTTACAATCTGAGATGGAAAGCTTTGGAGAAGCTTGGGATAGATTTACTGAATTGGTCCGAAAATGTCCACATCATGGTTTTGGTAAATGGGCACTAGTTGAAACTTTTTATAATGGTTTAAATGAAACTAATCAATCACTTGTTAATGCAGCTGCAGGAGGGAGTCTATTGAAGAAACCATCAGCCGAAGCTTATGAAATCTTGGATGAAATGGCTATGAGCAGCAATTGCAAATGGCAGAAAGAAAGGCAACGCAAATCAGCAGGGCTGTATGCAGTTGAAGACAATGTTGCTCTTGCTGCACAAGTAGAAAATTTGTCCAAGAAATTTGATAGTTTTATGAATTTCACCAGATCAGCACCGTGTGTGTGGAGGAAATCATCATGCTCATGAATGCCCGGTAATTAATTCATTTACACTTGATGAATCTGCTAACTTTGTTGGTAATTGGAACAGGGCTCAAGGAAACCCATACTCGAACACATACAATCCTGGTTGGCGAAATCATCCCAATTTCTCTTGGAGCAACCAGCAGAATATGCAGAGAATGGAGCCCCCTTCAGTTCAAATACCCAATGCTAGGAACAATGCACCAATACCTCCAGGATTTCAGCCTCAAGGGGAGAGGAAACCGAATATGGAGGAGTTATTAACTAAGTTCATCTCTACCACAGAAACAAGATTGAATATGCAGGAGACAAGAGCTCAGAATCACGAAGCTGCTATTAAAGGGTTGGAGACACAAATTAACAGATTAGCTAATATCTTGACTGAGAGAGCACAAGGAGCATTGCCTAGTCAGCCTGAAGCTAATCCAAAAGAACAATTGCATGCTATCACATTGCGAAGTGGAAAAGAGCTAGTTGACCCAATTCCTAAGAGCGGACAGGCTGCATCTTCTAATGATGAAAATGAGAAAGAAGAGAGGACAACACCAAGACTTTTTGCTAATCCTAATGTACAACCAGCACAACCTACCATTCCATTCCCTCAAAGGTTAAAACAGAAACATTTGGAAAAGCAATTCTCGAAGTTTCTAGATGTCTTCAAGAAGTTGCACATCAATATACCATTTGCAGAAGCACTACAGCAGATGCCAACATATGCAAAATTCTTGAAAGAAATACTTTCTAACAAGAGAAAACTTGAAGATCTTGGGACTGTTCGCCTCACTGAAGAATGCTCTGCTATCTTGCAAAGGAAATTGCCACCTAAGATGAAAGATCCAGGGAGTTTTACTATTCCTTGTACTATTGGTAATTTTGATTTTGATAGAGCTTTATGTGATTTGGGTGCAAGTATTAATCTTATGCCTTTATCTATTTTCAGGAAATTAGGATTGGGAGAACCTAAACCCACTAATGTGATACTCCAATTGGCTGATAGATCCATTAAGCATCCACGTGGGATAGTGGAAGATGTTTTGGTCAAAGTTAACAAATTTATTTTTCCTGTAGATTTTGTTGTACTCGATATGGAGGAGGACATCCAACTGCCAATTCTTTTAGGAAGACCCTTTTTGGCAACAGGGCGTTCTATAATTGATGTTGCAGAAGGAAAACTAACTCTCAGGCTTCAAGATGAAGAAATTTCTTTTAATGTTTTCGATGCCCTTAAAAATCCTTCTGAATTTGATTCTTGTCATTTTATTGAAAGTAAAGATATCACTGATTTGTTGGCTGAAGAGAGTTTTAATGATATGCAGGTTTCAAATTATTGTGATCAAGATTTGGAAGTAGATGAGGAAGCTGGTGAAACGTGCTCTTGGATAAGAAGTCAGCCTTTTGAAGAATTAGGGCGACCCTTGGAACCCACACCGAAGTCATCCATGGAAGAAGCTCCGGATTTGGATTTGAAACCTCTACCTTCTCATCTTAAATATATTTTTCTTGAACCTCCTTCTAAGTTGCCAGTAATAATTTCTTCAATTTTGACAGGTGATGAGGAAGATAAACTTCTAAAGATATTGAGGAAGCACAAACAAGCAATTGGCTGGACAATAGCTGACTTGAAAGGGCTTAGCCCAACCATCTGCACTCACAAAATTTTCATGGAGGAAACATTCAAACCCGTGGTACAGCCCCAGAGACGCCTCAATCCCAGCATGAAAGAGGTAGTAAAAAAGGAAGTACTCAAGCTTCTCGACGCAGGTATTATATATCCTATCTCCGATAGTACCTGGGTAAGCCCTGTGCAAGTAGTACCTAAAAAGGGGGGAACCACTGTTATGCAAAATGAGAAAAATGAATTGATACCTATTAGGAAGGTCACTGGTTGGCGCATGTGCATTGATTATAGGAGATTGAATGATGCCACTAGAAAAGATCACTTTCCCTTACCTTTTATTGACCAGATGTTAGAACGGCTAGCTGGACATGAATATTATTGTTGTTTAGATGGGTATTGTGGCTATATGCAAATTCCTGTAGCTCCAGAGGACCAAGAAAAACCACTTTTACATGCCCCTATGGGACATTTGCATATAGACGCATGCCATTTGGCCTCTGTAATGCACCTGCTACTTTTCAATGTTGTATGACTGCTATATTTTCTGACATGTTAGAAGATTGCATTGAAATTTTTATGGATGATTTTTCAGTATTTGGGTCTTCTTTTGATACATGTTTGAAAAATTTAGAAAAAGTTCTTTGTAGGTGCAAGGATACTAACCTAGTTTTAAATTGGGAAAAGTGTCAATTTATGGTCAATGAATGCATAGTTCTCGGTCATAAAGTGTCTGAAAAAGGGATTGAGGTGGATCCAGCTAAGGTGGAAGTGATTGAGAAACTGCCTCCACCAAATTCTGTTAAAGCCATAAGAAGTTTTTTAGGACATGTTGGATTCTATAGGAGGTTTATAAAAGATTTCTCAAAGATAGCTAAGCCACTTACAGATTTGTTGATGAAGGATGCAGATTTTAATTTTTCTGATGCATGTGAAAACGCTTTTAATTTGTTAAAGGAAAGATTAATTAATGCTCCTATTATTGTTGCTCCTGACTGGACTTTACCTTTTGTGTTAATGTGCGATGCAAGTGATACAGCTGTAGGGGCAGTCCTTGGACAAAAGAAGGAAAAGCATTTTAAGACTATTTACTATGCTAGCAGAACTCTAAATGACGCACAAAAGAACTATACCACAACCGAAAAAGAGTTGCTAGCAGTAGTTTTTGCTTTTGATAAGTTTCGCTCTTATCTGATCTTGTCCAAAGTTATTGTTTACACTGACCATTCTGCTCTCAGGTATTTGTTTGCCAAACAGGATGCCAAACCGAGGCTGATCAGGTGGGTGCTCCTTTTGCAAGAATTTGACCTTGAGATACATGATAAGAAGGGTTCTGAAAATTTGATTGCGGATCATTTATCACGATTGGAGCTCGGATCGCAAGTTAAGGTTGAGGAAGGGGTGATAAGAGAAACTTTTCCTGATGAGCAGTTATTCACGGTTTCTGAATTTCCATGGTATGCAGACTATGTAAACTACTTGGCAGGTAATATCTTACCATTTGATTTATCATATCAGCAAAGGAAGAAATTCCTTTCTGATGTTAAATATTATTTATGGGAAGATCCTTATCTGTTTAAAATATGTGTTGATAGAATTATTAGGAGATGCATACCACATTCAGAAATTCATGCCATTTTAGAACATTGTCATTCTAAGGAAGTAGGTGGGCATTTTGGCCCCAATCGAACTGCCGCTAAGGTTTTACAGTCGGGTTTTTATTGGCCTACAATTTTTAAAGATGCAGTCCAATTTGTTAAGTCCTGTGACCAATGCCAACGGAGTGGTAATATCTCCCGAAGGCATGATATGCCCTTAAGTAATATACTCGTTTGTGAAATCTTTGATGTTTGGGGTATAGACTTTATGGGACCTTTCCCTAAATCTTTTGGAAATCAATTTATTCTAGTTGCAGTGGATTACGTGTCAAAATGGGTGGAGGCAGTAGCACTGCCCACTAATGATGCTCGGGTAGTAGTGAAATTCCTTAAAAAGAACATATTCACTAGATTTGGTACACCTAGAGCTATTATTAGTGATGGTGGAACACATTTCTGTAATAAACAATTTGACACACTGCTTTCTAAGTATGGTGTAACTCATAAAGTTTCCACCCCTTACCATCCCCAAACTAGTGGACAAGTTGAAATTTCCAATAGAGAATTAAAGGGAATCTTAGAAAAGACTGTAAGTGCATCAAGGAAAGATTGGTCATTAAAATTAGATGATGCCTTATGGGCATATAGAACAGCCTTTAAAACCCCAATTGGTATGTCCCCCTATCGATTATTATTTGGAAAAGCTTGTCATTTACCTTTCGAATTAGAACATAGAGCATATTGGGCCTTGAAATTCCTTAACTTTAATATGCAAGATGCAGGTGAACAAAGGCTGTTACAGCTAAACGAGATGGATGAATTCCGTCTTGAAGCATATGAGAATGCAAAGTTGTACAAGGAGAGGACGAAACTTTGGCATGATAGGCGTATTTTATCTCGTGAGTTTCAGGTTGGTGATAGAGTTTTAATTTATAACTCACGTCTAAAACTTTTTCCAGGTAAATTACGGTCTAGATGGTATGGTCCGTTTGAGGTGGTTGCAGTGCTTCCATTTGGTACAATTGAAGTTCGAAAAGAAAATGGTGACACGTTCAAGGTCAATGGACAGAGAGCAAAACGATATGAGGGTGGCAATTATGAAGATCACTTGACCACTCTCCAATTTCAAGAATCAAATTGAGCATACTCACAATGTCTAGCTAATGACTTAAAATTTAGCGCTTTCGGGAGGCAACCCGATCAATTTTTTTTTATTTTTTCTATTTTATTTTTTACATAGCTCTCAATTTTTTTACCATAAATGTCTAGGTGTTTGATTTTTTTTTTTTTTTTTTTTAAAAATATATATATATATATTTCAGCATTAATAGTAGGATTTTTTTTAATATTTTGTTTCTTTTTGCTATAATAAAAAAAAAAATTTTAGCATTAAAAGTAGGATTTTTTTTTTTTTACTATTTTGTTTCTTTTTTCTATAATAAAAAAAAAATTCCAGCTTTTGAAAAAATTAGTCACATTGTATTTCACGGGTAAAACCCATGAAATACACTGTGAGTAAATTAGCTGGGCAGTAAATCAAAATAAGGGATGAATTCAACTTATTCTTAGCTCTTAAGTGTGGGTGCCCTGTTATTTTGTCTTGGCATTGAATGAAAGGGTCCCAGCGACACTCCCACTTCAACTAATTCTTTGTTAATTGTTTAGTTATTTTCAATTCCAGCACTCTGTTCCCTCTTTATGAAGTTTCCATCAACTTTATTCTCCTAATATCATTTTCTTTTCCACTTATTCCACAGGGATTCACCACGATAAGCAAACCGCATTCAAGTAAGATCTCTCCTTATCTCCATTAATTTCTTTTGTGTTATCTTCTTCACTGTCGTCATTAATTTTTTTTTTCTTCGTGTTCCTCAGTTTTGTGTGATTGATTTAGTCATACTTTGTTCATTTTCTTTTTGATCTCAAACGTTGTGCTGTCTGCTGTTGTTAAGATTTTGTGTTTAGGGTTCCTTCCACTTTGCTCACACTATCTCACACACACATTGCCCTTCACGTGTTTGATAAAATGCCTAAACCAAAACGAAAAACCTCTGTTTCTTCCACCTCTTTTGATCCCTTAAGATTTTCGTCACAAGATAATGCGGATTGGTTTCATGCTCACCAGCATTCTAAGCTTATAGTGGAGAAAACTATCCAACCTGATATTGATAACCAATTCAAATTAAGAGATGGATTTAAGGTATTAGGGTGGGAGAGGATTCTAGATTTTCGTGGTGCGTACTATCCTAGGCTCGTTAAAGAATTTTATGCTAATTTTGAAAAGAAAACTGAGTATCAGAGTCAAGTCAAAACTTATGTTAAAGGTAAGTTGATTGAGTTTGATGCTGGGCTCTTGGCTGAAATTCTTGATTTAACAGACCATGGGCGTATCTATGAACCTCAAGGTGAGCAAATTCTATCTGACCCAAATTTTAATTTGCGTGAAGCTAGACAATTGCTTGGTTTGCATTATATAGTGAGCAGGCATTCATCTAATTTCAAAAATCTTTTACCTGTTCGTGGGATTGACATTAGATATAGGTTGTTAATTTATCTACTTAGCTCTAATGTCTTTCCTAGGGCAATTGCTAGTGATGCTCGAGTTCATGATATTTATTTTGTATACAAAATGGTTGTTGGTTTGGGATCTTTGGGAACTATTAGGTTGTCTCGTATTATTTTAAATTCCATGTGGGAAGTAGTGCGCACCCGCCGGTCGACTAAAAACTTTTGCTTTCCGGTGCTACTCACCCATATATTTTGCTACTTTGGAGTTGATTTGCAGGGAGAAGATGTGGCTTCTACCACCTCTTCTGATATATTGGATGATTTCTCGATGACGCGGATGGGATATGCACAAATTAACGGGGTTTGGTGTCCTTCACCTAGGACATCACGCCCTCCAGCCGATGAGACTCATCACCAAACCGCTGTTTCGGAGGATAGTGCACCCTTACCTGCCCCTGCAAGTTCCCTACCTAGCACATCGCAACCTATCTTAGAGCAACTTTTGGCCAACCAGCAACTCCTTTTAGCATCGCAGCATCGGGTGGAGGAGACCTTAGAGGAGCAGCGCCGCACCTTAAACAACCAGCAAGTACAAATCGAGCAGATATGGGACTATCTCCGTGATGGAAATTTCCCATGACGAGCCATGTCACTCCTTTACCTTCGCACAATTCAGGGCAGTTTCTTTTTTTTCTTTCTCTTTTATTGTTTTTATTTTGTTCATTAGGGACACTGAACAAGTTAAGTGTGGGGGGGAAAACTATTTTTTTTTAGTATGTTTTTAATGTTTTGTCACTCCTCTCAATTGTGTTTTTGTTAATCTTGTGAGCAAATTTAACTGAAAATTTTCTTGGCTATTTCAAGTATAAAGTTCCATGTTAAATTATATTAATCATAGCCTAAAATTTATAAGAGTCTCTGATGATTTTTGTTAAATTTGTCATCCTCAATTCTAGTGTTATTCCTTCTTACTATTATGTGTAATCTTTTGAACATTTGATTTAGGAATTCCTTTATTTTTAAGAAAATTTTTGCTGGTTTAGAGACTTTATCAAAAGTTAACTTTGCACTAAAATTATAATGGGGATTTAGTTTCATTCAAACCTATGGCTAATATGTTAATTTTGTGATACCCCTTTGAGATCATCAATTACTGGGGAAATACATTTTATGTACTCCTTTGAGATTGCTGGTTACTGGGGAAATACATTTCTTTCTGTACCTCTTTGAGACCAGCAGTTACCGGAGAAATACATACAAGTACCCCTTTGAGATTGAATGGTTACTGGGGAAATATCTGATATATTTAATTTTATTTCACTCAAGTTGATTATCAAAAGTTCAAATATTTAAAAATGAAAAAAAAAAGTGAGTGAAAGATGTAAAAAAAAAATGATGAATGATGAGCATTCCTTGTTTAATTTGAGTAAGAAGTTAATCTTTAATATTAGTTCTTTAACTAGCATTATTTTCTTTAAATTGTGGATGTTTGTAAATTTTTGTTCAATTGATTACATGATTAAATTAGTAAGAATTGATAATACTAGTGAGGTTTGCATCCTAGTGTTAAAATATGGAGACTCTTATTTATTTTGGTTATGATTTTTGTGAGTTAGATGGTTTATTATATTATGATTTGGTTGAGAAAATTTCGTTCTTTTTGCTTGAGGACAAGCAAAATCTCAAGTGTGGGGGAGTTGTTAGGATGTGGTTTTATAGTATTTTTATAGTTTGTTTAGGTTGTTTGTGTTTAAGTTTAATGTTATTTGGTTAATTTAATGTAGGTTTTTATGATGTTTTTACATTTATTATGAATGGTTATGCTCATGTGTTAATTATATGTTTTTGTGTTAGATTTGGGGTGATTTGGACAAGTTTTCACGTTGAAATTGTTTGAGGGACAGCAGCTGACCAAAGCTGGAACCAAAGTTGTCCAGCTTTGGTCAAGAGCAAAAGGAACAAAGGAAGAAATCAACAATGGACAGAATCCTACCAAAGCTAGGACCAAAGTTGAGACCAAAGCAAGGTTCAGCTTTGGTCAAGAGGAAATCATGAGAAAGCTTACCAACGAGAGGGACAGAAGCCTACCAAAGAAGGGACCAAAGAAGGAACCAAAGCAAGCAGCAGCTTTGGTAGTGAGAAATTAACTGACAAAAGCTGAGACCAAAGCAAGACCCAGCTTTGGTCGCAGCTTTGGTCAGTTATTTGAAAGAGTTTTTAATTCTTTATTTTGACAGATCTCTAATTCAAGTGGGACTCTTTTAAAAGGACTATAAAGGGAACGACTGAGCATTGAAAAGAAGAGAGCTTAACCTAATTTTAGAGAGAGAGAAACGCAAGAAAGAAACACAAGAAACGGACAGTTGACGTTTGCAGCAACAGAGAAATTGGAAAAGAGAATCGCTGGTGGCCAACCTGGACTCTGTTTTTCCTCTTCTCTTGTTCTGAAATTGCTGGTGGCCAGTCCTTTGCTTTTCATCATGTTCTTCTTCTTCTTTTCTCTTTATTTTACTTTGATTTCTTTTGTTATGATGAACTTGATGGATTTTAGTTGTGATTTGGGATTTAATTGTATTATGAACTAATTCCATAGTTAGGGTTATGGTGGATCTTAATTTTGGGATTATGTAATTTATTTTGGATTTTATGCATGAGATTGATTTTATGAATTGAGATTATGTTTTTATTGTGATTAATGCTTGTTGGAATCGATCAATTCAACATGAACTTAGTCAATTAATTTACTTGACCAATTGGATTAATTGATGGATCAAATGAAACATAACCTGGATTGAAAATATGCATGATCAACCTTATTTTTATCCTTGTGGTTTTTGATTTTTATCAAGGTTTTTCCATTGAACTTAATGCTTTCTAATTTTAGTTCTTTTACTTGATCAGTTGGAAGAATTAAATTGAGATTAGGGTTAAAATACCATGATCATTGGATTTTGATTAATTTAGGGAAAAATCACCATCTCATATGAAATATCATTATTTTGCATAATAATCTGGAAAATTACGTAGTTGAGGAGTTAAGTGAAACCCAAGTCCTAGCATTCATCATATTTATTAATTCTCTTCTTGAAATTAGTGTTAGATTATTTAGTCATTTGTTAGCATAGTTTAATTTAGTTTCATATTAAAATTAGTTGTCTAAATAACATAAGAATTCTAAAGTTCTAGTAATTGTTGGGTTGTTCCCTGAGGACGATATCTGGACTCACTATCCTTTACTACTTGCATCGACGGAGTACACTTGCTCTTAGATTTAGTTTATTTTGCCCGTGTCAATTCCTTTTCTCATACAATTTTAATGCAATAATTAGAGTGCATGTCAATCACATAATGAAAGCGGTAAATAAAATAAAATAAAGTAGACAATAATACAATAATTACAACAAAACTAGGGACAAAATATAATTTTCATTGTAAATAAAATATAAATCATACATAAAACATTTATTAAGGATGAGGATATTGGTTCTCGCATGCATACTTAAAGAAAGAAGGGTTAAAGGTGATGATTTATTTTGGTGGAAAAACTAGGACATTAGTCCCATTTTGTTAGAAAAATACCAAATTAATTAATAGAAATATTTTTGTGATTTTCTTTTAAACGTGCATAAAATAAACAATTTTATTAGGAATTATATGGCAAAATAAATGAAAATGCCAAATAAATAAAATATTACAAATAATTCAAATAAATGGTCAAACCAAACGAGCCTCCTGAATCTCTCCGTTTGTTCGCGAGAATGCCCAAAAGTGGAAAAAAGATATTTGAGTCAAAGACAAATACAAGAAAAAAAATGAATGTTAGTTATTAAATCAATAAAATTAATCAATTAAACAAATAAAATGATAAATAATAAACTAAAATAAAATAAGATGACATAAAAGATGACAAATGAATTAAAATGTTAATAAATTAAAATAAATGAAAAAAATGCATTATGAACGACAAAGGAATTAAATGATATGATTGAAATAAATAAAACATGTTAATGAATTAATACATAAAAATATAAAATAATAATAATGATGATGATAATGATAATAATAATAATAATAATAATAACAACAACAACAACAACAACAACAACAACAACAATAAAAATAATAATAAACAAAAGAATGATGAATAATTAAATAAATGAAAAAGAACAAAGAAAAATGTAAAAAAGTTAAATTTATATCTAAGATATCATAGAATAAATAAACAATAAATATAAAGATTTACATGATTATTAATTAAATATAAACAAAAGATAAATGAAAGAAAATAAAAATGAGGAATCGAGCCTAGAATGTTTACCCTTAGAATTCGGATTCGATGGAGGGAAAGAAGTGATTGATTTCCTTACTTTGTTTTACAAACTTAGAATTGAAAATAATAAAAATTAAAATTTTATTCCAGGAAAGAAAATTGCTAAAAAAATAGAAGAAATTAAAAAAAATTAAGAACAAAGAATGACTTTCTTTGTCTAAAGAATGATCATTGATTAAAAAGTTGATTTTTATTTGAAGAAGAAATAAAAAAATGAAAGAAAAATGAAAATTCTCAAGAATAAAAAATAATTTTTCTTTGTATCAAGAAAAATCATTAATAAAAATTGAACTTTTTTAACTTTGAGAAATTTTTATTTTGAGGAGAAAAGTTAAAAAGATGTAGAGAGAATTTTTTGTTGAAGAAAAGAAGAAGAGAAAAATAAAGAAAAACCTAAAATGAAATTACCCCTTTCCTTCCTATAATTTTCTATTTATATCAATAAAAATGAAAAACCTAATTAATTAAGGAAGAAAATCAAATTTAATAATTTCCATTAATTTGGGTTCAAAAAAGGAAAATACCATTAAAAATCCCGTAAAAAAGGGTAAAATGTCAAAAAAAATCAAGAAAATCCAAAAAAATGGGCAAAAACGTGTTTGCTGCAGACCAGGGCCAACCGACGCCCGTCGGTGAGTGATAGGTGCCTAATTAATGCATTATTTAGTATGTGTTTGGTGTGAGTTTAATAAGTTAAGTTTGTAAATATGTGTATCTTTTATGTTATTTGTGTTAGTTTATTTGTTTTTGTGTTTTGTAGGGTGATTTGAGTGAAAAGGAGGAAAAGATGCACGAATAAAGCAGAGAAGATTAACTGGATGTGCACGAGTCATGATGGTAGAACATGACTCATGAAGGGAGGAGTGACTTGTGAAGAAGCGTGCATATGCAAGATGAGCACAAGCAAAATGAAGGAGAGCAGAAGAGCACGAGTCGTGAAAGAGGAACACGACTCGTGAATGCATGCAAATAGAAGGAAGTGCTGCCGAAGAAAAGGAGTAGCAGAGCATGAGTCACACATCCAGAGCATGAGTCGTGAAAAGGGATCACGACTCGTGACGATGCAGAGAAACCAGCGAACAGTGAGAAAAGAAAGAGCGAAGAAGAAAAGGAAGAAGAGACCGAGACGTGAGCCAAACGCACGACTCACGCAAGTGGGTCATGACTCGTGAAAGGGGATCACGAGTCGTGAATGGCCAGAGAGAAGGAAGAGAAAAGAAGAAAGAAATAAAATAAAGAAAAGGCAATCTGTGTTCTATCGCGAGCGCGACAGTGATCACAAGCGCACAGAACTATCTGTTAGGACAGTTTTTCTTCAAAAGTCACCAAAAAGGGCATATCTGTTCACCAATATTTGCAATTTTTGAAGGAGGGAACATAACTTTTGGAATTCTATAAATCTGTAACTCAACTGTAATTTTAAAAAGAGAAAAATTATTATAAGTTAAATATTGTTTTATTTTTTGTAAGCTCTGTAGTTAAAAGTTCTTAGTTTTGTTTTCATGTTTTGAAGAGAAGATTTCTTACAAGGAAGAAGATATCCTCTGTGAAAGGGAAAAGGGTTGAGGAATCTCCTTCTTCATTTCTTATCTTTTACTTCTTCTTTGTAACTATTGAATGATGCAATTTATGAACTTGAACATTTAATGTTATATTTTGTTATTCATATCAATTTGATATTCTTGCTTGTAGAATTTTCTATTAGTATTTTTATGCATGATCATTATAACTAAGAGTTTAATTGAAAGATGAATTCTTACTTACATCTAATAGAAGTTCATCATTGAAGCATTATTTGAGAGATCATAATGTTAGATGGCTGTTATAGGTTGTTTATTATTCCTGAAATTTGCATGTATAACCCTCTAATTCATTAATGAAAATTGTGAGTTAGAATTATAAATGCATGTTTGAGGCACTCTAGTTTATGTCGAGTGAGTAAATTGGAATCTTATTCAACTTCGCTTGCATGACAAGAATACACTAATAATTAAGAATAATCACCTCAAGTTCTATTTATTATTACTTTATCATCATTAATCATTTGTCTTCTCCGATAATCAATAATTAGGTTAGATAGTATTAAACATAGGATTTCCATTTTCATTCATAAAATTAATGATCATTGTAAACAAGATTAAAATTGAGTAGTAATAGTGTGTAATATTTATCACATTCCTCGTGAGATCGACATCTTTTGTACTATAACCGGTACACCGTATACTTGCGGAATTAGCACTTAGAAATAAGCTAACAAGTTTTTGACGCCGTTGCCGAGGAATGTATGATTGATTTTTGCCATTATGAATCTTGATTTATGATTTGGGATTACAATATTTATTTCATTTTGTTTGTTTGTTTATTTAGTTTGACTTTGTTGTTTGTGTTTTGTTTTTACAGGATTTGGTAGTTCAAGTTTATGCCTAGTACAAGGAGTTCTCAAGAAGAGCTTGAACCTTTGAATCCTAAAATAAAGAGATTTTTGTCAAGTAACCGGAAATCCAACAAAAAGAAAAATAAGAATAAGAGACCAATTATGGCTAAAGAGGAGAATCCACCAAGGTTGATGGATTTTGCTACACCCGCATTGAGTGGTGCTCAACAAGGTGTGGTAAGGCCTACGGTAAATGCTAACCAATTTGAAATAAAACTATCTCTTTTGCAAATGATTCAAAATAGCATTCAATTTTATGGTTTGGCAAATGAGGATCCTAATGCTCATTTGGCAAATTTCTTGGAAATTTGTGATACTTTTAAAATTAATGAGTTTCGGTTGATGCAATTAAACTTAGGATTTTTCCTTTCACTTTAAAGGATAAATCTAAGGCTTGGTTGAATTCCCTAACTAGAGGATCAATAGCCACTTGTGACCAATTGGCCCAAGCATTTGTATCTAAATACTTTCCTCTGGCCAAAACTACAAAAATTATAAAAGATATCACAACTTTTATGCAACATGACAATGAGTCTTTGTATGAAGCTTGGGAGAGGTTTAAAAAATTGCAAAGAACGTGTCCACACCATAACCTTCCAAGAGAGTTGCTCATGCAAACTTTCTATAATTGAGTGAACCCTACAACTAGGGGTACCATAGATGCTGCAGCTGGTGGCTCTCTTATGAGGAAAACAACAGAAGCTGCCTTTGAATTGTTAGAAGAGATGGCTATGAACAATTGTACGTGGCCCACCGAAAGAGTAAGAGAGTCTAATAATTCTAATGCTAGGGGGGTACATGCAATAGATTATGTTGTAGCTTTGCAAGCACAAATTGAGGCTTTAACTCAAAAGGTTAATAGTCTAGCAATGGGAGGAAGTTCACAAAATGGATGCACTATGTGTGGTCAACAAGGTCATATTAGTGAAAGTTGCAATTTAGGATTGGCTAGTAAAGTGGAACAAGTGAATTTTATTTAAGGCCAAGGACGTGGTAATCCATATTCTAATACTTATAACCCTGGTTGGAGAAGCCATCCTAATCTTTCATGGGGAAATAATAGTAATAAGCAAAATAGAAGTGTAGGTTTCCAACAACCACAAGATATATTTGGAGTATTTGAAGGGAAAATTGATAAATTTATTGAGGAGATTAATTTTAAGATTAGCTCTCAAGATGAGAACCAAAAGAAGTTTGAGGCAAAAATTGATCAAATTACTAAAAATCATGCTTCATCCATTCATAATCTTGAGATTCAATTGGAACAAATAGCAAGTTCATTACCATCTAGAAATTTAGGGTGTCTTCCGAGTAATACGGAAGAAAATCCTAGAGAGCATATTAAATCCTAGTCTTTTATAGTCTTTTATTTTGGTTGCTTAATAGAAGTATAGATTTCCAACAACCACAAGATAGATTTGGAGTATTTGAAGGGAAAATTGATAAATTTATTGAGGAGATTAATTTTAAGATTAGCTCTCAAGATGAGAACCAAAAGAAGCTTGAGGCAAAAATTGATCAAATTACTAAAAATCATGCTTCATCCATTCATAATCTTGAGATTCAATTGGGACAAATAGCAAGTTCATTACCATCTAGAAATTTAGGGTGTCTTTCGAGTAATACGGAAGAAAATCCTAGAGAGCATATTAAATCCTAGTCCTTTATAGTCTTTTATTTCGGTTGCTTAATTAGATTTTCTTTCTATATGTTCTTTGTGCTGTGTTAAGCTATTTTATACAAAATTGCTAATTAATTTTTATATTGTGATTTTAATATTTTTAACACACTTTATTTTTGTTCTACAGGTCAAAATAGTAAGATTAGGTGTTGTTTTCTTTATTGTTAATACATAAAAAAAATTCAAGACATGATGCTTCTGTCGCGAGCGCCAGACGCCTCGTGATCGCGACAGAAGGTGACTGAAGGAGTAAACGGGAAGTCCTCCGAGTCGCGCTCCTTGCTGAAGAGGATGCTTCTGTCGCGAGTACGTCACCATCGTGATCGCGACAGAAGGCCTTGCTTCGCAGGGCATCTGACTCATGTTGGCGATTCACGAGTCCCACAGGTAAGTGATCTCTTCATGAGTCGTGAAGATGATTCACGACTCGTGCAGCGTAGAGAGGGTAGCTGAGTAGATTTTACGATAAGTTAATTTGTTTTATTTTCTTATTATTTTTCTATTAATTTGATTAATTTTCTTTCTCCTCAGATTAATCTGCCTTAATTTCAATTAACTTAAATTAAATTAACCCTAACCCTTAAAAGCACAAAATCAGAAATTAAAAGAGGGATAATTTTATTTCAAAAACCTAAGAGTCGTGACCTTTCGTATTCTTCCCTCTTCTTTTTATTTCACTTAACTTTTCATGTTTTCCCTCCTCTTTATTTTTCTTTCCTTATCGTGTTACATTTCCCGAGTCGAACACCTCTCTTTCGTGTTTATCCCTTCATCAACTTCTTTTTTTTTTACTTCGTTATTCTCTTTGCTTCCTTTCTTCTTGTTATGTTTTCATTTTTATTCTCCTTCCCTTTTCACTTGTAAATATTTTCAGTTTCCTAACTCTTCCTTCTCCATATCTTTAATTTGTGTGTTTAGCATTTCATATTTCTCTTCGTAGTCACTATATCTGTTTCTTTCAATATCTTTCTTTCACACACAATGGTAAGAACCGAGAATCCATCATCTTTAAGAATAGATCAAGCGCGAATGGAGGCTGAACAGAGAGATATACCTTCCACCTTTGATGCCAGTTTTCCTATCTTCTCTGTGGATGAAGGTAGTAGATTTCTTGCCCTTCATGATCGCCCATTTTTACAATGTAAGTTTTTCCCCATAACTCTGCTAGAATAGGTAGGCATGTTGAATACTGTAAATAAAATGTTGTTTAACTGTGATTTTCTGACTTAATATGCATGACAATATTTATCCTGACTTAATGTTAGAATTTTACACTACTTTGCAAAAGAATGAGGATAATGAACACTGGTTAGATTTTAGATTGGATGGAAAGGCACATACTTTGACCTATTTTATGATGAATAGAATGTTTGGGTTTTCACAAACTGGTTTATTTAACCCACATAAATCCTTTAAACCTAATGCATTTTGGTTATTTTTAACTAGTTTGCAAACACCATATAGAGCTAGAGATGCTAAATCCATGTTTATCAAGGATTTAAAATATTGGATTTCGCATAAGATTTTAGCTTCTTTAGTTTTTAATAGGTCTAAATTTAATAGAGTTTTTTTTTCATGAATTATTTTTGATGTGGTGTGTGCATAAGGGTAAAGATGTATGTTGGTCTTATTGGGTTGTTAATCAGTTGTTGAATTGTGCTAATAAACATAATTCACCTATCACACATGGACACATTATTACTATTATTGTAAGAAATTTAAAAATTGATCTTAGTGCCTATCATAGAGACTGTCCTCGTGTTTATTTCACTAAACATTTATTTGTGCGTGGAGAGATTGTCAATAATTCATTTCAGGAAATTCCACCACAATCAAGGTCTTATTAGAGGGATCTTGCAGGGTCCTCTGCTCCTCAAGAGGAAGCCAGTGATGATGGGGGTAGTGGAGATGAAGCTATGCTAGATGTGCCTGCTGCACCTGCTGTGGGGTCTTCTTCCTCTAATGTTCCAGCAATGCTTGAGCAAATTTTACAGAACCAGTCCTCTATGCAAGATCAGCTTTCTTCTATGGCTAGACGACAAAGGCGGCTTGAGCATAAGGTGGATACATTCATTGCTCAAGCTAGTTATGTGGTTCTTTCTCCTCCACCTTCACCATAATTAGGGGAGTTTTTCTTGATTTTCCTTGCTTTTATTTTATCTTTGTTTTTCTTGTTTACTTTTATCTCATTTCTTCACATTGAGAACAATGTTGGTTCTAAGTGTGGGGGAGTGAGTATGTTTATAAGTTTGTTTGTGTTTGATGAGTTTTTGTTAGTATGTTTTATATGTTAGTTGTTTGTGTGATTTTATTTTTCAATTAGACTTTTTAGTAAGTTTTATTATAGGGCATTGTTCAATTGGTATATTATATAGGTTGTTAAGTCAATTGGTATATTATATAGCTCATTTTATTATATTTTCAAAATTTTTAGCGTGTGTTTTAAGTTTTTCAAGTTATTTTCTTTTAATTCTTGCAACATTTTAGATTATTTAGTGTCTTTACTAACCATATTTTAAAACTAGAATTTGCTCATTTAGTTTAAAATTTTAGGGTTCTAGCTGCCTATGAAAACTATAGCCATAAGACTTACTTCAATAATGGATGAGGACTTAAAAAGAAAAAATTAACTGGGATGGAGCATAAAATGCACCCACTAAATTCATAAAAATAAAAAGAGCAAGATGTATACCCAAAATTGAAAAGTATGGGATGGAGCGTAAAATGCACCCATACTACATTCTCTTGCTATTCATGGGATAAAAATGAAAAATACGCCCATGATTCAAAACAAAAAGAAGAGTCAAAAGAAAAGAAAAGAACAGTCTAAAAATGCCATGAGATTGGGTTAGGGGTAAGTGAGCTTATGAATTGTCCTACAAGGCAATTAGCATCTTTAGAATTTTAAAGTTTATGATCAATATTCACTTTTTAAAGCATGTTTGGTTTTGGGACTCTATAATCTTGATGTTGAAATGAGTAAAGTTTGGTGACTTGTTAAATTTTCAATATATGTTTTAAAATTTGATTAACTGATATTTTGAGTATGTGAGGTATTTGATTTCTTTTGTGATATGCCTTATGAACAATGTTGTATAATAAGATTTACTTAGTGTATATTGGTTTGAAAATTTTCTTACTATTTTCTCTTACTTGAGGACAAGCAAGGGTTAAGCGTGGGGGAATTTGACAGGTGCCTAATTGATGCATTATTTAGTATGTGTTTGGTGTGAGTTTAATAATTTAAGTTTGTAAATATGTGTATCTTTCATGTTATTTGTGTTAGTTTATTTGTTTTTGTGTTTTGTAGGGTGATTTGAGTGAAAAGGAGGAAAAGATGCACGAATAAAGCAGAGAAGATTAACTGGATGTGCACAAGTCATGATGGTGGAACACGACTCGTGAAGGGAGGAGTGAGTCGTGAAGAAGCGTGCATATGGAAGATGAGCACAAGCAAAATGAAGGAGAGCAGAAGAGCACAAGTCGTGAAAGAGGAACACGACTCGTGAATGTGTGCAAATAGAAGGAAGAGATGCCGAAGAAAAGGAGTAGTAGAGCACGAGTCACACATCCAGAGCACGAGTCGTGAAAAGGGATCACAACTCATAACGATGCAGAGAAACCAGCGAACAGCGAGAAAAGAAAGAGCGAAGAAGAAAAGGAAAAAGCGACCGAGACATGAGCCAAACGCACGACTCACGCAAGTGGGTCACGACTCGTGAAAGGGGATCACGAGTCGTGAATGGCCAGAGAGAAGAAAGAGAAAATAAGAAAGAAAGAAAGAAAGAAAAGAAAGAAAAGACAATCCGTGTTCTGTCGCGAACGCGACAATGATCGCAAGCGCACAGAACTATCCTTTAGGACAGTTTTTCTTCAAAAGTCACCAGAAAGGATATCTCTTCACCAATATTTGCAACTTTTGAAGGAGGGAACACAACTTTTGGAATTCTATAAATTTGTAACTCAGCTGTAATTTTAAAAAGAGAGGAATTATTATAAGTTAGATATTGTTTTATTTTCTGTAAGCTCTGTAGTTAAAAGTTCTTAGTTTTGTTTTCATATTTTGAAGAGGAGATTTCTTACAAGGAAGAAGATATCCTTTGTGAAAGGGAAAAGGGTTGAGGAATCTCCTTCTTCATTTCTTATTTTTTCCTTCTTCTTTGTAACTATTGAATGATGCAATTTATGAACTTGAACATTTAATGTTATATTTTGTTATTCATATCAATTTGATATTCTTGCTTGTAGAATTTTCTATTAGTATTTTTATGCATGATCATTATAACTAAGAGTTTAATTGAAAGATGAATGCTTACTTACATCTAATAGAAGTTCATCATTAAAGCATTATTTGAGAGATCGTAATATTAGATGGTTGTTATAGGTTGTTTATTATTCCTAAAATTTGCATATATAACCCTCTAATTCATTAATGAAAATTGTGAGTTAGAATTATAAATTCATGTTTTAGGCACTCTAGTTTATGTCGAGAGAGTAAATTGGAATCTTATTCAACTTGGCTTGCATGACAAGAATACACTAATAATCAAGAATACACTAATAATCAAGAATAATCACCTCAAGTTCTATTTATTATTACTTTATCATCATTAATCATTTGTCTTCTCCGATAATCAATAATTAGGCTAGATAGTATTAAACAGAGTATTTCCACTTTCATTCATAAAATTAATGATCATTGTAAACAAGATTAAAATTGAGTAGTAATAGTGTGTAATATTTATCACATTCCTCGTGGGATCGACATTTTTTGTACTATAATCGGTACACCGTATACTTGCGGAATTAGCACTTAGAAATAAGCTAACAGTGAGCGCGACGGGCGTCGGGCGCCCGCCAGCGCACTGGCCGATCCACGCGCGCGGTCTGCCGAAATCTTTTTTTTTTTTTAAATAACAATTTTGACTACAAAACTATAATTTTCAAACTCTATTTTTCAAATTTAATTTTTAATACCTTTTTTATTATTTTTTATTTTTTTACTCTAAAATGCAAATTTGACAAGTAAATCATCACTTCCAACTTTTTTGCCTGTGAGTAGGCATCTAATCATCATTGGGTAACTCTGATCTGGGCTGACTCAGGACCCGGTGTCTACACTAGCCTCTATCTATACGACAAGGATTGCCTCAACAAATCTCATATAGAAATCTGTACAGGTGTTTTCTTTCGCTGCTTCATTATTTAGTCTTCTTCTTTTTCCTTTCTTTTTCTAGCAATGATGGCAAAGGAATCTGTTGCTTCTCTATTTCTAGTACTACTCTCCCGCTCCTAGTAACTGCTTTTACTTTCTCCTCCTCCGAATCCCATAAGTATGTCAACTCATGAACTTCTTCACTTTCACTTTCACTGGACGTCTCCCAGCAATCAATCATACTAATATGGCTTTTTGTATTCTTCTCTTCTTTCTTCTTAATCGGGCAAGTAATCGCTGTATATTCATTTCCATATAAGTCCTGAAGTACAAAACATTCGGATAAACTTGACCCAATCATGAACACCTACGACGGGATGGCGTTATAACCAACTTTCTTTCCTTTCTCCCTTTTATCTAGATCGGAGATCTGTTTACTATCAATCAAATCTTGGATCTTATCCCTCAAATGTCTGCACTGATCTATCAAATGCCCGTTATGTTGATGAAAGGAACAGTATTGGTCTGCACGATGGTTGGTGAACCTTTGAGTTTTAGCTGGCCTTGGTGGTAACACTTGTAGCTTTCCTTGTTTGACCAGTCTTTCCAATACCCATGACAAAGACTTACCTAGTTTGGAGTAATATCTCTAATATGTCTCTATAGCCGATACTTCTGCTGTCTTTCTTGTTTTATTACTATTGCTGGTTGAAGCTGACTTGTTCCCACTCTGGTAACCATGATTCTTCCGAGCATAACTATCATCGTGTGCATTCTTGGCCAGATATTCACCTTCTGCTTCATTTGCTATATCATTCAGTGCCTCCCAATCCTTCAAACCTTTCATCTTCAATCTGTCTCTCAAATAGGGGCTCGCATTTAAGATAAAGAGCCATATTTGATTGAGGGTATCTAGTTTTCTTTTCATTTCCATAACCCTATTCCTCCACTAGGTGAGATAGTTATGGAATGAAACTGCAATAACTCAAGGTCCTTTAGAGTGACTTCCATACGAGTACTACAATCAAGAATTTGAAAAATTCTTCAACCAATATATCCTAGTCCTCCTTGGTCCTTCTGTCTAATATGTGATACCAGTAAATGGCAAGGCCTACCAAACTCAAACAAAAATATTCAAATTTTTGTTTCTTGGTCAGCTTAGTCCTCCCTTTCATTATCAACATATACTGTTTGACATGCACAGATGGATCAGATGTGCCATCAAACTTAGGTAGATCCAGCATCTTGAATCTTTGAGGAAGTAGTTCCTTGCCATCTAAATCCCATTCCTCCAGGTTCATCCCTCTTTCGATTGATAACAGACGAGCCATAGCTTCTATCTTATCCTCCATCTTCTTTAATACTGAGTCTTATACTTTAGATGCTTTGTCCCTTATAACATGGGTGACTTCCATCTCATCCTCGTCTTCTTCCACAAAATCATCCTCGGGTTCCCGAATCTTACTCTTTTTATGCTCTGTGTGCACTACAGCTACTGCTGGAGGAGCTTTCCCAACTAAACTTGTTTCGACTTGCCTTGTGATAGGACCAGTAGGTCATTACCCTACAAGTGGTGTCAATACAACTGCAAGTTTCCCATCATGGCTATTATCTTCCTTTCGAACTCCTCAATTTCTTAAGTGATCAGAGCATGAGTCTCATTGGTCTCTTATGGTAGGTTAGCCATGTCTGAATCAAATACGTCTTCTGAAAAAAAATTAAAATTCACTATCAACCGAAGCTATTTCTGAACCTAACCCAATTACCAATTCTAATAACTCGAATAATGGATTCTGGACAAGACAACCGTCTAATCCTCTGAACCACTTAGATGAATCTATAATGGCTATAAAATTGAAATTTTTAAGATGATACATGAATATTATGCAATGCATGCTCGTGTTTATGCAGGATTCACAACAACATACAAGCAAATAGATCCTTCCAACCTTATTAGTCCCACACAGGAGGTCGTGTGGTCTCTTTCTTAGGTAAGCTTAGCCCAAGGATTAACAAGGAATCCAATGGACATGTATGGTGCATAATGGAAAACCTGGCAGCATAACCTCTCTTATCTAATACACATACGTATGAGTTTTTGGCCATTACGTATTTGGGCATTTCAAACAAATCAAATTGGGCCCACTGGGGCATGAAAGCCTTTGATGAGTGACCACTTAATTTAGTTCAATCTTGCTTAATACATAATGGCTCATATAGCAAGTGCATTATTACGGTACATATCACCTAGGGTAAGTATTTATTTGTCATTATATGGGCTTTAATCGGGTAATAGAACTTTAAGGCTGCCCAAGCATGGTCCCTGCCAATGGGTCTAACTCATCACGAGCATAATAACCAATCAAGTCATCATTTAATATACTAAATGGTACAAGGTTGGGCTGGTGATTATCCTTAACACTTTCCTACATTGAGTGAATGTAAAGTTGTGCTTTAGGAACACACTGGGGTCAATAAAGGGGCGCCTAAAATAGTTCTAAAGCTCTAGCATGAATACAATGCAATTTTATGAAAGAGATAAAATATTAATTTCAAAAACTCAATTATATTTTATTTTAACCAAGGCACTTTAGGAGCAAAGTCTCAAAATCCCTATTGGATTCTCCACTGTGATGTGCATCGAACCCGCGATCAAGCCTGAAGGCCCACCAAAGGGTTCATTAAAAACTCGTGAAGAATGGTCACTTCACAATAGACATGGAATCCCTCATATTCAATTGCTGATGATCAAACTACGAATACATCTATTTTGGGCAACAAGAGATATTTTGGAGTCGTCACCCAATAAAACATTAGAAAAGTTTGTCTAATCTCAAGAAGCCTAAAATCAGAGAGAGTTCGGAACATCACTCTTACTTGTACCTTGGTTAAGGTTTATAAATGAGTTTTTAAGTTAAATTCTTATCTCTTTTCTTTCACGATTATGCAATTAAATTAAAGCACATCATTTCAAGCATCCAAAGAAAAGCGGTAAATAAAGTAAATAAATTAATTTGCAAATTAATGGGCAAATTACAATCCCCAAAAACAAAATGAAATAAATCATATATCAATTAAGGAGTTCATTTAAGGTGGGAACATTAGTTCCCGCATGCGTATTTACAAAACTTGAAGAGTTCTTTTGATACTATTAAGAAAATTAGGATGAATAATCTGTGATGCGCGCCAAACCCACAATCAAGCCTGAAGGCCCACTTTTAAGGCCCATCGAAGGGTTCATTAAAAATTCGTGAAAAGTGGTAACTTTACAATAGATATGGAATCCCCCAAATTTAATTGCTGATGATCAAACTACGAGTGCGTCTATTTTAGGCAACAAGAGATACTTTAGAGTCGTCACCCAATAAAACATTGGAAAAGTTTGTCTAATCTCAAGAAGTTTAAGACAAGAGAGAGTTTGAAACATCACTCTTACTTGTACCTTGGTTCAGGTTTATAAATGAGATTTTAATTTAAATTCTTATCTCTTTTCCCACACGATTATGCAATTAAATTAAAGTACATTTCAAGCATCCAAAGAAATAAATTAATCTACAAATTAATGGGACAATTTACAATCCCCCAAAAACAAAATGAAATAAATCGTACATCAAATGGAGAGTTCATTTAAGGTGGGAACATTGGTTCCCGCATGCGTATTTACAAACTTAAAGAGTTCTTTTTGAAACTATTAAGAAAATCGGGATGAATGTTCCCATTTTGATGAAAAGAAACTCTTCAATTAAATGGCATTTTATTGGATGGGAAATTGGGACGTTGGTCCCATTTTATTCGTAGAAATCTTTTTTATGACTTTTATGTTAACGTGCAAAACATTTATTACACAAAATATCCAAAATAGAGCAATGTAAATGAACTAAAGAAATGTAAAGAGATTTTACTATTCTCTAAAAGCATCCTAATCACCAAATCTAACTTCCAAGGGCAATAACACCCATATGGATACTCGAGCCAAATATGAAACAAAAGAAACAAGTAAATTAGCATACTAAATAAACTAAGTCGGATATTTAAATAAACAAGCAAAGTGACATTAAAAATAGAAAACATAAATATATGTGTAAATGATCAATTAATATATGCAAGATGTAAAAGAATGAGATGAATCACATGAGAAAAAAGACAAAAATCAAACAAAAGAACCACATACGAGACAATAAATAGGACAGACGAGCAAAATGGGCGCAAGTGACAGGACGGAACGCGCTCGTCTTGAGCGACGGGCGTCACTTAGGCCATCTTTTCATTTATCATGCCCAAAAAGCAGGAAACTCTATTAAAATCCAATTTTCAAATCATTTTCATGTCGAACACCACCAATCATACACAAATCAACTAATAATCATGTCAAAATCATTTTCATAGCCCCAAAGACATATTCAAAGCTAATGAACATAGAAAATTATAAAGAAACACATATTCTTAAATCAAATTATGTAAGTAAAATTTTAAGTTTCAAATAGGAATGAGTGATAAATCAAGCCCAGAAATGTTACCCTCATATTAAGTATCATGTCCTCCTTGATTCTCTAACCAATTCCAAAGCAAATTCCAAAAAGATGAACACTTTCTCTCTCTAAAAAGAATTTTGTTTTCTTATGAATTTCCTATAAAGAAATCAGTAAAAAACTAAAGTTTTTCAAAAATAAAGAATTAATTTCTCCTCCTTAGTTAACTCAATCCTCTTTTTTGATTTCAGCTGGTATTTGATCTCAAGAAATTTATCTTTCTCTCATAATCCCTCTGTAAAAATCTCTTCTCCTTTTTCTTCAAAAAATCCTTCTCCTTTTTTCTTCAAAAAAAATCCTCCTTCTTTCCCTCCTTAACTAACCCATTTATCTCCCTTTTTCAAGGTAAAAGTGGGGCAGCTAATAGAGGAAGTGGGAGAGTGAGAAGTTTTTTTATTAACTTCCCACTATCCCATGATCAGGAATAGTTTTTGTAACTGTCAACGACGCCACAAACAGGCATCGATTGTTGACCAACGAGTGTCTGTTAAAATGGTTATAAAATTGCCATTTTGACTGTGACTCATCTGGTTGTACCCGTGACTTAGCGAGTCACGGGCACCAGTCAGCAAGCCACGAGCTCCCAGAGATGGGTGTTAGTCCCGTCAGCAACAAGCAAGTTAAAAGAAAATAGCAATAGACGAGCATCGTTCAGTAAGTGACCGCCATTTGTCTACTCAGACTTTGAAAAAATGTATTTTTAAGACTTCTTTTTCATTCCAACCTACACGAAAAGGTTAAAAACATAAAGAAAACTTTAAAATTGTGAGAATCAATGATGGAAATTGATATTTTCCATTTTCTACTTGTGATACAAGTATCGATTTTTTTATCGGGTAACTCTGATCTGGGCTGTCTCGGGACCCAGTGTCTACACATACTCAAATTAAATAACATACTTCTCATATTCATAGAGTTTCTCATGACTCTGATAACATGTAAGTTCAAACTGCTTTATACAAGCCAAATGAAATAATAATTAAAATAAACTATTGTCATAAATTATCTTGCTCATATTTCACATTAATAATGCTTATTCTTAGAGCATTAAGCATTAACTTAATCAACTGTTATACCAATGTACCAACAAAACATGTCCTACTCTTCAAGTTCAATTAGAGCTTTTGAATTTTTATGAACAGCAACATTAGCAGGGGCAAAACTAGGGAAAATATGAGTAAATTTTACATGGAAATTTGAGGTATGAAATGAATTATTATAATTAGATTATGTGGAAGCCGTCCAATTTTAATATCTTTCATGTTTTATGCTAGCCAGTAGTAAATACCAGCAAAGCTAGTAAATTTCAGTTTTGTTCCACTAGTTTCTAGGTGTAGCTCAAGTTGCACGGGATTAATTTTTAGTTCATTGCTCTTTATCAAGGTTGTTCTTGGCTACGTCCTCTATTTTATAAAATTTCTAATTCCTAGAGAGAAAATTGTGATCACACCTTTGTAAACTACTCTTAAGTCTCTAAAAAAACGATGAGCAAAATTTTTGATTTGACATTAAGGAGCATTTTACATAAGCTAAAATCATAATTAAGTCATGCAATCTTCTTTGAAATTATAACTTTATGCTGGCTGCTAGTGGTCACAAGCTCAAACGTTGTACCGTTTGATTGGAATCAGAGCTAGAACATCTCGGTTTATAATTTTTGATACCCTATTTGCCAATGAGTGAGGAGGACAAGATGGAATAGAAAGGATTGGCTCTCCATTAGCAATCCTCCGGTGCTGTTCGTGTCATCATCTGACTCTGGAGGTTGCTAAAAATTGAGGGAGCAACTATCGTTTCTTTTTTTTTTTTGAAAAAGAACAAAGATGGCGAGAACGATGGCTAGACTAAGGGAAGATGACGGCGTGACTAGTTATTGCGGCGGGGGAAACATCGGATTGTCGCCTAGACTGATGAGGACCCCTTCCACCCCCACCCCCCCTGGCCGTCACTCTCTTCCCCCCTGTTCTACCCCATTCTCTTCCCCCCCACCTCTCCTTTGTTTTCTATTCTCTTCTTTTCCCTATATCCCGATTTTGTTTCTCTTTTTTTATTTTTTTGTTTTAGAAAATTCTAAGATTTTTACTTATTATTTACTTGCATATATTTCTTTTTTTTTTACTTTAATAATTTGTTTGTGTAAATGATTCATTTAGTTAGAAATATTAATTAAATTTATAATCTCCCTAATGTATTCATAACAATTAAATTTTAACTCTCACAAGCTCGAACCTTTAGAGGTCCTAGTCTCACACATTCGATCCGGCCGTGCGGTTTCCTTTGAAACTACTAGAGGCGAAATGTGAAATTACAGAAACAACAGATATAATAAGTTAAAATTGTAATTATAAGGCAAAATTGTAAATTTAAGTGATAAAATGGTGATTTTAATAATAAAAATTTTAATTAAATAAATGTTAATAGTAAATGATCTCACAAATTTAGTGGTATGATGAAAATGACTTTATGTATGTGCATGAGCTAAATGTTCACAAGTATGTATGATGTATAAGCATATATGTTGTTAGCTTTGTTATAGTATATGAACTAACATTAAATGACTCATGATGTGCAAATGAGACTTTAAATGCTATAATATATCCACATTAAACTGCTTAAGAATTCCATGAAATTAACATAAATATACGATAAGTGTGTTGTGTTGTATGCATGGTCAATTAATACAAATATATAAATAGTAAGTAAGAAATACGCATGCATTTTGAAATCGATGCTGTAAAACCCCTATGTAAAGAAATGATGATAAATATATGTATATGTATGAGTTTTACGAGTATATTGGAACGATTGAGATGTTTTTTGAGTCTTAATTAATATATTACAAAATATATAGATAAGGTTTAAATCTGTATTTAGTTTTGTTTATTTAATTGAGAAGGCTATTGTAGTTGATATATATGTGATGTGATTATATAAATAAAGTTTTGATTCTTGATTGATTGATTAATTGAAACAGTAGCGGAATGGATACATTTTTGTGTAAGGAGTTTGGAGTTAGAAATGTGATTTATGGAAGGGTAATAAAAATTTTATTTTATAAGAAGATAGGCAAAATTATGGAGAGATTCTGCTGAAATCTTCTATAAAATAAATAGTAAAATTTGAAATATTTCTAAATTTAAAAAGAAATTTAATTATTTGTATGTTATGGATTTTAAAATAGGTTGTAATATTTTTATCCGGTTCGTTCATCGGACCAGATATAGGGTGTTACATGCAATGAATGAGTTGTATATGAGTGTGTGAATCCTTAAAAAATGATTTCACATTTGTTTCCTAAAGAATCTTGATCTTCAAAATCATCATAGAATATCAAGTTTGATTCTGATTTTAAAGTAGAACACATCTTGTCTGTTCTTATCCGGATATAGCACCTATCATCAATTTTTAATAAATTGGACCTACAAATATAAACTTTAAACAACCCAAAACTAATTGGTCTTAGAAGGTTTTGTTATTCATCGGAATTCAAAATTTAGTGTTAGCCTTTTGAGCTAATACAAAGTGTAACATTCCGTATTCGGATTGTTTAATAGATTCAGTATAGGGTGTTACAAGACGATTATATTGGTTACAATTAGGTCCTGAATAAGATTGTTGGCAGGATCAAAACTACATTCATCACTGAGCGGGAATACTTAATTTTTCATTTTTTTTAGTTATAAAGAAGCCGTAAATATCTAACTAGAATTATAAACTTTTTTTAAAAAAAAAAATTAAATTTGAAATTTTTGTACTTTTAATTAAATGTTGATCATTATGCCAATTCATAATATGATTAATTTGTTTTTTTCACATTGGGAGTAATTTTTCTAAAACGTTTAAGGGTAAGTATTGTTTATTTTAAATAATCCAATGGTATATTTAGCCTCAGTCCAAAAATATATAAATATATGTCCTCTTGACAACTTGGAGTACACTTGCACCGTTCATTGGCTTAGTGGCTGCGTAAGAATCATCAAGATCATCAAAAAGCCAAAGCTAAGGTGCATGTCTATCACTTTTGCAAGTTGAAAAATTAAAATTACTTTTCGGCAGAATATTTTGATTTTGTCATAATCAACCACTTGAGGCCAATTATCCAAGTCGGAAAAAGTGTTGGAAATTTAGTTCAACTTTTGTGATGTAACTTCTTTTTAGCCCTGTGCATCGGTCGGTTCGGTTCAATAACCGAACCGAACCGAAATAACCGAAAACCGAAATTTTAATATTTGGACGAACCGAACCGAACCGATATAATACAATAACCGAATTCAAACCGAACCGATATTTTCGGTCGGTTTGGTTCGGTTAACCGAAAAACCGAAATTTTAAAATTATAATTAAAATAATTCTCTAAAAATTATAAAAAATTACAAATTAAAAAATTCAAATTAAAAAATATATATATGTTTAATTTGAGTTAAATCCACTTATATTAAATTAAAAAAATACAAAAATATTGTTTATTTTAGTAAAAAATGAAAAAAATATATATATAATTAAAAGTTCGGTCGGGTCGGTTTTTTATCGGTTTTTACCTTTCAAAACCGAACCGAACCGAAAAACCGAAATTAGATTATTTTGGAAACCGAAACCGAACCGAAAAACCAAAAAACCGAACCGAATTAAAAATTTTGGTCGGTTTGGTTCGGTTTTTCGGTTTAAACCGAAATTTGCTCACCCCTACTTCTTTTAATCTTAAAATGATGACTTCATATCACTTGCTTAGATTAAGTGCCTTTGTCCTACTCTAAAAAATGATTGTGATTGTTTATATATATAGAGAGAGGAATAATAAGCTCAACTCAAAATCTTTAGTATATTAAGATAAATATTTATCGATGAAATATTTTTAAAAATAATTTTTTAAGCTTTCTCTAGTCCAATTTTATTCATTTATTATAAATAATTATTTATAGGTCCTGAATTAAGAATTATCCTAAAAAAATTCTATTGGTCTTGAATTATAATATTTTTTTTATTGAGTCACTCGTCAACTTCTATTTTTGTCATATTAAGCTTATAAATATTTATTTTAATACATATTCTGATTTAACTGTTTATTTTAATATACATTTCGTCTAAATATAGATTTAAAATAACAAAATTATATATATATATATATATATATATATATATATATATATATATATATATATATATACACACGCCGATTTGATAAATTATTTCTAAAAGTATGTAATTAATAACTTTTTAACAAATAGAACCCAACAATGAACACTTCTTTTTTAAGGGAAAAGTAATTAAAATGTCCCTCAAATTATCTTCGGGGTATTAAAATATCCTTATAGTTAATTTTGGAACAAAAATGATCCTAATGTTAATAAAAAGATATTAAAATGCCGTTGAATCAAATTTTCGTCAAGTCTGAGTTAATGGCGCTGACATATCATTGACACGTGTCAAAAATACCACATCACTGACACGTCAACACCACTTGTGTTTTCAGGATACTAAAATGCCCTTATAGATAATTTTAGAATAAAAATATCCCTAATGTTAATAAAAAAAAGTACTAAAATACCCTTGAATCAAACTTTCGTCAATTTTTATTTTTAGTATTTAAATCACTAAATAATTTTTTAATGGGTAAAATTAAAAATATATATATAAACAGCATAATTAGTTTTTTTTTTTCAAATTTACTCAGTTGATAATAAATTTATTACACCATGTAACTAAACTTTCAAATTTCAATATTAATTTTTCTTAATGAATGTGATATTGAAATTTGAAAGTTTGGTTATAAGGTATAATAAATTTATTAGCAACTGCGTAAATTTGTAAAAAAAAACTAATTACGCTGTTTATATTTTTTTCCAATTTTACCTATTAAAAAATTATTTAGTGATTTAAATATTAAAAATAAAAACTAACGGAAGTTTGATTAAGATGTATTTTAGTACATGTTTATTAACATTAAGGCCATTTTTATTTCAAAATTAATTATAAAGGCATTTTAATAATCTGTAGATAATTTTATGGGCATTTGAGTACATTTTTTCATTTTGAATTAAAAATACACGTGGCACTGACGTATTAATACTACGTCAGCGTTGTTGGCTCAGAGTTGATAGAAATTTAATTTAAAGGCATTTTATACCTTTTTATTAACGATACGAGCATTTTTATTCTCAAATTAACTATAAGGATATTTTAATTTAGGTGTAATAAGTTTAGGTGGCAATTTATATTAGGCCTATTTTATTTAGTATTTTTCTTATAATAATACCAATATGAATGATTGAAAATATATGAAAAAAGAAGTACCAATTCAAATATGTTGCTAAAATGAGTTAATGTAATTGAAATCGCTCCAATAGGATTTAAACTATCACTACCTATTTGACTTTCAACAATTCATTTTGACGCCAACAAAAATCATAAGAGCAAATAAAATTGCTCCTACGTGTCTTCTATATCTTTTAGCAGAAAACATTAGAGTCATAAAATCTAGGGGCGGTTAAGATCGTGATCTACAAAATTAGCTTCTAACTTATAGGGACGGTAACCGCGCCTTTTGTAGTGCATTATTTTTCTTAATTTTGAATGAAAAAAGAGAACGAATTTTGTGCATACATCAGCCGGATAATGATGAATAAAATATGAAAACAATCGTCTATTTTTAGGTTGTTTGACACATCTCACACATTCATTTGTGCAAAATGCAAGTCATGTAACGGTGCTTTGCACGATTTCAATTCGCTTTACATCCCATGCAAGTTGAGATTTAAGAATTAGGAGTATTGTAACACCCCGCCATCCCCGTTGGAAGGATGCCGGAGTGCCACGCGAGAAAACACATATAACAAATCTATATACACATGTATAAACAAAACCAAATGAAATATAAAGAAACTTTTAATCATTTAATAGTAAAATCCTGTTTACATATAACATATATCACTATCGTTTTACAAAAAGAGGCTCGTAAGCAAATACATATACAAAAATAATGTTTGTTCCTTTACAAAAGTTTACTTTGCTTTACACAAGCCATATACAAAAATTTACAGCGGAAGACATCAAAAATATAACAATTTCATCCAAAAAGACTCCTAGTGGCCGACCTGCAGATATCCGACTCCAAGCTACACTTGCCACCTGCACGGGAAAAGAGCCCGTGCTAAGCGATAACGCTTAGTGGGGAGGAACAAAACAAAATAACAACGTACATATACAATATAGTATCACATTACCTTTATGATATTTACAATATAAGCAATTAACCAATACAATCATACTTTTCTGATTACACCGATATAGGATATACAAGAATTCATGTGCAACATATACTTTTAATCATGTCAATAAACATCTCAACATATATATCACATATAAACATGTAGCCTGATTAGTCTGGTATAAACCTAAGAAGTGGATACGGTCATTTGGATACTGATAGAACACAATATCCCAAGCATATAGAGACATGAGTCTCGAACATGTACTTTTCATATAGAGACCGAGGTCTCGCTTTATTTCCATATTGACCAAATATGGTCGAAACAAGGATCCAAACGGACCCGCATATATCATTTTATCATATAGCAGCTGCACACACACTCTGACCTAAGTAAGCGCTTACTTATCCACTACTACGACTTATTCAGGCTTAAATGATACAACTCAACAATTCATATTTTCATGTACATTGATCAAAATCAGAAACATATACAATATATCCAAATATTAATTACTGGATGTAATATGAACTTATAATTCATCTAGAAATAATCCATGTATACGTGTATACTAATCGAATCCAGAAACATGTAAACATATTCAATTATCAAACACAGAAGGTAAAAAGAACATAAAACCCGCATTGGAATAACTATATTCATGTAAATTATAAACATATAAATCATGTACCCTAATATTAATTATAACCACAAATCTCATAATTAAACAATTATTAAAAATGTAGTTCAAATCTTAAAAAACCCAAACATTTAATAGGTGTTGAAAACCCTTTAAACCAGAAGTTAAAATCATGTTTTTAGGAAAACTGGGCAGCAAGCAGAAGCCAGTCACGTCGTGACCACTGGTCACGTCCCGTGACGCTGGCTTCACGCGAGCGCCATTCAAAACAGCAAGCAAGAACAGGCGGTCACGGCGTGACCATCAGTCACGTCTCGTGACGCCTGTGAGGAGAGGAAGAAAAGTCACGATCTCGTGACACATAGGGGCAGGCGAGGTCGCGAGGCGTGATGCTCCATCACGTCGCGACTTCGCCAAGAGAGGCAGGTCACGGCGTGATGCTTCATCACGCCACGTGACTTCCCAAAGGAGGGAGGTCACGGCGTGATGCCCCATCACGTCACGTGATCTTCCTCTCACAGCTTCTTCTCCTTCATCCAACTTCTCAGAATTTCCAGAAAAACACAGAAACCAGAAAACGTGAAAAACAGAGTACAACCAAAACTCAACCCCCAGTTTGTCTAAATCCATTTTTCATGAAATAATTATGCAAATACGTACCTTTAAGTCTTCTGAGCACATTTACAGCAATTATAACACAAATAACACATTTTTACTATTCAAACAGAGGTGAAACCAGAATGTCAACATATCAGGATTTCTCATTCAAATTCATGTACATTCATCTCATTTACCAACTCACGTTACTCTTTTCTAACTAAATCATGTATACACCTTATATTTCTCATGCATACACATAGACAGAATCAAACAAATAACTTTAACAACTAACACAAATAGGATCCAAAATTGAGAAAGGCAGACACTCCCAAACCTGTACTGAAGCCCAAAATGTCCACTGTATTTCTTCTTCAATCTACAATCTTATCTTTCCCTTTATCTTTCCTTCGGTCTTCTATAGCTTGCATGAACCAACAATAAACCGAAATACTATTAACCCAAGGAAACCACTATATAACTCAGAATAATTCCAGAAAAGATGAAGAACGAGAACCCAATATAAAACCAGTAGCTACTTACCCTGCTGAAGCTTCTAACACAACCAGACCTGAGTTCCTCAACAGGAAAACACGCATGCAAAAAGGAAAAGAACAGCAAATGGAGAACAGAGATGGCTAACGTGAGAGAGAGCAAGAGAGGGAAAACCTCATGTGTTTAGTTTCCAGAAACTAAAACATTCAGACCCCTTTCTTTTCTCTCACCCAAGTACACACACACTCACTCTCCACTTGGCACACATGCACGGCTCCTCAACTCACTTATTACCCTTTTACAATCTGATCCTTCATTGTTACTAATAAATCCTTATTAATTTCCTTTTTACTCACTAAAATAAAATCTGCCATAACAATACTTTTATTTCCTTGCAAACTAATCCTCTTTCATTAGTAAATTACCCAATTACCCTTAAATGTCCAATTAAAATTCTAATTTCCAAATAAGCCACTTGTGGGGTGTGACAACTCTCTCCCCCTTAAGAAAATTTCGTCCTCGAAATTTCCTCGCTTATCCAAACACATCTCAAATACCAAAACCGAAACAAGACAAAACTGAACATGTAAACACTTACCCGAAGGTCCGGCAGCACCCGCTACATTCTCAGCAGTCATAGCATATGCCCTATGCCGATTACGATCCTCCGTAGCACCAGGTCGCTGCACCGTCTCAGATGGTGCTCTCGGAGCTCTACTTGCATCCCGGTTGCTTTGGATGACGTTGGATCTTTTACTCTCTTGCTGATTCTGGTCCACTTGTCGATCAGGGCAAAATGCAAACCGATGTTCCATGCTTCCACACTTGAAACAAGCGCCGGTAATCTTGCGACACGTACCCCAATGGTACCTATGACAATGCTCGCATTCTGGTGCTCGATTTCCTTTATTTCCTTGTGGGGCTACACTCTCTACCTGTGAAGGCACTTGTACACCTCCTCTAGATCCTTGCTCAACTGGAGTACCCTTTGCTTTCTTATTACTTGCAACTCCCCCTTCTGGTGCTCTCCTCTTCTGTGCCATTCTCTGCTTGATCTCCTCAGATTCCTCTAACCTCATTGCTGCAGCCACAATCTGATAATACCCAACTGGCTGCAAGACAATCATCGCAGACAAAGGGCCTCTGAATACCTCACGCAATCCCTCTAAAAAGTGCCTACATCTGAACTCATCTGTCAACAACTGCTCGGGCACATACTTACTCAGCCTATTGAACTCCTTGTCATACTCACTAACCGTCATTCCCCTTTGCTTCAAGCTAATGAACTCTCTCCATTTCGCTTCTTGGTATGCCTTTGTTATATACTTTTGCTCAAACTCTTGCTTGAAATAATCCCATGTCAGCTCAGCTGGTCACTGAGGATTCCTCATCACAAGTTCCCACCAATTATAGGCTGGTCCCTGAAGCAACGAAACTGCACAAGAAGCCCTCTGATCAGCAGGACATCTAATCTCTTGCAAAATCCTGTCCACTCTCTTCAGCCAAAACTCAGCCACATCGGATTCATCTAAGGCAGTCCCATGAAAGTCTTCTGCTCCTCTCTTTCTTAACAACTCAGTTGGAGCCTTAGGTGCAGTCAACCTATCAACCACTTGTAATAACCCCTGAACTAACGCTGGATCGAAAGCAACACCTCTATTTGCACCCTCAGCTGGTGCAGGTTCCCGCTCATGTCTATCCTGTCTAACTGGATCATCTCTTCTAACTGGATTCCCTCCACGACTCACATTGGCACTACTCATGGTGTCGCCCATATACTCACTTGGATCCGACTCCATATAAACACTACAAAACACAAGACATCTGCATTAGGCCACTATACAAAACTGACTCTCATGCATAGACTCGACTCTATACTCAAACAATCACAACATAACCCAGAACCACCAAACCTGGGCTCTGATACCAAGCTGTAACACCCCGCCATCCCCGTTGGAAGGATGCCGGAGTGCCACGCGAGAAAACACATATAACAAATCTATATAAACATGTATAAACAAAAACCAAATGAAATATAAAGAAACTTTTAATCATTTAATAGTAAAATCCTGTTTACATATAACATATATCACTATCGTTTTACAAAAAGAGGCTCGTAAGCAAATACATATACAAAAATAATGTTTGTTCCTTTACAAAAGTTTACTTTGCTTTACACAAGCCATATACAAAAATTTACAGCGGAAGACATCAAAAATATAACAACTTCATCCAAAAAGACTCCTAGTGGCCGACCTGCAGATATCCGACTCCAAGCTACACTCGCCACCTGCACGGGAAAAGAGCCCGTGCTAAGCGATAACGCTTAGTGGGGAGGAACAAAACAAAATAACAACGTACATATACAATATAGTATCACATTACCTTTATGATATTTACAATATAAGCAATTAACCAATACAATCATACTTTTCTGATTACACCGATATAGGATATACAAGAATTCATGTGCAATATATACTTTTAATCATGTCAATAAACATCTCAACATATATATCACATATAAACATGTAGCCTGATTAGTCTGGTATAAACCTAAGAAGTGGATACGGTCATTTGGATACTGATAGAACACAGTATCCCAAGCATATAGAGACATGAGTCTCGAACATGTACTTTTCATATAGAGACCGAGGTCTCGCTTTATTTCCATATAGACCAAACATGGTCGAAACAAGGATCCAAACGGACCCGCATATATCATTTTATCATATAGCAGCTGCACACACACTCTGACCTAAGTAAGCGCTTACTTATCCACTACTATGACTTATTCAGGCTTAAATGATACAACTCAACAATTCATATTTTCATGTACATTGATCAAAATCAGAAACATATACAATATATCCAAATATTAATTACTGGATGTAATATGAACTTATAATTCATCTAGAAATAATCCATGTATACGTGTATACTAATCGAATCCAGAAACATGTAAACATATTCAATTATCAAACACAGAAGGTAAAAAGAACATAAAACCCGCATTGGAATAACTATATTCATGTAAATTATAAACATATAAATCATGTACCCTAATATTAATTATAACCACAAATCTCATAATTAAACAATTATTAAAAATGTAGTTCAAATCTTAAAAAACCCAAACATTTAATAGGTGTTGAAAACCCTTTAAACCAAAAGTTAAAATCATGTTTTTAGGAAAACTGGGCAGCAAGCAGAAGCCAGTCACTCGTGACCACTGGTCACGTCCCGTGACGCTGGCTTCACGCGAGTGCCATTCAAAACAGCAAGCAAGAACAGGCGGTCACGGCGTGACCATCAGTCACGTCTCGTGACGCCTGTGAGGAGAGGAAGAAAAGTCACGATCTCGTGACACATAGGGGCAGGCGAGGTCGCGAGGCGTGATGCTCCATCACGTCGCGACTTCGCCAAGAGAGGCAGGTCACGGCGTGATGCTTCATCACGCCACGTGACTTCCCAAAGGAGGGAGGTCACGGCGTGATGCCCCATCACGTCACGTGATCTTCCTCTCACAGCTTCTTCTCCTTCATCCAACTTCTCAGAATTTCCAGAAAAACACAGAAACCAGAAAACGTGAAAAACATAGTACAACCAAAACTCAACCCCCAGTTTGTCTAAATCCATTTTTCATGAAATAATTATGCAAATACGTACCTTTAAGTCTTCTGAGCACATTTACAGCAATTATAACACAAATAACACATTTTTACTATTCAAACAGAGGTGAAACCAGAATGTCAACATATCAGGATTTCTCATTCAAATTCATGTACATTCATCTCATTTACCAACTCACGTTACTCTTTTCTAACTAAATCATGTATACACCTTATATTTCTCATGCATACACATAGACAGAATCAAACAAATAACTTTAACAACTAACACAAATAGGATCCAAAATTGAGAAAGGCAGACACTCCCAAACCTGTACTGAAGCCCAAAATGTCCACTGTATTTCTTCTTCAATCTACAATCTTATCTTTCCCTTTATCTTTCCTTCGGTCTTCTATAGCTTGCATGAACCAACAATAAACCGAAATACTATTAACCCAAGGAAACCACTATATAACTCAGAATAATTGCAGAAAAGATGAAGAACGAGAACCCAATATAAAACCAGTAGCTACTTACCCTGCTGAAGCTTCTAACACAACCAGACCTGCCTCAACAGGAAAACACGCATGCAAAAAGGAAAAGAACAGCAACTGGAGAACAGAGATGGCTAACGTGAGAGAGAGCAAGAGAGGGAAAACCTCATGTGTTTAGTTTCCAGAAACTAAAACATTCAGACCCCTTTCTTTTCTCTCACCCACGTACACACACACTCACTCTCCACTTGGCACACATGCACGGCTCCTCAACTCACTTATTACCCTTTTACAATCTGATCCTTCATTGTTACCAATAAATCCTTATTAATTTCCTTTTTACTCACTAAAATAAAATCTGCCATAACAATACTTTTATTTCCTTGCAAACTAATCCTCTTTCATTAGTAAATTACCCAATTACCCTTAAATGTCCAATTAAAATTCTAATTTCCAAATAAGCCACTTGTGGGGTGTGACAAGTATTCTCTCCGTTATTTTTTATATGTCATTTTTGAGTAAATTTTAAATTACATTTATCTGTTATTTTTATATTTTAAATGCAATTTAATTTTTTTTTTCAATTTAATTTTCTTTTTCAATTAAAATTGACCAATTATATTTAAATTTATACATCAAATCACTCTACGTATATTGAATCACTCAATTTTTCTCTAAATTCAAGCCTAATTAATATTTTTTAATTTTAGTAAAAATAACAAAAGTGACACATATTAAGAAACGGATTGAGTAATATTAGTTGAAGTGGTAAAAGTTAGCCAGAAATAGTTAGGAGACTTGATTAAATAAGCAGGGAGACTTCATTAAATAAGCAGGAAGACTTGATACATTGCCCGCTAGCAGTTAATATTTACCGGAACTTTGTGTCTTTTCAAAACAAAATTAATAAAAAATGCTTCGTCAGCAGAACAAAATCAATATTTGGTAAGACTTTCTTTTTCCAAGTGAGTGAAAATTTTCTCAAGTGTGAGAGTGAAGAGACTCCGGAACTGAAAAAATGTCCCCGTTTGGCAAGCAACATTGGAGATTTAGTGAGTTTATTTATATGGCGAACAAAATTAATAATCTGCTCGACCAATAGATGACTGAGTGGGACATTTGTAATTTTTGATTATAAACCAAATCTCTTGGGAAAAAAAAAGTTGTGATAACTGACGTTGAAATTGAAGGAACAGTGGGGTATTGGCAATATCGATTACTACAGTAACTGTAACGGATTAAGGCATTGATTTTGGAAGGCCAAACAACTGTTTATTTGATAAAAAACTGATTATGGCATAAAAATAATTGTTTGGTAAATGCTGATTTTAGAAAAATCAATTTTTCGAAAAGTGAAAAAACCTCCTATTAGAAAAAGTTAGAAATTAAAACTTTTCAGAAAAGTTAATTTTCATCTTTTAAAGGCAGCAGATTTAATATTTTTTTTAGACAAAAATATTCTTTTATTTTATTTCATAATAATAATTATATCTAATATAATTTTTTTTCTGCTATTTGTTTTATCTTACCACCCAAATTATCTGACGTTAAAAATAATTATGTTATTTTTTTTCTATTCTCTTTTTTTATCATATAAAATAATATATATGATTAATTAAGAAAATAATATATATATTTTTAATTTTTTTATGTTATATTTATATTTATTTTTTTTTATTTTAAAAGTCATTTTTAATCATTTATTTACCAAACAGTTAACAACTATTTTTAATTTTATAAGTCATTTTAAATTTTATTTACCAAACAGTTATCTACTTTTCGACATACAGATTTTTGAAATACAACTTTTTTCAATTGAAAAAACTATTTTCATAAATTTTGCCAAACTGCCCCTAATTGTATTGTATAAATCAATGTTTTTAAAACCGGAGCGGACGTCGACTCAGTTTGTCAATTGAGTTAGGAGTTAATTGGTCGGATCGAATTAACTCTGAATTTTTATTTTTTAAAATATAATTATTAATAAAAAATTAAAATTTTTATATATCAAAAATTTTAATCAAAAAATTAAAAAATATATTTAAACAACCTATTAATTATCAAACATCAATATATTAATTATTTTTTATTTATTTTACTACTTTTTTAGTAATAATAGGTAAAAAATTAAACACTACAATTAGATTTTTTTTTTGTTAAATATTTGAATTTATAAGAAAAATGTAATTTTGAATTTATAAATTTTTTAATTTTAATTTCAATTGTAAAATATATTTTTATAATTATCATATTTATATTCATTTAATTTTTAATATTCTATTACATTTAAATTATTTAGTTATTTAATATCTAAAAAAATAAAAAATAAAAATATAGTGAAAACAATTTCACATTATTTTCAATTGTATCAAATTTAATATTAATATAAATTAATTTTATCATCAAATATAAATTTTTAATCAAATAATATTCAACAACTATTAATCTGAATTATACAAATATAATTTAGAACATATTTATTTTTTTCGGTCCAATAAAAAATTTCCAGTTCAATCCGATCTTTTTACTGTACATTCCGATTTTATATCTATTTCAGTTTTTATATTAAATCGAACTAATTTATTATCTGGTTGATGATCGAATTGGTTCAACCGTCTTGTTCGATTTTCAAAATAATGGTATAAATAACGCACGGGTTTATAACCAATGACTCCTAAATATAAAATTCACCCGCTTTAAACGTCCTATTGTGTTTGAGGGCCACAACAATTTTCAGTTTCTTATTTACAATCACCGACAAAGTAGGACAAATTTTATGATTTAGAATTGCATGTTTACCAAAATGGCGTTAGTATTTAAATTTTTTTATTCGTACATTGCTAATCCGAATGAGCCGGTGGCTGAGATCATTTGTCCGAAAATCAACATTTTTCTTTCAAATGCTTGATATATAATTATTTTTATAATTACATTAAATTATAAAATCATTTTTATATAAAGTCATTATTATACAAAAATTTGAACCCACCAGCATAGTACATAAATAAACATTCAAAATTGACATGAGTTCATTTAAACACTGCAACTCTATCTTTAACCAATTGAACAGTCAAACGGATTAATTTGATATTAAATATAAATTTAACTGAATTGTGAGAATGAATGGCCAGTAAAATCAAAGGTAATGGCATGGCATCTAATGGTATAGCTGATGGACACGTGTCCAACACAACAGCCTACTCCAACCGTCTTCGTTGCTTCAATCCTTCACCATCAACACAAAAGCCGATAATTTATTTTCTTGTATTTTCCTACCAAACAAATATGGTTTCAAACCAAAAATAAACATTGAATGACGAAATTAAAGAAAATGTCAATCAGACTTCCATTCCTTTTTTATGCCAATCTCCACATCAACTCGTGTGAAGCACAAAATTCCTGCCAAAAATAAGAAAGGAATCCAAGAAACAAAAATTAAATTCATACAAATATATATGCAAACACTTGCAATTAAAATAAACATTTACAAAACAAAAAAAATAATAATAATAACGCCAAAATCCTTGAAAATTTAGAAAAACTCATAGAAAATTAATCAAAATCTAAAAATATGACCGAAAATTAAAGTTTGTCCCCTCACTCTCTCAGCTTCCTTGTGACTATTGCATATGCATCGATTGATTTCTTTTCTGATCTCGAGGAGGAACTAAGAATGGATTCTTTGGCGGCGCCGTCCATGTAGTTAACCAAGCATGGCTCTAGAAGAGAATCAATGTTAAAACCGGCATGATAGGTATGAAAGAGAAAGTGAAAAAGAACTGTGGAGAGAATAAAGTGAAAAATGCAGAAAAGAAAGAAAGAAATGAGAAATAGTGAAAACACAATAATTTGAGATTTATGAGAAAGTTGTAAATTAATAGAGAAAATTACTTCACAATTTAGAATTTAATTGCCAGAAAAAGAAAAAATTGAAATGAGAAAAAGAAAAAAAAATCAGAAATACCAGATCTGAAATGAAGAGAAAAGAAAGTGAGAGAAGGAAGCGAAAGAGAAGATCCGAGGTATAAGCAAAAAAAAATCCTTTTTCTTTCCTTGCCAATCTGTCAATGGCCATAGACTCCACGTTCTGCTTTCACGCGTGTTGCTCACGCACATGTCAATAATTATTAAATTAATTAGTTTAAATATTCAATAACTAAAGAGACTTAAGGTATTTTAACAAGATTTAATATTAAATTTGGATGCCTGTATATATATATATATATATATATATACACACACACACACTCACATGAATGCACACAAGAGCATCATTGCTAAGAATGAAAAAAGCTATAGTCCAAGAGATAGTTATGATTGCCTTGTCTGATTGTGTGGACAACTTTCGGCAGTGAAGATAAAAATTATGGAGGGTCGATCTACTATTTATTCATTTGCAAGTGCAACCGTATAATACTCATATTTATATTCCATATTTCCAATGACTGGCGGGCTACTTTGCAGAAAATTAAAAACGAAAATAAAATTAACTGCTGGCCCCCTTCTTCAATAATTCCATACGTCATGTTCGCATATACTAAATGTTATGCACTTTATGACAACTCGCTTTATCACTCCGTTGTCTTGCAATTTGCCATAACAATATTAGCATAGAGTATATACCTTTCCTTTTTCTCAGAGTGGGAAATTAAAATTTATTCCATATTGCGTATCAATATACCAATTTTCTGGTCATATGCAATGGACGATTTTGTTTAAGGCAGTAATTTAGTTTGCATGTATATTCAGTATGCAAATATTCAAACTATATAATTAATAGCACATATAATCGAACAGTCTGCATACACACCTTTGTAGCATCATTTTATTTAACAAGGTGGTGAGGCACACGTTCAAGGGTGCAGCTACAATCCGACCGGAAGGGCCATAGCTTTTCCGGTCTCCAGTTAATTTCTCACCGAAAGCAAAAGTTGGGGTGCAGATAAATTGATGTGACAGCATTTTTTTTATATAAAATATATATATTTATTTTTTTTGACAACAGCATTATTTTTGTAGTTAACTCTGTTAGAGTTACAATCCAAAATTACATATTAAAAAATTAAGAAATAAATACTTTTAATATAACGTGTTCACCTAATTGCATTAGTTTGAAACCTCTTAAAAAGAGTCCAAAAATAAATCCGTATGGATTTGACTCAAAACGGATAATACTAATGTGGAGTTAAGTGATATTTGGCAGTTCTAACAAGTGGTATCGGAGCCGTAGTTTGGAGACGATCCGAAATAGTGGACTGCGTTGTGTGGGAGGCTCCCGGTATAATATCGCGATTGGAGATTCGTGTTCGGTATCTTGTGTCGAAAGTTTTTCTGATATTGTGGTGGTCAGGCAGCATGTCCCGTTGGTTGATAACGGCGGTACAAGATGATTTAACAAATCAAATGAATTATCGCTCAGGGGGAGGATATAAGTTGTGTGGTCCTTGATTTGATGGGAGGATTGTTAGGATTACAACCCAAAGTCGCACATTGGAAAATTAAGAGAGAAATATCTTGAATATAAGTTGTTCACCTAACTGCATTAGTTTAAAACTTTTTGGAATGAGTCCAAAAACAAATCTGTGCGCACTTGACCCAAAACGGATAATATTATACTAATTTAGAGTTAAGTAACGTTTGGTAGTCCTAACAAGCTCCAGATAAGTTTTTACTTCTCATTTCCTATAGAGTTTAGGGGCGCGACTTCTATTTTGGTGATTTAATATTTTGTAATGGTCTTTCATTTTTCTTTTGCCCCCACCTACCCACAAAACAATGATTTTATGCTAATTGTTAAATTATTAAAATTTCAATTCAATTTTAATTTTAATTACATCAATTCTAACTAGGGCTGAGTAACGGTCGATTCGGTTCAATAACCTAATCAAACCGAAATAATCGAAATATTAATATTGGAACAAATCGAACCAAACTGAAATTATATCACAATCAAACTCAAGCCGAACGAAATTTTCAGTCGGTTCGGCTAACCATATAATTGAAATTTTAAATTTATAATTAAAAAAATTGTGTCTAAAAATTATAAAAAAATTACAAATCATAAAATTAAAATAAAAACATCCAAATTGAAAAATGTATGTATATACTTTGAGTTCAAGCCCCTCAGATTGGATCAAGAAATACAAAAATAAAATTTATTTATGTAAAAATCGAGAAAAATAACATATATTAATAATTGTTCGGTCGGTTCATTTCTTCGGTTTTTGCCTTCAAAACCGAACCAAACTGAAATAACCGAATTTGGTAGACTTTTAAAATCGAAGCCAATCCGAAAAACTAAAAAATCGAACCAAATTTAAAAAGTCGTTCGGTTTGGTTCGATTTGAACCGAAGTTTACTCACCCCTAATTCTAACGCAACTATCTATAAATTTTCAAATCAATTTTTAAATTTCAATTCAATTATTAATTTCAATCAAATTTTCAAATCAAATCAATTTTCAAATTTCAAATCAATTCTAAATTCTCCATTAGAATGGTCAATCTCAAATTTTAATCTCAATTGAATTAATTTTAATTCAATTTTTAAATAAAATTAATTCTCAATTTTCCTTTCAAATTACTTTGCATAGTCAATTATTTTTAATTGAAATTCTCTATTTGTATCCGTACATGAATTGATATTTACAAAGTATGAAGTAGTTAAATTATTTGTGCATGTAGGGGTAACCATATATTCGCAACAGCGCTGTATGTTTTTAGTTTTTTATTTTTAAAATTCAAAAATTATTTTTAGTTTTTGTTATTTATATTTTAGAAAACTATTTTATATATTTAAAAATTGTCATATTTTTTTAATTATTCATGTATATTTTTTAATTATTCATGTTCATTATAATAATGATTTTGGCGGTGGCAGCGGCTACAGCGACAGTGGCAGTGTGGTGGTGGTGGGGGTGAAGGCAGCAACAGTAGTGGCGTTGGTGGTCGAGGCGGCGGCGGTGGAGGCGGCAATGGCAGCAATGTGGTTGTGGTAGTGGCGGCGGTGTGGTGGTAGTAAAGGCGGCAACGGTGTGTTGGTGGTGGAGGTGGCGACGGTGTGGTGGTGATAGAGACGGTAGTAGTGTGGTTATGGTAGTGGCGGTGGTGCGGCTGCGGCGGTGACAGTGTGGCTGCAGCAATAGTGATAGTGTGGTGGTGGTGGTGGTGGTGGTAGCGGTGGTGATAATAAGGATAAAGTAGCAAAATCTTAAAAATCACATTTTCAAGATTTTTATTTTCTGTTTTAGATGTGAAAATTACTTTTTAAACTTTTGCAAAATCTAAAACGAAAAGTAGTATGCTGAATGTGTTTTGGTTTTATTTAAAAAAAAAACGAAAACAAAATCCTCCCTGAACACATCCTAAATTAATTAGTTTTAATTTTTTCATATATCTGGCAATTTTTAATCCGATCTGAATCCATTTAAAAAGAGCAATTCGAACTCAAATTCGAAGAAAATTAGAATGAATTAGGTCAAATGACTCAAAATTTAGGATCGAACCCAATTCGAAGTTGAAATCGGAAAAAGTCAAACCAACCACTAGAATAAATTTTATATAATGTCAATTATGTATTTTAAATAGTGAGAAAATTTATTAATAATGTCATAATTAATTAAAAAAAATTAAATGATTAGAAAGGAAAATAAGCAATTTTAATTACCTTTAAATTAAATATTATCACATTCAGTATTGGTCATTGGTTTAGTTGCATGAAAAAAAAATTGCATGGGAAATTATGAATCTTGTGGATGAAATAGTGATCAACAAATTATAAACATCTAAAATAAAAAAAAATTTTAATTGTCATATAATAATTTAAATTAGAAATAAATTATTTCATAAATTGATTTTTGTTAGGTATAACAATTAAGAAAATGTATCAAAATAAAATGGAGTTTTTATATTTTTTTAATTTAAATTTTGTACTTAAATATTTATTAAATCCATTTTGTACATTAATAACACAAGATTGCATTGGTTGACCCATCATCTGCACGATCCATTTATACCCCGCATATGATGACATGTTTATGATCTAATCCAATTGTGACCTGAGAGATCCTGAAAGATCAAAATGTAATGATACCGGATGATAGGTGTAAACAAGCGAGCCGATCGGATCAGTAAGGCTATAAGCTGCAATAAGACAAGCCCGATCATATCAGACGTAAGCACTCTGAAACTTAAATTAGTAAGGCTTAGAGTAAGGGTCTCAGCTGTTTTGATGTTGAAAAGTGTGGTTTAGCTGTTACTATTTATTGGGCTTTGTGGAAAGCAAGAAATGATCTCATATGGCAGAATGTGAGATTATCAGCAAGCTCAGTTCTGCAGATTGCTTCTTCTATGATTCAAGAATGGCAGTGGGCGAGACGTGATGATAGAGAAGACCAGACCAATCATTTTTCCTCTCATTCTTCTTGGCTTCCGGCTACTTAAGGATGGATTAAAATAAACACAGATGCTGCAATTTTTGCTAACTCTCAATCTGCAGGTTTGGCGTTTGTAGTTCGAGATCATCATCGAGTGTTTGTTGCAGCTGGTAGTTTGTGCTGTGCTGGCATTCAGGATCCTTCTTTAGCTGAAGCAATGGCTGTTCGTGAAGCCCTTAGCTGGTTAAAATCATCTCGTTACTCAACGGCTATCATAGAAATGGATTCCCAAATAGTTCTGTCAGCCTTGAAGAACTCTGCACTTTTTTGCTCTGATTTTGATAATATTATCCATGATTGTTCTTTGTTAAGTGGTCTTATTTCTAATGTCCGATTTGGATATGTTAAAAGATCTGCGAATATGGCAGCGCATAAACTAGCGCGGTCTGCTTATTCTTGGCCAGGTCTTGTTATTTGGGATTTAGTCCCGCCTTCTTGTATTAGTGATGCTTTATTAGCAGACTCTTCTTAATGAAGTTCTTTTATTTTCAAAAAAAAAAGAGTAAGGGTCTCAAAAATTTAATATCTAGTTCTACAATATCTTGGGCTATTTATAGTCGATGTGAGAAATTACTTGAGTGCCAAAAGTGGGCATGCTCAGGTGTTAGAGTGGGTAAGCAGCGATGTGACAGAGAGCATGTATGAGGTGTAGGCCAATGGCTTGTGTTAGTGGACATTGACAAGGAGAGTGCTCTGTCAGTTCGATAGACTTCTCGCACCGTCAGATCTATGGATGGCTGCTTGTCACGTGTTGTGCCTGGGTCAACTAGCTTCTTGGCTCATAATGGGCCTTCAACTGAGAGTGCGTCAGGCTCAGTTGATAATAGTATAATCATTTGTCCCCTCGAAAGATCCTATCGGATCAATAACCAAAAAAATAGCATTAAAGTTTTTAGTGGTTTAATTAACCAATTTATTTTGAATTTTGAATTTCAAAATCTGAGCTTGTCTTTTTACATTCTCGACCATTGAGTCAGTGCATTAATGGGGACCTTTCGTCAGATGCACTCATTATGGCGATGCTTTATCACTTGGGTCTGTAATGCATCGTTCTCTGGGTTGGCCAGCCTTCTTTTGACACGTGGCAATCTCGATTTTAATGCCTGGCTTGTTAAGGAAGTTATCTCTTCCTATAAATAGGTAAATTTCATTTCAATTTTTGCTTTTACAAAAGCTTTGAACTTTAAATACCTTTTCTCGGAAATTTTCAGCTTTTCTCACCAATCTCTTCGTGTTTCCAAATCCGGATTCAAGTTCTTCCAAAAATTCTTCATTATTTTTTGTCAAAATCCCAAGTAAGCAATATTTACTTGGATGTCCCATATTTTTGTTTCTTCCAATTCTTCATCATCATCTTCATCTTCAAGTAGACTAGGGATTCCAACTTGGGAACAGTACCAAAACACATTTTTTACTCATTTGCTAATCAGAATGGACCTTAGCAGTTCATTAGATGTAGATCTTGCCCTAGACACCAGTTTCCTTGCAGATTATAGGATTAGGGACCCTGTAAATAAACCTACAAAACTTTTTACTTCAGATATAAGCAAATTGAAGAAAAATACGACCTCCCTGAGGATGTGGCCATTATAGTTGTCATCTCTCGATGTCAGTCTCTAAAGTGTCATTCAAGAAAGACCATGAGTGGTTAATTTGCCATTAGTCCAATTTGGACTGTGGCCTATAGTTTTTGCTCAGCCAATTCAACAGATCTTACAGGATTAGGAGATCGTTTCGAATCAACTGAATTCGAACGGGTGGAGGACGATCATGTGCTTCAAGTTATTGTGCAGACAACTTGAAGTTGTCCCTTGCTTTGAGCTCTTCACCCATTTCTTCTACCTTTCTAGCCAAGAGGACAACATAGAATATTATTTCACAAGCTGAAATAAAAAGAAAGTTGTTTACTTTGCCCTAATCAGTCAAGGGGTACAAGGAGAAGTTTTTCCTAATGGGGAGAAAATAAGGATTTGGCATAAGCTTATTCCAATTGGACAAGGCCACAAACCTCAAGGACATGGCAGCTGGGCTTCTCATATTCCAACTGGATATAGAAAAGTTCATGAAATATGCCGAAGAGCATTTTGATGATCCGACCAGCTCTAAGGTTTTGTTTGCTGTGCTAGATAAGCCAAAACCTTCTGGGGCAGAACATGAGCCCTTAAGACTTTATTATTTTTCATTTTTCCTGTTCCTTTTGCACCCTTCATGGTTCACTTGGCGACTCCAATTCTAATGGAGGAGGTTTCCTCTCTGAGGCTGTCTCTAAGATTTTATCAATTGGACCGTGTTTGAGGAGCCTTCAGGCTCTACTACTGTTAATATTGAGCTAGGGTCTCTTTCCTTGAAAGAGATCTTAGTCCAAAAGTTTAGGGAAAGATTTTTTGCTTGGAATCCCCAAGTATTAGAGTTACTGGGTCGTGGCTTGCTATTTGAGAAGGACTTCTAGGACTTGGGCCTGCTTACTTCATCCGCTCGGTACCTTGTCGAAGTGCATCAGGACCTGTTTAAGGTATTCTTTATTAATGTCAATTCCCTATTTTCATTTCTTTATAGTGCCATTTCTTTTTGACTTAGTTTGTTTACTTGAATAGGTTGCTCAGAGGGGGATGCGCTTCTATGTCGAGAATCTCAGCTGAAAGAAGAAGCTGACCAAAAAGATCCAGTCGGAGAGGGAGTTTGAGGAGAGGCTGGAGGCTCAAGGGAAGGATCTCAATGGTCTCATAGTGGATAACTCTTAGCTGAAAAATACCTGAAAAAGAAGTGACCCAATTCAAAAATTACCTGAAGAAATGATATTTGAAAAATTCAGACAAAAAGAATTGATCCAAACCCACTCGATCCGATTACCAGATCTAATCACACACATATATATTGATAATTATTTTATCCAAAAATTAAATAAGAGATATAATTTTAATTTTCTATTTCAAATAAGTGTTGGAATTGGAGAATTGATTTAATATAAAAAATTGTGTTGGAATTCATTCAATTGAAATTAAAATCAAATTGGAATTAAAATTGCAGTTGAACTAAAATTGAAATTGACAATTCTTCCACTTTTTAAATTGGAATTGAAATTGAATTGATTTAATTTTGAGAATTGGGTTGGTTGGAATTGATTCAATTAAAATTAAAATTGAATTGAATTGAAATTGGAATTTATTTGGAATTGAGATTGAAATTGAGACTAGAATTGAAATTGAAAAATTGGTCATTCTTATTTATTCAATTGAAATTAGAATTGAATTGATTTGATTTTAAGAATTGGATTAGAATTGATTTAATTAAAATTAAAATTGATATTGACTAATCATATCCTTGAATTGAAATTGAATTAATTTGATTTTAAGAATTGCATTTCAATTGATTTAATTAAAATTAAAATTAAAATTAAAATTAAAATTAAAATTAAAATTAAAATTAAAATTAAAATTAAAATTAAAATTAAAATTGAAATGGCTAATCATCTCCTTTAAATATATAGATAGCTAGATACGGAAGAAGTAAAATTTCTTTTGTAGGATTAATTGAGTTTTTTTTAATAAGTTAATTATTTGTTTTTTTATTGAAATGCATAGTTTTAATTTCAAATTAAAATAGAGTGTAATTTTAAAATTCGAGAGAGTCAATTAGTAAAATTTAAACATTTAAAAGTTAAAATAAAAATATAATTTTGATTTTTAGAGTTACAAATTTTTAATATGTACTCCATCTATTTATATATAAATATAAAATTTGGATGGTTAAATTGAAAATATATTTTTAATTTTCGAAATTTTAGCATGTCTACCTATGTAATTTTCCAATTTTGGAGTAACACTTCAGCGACTTGTCACCGCCGTGCATCTGTTGTTTGTAAATATTATTTAAAGAGCGGTAAAGAAAGAAAATTAAAAAAAAAAAAATTAATAATAAATAATTAATAATAATAATATAACAAGAGAGAGAAAAAGATAGAAAGAGAAACAAAGGACATAACATAGTATATAAAAAGCAGCCAACGTAAATAACGACAGCAGAATGAGGCTGCCCTTATTTTGCAACATAACGACGAGCACTTGGGAGTTGGTGGTGCTCGGGGTTGCGGCGGTGCTTTTCCCTTCCTTTTTTTTCCTCTGCCCCTTTCCGGTGGTTGAACTCCGTCGCTTCTTTTAATCTCCGTTTACCGTTCGCCCGGTCACCACCATTCTCATTCTAATAGTCGCCGGTCTTTGTTTTGTGGCTCTGCAAAAAAAGATTAATTTCTAATCTTTTCAATTTTAATTTTTTTAAACTGTAAAGAAAAATGGGAAAAGAAAGGAGAATAAAAATGAAAGGAAGGATTTCGAGAATAGGAAGCTATGCAATATCGTCATCAATGTCGATGAGGGACCACCGGCAACAGCCTTGCATTACCTGTACAACATTCAATATTCTGGCTCCTATTTATAAGCGTCTTGATCTTACTGACAATCAGAATTCTCGTGAAAGTGAATACAGAGCCTATTGGTTTACCAGAAACCAGCGGATTTTGGATTCTTTATTGCGGGAGAGGTCATCTATCATTTGCCTTCAGGTTCTTGGATGATTATTTTTTTTTTGGTTTTTGACTTTAGCTTTAATTAATGGGTTTTGTTTATTAATTGGTTTTGGTTTCTGGGTTTGGTCAGGAATTTTGGTTAGGAAATGAAGAGTTGGTTAAAATGTATGAAAAGAGACTTGGAGACGCTGGTTATGTCAATTTCCAGCTTGCTCGTACCAATAACCGTGGCGATGGTGCTTATTTTCTTCTTTCCTTCTATTTATTCCATTTTCACTTCATTTATGGCGTTAAATTTATTATCTTTTTGAAATTCTTCTCACTTACTAATAGCAATTGAATGTTTATTATTATTTTTTATCATTATTGTTTTCAGTTTTCTTCTCCTCATTGATTATTGTAAATATAGAAAAGAAGGAAAAAAAAAAAAGTGAACTTGGAGATAATAATTTTCTTAAATTTATTTGTTTCACTTATTAATCTTTAGAAGATAGTTTAAATATTTTTCCATTTTTGTTTATGTTTCTTAAGAATTATGTACCATTCTGCAATTTGAACAGGGCTTCTTGTTTTGTTTACTGAAGATTTTTAGCTGCTTAGGCCTTTTAAAAGGACTCTCCTGTGGTGTTACTTTTATCGTTCTAACTTTTGACGTATTCAACTAACTGCCCTTTTAGTTTTTGCACCTGTTTTGAAGATTTGGTGGTTCTAAATGCTGGTTATATGAATGTTCATAGATACCTGGGAGAAGAAACAATTTTTTTTTTTTTGAATTGGCAACTATTGTTTGATTTCTTAGGATTACTGATTGCTGTTCGCAAGAACCATTTCCGAGTGATTAATTATCGAGATCTGCTCTTCAATGATTGTGGAGACCGTGTTGCTCAGTTGTTACATGTTGAATTAGCTGCCTCTTTTTCGCAATGTCGTACCAGTGATACTCGACAAGAAATTCTGATTGTCAACACCCATTTGCTATTTCCTCATGATTCAAGTTTGTGTATTGTGCGATTGAATCAGGTCAGAACTGTCTCTAATCTATATTCACATATTCCATGTAACTATATGTTAACCATCCTTCATTTTGGCATGTATGGTTCAATTTTAACAGGTCTACAAGATCCTGCAACATGTTGAATCATATCAGAAGGAGTGCAACCTTAACCCCATGCCCATTATACTTTGTGGGTATATAATCTGTGCCTTTTTTATTATGCTAGATGCCATGCTTCAGTAAAACTAACTGAATTCTTACATAGACGCCTGCAAGAGCTGCTCTCATTTGTCTCCTTTGCCCTTTGTTGTGAGATTTTTGCAGGGATTGGAATGGGAGCAAACGTGGCCATGTTTACAAGTTCCTCAGGTCACAAGGTTTTGTCTCATCATATGATACTGCTCATCAATACACTGATGCAGATGCTCACAAGGTCCTTTTCTAGTAAATAAATGTTTTCTGCTGCAAGAAAATCTCACTAATAATTGTTCTCACTAATAATTGTTTATTTATTTCTCGTTTCTTGTATATTTGGCATGCAGTGGGTAAGCCACCGCAATCACCGGGGGAACATATGTGGTGTAGATTTTATATGGCTTCTCAATCCTAATGGATACCGTAAACTACTAAAAACAAGTTGGAGCGAAGCAGTATTTGGCATGTTCAAGGTCAGTTTTTCCCTCTTTTATGCATGATAGCCCAACCCTCTTAATTTGTGACCTTGAATACTTGTGATTTTAAATATACATAAATTATTAGATAGTCATTATTAGATGCTCCATCTTTCAGATGGGTTGAGGGTCCCATATATTATGTCCAAGGAACATATCTTGATGGCTTATTTTATAGTGCCTTGTATTTGCTTTGCATGTGCATTTTCTTTTAAAATTGAGGATGATCACTTTTTATAATGGAATTTGAGGTAATTCTGCGCGGCAGAGGAAGAAGATACTTCAAATAAAAACTTTTCTGTTTATACCTGTGAATATTTCGATGTTGATTTTCATTTAGCCAGGTCATTTTTATCTCTCCTGTTTGGCAGATGATAATCAGATTGATAAATATTCAATTGGCTTTAGTATCATTTGATGAAAATTTTGTTTCTTTTTATTATTCATCATGTTGAATTTAGGTCTGCCAAGTTGGATGAACTTCCCGATGTAAATCTGCATGGACCAGCACTTTTGTTTCTTCTTTTTCTTTCAGATAAGAAGCAACAATATATCTTTAGGATGCATCCTTAATCATCCTTTTCAGTAATTCCATTTTTTCTCGTAAACGGTTGATACATTACAACTAAATTTGAATAAGATATCTTGATAATGGATCTCTAATTATCCATTGCAGTATTTCCAAAAATTTCTTGAAAAATAAATTGTATGTAGTTATTTTGGTTAGCAGCAAGATATTATTATTAAACCCCTTGTATTGGCTTAACCCCATGTTGATTTTTGTTAGTGACTATGGATTTTTTGAGTTTAATGCTTCACTGAACTAAGTGTGTTTCTGTATTGACGAAATCTATTGGCACCATCATTTTAGTGCCATTTCTTGTCATACGATTATCAGCACCGGCAATAAAACCAACATTGCCAGCGCAAAAAAATTTTAAAGTTTTTAATATCACTTGATTTACCATCTGCATTATTAAAAAAACTGAATGTGTTTAGAGATCTAGTCTTTCATTATTGTCATATTCTCAATGCTTCAATGCTTTACCTCAACTCTGCCAAAAATTCTTGGATTTGTCATGTTGCCATAGTTTTTTGGATAGGAAACTAGGAAAACCATTTGAATCACCACCGATTTAATTGGAAGAATTCAATTGAAATTTTGTGATAAAATATACTTCTGTGGAATACATTTTTAATTCATTTGCCTTCTATTATTTAACAACTAAAAGTAAATCGAATTCCCTTAATTTCTCATTTTTCCTTTCAGTTTACGAAACAAATCCATTTTGTGTAGGAATATTTATACTTTTCAGTACAATGCCTCTTCAAATGAGCCTATGCACAATCTGGTCACATTTGGCATGATCTCATTTTCTGCAAAATGATCCATTTTTTTTTTCAAGTTAAAAGAATTGAATTCTAGCAATTTATGTACTTTGTAAACATGTTGAACATCCTGTTCATGGATTAAGATGACAATAAATTTCAATGAGAATCAATCTCTAACATCTGAACTTTCATAATTTCAGTATCTCTTACGGAGAGCTTCTCTCACAGAAGAAGATGCCTTTGCTTTTCTAAAAGATGAAAATGATAGCGATTGCATTACCTATGCAGGTTTCTGTGAAGCACTACGGCAGGTATGGTTAGTTATGAAAGTGCCATGTTTTTGTTGCAATTATTCAATAAGATGATATTCTTAAATTTGAACATACCACTGCCTCTTGACTGTACAGCTTAATTTAACTGGTCATCGCCATGGACTTAGTGTTGAAGAGACAAAGGATCTGTGGGTCCAAGTAGACATTGATGGAAATGGTCTTCTTGATTACAAAGAATTCCAGGTAATATCCTTTTTTCTTAAAAATGAATTGCTATGAGGTGAAACATTGGGTTTCCTGATTTCCAAATATTTTGTGGTAGTAGAACTGCTTTGCAAACTCTAACACCCGGACCAGCAATCAAGGGTGTGTAAGCTTTATATGCATAAGCAATGCACGCAATTCAGTTGCCTTTGTGTCAACATTTTTCCACATGGCATCCTTAATATTAAATATTCTATAGCTGCAAGGCTACAACATTTACATTTTAGAGCATTTTTAGTTTCAGTTCAAGCATGATGATGGTTATAATGTGGAATAATGAAACTGCAGCAACGGATTTGGCATCCTACATCAGCAGAGCATAAAGACAAAGATAATGATAACGGGAAAGATGGACCTCCTAAGGATAGGCAAGAGCAAACGATTGGTTTTAGTGTAGAGAATGCAGTACTTTTCCCTCCAGAAGTCGAGAAAGGAAGATGGCCAGAAAACTATTCGCTTTCTGATCATGCCCGGCTCACAGTTGTATTTTCGCCAATAAGAATGCCATGCTCTCAGGCGAATTTTTGATGAAAACTGAGAGCCACGAGATAGGCATAAACTCTTGTGTAAATAATAGCAAGAACAAAAAGGATGGATGAAGAAAACAAGAATAGGGCCGATAGTGCAACAAACATTGTTGAATTTTATGCCCTTTAGATAGGAATAGCTATTTCTTCAGTTGTAGTAGAATTTTCTTTTTATTTTTGTGGCAATTTTGGCTTGTTCAATAGAAGAAGAGAACGAAGCAAAAGAGGTGAAGAAAGAAAAGGAATGGAGATTTTAACTTAGCAAAGGCATAACATCTTGTAAATTGATGCCATAGCCACTTTCTGATCATTGCTTTGGAACACATGTTAAAGGGTTTTGTCCTAAATCAAATTGTACATAAATATTTGTATATGGGATCTTTTTTTTTTTTATTTTATTTTTTCATAATATTCAACAAAAATCTTCTGTACTGTTACTGTACTGGTCTTGAGCCTCTAAAAGGTAATGGACTTAATGCCATTGTATAATCGTTAGAAGTAATAAATGAGATGGAGCAGATGGGTTCAGATTAGGTCACTTTTTAGTTTGAGATGAAATTGGATCGAGTTTTACTTCTTATTTGTATCATGGTTAGAAGTGGCATGGGATGGTAAGGTATTGATTTGAGTGATTATTTGGTAAGATGGTTATTACATGAATATAATATGGTTATCTTATGGTTCAGTTTTGTTTAAACTTTTAAAGCCAAAGGCGCAAATTTGTTCTTGAAATTTGCCAACAAGTGTAATTGTAATATTCTAAAATATACCATAGCAGTATTAAAGTATATTTATGGTGAAATGGAAACTGGATATGAAAGATTAAGCAGCTAAGTGCAGAAAAGGAGGTAAAGGTCATTAATTTAAAAGATGCGAGTAAATTGGTAATTTGTTAAAATATGATATGCATGCATAAATGTACTTGAATTATGGGTCAATATGTGATTAAAGTGTAATTAAATGCTAATGTGGAATTATATAAATTGTTGGGGTCAAATTCACAAATATGAAAAATATAAAGGTAGAGCCAATGAAATGTCGAAACTTCATCTTCTAGAATTTGTGAGAATTTGATGACCATATAAAAGGCCTTATGGCCGACCAAATTGAAGAACAAAAAAACACAGAATTTTCATTTCTTCTCTTTTCCAGTTTCACATATATAAACACATGTTGAAGGATTATTGAAGAAAGTAGCACAATCTTAATGCAATTTGGTTAAAAAGGTTGGAGATTCCAGCAAAAACAAAGGAAAAGAGAAAGCTTGAAGCAAGTGAAGAAAAGTTGGCCAAATAAGGTTTGAGAGCATCTTAATCTTGATGTGTGTGCTTTCCATGGTATGAACTGATATTTGTACTATATTGGCTATGGAATTGTTATTGGAACGTTGGTTTAAAGTCATTTTGCTTGAAATTCGTTGAATAAGCTATGAGAGGTGATTTAGGATAAATTCTATTAAAGGTTCACTAGGATCAGTTTGCTTGTAATGACCATATCTCATCCTACAGACGTTCAAGTTAAGTGATTCTAATTGGTGATGAAACTTAAGATATAGACCTATAATTCTTATGAAGAAACTGAAATCTGATTCCAACTCTAAGGCCCTCGAATATGAAATTGAAAACTAAGATCTGATGCTGCCCCTGTTTTGGGAGTAGTCTGTGATGTGTAGGTTTTGTCTCTTGATTTACTACACCAAAGTGCATGATTTTTGTGCCATAAGAAACTTACGACATAGAAGAACATTTGTTAAGAGAGATCAATGTCTCAAAAGTTCCTTTCCAAGGTGAAAACCCTAGGCAAAATGGACCTATAATTCCGTCCTATTTTATATATAATAAAACATGGTTATACGGCTATCAGGCATGTCTGACCGTAGTGTAATGTGCCCCTGATTGCCGTATAAATTACTTATGGACTGAAAATTTGACCTAAATGTGATCCACATGACTGTTAGGAAATCCTAATCACTATGTAACATGAACCTGGCCGTCGTGTAAAATGGTTTTGGACTGAAAAATGGGGATTCTAGCATGCCACGCGGTTGTTAAGATTTCTTGACTGCCATGTGACATGTCTTGACCACCCATCTAAAATGCTTCTGGAATTAAATTTCAGAATTTAGGTACCCTACACGACTATTAGGTTTTCTTGATCGTTGTGTGATCGAACTTGAATATGAGACTTTCTCACTCAAATGATGTCGAACTATAATCAAATATTTCCGGAAGCTATACATTTAATTGTTGTATGTCCATTGACATTATTCAGAATTATATTGCATGTACTTAAGTTCGATATTAAGAAGTTAAGTTCAATCGGGCTTGACTCTTAATTCTGATCAGTCTTGACTATTGAATTCGATCGGGCTTGACTCTTCATTCCAATCAGTCTTGACTATTGAATTCGATGGGGCTTAGCTCTTGATTCTGATCAGTCTTGACTATTGAATCCGATCGGTCTTAGTGTTTAAATATTGATATGATTAAATGATAAATATGTGTGGAAACTTGACTTGAAAAAATATATATGACTTGAAAATGTACTTAAATGATTCATGTAATAAATGCATATATGATAAAGAATGGGGAATGTTGCTCCTAAAGTTCTAACCAGTGCAATGTTCCCCTTAAAATATTACAATCGGTGTAATTTTGCCCCTTACTAAAAAGTCTATCATTCTTTGATTGAATTTCTTCTGTTGATTTGCTAATGTGAATTAAAAAATGACACGTGTTGCCATGCTGAATTACTAAAGAGTAATTTTCCCCTTAAGTTATAAAACAAGAGCAAATAAGCTTTTGCTCAAACATGTATTTAAATTTGACCATTCACTATTGATTGACATGTGCAGTTGGTATTGTATTATATGCACAAGATATATATATTGTTGTAAGGACCCAAAATACACCCTAACCACATTAAGGCATGTTTAAGGTGAAGCAAAAATCGAACGTGTTTGATTTAGCGACGGAAGTGTCAAAAAGGACACAACCGTCATTAATTCAAAAGTTTCGGCAAATTGGACAATTATGTCATTATACCTTAAATGGCATTAAAATAATTATTTTGGTGACAAAAAATGTGTAATTGGATAATGAAAATGGTTAATTGTAATAAAAGACACGATCAGTATTAAGTAAAAAGGCAAAGTTATTTTGGTCATTTTGCATTTATAAATCTAATTGAATGAAATAAGTAACCATGTGAGTTAATTTATGAGAATGGATTAGTGTTATGTCAAATTTATGTATGTTTTGATATCGAGTGTGCCGAAAGGACGAATTCGGCATTAACATAAAAGTTTTGCTAAGCGCGACCATTTTATAGTTTAACATTTATGGAGTAAATTGTATTAAACAAGTTATATTATATGTATGAATGAATGATTTAAGTAATTAAAAGGGTTAATGCATAATTTAAAGGTGGTCAAAGGACTAAAATGCAAAGTCAAATTGTGAACCAATTAAGAGTGGACAAGTAGATAACTTTGGCCAATCATCTTGAGACACCTAAGTTGATGGATAAGGATGAATTCATGACTATAAATAGCAACCAAAAACCTGTAGAAGAATCGTCTCTTCCTCTTCTCCGTCTTTAGCCTTTATATTACACTTCAATAAGTTCACAAATCCTTCATAAATGTCTTGCATTGAAGATGGAACAAGTTAAGTTAGGATTTTGGCAAGTTGTTTAAGGTAAGTTTATGGCTAATTACTCTTCTTATTCTCTTCTTCTTCTGTGAGTTATAGGGATTGAAATAATGGATTTCATGTTTGATGGATTTGTGATGTGTTTGAAGAGCTAGAATTGGCCAAGCTAAGAAAAAGAGAAGGTGGTTGAGGAAAGGTGCAAGTAAAGTAAGGAAACGACCAAGGAGATGAGGTTTTGGAAATTTGTGTATTATTACATTTTTGATGTTTAACTTCTTGTTTTAAAGTATACATAGAATATTTGTGTTAAGTTGTTGTGATAGTTTTGGTAGATTTGATAATTTGGGCATGCTAAGTTTCTAAGGGAAACTCTGCTCAAATTTAGTTAGACTTTTGTTGATTGTTTTGGTCATAAGTCATGTTAGGAAATTCCAAATTGTATGAAACTAGTGCCTTTAGAAAGATAAGACACATACCTAAAAATGTTTTAGAAATAGACATGATCTAAGTTTAGCTCTACATGCTACAAAATTGGCCAAAATATAGGTGTCTCTACTTTGGCAGGTTCACTGGAGCAGTTTGAGTTGTTTTGATCATATCTGATGATTTAAGTGTCCAAATGATCTGAAATTTATGCCATATGAAAGATAACATCCTAGAGATAATTTTTTAAGAGGAATTTTTGCGAGTTTTAGATGTTGGTTTAGGAGGTGCAAGTTTGAGGTGAAAAGCTATCCTGATATTCTGATTTTCGTGGGGCACCTAATGGATGCCTCTGTCATGAGCACCACAGAGCATGATAGTTGATAGCTTTTCTTCTTATTTGGGACCTTAAGGCTGGCACGAATCATTGCCCATTGATACCCTCCTATGTTTTGTATATTTTGTGTATTTTCCCTCCCGAAACACACTCGAACATCATCGAAACTTTTCAAAACTTATCCGACATATGTTTAGAGTCTTATAAAGAGTAAATGAATGGTTACAACATAGAAATACAAGTGATTAAGGTTATAAATGTGAATAATACTAAGGTACTTAAAGGCATAATTAGTCGAACATTTCTGAATAAGCCCAAAAATGACATGACATAACATGTTAATAGGTTTATAAGCGAAAATACTTCAAATTGTATATTGAACCTTTAGAACTACGGGGTTCTAATTCTCAACCCTTGGGATACGTAGGAAACTTGGAATACCAATCCAAGTCCGAACCAAATCATAGAAACTTATTTATGCATAAAAGATGATGTATTAACCGAAACTCTGATAATGCCTACGTGCTTGTTAAAAATGAATGTGGTATGTATGTGCCAAATTATAGAAAGTTCATAGGTGCTATTAGTGAATCGAGCCCTGAGTAGGCTTAGTTATTATTTGAAATTATTATGTGATGTTAAGAATGAATTAAATGATTTTGTTAAGTGTGACATGGACTGGAAATGATGTGAATCTTTTTGTATATGTGATGAAAATGTATATGGTGATTTAAAGTGACTGTTCAAGTGTTAAATAGGCATGTGATGTTAACATTGTAATCAGAATATAAGTATGATTAAAATAGTTATGATATTCATGTAACATTATTACATGATATTTGATGAGTTTATGCAAACATGTCATATGATAGTATATGGAAACTTATTATGAGATTGCAAGTGTTTACGATCATTATATGATCATAATATCTGTTTATGAATATGAGTAGGACCACGTATGGACATAATGAATGAGTATGTAAACCTCAGATATGCCTTGAATGTTAATATGATTCAATGTGCAAAGAAATGAGCTTATATGAATATGACTTTCATTCAGTATGAATGATTCTTTTATTTAAGTGTTGAACATTGAAACATTGTATGATTATCACACATGATGAATTTTGTAAGCATAATTATCATATTATGATCAAAACGAATATGTGTAAATGTGATAAGTTCAATAACGATACGAACGATATAAGAATGGTATAATTATGGGAATAGCTTGCGTTAATCAAGACGTGGAGAGATAGGCATGCCTATAAGGACGTCTGAGTGCTGCAGCCTATGTGTCTTGATGGCCCTTTGTGGATCAAGACGGACTCCCATTTGGGGTTCCTTATCTGTTTCTGGATCGCTCTAGATCCATCTTTGTTAAAAAATGAATGTACCTTCGGGTACCAATTTGTTTTTACCCATTATCCACAACTTCAAAAGTGCAAGCAGTTTATGGATAAATGAATAATATGGAAATGCTATGTGATAATGTTATGTGATGATTTAAAATAAAGCCTTTATTGGACCCTGGTTTACGATCCTTATGTGTTTCTGGATCCCGAATTAGATCTTTATATATTTCTAGATCGTGGTAGATCCCCCTCTATTACAGAAATGAATGTACCTACGGGTACCTATGTGTTCTGATGCTTGTTATCCATTGCTTTAGAATTACAGGCAATTTGTTAAAGCCAGTGTAAAAAGAGAATGTTATGATAAAGATGCATTTTTTTTATTGTGAATTACAAGCTTTCACAATTGGATAAAATAATGTGATAAGGCAACTGTTAAGCTAGGTGTGTTAAGTGAATTTTGTAAACCTGAATAAATTTGAACAAGTAGAACAAAAGGAAATGTATAAGATGCGTGAAGGTATAAATAATGTGTAAGTGATCTGTTAACATTGATGTGTAAATAAAAACATAGGTTGATTGATGTGTGTACTTTGATTTGAATATGGATGATACGATATTAAATGTGTATTGAGATGTACCTAAAGCATGTGTTAATTAAATAGATGTATATGCGAAGTACGTGTTTATGTTTTGTTGAACTCTTTGAAAGTGCCTAAATTGTTATAATCGGCATGATTATATTTTCTATATTGTGCATTCCTTTGAACCTTTTTGACGGCCATTCTTAGTGGTCATCCATATTTATGTGTTTCCCACTAAACTCTATTCTTAGCATGAATTTTCTTTTAATCTGTGTAGGTGCAAGTGATCGGGTTTTTTTGAGGGTCATTCGCAGCAGTCTAGGCCAATGCAAGTACATAAAGAGATCTTACGGTAAGATTTGTATAGTCTTAAGAGTGTGTGTATGATTTGTAATTTTGAAATATAAGTTTTATAAAAAGCAATATTAGCTATGCAATTGAACTAATTGTAAAGAAGTATATTTTGTATTGTGCTTGCGTAATAAGTTTATAGTTAACTGTACAAGTGTATTTGAAAACAAAAGAAATTTTATAACTCAAAATTCGGTGTCGGTAACGCCCTTGACCGTCATCGTGAACCCGCCGGATCACTGTACAGTTTACTACGTACGGGGTAAGAGGTGTTACAATTGTCATGTTGGACTCAAGTGACTCTCATATAACATGTAAAAAAGAGGTAAAAAACTTGAACTAACCCTTATTTCACATTTCTTTTAGATCTTAAAACCAAACCTTAATAGTAAATTATTTTTTGAAAAACACTGCAGTTATGGCTTCCTTTAATTCATCTTCTACTCAATCTTTTTGACGCCACTTTTTTAAATATCATTGGATGGTCACCTATCATCCGTAATGGAAATATGTGCGGATTATGAATACCATTCAATACCAGTGTCTAGATCGATGAATAAATATTGATCAAACTTAATTTTCTATTGAGGAAGGATAATAGCAAAATCGATGAAATTTTTTGTAAATCCTAGTGCACACGCTTGACCATTGCTTTGCAAGCTCACAAACTCAACTAACACCGTAGAGGACAAGCTTATAAAATTTTCAAGTTTATAACTCTCAAACAATCAACAATCCCAAGAGATTAGTGCCGCCATGTGATTGCCAATAGAAATTGAACACTCGCTCCTTTGCAGAGGCAAGATAACAAACTTTAACAAATATCAAGACAATTAAGTCACCCTAATAGAATAGTAAATTTTTGCGAAGGCTACTGCTACCTACTATCCCTACTTTGGAAGGCTTATATATCTTAGAAATTCAAATATTATTAGATGGATGATGTCCATTTGCCTCAATCCCTAATTCAGAAAGGTGTCCTTATCTCAAAGTTCAACTATTATCTATTTAATCCTTGCTTCCGAAGGTTTTCCTATCTCATAAGTTCAACTACTATCAGATAGATGATGTCCGCTTACCTTAATCCTCGATTTAAAAAGGTGTACCCATCTCAGAAGTTCAACTATTGTTTATTTAATCCCCACTTTGGAAGGTTTTAAGCCGACCAAGCTTGGAATGGGCCTAAAATCATTTGAATGCCCAAGTGAGTCTCACGTCTATGTGTTGTCCCCTATATTATTAGGAAATGTCATGTTTTACTTTAAGTAAAACAATGTGTTTGGCTACCCTGTAACCCACACGGTCGTGTGGCTTTTAGCGATGTGCCTTCTATTGATAGAAACCTAATCCTAATCCTACACATGATCATAGGACTGTACCCTATATAAAAGGACTCACTTTGAATAGAATATGAGGGTCGAAATTAATATTTTTCTTTCATTCTTAAACACTAAAAACACCTAAAAAAAATACCCAATCAAAGTTTTTGATTCAATTGTTCAAGGGAATTGAAGATTTTTCACCTCTATGAGAAAACTTCCTAAAGGTAAATTATCTAAGGAGCTCTTAAATCTCTCTTTGTGTGTTCTACATGATATTGACCAATTTGTATTATATTTCTAGAGCAATCCATATATATGTGTTTTTATATATTTTTAATCATATTTAGGTTGTTTTCATTTAGGTTCTGTATTTATTGTGTTTTTTAGTGTTTATTAATGTTTTTTATACCTTTTTAAGTGTTTTGAGCTTAATTTGGGAAGCCAGGTGTGACGCACATCCCTCAGGTGATGGCACGGACGATATTGTTTTATCCAGGTCTGGTCGTTTACAAGCTGCTTTAAGTTGAGGATCCTTTCCCTTTTTGAGAGTATCCTTGATCAATTTTTGGGATGTACAAAGGCGATCAAGAGCCATGAGAACCTTTTGATAGATTTGACCAAGGGAAAGGGAGTTGATCTGGACTCCTTATTCTCGAAGATAGAACATAGTGCTTGCAGCTAACTGTTCAGGGATAGATGATAGGAATCCTTGCTTAAGATTTGGATCATTAGAACCATTAAGCATATAAAAGATTTTTGACATTCTTTTATAATGCTTGTCAAGATCCTTACGAAGAAGAGAACAACACTTCATTTTGAAGAAATTATCACGAGCAGTGTCTTCAAAGTCAGATGTATTACCAAGGAATTCAGAATGAATTTTTTGTAACACATAAGCAATTGACTCAGATCTTACAAACTGGAGTTTTGAATAATCATCCAGATGAGTGAACCAATCCCGTAATCTGCAAGTAAAACGGGAAGTAAACTCATGCAAAATTGGCTCCAAGGTAGTGATGTCAGGACGTTTGGTTTGGAGTTCAATCCAAGCACTTGTATTCAATCTCTCCATTTGTGTCGGGGGATATCCTCAAATTGAAACCAAGGTCCATTAGCTGATTTGGAGATTTGAATCGGAACACTATCAGCCATATCCTCAGGCTCTTCAGCCTGATATGTAGTACTTTCTTCAGTGGGATCTGGAGGAGGATCAGCCATAAAAATAGGAAAAGGCTTGGGGTCTAGTTCTTTGTCATCTGAAAAGTTAGATTCATTGGACTCATCATCAGACGGACTGTCAAGAGTTTCAACAGTAGCAGATGAGATGACAGGAGTGGTCTGCAAAGCCTTTTGCTTTAAAGTATCAATGAGTGGATTGGATGGCTGAATTATATGAGATCGGGGTGTCTCAGAGATAATGATCCCTTTTTGTTTAAGATCTAGATTAGGATCAATTTGTGGAGATTGCTCAGAGGTAGATGGAGGGGTAGTCATAGTAGATGTAGAGACAGGTGGATCAGGAGATCATTTAGGCTAATTATGAAATTATTTTCTCATAAACATTTCATGAGAGTAACTTAAACTATCAAGCTCATTTTATGAGGGTTCAAAGTAGGGTGGAACTTGGATAAGGGGTTGATAGGTAAAAGGAGGAAGGCTTGAAGTGTAAAATGGGAAGAAAATTGTAGAAGGTGCTGGGGTTGTAGGCTTGGCTAAATCTCTTTTGATTGTTGCTATTTCAGCTTTTAAGCAAGTAACTTTTGACACCTTTTCTTTGAAAGTAGAATCATAGATTCTCTGATTGATAGCTGACATGAGTTGCTTGTCAAGATCGGTAACTTGATTTTATAATTTAGACAACAATTGATATGTAGCAGCATTCTGTCCGTTAATCTGGGAATTAAGAGTATCAACACGGGTAGAAACATGATATACTTTAGTTTCTATCCTGTGAAGAAGCTTGTTTTGTGCAAGAGCATTCTCAGATTGTCAGTTAAGAACAGCTTCAGCTGGTTGAACCGATCTGGGAGTTCCTTCAACATAAAATCCAGGAGATTTAACAAAAGGAGTGGTTTTGATCATTGTGGTAGGGTTTGTGGTTTCTGCCAAGGTTGGAAACTCATCTGTATATGCACTAGTGGGTTGGTACATGCATACAGCAGGGATAACAGATGGTTGAATGGGCTTGGGTTTCCAAACCAAAGGAGAAGTAGAGCAAGGTTTCTTTGGCTGTGGTTTACATGGTGGTGAAGGAAGAGGTAGATCTGGTGGTCTGTATGATGTATAGGAAGGAGGAGCTGTGTAAGAAGCATCATAATCGTATTTTCCACTATACTGGCCAAGAGTGCCAATAGTAGGATCATCATCCTCATCTAGATGATCCTGAAAATGATCCTCAGAACAAAACTGCCTTTTGGATTTTCGTCGCCTCCTGCGGAGATCTTCATCATCAAGCTCTGCTTCTAATGCGGCTTGGTAACAGTTTTCACAGTTACAATCATCCCAGTAACAGTGACCATCCCTTCTATAAGCATAGATGGGATTTCCACTATTATCAAAAGCTTCAATGGGAATAGCCTCCTGTTGTAAAGAAGAACAAGGTTGCAACATAAATTGGGTAGAAAAGACTGTAGCCGTAGAAGGATTTTCTATATTGGGTGAAACAAATTGTGTCTCAATCATACCATCTGGTTTCTGAATCAACACAGGAGTGGTAGATTGAACTGGCTTCCTTTGCTGATGAAGAACTTCATAGCTTGTAAGCCAAGATTTAGGAAAGAAATTGAGCAGTTCATCCCTTGTCAGCTGCTTAGGGATCTGAACACACGTGGAAACTTGATTTGAATCAGCACTAATAATTAATGCATCATTGGAACAGGGTAGACATATATCTAGAGCATGATTTTGTACTCTATAGATCATCTGGTAGTGCAGAGTAGCCACTTCTGTCGTTTTAACCTGATTTGCTATAGTAATTTGGATCTGAACCTTTATACTGTCGAGAATATGAGCATCATCTAACCTCATATTGAAGTTAGGATAGAAAGTGAACATTACTGTTTCAGCATTCAAAGAAGTCTGGACAGTACCAATGACAGCTTGGGAATAATTTAGATAACGGGTGTTCAGAAGAGCAATCCTGGCAAAGACAGGAAGACCTTTGTGTTTGGGGAATGGATTCAGAAGGAACATCAAGAGATATGAACTGTTCCTGTCCAGTAGCCTTTATTGGATGTTAGCTAAAGGAAGAGGACTGGACATATTCTTTAACATGAGATCTGGATGGGCGAACAAGGGTTTTAATGTTGGAAAGAACATTACATCTAGGTGTTTTAATAAAAGCATCATAGGGGTTGAGAAAAGGAAGATGAGAGTCTTGGATTTTTTGTGAATCATCCAAGAAGTTTAGTTCATAGAGGTAGTTTAACTTTTGAGTGGTTTCTGGTTTAAGAGAAAAGGAAGATCTGGAAGAAGAGGTTCTGGATAAAGATAAACTGGACATTGACATGATAGATGGGTTTCTCCTTCATCAAAATACCTTAAACTTCAACCTAATGGCTCTGATACCAAATACTCGAAGGGCTATAAATAGGCCAATTGGAAAGTCAGATATGACTATCCAAATAACGACGGTTCTTCCTGGCCAACTGGAGGACTGTCCTGTTAGACAACTCAACACAACTTTCTTTACAGACCTAAGAGATAGATAACAGGATCCAAGGAAGAAGAATAAGAGTATTTTAATGAAAAAGAAAGAGAGAACTTAGAGACTCATTGGATAAGAGGAAAGAGAAGATTTTATTATTTCAATCTTGATCCTCTAATGGGATCGGACTTACATATTTATAGAGCCTAAGGCTCTTAAACGATAAACTATTTTACAGAAGAGGAATCTCCTTTTACAAAAGCTACTTTAATAAAGCTACTTTAATAAAGCTAAAGGAGGAATCTCCTTTTACAAAAGCAGGAATCATTAAAGCTATTTTACAAAAGCTACTTTATGAAAAGTAACTTTAATCCTTACTGTGGTGATGGATTGCTTCGTGTGAAGGGGACATATTGATGTCTTCAGGATCAGATATCCAATCAAAATTATCCAGGTCATCAATCTTATCCTCCTATTTGGGCCTATGTTCCAAGGTGGAGAGAAGGTCTTGAGTACTAGTATCATCATGTTCTATGTTCATATCAAGATAAGGATCTTGGGAATCTTGGAACAGAGAATCCAGGTAATTTGGCTGAAGAGTGTCATAAGCGGGAGGATGTAAAGATGAGGGCTCAATGTTGTTGAGTTCACAAAGCATTGCATGAAGAGCTTTCTTTACAGCTAGATCTTCTAACTGATCAGGACTTTCAAATGTTTCCCAGTGGAAAGCCTGAGGTTGATCCCATATGGAATTATGGGAAGGATTCCACATATATGGCACGTGGAAAAAATAGATTATAGTGTAATTTCTTGCTCGGGAATCTGTCATCTTCCATACCTGAAGTGATTGGATTTTTGTCAGAAGCTGATGGTGCCACCATGAAAGTGGGGCATACCATTGGAGAAATTGCCAGTGAAAAGATGTCTGTCGTTCAGGATTTGTAAGAATCTCATAAATATCTATCAGTGGGAACAGAACATCATGGGTGTAAAGTGCCGAAAGACACCATAGGAACCAAAGTTCCTCTTCAGTACTGGGAGAATCATGAAAAACTTTAAAGAGGATTGACCAAGGCTGGTCAATGATGAAGTAATTTTCATTGGGAGGAACATTTCTTTTCTGGGAAAAGAGATGGAGGTAATAAAACATATGGCGGGTTGCAAATTATTTGATAGTGTTGGGTGAGGTACGGGGACATGCAGGAGGAATAGATTCCGTCCTGATAGCTGGAAGGTTAAGGTGAGCTGGCTGACTTTTAAAGTAGGGATGAGGTTTGTATTGTTCTAAGGCCATGGTATAGATGAGAGGAGAAATGGAATTAGGGTTTTGTTTAAGTTTGGAGAGATAATCTGGAATGAGGTTCTTATCTCCTTTTATATGCTCAACTGCAAAGTTATACTTACTAAACCATTCTGCCCATTGAAGAAGCTGATGATGTGGAACTGACTTCCCTTTGAAGGAAAGCATCTTTGGAAAAGATGAGCAGTCCATAACAACTGTAAAGCAGTGTCCAATAAGATGAAAGTTGAATCTTTTTATACCATACTTTACAGCTAATATCTTCTTAAAAGTGGAATGGTAGTGGCTTTTTGACTCCTTAAACTGGCCACTAGCATAACCATAGATGCGTTGAGCGTTGTCTTTTTCTTCCAGGAGAACTGCACCCCAACACTCATCACTAACATCAGTCTGAAGGAATCTTTTGCCAGTGGAGGGAATATAAAGAGGTGGCAAATTCTGAGTGACCTTTTTGATCTTTTGGATTGAGTAGAAGTGGATGTCAGACCATGGTGGAGGTTTATTTTTCAAAAGTGAAGTGAGTGGTCTTGACAGGTGGCTAAAGTGGGGAATGAATTGTCGGATGTAATTTGCAATCCCCAAGAATTGTTGGATTTGCTTTTGGGAAAGATGGTGATCTGAAAAGGTGAGGAGTTCTTTAGCCAGATGGGGTTGAGGTTTGTAAGCACCGTTGGAGAAATGCATCCCTAAGAAATCAATCTCATTTTTTGCAAGTATCATCTTTGATGGTGACATCATAATCCCATGTTCTCTGGTTAAGGCCGTGAAAGTCTGTAAATGGCTTTGGTGAGTTGGAATATCTGGGAAAAATATTAAAATATCATCAATGTATATTAGTGCAAAAGAGAGAAGTGATTTATATATCCGGATCATGGTCTGTTGGAAAATGGATGGTGCTGTTTTAAGACCAAAAGGCATAACAGTCCATTGATAATGGAAGTTTGGGATACAAAAAGCTATTTTGGGACGATCTTGTGGGAGAATCCCAAGTTGCCAAAACCTGCTTTTAAATCAAACTTGGAGAATATGCGAGCATTGTGGAGGAAAGGGAAAAAGGGAGAAAATGTTTGGTAAAGGGTATTTATTGTCTTTGAGGAAAGGGTTCAAAGGAGTGTAATCAATAACAAGTCATTTTTTTTCACGGACTTGTTCAGAATGTTTATTCACATAAAAGGCTTGACAGGCCCAATCAGATTGAGTGGACTCAATTAAGTGCTGGGCCAATAACTGGGAACATTCCTCTTGGGCTAAGGCAAAATCTTTAGGGGACATACCAGGATGAGAAGCATTTGTGGGATTGATATCCTCAGACTTTTTGAAAGGCAAAGAAATGAAGAATTCTGGTCGTGTCCAAAGTGGGCTTGGATGTTTGGATAAAAAGTCAGTATGGGAAGTGGCACAACAATAGGCTTCAAGTTGGGCATGGATCTGTTGAAATGGGCTTGAGTCATGGGTAGGGAAAAGAGAATGGGTAGTGGTATAAGGCTGAAAATATTTTTTATGTTTAAGTCCAGTGGGCTGAATACGAAGGTGAGGTAATTGATAGAGGGCATCAAAACCAAGCATGAGATCTTTTCCAGGAAGATCTGATCCAAGTACATGTATCCATAAAGAGCAGTTCGGGAACAACTGGATTTTAATAGGCTGTCTGGTCCTTTGGGTGATTGTTAAGACACCTTGGTTGGCTGCTTGGAAATGTTGGGTGTAGGGTTTCCAAGAAGAGGGAGGAAGGATTTTTGGATTGAGGATGGTGTTATGTGCCCCAGTATCAATAAAGGCAATGATATTGATTGGAGTTACAAATTTATCAGGGAAAACCTTTGCTGGGACCAGAGGGATAGGATGTGCAGATGAAATAGTTTTGGGGATATTTTTTGGGTTAAGTAAAGGCATGTATTCTAAAGTAGTAATATCAGACATTGCTTCATCTTCAGAGTTCTCATCATCTTCAGAGTCAGAGAACTGAACTGGAAAGAGAGTATATGGATCTGCTTCATCATCAATAGAAAAAAGTGATTCAACATCATCTTCTTGAAGATTAACAGGGGAGACTTGCTGGATTTGTTGAATCAATCTTTGAGACTTTTTCCTATTAGGACATGTCTTTGCAAAGTGACCTTTTTGACCACAAACGAAACACCGATCTCCTTTCGGCTTGAATCTTTTTCGCCGGAAGAATTTAATCTTCTTTTATTTTCGAGGAAAACGAGACCAATCAAATTTCTTGGGAAATAGATATTTTTTCCGAGGATGGCAGGAATATTCCTTTTTAGGGAAACATTTGATCTCCAGGTCTGGCACCCTTTAAGATTGATCGCTTCGCAATGGTTAAAGAGTTCAACCCAATTCGTTGAGTCTCGAGCCTTCAAAAGGTATGAGACAACGTTTCGAGTTACTCTTATCCCACTGTTGGCAATCAAGCTTGAGATTCGTCTTTGGGCATAATAGGGTAGGTATTTATGGAGTTTTTACCCAATAAAACATGGAGAAAGTTAGTCCAACCTTATAAAGCTACAACAAGAAAATAGTTTGGGATTTCACTCTTATTCAGACTCTTAGTTAACAATGCATTTGTTGGGACCTTTGAATTAATGATATATCCCTCTTATCGATCGTATATCATGGTATATAAACATAAGGTCCACTCTTACACTTTTGGAAAGCAATAAAGCATTTTACATCACTTGGCATCTTGACTTGTATTTAAATTTACTCTAACATGGCATAGACATACATCAAAAAATGGGTTATTTATTGAGTTCAATTAGTTGAGGACATCGGTATTCTCATGCAATTGTGACGAATATTTTATTGTGAGTTTTATTGGATAAAAATTAGGACATCGGTCCTATTTTATCAGTAAGCTCTCAATTTTGTTAATTTATTTAAATTCTTTTCCATTATTAAAAGTGTTATTTTGAATGGTAATTTTGGATGGAAAATAAGGCATCGGTCCAATTTTGTTGACAATAATCAAATTAATTATTATAAATATTCTTATTGTGAATTTTCTAATTAATGGACTAAAATCCATTTTATTTCACTAAACATACATGTAAAGCCATAAATAAAGCATTAAATAAATACATAAAATAAATCTCTTTTACTCCAAAGTAATAAAAAGAAATTAAATAAATTAAAAAAATACGAAAAGCATAAATAAATAAATACAGAATTAAATAAATGGAATAAATATAAACTAAAGCATAAAATGAAAAAAAAAAAATCTAAAAAATGTAGTTCAAATCGGTGAATAGCAATTCATGGGCGTGAATTACTTGGCTCTTCAGGTAGTGCAAAAGAATACCATTGCACAACCATGAAATGTCAGTTCGCGGCCTGAGTCGCCACTGGACAGTAGCTTCTTCAACTCATGCTTGGTTTGATCATGGCCAAATGGATATTAAACCCATATTTTTATACTCTAAAAACATAAGAAATGCATATAAACAAATTAAATTCATTTTATTAGATTTATTTAAAATTTTACCTATTTGCATTTAAAATCAAAACATCATTTTTAACATTAAAACATAAAAATCTAAACACATAGGGGAAAGGTACCAAAATGTCCCTAATATTGTCTACAAGGTACTAAAATGCTCCTATAATTAATTTTGGAACAAAAATGGCCCTGACATTAATAAAAAGATACTAAAATGGCCCTATATCAAACTTCCATCAACTCTGAGTAAACAATGATGATGTGTTATTGATACATGGCAAAATATGCCACATCAAGACCACGTATATTTTTAATCCAAAATAAAGTCAAGGGCATTTTAAAACTCTAAGGAAAACATTAGGTGTAATTTAGTATTTTGAGAAACATTTAGGGGTATTTTTGCACCATATGAAAAATGTTAAGGGCATTTTTTAAAAATGCATTGTATTTAAAAAAATAAAAAATTTCTATGTAGGAAATATTTTATTGATTTTTTTAAAGTACATTTTGCATAAAAATATATAATTTAAAATTTTAGTCAATGTATAAATTAAATTAAGACATTAAGAGTTTGAAATATTCGATTCATTTAATTTTATTTATATTTTTTCTTGCAAACATAAATATTTATTAATTATAATATTTTAGTTTAGTAATAGTATCTAATTTAGTTTAAATATCTAATAAATATAAATTTAATATATTATCTAACATGACATCATATCATTACCTATTCTATTTTAATTTGATAGGTATATCTCTCTTTTATTTATATTTGCTTCATATTATAACTTACTTGATAATTAAAATTAATTGATTAATTTTTCAATATATACTTATTTAGTATTTTTTTTTGTTACCAACAAACATTGTTTAATATCTCATACTCTTTACATATGTCCCCAGTAAATGTAGGAATAAAAAAAGAAATTACAAATAAATTATATAGTTCAAGAATATTTATTAATTAATTTTTCTTAATGAATATGCTATTGAAATTTGAAAGTATGGTTATAGAGTGTAACAAATTTATTAGTAACTGAGTAAATTTGTAAAAAAAAAACTAATTATACTTCTTAGACTTTTTTCTAATTTTATCTATTAAAAAATATTTAGTGATTCAAATACTAAAAATAAAAAATAATTACTACATTATTTGAGATATTAGAAAAAATGCACTTAATGTTTTATTCAGAGTACAAAAATGCCTTTAATGTTTTCATTAGGGTATTATAATGCCATTAACGCCTTCCTCAAAATACTAAAATGCCCCTAAAATTTTTCAGAGTACTAAGGTACTCTTAAAATTTTTCTTAGAGTGCTAAAATGTCTTTAACTTTATTTTGGGTTAAAAATACATTTGGCGCTGGCGTGTCGATGATGTGACATAATTTATCACGTGTCAATACCAAGTTAATGCCATTAACTCAAAGCTAACGAAAATTTGATTCAAGAGCATTTTAGTACATTTTTATTAACATTATGAGCATTTTTATTCCAAATTAACTATAAGAGTATTTTAGTACCTTGGAGATAATTTTGAGGGTATTTTAGTACTTTTTTTCCAAACACCTAATAGATTCTATCAACCATGCATATGAAATGGGTTTCACAACCTAAACTTATTCTTCATTAAAAAATTAAAAATATGCATTATAAGCAATTGAATAATAAAACGATAAAATAGGTTAATTCACTACATTTAATAAGTGAATGGGTGGACCATGTACAAGTTATTTAGTTGTTATTTATTTTAGTTAGTTTGTTAAAGGTTGAGTAGATTAGACACGTGTATATTTTTTACCTCTTTTCCTTGTATAAATGCAGATTTGTTCCCTTTTATTCAGTGTGTGAAATATACAGTTTTCTTCATTATTTGGGAAAACTCTCTGTTCATGGTATCAGAGCCTTAGGGTTCTTGATTTTTTTTTTTTCTGATTTTAAGCAATCTTGCTGGAAATTTTTATTGGTTCTTCTTTTCTTCTTTAATTGAATACTGCTTGTTGATCATCCATGGAAAATGTTACTAATGGTAATCCAATTGCTCCACAAAATCGCGATGTTCCACAAGATCGCAATTGTAACCAAGTAGACGAGGATTCTTTTCGGCTTCAGAGTTCTAATCATCTTGGAATGGTTTTGGTTACTACACCATTGATGAACAAGAATTATTTGAGTTGGAGTACTGCGGTCAGAACCTCGTTAGAAGGTAAAGATAAAATTGGCTTCATTGACGGTACTTTATTACCTCAAACTGATATTGTGCTCTTTAAACGTTGGAAAAAAGTTAACTCAATGATAAAATCTTGGATTATGAACTCTATGTCCAAAGATTTAGTGATTCGTTCATTTATTCTCCTAGTGCTAAAAGTCTATGGGATGTTCTTGAGAAGCGATTCGGAGTAAGTAATACTCCTCAGTTATATCAGTTGCAGAGACAGATGCACTCAATTGAATAGGGTAATGAATGTGTTACTATGTTTTTTAACAAGATAAACAAGTGCTAGGATGAGATGAATTGATTAATGCCATTGCCTATTTGTACATGTACTGGTTGTGTCTGTGGCTTGAATAAAAAATTGGAGGAAAGGGAAGATGCTTTTAAGCTGCTACGATTTCTTATGGGACTGAACTCAATTTTTTACAGTACTAGGAGTCAGATTCTAAATCTTGAACCTCCACCAAATGTTGATAGGGCTTATAACATGGTGTTGATGATAGAAAGACAAAGGGAAGTGAATTTGGCTTTTGCATCAGATAACATAGAGTCTGCTGCTATGATGGCTAAAACTTTTAATTCTAAAAGTAATGATAATAGAGGTTTTTCAAATAGGAAAGGAAAAAAGACCGACAGATTTTGTGATCATTGCTGTAGTTCACGGCATACTAAGGAGACATGTTTTAAACTACATGTTTACCCTGACTGGTTCACTAATTTGAAAGATAAGAAGAGGACAGGGGAAAAGAAAGGCATAGCAAATATGGTAAATTTAGATGGTAAGATGCTGGATAATCCTCTTGATGGTGATTTTGATCAAGAAAATAAACCAACAAAACTTAGTTCCATGGTATCTCAACTGATTAAACAAGAGTTAGCTAGAATGGTGAAGGGTAAAGCACCGACAGTTTCTGGAGAACATGCTAACTTTGCTGCCATGCCTGAATGTTGTTTGTTTGGTTATGTTGTTGGGAATTATGCAGGAAAAACTACTTCTCATAACTTGAATCTTGCTAGTAGAGATTTGTGGATCATTGATACAGGGGCTTCTACTCATATGTGCTGCAATCTAAATAAAATTTGCCAGTTTTTTAAACCAAAATATTCTATTCCTGTTCAACTTCCTAATGGTTCTATCCAGTCTGTAAAACTCATTGGTCAAGTCTTGTTGAATTCCAGTTTAACTCTCAAAGATGTCCTTTACTTGCCTTAATTCAAATTTAATTTGTTATCAGTAAATAAGCTGATTACAAGTTCTAATACATTCTTTACTTTTTATCCTTCTTATTGCCTTATACAGGACCAGAAGAGTAACAAAATTTTGGCAGTTGGGCAAGTAGTAGGAACACTATACATTCAGACTTCCAAGTCTTTTTCTCCTTCATTAATAAAACGCTATAGTGGAAATATTAATTGTAATTCCATTATTAGCTCAAATGTTGTTGAATCTTTTCCTTTTACATGTACTGCTCATTCATCCTTAAATAAAACTTTTCATGCTTGGCATAAAAGACTTGGCCACGCCCCTGAAAATGTCTTGAGACGTATTCCTTGTATTAATGTGCAAATGATAAGTAAACCATGTGATATTTGTTATGTTGCCAAACAACAGAGGTTGCCTTTTCCAGTAAGTAAGACTAAGTCTAAAGAGAAGTTTGCTCTTATTCACGTTAATCTTTGGGGTCCTTACAAGCAGCCGAGTTTAAGCTATGCTCATTATGTACTGACAATAGTGGGTGATTTTAGTAGATGGACATGGACTTATCTTTTAACTTACAAGACTCAAGTCTTACCCGTCTTGGAATTTTTTTTTTCGCATGGTTCAAACTCAATTTGGAACAACAGTTAAGACTGTTACATTTGATAACGGCTCTGAATTTGTGAATTAAGCTTGTCATGCTCTTCTCTCTCAGCTCGAGATTATGCACCAAAAGACTTGTAGTTATACCTCTCAACAAAATGGGGTAGTTGAGTGCAAGCACAAGCATTTGCTCCAAGTAGCTCGAGCTCTAATGCTTGAGTCTAAGCTTCCTAAGAAGTTCTGGGGAGAGGCTATTTTAACTGCCACTCACATTATCAATATACTTCCTACAGTTGTGCTGAATTGGAAGTCTCTTTTTGCAGTCTTACATGGTCGAGATGTTATTGGTTATGCCCTAGGCCAAACATTTGGACCTTGATGTAATCATTACATTTTCATTTATATAATGGTTTTCTTCACATTAATATTATTGGCATGTTACATTATTGTAATGTTTATGAATAACGATGTTATTCATTTTATCCCTAGTCATTTATCACTAAAGGGCATAAAGATAAATTAAGACTAGTATAGATTTGCATTGATAATCATGGGATGATTATATATGATGATATAAATCAAATCTATAGGTACTTGCTAGAGAATAAAGTACTGGATAGACCCACTGTATGATCACTTCGTGGGATAGTGTCATAAGTGATCTTATAATAGATATGTTATTGAATCCTTTGACCTGAGGTTATCATGGTTTCCTACATAAGGAACATTATGTTTTGACATAATCAAATGTTATCTTTAATCGGATAATTATAAATTTTATGATCGGACATAATGAGAATTATGCGGAGGAAACTGAATAATCAAGATGGAATTTGTCCCTCTCTAATGAGAGAGATATCTATTGGGCCCCTCGATAAGTAGGACTGTAAAATGCATGGCCATGCTCGAATGAATTGATAGTGTCATCAATGTCATATGAATTTATCAGTCTACTTAGTGATCGGAAAATTATATGTTTGAACAATATAAGTTTGACATGTACCATGACTTATGTTCAAACAAGATATCGTGTGACAAAAGGATAATATCATGTTTTATTGTCAGGTTAAAATTGGACTAACGATATTTATATTATTTGGGTAGTCATAATGTCTTGCTAGAGACCAATTATGACTTGTGGGCTTATTATGGGATTAGGCCCACTGCCAACATAATATAAACCTATTAGGTCATACACCAAGACCAAAATGAACAAAATGGATTTTATTAGGTTATTTCGGAATAAAATATAAATATAGGTATTTATATTTAATTTTGAAATTACATATTTATATATATTTATATATGTACATATGCATATATCTCTTATTTTGAATATGAGATAATAGTATGTATTAATATAATATTTCTTATTATTTTAAATAAGAAATAAATAAATAAATAAATATATATATATATATATATATAAATATATATATTACCTCTTAATTTTGAATAAGAGTTAATCTCCCTATTAATCTCTTTAAGGTTTAAAACTTATTTACATATATTAGATATATGTTAAGAAAAGAGATTAACTTGGATAAGAGCTCTAATCACGTTATTTTAAAAAAAAGTGCAGTGATTGAAAGTGGCTGTAACTTTATATTAGAGAATAAGAAGTGGAAAAACAAGCTACCATTCTTCTTTGAAAAAGAAAATCAAAAGCTAACCCAGCCACCTTTTCTTTGAGAAAGAAATAACACAAAATCCATTCGCAACATAAGGGAGCTAGCACCCCTGCGAGTTCTGTTCGTTTTGTTCGTGCGTGTGGATATCGATAGAGGACGTTTGTGTTAAAGGCAGCGTCTTCAGTCCGAATTAAAGGAGTTAATTTCGTTCTAAAAGTTAGTAAATCTTTCTCTTCCTTTTGAATCAATTGAATATACATGAATCCTGTTTCGGGTTTCAATTTTGTTCCGCTGCGTTAATGTTGAATTATTCTGTCGAAACCCAACACGAGATCCAAATTATAGTACACTAAAGATGTTGGAATGCTTGTGTTATGCAGCAAACACAACTCCTCGCAAAGATAAGTTTACTACTCGATCTTTTAGATGTGTTTTCATTGGTTATTCCACAGGGCAAAAAGCTTATCGGCTCTACAGTTTAGAAACACATAGCATTTTTGTTTCTAGAGATGTCATTTTCTATGAAGACATTTATCCTTTTCACGTTCTTCATGATGATACAACCCCTCTCACTCTACTGCCGTTAGTGCCAATTACTGTTGATTTTGGTAATGATTTTATTGGTGATTTTAATACAATATCCAGACTCGTTACCTAATATTTTTCGGTTAACCACTACAATTATAAAATGTATTCATAAATAAAATTAAAATGTTCAAGGTACTTAAAAATTAAAATTTTTTCACTATAATATAACATTATTGTTGTTAAAATAAAAATATTTGATAGATATAAGCAAATTTGTTTTTAAAAATTAATATTTAATAAGTAAATAAATTAATCGGTCCATAATTATTTTTAATTAGATAAATTGTTATACTTACTAATTGCCAATTAAAAAAACTTAAAAACTTCAAAATAATTAATATAATGAAAAAAAAGTACATGATCGCCTTTAATTATGATAAATTGTTATATAACTTTTCGAATATATTTTGATTTTCATTATTGAAAATTTCATAAATCAAGAAATAATAAAAAATAATAAATATGGACATATTGAACAATTAATAAATTAATTAAAAATTCAATTTCGGTTTGGTTAACCGATCATATGAGTCAAAACCATTAACCAGTCCATTAATATCGATTTTTTGAAAAAACTAACCATTAATCAGTGCATTACAATTGGTTAACCAGTCCATTGGTTCGATTTTGGATTTTTTTTTTGGTTAACCGAGTCCATCGATTTTTTTCTCACCCCTATCACAGCCGTGACTTATACTAGTTCCAGAACAGGGACTTAATGCACAACAAAATATATTATGAATGCAAAATGATTAAATAACATGAAAATGAATAAAATAAAGAAGATACAAAAAGTTTTTTTTTTCATGTGTTTTAAACCTGGATTAAACAAACAATTTTTACCCATAAAATTCGATGATGGAATTCATGGAGATAAAAAAAAGCAACACAAAATTAAATTTAATAAAAATATAATCAAATATATAAAAATGAAAACATAAAATACAAAAAAAAATCATAAAAACATGATCCCAACCCCTCATGGAGTGACACTAAACCTTGGGATCACCAAGAGGATAAAAGAAAACTAAAAATAAGAAAAACTATACTCCCTTCATTCCTATATAAGCGTCATTTTTGAGGAGTAGTGATATTCCATTTAATTGACGTTTTCTACAAAGTAAATGCAGTATTAATTTTATTTTTCCATATTTATCCTTGTCTTGAAAAGTTCAATTCATTTAACTCAGATTAATTCATCTTTTCATCTTTCTTTTCCCAATATTCATATCTTCAAAACGTGAAGCATAAACTTAGTTAATAAAAATTCATTTAACAGATTTAAGAAAAAAAATGGAGGAAGAAAAAAACTCTGCCAGTTTAGATTACAAATCAAAAATCAGATCCAATGAAAAAAAGAAGAAAAAATGTTAAATTTTGATTTGAATAAACTTCCACCTCATGATTTTGATTTGAACAAATTACCCGATGATAGAGGAGATAAATTTCTTGACAAAGAAGAGATTCAACAAGTATTGGAAGAGGAAATTCAGCAAACAGTGGAAGATATGTTAAAAATTTATTTTTCGAACTTTAGTCTCATCACCGGCGGCACCTCCACGAGAACACTGTCTCTTCCACCTCCACAATAACACGAGGAAAACGTCTCTCTCCAGCTTCGCCGTCGATATTTGATGCCTATAGGAAATGCTGGTTTGGGAAGAAATGATGCTTTGATCGAAGTATGGTGAAGATAAAATGAAAAAGGCCGAAGTGTGGCTTGGGAGAAGAAAAAAACGTGAAAAAGTGAAGTGTGAGCTGAAGGGAGCATGAAAAATGGCAGAGGTGGAGTGTGAAAAAAGCAAGTTAGAAGAGTTATCCACCATAAAAGCAAAAGGAAGACAGTCTTTTTATTTTTAGCATAATAGTAGTCCACCAAAAAGTAACTTTTTTTGTCTTTTTTTTACTACTAGTTGTAGCTGAATTATATCAATTGAAATACTTTCTTCAAATTCACAAGAACAAAAGTCAAAATGCTTTATTCAAATTAGTACTACCTGTAGTGGAATTATTTAAATAGAAATAATATATTTTATGCATAAATTTTACTACTCCACGTTACTATTCCATGAAGTATTAGATAGAGTAAATGATTTTACCACTCCATGGAGTATTGGATACATTGCCTTTAAATTATTAGATAAGGGAAAATCTTATTGAAGTAAGTTGCACATAATTAAAGAAAAAATATCTTGCTTGGCAAGTCACATATGAATAATTACAAATATTACCAACAACCCTACATATTTGGTCTATAAACAAGCTAATTTAAATAGTTGAGAACTTCTTGTACTAAATGAAGATCACATTTCATTTCATTTGGATTAAATCAACCTGATCTTTTCCTAAAATCTTTAGGCTTAATTTAAGAATAATATAAATAGAAATTTAGAGAGAGAAAAGGGGATTAATTCTATGATTTTTGGAGAGTTTTGAGAGGGAGAAAACGATTTTCTTCTTGATTTTTCTTCTTTAAATCTTCACCTCTTTGATCCAAGAACAGGGCTTGAGATAGAGAAATTGATTCTCTTTTCTTGAGACAGAGATTTTTCTTGGCTTTTTTTTAAAACAAGTTTTTGAGAGTTTTTTTTAAAGAGAGAAACTCAAACTTTTCTTGTTTTTAATTTGATTATTGTGGAATTTTGACAAGGAAAACAATTCACGATTTAACTCTTTCAGATTGACAATTCTGAGGGTAAAGGATTATGGTTTAAACATATTCTTTCATCTTCTTTATTTTCACCATTGTTGCATGATTGTGAAGCTTTAATGTGTATTTATGTTGATTAGTTTTATGTTTTGATTTTGTATATTTAGATGTTATTTTGATTTTTTTGCATGAAAATCATATCATAACATGTAAAATCACATGAAATAATGGTGTTTTTGATGAAAATTTGAGAAAGAAAGAGAGTCTAGGCTATTCTCACCTTATTGCCCACGAGGGATGGGAAAGAGGTGAGGGGCGGCCTGCTTGCCTCTCGAGGCACTACAAGAAATTACACCTTTTATGACGCAAAAAATTGTCATGAAAAATTCATTTTTCGTCGCTGAAAACATAAGGTGACGAATTTTTATCGTCACAAAGAACGTAACGGTAGGCGCGTAACATAAAAGTTTACGTGACAATTTAGTTATTTGTCACTGTAAGTGTATTTTTTGTGATGAAAATAATTATCGTCATCTTTATTTCTTACTTTTTATGACAAAAATTATGTCACAAATAAAATTATATTTCGTCACATTATATTGTTTATCGTCACAAAAGATTAGCATTTTTTATGACAAATTTAAAATTCGTCACGAAATTAAATACTTTTAATGACAATACTGTACTTCTAGTTAAAACCATTAAGTATTGGTTACGTAATTATTGTCACAAAAAAATATAATTTTTGTCATAAAATATTTAATGTCGTCATTAAATCTAATACTTTAAGTGACGAAAAATGATTTCGTCATTAAATTAATGTATATTAATGATGAATATAAATCGTCATATTATTTTACAAATTAGTGACATAAATACGGATAAAAATAATTTTCACAAAAAATAGTTTTAGTGACAATTTTTTATTGTCATTAAATTATATTTTTATTACAATATTAATATCATAATTGTAAACATTATATCGTAATTTATGAACTAACAAGTCGATAAATTATGACAAATATACTTGTCATATATGCATTGTATTAAAAATGACACATTTTAAATTTAATGTTATACAATCTATTAAATTTCTAAAGAAAATCTAATATAATGTATTTATTCAAATAAAAGGTTAAATAAAAACATGCTACCTAATGCAAAAAATTAAATTTGCATCCTAATCCAGAAATAAAATATGTTGAAACTTCAAAATTTGCATCCTGTTCCTACAAAAAAAAATCATATATTAAATAAAAAAAAACTCAATCATGTGACACCCTTAATCTATACACACACTACGGTTCCAACGATACTGCACAATTACTTGATTGTCTTAAACTACTCTTAAAATTGTTGCAAAATCCGAGTAATTATTTTTTTTATCCTTTCACTATACCCATCTGCCCTATATATAGCTATTTAGTTTTACTATTCATTCAATCAAAATACAAATATGTCACTTAATTCTACCGAAATTTCGGCAGAGTTTCCTCCGTAATATTGCCTATCCCCCTGTAAACAATAAAATCTTTACATTTCAAATAATCATATATTCATTCACCCCGCTTCAATTCAAACTCCAACACAAGTTTGCCCATCCTCCAATTTAGGTCCAATCTCACACACACCATATATTATAATATACTTATATCATCCACTTTCAAATATTTTCAAATATTTTTAACTATTTTCATGTCATTGAACATAGCAAAAATAAATGCACAGGTATATAAAACTTACATTGGAGAATTCAATCGACATTCATCCCGTTTTCTTTTAAAATGTGTGTGGCCTTACAAGGGACATATTTCATTTGCAAAATAAAATGAACCAAAATTAACATAAGTGTCGTTTTATACATTAAACAAATGAATATTGAAATTTGAAACTTTGTATACATTTAAATAACAAATAAAAAGAAGCATTCCAAAAAAAAAAAAAAAAAATGAAAAGAATGCAAAATAATTGCAAATGCTTTTATTATAAGTCATCTAAATATTACTCTATTATTATATAAATCAAAATTTATTATTTTGATTTAGAAACTTTGTTTCTTTAGTCATTATATACATTAAATAATTTTGACAAAATAAGAAAGTAAAACGTTGGGCCCTTAAACTTCATTAAAATAACCCAGTAAATATATAAAACTCTCATTGATATATCTATTAAAGCAACCAAATGGTGCATGTGCTTTAACTTATCTGAATATCCACAGAACAATTAGTATAGTATTTTATTTAAGGAGCCAATGAAAGCAATAGGGTAAGAGTTTGAACACAGAATTAGAGATAGTAATGAACACAAACTAAAATGATGATTTATACGATTAGCTTAACTGTAACACCCCGTTACCCCCGTTGGAAGGATACCGGGGCGCCACGCGGGCAAACACATATACAAAACCAAATACACATTAATAAACAAAATCAGAATGGGATATAAGGGAACCTTTATACGTAATATAGTAAGTCCTTGAACATTGAACATAACAATATCGTTTTACCAAAAGGCTATTAAGCAAAATACATATACCAAAATAGTTGTTCTATTACAAAAGATTCATTTTGCTATGAACAAGCCATGTACAAAATAACAGTGAAAGACAAAAAAATAAACTTCATCCAAAAAGACTTCTAGTGGCCGACCTGCAGATATCTGACTCCAAACCGAACTCGCCACCTGCACGGGAAAAGAACCCGTGCTAAGCGATAACGCTTAGTGGGGAGGAACAAAACAAACAAAAAAAATACGCATATACAATATTTACAACAATAATATAACCTCATCGCAACCATAAACGTGCAATAAGGCTTTGATTCAAAATCAAAGGCATCAAAATCACATATAAGCATATTTCTATGTTCTCTACTTGACATGCATAAATATATATTACAAGCAATTAACTACTCAAATCATACTTAGGATTAACATACTTCTTACCATTTTAAGTACACAGATACATGATGTATATCATAAAGTTATGCAAGAATTCATGTGCATCAAATACTTTTAATCCAGTCAATAAACATCACAACATATGCAACACATATTAACATATAGCCTGATTAGTCGGAATATACAATTTAGAAGTGGATTCGGTCCATTGGATACTGATAGGACACAGTATCCCAAGCATATGGAGACACGAGTCTCAAACATGTAATTTTCATATGGAGACCGAAGCCTCTCTTATTTCCATATAGACCCAAACGGGGTCGAAACAAGGATCTAAACGGGATCCGCATATAACGTTTAATCATATAGCAGCTGCACACACACCCTGACCTAAGTAAGCGCTTACTTATCCACCACTATGACTATTCAGGCTTAAATGACAACTCAAAAACTCAAGTATCATTATCATATCATGAGAATTGAATTAAATACGAATTTATAATTCATGTATATATGTATATTGATCAAATTCAGAAACATATAAATATATAAATATCAAATACAGGAGGTAATAAGAACATATAACTCACATTAAAATAATCCATGTTCATGTAAATTATAAACATTTAAATCATGTACATAATTATTAATCATGTACACAAATCTCATAATTAAACAATTATTAAATTATAGAACAGATTTAAACCCGATCGTGTGTCATGTAGTGAAAAACCCCATGTAACAGAAGCTTAAAAACTTTGCTTTTTTTTTTTTTTTTTAAAACAGGGCAGCAGAGGAAGGGAGGCCAGTCACGAGTCACACAAGCAATTGTGACTCGTGACGCTGGCTTCTCGCAAGCGCCACACAAAACAGGGGCGGTCACGAGTCGTGACCCTCCATCACGCCTCGTGACGCCAGAAAAGAGAGGGGAGGTCACGAGTCACAAAGGCAATTGTGACTCGTGACACGCAGGGAAGGGATGGTCATGAGCCGTGACTCTCCATCACGTCTCGTGACTTCCCCAGGGAAGAGGGTCACGGCGTGATTCTCCATCACGTCACGTGATCTTCTTCAGGGAAGAGGGTCACGGCGTGATTCTCCATCACGTCCCATGATCTTCTTCTCTCACTTCAGCTTCTAAGAATTTTTAGAATTTCCAGAAAACGTAAAAACAGAAAGACGTGAAAACAGAGTACATCAAAACTCAAAACCCCATCTTGCCCAAAACCATTTTTCATGCAATAATTATTCAAACACATATCTTCAAGTCTCTAGAGCACATTTACAGCAATCTTAACACAAATCATAAATTTTTATTATTCAAACAGAGGCAATACCAGAATGTCAACATCCCAGGATTTCACATTAAAGCTCATGCATATTCATCTCATTTGCATACTCAACATCATTCTTTTTCTACTGAAATCATGTATACAACATTACGTAACTCATGCATTTTGATATACAAACACACATAATTAATATTAACTTCAGAACTGCAAACAGGATCCAAAAAAAATGAGAAGGGACAGACACTCCCAAACCTGTTAATGAAGTTCAAACTTCCACTGTAACCTTCAATCCACAATCTTATCTTTTCCTTTATCCTTCTTCTTCTCTTCAGCAGATTCCATGAACCGACAAATAAACCACCATATCAACCCAATGAAACAGTAATGAATATCCCGAAAGAAGGTGAAAATGGAAAACCACACATAAACTTATAGCCACTTACCTCCTGAACTTCTTCCAAACTCAAACCCTAGCTCCACAATGGATGGACACACATGCAAATGGGAAAAAGAACAGTAAATGGAGAGGAGAAGAGTGGCTAACGTGAGAGAGAGAGCAAGCGAGAAAGATGAGTGAAATCTGATGGCTTCATTAGGAAGCTAAAGAAAAATTCTGAAACTCCCTTTTCTCTCTCCCACATGCACACACTCACCTTTCCACTTGGCACACATGCACTGGTTCACTTAATCCACTTAATCCTCTTTTACCATTTGCTCCTTAATCTTCTAATAGGTCCTTATTAATTACCTTTTACTCACTAAATAAAAATTTGTAATTTAATACTTTTAATTCCTTGCAATTAAATCCTCTTTTACTTGTAAATTACCCAATTGCCCTTAATTACTCTTGTAAAAATTACCCACATAACCATATTGTCCAAATAAAATTGCTACTTCCAACTAAACCACCTTTGGGGTGTGACATTAACGTAGAGAAGAAGACATGAATATTCTTTATAATAATAGTAAAAAAAAAAGTATTTACCTGTAGTCCAAGTTAGCATTTAAAATAAATTGAAAAGAATCAAGAATAACACAAAACCTGGTTTAAATAATAAAAAGTGAACATATATACTTTGCACTATCATCTAAGAAATCCAAAGAAAAGTGGAATGAAGCTTCTATGCCATAGCTTGTAAAGCTGACCCAAGTTTGGCCTACAAAACCCTCTAATTACTGCACCATTCTTCTCACACTCTAATTTCATCGAAAACTGAATTATTAGATTTTGGATGGAAAAAAAAATAAATTAAAATGACAAATCATTCATTTTCAATGGCTATGTCAAGATCAGATTACCAACACAATACTGTTTATATTCTTGGTCTTTTTTGTTTAATGTTGTCGTTGTAGCAAGGTAATGCAACTCAATTCACTGTTGGGGGAGCTAAAGGGTTGACAGTATACTTGGACCAGGGAACATCACCTACAAGACTTATGCTACTTGGGGAATCACCAAATAGGTTCATTTTGGTTGGTTTACCAAGACTACCTTCTAAATTCTCATGAAATTAGACAAGGATTTCCTCAAAATTCTGAATGACATATCTGTCAAGCATTTAATCATTCATTTTGGATTGAAGTTTTAAGACTTTATCTATTCTAATATTCTCGTTCATGGAAAGATAACAAAGACAGAGGATATTCTCTGTATAAACACGGAAATCGTCCTCATTGCCAATAAAAATACACGATCCAGTTATGAAGTTATCAAAATAAAAGGAATAAACCTCAAAGATTCGCAAGAAAGTCCTCAAACTTAACATAATCTGCAGTGGATTATGGGAACATACCTTTTTTGTCCGTTTAGCTTCGCTGGAAACCATTTGATGGTAGAAAACGAGACCGTACGTTCACCTTCCTCTTCCTTTCGCTGTCTAATCTCGCCAAAAACCTCAACAAAGATGATAATTTTAACATTAAAAACACTCATACAGGAGCAGATCAACTTTTAAACACTGAAATTTATTCGAGTTTTACGTGAATCTAACTTACCTCTCACAACTAGAAGCAACCGGAGTTGTTAGTTGCCTTATACACCACCGGTGATAAGGGGCGACGGGACCAGTGCTGGGGGATTGGGGAAAATTGGGGATTCTGGGATTTTAGGTCTGTGGGTTTTCTATTTCGGGTGAGTCTGCAAAATTGGGGATTTAGATTTTCTTCAATCTGTGATTTAATCGAAAAATAGCATTGATTTAGCGACTAAATCGTGTTCGTTGCTAAATACATAAAATTAAATCTAATCCATTAGCGACAATAAAATTCAGTCACTAAACTAACAAATTGCGACTGAAAATTCAGTCGCTATTTAGTCGCAATATTTTCAGTAATGATTAGCGACTAAATTATAGTCGCAATAATATAGCGACTAGTATTACTGTCGCTAATTTAGTCACTAAAAAGGCGCGGCTTTTTTGCGCCAATATTTAGCGACTATAATTCCATTTTAGTCATTATTTAGTCGCTAAATCCCTATTCTAATTGTAAAAATCTGTCTTCACGACTAATTCAATATTCAGTTGCAAATCAGTCGCTATTTAGCGACTATATTTTGATAGTCGCTAAATTTAGTCGCTATATGGCTAATTTTTTGTAGTGTTCATTTTAACATGTAGTTGCTCCCATAACTCAATCCGAGTCAAAAGTTATGACCCCTCAAAGTTTTTGATTTTTTAGCTAGTGGAACCGGTTCAGAAAATATTCCGAAATATATTCCGCATCAAATTCAATTATTTTTTATGATATAATTTCTTTGTCATATATTAACATTACAACAACATTACAACCAACTGTGATGAAAAATTATTATTATTATAAATTGATTGTGTTGGTGACGGAATTATATTTTGTCATAATATATTCATGTTTTGTAACATATTTATTTATCATAAATAACATTATTGTGACGAAATAATTTTATCGTCACAAATTCATTAAATTGTGACAAAAATAACTCATGTTACAAAAAAATAAGTATTTCATGACGAATTTATATGTCGCAAATAGTCATTTTTGTCGTTATATTTTTTTTTCCTCTAAAAATAAAAGTTGAAAATTTTTCTTCTATATGAAAGGTGACGAAATTGTAACTCGTCACAGTATATTCATTTTTTATGACACATTTATTTGTCACAAATAAAATTATTTTTTAAACTAAATTTTTTTGAAAAAATTAATTAGATTTTTTTTATATCGATATGTTATTTGTGACGAAATGATTTTATTATCACTAATTTATTAAATTATGACAAAAATAATTCGTCACAAAAAATAAATATTTTGTGATGATTTTATACGTTACAATAAGTTATTAGTTTGTCATCAAATTTTCTCCCTAAAAAAAAATGGTGGGAAATTATCTCTCCTAAAGAAATCATGATGAAATATATTTTTTGTCACAAAATTAATCTATTAGTAATGAAAATTAAAACATAAAATGAAGCAAAATAATTTTGTCACAGTAATAGATAGTATGATGACGTTTTAAAAAATCCGTTGTTGTAAGTTATAATTAGTGACGAAATTTTATACGTCATTAAAAAATTTGTCACGAAAAGTCAAATTTCTTGTAGTGAGGCGTGGCCGCCCCTCACTTTTATTTTGTCTTTTTGTGGTGTTTTCTCCTTTTGTTTTTTTTTTTAATTCATTTTCATCCCGTTTTCGATGCTTTTTGTCCTATAATTTGCCTTGAACATATTCTTGCATGATTTTAACATTATTTCTGCTGTGTAGTAGTTACTTTCATTAGACTTATTTCATTTCATATTTTATGTGATTTATTATTAACATAAATTTTATTTGTGTTTGTTTTACCTACAACACTTGTTCCTTGTTTGAGCATTCTTACGAGCAAATGAGGAGATTGAGGAGATCAGAGGCTTCTTTTTTGGTTCATTTTATATTTTTGTTATTTTTGTTATTTTCCTTTATTTTGCTTTTGTTTTATTATTTAGTGTAATTTTTGATAAAATTGTTTTATTTTATACACGTTAAAAAAAATCATAAAAATATTTTTATTAATAAATTGGGGTTTTTCTAATAAAATAGGACCATTGTCCTCATTTTAACCAATAAAATTTTACTTTTAAAAGGAGATTTAATTTTCACAAAATGTGATCACTCATCCTGGTTTTCTCAATAGTGTCTAATAATAACTCTTCGTTTTTTAAGTGTACATGAAAGGAACCAATGTTCCTATTCCAAAAATAATGCCCTGTTTTCTGTATGTCATTTATTTATTATTTTAGCTTTCAATTTTTGGGGGATTGTATTTTTGTCCCGATTTTCATCTTGTAATTTATTTTTATAATTTATTTTATTTTATTTTATTTATTGTTTTTTACTGCTTTTTTCGATGTTTAATATGAACCTTAAATAAATTGCATGACGTGTGAGATGAGAGATAGAAATTTAATAATAAAAACCCATTTATAATTAACCAAGACAATAAGAAGAGTAAAATTCTGAATTTTTCTCTAGTTTAGATCTCAGAGGTTAGACGAACTTTCCCAATTTTAAATTGGATGACGACTCCAAAATACCTCAAAGGTGCCTAAAAGTTTCATGGGGTTAGATGAACTTCCCTAATGTTCTATTGGGTAGGGATTCCAAAATATCTTATGTTACCTAAGATCTAGACGCGAATTTTATCACACCCTTAAAGCGGGCTTCTAGGAATCGATCGGGTTCCAGCACACGTCATAGTGGTGACTCCACTAGGGACTTCAAAACTTTGCTTGGAAAGTGTCTTGGTTAATATATATAAAATTAAAGTTCTTGCAAATTAAAGTTTTATGCCTTTTCAAAAAATTGCATTGCATCCATGCTAGAGCCTTAAAACTAGGGGTGTACATAGTTCAGTCCAGTTCGGTCCTTTATAAATCTCTGTATTGTATTGAAATTTTGGTTCTTATAAATTTCGGTACAGTTCGATTACTATTAACTTTGGTACAGTTCGGTACGATTTTTATAATTTTTGTTACAGTTTATTTTGGTTCTTTTGATTTTTTCAGTACAAAATAAAACAAGACAATACAATACGATACTTTGGATAATTCAATATTTTTAAAAATTTACAATATAAATATAAACAATAATAAATACAAATATAATTAAAATATATCAATAAGTGAATACAATTTTTCATTCAATTTTAAGAAAATCTTTCAATTTATCACTCTGCTTCATGAAAAGAGAACAACATTTTCTTGCAATAGTCACTCTAGATGGGATTTTAAATTCAGGACAAATTGCTTCAATAAATTTCTTAAAACCCTCATATTCAATAAAATTAAATGGTATTTCATCCCTAATGATCATCCTAATTAAAGTTTATGTATATGCCTATTGATCAAATTTTCAACTAACTAATGACGTACTATTAATGGATCCCACAAAACCCAAAGTTGTGTGTGGCTTATCCTTACTTTTAAATGCAGCCGCTAATTCTTTTTAATCTGAATTCTTTTTGTAATATTTCCTTAAATGTTTCCACAATCTTGAAGAGTTTTTTTTTTTGCAATTTTCCCTTAAATTTAGCCGCTAACCATATATTCTCTCTATTAAATAGCAAAAGTAATTTGATTCAGTAAAAAAATTATGTCCATTGCAAAACCTTATCCATACCAGTACAAGTATTTAATACAAATGATTATGAAGTTAAATTTATATAATAACTATATAATAGAAATTATAAATAATATTTATATATAAATTACTAGTATTATAAATAATAATTAATAAATATCGGTTCTTTAGATCTAATTCAGTTCAAAACAGTTCGGTATAGTTCTCAATTCGGTTCTAGTACAATTCAATTCGGCTCTAGTCAAAAAGTCAACAGTATAATTTGGTTTGGTTCTAGTCATAAAAGTCAACGGTACAATTCGGTTCTGGATCTTTTTCTTCAGTATTTCGGTTTGGTATAGGAAGATTTAGAACCGTGTACACCCCTACTTAAAAGTATGCTAAATGGTCCCTATTCTCACCCCAGTGCATTCCCCGAAGCTTAACCCTACGTTCGCTTAATGTGAAAGTGTTAAGGATAATCACTAGCCCAAGCTTAGTACCTCTTGGTATATCAAATGGAGATTCGATTGGTCGTGATGAGCTAGACCTATTGGCAGGGGGTAGCCCTAAAGTATCATCACCTTTGACTAAAGCTCATATAATGGCAATAGATATTTTCCCTAGGTGAAATGTATGGTAATATCGTGCTTGTTATGTGGGCCATTAAATATTGGATAAAATCAGCTAAATTAAATGTTTTTTCATCAAAGGTTTTCATACCTTGGTAGGCCATCTTAATTTGATTGACGTTTTCAAATAGATAATGGCCAAAATCTATACGTATGCGCTTTAAATAAAGAGATGTTATGCTGTCGATTTTTTACCGCGCACCATACATGTCCATTGGGTTCTTTGTTAACCCATGGATCAAACCCACCTAGGAAAGAGACCGCACAACCTCTTGTGTGGGAGTGATAAGGTTGGAAGGATCTATTTGCTTGCATGTATTTGTCTATGCTGCATCAGCATGACTATGCATCATCTTAACAAGGTGTATTATGCAAATATCATAGATTCGACAAAGTGGTCCAAGGGTCCCAGGGGACACCTAATCAGAAATCCATTCTTCGAGTTACCAGAGAGGGTAACGAGTTGGGGTTCAGATTCACTTTCAGATAGTAGTGAAACGTATTCTTCAAAATTCTCAGCAGAAATAAGTATGGCCAATTAACCAAGAGAAGCTGACATGACCGTGCAATGATTGCTGAAGAAGTGGGTAAAAGGATGGAAGATTTTGAGGCTCAAATGATAGCAATGATGGGGAACCTTACTGCTACTCTAGCACCGCTTGCTGGGCAATAATCTGCTGCTCTTGTTGGGGGGCAAGGTGAATAAGAGACAATTATAAAAGGTCCCCCGATAGTAGTAAACCCACTTGTAGTTGGGCCCAGAGTGGAAGCACTTGTAGAGAGTAGAGAAGCTATTAGACCGGAGAATGACTTGTTTGAAGAAGAACAAGAGGAGCCAATCATGGTAAGAGACAAGGCCCTTAAGATAGAGGAGATTATTTCGAGGAAAATGGAGGAAAGGTTAGGAGACATGACCCGCATGTTAATGATGGGAAAGGAATGAACCTAGAAGATAAGGAGCTGGATGGTGAAGATATAGTCCCCCAAAATTTTAAGATGCCTGACATGACAAAATTTGATGGCACTTCAGACCCGACAATACATGTAAAACAGTAGTCATTAGTGATGAAGGGTACGACTCTAATAAGAATGTAGAAGATAGAATATTTTCGCCTGAGCTTAACAGGGCCTGCAGTTGATTGATACCATGGACTAGATAGGAGGTCCAAAGAGGATTGGGACCTGCTGACGGAGGAATTCCTTAAGCAATACGAGGATAGAGGTCACCCTGAAAGACCTAGAGCTGCTTCAACAGAAGTTGGGAGAATCATTCCATGAGTAGCTTACTAGATGGAGGAATCGGATCATGGAAATAAAGAGAAAATCTGATACCCTAGATCAGATTGGGTTATTTATCAGGAATGCTATCCTGTATTTGAGAGAAGTGCTAAAGATGAAGGGACTCAAAGACTGGGAGTCCCTTAAAGATATAGCCATTGAAGCTGAGGCCGAGCATCTAGAAAAAACGGCTAAATATGAAAATCTAGCCTTTGGCAAAAAATAAAGAAGCAGTGGTGGTAATGGGGGCAATACTGGGACAACAAAAGTCTCAGCCACAGGATCAACTCGGCACCACTTCACCATCTCAGGAAAGCCATTGTCTTGGCACTTCACCCCGTCTTATTAAGGAAGGGAAGTTACAACCATTGCTAGCGGGGCCTGCCCCAAGCCAAGGGTAGCCTAGACACAAACTATATTTGTATTGTGCATATCACTAGTACACAGGGCATAGAACAGACTACTGTCATCCTCTAAGAGACTGCATTCAAGAATTGATGCCGGGCCTAGAGGAAGAAAGAAAGAATTAGAGTTATTACAATGCCATTCTTTTTATGATATAAAGTGTGTTTCTGAACTATGTTATTCACTTGTTAATTTAGTTATTTTAATGGTATGGGCTTTTCTTATGTATGCGTTGTTATATCTTATCGCATCATGAATAGTAATAATCATGATTAAGGCATTGGTTCAATAAATAATATTTCATTCAATTTTAAAAAAAAAAAAATTTTGGTGGCATCCAACCTAACTCCTGAAATGAGAAAAAATTTGAGAGATAAAAAATGGTAATAATAAAAAAAAAAAGAGAAAAGGCCTTTGCTTGGACCTGGAATGACATGCTGAAAATTGACAAGGGCATTGCTAGGACAACTTGCTTCAATTTGCTAACCCAACAGCAATCAATGTTTCAAAAGCCATTTCTTTACTTCTTCAACATTTAGGACGCATACAATGCAACCAAACAAAAGGACGCATACAATACAACCAAACAAAACCAAGTTTCAATCATTAAGGGGCTGCCTCAGAAGCTGGACTATCAAATTCAAGAAAAACGAAGCTTTGATCCTTCACAAAAAAAAAAAGGAGAAGAAAAGAAAAGAAAAGAAAAAGAACCCACCTTTTGTCCTAAACCATCTGAGGCTAACCTAAAACTCAATCTCAACCATTAAGGGCTACTTCAGAAATTGAGCCACCAAAGCCGACAAAAGCAAGGTGTAGAATTTTGCAGTTAGGTTCCAAATAGAGAACTCACCATCTCAGCCAGTTTGTAGAAGAGTCAAGATGAGGCATTTGGTGCTAAAAAAGAGGCATTGTCGAAAGAAGTAGCCTTCCCGGCTAACAATTATGAAAGTAAATTCAAAGAAACTAGTAGATGCTGACAGACTAAAGAAGGTTCCATGGCAAAGGCAAAGGCAAAGGTGAAAAAAAAGAGAGTCCCGTGGGTCGAAAATAAAAAATAGGTGACCTTACTAAAATTGGGCATCCCGCTAAGATAAAAATCGAAAAGATGCCCTAAGCAAAAATTAGGGGTTGAGAGAAAATATTCAATCAAGAAAATCTGAGAGGGTTGATTGATAATAGGAGTCGAATGCGCCCAAGGTGTTACTCCCTAAGATTGAATAAAACCTATATTTTTGGATCACATGTCTAATCATGATTATTGTTGTTACTATATTGTGCACACAGATAGGAACACATGCATAAGCTAGGCATAAACATGTGATTGGATGGTCAAGAGCAACCTATGGTATGTGTGACGCGTGCGAAACCCCTCTCAGAATCCAGATTGCTCTCTGAAGTTTTTAGGACTCGAGACCAGATGGAGGTTTATTAAAACTCGTGAAAGCCGGTCGCTTCACAATGGATAGGGATTCTCCCCTATTTCATTATTAACATTCAACCTACGAGGCCGTTTGTTGGGTATCATAAGGTAGGTATCATGGACTCGCCACCGAATAAAACATTGGGAAATAAATTCTAACCTTATGAGCCCAAAACCATATAGAGTTTGGGACCTCACTCTTATTTATACCTCTGGTTAATGTTATATGACTGAATTTTTAGAGTTAATTATTTTATCTTTATTCTCACACGATCATGCTATAAAATTAAAGCGCATTTCAAGCATTTTTGGAAAGCGGTAAAGAAAGCAATAAAGAAAGCAATAAATAAATTACAAGTGAAAAATATAGGACAAAACAATCCCCCAAAACAATAAAGCATAAATAAATAAAGAAATAAAATTGCTCCAAAATTAATTACAAGGGCTCATAATAAATAATACACAAAAAGAATAAAATAAAATACATAATATATAAATCGGGAAATTTATTAGATTTTAGGAACATTATTTCCTTTGTGTTAACTTAAAAAATCTGAGAATTATTTTTGGGCATTTATGGAGAAAATAGGGATGAGTGATCCCATTTTATGAAAATTAACATTCTTTTGACAATGAAAATTTATTGGCTAAAATCAGGATATTGGTCCTATTTTATTAATAAAAACCCCAATTTTATTATTGTAGAAAAAATGAATTTCTGTAAAATGAATGCATCTAAATACCATTTCGTATATAATACAACAAAAAAAGGAAATAGAATAATTAAAATGCAAACCCAAACTTTGAAGGTCCTTAATTTCTTGATTCTCCGGCTTGCCCAGAAACATCGCTCAAAGTAAAACATATAAGTTAGGCAAATAACAAAAACAAGAATAAGACAAAGTTAGTAAATTAAATCAAATGTAGAATAAAAATAAGCAATTCAATAAAACAAATAAACAAACAATTCAAATTGAGAAAAATATTTACAATTATTAGAAAAAATAAGGTTTGATAAAAATGCAGGAAGTTAATAGGATGGATTAATAACCAAAAGCAGAAGTCAAATAGAAATTAACATTAACGCCGAATATCCTATAGATTTAAATTACGTTGCATGCATCATGTAAATAAATTGATTAAATAAATCTACCTTTATATTAATTATAACAAACAACAACAGATAAATCAATAATAATTTACGACAATTTACAGTGGAGAAAACAAATAATGAACACAAAGTAAGGAAAGAGAGAATTGGCTCAAACTCGTATATTTACCCTCAGAGGTTTGACGTTTGCAGCAAAAAAAAGAAAGATTTTGTCGTCGATTGCTTAAAAAAGAAATAAGAAAACTTCAAAAGCAAAGCTCTCTGTTGCCAAAAATTGAAGTTAAAAGAGTGTTATTTTAGAAAAACAGGTAATGAGGATTGAATCTTAAAAACAAAAAATTAATTTCTTTGGCTTAAGAATAATTAGAATTAATCTAAGAAATTAAGAAAATTTTTTCCTTTTTTCTAGAGTTTTTGTTTCTATTGCCGTTTTAAAATGCTCCCCCCTTTTTTTGGTTTGATATTTTACTTTTTATATCATCCCCAAAAATTAGGTTTTTGATTGAAACTCTTTAATTATCCTTTAGAAATCAAGTTTATCCTTTTAAAAATCGGAAAAAGAATTTGAATTTAATTTTAATTGGAATTCAGTGAAAAACGGGTTCGCGCGAGGTAGGAGACGCACGAGGTGAGGCCCTCGCATGCGCGAGATGCGGCCTCGCGCGAGGCAGGGCATGCATCGTGTCGCGGGAAGCCGCACGTGACCATGCCGTACATTGCGTGCGTCCTTTTTGTGGGAGGCTGCATGTCACGTGTGTCATTTCTGCGAGAGGCTGCACGTCGCGTGTCTCCCAGCGAGGCATACCTCGCATGCACGAGGTGAGGCCTCGCGCAGGAGGCTGCCTCGTGCACGTGAGGCAATATGCGCGCCTTAGCGGGACTGCGCGCACGCACCTACGCGGGGCTACGTGCAGGGGCTGCGCCTCGCTCGTGCTACCAGCGGGTACCGCGCAGCACTGTCACAGGTCACCGCAAACACCAAAAAAAATCCTTTTTTTTTATAAAAAAAAGAAGGGCCAACAAGGAAATCATCACTTTTAACCTTTTTGCCTATAAACAAGCATCATTTTCATCACTGGGTAACCTTGGTCTAGGCTGCCTCAGGACTCGGTGTCTATAGTTGCCCCCAATTTTGGGGAACGTAGTGCATAGATGCCCGGCTGAGCCAAAACTCAAAGAAAGAAAGAAGAGACACGTACCTGAGGCAGTTGTCTTTCTGGTCTGAATGAAGTTGTTGCGGGTAGTTATTGTTAATTTGTCGATGTGTTAACCCTTGTCATTTTGGCGTCTAACCTATTCGGTGTTTAGCCTTTGCCATTTTGGTTTGTAATTGACCTTTATGTGGTGTCTAACCTCCGTCGTTGTGGCATCTAACCTGTACAGTATATAACCCCACCTGTGTCGGTATCTAACCTCCTTCATTGTGGCATCTAACCTGTGTGGTGTATAGCCCCAGCGTTTCTATATCTAACCTGTTTATGAGGTGTCTAACCTCATTCGTTGTGGCATCTAACCTGTGCGGTGTATAGCCCCAACCATTTTGGTATCTAACCTAGTTATGCGGTGTCTAACGTCTATCGTTGTGGCATCTAACCTGTGCGGTGTATAGCTCCATCCATTTCGGTATCTAACCTGTTTATGCAATAGTGCCGTGGTTGTGTTAACCTTCCGTAGAATGGTGGTGCTGCCATCGTGCTAACCTTTCTGAGATTTGAAGTGGTGCCCTCTGAGAACCCTTTGGTTGATTTACCTCTTAAGAGGACTTGGGTTGATTTGCCTCATAAGAGAACTTTGAAGGATTTGCCTCTTAAGAGGACTTTGAAGGATTTGTCTCTTAAGAAGACTTTGAAGGGTTTGAACCTGTGTAGACTTTCTCTTGGTTTGATTGTCCAGGACGAGTGAGTGCCTATGTTGCATTGAAGTTGTCCTCGACCCACCTTCATTTGCGTGGTCTTTATTTGTACTTTTCCTGCAAAGTTATGTATACAAAAAACTGTGTGTGCAGGTGAAAAGTTATATGCAAATGTTTGTAAAAAATGACATGAAATGCATACAAAAGTGAATAGAGTGAGTCTTGAGTGGTTAAGGGTCCATCGAGGCTATCGCTTGGCCGCTCACATTATTTGAAACCTTCCAAAGACCTAGAGGAGTGTCGTCTTGGCTTAACAATTCACCCATAATCCTTCAAAGAGAACTGACCCGTACACATATTGGCCCCACGGTCAATGAGCATTTTGCCCTTGAGACTTTAACTTGTGTTTTAAATTAAGCATTATTTGCTTGAAGGGAGACTATTCAAGCTGCCTTATTGCTCCATGTACTGTTGGCCATTTATTAAAGGTAATGTGTCCCTCGTGGATTTTCACACTAGCTTTTCTGTGCGGGAAATACATCCCTTTGGGGATTTTCACATAAGCCTGTGCCTAATTTTTTCCTGGAATGGACCTAATCCAATCCAAAGGGATTTACTCATTTTTATTTTTTGTAGGACAGACTGCTTGTTTTCAAGTTTTCACCCTATCCTTTGGCCTAACTTTTGCTTAGAGAGGCAGTTACGATTTTCATCTCTAACGGCCTTTTTTTTCTTTTCCTTTTTTTTTTTGCGGTTGTATAGATTTTGATTTTCCTCATGAAGGTGCTGCATGATTAGCTCAAGATAATGAAGGGCAAGTCAACTGAAACATCAGGATGATGATAGCAATGGAGGCCGAATGGAAAAAGAGAAACAATGCACTACTTTTTATGCTGGAACTTAAACAATTTCGAGTATGTGGGATAAGGTGCTTTGTTTATATTAATATATTATGGCATAAATGAGTAGTCCCAGTCTGATTTCATCACACATGATCATTATTTGGCATTAACTCAAAAAATACAAGACCTTGTCTAATCTCATAATAGATCCTGTGAGCATCAAACTCCTGTTATCAATCACCCTCTCGAATTTTCATGATTGAATATTTTCTCTTTGTCCCTAATTTTTTCCCAAGATGCCTTTTCGGTTTTCACCTTGACGGGGTACCCAATTTTGGCAAGATTGCCTTTTTCGATTTTCGACCTGCGGGGCATTTATTATTTATTTCTCTCCCTTTTTTTTTTCTTTTCTTTTCACCTTTTTTTAACCTTTTCCATGGAACCTCCCTCAGTCTGTCAGTGTTGATTGAGTTTTCTTTCATCTCTGTCAGCCGGGAAGGCCATTTCTTCTGACAGTGCTTCTTTTTTAGCACTAAAGGCTTCATCTTAACTCTTGTGTAAACTAACTGAGGTAGTGAGTTCTCTTAACTATGAAAGCCCATACTTTCCTTTTTTCGGCTTTAGCGACTCAATTTCTGAAGTAGCCTTTAATAGTTTAGCTAGAGTTGTACGTTGGCCTTAGATGGTTTAAGACAAAACTATGGGATTTCACCCCTCCCTTTTGTTTTTTGTTTTTGTTTTGTTTTGTTTTTTTTTTTTTTTTGCAAGGGTAACAAGCTCTCCTTCTAAGTTTAGCTATAAGTGTCCACACCTTACTCATCTTAGTCGCAGATGATTAAAGGTCAATCTGGATTGGCTTTGTAATAACTCTTTCAAATGGTTGGGGAGAAAGGAATTCTAAGGCTTACTTCTAATGTGCTATTTCTTGTAAAGACCCAGAGTTGCGTTTGTTTAAGCCCTTTAATCATCGAAGTTTGACTTTGTTAGGTTGTATCGTATGTGTCCTAGATTTTGAGGTAGCAAAGGAATGGCTTTTGAAATTTTGCTTGCTGTCATGTCGGCGTATTGAAGCAACGCTATCGCAATAATGCCCTTGTTTATGTCTTTTTAGGTCCAGGCAAAGGCTTTTTTTTTCTTTTTTGTCTATTTTTTTCCATTATCTCTCAAAACTTTCCTCTCTTTAGGAATGATATTAGATGCAAACGGGATCTCAAGATTGAGTAAGGAAGTATTTATTAAGTTAATATTAAATGTAAATGACTTGTGATTGCGATAATTCATAGTGAAATCATGAGAGACATAAGCAAAAAGTCATTAATATAATTAATGTAAACAGTACTGCATACATAAAGATAAAAAAGTTCAACTATAAAATGAAAAGCACATCTAATAGAAAGTCTTCTCTCCTACTTCTTGTTGTGCGGTAGCCACCTTCTGGGACTCTTTATTAATGTCTTGAAACCCCTTTACGCCTTATTCTTCTTCTCTCTCTTTTCAGGGTCAGTGATCTCCTTGGAATCAATAAGATCTTGGATCTTGTTCCTTAAAGGTCAACAATAATCTGTCAAGTGCCCAGTGTGCTGATGGTAAGCGCAGTATTGATCATCTCTGTGCCCTGGCTGTCCCTGATTCATGGCGGGCTTGGGTGTTAATGGCCTCAACTTGCCCTCCTTTGTCAACCTCTTTAATACCCAAGATAGATAGCAGCCTAAATTAGAATAGTACCTCTGACCTTGCCTATCTTTGGTGGCTGAAACCTCGATCGTTTTGCCACTTCTGTTACTACTGTTCCCAGCACCACTCGATTTGTACCCTGATTGGTTCTTAAAGTTACTTTGCCTTGCTTTCTTTGCTAGGTACTCACCTTCTGCTTCGATAGCTATATCCTTTAGAGATTCTCAATCTTTGAGCCCCTTCATCTTTAACCGCTCCTTAAGATATGGGCTTGCATTTCAGATGACCAACTGAATCTGATCTAGAGTATTCGGCTTCCTTTTTATCTCCATCACCTGACTTCTCCACTGAGTAAGATACTTGTGGAATGACTCATTAGATCCTTGTTAAAGTAGCTCCAAATCTTTTAAAGTAACCTCCATTCGGGTGCTACAGTCATACTGTTGGAGGAACTCTTTGGTCAACAAGTCCCAATTTTCTCTTGTTCTCCTATCCAAACCGTGGTACTAGTCTATAGCAGGCCCAGTCAAGTTGAGGCAGAAATATTCTACCTTCTGTCTCTTGGTAAGCATAGTCCCCTTCATCACAAGCGTGTACTGCTTGATGTGAGCAGACGGATCTGAGGTGCCATCAAACTTGGGTAGTTCGGGCATTTCAAACCTCTGAGGAAGCATCTCCTCGTCATCCAGATCCCTATCCTCGGGGCCTATCCTCTTTTCGGCAGACAGTAGGTGGGTTATCGCCTCCACTCTCTCCTCTATCTTTTTCAAGGCGGCATCCTCTTTGGGAGGCTTAGCTCTTACTACCGCAGGTTCCTCCTGCCCATCCTCTACAAAATCCTCCTCAGGTCTATGTCCTCCAACCCTTCTAGGCTCAACGTTTGCAAGAGCTTTAGGTTCAACAGCAGGAGGTGGTTCTTCAATTACTGCTGGGGGTGCCTCCCTGATCGAAATCTGTTCGACCTGTCCTATGGAAGGAGCGACAGGTTATTGACCAACTGGCGGCGCTAGGGTGGCAGCTAAGTTTTCCATCATTGCTATCATTCTTTGTTCAAACTCCTCAAATCTATGCTCCATTTCTTGGGCCCTTCGGTCTATCTGTTCGGTGACCATAGCCCGAGTGGCGTTTGAATATGGGTTGGCCATGTCCAGTGGTAATTCTGAAGGCAAGGATTTAGTGCTATCTGAAAGTGACTCTGAACCCCAATGCGACACTCGTTCTAGTGACTCAAAGAATGTGTTACTCTTTATTAATCGGCCGTCGGGACCCTTAGACCACTGATTCATACCTATGGTGGCTGAAAGACTCAAATTGTTAGCATGATGCGTGAATGACATTAAAGATACATGGTCGTGTTGATGCAGTATAGACAACCACATACAAGTGGGTAGATCCTTCCAACCTTATTACTCCCACACAGGAGGTCGTGCAGTCTCTTTCCTACGTGGGCTTGACCCATGGATTAATGGAGAACCCAATGGGCACGTATGGGGCATGGCGAGAAACCAACAACATAACACTCTTAATTTAAAGCATATGCATATGGGTTATAGCCATTATATATTTGGACCTTTCAAACAGACTAAAAATGGGCCCATCGAGGCATGAAATCCTTTGATGAGTATCCAATTAATATGTTTGAATTTGTACAATATATAGGGGCCCACCTCGCAAGCACATTGTTATGGTACGCATCACCTAGTGGAAGTTTCTATTGCTATTATATGAGCTTTAGTCAAGGGTGGTGTTACTTTAGGTCTACCCAAGCATTATCCCTGCTAATTATCACGAGCATAATGACCGATTGGGTCTCCATTTAATATACCATTGATGGAACAAGGCTTGGGCTGGTACCATTAATGGTACAAGACTTGGTCTGGTGGTTATCCTAAATACTTCCCTACAATGAATGAAAGTAGGGTTGTGTTTCAGGAATACACCGGGGTAAAATAAAGGACCAACTAGCATAATTCTAAGGCTCTAATGAATACAATGCAATTTTTTCGAAAGGAGATAAAATTTCTTAACCCTAAACCCATTTATATTAGATTAACCAAAGGTACTTTTGGAGCAAAATCTCATGATGTCCCCAGTGGAGTCGCCACTGTGACGTGCACGGAACCCCTCTTAGCATCCGAATTTCTCTCTGAAATCCGCTTTTAGGACTCGAGACCAGATGGAGGTTCACTAAAACTCGTGAAAGCCAGTCGCTTCGCAATGGACAGGGATTCACCCCTATTTCATTATTGGCAATCAACCTACGAGGGCGTCTGTTGGGTATCATAAGGTAGGTATCATGGAGTTACCACCCAATAAAACATTGAAAAATAAATTCTAACCTTATGAGGCCAAAACCAGAGAGAGTTCGGGACCTCACTCTTATTTATACCTTTGGTTAATGTTATATGACTGAATTTTTAGAGTTAATTATTTTATCTCTCTTCTCACATGATCATACAATAAAATTAAAGCGCATTTCAAGCATTTTTGAAAATTGGTAAAGAAAGCAATAAAGAAAGTAATAAATAAATTACAAGTGAAAAATATGGGACAGAACAATCCCCCAAAACAATAAAGCATAAATAAATAAAGGAATAAGATTGCCCCAAAATTAATTACAAGGGCCCACAGTAAATAATACACAAAAAGAATAAAATAAAATACATAATACATAAATCAGGATATTTATTAGATTTTAAGAACATTGCTTCCTTTGCGTTAACTTAAAAAATCTGAGAATTATTTTTGGGCATTTATGGAGAAAACAGGGATGAGTGATCCCATTTTATAAAAATTAACTCCCTTTTGACAATGAAAGTTTATTGGCTAAAATCAGGACATTGGTCTTATTTTATTAATAACTCCAATTTTATTATTGTAGAAAAACATGAATTTCTGTAAAATGAACGCATCTAAATACCATTTCACATACAATACAACAAAATAAAGGAAATACAATAATTAAAATGCAAACCCAAACTTTGAAGGTCCTTCATTTTTTGATTCTCCGGCTTGCCCAGAAACATCGCTCAAAGTAAAACAGATAAGTTAGGCAAACAACAAAAACAAGAATAACATAAAGTTAGCAAATTAAATCAAATGTAGAATAAAAATAAGCAATTCAATAAAACAAATAAATAAACAATTCTAATTGTGGAAAATATTTACAATTATTAGAAAAAATAAGGTTTGATAAAAATAATGCAGGAGGTTAATAGGATGGATTAATGACCAAAAGCAAAAGTCAAATAGAAATTAACATTAACGCTAAATGTCCTATAGATTTAAATTACGTTGCATGCATCATATAAACAAATTGATTAAATTAATCTACCTTTATATTAATTATAACAAACAACAATAGATAAATCAATAATAATTTATGACAATTTACAGTGGAGAAAACAAATAATCAACACAAAGTAAGGAAAGAGAGAATTTGCTCTAAGTCGTATATTTACCCTCAGAGGTTTGATGTTTGCAGCAAAAAGAAGAAAGATTTCCTCATCGATTGCTTAAAAAAGAACTAAGAAAACTTCAAAAGCAAAGCTCTCTGTTGCCAAAAATTGAAGTTAAAAAACTGTTATTTTAGAAAAACAGGTAATAAGGATTGAATTTTAAACACAAAAAATTAATTTGTTTGGCTCAAGAACAATTAGAATTAATCGAAGAAATGAAGAAAATCTTTTCCTTTTTTCCAGAGTTTTTGTTTCTGTTGCCGTTTTAAAATGCTCCCCCCTTTTTCTGGTTTGATATTTTACTTTTTATATCATCCCCAAAAATTAGGTTTTTCCTTTTGAGTTTCAATCCCATTAAAACTCTTTAATTATCCTTTAGAAATCATGTTTATCATTTTAAAAATCGAAAAAAGAATTTGAATTTAATTTTATCTGCAATTTAGTGAAAAATGAGTCCGCGCGAGTTAGGAGACATAAGAGGTGTGGCCCTCGCACTGGAGGCCGGCCCTTGCGTGCACGAGATGCGGTCTCGTACGAGGTAGGCCGTGCCTCATGTGCGGCCCCACACGGGAGGAGGTGCGGCCTTCACACGGGAGGCCACACCTCGCGTGCAGCCTTCGCGGGAGGCTGCACCTCGCTTGCGGCCTTCGTGGGAGGCCGCACGTCGCGTGCCTCCCCGTGAGGCATACCTCACATGCGCGAGGTGCGGCTTCGCGTAGGAAGCCGCCTCGTGCACGCCTCAGCGGGACTGCCTGAAGGCACTTGCGTGGGACTGCGCCTCATGCGTGCTGCCAGCAGGTGCCGTGCAGTGCAGTCACGGGTCACCGAAAACACCAAAAAAAAAAATCCTTTTTTGTAAAAAAAGGAAGAGCCGATAAGGAAATCATCATATCTAACCTTTTTGCCTATAAATAAGCATCATTTTTTATCATTGGGTTACCTTAGTCTGGGCTGGCTCAGGACCCGGTGTCTACAGCATGCATAGGGACATGTGCTGGAGCAAGTCTCAAGTCAGTAATAACAACATTTCTTGTGACAAATTCTATCTTTCCAAAAAACATGGCCGTTAGAGATGAAAACCATAACTAGCTCTCTAAGCAAATGTTACGCCAAAGGGCAGGGTGAAATCCTGAAAATAAGTAGTTTTACTACAAGAAAAAATGAAACGAATAAAAGCCGTTGGAGTGGGTTGGGTCCATTCTAGGTAAAAATAAGGCACAAGATTTTGTGAAAATCTCCAAAGGGACGCATTTTCCGTAAAGAAAAGCTAGTGTGAAAATCCACAAGGGACACACTACCATTAAAACAATGACTTCCGATGCCTTGAGCGATAAGGCGACGTCAATTCAGATAACCTCCCTTTAGGCAGATAGTGCATAATACAGGACACGAGTCAAAGTCCTAGGGGCAAAATACTGTACAGCTCATAGCAAAAGTTGCATGCTCGTTGACTAGGAGACAAAGATGCACACGGGGTCGATTCTCTTTGAAAAGATCATGGGTCAAAGTTCCTAAGCCAATATGACACTCATCTAGGTCTTTGGGGGCATCAGACAGTATGAGCAGCCAAGCCGTACCCTTAACAAATCCCTTAACCACCAGGGACATGGTCTTTCCATTTTTGCATACAACTTTTCACGTGCATATAATTCTTTGCTTTTTGCACACGTTTCACATACATAATCCTTTGTGCATGTTTCTTGTGTATAGGTTTGCACATACATTTCACACACATTATGCACACATAATCTTTTGTACATGTTCTTATGCCAATTAATTTACAGGAAAAGGCCGAACCAAGGGACAGTTTCGAAAAGATGAAGCCCACCCAAGTTGAAATCATGCGAGCCCATAAAGAGGTAACCTATTAAGTATTTTTTCAAGGCATTTAAAGTCTCTTTCGAGCATTCTCAGTCTCTTCATAGCATTGTCCTTTAAGTCATTTTTTCAAGGCATTCTCAGTCTCTTTGGAGCATTATCTTTAAGTCATTTTCCAAGGCATTCTCAGTCTCTTATCAGCATTATCTTTAAGTCATTTTCCAAGGCATTCTCAGTCTCTTTAGAGCATTGTCCTTTAAGTCATATTTCCAAGGCATTCTCAATCTCTTCAGAGTATTATCTTTTAAGTCCTTTTTCTAAGGCATTCTCAGTCTTTTCGGAGCATTATCTTTAAGTCTTTTTCCAAGACATTCTTAATCTTTTCAGAGCATTATCTTTTAAGTCCTTTTTTCAAGACATTCTCAGTCTCTTCGTAGCATTGTCTTTTAAGTCATTTTTTCAAGATATTCTCAGTCTCCTCAAAGCATAAAACAAAACCCTTTTAAAGGTATTTCAAGTCTTTTTGAAGCATAAAACCTTTTTTATAAAGTATTTCAAGTATTTTTTAAGCACAAAATCTTTTTTAAAGTATTTCAATTCTTTTTGAAGGAAAAAACCTTTTCTAAGATATTTCAAATCCTTTCGAAGCGTAAAACCTTTTTTCAAGATATTTTGAACCTTTTTGAAACACTAAAATCATTTCAAGTCTCTTCGGAGCATTAATTTTTTTTTTTCAAAGCAGTCCAAGTCCCTTCAAGGCAATAAAGATGATTAGATACCAAAATGATCCAAGAAATTGATTTTCACACTTTGTAGTTTAGATAACAACTTGATGCAATCCAAGAGGATGATAATCACTTTGTCGTCTAGATAACGACTCAGTGAGATTCAAGAATGAACGCACTTTGTAGTCTAGATAATGACTCGGTGTAATCCAAGAGGATCATAATTACTTTGAAGTCTAGATAACAACTCAGTGAGATTCAAGAATATCCTCACTTTATAGTGTAGATAATGATTCGGTGCAATCCAAGAGCATGATAATCACTTTGTAGTCTAGATAACGACTCTGTGAGATTTAAGAATATCTGTATTTTGTATTCTAGATAACGACTCTGTGATATTTAAGAATATCTATATTTTGTAGTCTAGATAACGACTCAGTGCGACTCAAGGATGATATTCATATTCCGCAAATAGTTCTTTAGGGAACAACCAGCCTTTCTGGGGGCATCCATTCAACACCAAATTGAAGGGAATTTGAAGCGCCAATAAGACGACGTTAATCGACTACCAAGAGAGTGGATCAGTACGTCAGTAAATAGGCTTTAATTAAAAATCTGCCACAAATCCATAAATACAGCAGGAAGGTGGCAGCCTCAGGTACGCGCTCCTTTTCTTTTCTCTAAATTTTGGCTCACCTAGGCACCTATGCACTATTTTTCCAAAAATTGGGGGCAACTATAGACATCGAGTCCCGAGGCATCTAGATCAGGGTTATCCAGTGATGAAATTAAATATTTGTTCACAGGCAAGAAGGTTGGAAGTGATGTTTTCGTTGTCAAGTTCATTTAAAAAAAAGTGGGTTATGTGCAGGCAGCCCCTCGTGCTCGTCCCTGTGGGGCTACTCCTCGCACAAGGGCATCCCTCGTACACGCACCTGCCCCTCACAAGGGCGGGCTGTCACACCCTGATTTCCCCTTAGTAGTTTGAGCCATGTGTATGTGTGCATGTGTGGGTGTCTTGGCATGTGTTAAGGGTATTCTTGGGTAATATGCATGTTTTGTGGGCTTTATTAGAGTGTGGGTGCATGTATGTTAGTAGTGTGTGCATTAGTGGGATTAGTCTTGTGTGTGGTGTCTAGCATATTGGTAGGGTGTGAGTGATCAAGATCCACCAAAGATGGGGTGACATATGGCTAGGCTTTTAAGAAGTAGGTATAAATAGAAGGAGAGAGAAAAAGGGGACAGCCATTTTGCTGCCTCTTTCCCGTTGTTCTCCCTCTTTTCTTTATCTTTTCTTCCTCTTTCTCCTTCAAGTGTTCCCTAGTTGTGATCCAAGTGACTTTTGGTGGAAATTGATCATCTCTCAAGTTTATTTGTAAGTTTTGATTGGTTTTCTCTTCTTCTTCTTCCTCTCCTTCAATTGATCTGTTAGAATGTATTTTAACTTAGAGTTTTTGAGTGTTTGTGTGATCTTCTTGGGTTCTGGGTTAGAAGCTCCTACTCGTGATCCCAAGGGGAAAGAGAAAGCGAGTGGGAGTGGAGCTTGCAACTAGGAGCATAAGATTTATAGGTTTGGGAATTTATGTGTTTTGATGCATTCTCTTGATTTTATACTTTTGGTTGATTTTCTGGAAAGTGAATGTTTAATGAGGTTCATGTGAATGAAATGTTAAGAGTTTTGTTTGATTTAAGTTATGATGCATGAATAATGATTATGAGAACAAGTTTGAGTTGGATGGATGTCACTGTGATTTCTGGGTTTCCTACTGTCGGGATTTAATTTTTGGTTAATGCATGAACTGATTGTATTAAGTGTTGTAAAGTTGTGTTTTGCTGTTGTTTTTGATGCTGGAAATGCTTGATCCAAGGTAAGTTGCGGTTTAATTGGATTTGTGAAGTTTTGGGAGAGTTTTGGAGCCAAGGGAGCTCTGCAGATTTGGAACACGACTCTCTGTCGCGAGCGTGAGGATCATCTCGTGCACGACAGGAGTCGGTGAATCCAGGTCCCGATTGAGCTACCATCTTTCAATCGAAAATGCCATGGGTGCTTTGACACTCGACTGCCGATCGAAAGACAGGAAGTTCCCTGATCGGGAGAGAAGGACAGCACGATGTGTGCTTACAGGGAAGCCAGGTCACGAGACGTGCATTAGAGCATGACTCATGACAAGGTGATGGGAAGCGACACGAGTCGTGTTATCTCGCATGAATCGCGTCCCCCTGCTCTTTCTCTCAGCTCTCGGCTCTCGTCGATCGGCCTTTCGGCCAAGAAGAACATCAACATGAGTCGTGTCGATCCTGTATGACTCGTGTCCCTTGCTCTTCCTTGCGCGCTCGGCCTTTTGGCCATGGGAAGCATCGACACGAGTCGTGTTGACCTGCACGACTCGTGTCCTTCACTTCTTTTCTTGCGATCGGTTTTCTGGCCACTATCGTGAGCGCAACTCTTGTCACGATCGCGATATTGACCCTTTGTCTACCTAGCCTTTCTGAAATGCTCCATTTTTCTGGAAATGAATTTTAAATCTTTTCCTTCATGGATTCTACTACTGTATGGATTATAACATACTTCTATATGTATAATGGTATGATTTCTTCATGATAAATTATATGTTATGCTTGGGACATAAATTGTATTATGTATAACCTGCGAGAGTCAATCTAGTGGATAGTTAGGCATGCCTAATAGAGTTCATTAGCTGCAGCCCTCTCTTTCATTTGGACCCTGATCAGATCCCTCGTTTGGTTCCTCACAAACCTCAATGTCTTTGGATCTTGTTTAAGATCCCCTTTGTAAAATGTTTTTGAATGAGAAAATGTGATGTTGCTTTTTGATTCGTACCCGTAAGGTACCACCACTCGTTTAGTTCGATTCATACCCATAAGGTACCGCCATGCGTTCACTCGTTATCCACTATTGTGAGTCAGCAGGTGTATTATTTGTTTGTGTTATGCTTATGAGAATGAGAAATCCGATCGGCTATGATTATAAGTATGTGAATGTATATGTATACGAATGTGAGCATGGACTTTCGATTGTTATATGTATGATTCAGTTATGATTACATCTTATATGATTATCAACATATGCCATTATGTATGCGTTTTGCCTTAACGACCATTGTGAGTGTGTTAGTGGTTATGCCCTAGGCTAAAAATTTGGACCTTGATGTAATTATTACATTGTTCATTTATATAATGGTTTTCTTCACATTAATATTATTGGCATGTTACATTATTGTAATATTTATGAATAATAATGTTATTCATGTCGTCCCTAGTCATTTATCACTAAGGGCATAAAGATAAATTAAGACTAGTATAGATTTGTATTGATAATCATGGGATGATTATATATATGATGATATAAATCGAATCTATAGGTATTTGTTAGAGAACAAATTACTGGATAGACCCACTGTAAGATCACTACATGGGATAGTGTCATAAGTGATCTTATAATAGATATGTTATTGAATCCTTTGACCTGAGGTTATCATAGTTTCCTATATAAGGAACATTATGTTTTGACATAATTAAACATTATCTTTAATTGGATAATTATAAAGTTTATGATCGGACATAATGAGAATTATGCAGAGGAAAGTGAATAATCAAGATGGAATTTGTCCCTCTCTAATGAGAGAGATATCTATTGGGCCCCTCGATAAGTAGGACTGTAAAAATGCATGGCCATGCTCGAATGAATTGATAGTGTCATCAATGTCATTTGAATTTATCAGTCTACTTAGTGATTGGGAAATTATATGTTTGAACAATATATAAGTTTGACATGGACCATGACTTCTGTTCAAACAAGATATCATGTGACAAAAGGATAATAGCATATTCTGTTGTCAGGTTAAAATCGGACTAACGATATTTATATTATTTGGGTAGTCATAATGTCTTGTTAGAGACCAATTATGACTTGTGGGCTTATTATGAGATTAGGCCCATTGCCAACTTAATACAAACCTATTGGGTCACACACCAAGACCAAAAATGAACAAAATGGATTTTATTAGGGTATTTTGGAATAATATAAATATAGGTATTTATATTTAATTTCGAAATTACATATTTATATATATTTATATATGTACATATACATATATCTCTTATTTTGAAAATGAGATAATAGTATGTATTAATATAATATTTCTTATTATTTTGAATAAGAAATAAATATATATATATATATATATATATATATATATATATATATATATATATATATATATATATATATAAATATATATATATATATATATATATATATATATATATATATATATATATATATATATATATATATAATGTAAATATCTCTTAATTTTGAATTAGAGATAATATCATTATTTACCTATTAGGGTTTTAAACTTATTTACATATATATATAGATATATGTTAAGAAAAGAGATTAACATATATGATAACTTTAATCACGTTCTTCAAGTAGGGAATAGATTTAGAGTGGCTGTACATCTCTTTTCTTGTGATAATAAGAAAAAGAAAACCTAGACACCTTTACTTTGAGAAAAGAAAAAATCAAAAATCCTTTCGCAACATAAGGGAGCTAGTACCCCTGCGAGTTCTGTTCGTTGGTTCATGCGTGTGGATACCGGTAGAGGGTGTTCATGATTGAAGCAGCACCTAAAGTCCGAGATAAGGAGTTATTTTTGTTCTAAGGTCAGTAAATCTTAATCTCTTCCTTTTGAATCAATTGAATATACTTGGATCCTGTCTTTGGGTTTCGGTTTTATTCTGCTGTGTTTAATTTGAATTATTTCGTTGAAACCCAACAGAGTGGCCGTTCATATTACTGTTGTTTGTTTTCCCCACTAAGTGTTATCGCTTAGCACGAGTGTTTCATCCATGCAGGTGCGGATGATGGTTAGCTTTTGGGAGAGTCACCACAAGTCAAGCCAACACAGAGAGTTTTGATGTTAGCACCGCCGTGCTACCTCTTCATAGCGCCTTATATGTCGTTCGTAATTATCACTCGATAATTTTAATATATCGATTTATGAAATAAGGTATATTATGCATGATATGAAATAAATATGATTTATTATGTTTATGTGTGATGTCTTTGCATGGTGCATAGCATGGCCAATTGAACCTTTTGTGGATGAATTTTATTTTATCTATTTGAAGGGTTTGTAATTTTAAATACGACCTGCGTGTTGTTAATTTTGTTGTAATCTTTATTTTATTCAATAGTTATAGTAGAATATCTTTGTATTATTATTGTAATGAAGATGAAGAGCAACAATGGAGATCAATCCAAATCCATGGCGATGGAGGTGCAAGATGGAAGATTTTAATCAAGTTCATTTTTCACACCTAGGATTGACCTTTGATCTTCATATTGGCTTATGAGGATCAATATAGATTTGGCCATGCTATGACACGGTTTTATATATATTATGCATATGTTCTTAGTATGTGATGCGATGAATGCTTATATATGTGTATGAGATGGCATGTATGAATTGATGCATGATTTATATAAATAATTAGACATCATAAGTTAAAATTAAATCCCTCACCATAATTTTAAGTCATATGCCACCCATTATTAAAACACCTGCCAAGACTAAGATCACCAAAATGTGGGTTCTGCTAAAGCGAAGTACATTAGGTTATCATAGTAAGGCGGGATGAGTAATGGTCTACTCATATGTTTAAAATGGTTAGACTTAATTAGGCTATCAAAACGGTTTTGGGCTTAAGGGCATAAGATGGGATTATAACATGCCGGGACATATGATGTTGAAATCCCATAAATAATCTAAGAGTTATATAAGATATAATTGGTAAATGAGCTACCTACCTAAATAACTTAACTATAAGTGTCATGCCAAAGCTAACTTAGAGTTAGGTGAAATATGGATCTTAGCCCACTAAATTATTATAATTATTGTAATTATTATTGAGGGTTATTATTTTAGTGGGAGTTTTTGAGAAAACCTAAAAATAAAATTGGTACTAATATAATTTATCTTGCATGTTTGTAGATTAATGGCATCAAATAACACTTTTGCTATGTCACTGCGATCTATTCTTGAGAAGGACAAACTTAAGGAAACTGGCACAAACTTCCTTGACTGGTTCAGAAACTTGAGAATTATCCTCAAGCAAGAAAGGAGGCTATATGTGCTGGATGAGCCTATTCCCAATGAGCAACCTGCTGATGCTACAAGGGCAGTCAAAGACAAATACAAGAAACATATTGATGATTCTGTGGACGTTGGCTGTCTTATGTTAGCTACCGTGGCTCCAGAGCTTCAGAAGTATCTTGAAAATATGGAGGCTTATGAGTTAAGTACTCATCTCAGGCAGACTTTTCAACAGCAGGCAAGGCAAGAAAGGTATGAGACTACCAAAGCTTTGCATTCTTGCAAGATGGCTGAAGGTTCTTCAGTTAGCTCTCATGTTTTGAAAATGAAGGGCTATATTGATCACCATGAGAGGCTTGGATTTCGCCTCAGTTTAGAACTGGCAACGGATTTGATCCTTAATTCATTGCCTGATAGTTATGACCATTTCATCATGAACTACAATATGAATAACATGGAGAACTCTATAGCTGAGCTGCATGCTATGCTCAAAATAGCTGAGCAAAGCATAAGTAAGAAGCCTGGCCATGTTCTGATGATCAACAAAGGGAAAGGCATGAAAGTTAAGGGTAAGGCTAAGGCTAAGGCAAAAGTTGGTTATAAGCCTAAGCCTAAACCCAAGCCCAAGGCTAAACCTCCAAAGGAGGGAGTTTGCTTCCATTGCAATGAACCTGGTCATTGGAAGAGGAACTAGCTCTACTTGGAAGAGTTAAAGAAGAAGAAAAGTGGTGAGACTACATCTTCAGGTATTTATGTTATAGAAATTAATTTATCTACTTCTACTTCCTGGGTATTAGATACTGTATGTGGATCTCATATTTGGACAAATGTGCAGGGACTCAAAAGGAGTAAGCAACTAAGAAATGGTGAAGTGGACCTACGAGTGGGAAATGGAGCAAAAGTTGCTGCTCTAGCTGTAGGATCTTATGAATTGACTTTGCCCAATTGGCTTTTATTAGTTTTGAACAATTGCTATTATGTTCCTAGTTTGAGTAGGAATATTATTTCAGTTTCAAGTTTGGATGATAAAGGTTTTTCTTTTCTTATTAAGAATAAGAAATGTTCTATTTATTATGATGACATGCTTTATGGTATTGCTGATTCATATTGTGGGCTTTATGTCCTAAATCTAGAAACATCCAATAATCATGATATTTATAACATAACTACAAAGAAATCCAAACCAAATGATTTAAATTCAACATATTTATGGCATTGTCGCCTTGGTCATATAAATGAGAAACGCATAGCTAAACTCCCATCAGATGGACTTTTGCAATCATTTGATTTTGAATCATTTGATAATTGCGAATCTTGTTTATTAGGCAAGATGACAAAGGATCCTTTTACTGGACATAGTCAAAGGGCCACTGACTTATTAGGCCTTGTACATTCTGATGTATGTGGCCCATTAAGCATAAATGCCAGGGGAGGATTTCAGTACTTTATTACATTCACTGATGATTTCAGTAAATATGGCTATGTCTATCTAATGAAACATAAACATGAATCATTTGAAATGTTCAGAACTTTTCAAAATGAAGTACAAAATCAACTTGGTAAAACTATTAAAGCACTTCGGTCCGATCGAGGTGGTGAATATTTGAGCCAATAATTTGACAATCATCTAAGAGATTGTGGAATTGTTTCACAATTAACTCCGCCAGGAACACCACAATGGAATGGTGTATCTGAAAGGAGGAATCGAACTTTATTAGATATGGTTCGATCAATGACGAGTCAAACAGATCTTCCGTTATCCTTTTGGGGTTATGCATTAGAAACAGCTGCATTCACTTTGAATAGAGTTCCATCTAAAGCGGTTGAAAAGACACCATATGAGATATGGACTGGGAGAATTCCTAGTTTATCTTTTCTAAAGATTTGGGGCTGTGAGGCTTATGTCAAACGACAAGTCTCAGATAAAATAGCACCAAAATCTGATAAATGTCTTTTTGTGGGATATCCTAAGGAAACTAAAGGATATTACTTTTATAATCCTTCTGAGAACAAAGTGTTTGTTGCTCGAAATGGTGTCTTTCTAGAAAAAGAATTCATTTCTAAAAGAACCAGTGGGAGTAAAGTACAACTTGAAGAAATTCAAGAACCACAAGATAAAATAGAACCATTGATGGAAACTCAACAAGTTTCACAACCTGTTGTGGAACCTGTACCTGTTACACAAGTACCACGTAGATCTGATAGGATACAACATGAACCCGAGAGATATGGATTTCTCATGACAGATAGTCGTGAAGTAATGCTCATGGATCAAGATGAGCCTACTACCTATCAAGATGCCGTGTCAGGTCCAGAATCTGATAAATGACTAGAAGCCATGAAATCTGAGATGCAATCCATGTATGATAATCAAGTTTGGAACTTGATTGATCCACCTGAAGGAATTAAAACCATTGGGTGCAAATGGGTTTTTAAAAAGAAAACCGACATGGATGGCAAAGTAAATACCTTTAAAGCAAGGCTTGTTGCAAAAGGATTCAAACAAACTCATGGTATTGACTATGATGAAACCTTTTCACCAGTCGCAATGCTTAAATCTATAAGAATTCTTATTGCCATTGCTGCATATTATGACTATGAGATATGGCAAATGGATGTCAAAACAACGTTTCTTAATGGAAACTTACTTGAGGATGTGTACATGACACAACCTGAGGGTTTTGTCCAGCCTGAGAATTCTAAGAAGGTATGTAAGCTGCAAAGATCCATTTATGGATTGAAGCAAGCTTCTCGAAGCTGGAATCTTCATTTTGATGAAACAGTCAAAGAGTTTGGGTTTATAAAAAATGAGGATGAACCTTGTGTATACAAGAAGATTAGTGGGAGCACTGTAATGTTTCTTGTATTATATGTCGATGACATATTACTTATTGGAAATGACATCCCTATCATGCGAAAGACAAAAGATTGGTTAGGGAAATCTTTTTCAATGAAAGATTTGGGCAAAGCTGCTTATATCCTTGGGATTAAATCTATAGGGATAGATCTAAAAGGATAATTGGTCTGAGTCAAAGCACTTATATAGATAAGGTGCTAAATAGATTCAGTATGCAAAATTCCAAAAGAGGATTTTTGCCAATGTCTCATGGCATTACTCTTAGCAAGACTCAATGTCCAATGACATCTGATAAGCGGGATCGCATGAGTAAGATTCCTTATGCTTCGGCTATAGGATCAATCATGTATGCCATGTTATGCACTCAACCAGATGTTTTGTATGCTTTGAGCATGACGAGTAGATACCGGTCAGATCCCGGTGAAAGTCACTGGATAGCTGTTAAGAATATTCTTAAGTACTTAAGAATAACTAAAGATGCATTCTTAATATATGGAGGATTGGAAGATGAGCTAGTAATAAATGGTTATACAGATGCAAGCTTCCAATCTGACAAAGATGACTTTAGATCGCAGTCAGGATATGTGTTTGTGTTAAATGGAGGTGCTGTAAGCTGGGAAAGTTCTAAACAAAGCACTGTCGCTGATTCTACAACAGAAGCTGAGTATATAGCAGCATCAGATGCAGCTAAAGAAGCAGTATGGATCACAAAATTCATTGCTGAGTTGGGAGTAGTACCTAGCATCAGCAACCCTGTGGATCTTTACTGTGACAATAATGGTGTTATTGCACAAGCTAAGGAGCCCAGATCTCATCAGAGATCAAAACATATACTCAGGCGTTTTCATCTCATTAGAGAAATAATTGAGAGGGGAGACGTCAAGATTTGCAGAGTACCTACTGATGATAACATTGCTGATCCACTTACCAAGGTTCTCCCAGAAGCCAAACATGATGGACATACTAGGTCAATGGCTATTAGATATATGTATGATTGGGCCTAGTGCAAGTGGGAGATTGTTAGTGGTTATGCCTTAGGCCAAAAATTTGGACCTTCATGTAATCATTACATTTTTCATTTATGTAATGGTTTTCTTCACATTAATATTATTGGCATGTTACATTATTGTAATGTTTATAAATAACAATGTTATTAATATCGTCCCTAGTCATTTATCACTAAAGGGCATAAAGATAAATTAAGACTAGTATAGATTTGTATTGATAATCATGGGATGATTATATATATGATAATATAAATCGAATCTATAGGTATTTGTTAGAGAACAAATTACTGGATAGACCCACTGTAAGATCACTACATGGGATAGTGTCATAAGTGATCTTATAATAGATATGTTATTGAATCCTTTGACCTGAGGTTATCATAGTTTCCTACATAAGGAACATTATGTTTTGACATAATCAAACGTTATCTTTAATCGGATAATTATAAAGTTTATGATCGGACATAATGAGAATTATGCAGAGGAAAGTGAATAATCAAGATGGAATTTGTCCCTTTCTAATGAGAGAGATATCTATTGGGCCCCTCGATAAGTAGGACTGTAAAAATGCATGGCCATGCTCAAATGAATTGATAGTGTCATCAATGTCATTTGAATTTATCAGTCTACTTAGTGATCGGGAAATTATATGTTTGAACAATATATAAGTTTGACATGGACCATGACTTATGTTCAAACAAGATATCGTGTGACAAAAGGATAATAGCATATTCTGTTATCAGGTTAAAATCGGACTAACGATATTTATATTATTTGGGTAGTCATAATGTCTTGCTAGAAACCAATTATGACTTGTGGGCTTATTATGAGATTAGGCCCACTGCCAACTTAATATATAAACCTATTGGGTCACACATCAATACCAAAAATGAACAAAATGGATTTTATTAGGGTATTTCGGAATAATATAAATATAGGTATTTATATTTAATTTCGAAATTACATATTTATATATATTTATATATGTACATATATCTCTTATTTTGAATATGAGATAATAGTATGTATTAATATAATATTTCTTATTATTTTGAATAAGAATATATATATATATATATATATATATATATATATATATATATATATATATATAATGTAAATATCTCTTAATTTTGAATTAGAGATAATATCATTATTTACCTATTAGGGTTTTAAACTTATTTACATATATATAGATATATGTTAAGAAAAGAGATCAACATATATGATAACTCTAATCACGTTCTTCAAGTAGGGAATAAATTTAGAGTGGCTGTACATCTCTTTTCTTGTGAGAATAAGAAAAAGAAAACCTAGCCACCTTTTCTTTGAGAAAAGAAAAAATCAAAAATCCATTTGCAACATAAGGGAGCTAGCACCCCTGCGAGTTCTGTTCGTTGGTTCGTGCGTGTGGATACCGGTAGAGGGTGTTCGTGATTGAAGTAGCACCTAAAGTCGGAGATAAGGAGTTATTTTTGTTCTAAGGTCAGTAAATCTTAATCTCTTCCTTTTGAATCAATTGAATATACTTGGATCCTATCTTCGGGTTTTGATTTTATTCCGTTGCATTTAATTAGAATTATTCCGTTGAAACCCAACAAAGTGGCCGTCCATATTACTGTTGTTTGTTTTCCCCACTAAGCGTTATCGCTTAGCACGGGTGTTTCATCCGTGCAGGTGCGGATAATGGTTAGCTTTTGGGAGAGTCACCGCAAGTCAAGCTAACACAGAGAGTTTTGATGTTAGGACTTAGCATTTGCTTTGAGATTCTTTTTGTAATAGTGAACTCTCATTTTACTTAGTCTTTTGTTCACCTTCCGCCTTGTAATATTGAAAGATGTAATTATTTTGGTAATATCAGAACAGTTATGTAGTGAATATTATTATTGCATCAGTGAATGAATGATCAGTTTGGTTTTAAAGTTTTAATTCCGCTGTATGTATGTATGTATGTATGTATGTATGTATGTATATATGTATGTTTATATTATGTGAATGAATGTTATTATCTCATTTTGCTTGGTGACACCCTTGCTCATACGGGTTCTCACTCCATTACGGATGGGTTCTCCTACGTATGAGTAGGGGATGTTATAGTTTTTTGTATCAGAGCCCCAGTTTAGGCATTTTTTGGGTGTTGTTGTGCATAGATATATGTCTAGGACTGTGTTGACTGATGCGGTTTCTTTTGTGTTTGTTTTATATGGATTCTGATTCGGTGCGTGGGTCGTTTAAGGGGTCTGCTGAGAGTGTGACTCCTCAAGCAGTAGATCCTTCAGTGTCTATTTCGGCTCAAACACCTAGGGTTCAGCCTGAGGCAGCAACCATGTCCTTTGAGGCAATGTTAAAGATTTCTCAGGACATGGCTCGAGTCTTAGAGAGAGTGACAGCTCTGAGAGCTCCTATTGAGAGTATGAGGAAAGCTAGTGCAGAGGATTTTTATGGGACTAGTCTGGATGAGTCTGAGTATACTGAAAAATGGATTAAAAAGATAGAACGAGTTCTTGATGAGATTCGGTGCCCTCCTGATAGGCAGGTAGAGTGTGTTGTGGTTTTGTTGCAGGGATCCGCCTACGATTGGTGGAAATTGGTCCGTAGGCATCCCCAGTTTCTTGACCCGGTTACTTGAGAGTTATTTGAGAGGGAGTTTACTAGTAAGTATGTGACTCAGGCTTATAAGGATGCTAAGTGGGCATAATTCTTGAGTTTAAAACAGAGAGCCATGTCAGTTTCTGAGTTTGAGAAAGAGTTCCATCGTCTTGCGAAGTATGCTCCAGAGGGTGTTCTGATAGAGGAGTTCAGATGTAGGCACTTTGAGGCTGGTTTAGATGAGTCCTTGAGGGCTATACTTATTTTATTGATAAGTACTCCGGGTATTGGGTATTATCAGATTGTTCAGGCAGCAGTGCGGGCTGAGAGATCAGAGTCAGTTCTGAGGGAGAGAGCTCAGAGGAGGAATCCCCCTCGTGGAGGATCATCATCATAATCATGTTCGAGTAAGAGGTCTAGGAACCCGCAGGATGAGTCTTCTTCAGGTTCGGCTTCGAGAGGCAGGTGGCAGGGTTCTACTATGAGTTTGAGTTCTAGTAGAGGTGGTTCAGGTAATAGGACTGAGGTATTAGCCGAGTGTTCTCACTGCAGCAGGCGCCATAGGGGTGAGTGTAGGTGGTTCATGGGTGGTTGTTTCCGATGTGAGAGCACTGATCATTATTTGGCTAGCTATCCTAAGTTGGGTGAGGCTTCTGGCGATTAGCGTGAGGCTAGCAGAGTTGGATCTAATGCACCACAAGCCAGTCAAGGTAGAGATCGAGGTGGTCGGCCCAGAGAGGGAGCTCCATCAGAGTCGGTTGATTGTCCTTTGACGGTTCCGGCTAGAGCATATGCTATGAGAGCTCGGGATGAGTAGGATGCCCCGGATGTGATTGCTGGTAAGTTCCTACTCTTCGACACTGAGTTGTATGCTCTAATTGACCCTGGTTCCACACACTCATATTTGTGCACGAATAAGTTATCTTATAAGTTGCATGAGGTTTGTGTGACCAGTCTCTTAGGGCATAGTGTCAATATGAGTAGAGTGTATAGGAATTGTCCTCTTTTGGTTCAAGGTGTTGAGTTTTCTGCGGATTTGATTGAGTTGCCTTTTCGAGAGTTTGATTTGATCTTGGGTATGGATTGGTTGAGTAAGCACCGGGCTATGGGTGATTGTCATAGGAAAGTGGTGGTGTTGCGAGATAGAGATCAGTCTTCTATTGTGGTTAAAGGTTTGGGTTCGAGTTCCTTGAGTAATGTGATTTCTGCTATGTAAGCTAAAAGGTTCATGAGAAAAGGCTGTGAAGCGTTTCTAGCAGTGGTGTTAGATTCTAAGCGTGATCAAGTAGGATTAAGGATATCCCAATTGTTAGAGAGTTTGGAGATGTGTTTCCAAGTGAGTTGCCTGGGTTGCCACCCGAGAGAGAGGTGGAGTTGGCCATAAAGATAGTGCCGGGTACTTCGCCCATTTCGAAAGCACCTTATCGGATGGCTCCTATAAAGTTGAGGGAACTTAAGACTCAGCTACAAGAGTTATTGGATAAGGGGTTTATTAGACCCAGCATATCTCCATGGGGAGCTCCGATGTTATTTGTTAAGAAGAAGGATGGTTCCTTGAGAATGTGCATCGACTATAGGCAGATTAATAAGGTCATGATGAAAAACAAGTATCCTTTGCCTAGAGTTGAGGATTTGTTTGATCAGTTTGGAGGTGCGAGTGTCTTCTCTAAGATTGATCTTCGATCGGGTTACTATCAGCTTCGAGTTAAAGATGCGGATGTGGTTAAGACTGCCTTTTGTATGCGGTATGGCCACTATGAGTTCCTTGTGATGCCATTCGGGTTGACCAATGCACCTGTGGATTTTATGGATTTGATGAATCGAGTGTTCAGGCCATATCTCGACCGATTTATAGTAGTGTTTATTGATGATATTTTGGTTTACTCGAAGGATGAGAGTGAACATGAGGAACATCTTCATTTAGTGTTGCAAGTTTTGAGGGAACACCATTTATTTGCGAAGCTTAATAAGTGTGATTTCTAGCTTTGAGAGGTGTCTTTCTTGGTTCACATTGTTTTAGCTAAGGGTATTCAAGTGGATCCAGCCAAGATTGAGACGATTATGAATTGGAAAGCGCCTAGGAATGTTCCTGAAGTAAGAAGTTTCCTTAGTTTAGCTGGGTACTATCGTCGGTTTGTGAAGGGTTTTTCAGTCATTGCTGCTCCTATGACCCGACTGTTGAGGAAAGGAGTTAGATTTGAATGGTCGGATAAGTGCCAGGCGTGCTTTGAGAAGTTGAAGAGGTTATTAGTTGAAGCTCCTGTACTTACTCAGCCTCGATCGGGTAAGGAGTTTGTAATGTACAGCGACGCTTCAGGTGTTGGGCTCGGATATGTGTTGATGCAAGAGGGTAAAGTTGTGGCTTATGCTTCTCATCAGTTGAAGCCTCATGAGAAGAATTATCCGATGCATGATTTGGAATTTGCGGCTGTGATCTTTGCTTTGAAGATTTGGCGGCATTATCTGTATGAGGAGAAATGTAGGATTTTCACGGATCATAAAAGTTTTAAGTATCTCCTCATGCAGAAAGAGTTGAACATGAGACAGCGCTGATGGTTGGAGTTGTTCAAGGATTTTGATTGCATTGTGGATTATCATCTGGGTAAAGCCAATGTGGTTGTGGATGCTTTGAGTAGGAAGACGGTTTTGGCTTTGTTCTTGAGGCAGTTCAGATGGAGATTTGATTCAGATGGGGCTTTGGTTGCCCAATTGAGAGTGAAGTCGACCTTGAGACAGTCGATTGTGGATGCTCAGAAGGATGATTTGAGATTGCAGCGGGTTTTGCAAGAGGTCCAATCGGGTAAGCAGTCCGAGTTTTTGGTTTTGGATGGGGTGCTTATATGTAGAAACCATTTGTGTGTGTCCGAGAGTGATGAGTTAAGGAAAAAGCTTTTGAATGAGGCACATACTATGGTCTTCACTATACATCCAGGTAGTGAGAAGATGTATCGGGATATGAAACAGTTCTTTTAGTGGTCCGGGATGAAGAGAGACATTGTGGAATTCGTGACAAGGTGCTTTACTTATCAACAGGTAAAGGCTGAGCATCAAGTCCCTTCGGGATTGCTCACTCCTTTATCCGTTCCCTAGTGGAAATGGGATGACATTGCCATGGATTTTGTGTCGGGTTTGCCAGTGACTTAGAAGAAGCATGATTCAGTTTGGGTTATCGTGGATCGGCTAACCAAGTCAGTTCATTTTCTGCCGGTCAGAGTGGACTACTTGATGGATAAGTTGGCCAGTGTTTATGTGGATGAGGTGGTCCGACTGTATGGAGTGCCGTTATCCATAGTGTTCGACCGAGATCCAAGGTTTACATCTAAGTTCTAGAAGGAATTGCAAAGAGATTTGGGTACTGTGACGCGCGCCGGGTCCCCGCGGCCGCCCGTTCGGACCGCCCGCACGTGGGCGATCGGGGCAATTGTGGGTCCGTCAACAGCTTGCGATAAATCGCAAGTGCGTCTATGTTGGGCAACAAAGAGGTTTCATGGAGTCGCAACCCAATAGAACATTGGGAAAGTTTCTCTCGCCTCGGAGAGCCTAAGACTTACGCATTTTATCCATATTGGGCCATGAGGCCTAGGATTAACGTCTAAGTCTCGTGACACAAGAGGTGTCTTGGAGGATAACCTCTAGCCTCTTGAGCCCAAAGACCAGAGCAAGTTCGGGACTCCCCATTTATTCATACCTTGGCTAAGTTTATAATCAAGTTTTAAATTTAGTATTTCATCCCATTTCTCATTCAATTTTTAATGCAATTTAATTAAACGCATATCAAACATATAAATAAAGCGGTAAATAAAATAAATGAAAGCAAAATAAATTACAATAAAACTAGGGGCGGAATACAACCCCCATTTGTAAATAAAATACAACTCATGCATAAATCGGGTTATTTATTAAAAATGAGAACGTTGGTCCCCTCATGCATAATTAAAGAAAACAATTTTAAAGTGACAATTTATTTTGGATAAAAAAATCTAGGACATTGGTCCCATTTTTATTAAATAAAATCCAATTTAGTTTAGTAGAAATCTTTTTGGTGATTTTCTTAATTTACGTGCATGAAAATAAATTTATTATTACAAATTACATAATAATCAATTAAACCAAAATAACAAAAAGCAACAAAAATAATAAACGACTCCCAAATGGATCTTCAAATCTTCATGGGCTCCCACTTGGTATGGAAAAGACTCACACATAAAAAATAAGTATTGAAATAAAAGAAACAAATAAAAGCCATGTTAGTAATAAAAATGAGTTAAAAATACTATAAAATAAAGTAAATAAAAAAAGCATCATGTATGACAAGCCACTTAAAATGTCATAATAAAAATATGCAATTTAACAAATTAACAAGTTAACATGCATCTAAAATATAACATAATAATAATAAAATTCAATATGCATAAAAAATAAAGCATGCATAAAACATATTAATAATAGCAATAATATCCAACATGCATAAAAAGCAAAGGTAATAATAAAATCAACATGCATAAGAAATAAACAATAATAGTAATAATAAAATTAAACAAGAATAAGGATAATAATAATAATACTACTAATGATGGTAATAACTACAATAATAATAACACAATAATAACAAAGAATATGAACAATCAAACCTAATAATAATAATAATAATAATAAAAGAAGATGAACAATATGAACAACATGAACAATTCAATTAAATAATATGAACAAAAAAAAAAAATAGCATGAACAATTAAAGAAGGAATAAGAAATATGAACAATTAAATCATAGATCTAAAAGAATTTACATGATAATCAATTGAATAAAAGCAAAAGAATAAAAAGAAGAACAAAATGATAGAACTAAAAGAATTTACATGTTAATTAATTAAATAAGAAAGAAATGAAATTAAAAATTAAACTAAGAAATTGAGCCAAGAATGTTTACCCTCAAAATTGATCTTGAAGAAATGAAGGTAGATGATCCAATTCCTTGTGTTGATTTGAAAAAAATATGATTAGAAAGATAAAATTTTGAAAGATAAATTTTACTCAAGATCAAACAATTAGTTTATTTGTCTTAAAGTAAAAAAGTTGTCAATTGAAAATAAGAAAAATTCTCAAGAACAAAAATTGTTATTTTTTGTCTCAAGAATTGCTGGAAATTCCTTTAGAAATTGAGAGAATTTGGTTGAGAGAAGAGAGAAGAAAAAAAAAAATGTTTTCTAAAGAAAAATCCCCCCTAATTCTCTCTCCAAAATTCTTTTTATTCCCACTTAAAATTCAGATTTTTTTAATTAAGAAATTAAATTAATTTAATTCTCATAATTACAAAAAACCACTGAATTTATTGGGTTGGAAGATAGAAGGATTTTGCAAAAAAAATGAGTTAAAAAGCATTTAAAATGAAGAAGTTATGGCCAAAATGGCCAAAATAGGCAAAACGGACGAACAGGGGTGCAGAGGGGCCACCGACGGCCTGCCCGTCTGAATGAGTGGCCGACGGCCTGCCCGTCTGAATGAGTGACCGACGGCCTACCCGTCCCTCGCGCGGAATTTTTTTTTTTTTTTTTTTTTAAATTCCTATAAAATATAATAATTTAAAAACTCACTTTTTTCCCTCACAAAATAAATTTTAAAATACTTTAAAAACATTTTTAGAATACATTTTTATTTAATTTTAAAATAACAAATCGACAAGGAAATCGTCATCTCCAACTTCATTCTTTTTGCCTATAGATCGGCACACTTAATTTCATCATTGGGTAATCCTGATCTTGGCTACTCGGGACCCGGTGTCTACAGTTGCCCCCAATTTTGGGGAGGCTAGTGTGTGGGTGCCTAGGTGAGCCAAAATTCAGAAAAAAGGAAAGAAGCGCGTACCTGAGGCTGCCACCTTCCAGCTGCTCCCTCGAGAACAGTGCTGTGATTCATCCTCTTGAGTTGCACTGAGTCGCTGACAAGACTACAGAGTGCCAAGGAACCATCCTAAGACGGTGATGCGCCGAGTCGCTACCAAGACTACAAAACGCGAAAGATAAATCGCACCGAGCCGCTGACAAGGCTACAAAAAGTGCGCTGCACGGAGTCGCTGACAAGACTACTAAACGTACAGGTGCTATCTTCAGATAGCGATGCGCCGAGCCACCACCAAGACTACTAAAAGCGCAAAACGAAAGAAACTACACCGAGCCACTACCAAGGCTACCAAAAGTGTAGCCACCATCCATAGATGACGATGCGCCGAGCCTGCTACAGGCTACAAAAAACGCAAAAGGAAGATTGCACCGAGTCTGCTACAGACTACAAAAAGTGCAAAAAGAGAACTGTACCGAGTCTGCTACAGACTACTAAAAGTACAGCTGCCATCCGTAGATGACGATGCGCCGAGCCTGCTACAGGCTACAAAAAACGCAAAAGGAAGATACTGCACTGAGTCTGCTACAGACTACTAAAAGCGCAAGAGATGCCCTCTTAGAGGACTGCACCGAGTCTGCTACAGACTACCAAAAGCGCAAGGGATAAAGAGATTAGTCTCCTAAGAGACCTCGGAGAATTACCTCTTAAGAAGTCTCGAAGATTTGCCAGCGTAGATTCTATCTTGACCTGATTGCCCAACAAGGGCGAGTGCCAACGTTGCCGTCCTTGACCAGCTTTATGTGTGTGGTCTTCATTTGGACTTTCCTGCAAAGCTGTGTGCACAGGAATATATACAACAGATTGTGCATGCAAGTGTAAATTACCATATGCAGATGTTTGCTAAAGAATGGTATGAAATGCATGCAAAAATGAATAGACCATGTCCTGAGTGGTTAAGGGTCCGTTGAGGATATGGCTTGGCCACTCCACCATGCCCCCTGAGGAACTAGAAATGGCATCTTTGCTTAGGGACCCTAACCCTTAAACTCTTCAAAGAGAACCATCAAGTGTGCATCTTTGCCCCCCGGTCAATGAGCATATGCCCGAGATTCTGACTCATGTCCTGAATTATGTCTTATCTCGCTGAAAGGAAGATCATCCGAAATATGCTGCCTTATTGCTCCAGGCATTGTTTTAAAGATAGTGCGTCCCTTGTGGATTTTCACACTAGCTTTTCTTTGTGGGAAATGCGTCCCTTTAGGGATTTTCACATAACCCTTTGCCTAATTTTTGCCTGGCATGGACCTAACCCAAACCAGCGGCTTTTTATTTTTTATATTTTTTTTTTTTGTAGGGCAGACTGCCTGTCTCCAGGTTTTCACCCTGCCCTTTGGCCTAACTTTTGCTTAGAGAGCCAATTACGGTTTTCATCTCTAACGGCCTTTTTTTTATTTTATTTTTTTATTTTTTATTTATTATTTTTTATTTTTTTTTAACTGCAAGAGAAAGCTATTATTCCCTTACGGGTGACTAGCACACATCTGCTAAGATATCTTCCGATAGAATGAGTAGACAATAGTCATAGATACATAGATGATAAGTCTCTCTTTAAGACAGAACTAAAAGAACAATGAAAATGTAAACTACATTCTTTTATTCATTGCAAAATTGAGTACATTTCTATATAATTTCATCATACATGATCCTTATTTAACAAGAATTCAAAAGCACAAGACTACACCTAATCTCGGAATAGATCTTGTAAGCATCAAACTCCTGTTATCAATCGGCCCTCTCGGGTTTTCTCGATTGAACATTTTCTCTTGGCCCTTAATTTTTTCCCAGGATGCCTTTTTTCGGTTTTCACCCTGACAGGGCGCCCAATTTTAGCAAGGCCGCCTTTTTTCGGTTTTCGACCTGCGGGGCATTTATTCTCTTCTTTTCATTTTTTTTTTTTTTAGCCATGGAACCTTTTTAGTCTATCGACATTGACCGGGTCTTTAAACTCATTCCCATCGCTGTCTGCCAAGATTGCTGCTCCCTTTGTTAGCAACTTTTTCACAATAAACGGACCTTCCCAGGTCGGTCTGAATTTTCCTCGTATGTCTGGCACTCCCGGCCTCATCATCTTAAAGACCAGGTCCCCTTCCTTCAACGGGTGCTTTCGTACCTTCTTGCCAAAGGACCGAGCTAGTCTCTTCTGATAAACTTGATTGTGATAATAGGCTCTCAACCTATCTTCATCCAACAGATTCAACTGCAACAATCGCTGTTGTGCCCATTCTGTCTCTGGAATCTCGGCTTCCATGACTACCCTTAAAGATTTCAGCTCAATTTTAATCGGCAGAACTGCTTCGGTTCCGTATACCAGGGAGAACGGTGTTGCTCCCGTAGAGGTTCTGACTGTGGTTCTATAACCCCAGAGTGCAAAAGGCAGCTTTTCCGCCCAATCTTTATAGCTCTGAACCATCTTGGCCAATATTCTTTTCACATTCTTGTTTGCAGCTTCCACCGCACCGTTAGCTTGAGGACGGTAAGGAGAAGACTTGTGATGCTGGATTCCGTACCTTTGAAGCATCTGTTTAGTTTCTGCTAAGAATTGCACCCCATTATCAGATACAATATGGTGTGGGAGGCCACATCTGCATATCAAATTCCTCTCGATGAACTTAGCCATATCCCTAGCATCAATCTTCTTGAAAGATTCAGCTTCGACCCACTTAGTAAAATAATCAATGGCAACTATAATGAACCTGTGCCCATTAGACGCTGTAGGACGTATCTCGCCTATGATATCTATCCCCCAAGCTGCAAATGGCCATGGAGATGTCAAATTATGTAGCTCTGAAACTGGGACATGCCTTAAATTCGCGTATTGCTGGCATAACTGGCATTGCTTCACATATTTTGAACAATCCGTATCCATTGTGAGCCAATAGAATCCTTGGCGCATGATCTTCTTCGCTAAGGCTAAACCATTCATGTGAGCTCCACAAACTCCGTCATGAACCTCTTCCATAACCTTTTCAGCTTCTTTCTCCGCCAAACATCTTAACTGGATACCATCAACTTGTCTCTTGTATAAAGTGCCATTTACACTGATGAACTGAGAGGACAACTTTCGAATCATCCTCTGGTCTTTCTCGGTGGCTTCCTCTGGAAAAATTGACCATTCTAAATAATTCTGAATGTCGTAATACCAAGGGTTTCCATCAGTGGCCCCAACATCCATCACCTGCTCAGCTTCAAAACAAGGCTTTTCCGAGCTAGAGATTAGCACGGATTTTATAGTAACCCCTGTTGGATTATCCCACATGGACACTAGTGTCGCTAGAGCATCAGCCAATTGATTTTCATCCCTGGGGGTGAAGTGAAAAGTGCAAGTCTCAAACTGGCTGCTCAACATTCTCAAGTGCTTTACATAAGGTAACAACCTCTCTTCCTTAACTGACCATTCCCCTCTGATCTGATGAATTACTAATGAAGAATCTCCGAAGACTTCTGCGGTCTTTGCCCCCAGAGCCAGCAGTGCTTCCAATCCGAAGATGCAAGCTTCATATTCTGCTTCATTATTGGTTGCTTTGTACCTCAACTTTTTGGCTAATGGCAGCTTTTCACCATCCGGGGTCGTAAGAATGATCCCTGCTCCTGCCCCTTTATTGTTAACTGCCCCATCAAAGAACATCTGCCACCCTTGTACTGCTATGGCCATGACATCTTCATCTGGGAAATTGTATTCGAATTGGTCTCCCTCAATAGGATGCTCAGCCAAGAACTCAGCTACAGCTCTTCCTTTAATGGTTTTCCTGGTGATGTATTCGATATCGAACTCCTGCAATAGTAGTAACCACCTTCCCATCTTTCCCAGCAAAGAGGGCGCTTCCTGAAGGTACCTAAGCGGGTTATGCTTGGCGACCGCTTGTACACTGAAGGAATGAAAGTAGTGCCGCAACTTCTTAGAAGCCCAAATAACTGCTAAGCAAATCTTTTCCACTTCCACATATTTGGCTTCATATGTCAGGAATTTCTTGCTAAGATAATAAACAACAAACTCTACCCCAAAATCATCCTCCTGGGCCATCATGGCACCCACTGAATTGTCTTCTATAGCCAGATATAAGATCAGTGGCTTGGCATGCCGTGGTGGTCTTAAAACTGGAGGATTCAGGAGATAATCCTTAATAGTATCAAAAGCCAATTGACAATCATTATTCCACACCACCGGCTGATTCTTCCTAAGAAGCTTGAAGATGGGCTCACATACTGAAGCCAGCTTGGCAATAAACCGGCTGATGTACTGAAGCTTTCCCAGGAAACTTCTAACCTCTTTCTCTTTTTGAGGCACTGGCATCTCTCTGATGGCCCTGACCTTGTCGGGATCTACTTCAATTCCTCTCTGGCTTACCACATGGCCTAACAGCTTACCCGAGGTAACTCCAAAAATGCACTTCTTGGGATTGAGGCGTAGATCATACTTATTGATCCTTTGAAAGAACTTCTCTAAAGCCTCAAAATGACCTTCTCTGGTAGCTGACTTGATCATCATGTCGTCAACATACACCTCAACTTCTTTGTGGATCAAGTCATTAAGAACTCTAGTGGCCATTCTTTGATAGGTTGCTCCTGCATTCTTTAATCCGAAAGGCATAACCCGGTAAGCAAATGTACCCCATTCGGTGATGAAGGCTGTCTTGATCCGATCCATTATCTTGTTAAGAATTTGATTGTACCCTGCGTACCCATCTACGAAACTATACATCATACAAGCAGCGGCACTATCTACCAGCACATCAATATGAGGCAGAGGAAAATCATCTTTCGGGCAGGCTTTGTTCAGGTCCCGATAGTCCACACATACTCGAACTTTTCCATCCTTTTTAGCCACAGGAACCACATTAGCCAGCCACGTCGGGTATTTAACCTCCAGTAGAAACTTAGCCTCAATCTGCTTATGGATTTCCTCTTTCACCTTCTGAGCCCATTCCGGCCTAAGTCTTCTGAGCTTTTGCTTGACCGGTTTACTCTCTGGGTACGTTGGAATGGCATGTTCGGCTACATCTCGATCACATTTCCCGGCATGTCCTTGTAGGTCCAGGCAAAGACTTTTTCATATTTTTTCAATATTCTCTCAAATTTTAGCCTCTCCTCAGGAGTTATATCTGATGCTATCAAAATTTCCTTTGGATTCTCCAAAGTTCCGAGATTAAATGCAGTTGTGCTAGTTGAGTTAATGTCAAAAATGAATGCATCATGTTTATGATCATGAGAAATGAAATCATCAGAAACATCACACAAGTAAGCAAAGTTGTTCATCTCATTAATGTAATCAGAAACATTAACATTGTCATTAAAAAGTTCTGGCATAAAAATAGCATCTAAGTAACTACTATCCTCATCCTTTGTCGATGATGTCGTTGCAGCCAATTGGGCTTTGACTTCTTGACTTGGTGGAGGCTTTTCAACTACCTCCGGCGAAATCTTCAAATCTTCAAATTTCAGCTCTGGCCCTACCATCTTTTCCTTTCCCTTAAGTCTGATGGCTAATAGCTTATCAGTAACAATCTCCTCAGGCTCATTCCTGTCCCAGACACTGCACTGAGTCATGATCTCCTCATCCCAGAAGTTCTCTGCAGACTTGATAACTCCAACATCCCAGTCGAAGACGTCATTAAAGATTTCAAACCCCGGAATGATCTTTCCATCCACCCACTGAGACTCTTCCTCTCCCATGTAAGCACAAATTGAGGATGAGGAAACAAAACTCTCTAAAATGTGGGGAATCTTCTCCGACACTTTCTTCTTACCATGCTCTCCTTTGTAGCCCAGACCCTTCCGATCTTTCTGGCCTTGTGTGGTGATAGCATCCTGCAGCCCTTGCGAGTTTTTACCCAGACCAGCCCCTGGGAGAAAGTGCATCTTCTTCATCATATTCACCACTAGAGGACTATCTGCCAAGCCCTGCTCCTCACCTATCATCGATATATGAAAACCATTGAATGGCTGATTAGAGATTCCCAAGGCAGACACTTGGTTTTCTCTAACTGCTTTAATAGTCACCACCTCTCCTTCATGAGGTATCTTAATCATCTGGTGTAGGGTAGAGGGCACTCCTCCCAATTTATGGAACCATGGCCTTCCAAGCAGAGCTGAGAAATTCGCCGGGATAGGCAAGACCACAAATTCTGTTTCTGTCTCGATAGGCCCAGTCCTGACCAGAGCTCTGAAAGTTCCCGATGCTTGTCTTCGAGAATTGTCATAGGCTGTGATGGTTAAATCAGACTTGCTTAGCATGCTTTCATTTAGCCCAAAAGCCTGAAGTGCAACTAGAGGGCAAACATTTATGGATGAGCCATCATCAACCATAACACAAGCGGTATGCTTGTCATTAATTTGAGCCTTGATGTATAGTGGTCGATTGTGATTGCGACCCTCTACCGGTAAGTCTGCGTCAGAAAACACCAGTTTCTCTCCGGATCCCCCTTTTACAAGGTCTAGCAGCTCAGATGGAGAAATTGTAGTGGCTACAGTGGACTCACTTAATGCCTCAACCAACTTCTGTCTGTGGGAGGGGGACTGTCTCAAAAGGTCCCAAATTGATATCTGAGCCGTGGTCTTTTTCAGCTGCTTCACTACGGAATTTTCTTCCGGCTCCTTCTCCACAGGTGCTTGCACTGTGTCATGTGGCTTCTCAACTTCTGGGACCACTCTCCCACTTCTTGTTACAGCCTTAACTCTTTCCTCCTCTTCCGAATCCCACGGATCCGCGAATTCTCCATCTTTCTCTTCATTTTCTTCATCTTCACTCTCACTAGTGGACCAACAGTCTATCGTCGCCACGGGAATCCCTTCTTCACTTGCCTCAGGGCGAGTGACAGCGACATACTCATTTCCGTATAAATCCTGCATCACATACCATTCTGGTAGGCTAGACCCAACCATAAAGACAGGTGGTGGCACAGCATTGAAATTAGCCTTCTTCTTGCTTTCTCTCTTTTCAGGATCGGTGATCTGCTTACTATCGATCAGATCCTGTATCTGATGCCTCAGCCTATAACAATTGTCTGTCAGATGCCCGGTATGCTGGTGAAAGGCACAGTATTCATGCTCTTTATGCCCTGGCTTCCCTTGGGTCCTAGCTGGCCTAGGTGGTAGGGGTTGTAGCTTCCCCTCTTTCATCAATCGCTTCAATACCCATGACAAAGGCCTGCCCAAATTCGAGAAGTACCTCTGATTCATTCCTGTTGCCGCCACCTCAGCTGTCTTCCCATTTCTATTACCACTGCTGGAACTAGCTGACTTGGTTGCACCTTGACTATTATAGCCCTTCTTGGCATAAGCCTCACTGCTTGCCCTTCTGGCCATATACTCTCCTTCTGCCTCTATAGCAATGTCCTTCAAGGACTCCCAATCTTTCAGCCCTTTCATTTTAAGTCCATCTCTCAGATATGGGCTGGCATTCCGAATGAATAATCGGATCTGATCAGAAGTATCAGGCTTGCGCTTCATTTCCATAACCCGGTTTCTCCACCGAGTAAGATACTCATGGAAAGACTCCCCAGCCTTCTGCTGTAGTAGCTCTAGATCCTTAAGTGTGACCTCCATCCGAGTACTGCAATCATATTGCTTTAGGAACTCCTCAGTCAATAAGTCCCAGTCTTCTTTGGACCTTCTGTCCAACCCATGATACCAATCAACGGCGGCTCCTGTGAGACTCAAGCAAAAGTACTCTATCTTCTGCTTTCTCGTTAAAGTTGTCCCTTTCATGACCAGTGAATACTGCTTGATGTGTGCAGCAGGGTCAGAAGTGCCGTCAAATTTTGGGATATCAGGCATCTTGAAATTCTGGGGGATCAGATCATCACCATCGAGCTCTCGATCCTCGGGATTCATTCCCCTTCCAATCGTCATCATCCTGGTCATAGCCTCAAATTTCTCCTCCATCTTCCTCCACATTGCTTCCTCCAGTTTGGGTGACTTTCCCTTTGCTACCATCTGTTCTTCTTGGTCATCTTCCCAGAGGTCAACCTCAGATCTCGGGCCTTCTCTACGCTCAACAGGTGCTGGTGCTCTTTGCTCAACCACATGTGGGTCAGCTATAGCAGGGGGATCCTCCCTAACAGGCCCTTGTTCATCTGGCCCCCTAATAGGAGCAGTAGCAATTTGTTGCCCAGCTATGGTAGTGGTAAGATTGCCCATCATGGCCATCATTCTAGCCTCAAACTCTTCCATCTTTCTCCCCACTTCCTCGGCAATCATAACCCTAGTTGCATCAGACCCACTGGCTGGATTAGACATACTTGATGATTCTGAAGAGAAAGTCTCACTACTATTTGAAAGAGAATCTGAGCTCTGAACTAGCTCTGGTAACCCCAAGAGTGGAATCCTTCTCAACCGACCGTCGGGACTCCTAAACCACCCAGGAGAATCTATGATGGCTGAAAAAAACACATCTCGTTAGGATGATGCATGATTGAAATGCAATGCATGGTCGTGCTGATGCAGCATAGACAAACACATGCAAGCAGATAGATCCTTCCAACCTTATCTCTCCCACACACGAGGTAGCATAGTCTCTTTCCTAGGTGGGCTTTATCCAAGGGTTAACAGGGAACCCTTTAGACGCGTATGGTGCACGGTGGAAAACCGGCAGCATAACCTCTCCTATCTAATGTACATACGTATGGTTGTTTTGACCATCATATATTTAGGCAGTCCGAATAAGTTGACATGGACCTATCTGGGCATGAAAGCCTTTGATTAGGTGACCAATCAGATTATTTGGGTTTGTCCAATACAAAATGATCCATATAGCAAGCAAGGTATTACGGGTCATACCACATAGGGGAAGTATCTATTGCCATTACATGAGCTTTGGTCAAAGGGTGGTGTTACTTTAGGGCTACCCAAACATGATCCCTGCCGACGGGTCTAGCTCATCACGAGCGTAACGATCGATCGGGTCACCATTTAATATACCATGACGGTACGAGGCTTGGGCTGGTGATTATCCTTAACACTTCCCTAAATTGAGTGAAAATAGGGTCGTGCTTCGGGAACGCACCGGGGTTAAGATAGGGACCAAACTAGCATAATCTAAAGCTCTAGTATGGATGCAATGCAATTTCGAAAAGAGATGAAATTTCCAAATTAAAACTCAATTGTAAATTTTAACCAAGGTACTTTCAAAGGAAAGTCTCAAAGGTCCCCAGTGGAGTCGCCACTGTGACGCGCGCCGGGTCCCCGCGGCCGCCCGTTCGGACCGCCCGTACGTGGGCGATCGGGGCAATTGTGGGTCCGTCAACAGCTTGCGATAAATTGCAAGTGCATCTATGTTGGGCAACAAAGAGGTTTCATGGAGTCGCCACCCAATAGAACATTGGGAAAGTTTCTCTCGCCTCGGAGAGCTTAAGACTTACGCATTTTATCCATATTGGGCCATGAGGCCTAGGATTAACGTCTAAGTCTCGTGACACAAGAGGTGTCTTGGAGGATAACCTCTAGCCTCTTGAGCCCAAAGACCAGAGCAAGTTCGGGACTCCCCATTTATTCATACCTTGGCTAAGTTTATAATCAAGTTTTAAATTTAGTATTTCATCCCATTTCTCATTCAATTTTTAATGCAATTTAATTAAACGCATATCAAACATATAAATAAAGCGTTAAATAAAATAAATGAAAGCAAAATAAATTACAATAAAACTAGGGGCGGAATACAACCCCCATTTGTAAATAAAATACAACTCATGCATAAATCGGGTTATTTATTAAAAATGAGAACGTTGGTCCCCTCATGCATAATTAAAGAAAACAATTTTAAAGTGACAATTTATTTTGGATAAAAAAATCTAGGACATTGGTCCCATTTTTATTAAATAAAATCCAATTTAGTTTAGTAGAAATCTTTTTGGTGATTTTCTTAATTTACGTGCATGGAAATAAATTTATTATTACAAATTACATAATAATCAATTAAACCAAAATAACAAAAAGCAACAAAAATAATAAACGACTCCCAAATGGATCTTCAAATCTTCATGGGCTCCCACTTGGTATGGAAAAGACTCACACATAAAAAATAAGTATTGAAATAAAAGAAACAAATAAAAGCCATGTTAGTAATAAAAATGAGTTAAACATACTATAAAATAAAGTAAATAAAAAAAGCATCATGTATGACAAGCCACTTAAAATGTCATAATAAAAATATGCAATTTAACAAATTAACAAGTTAACATGCATCTAAAATATAACATAATAATAATAAAATTCAATATGCATAAAAAATAAAGCATGCATAAAACATATTAATAATAGCAATAATATCCAACATGCATAAAAAGCAAAGGTAATAATAAAATCAACATGCATAAGAAATAAACAATAATAGTAATAATAAAATTAAACAAGAATAAGGATAATAATAATAATACTACTAATGATGGTAATAACTACAATAATAATAACACAATAATAACAAAGAATATGAACAATCAAACCTAATAATAATAATAATAATAATAAAAGAAGATGAACAATATGAACAACATGAACAATTCAATTAAATAATATGAACAAAAAAAAAATAGCATGAACAATTAAAGAAGGAATAAGAAATATGAACAATTAAATCATAGATCTAAAAGAATTTACATGATAATCAATTGAATAAAAGCAAAAGAATAAAAAGAAGAACAAAATGATAGAACTAAAAGAATTTACATGTTAATTAATTAAATAAGAAAGAAATGAAATTAAAAATTAAACTAAGAAATTGAGCCAAGAATGTTTACCCTCAAAATTGATCTTGAAGAAATGAAGGTAGATGATCCAATTCCTTGTGTTGATTTGAAAAAAATATGATTAGAAAGATAAAATTTTGAAAGATAAATTTTACTCAAGATCAAACAATTAGTTTATTTGTCTTAAAGTAGAAAAGTTGTCAATTGAAAATAAGAAAAATTCTCAAGAACAAAAATTGTTATTTTTTGTCTCAAGAATTGCTGGAAATTCCTTTAGAAATTGAGAGAATTTGGTTGAGAGAAGAGAGAAGAAAAAAAAAAATGTTTTCTAAAGAAAAATCCCCCCTAATTCTCTCTCCAAAATTCTTTTTATTCCCACTTAAAATTCAGATTTTTTTAATTAAGAAATTAAATTAATTTAATTCTCATAATTACAAAAAACCACTGAATTTATTGGGTTGGAAGATAGAAGGATTTTGCAAAAAAAATGAGTTAAAAAGCATTTAAAATGAAGAAGTTATGGCCAAAATGGCCAAAATAGGCAAAACGGACGAACAGGGGTGCAGAGGGGCCACCGACGGCCTGCCCGTCCGAATGAGTGACCGACGGCCTGCCCGTCAGAATGAGTGACCGACGGCCTGCCCGTCCCTCGCGCGGAATTTTTTTTTTTTTTTAAATTCCTATAAAATATAATAATTTAAAAACTCACTTTTTTCCCTCACAAAATAAATTTTAAAATACTTTAAAAACATTTTTAGAATACATTTTTATTTAATTTTAAAATAACAAATCGACAAGGAAATCGTCATCTCCAACTTCATTCTTTTTGCCTATAGATCGGCACACTTAATTTCATCATTGGGTAATCCTGATCTTGGCTACTCGGGACCCGGTGTCTACAGTTGCCCCCAATTTTGGGGAGGCTAGTGTGTGGGTGCCTAGGTGAGCCAAAATTCAGAAAAAAGGAAAGAAGCGCGTACCTGAGGCTGCCACCTTCCAGCTGCTCCCTCGAGAACAGTGCTGTGATTCATCCTCTTGAGTTGCACTGAGTCGCTGACAAGACTACAGAGTGCCAAGGAACCATCCTAAGACGGTGATGCGCCGAGTCGCTACCAAGACTACAAAACGCGAAAGATAAATCGCACTGAGCCGCTGACAAGGCTACAAAAAGTGCGCTGCACGGAGTCGCTGACAAGACTACTAAACGTACAGGTGCTATCTTCAGATAGCGATGCGCCGAGCCACCACCAAGACTACTAAAAGCGCAAAACGAAAGAAACTACACCGAGCCACTACCAAGGCTACCAAAAGTGTAGCCACCATCCATAGATGACGATGCGCCGAGCCTGCTACAGGCTACAAAAAACGCAAAAGGAAGATTGCACCGAGTCTGCTACAGACTACAAAAAGTGCAAAAAGAGAACTGTACCGAGTCTGCTACAGACTACTAAAAGTACAGCTGCCATCCGTAGATGACGATGCGCCGAGCCTGCTACAGGCTACAAAAAACGCAAAAGGAAGATACTGCACTGAGTCTGCTACAGACTACTAAAAGCGCAAGAGATGCCCTCTTAGAGGACTGCACCGAGTCTGCTACAGACTACCAAAAGCGCAAGGGATAAAGAGATTAGTCTCCTAAGAGACCTCGGAGAATTACCTCTTAAGAAGTCTCGAAGATTTGCCAGCGTAGATTCTATCTTGACCTGATTGCCCAACAAGGGCGAGTGCCAACGTTGCCGTCCTTGACCAGCTTTATGTGTGTGGTCTTCATTTGGACTTTCCTGCAAAGCTGTGTGCACAGGAATATATACAACAGATTGTGCATGCAAGTGTAAATTACCATATGCAGATGTTTGCTAAAGAATGGTATGAAATGCATGCAAAAATGAATAGACCATGTCCTCAGTGGTTAAGGGTCCGTTGAGGATATGGCTTGGCCACTCCACCATGCCCCCTGAGGAACTAGAAATGGCATCTTTGCTTAGGGACCCTAACCCTTAAACTCTTCAAAGAGAACCATCAAGTGTGCATCTTTGCCCCCCGGTCAATGAGCATATGCCCGAGATTCTGACTCATGTCCTGAATTATGTCTTATCTCGCTGAAAGGAAGATCATCCGAAATATGCTGCCTTATTGCTCCAGGCATTGTTTTAAAGATAGTGCGTCCCTTGTGGATTTTCACATTAGCTTTTCTTTGTGGGAAATGCGTCCCTTTAGGGATTTTCACATAACCCTTTGCCTAATTTTTGCCTGGCATGGACCTAACCCAAACCAGCGTCTTTTTATTTTTTATATATTTTTTTTTTTGTAGGGCAGACTGCCTGTCTCTAGGTTTTCACCCTGCCCTTTGGCCTAACTTTTGCTTAGAGAGCCAATTACGGTTTTCATCTCTAACGACCTTTTTTTTTATTTTATTTTTTTATTTTTTATTTATTTTTTTTATTTTTTTTAACTGCAAGAGAAAGCTATTATTCCCTTATGGGTGACTAGCACACATCTGCTAAGATATCTTCCGATAGAATGAGTAGACAATAGTCATTAGATACATAGATGATAAGTCTCTCTTTAAGACAGAACTAAAAGAACAATGAAAATGTAAACTACATTCTTTTATTCATTGCAAAATTGAGTACATTTCTATATAATTTCATCATACATGATCCTTATTTAACAAGAATTCAAAAGCACAAGACTACACCTAATCTCGGAATAGATCTTGTAAGCATCAAACTCCTGTTATCAATCGGCCCTCTCGGGTTTTCTCGATTGAACATTTTCTCTTGGCCCTTAATTTTTGCCCAGGATGCCTTTTTTCGGTTTTCACCCTGACAGGGCGCCCAATTTTAGCAAGGCCGCCTTTTTTCGGTTTTCGACCTGCGGGGCATTTATTCTCTTCTTTTCATTTTTTTTTTTTTTTTTAGCCATGGAACCTTTTTAGTCTATCGACATTGACCGGGTCTTTAAACTCATTCCCATCGCTGTCTGCCAAGATTGCTGCTCCCTTTGTTAGCAACTTTTTCACAATAAACGGACCTTCCCAGGTCGGTCTGAATTTTCCTCGTATGTCTGGCACTCCCGGCCTCATCATCTTAAAGACCAGGTCCCCTTCCTTCAACGGGTGCTTTCGTACCTTCTTGCCAAAGGACCGAGCTAGTCTCTTCTGATAAACTTGATTGTGATAATAGGCTCTCAACCTATCTTCATCCAACAGATTCAACTGCAACAATCGCTGTTGTGCCCATTCTGTCTCTGGAATCTCGGCTTCCATGACTACCCTTAAAGATTTCAGCTCAATTTCAATCGGCAGAACTGCTTCGGTTCCGTATACCAGGGAGAACGGTGTTGCTCCCGTAGAGGTTCTGACTGTGGTTCTATAACCCCAGAGTGCAAAAGGCAGCTTTTCCGCCCAATCTTTATAGCTCTGAACCATCTTGGCCAATATTCTTTTCACATTCTTATTTGCAGCTTCCACCGCACCGTTAGCTTGAGGACGGTAAGGAGAAGACTTGTGATGCTGGATTCCGTACCTTTGAAGCATCTGTTTAGTTTCTGCTAAGAATTGCACCCCATTATCAGATACAATATGGTGTGGGAGGCCACATCTGCATATCAAATTCCTCTCGATGAACTTAGCCATATCCCTAGCATCAATCTTCTTGAAAGATTCAGCTTCGACCCACTTAGTAAAATAATCAATGGCAACTATAATGAACCTGTGCCCATTAGACGCTGTAGGACGTATCTCGCCTATGATATCTATCCCCCAAGCTGCAAATGGCCATGGAGATGTCAAATTATGTAGCTCTGAAACTGGGACATGCCTTAAATTCGCGTATTGCTGGCATAACTGGCATTGCTTCACATATTTTGAACAATCCGTATCCATTGTGAGCCAATAGAATCCTTGGCGCATGATCTTCTTCGCTAAGGCTAAACCATTCATGTGAGCTCCACAAACTCCGGCATGAACCTCTTCCATAACCTTTTAAGCTTCTTTCTCCACCAAACATCTTAATTGGATACCATCAACTTGTCTCTTGTATAAAGTGCCATTTACACTGATGAACTGAGTGGACAACTTTCGAATCATCCTCTGGTCTTTCTCGGTGGCTTCCTCTGGAAAAATTGACCGTTCTAAATAATTCTGAATGTCGTAATACCAAGGGTTTCCATCAGTGGCCCCAACATCCATCACCTGCTCAGCTTCAAAACAAGGCTTTTCCGAGCTAGAGATTAGCACGGGTTTCATAGTAACCCCTGTTGGATTATCCCACATGGACACTAGTGTCGCTAGAGCATCAGCCAATTGATTTTCATCCCTGGGGGTGAAGTGAAAAGTGCAAGTCTCAAACTGGCTGCTCAACATTCTCAAGTGCTTTACATAAGGTAACAACCTCTCTTCCTTAACTGACCATTCCCCTCTGATCTGATGAATTACTAATGAAGAATCTCCGAAGACTTCTGCGGTCTTTGCCCCCAGAGCCAGCAGTGCTTCCAATCCGAAGATGCAAGCTTCATATTCTGCTTCATTATTGGTTGCTTTGTACCTCAACTTTTTGGCTAATGGCAGCTTTTCACCATCCGGGGTCGTAAGAATGATCCCTGCTCCTGCCCCTTTATTGTTAACTGCCCCATCAAAGAACATCTGCCACCCTTGTACTGCTATGGCCATGACATCTTCATCTGGGAAATTGTATTCGAATTGGTCTCCCTCAATAGGATGCTCAGCCAAGAACTCAGCTACAGCTCTTCCTTTAATGGTTTTCCTGGTGATGTATTCGATATCGAACTCCTGCAATAGTAGTAACCACCTTCCCATCTTTCCCAGCAAAGAGGGCGCTTCCTGAAGGTACCTAAGCGGGTTATGCTTGGCAACCGCTTGTACACTGAAGGAATGAAAGTAGTGCCGCAACTTCTTAGAAGCCCAAATAACTGCTAAGCAAATCTTTTCCACTTCCACATATTTGGCTTCATATGTCAGGAATTTCTTGCTAAGATAATAAACAGCAAACTCTACCCCAAAATCATCCTCCTGGGCCATCATGGCACCCACTGAATTGTCTTCTATAGCCAGATATAAGATCAGTGGCTTGGCATGCCGTGGTGGTCTTAAAACTGGAGGATTCAGGAGATAATCCTTAATAGTATCAAAAGCCAATTGACAATCATTATTCCACACCACCGGCTGATTCTTCCTAAGAAGCTTGAAGATGGGCTCACATACTGAAGCCAGCTTGGCAATAAACCGGCTGATGTACTGAAGCTTTCCCAGGAAACTTCTAACCTCTTTCTCTTTTTGAGGCACTGGCATCTCTCTGATGGCCCTGACCTTGTCGGGATCTACTTCAATTCCTCTCTGGCTTACCACATGGCCTAACAGCTTACCCGAGGTAACTCCAAAAATGCACTTCTTGGGATTGAGGCGTAGATCATACTTATTGATCCTTTGAAAGAACTTCTCTAAAGCCTCAAAATGACCTTCTCTGGTAGCTGACTTGATCATCATGTCGTCAACATACACCTCCACTTCTTTGTGGATCAAGTCATTAAGAACTCTAGTGGCCATTCTTTGATAGGTTGCTCCTGCATTCTTTAATCCGAAAGGCATAACCCGGTAAGCAAATGTACCCCATTCGGTGATGAAGGCTGTCTTGATCCGATCCATTATCTTGTTAAGAATTTGATTGTACCCTGCGTACCCATCTACGAAACTATACATCATACAAGCAGCGGCACTATCTACCAGCACATCAATATGAGGCAGAGGAAAATCATGTTTCGGGCAGGCTTTGTTCAGGACCCGATAGTCCACACATACTCGAACTTTTCCATCCTTTTTAGCCACAGGAACCATATTAGCCAGCCACGTCGGGTATTTAACCTCCAGTAGAAACTTAGCCTCAATCTGCTTATGGATTTCCTCTTTCACCTTCTGAGCCCATTCCGGCCTAAGTCTTCTGAGCTTTTGCTTGACCGGTTTACTCTCTGGGTACGTTGGAATGGCATGTTCGGCTACATCTCGATCACAATTCCCGGCATGTCCTTGTAGGTCCAGGCCAAGACTTTTTCATATTTTTTCAATATTCTCTCAAATTTTAGCCTCTCCTCAGGAGTTATATCTGATGCTATCAAAATTTCCTTTGGATTCTCCAAAGTTCCGAGATTAAATGCAGTTGTGCTAGTTGAGTTAATGTCAAAAATGAATGCATCATGTTTATGATCATGAGAAATGAAATCATCAGAAACATCACACAAGTAAGCAAAGTTGTTCATCTCATTAATGTAATCAGAAACATTAACATTGTCATTAAAAAGTTCTGGCATAAAAATAGCATCTAAGTAACTACTATCCTCATCCTTTGTCGATGATGTCGTTGCAGCCAATTAGGCTTTGACTTCTTGACTTGGTGGAGGCTTTTCAACTACCTCCGGCGAAATCTTCAAATCTTCAAATTTCAGCTCTGGCCCTACCATCTTTTCCTTTCCCTTAAGTCTGATGGCTAATAGCTTATCAGTAACAATCTCCTCAGGCTCATTCCTGTCCCAGACACTGCACTGAGTCATGATCTCCTCATCCCAGAAGTTCTCTGCAGACTTGATAACTCCAACATCCCAGTCGAAGACGTCATTAAAGATTTCAAACCCCGGAATGATCTTTCCATCCACCCACTGAGACTCTTCCTCTCCCATGTAAGCACAAATTGAGGATGAGGAAACAAAACTCTCTAAAATGTGGGGAATCTTCTCCGACACTTTCTTCTTACCATGCTCTCCTTTGTAGCCCAGACCCTTCCGATCTTTCTGGCCTTGTGTGGTGATAGCATCCTGCAGCCCTTGCGAGTTTTTACCCAGACCAGCCCCTGGGAGAAAGTGCATCTTCTTCATCATATTCACCACTAGAGGACTATCTGCCAAGCCCTGCTCCTCACCTATCATCGATATATGAAAACCATTGAATGGCTGATTAGAGATTCCCAAGGCAGACACTTGGTTTTCTCTAACTGCTTTAATAGTCACCACCTCTCCTTCATGAGGTATCTTAATCATCTGGTGTAGGGTAGAGGGCACTCCTCCCAATTTATGGAACCATGGCCTTCCAAGCAGAGCTGAGAAATTCGCCGGGATAGGCAAGACCACAAATTCTGTTTCTGTCTCGATAGGCCCAGTCCTGACCAGAGCTCTGAAAGTTCCCGATGCTTGTCTTCGAGAATTGTCATAGGCTGTGATGGTTAAATCAGACTTGCTTAGCATGCTTTCATTTAGCCCAAAAGCCTGAAGTGCAACTAGAGGGCAAACATTTATGGATGAGCCATCATCAACCATAACACAAGCGGTATGCTTGTCATTAATTTGAGCCTTGATGTATAGTGGTCGATTGTGATTGCGACCCTCTACCGGTAAGTCTGCGTCAGAAAACACCAGTTTCTCTCCGGATCCCCCTTTTACAAGGTCTAGCAGCTCAGATGGAGAAATTGTAGTGGCTACAGTGGACTCACTTAATGCCTCAACCAACTTCTGTCTGTGGGAGGGGGACTGTCTCAAAAGGTCCCAAATTGATATCTGAGCCGTGGTCTTTTTCAGCTGCTTCACTACGGAATTTTCTTCCGGCTCCTTCTCCACAGGTGCTTGCACTGTGTCATGTGGCTTCTCAACTTCTGGGACCACTCTCCCACTTCTTGTTACAGCCTTAACTCTTTCCTCCTCTTCCGAATCCCACGGATCCGCGAATTCTCCATCTTTCTCTTCATTTTCTTCATCTTCACTCTCACTAGTGGACCAACAGTCTATCGTCGCCACGGGAATCCCTTCTTCACTTGCCTCAGGGCGAGTGACAGCGACATACTCATTTCCGTATAAATCCTGCATCACATACCATTCTGGTAGGCTAGACCCAACCATAAAGACAGGTGGTGGCACAGCATTGAAATTAGCCTTCTTCTTGCTTTCTCTCTTTTCAGGATCGGTGATCTGCTTACTATCGATCAGATCCTGTATCTGATGCCTCAGCCTATAACAATTGTCTGTCAGATGCCCGGTATGCTGGTGAAAGGCACAGTATTCATGCTCTTTATGCCCTGGCTTCCCTTGGGTCCTAGCTGGCCTAGGTGGTAGGGGTTGTAGCTTCCCCTCTTTCATCAATCGCTTCAATACCCATGACAAAGGCCTGCCCAAATTCGAGAAGTACCTCTGATTCATTCCTGTTGCCGCCACCTCAGCTGTCTTCCCATTTCTATTACCACTGCTGGAACTAGCTGACTTGGTTGCACCTTGACTATTATAGCCCTTCTTGGCATAAGCCTCACTGCTTGCCCTTCTGGCCATATACTCTCCTTCTGCCTCTATAGCAATGTCCTTCAAGGACTCCCAATCTTTCAGCCCTTTCATTTTAAGTCCATCTCTCAGATATGGGCTGGCATTCCGAATGAATAATCGGATCTGATCAGAAGTATCAGGCTTGCGCTTCATTTCCATATCCCGGTTTCTCCACCGAGTATGATACTCATGGAAAGACTCCCCAGCCTTCTGCTGTAGTAGCTCTAGATCCTTAAGTGTGACCTCCATCCGAGTACTGCAATCATATTGCTTTAGGAACTCCTCAGTCAATAAGTCCCAGTCTTCTTTGGACCTTCTGTCCAACCCATGATACCAATCAACGGCGGCTCCTGTGAGACTCAAGCAAAAGTACTCTATCTTCTGCTTTCTCGTTAAAGTTGTCCCTTTCATGACCAGTGAATACTGCTTGATGTGTGCAGCAGGGTCAGAAGTGCCGTCAAATTTTGGGATATCAGGCATCTTGAAATTCTGGGGGATCAGATCATCACCATCGAGCTCTCGATCCTCGGGATTCATTCCCCTTCCAATCGTCATCATCCTGGTCATAGCCTCAAATTTCTCCTCCATCTTCCTCCACATTGCTTCCTCCAGCTTGGGTGACTTTCCCTTTGCTACCATCTGTTCTTCTTGGTCATCTTCCCAGAGGTCAACCTCAGATCTCGGGCCTTCTCTACGCTCAACAGGTGCTGGTGCTCTTTGCTCAACCACATGTGGGTCAGCTATAGCAGGGGGATCCTCCCTAACAGGCCCTTGTTCATCTGGCCCCCTAATAGGAGCAGTAGCAATTTGTTGCCCAGCTATGGTAGTGGCAAGATTGCCCATCATGGCCATCATTCTAGCCTCAAACTCTTCCATCTTTCTCCCCACTTCCTCGGCAATCATAACCCTGGTTGCATCAGACCCACTGGCTGGATTAGACATACTTGATGATTCTGAAGAGAAAGTCTCACTACTATCTGAAAGAGAATCTGAGCTCTGAACTAGCTCTGGTAACCCCAAGAGTGGAATCCTTCTCAACCGACCGTCGGGACTCCTAAACCACCCAGGAGAATCTATGATGGCTGAAAAAAACACATCTCGTTAGGATGATGCATGATTGAAATGCAATGCATGGTCGTGCTGATGCAGCATAGACAAACACATGCAAGCAGATAGATCCTTCCAACCTTATCTCTCCCACACACGAGGTAGCATAGTCTCTTTCCTAGGTGGGCTTTATCCAAGGGTTAACAGGGAACCCTTTAGACGCGTATGGTGCACGGTGGAAAACCGGCAGCATAACCTCTCCTATCTAATGTACATACGTATGGTTGTTTTGACCATCATATATTTAGGCAGTCCGAATAAGTTGACATGGACCTATCTGGGCATGAAAGCCTTTGATTAGGTGACCAATCAGATTATTTGGGTTTGTCCAATACAAAATGATCCATATAGCAAGCAAGGTATTACGGGTCATACCACATAGGGGAAGTATCTATTGCCATTACATGAGCTTTGGTCAAAGGGTGGTGTTACTTTAGGGCTACCCAAACATGATCCCTGCCGACGGGTCTAGCTCATCACGAGCGTAACGACCGATCGGGTCACCATTTAATATACCATGACGGTACGAGGCTTGGGCTGGTGATTATCCTTAACACTTCCCTAAATTGAGTGAAAATAGGGTCGTGCTTCGGGAACGCACCGGGGTTAAGATAGGGACCAAACTAGCATAATCTAAAGCTCTAGTATGGATGCAATGCAATTTCGAAAAGAGATGAAATTTCCAAATTAAAACTCAATTGTAAATTTTAACCAAGGTACTTTCAAAGGAAAGTCTCAAAGGTCCCCAGTGGAGTCGCCACTGTGACGCGCGCCGGGTCCCCGCGGCCGCCCGTTCGGACCGCCCGCACGTGGGCGATCGGGGCAATTGTGGGTCCGTCAACAGCTTGCGATAAATCGCAAGTGCGTCTATGTTGGGCAACAAAGAGGTTTCATGGAGTCGCCACCCAATAGAACATTGGGAAAGTTTCTCTCGCCTCGGAGAGCCTAAGACTTACGCATTTTATCTATATTGGGCCATGAGGCCTAGGATTAACGTCTAAGTCTCGTGACACAAGAGGTGTCTTGGAGGATAACCTCTAGCCTCTTGAGCCCAAAGACCAGAGCAAGTTCGGGACTCCCCATTTATTCATACCTTGGCTAAGTTTATAATCAAGTTTTAAATTTAGTATTTCATCCCATTTCTCATTCAATTTTTAATGCAATTTAATTAAACGCATATCAAACATATAAATAAAGCGGTAAATAAAATAAATGAAAGCAAAATAAATTACAATAAAACTAGGGGCGGAATACAACCCCCATTTGTAAATAAAATACAACTCATGCATAAATCGGGTTATTTATTAAAAATGAGAACGTTGGTCCCCTCATGCATAATTAAAGAAAACAATTTTAAAGTGACAATTTATTTTGGATAAAAAAATCTAGGACATTGGTCCCATTTTTATTAAATAAAATCCAATTTAGTTTAGTAGAAATCTTTTTGGTGATTTTCTTAATTTACGTGCATGGAAATAAATTTATTATTACAAATTACATAATAATCAATTAAACCAAAATAACAAAAAGCAACAAAAATAATAAACGACTCCCAAATGGATCTTCAAATCTTCATGGGCTCCCACTTGGTATGGAAAAGACTCACACATAAAAAATAAGTATTGAAATAAAAGAAACAAATAAAAGCCATGTTAGTAATAAAAATGAGTTAAACATACTATAAAATAAAGTAAATAAAAAAAGCATCATGTATGACAAGCCACTTAAAATGTCATAATAAAAATATGCAATTTAACAAATTAACAAGTTAACATGCATCTAAAATATAACATAATAATAATAAAATTCAATATGCATAAAAAATAAAGCATGCATAAAACATATTAATAATAGCAATAATATCCAACATGCATAAAAAGCAAAGGTAATAATAAAATCAACATGCATAAGAAATAAACAATAATAGTAATAATAAAATTAAACAAGAATAAGGATAATAATAATAATACTACTAATGATGGTAATAACTACAATAATAATAACACAATAATAACAAAGAATATGAACAATCAAACCTAATAATAATAATAATAATAATAAAAGAAGATGAACAATATGAACAACATGAACAATTCAATTAAATAATATGAACAAAAAAAAAATAGCATGAACAATTAAAGAAGGAATAAGAAATATGAACAATTAAATCATAGATCTAAAAGAATTTACATGATAATCAATTGAATAAAAGCAAAAGAATAAAAAGAAGAACAAAATGATAGAACTAAAAGAATTTACATGTTAATTAATTAAATAAGAAAGAAATGAAATTAAAAATTAAACTAAGAAATTGAGCCAAGAATGTTTACCCTCAAAATTGATCTTGAAGAAATGAAGGTAGATGATCCAATTCCTTGTGTTGATTTGAAAAAAATATGATTAGAAAGATAAAATTTTGAAAGATAAATTTTACTCAAGATCAAACAATTAGTTTATTTGTCTTAAAGTAAAAAAGTTGTCAATTGAAAATAAGAAAAATTCTCAAGAACAAAAATTGTTATTTTTTGTCTCAAGAATTGCTGGAAATTCCTTTAGAAATTGAGAGAATTTGGTTGAGAGAAGAGAGAAGAAAAAAAAAATGTTTTCTAAAGAAAAATCCCCCCTAATTCTCTCTCCAAAATTCTTTTTATTCCCCCTTAAAATTCAGATTTTTTTAATTAAGAAATTAAATTAATTTAATTCTCATAATTACAAAAAACCACTGAATTTATTGGGTTGGAAGATAGAAGGATTTTGCAAAAAAAATGAGTTAAAAAGCATTTAAAATGAAGAAGTTATGGCCAAAATGGCCAAAATAGGCAAAACGGACGAATAGGGGTGCAGAGGGGCCACCGACGGCCTGCCCGTCTGAATGAGTGACCGACGGCCTGCCCGTCCCTCGCGCGGAATTTTTTTTTTTTTTTTAAATTTCTATAAAATATAATAATTTAAAAACTCACTTTTTTCCCTCACAAAATAAATTTTAAAATACTTTAAAAACATTTTTAGAATACATTTTTATTTAATTTTAAAATAACAAATCGACAAGGAAATCGTCATCTCCAACTTCATTCTTTTTGCCTATAGATCGGCACACTTAATTTCATCATTGGGTAATCCTGATCTTGGCTACTCGGGACCCGGTGTTTACAGGTACTAAGTTGAATTTCAGCACGGCATTTCATCCTCAGACAGATGGACAGTCCAAGCGGGTTATCCAGATTTTAGAGGATATGCTTCAGGCTTGTGCTTTGGATTTTTCTGGTAGTTGAGACAAGTACGTGTGGCTTATGGAGTTTGCTTACAATAATAGCTAACAGTCGAGCATTGGGATGTCAACGTTTGAAGCTTTGTATGGTTGACTGTGTAGGACTCCGATTTGTTGAACAGAGTTGACCGATCAGTCTTTTGTTAGGCAGAGATGATTAGAGATATGGAGGAGAAGATTAGAGTTGTGCAGCGGAATCTGAAGGTGGCTAAGGATAGATAGAGGTGTTATGCCAATCTGAAGAGAAAGGATATTCGGTTTGAGGTCGGAGACAAAGTTTTCCTTAAGGTTTCACCTTAGAGGAAAGTATTGCGATTTGGCAAGAAAGGCAAGCTTAGTCCTCGGTTCATTGGGCCTTTCGAGGTTTTGGAGAAAGTTGGTCTGGTAGCCTATAGGTTGGCTTCCATATCTCCATGCTTCGACGGTACCGATCGGATCCATGGCATGTGTTATCAGTTCAGGACATTCAGATTCAGTCGGATTATTCATATGATGAGGAGCCGACGACCATTATAGCTCGGGAAGTGAGGCAGTTAAGGAATAAGCAAGTTCCTCTGGTCAAGGTTCTTTGGCAACATCATGGAGTTGAGGAAGCAACTTGGGAACTAGAGGCGGCGATGAGGATTCAGTATCCACAGTTATTCAGTTCAGGTGAGAATTTTGAGGATGAAATTCTTGTTAGTAGGGGAGATTTATCACACTCTGATTTCCCCTAGTAGTTTGAGCCATGTGTATGTGTGCATGTGTGGGTGTGTTGGCATGTGTTAAGGGTATTCTTGGGTAATATGCATGTTTTGTGGGCTTTATTAGAGTGTGGGTGCATGTATGTTAGTAGTGTGTGCATTAGTGGGATAAGTCTTGTGTGTGGTGTCTGGCATGTTGGTAGGGTGTGAGTGATCAAGATCCACCAAGATGGGGTGACATGTGGCTAGGGTTTTAGGAAGTAGGTATAAGTAAAAGGAGAGAGAAAAAGGGGATAGCCATTTTGCTGCCTCTTTCCCGTTTTTCTCCCTGTTCTCTTTATCTCTTCTTCCTCTTTCTCCTTCAAGTATGCCCTAGTTGTGATCCAAGTGACTTTTGGTAGAAATTGATCATCCCTTAAGTTTATTTGGTAAATTTTGATTGGGTTTTCTCTTCTTCTTCCTCTCCTTCACTTGATCTGTTAGAATGTATTTTAACTTAGAGTTTTTGTGTGTTCTTCTTGGGTTCTGGGTTAGAAGTGCCTACTCGTGATCCCAAGGGGAAAGAGAAGGCAAGTGGGAGTGGAGCTTGCAATTAGGAACATAAGATTTGCAGGTTTGGAAATTTATGTGTTTTGATGCATTCTCTTGATTTTATACTTTTGGTTGATTTTCTAGAAAGTGAATGTTTAATGAGGTTCATATGAATGAAATGTTATGAGTTTTGTTTGATTTAAGTTGTGATGCATGAATAATGATTATGAGAACAAGTTTGAGTTGGATGGATGTCACTGTGATTTTTGGGTTTGCTACTGTCGGGATTTAATTTTTGGTTAATGCATGAATTGGTTGTATTAAGTATTGTAAAGTTGTGTTTTGTTGTTGTTTTTTATGCTGGAAATGCTTGATCTAAGGTAAGTTGAAGTTTGATTGGATTTGTGAAGTTTTGGAGCCAAGGGAGCTCTGCAGATTTGGAACACGACTCTCTGTCGCGAGCGTAACGATCGTCGCGTGCGCGACAAGAGTCGGTGAATCCAGGTCTCAATCGAGCTACCATCTTTCGATAGGAAATGCCATGGGTGCTTTGACGCTCGGCTACCGATCGGAAGACGGGAAGTTCTCCGATCGGGAGAGAAGGACAGCACGATGTGTGCTTACGGGGAAGCCAAGTCACGAGACATGCATTAGAGCATGACTTGTGACATGGTGATGGGCAGCGACACGAGTCGTGTCGTCTCGCATGACTCGCGTCCCCCTGCTCTTTCTCTTGGCTCTCAGCGATCAGCCTTTCGGCCAAGAAGAACATTGACACGAGTCGTGTCGATCCTATACGACTCGTGTCCCTTGCTCTTCCTTGTGCGCTCCGCCTTTCAGCCATGGGAAGCATGGGCACGAGTCGTGTCGACCTGCATGAATCGTGTCTTTTGCTTATTTTCTCGTGATCGGTTTTCTGGCCACTGTCACGAGCGCGACTCTTATCGCGATCGCGACAGTGACCCTTTGTCTGCTCAGCCTTTCTAAAATGCTCCGTTTTTATGGAAATGAATTTCAAATCTTTTCCTTCTACTGTATGGATTATAACATGTTTTTATATGTATAATGGTATGATTTATTCATAATAAATTATATGTTATGCTTGGGACATAAATTGTATTATGTATGACCTGCGAGAGTCAATCTAGTGGATAGTTAGGTATGCCTAATAGAGTTCATTAGCTGCAGCCCTCTATTCCGTTTGGACCCTGATTAGGTCCCCCGTTTGGTTCCTTGCGAACCTCAATGTGTTTGGATCTTGTTTAAGATCCCCTTTGTAAAATGTTTTTGAATGAGAAAATGTGATATTGCTTTTCAATTCGTACCCGTAAGGTACCGCCATGCGTTCAGTTCGATTCGTACCCATAAGGTACCACCATGCATTCACTCGTTATCCACTATTGTGAGTCAGCAGGTGTATTGTTTGTTTGTGTTATGCTTATGAGAATGAGAAATCCGATCAACTATGATTATAAGTATGTGAATGCATATGTATACGAATGTGAGCATGGACTTTCGAATGTTATGTATATGATTCAGTTATGATTACATCTTATATGATTATCAGCATATGCCATTATGTATGCATTTTGCCTCGACGACCATTGTGAGTGGCCGTTCATATTACTGTTAGCGTTATCGCTTAGCTCGGGTGTTTCATCCGTGCAGGTGCAAATGATGGTTAGCTTTTGGGAGAGTCGACACAAGTCAAGCCAACACAGAGAGTTTTGATGTTAGGACTTAGCATTTACTATGAGATTCTTTTTGTAATAGTGAACTGTCATTGTACTTAGTCTTTTGTTCAGTTTCTGCCTTGTAATATTGAAAGATGTAATTATTTTGGTAATATCAAAATAGTTATGTAATGAATATTATTATTGCATCAGTGAATGAATAATCAGTTTGGTTTTAAAGTTTTAATTTCGCTGTATGTATGTATGTATATATGCATATTTATATTATGTGAATGAATGTTATTGTCTCCTTTTGCTTGGTGACACCCTTGCTCATACGGGTTCTCACTCCATCGCGGATGGGTTCTCCTATGTATGAGTAGGGGGTGTTACACGAGCCATGCAAGGGAAGGCACCCCTCGGATGCGGACAGTGCAAGGAATCGCCCCTCGCTTGCGTGCCTGCCCCTCGCAATGTTAGGCCGGGCAAGGGAAGGTGCCCTCACGCGCTGCCCGTACGAGGAGGCACCCTTCGCTTATGTGCCTGCCGCCCCTCGCCACCTGCTACCTTCAGGTGGATTTTTGCTTCCAAAATAAAAGAATTTGATTTTGAAATGGATTCTAATGCTTTTTGTTGGGGTTAGAAGGGATAATTTCGGATTTTGTACCTTAAAAATAGGAAGTTTGGATTATATCAGCCAGATCTTTTCCTAAAATCACTAGGTTTAATTCAAGAATAATATAAATAGAAATTTAGAGAGAGAAAAAAAGGGATTAATTATGTGATTTTTGCAGAGTTTTGAGACGGAGAAAATAATTTTCTTCTTGATTTTTCTTCTTCAAATCTTCACCTCTTTGATCCGAGAACAAGGCTTGAGATAGAGAAATTGTTTTCTTTTCTTGAGATAGAGATTTTTCTTGACCTTTTTTTAAAACAAGTTTTTGAGATTTTTTTTAAAGAGAGAGAAACTCAAACTTTTCTTGTTTTTAATTTGATTCTTGTGGATTTTTGACAAGGAAAATAATTCACAATTTAACTCCTCCAGATTGACAATTCTGAGGGTAAAGGATTATGGCTTAAACATATTTTTCCATCTTCTTTATTTTCACCATTGTTCATGATTATAAAGCTTTAATATGTATTTATTTTGATTAGCTTTATGTTTTGATTTTGTATGTTTAGATGTTATTTTGATTTTTTTGCCTGAAAATCATATCATAACATGTAAAATCACATGAAATAATAGTGTTTTTGATAAAAATTTGAGAAAGAAAGAGAGTTTGGGATATTCTCACCTTCTTGCCCATGAGGGGTGGCCTACCCGCCTCTCGAGGGGGGGCCACCCTTTACTTCTATTTTGTCTTTTTGTGGTGTTTTGTCTTCCTGTTTTTTTTTTTTAATTCGTTTTCATCCCATTTTCAATTTTTTTTGTCCCATAATTTGCCTTGAACATATTCTTGCATGATTTTAACATTATTTCTGCTGTGTAATATTTACTTTAATTAGACTTATTTCATTTGATATTTTATGTGATTTATTTTTTAGATTTATTATTAACATTAATTTTATTTGTATTTGTTTTTGCCTACAACAATTGTTCCTTGTTTGAGCATTCTTACGAGCAAATGAGTAGATTCAGGAGATCGGAGACTTTTTTTTTGGTTTGGTTTATATTTTTGTTATTTTAGTTATTTTCCTTTTATTTATTATTTAGTGTAATTTCTGATAAAATTGTTTTATTTTATACGCGTTAAAACACTACAAGGAAAATTGGTTTTCCCAACGAAAATTCCCGACGAAAAATAAATTGCCGACGAAAATTTATTCCGTTGGCATACTAATTGTAGGCAAAAATCTCGACGGAAATTTTTTCGTCGGGAATTTTAGCGACGTAAATTGAATTTTACTCGAGAATTTTAGCGACAAAAATTGAATTTCCATCGACAATTTTTGGAAAAATTTTATTTTATTTTTAATTATTAATTCATCCTATATAACCTATAATATTAATTTCAGAATAATGAAAAAATAAAGATAATATTGAAATTTTAATATCCGTCAATAATTTAATATAATAATTGTACTAATAATAAAGTTAATAATTGTATTAATCATGAAGTTAATAATTATTTAACGAGGTCATAATAGATGTCTGTTATAAAATCCTAACTAAGCTGATGGCGTCGGCGACGGCTAACGAGAACGATCAGACTGCTGCGATGATGAGGCAACCATACCCTTCAAATTAGCCATCTCATTGCGTAGCTCAGATATGAAGTCGAGAGATTGTTGCCACCGAGCTTCTGAGTCTTGCCACCGAGCTTCTAATTGTTGCAATTCAGATCTCAACTCACATACAGTATTCCGAAGTTTAAGTACTTCCCTGGAGGTAGACCGCCTATTAGATGCAACTGTACTTGAGCTTGAGGAATGCGAGTAAAAGGATTTGGCCAAAGAACCTAAGCCAAAGACCCGTACTTGCTGGTCTCTACCACCAGCCACATCATAATAAATCTAATTAGCATCAATATTATCGGAATTCTGTGAATGTTGCTGAATTGTCTCTTGCACTCGTTCCCATCGTTAAACAAATGTTGTATATTAATTAACGATTAATAATAACTAATATTAAATATTTGTAAATTTTAATAATTTTGACATACGTGTAAATGCCTTGATCGAGAATTGACGAATGTTTGACCATCATGATTTTTGGTGTGGGTGTGTAAAAAGACCTCACCTAGCTTAGGCGGTACCCATCGAGGCTTCCTACAAGTAAATAAAGAATTATAGTTGAACTATAATTTATTGAGTATTCGTAAAAGTTTTTCCTAAAATTTCGGCAGAGTTTCCCCTATATTTTAACCAAACCTCCTGTACATAAAGACAAAAAAGCACTTCAAATTTATTGTTATATTTGCATCCAACATCCAACAACAATGCAAACTCCTCATACAATTAACATTCCCATCCTCCTCTATGGTAATGAGATAAATCTTAAACAACAATAACATTAATTACAGTAATAACAGGAATATTTTGTAATACTTACAAGTCTATCTGCATGTTCCCGGTGGGACATTGATCCTCCAGTATGCAAGCATGAACTGACTCCCTCAGGTCCTCCCCATCTATTATTAGAATTTCGCTCTGAAATGGAAAGGGCCTCGGGCGTCGTCCAATACTGTTCCCAGTGTGCCCATATATCTTCGGTTATGTAACGAGGTCGTACACCATCAGTGTGTAACCGGCACACTAAGTCTCTGTAATGTGCTCGAGCACGACTCTCCCATGCAGGATACATGATGTCGTCAAACTCCAAGTCCCAGTAAAATTATTTCTTATGAGAATGAACAAAAAACAAAATGTAAGTAAGTGTAAACTATAATTTGTTATATAATAAATGTTATCATAATTTATTACCTTGAATTCTTCAAAATAAAAATTCTTTGTTTCTTGTGACACCTTCTTCCAGACATATCCATCATAATCTATTCTATTCTTGAACGTTATTGTTATTGTGCGTGAGCACTTTCCTGAAGGATTCAAACTAATATATAACAATATTAATAAGGTCAATAAAAGTAACAACTACCATTAAAATCAATACAAAGTTAAATATTAATCACTTGCTCACCAGCTGTAATGGTGATATAGATTCTTCCATCAACTCCAACCGATCTTCCATCAACTCCAACTGAGCTAGGCATAGGCTGTTCCGCTGCTTCTATTCTTGATACCTGAGATGGCATAGCTTCAGTGTTGGCCATAGGAGTAGATTCAGTAGAAGGAGTGGTAGATGGGGTAGCAGTAGGGATGGTCAGTGGTGCATCAGCCTGAGTGCTAGCATTGACCCAGGTGATGGGGTTGATCCATCACCAATACTGTCACCTCCATCATGCACCCTGAGCCGTGGAGGAATCATATTACTCTTCTTTCGCTTAAACATTTTTTGAACCTAATATTATGAAAAAATTGCATATTGTCAGATAATTGAAAATTATCACAATATAATAAACATATCAAATAAAAAAAATAAGTTAATGCAATATTAATTGTTCTCACATTATATAAAATTAGGTAAACAAATTATTCGCTATCATCACTGAGCTGTAAATTGTAATCACAATCAACCTCATTTTCCGATGAACAAGAATCAAATTCAGGCTCATCATCGGATCCATCGCCAACCAAAGTTTCCTCATCATCCTCACAGGAAATGTCAACATATTCATTGTCTGCATAGTTTAACATTTCATTATCGTCATAATTCAGAGTTTCTTTTATTTCATGAACTTTTGGTTGTTCCTCTTGAAATGCATCGTTATTTTCAGAGCGTTCACTTTGTCTAGTGGCTTTCCTTTTAAAAATGCCTCTTGGTTTTACTTTGCATGCTGCCAACCATTCCGATTTGTCTCGTTTTAAGCTTCGATAAGAGAGATAATACACCTGGATCACTTGCATTGCCAAACAAAAGGTGCAAAGTTACTAAATCTTCTACGCTGGTTGACATCAACTAAATTGTATCTACTATGGATTTTTATTCCAATGCTAATAGTTGGATCAAACCATTCTCACTTAAATAATACACAGCGTTTAATTGGCAATGCGAGGTACTCCAATTTAAGTATGTCATTAATTTGCCCATAATAATCCATCAAATCTCCTTGAATGCAAACCCCACTGTTTACTATTGCCTTGTTATGACCATGACTCTGTGTATGAAGTTTGTATCCATTCATGAAATATACCGGATACGATTTAACATATCGCAAAGGTCCTTTCACAAGATCCAAGATGAACTTGTTCTCAATTGAATTTGTTGATGCCTATATATTCAAATATTCTAACGTCATTTAGATGAATATTTCATAATTGTATAAATAAATTTGTATATTGGAAGTCACAACTTACATATGTCTTGAACAAAGGATGAAAGTGCTTTTCGACTTCCTTGTTCACCTCATTTCGATTTTTTTCAGGAATTAGCTACCTTACCCATTCCTCAAATAATCTATAATGACCATATACAGCGTTTTATTACACCCTTCACATAGTAAATCAAATTAGCATTTTTTTGTATATATTAAACTTACCGCACAAAAGGCTGAACTTCTTCGCAATTCAATAAAATATAACTACGGGCAACTATTAATTCTTCCTCTGTTAGCATTCTCCTTGTTGAACGGCCATGTAAATGCCCAGGATACGTAAATATGGATAAGTTTTCGTCCTGATTACTTCTTTCCCCGCCATCATCATTACGAGGTATTTTTCGCTGTCTTGTGTGTACATGTGGCTCAAAATAATGCGAATAAAATATACTTGCTTCCTCGACTAAATACGCATTACATATTGAACCTTCAACTCTATCTTTATTTTTTACATTTTTTTTCAAGTGAAACAAATACCTACATGACATTTTAGATTGACATTAATTACTATAACAAATTATAATAAATTGCAATTGCTTATCATAGATAGTTACCGCTCAAATGGATACATCCATCGATATTGAACAGGACCAGCAATTTTTGCTTCATGTGCTAAATGCACGGGCAGATGCTCCGTACAGTCAGAAAAACTTGGAGGAAAAATTGATTCCAGTTTGCACAGGATTATTGGAATTTCTATTTCTGATCTTGCCATGTCTGCCGCATTTATCTCACATGATGTTAAAGTTCTGAAAAACATACTTAGCTCAGTTATAGCTTCCCACAATTTAGTTGGCAATAACTCTCGAAATACTATTAGGAGTAGCCTTTGCATGAACACGTGACAATCATGACTTTTCATATCGAATAATTTATACTTTTTCATGTCGACGAACCTTGCCAAGTTCGATACCTAACCATCCGAAAACTTTAGTCCTTTTAACCACTCACACAAGACTTCCTTTTGTTTTTTGTCCAAAGTGTAGCATGCTTTGGGATATTTTCCGATTACGTAATCTTTATCTAACTCAGTCTTTCTACATAACAACTTTAAATCTTCCTGTGATTTTGCATTGTCTTTTGTCTTCCCTTCTATATTCATAATTGTGTTGAACACATTATCAAAAATATTTTTTTCTATATGCATCACATCTAGATTATGCCATAATAAATTAGACTTCCAATACAAAAAATCCCAAAAAATGCGTCTTTTTCTCCAACTAAAGTTTTTGTTGATTCTTCTATTAACTTCTTCAGTATCAAGTTCTGTTACTTTAAGCAAACCCAATTCATCAATGTCTTGCAAAATATCCTCACTACTTCTGATAACAAGAGGACTAGCTTGTACTACTCTATTCTTAATAAACTTATTCTTGTTCAATCGGAATGGGTGATCATGTGGAAGGAATTTCCTGTGGTTGTCAAACCAAGAAGTTTTGCACTCATGTTGAAGATAAAATGCATCCGAATCATCGCAACAGTAAGGGCAAGCTAATTTTCCAGCCGTGCTCCAACCAGACAATATAGCATAGGCGAAAAAGTCACTGACTGTCCATATTAATGCTGCTTTCATTATAAAATTCTGTTTACGTAATGCATCATATGTTTCAACACCAATTTCCCAAAACTGTTGCAATTCATATATCAAGGACTGCAAATATACATCAATTTTATGCTTCGAATTTCTATGTCCTGGAACAATAACCGTCAAGAATATTTATGCCTCATTCATACACATCTATGGAGGCAAATTATAAGGAGTAATTATGATTGGCCATGACTAATATTGTTGCCCCGATTGACCAAAAGGTTGAAACCCATCAGTGCTCAAACACAGCCAAACATTCCGAGATTCATCAGCAAAATCAGGATGGATGTTATTAAAATGTTTCCATGCAACTGCATCTGATGGATGGATTATTATTCCATCTGTGCTTTCGTGCTCATCATGCCATCTCATGTGAGGTGCAGTAACTTCAGATGCATATAGTCTTTGAAGCCTTGGAGTTGGAGGAAACAAATACATACGTTTCCAAGGTATCAATTTCTGCTTATTACTGCAATTTCTGGATTTGTACCTAGTTTGACTACAAAATTTGCACTCTTGTAAATTTAGGTCATCTCGCCAAAACAACATATATCCCAACCTGCAACAGTCAATTTTCTCAACAGGCAAACCTAAACCACTAATAAGTTTCTTCACATTATATAAATTATCAAGCATTTTATGGTCAGGAGGCAATGATTCAATGTACCAAGCAAGAATTTTATCAAAACTTCGATCCAAAATATGGCCTTCAGATTTGATATTCAATATTTGAGGAACACAAGATAACTGAGTCATGTTATCACAGCCTGGCCATAATTCTTAATCTTCTGAATTTAGTAAATCGTAAAATTTTGACGCATTTACATTGGGTTCTTCCAGCATCGGTGTATTTTCCCTAAAATCACGACCAGCTGCATTGTAAACCATTTGGACATATGAATTATCAGTTTCCCCTACATCATATGTCATAAATTCCCCCTCTCCTTCAAATTAACCCTCATTTGCCGATATTTTACCAACATTACCCATAGAGGTGCTACATATTGATGGTTCCCCATGTCGTGTCCACTCAAAATAATTTGGAACAAATCCTTTTCTTAACAAGTGGAAATACACTTCATCAACTGGAAGATAACTAAGGTGTTTGCACTTTTTACATGGACATCTTATTTTTTCTCCGTCCATATACGCAGGTTGAGAACTTGTGTATTTAATAAACGACTGAACCCCTTCCACAATTCAGGATTAATATATTCATCGTTTGTTTTTCTTCTATACATCCAAGATCTATCTACGTTACTCATAATTCATTCCAAAACTGTTACATGAACAGAGTGACATCTTAGTTTGAATTATATATATCTAGTTCAAAAAAAATAAAGAAATATAATAATAGTTAATAAAACTAGAAATGCAACATACAACTATTATTACAAAATTATTTAAGACAATTGCTAGTGATTTTAACATTAATTATACTAATTAATATGCTAAATCAAAGGAAAAATGCAAATTGTCATATTATAGTTATCTTCATTACAACAACAACAAAAACAATAATAATAACAAAAATAAGTTTATCAGATTATTATTTAATAATAATCTAAATAATAATAATAATAATATTAATCATATTATTTACATAAATTATTCATATTATTATTTTACATAATAATAATAATAATAATAATAATAATAATAATAATAATAATAATAATAATAATAATAATAACAATACAAATTAACACAAATAAATAATAATAATAATAATAATAATAATAACAACAATACAAATTACACAAATAAATAATAATAATAATAATAATAATAATAATAATAATAATAATAATAATAAATTTTACTGATTTTAATTTAATAATAATAACATATTGAATAATAATAATAATATGAAGAATACTATTAATAAAATTAATAATAACATTTGAATTTATAAACTCATAAATAAGTTGATCAATTTGTGTTTGTATAAAAATAGGTTATCCTTTGGCCAAATTGTTCACGTTCTTGTTACAATTAATTTCCATGGACGGAAAACTGATAATTAATGCTACAATTTGATATGTTACTAGTTTAATAAGTTATCTTTCATGCAAACTATTTCTCTTCTCCTCATCGAAACATTAATTGCTTGAACCAAGTTGCTAACTTTTGAAGTGAGCTGGATTTATATATATATAATTTCATTTCAAATGGTACATGTCATAAATAATAATAAAATAATTAAATGGAATCTTAAAATTATATATATCTATTGTTTATTTATTGATATATTATACACCAGAATACAGTGGACTTCTATTTTACTATGTTAGAAGACTTTAATACAATATATATTTCTTATCCAAATATTGACATACACACACACTTCAATTATATGAAATTGATGTCATTCTTAGTTGATTATTGAGTTCACTATTTGCTAAACGTGGTAGTTAATGGATTCCTCGTGTTTCTATAATTAACAGTATTACATTCAATATAATAATTAATTCATTAATTGGACATTAATTAATCATTGCTCGCATCTAAACTTCATTTATTAGGATCGAACCTTCTTTTTGTCAACAAATTAAAGTTTCATAGATTATTATGAGTTTATTAATTTAAATGTTATTATTAATTTTATTATTAGTATTCTTCATATTATTATTATTCAACATGTTATTATTATTAAATTAAAATCAGTAAAATTTAGTATTGTTGTTATTATTAATTATTATTATTATTATTATTTTCTAATAATACTAACAATAAAAAATTTGTCATCTCATTATTTAACAATAATCTAACTAATACTAATAACACTAATAGTAATATATTTTACAAAACAATTTCATAGTATTATTTAACAATAATGAAATGTTTAATTAACATAAATAAATAATAATAATTCTAACAACAATAACAATAACACTAATAAGTAATTCAGATTTTTATTTAACAATATTAACATTTTAAATAATAATATTAATTAACATAAATAATAATAATAATAATAATAATAATAATAATAATAATTAACAATAATAATTATTATTAAATATTAATTATTAATTAACAATATTTATGTTTAATTAACAGAAATAAATAAATATTAATAATAATAATTAACAATATTAATTATTAATTAACAATGTTTATGTTTCATTAACATAAATAATAATAATAATAATATTAATTAATAAATAAATTAAAAAAAAACCATTGCTTACCTGACGCCGGCGGAGGAGGAGGCAAGGCAACGGAGTCGCCTGAACTGGATGGCTGTCCACTACGCCGGAGCAGAAATAGCCCACACCAGAAGAGAGAAGGCCACGCGCGGAGGAGGAAAAGAGAAGCAGGAAAAGGAAGGGGAGAGGGAGGGGAGGGAAGGGCAGGGGAGGGAGTAGGATACCGGCGGGGGGTGAGGGGGCCCGAATTGGTGCCGGAGGGGAGGGAGAAGGTCAGATTTGGGCCGGTGGAGGTGCGACGGCGGTGGGTAGTGGGGCAAAGAAGGGAGAAACGGGAGGGAGGGGAGAGGGAGGAGAGAGAGGAGAGAAGGGGAGGAGAGAGAAAAGGATGAATATATAGGAAAAATTCAGCGATGGATTTAAATATCCGTCGCTAAAAATAACGACATAATGTTTAATCCATCGCTATTTTAGCGACGGATATTTAATTCTGTTGCTAAATTAAAAAAACTATTTTTTACGACGGAATACATAATTCCATCACTATTTTTAGCGACGGATATTTAAATCCGTCGCTAAATTAAAAAAATGAAATTAATTTTTTTTTCGCAACGGATATTTAAATCCGTCGCGATAAGTAGCAAAGGCATTACATTTCCATCGCCATATTTAGCGAAGGAAATTTTATTCCATCGCTAAATTAATTTAAATAATTTTTACATTTTTTTACCGACAGAGTAAATAATTCGTCGCTATTTTTACCAACGAATTATTTAAAACGTCGCTAATTTCGATCGGTAATATTGGAGGGAATTCTTGGCGCCATTTTTAGTGACGGATTATAATAACCGTCGCTATTTGGCGACGAAAAATAAATTCAGCGACGAAAATTAAATTTCGTCGCCAAATAGCGATGGAAAACATATTTCGTCGCTATATAGCGACGGTATACAATCCGTCGCTATTTTTAGATTTTCTTGTAGTGAAAAAAAATCACAAAAATATTTTTATTAATGAATTGAGATTTTTTTAATAAAATAGGACCAATGTCTTCATTTCAACTAATAAAATTTCACTTTTAATATGAGAGTTAATTTTTACAAAATGGGATCACTCATCCCTGTTTTCTCAGTAATGCATACAAATAATTTTTCGCTTTTTAAGTGTACATGAACGGAACCAATATTCCTATTCCAAAAATAAAATAATGTCCCATTTTTTGTATGTCATTTATTTATTTATTTTAACTTTCTATTTTTGGGGGATTGTATTTTTGTCCTAATTTTCATCTTATAATTTATTTTTGTAGTTTATTTTATTTTATTTATTTATCGCTTTTTACTGATTTTCTCGATTCTTGATATGCGCCTTAAATAAATTGCATGACGTGTCAGATGAGAGATGAAAATTAATAATAAAAATTCATTTATAATTATTCAAGACATTAATAAGAGTGAAGTTTTGAATCTTTTTATAGTTTAAACCTTAGAGGTTAGACGAATTTTTCCAATTTTAAATTTGATTGCAATTACAAAATACCTCAAAAATGCCTAAACGTTTCATAGGGTTAGATGAACTTCCCAATGTTCTATTGGGTAAGGATTCCAAAAAAGCTCATGTTACCCCCTAAGATCTAGATGCCCTATCGGATCCTAAAAGCTGGCTTTCGAGACTAAAGCGGGTTTCGGCACACGTCACAAAGTGATTCTAGTGTTCCTACTGTAAGTGATTCTGCCATTGTAGGTGATTCAGCTCCTCCTACTTCTATTATTGCTCCAGCAAAGCCACCTATTGTACAAGTTTATTCTACGAGGCATGGAACTTGCAATACAATGCCTGAATCAGATTTGTCATCTGATCCAGCCCTAGATGATCTTGACCTTCCTATTGCCTTACGAAAAGGCAAATGCCACTGTGGCTTAAAGCTCGACTTGTTGCTAAAGGGTATGCTCAGACTTATAGGGTGGATTATTCTAACACTTTCTCCCTAGTTGCCAAATTTGGTTCTGTTCATTTATTCATATTTTTAACAGCTTCTCAACATTAGCGCTTACATCAGTTAGACATAAAAAAATGCTTTCCTTGATGGTGATCTTCAGAAAGAAGTATATATAGAGCAACCACTTGGTTTTGTTGCTCAGGGGGGTGTAGAGGAAAGTTTTCCATCTGAAGAAATCTCTATATGGATTAAAGCAGGTCCTCATGCTTAGTTTGGCAAATTTAGTGAGGTTGTTCATGAGTTTGGGCTAAAGAAGATTCAGGTTGATCACTCAGTTTTCTACAGACAATTAGAAGTTGGCATTATTCTTCTTGTGCTTTATGTTGATGATATTGTGATTATAGGAAGTGATTCTGCATGTATCTCTTCACTTAAGTCTTTCATGCATAGTAGATCTCACACTAAAGACTTGGACCAACTAAAATATTTCTTAGAAGTAGAAGTTTCTAGAAGCTAGAAGGAAATTCTTCTATCACAAATAAAGTATGTTCTTGACTTGCTTGCAAAAACTGGAAAAATTAGAAGCTAAGCCATGCAATACTCCTATGGTTTTCAATGTGCAACTTACAAAGGATGATGGTGATCCTTTTGATGATCTAGAAAGATATAGGAGGTTAGTTGAAAAATTGAATTATCTCACAGTAACTCGTCCAGATATTGCATTTGCAGTAAGTGTTGTTAGTCAATTTATGACTTCTCCTACAGTTAAGAATTGGGAAGCCGTAGAACAAATCTTATGTTATTTGAAAGTTGCTCATGGACTTGGTATACTATATAGTGATCATGAGCATACTCACATTGAGTGCTTTGTTGATGCTGATTGGGTAGGTTCTAAGATTGATAGGAAGTCAATTACAGGCTATTGTGTTTTTGTTAGAAGAAATTTAGTATCTTGGAGAAGCAAGAAGCAGAATGTGGTATCCAGATCCAGTGCAGAATCTAAATATAGAGCTATATCACATCTTCTTATGAGAGTTTATGGATTCATCATTGGTTAGCTGAGATTGGTTTGAATCCTCCATTACCAGCAAAACTATGGTGTGATAATCAGGCTGCTCTCCATATTGCATCCAGTGTATCATGAACGAATAAAATATATTGAAGTTGACTCTCATTTATCCGTGAAAAGATCTAAGATATTGTTATTCAACTGGATATGTGAAGATATGAGAGAAATTAGGTGATCTATTTACTAAAGCACTCAATGGACCTCGAGTGCAATATCTGTGTAACAAGCTACGCATGATTAATATTTATGTTACAGCTTGAGGGGGAGTGTTACAGAATAGGAATGTATATTTAGTTGATTAGCTTACCTTGTATAGTATATTCCTAATTAGGCTAATTGATTTAGTTTTCATAGATGTTAGTACCATACATGTGTGTGTGTATATATATATATATATATCATGTAATTCTTGAGAAGAATACATAGAAAACTTTTTCCATTTGTGTTTTGTTACAGTTTTAAATATGCCTTTGGCATTTTTTTTGGATGAGGATATCAAAGTTTGGCATCATTCCACTTCTAGTGACTTTTCAATTAAATCCCGGAATCATGTGACACTTCAACATCTCAGCCTAAGTTATGATCTGCCACCATTTTCTATTGTTTTGGTACTTCTTTCCAGGATGTATGGCATGCGTTCCCTACTTTATCACGCTGAAGCAATTTTGTTCGTATTCCACAATTTTTAATCCACATTCTATGAGGGGTATCTGGAATGCTTGAAATTGTTTGATCTTTCAATGAATCACTTTTATACCTTATATAAATAAGGAAAAGTTGCATTTGTTTTTCTAAGAGTTTAAAGATGCAAATAATGTCCTGCGTCCTACAACGAGACTGCCTCTAAATGTTTCCACCTAGGAGTCACCTACTTTTTTGTCTTTTAAAACAAATGTCATGCTCCTCTTTCTCTATCTAAAGGTGTAGGTCGTATTGGACTTGTCATGCGTAATTACCTTGGTCATCCAGTTACTTGGAAGATTAAACTTTTTCTTCTCCTTCTGATCCATTTTTGTTGGAAGGTATTGCTCTCAAAGAAGTTTTAATAGTTGCAAAATTGCACATAAATGTGGAATTTCATAGTGAAACGGATTTTTTAAGTTTGATCAAGTTATTCGGGTCATACCTCATTACGATCAATTCCATCTTATGTCTTTTATTTGTTACACTTTTATAATGTGACATATAAACATATATCTCGTAGTTCCAATATGGCTACTCATTTGTTAGCTAGAAAGCCCTTCTTGATGGGTTTTCTTTTAATTTAGCAGCCCAGTCAAATTTTATCTATCGTAATTTTCACTACCTCTTTAATATATAATCTTCATATTTTGAGAAAAAAATGTGAATGGAGTGTCACTTTCCTTAACAACTAATAGGTCGTCATGAAACGAGTCGATCACATGCGGATTAGGTGGTCACGGGTCGATCACATGCGGATTAGGCATGAACCATTAGTTTTCTTAAGGCAAATAACTTAAGGAAATTGTTTTCCTTGTTAAAGAATTAGAGAAAAAAATTACAATATATGCTAATAACCTCACCATTTGCATTTTGACAGTATTTTTTCTACAATATATTATTCTTGAAATGTTTCCATTTCTATTGTACATTAATTGTCATTCGTGGCATGATTCTCATTAACCTAATCAATATAAAATCAACTAACAGCAACAACAACTATAGCTATGGATATTTACGTTTGCCTTTGCCTTGAGTTGGTCATTCCTCTTCTTCATGAGAATAAATTACTCTGTGCATCTAAATTGCTACAATGACCCATAACATCAACAACAACTATAGCTATACATGAACATTTCACAGCATCAATCATATTGAAACATAACAATGGATGATTAAAGAAATAAAGAAAAAATAATTACTTGGCAGACTGATGAGTTGGGAGTATGGTAATTAAGAATGTGAGTTTGCAGCTACTATTGCTATTTTAAAGATAAAAATATGAAATGAAAGAATTTGATGTGAAATAAAGAATCTGAAGTGAAAGAAAAGGCAAAGTATATGAGATCCAAAGGAAAAAATCCTGTCAAGTGTTTCTGTTGCTTAAGATTAATATTATTCTGTATCCACACTATTTCTAACATTGTATAATTGTATAATTGTGCCTTAAATTATCATTGTATGATTACAAATTAAATAACCATGCAAATTAAGTTGATTTCTTAACAACTTTTGCATATTATCATTGTTTCTCACATTATCCAAAGTAATGGTCAATATTTTCTTCTCTATTCCTCAAAACTTTACCTTCTCATATACTTCCTCAAACAATTTAACACCATTATTTAGGGGGAGGAACATTAAAAAATTCAATATTTCAGAGCACAATTTCCAATTTCTGTAAATAAAATGAGTAGACAAAGATAACCAGGAGATATACATGAGGTCCACATATCACTTGTTAAACATATTCGACCAGGGACTTCACTCAAAAGATTCCTATACGAATATCTAACTCCCTACTATGTATCTTTAAACAATAATTCTTAGCTGTATTCCTACAAATTGCGTTCACATCTTTATTCAAGTATAAATGAAGCTTCTATTTGCTTTATGTTCAGCAAATATAAATGAATACCATGCCTAATTATTGCTAAAGAAACATGTTTTTTATAGGACTCTTGGTCTATTTTATGTCTCACTTCATCAAGCACTGGAGCGTCAAGGTTGGGACATACCTTCAAGTGACATATCAGATTAGAAGTCCCACTTTTCGAATCGGCCAAATACTCTTTTAAATAGTGTTTACATCTCCCTCTTGATTTTCCATCTTCATGTTCACTTCCAGGCATAAAATCAAATACATTCCATATAATAGATTTTTGTCAAAGTTTCTTAGAGGTGGTTTCAGTAGAAATATCATTGCTTTCTTCAACACGTCTACACTTGGATCCATTCTCCATTTAAAAATAACAACTTTCATGCACTCTTTTATCCGGGGCAGACAAATTCTTGATGGGGTGTTCGTGGCCAATGAAATCATTCACTCTTTAAAATCTACCAATAGGAGTGGCATTCTATTCAAAGTGGATTTCCATAAAGCTTTTGACTCTGTGAATTGGAAATATCTAGATGAAATACTTGAACAAATGAATTTTGGCAGTAAATGGAGATTCTGGATTCGAAAATGTGTTACCTCTGCTAAAGCATCTGTTCTAATCAACGGGTCCCCCACACCCGAATTTTAACTCTCCCGAGGCTTGAGGCAAGGAGATCCATTGTCTCCATTTCTTTTTATTTTAGCTGCGGAAGGACTATCAATCCTTATTAAAAAGGCGATGGAGAAGAACCTTTTTAGAGGAATTAACCCTCTTTTTAGCTCATCTGCATCACTTATTGTCTCCCACATACAATATGCTGATGATACCATTGCTTTCTTGGAACCACGTATTGAAAACATAGTGAATTTCAAGGGAATCTTGAAGGTTTTTGCTATCATCTCTGGATTGTCAGTTAATTTCCACAAGAGCTCCTTAATTGGCGTGAATGTACATCAGGATTGGATCGCAAACTGTGCTGAAATTGTTATGTGCAAAACGCAACTGTTGCCATGTTTGTATCTTGGCCTTCCCCTAGGAGCCAATCCTAAGAGAAAAGCAACTTGGAGCCCTCTCATTCAAAAATTTAAGCACAAGTTAGCAGGTTGGAAGGGGAAACACTTATCTTTTGCGGGCAGACTCACTCTCATTAAGGCTACCTTGATGAGTCTCCCGGTATACTTTATGTCCTTATTCAAGATGCCTGTTGGAGTCATAAAGTCTTTGAATGCAATAATGAGAAATTTCTTCTGGTGCGGCTCTAAAAATAAGAAAGCTTTCAATAGGATCCGATGGAGCACTATAGTCCCACCCAGGAATTTGGGTGGTCTGGTGGTTGGATCGATTGCTCTCAGGAATCATATTCTCTTGTTTAAGTGGTTTTGGAGATTAAATCCCTACAATAGCGCTTTATGGCAGAATCTCATTAAGTTGAAGTACGGGATTAACAAGGATTTAAATCCAGACAAGATCTCTAACTCAAAAGCATTTATCGTTTGGAAGGACATTGATAAAGTTAGATCTGATCCTTTATTCTCAAATAGCATTGCTATTGATGTAGGCAATGGAGATCTATGCCTTTTTTGGCACAATAGATCGGTAGCAGAAGTTCCCCTCAAGTCAAAATTTGCTAGACTATTCTCGATTTCCCTTCAAAAAGATGCAAGGGTTGGGGAATGTGGTTTCTGGACTAGGGGATCATGGCAGTGGAATCTTAAATGGAGAAGGACCCTTATGGTGTGGGAATTGAATTCGTTAGAAGAATTGTTGATCATTCTCAACTCCTACTCTCTTTCGTATGGTCAAGTTGATCGGAAGATATGGGTACATGACCTGCAAGGCAGATTTTCAGTTAAATCTGCTACCAATTGGTTATACAAGTCTTCAAATGTGGAGATGAATCAGGTTAAATCAATTTTCCTTCCTCCTCTGGAAAAAACTGGCTCCCCCTAAGGTAGAAGTGTTCTTCTGGATGTGCTTGTTGGGAAAAATTAGTACTAAGAAGTTCTTGGTATATAGGGGCATTATTGATGTTGAATGTGATAAATGCCCCTTATGTAACGTGTCGGAAGAAACTTTGGACCACATGTTTGTTAGATGCTTCATATCCTCTAGACTCTGGTATAGGGTGATTAATTGGTGGGGGTTCATTTTCTATTTGCCGGGTGATTTCAAATCTCTAGTCTTAAATTGGTAGGGCCTTGCTCAAGGTGCTATACAACAAAAAGTCTGGAACATCATTTTTTTGGCTTGTATATGGACTATTTGGTTGGAAAGAAATGCAATAGTGTTCAATAAGAAAACCTGGGACTCAGATAAGATTTTTCATCTTTGTCTTGCTAGATCTTCCTTCTGGATCAAATCTCACAAAGATCTAGATTTTCTAATGGGACAAGATCTGATTCTTGCAGTTGATGGCCTTAAAAGTGTGCATCCAGTTGCCCTGTCCAGACCCAAGCTGATTTGGTCTCCCCCTCCTTTGGGAACGGTTAAATGGAACACGGATGGTTCGTCCTTTGGGAATCCAGGGAAATCTGAAGTAGGAGGTGTTTTAAGGGACTCTTTGGGGGTAGTGATATGCATGTTCTCTTGCAACATTGGTATGTCTAATTCGATTTCTACTGAATTGCATGCAGTTCTCAAGGCTCTTTAGCTCTCGGTGGATTTCCTATCCAATTCTAATTTAAAAGTTATTTTTGAATTGGACTGTTCAACAGTGGTGTCTTAGTTGAACAACCCATCGTGTTCTAGGCCTTGGAAAATGGGAAGCATTTTAAATAATATCGAAAATCTTGTATCTCAAATTGGAAAAGCTTGTTTTGTCCACAAGAGGAGAGAAAATAATTGTTTTGCAGATCACTTGGCTAAAACAGGAGCTTCTCGGAACTCTGATTTCATAGCTTGGCTTTGATAGCAATTTGATCCTCAGTTATCTGTATCGGGCTCATTAATTTAGTAGGGTATGTGGAGTGGAGATGATTCGAGGACTTTACCACTTCACGACGGACAGTGCTTTATTTTTAGTTCCTTTTTTCCAGCATCAGATCATGGCATGCTTTACAAATCAAAGCCTCTATTTTTTGTTGACAGTGGTCTCTGGTGCTTTGGGTGAAAATCTCTCCTAGACTTTGGTGGTAGATGTTTTGATGTGAGTTGGAATTCTGGTCTTTTTGACCATTAGTGCGATTCCCTATTCTTTTTGGTAGCGGTTATGTCGGTTGGGGTTTCTACAATTTAAGAGGAAGATGTTGTGGCTTTGGATTCATTTCTGAAAATTGATGAATATGTACTTGTTCTTGTTTCTTCTCTGCCTCTTTGATGGATACTGATGAGCCTTGATTTGTGGATAGAGGGTGATGGTAGGTGAGTAACTCTGGAACTGCTACTAACTTTTCCAGGCTGTGCTTTAAAGGACTCTGTTATCATTTTTACAAATGGAGCTGCTACCTTTCATATTGGATTCTGTGGATGTTAAGTAGTGACTGATATATTCTCGCCCTGCTAATTTTGGTGCTCCTTCTCTCTAATTTTGGAGTCTCAACTAAGGCTTTTGCTGGATCATGTATTTGTGGCTCTCTTGATTTTTTCTTGCCTATATGTACGCTATTCTATATCTAATAAAATCCATTGGCTTATCAAAAAAAAAACAACTTTCATGCAACTTTTTTAAATAGATTACTAAACATATTACAAGAAAAATGATGCAACAACGTGATATTTAAATTTCTCATATTAAAAATGCCAGCAAATGGACAAGAATAAACATAGAAAATGCATAAAGGAGTCCAATTAATTTCAGAGTAGAAGTGATTTTTAGTTTTTCCCTATCTCATATCAGCATATACCTTTGGCACATATACTAGACTATGATTTTCGGATTTGTGATTGAAAATGTAACATTCTGTAACAAATACTCTTTGGAAGGATAGAAACTACAAGTAGCAACACAGAATGGGCAGTTACACTGCCTGAAATCAATAAGAAGCAAGAGTTAAAAAAGAACTAAATCGAGTTGTCCGACTGAAAAAGAAGGTTAAGAAGAGTCACATATATAGATAAATTGTCGTACTTACAGGCAGTGATCAAAGAAGCAATGAGGCTTCATCTTGCAATTTCACTGCTAATTTCAAGAAATATGTAGTTTACAAGAGACAAACTTCATAGGATACCGTGTACCCAAATATACTCAAGTTTTTGTGAATATATGAGCTATAGGTTACTTGGGAAGGATCGAACAGTTGAAAAAAATTTCTTTACCAAGAATTGCTAATCTTGGATGATTTGGATTAGTATAATCATCACTGTTATATGCTAAACCCACACTTTGATTTCTAATAGTTACAATAATTTTATTTCCACTTAACCCAGAATTTAAATTCTCTATTAATAAAATCCACTCAATTCCATTATCATTCCACATATCGTCTAAGATCAACAGAAATCTTTTACCCTTTAAACTATTTTTCAGCTCAGCAAGAATTACCTGATATTATCATTATTACAAGTTGTTCTTTAAATGATTAGTAAATCAAATAATTTACCCAAGTAATTTCAAACTGTGTAACTTCAGATTTGACTTGTTAATGCAAAATGAAAACAAATGGTTAGATAAAATCTATCCTTGCAATATTTGAAAATTCATATCAAGTTTAGTTATTATACTTTACATCCAACAATTTGGTCACTATTTTGTGCTTTTGCCAAACCTAACATTATAAATTAGATACTTCGAAGAAAAAAAAATTCAAGAGAATTGAACTGTAAAACCAAGAAAAAGCATGCCAATAAGAGAGGAGATGTTCAAGTATATTCTGTATCTCTTGTGCTCAGATATAGAGAGCAAGATACCCATTAAAGGAATTCAATCAAAATCTATAATTAAACACAAAAATATAACTCTAAGTTAGGAAATAATTTGCAAATTTTATAGAGAATAAAAGGTAGCCCTCCAAAATAAACCCTAATTTATTTTTTTTAAAAAAATTGGGGTATAGAACTAACATTGCTAGGTTGGTTTATGTTTAAATTATTCACAGGTCGGATCGAATTTAGATACGGATCATACGAGTTGGGTATTCAACAAAAAGTGGAACAACTACCATTAGATATTCAATACTTATTATTATATTATAATATTTATGTTATGTAATATTCTTATTATGGATGACAACTTTTATTCCTAATTATTGGTTGGTTTTCTATATAACCTAAATTGTTCCTAAATGTATTTACTTCCTATAAAGACAGTCTTCCCATATTGACCAAATCTTTGTACCTATATATGACCATTTATGTGTTTGTGGTTGTTTATAAATACACAATAATAAGATGAGAATAATAGTTTCTCCTTACTATTTATTTTCTTGTTTATTTATTCTTTTATCTTTCAATTTATTTATAATACCTTATCAGTACAATCAAGTTTCTACCACAAATTTTTATAATTGAAACCTGGAGATTTACTACAACCCGGCTTGAAGGAATTAAAGTTTTAATTTGCAGGAATTAAAGTTTTAATTTGAAAGAATTAAACGGTAAGTAAATTTAATTTGTAAATTTTGAATTGTTTTAATTCTCATGAGTTAATGAGATTAATTAATAAGTTGAATAATAATACATCATAATAAAATTTGAAAAAGTTTTAATATATGAAATTATTAAAAAAAAATAGGATGAAATTGTCCATTAGCATTGATTTTGCCGTGGACATTAACATGATTTTAAAGATTTATTTTGCATAATTACAAATTGATTATTGCTTCATTATATTTTGATCCTATATATAATATATAATAAATATATTTTATGCAAAGTAATATTTTGATTTGTTATATTTATCTTTTTGTCATTTTATTATATTAATGGATAATATAAAATAATTTAGAAGGCTTCCGAAGAGTAATAAAGTCATTATCCAAATATAATTTATTATATGGAGTATTATTTGTCCAATATATCTTAAAGAAACTTATTATTTTAAAAGATATTCGCTAATATATATATATATATATATATTGTTGGAGTCGGGATGCGCCCATGACTTCTCGGGTTGACCCGGGATATATGAATCGGACCGAGAATCTTACTAATATGGACTAATATCCATATTAGGAGAATATCAAGGGATTGTGCCTCTTGATATTCTCCTACAACCCTAACTTCCCCTTTAATATGAAATTAAAGGGGGTAACTCCCATAATGGGAGTTAATTCCTACTTAGTGTGCATTCATCTCCTTTGGGAGATGAATGCCTATAAGTAGGCTCCTATTCTTTGAGAAAAGATAATGAAAAAGGAATACATACCGAAACTCTGTCGGATTATCCTCTCGCCAGTATTTGTTCTCTAAAGGTTTTTAGACTGTGAAAGAGTTGTTGTCATCCCGCTTGTAGATTACAGACAGACCAGTGACGCCAGAAGTGATTCTCGCTAAAGCTTCCGCTTTAGTCTGCGCTTCAAGAGGTAGGTAACAAATAACCCGATTTTGTTACCTCAATTTATGCATGTGCCAGGATATAAATCCTTTATTGGTATCAGAGCCAATATTTTTGGCGTCCTAGCATGTGGCTAATACTGGATCTAAAATTTTATGCGTAAAATTGGTAGATTTAGTATGCATGAACCCGATATATAATTATTTTATGTTAAAATATATATTTGTATATATTTTTCGGGTCTAAAAATACGAGTATGTGTACCGTATATTGAGGGAATTAATATGGAAATTCAAAATGCTAGGCTTAAAATTGAGATTTGCAATTTTTGACTGCACCATTAAATTCAGTGACCCCGAAAACCCCCCACCGAAAAAAATTCGGAGACGAGAATCCATTGGGAAGGTGGCGCGTATCATGCACGCGCCGCTGGATGAAGGGCGCGTGCGCGTGGGCGGTGGCCCACACGCGCGCAAACGCTCGTCCACAGTGTTGTGTCACTGTGGACACGTGGCCCAACCGGATTCGGCCACGTGGCACACTGAGATCACGCCACGTGGCACATGATGTGTCCAGTGGCGCCACATGGTGCCACGTGGACCAATTAGGGGCGACACGTGGACGAATAGTATCGTGCCACGTGTCGTGCCACGTAAGCACAGTGACAAGTCACTGTTGCCACGTGGCCAAGTGGAGTGTCGCCACGTGGCAGTGACGTGTCGACCTGCTGCCACGTGGTAGACAGGTGGACTAATAAATGGCCGACACGTGGCACACCTTGTGTGTGACACGTGGCAGTTCAGTGGGAGGCGCGCGTGTGGCGCGTGAGCACGGTATCCCTTCCCCTGGCGGCGCGTGTGGGCGTGTGAGAGCTCTTCCGACCACCAAATCAGTCTCGATTTTTTGCGGAACCATGTTTCAAAATATTTCTGATTTTATGGTAATTTTTACAAAATTTTTTTATCACCAGAAAATAAATTCCTATTTTTAAATTATTAAAATATTAATAAATTAAATTATATTTATTTTCTGTTCTAAAATAAATTTGGAAAATTTAATTTTTTGTTTTGGTCCTTATTGTTATTGGTTGAAATGAGTTTCAATCATATATGTTTATACATGAGTGTATTAATTATTTTTTTGTTGTTTCTGTGATGTGTTACAGAAATGGTGATGATAAGGACTCCCATAGTTCCTCGCACTCCTGAGGGTATTGCCAGGACAAATGCAAAAGTGCATGAAGTCCGGAACATCAAGATGCATAAAAAGGCCCGGATTGATGATATTGATACAATAGTGCATCATGTTGAGTTTTTGCATGAGCAGATGCAAGAGTGCATCTGGATTGGTGGTCTGAGCTGTGGCAGAGATAAAAATGAAATAGCTAAGGTAATGATTGATTCCTTTGAGCATCATCCGGTTCTGAGAAACTTGATGATACATGTGTGGGAAGCAGAAGTTGATTCTTACCGATATGCTATAGTTCAATTTATCTTAAAAGCTGCAAAAAAAGGTGTGTGGAGGTCGGACACCGAAGCTGTGATGACTTTAAGGAGTGGACGCAATGTGAGTCGTCCATGGCTTCGTGAGTGGTGCACAGGTGTGCCAGCTCCATTGTTGAGTAGAGCTATTTTCTCGACACCTGTCCACAATAAGACTTTGTGAAGTCTTCTCTCATTATCCGGTTGACATGTGTGTCAAAAACTTATCGAGTTAGAGTTTGTTTTTCCATTTTAAATAAGACTTATGTTTCTTATTACTTTTTGACATAAGTGCCATATTTTGGATTATTAGTTGTTTTTGGATATTGGTTGAATGAATGCGTTTATTTTTATGGTTTTTTAATTTAATGATAAATGTGTTTATTATTAATTGCCTTGCATTATTTTATGAGTAAGATATATGCATGTTTATTAAGTAGAGATTTAATAAATTTAAGCCAATATCGTTTCCCTCTCAAGTTTAAAAAATCTAATAATCCAATAACTTAGATTTACTATACATAAGATTTAGACTTGTAAGGTTGGACATTAGGAAATAGAGGGTAATTGGATACTATTAGTAGCCTTTTCGAATTGAAACCTAATAGAAAACTTTACTAGTTTTTAATTTCAGATGCATAGTAAATAACATGTATTGCCTAATCTCCATTAATATTGTGCATTTTTTTTCCATTAGAGATCTGAGGATCCAAATGGCAACTGCTTCCAAGTCCATTATCGCTGAGCTGAACAAAGATTTGAAATTGAATGGCGAAAATTATGAAATTTGGAGTATGAAAATCCAGTATGTGCTTGAGGAGCAAGAGACCCTCGAAACCTTAAGTTCGGTTATGGCTGAACCTGAGGATGATGACACGGCCCAACATAAGCTGGACCGAGATGCCTATGTGGCATGGAAGAAAAAGAATTCCACTGCTCGGATCATCTTGCTGAGTGCTATGCAAGATGACCTTACTAAGCAATTTTGCAAGTATCAAAATACAATGGATCTATGGATTGCATTGCAGGAGAAATTCGGAGGTGTGACTCTGACTAAACTCCGATCGTTAACAATCAAGTTTGATACTTATCAGAAAAAGTCTGATCACCCTATGCGAAAATATTTAAGAGAAATGGAGAATATAATATGTGAGCTTAGTGAATATGGTCATAAGTTGACTAACGAGCAGCAGGTCCAAGCTGTCATCCGTTCCTTACCAAAGAGTTGGGAGCATATGAAGATGCAACTGACTCACATGGACAGCATTAAGACATTTGAGGATGTCTCTCGTTATCTGGAGCTTGAAGAAGATAGATTGGCATCGATTAAGGTCAATGTTGAACTGCACGTTGCACAATCCCGTTCTGGGGGAATGAGTTCAAACCAGAACAAGAGAAAAAGCTTCAAGATTCGAGGTAAGGAACAAACCAAGAACAATAAGTGGCAAAAGAAAGAACCGAATTCAAAGAAGTCCAAAGGCAAAAAGAAAGTGAACATTTCAAGAGTGAAATGCTTTAACTGCCAACAGAAGGGTCACTATGCAAAAGACTGCACTGTGCCCAAAAAGGTACACTACTCTGACTCAAGAGTGAGTGAAATTTGTGTATCTAATTCTGTTTTATTAACTGAATTTCATCCTTTGTGGGTGGTAGATTCAGGAGCAACGGACCACGTAACAAAGGATCGAGATGCCTTTGTTGAATTCCGGCGAATGCCCAGTGGAGCTAAATGGATTTATGTAGGAAATGATGCCAGAGTGGTGGTCCAAGGGATTGGCACATGCAGATTAGTCTTGCATAAAGGCCGAACCTTACTCCTATATGATGTGCTTTACGCCCCAGACATTCGAAGGAATTTAGTATCTGTTCTTGTGTTAATGAATCTTGGTTTTGATTTACATTTTAAAGATGACAAAGTAAGCTTGTGTTTGGATGATGTTTTTTATGGTTATGGTTACATTTCAAACAGTTTAATAGTTTTGGATATTGATCCCAACTTTATGAATAAAGCTAGTTTTTTCATTTATATCTTCTACTTCACATAGTTACGAGAATCATGTGAAATTATGGCATGCTAGATTAAACCATATAGGGCAAGATCGAATGAGTCGGTTAGCCAAAACAGGTTTAGTTGGTGATTTAAATAAGATTGAATTACCTACGTGTGAGCACTGCTTAAAAGGAAAATTAGTTAGAAAACCGTTTGGAAAAGGAACTAGAGCCATAATACCATTACAATTAGTTCATTCTGACATTTGTGGTCTAATGAATGTGAGGGCAAGGCATGGGGCCTATTATTTTATCACATTTATAGATGACTATACTAGGTATGGTCATATCTATTTGATTTCTCATAAGTCAGAAGCATTGAGTTTCTTCAAGACTTATATTAATTTTATTGAGAATCAATTAGACAAGAAGATTAAAGCTTCGGGAATACCTTTCAGATGAATTTCAAGCTTTATGTGATGAAAAAGGAATCGAACATCAGTTGTCCATTCCTAGAACTCCACAACAAAATGGTGTTGCGGAAAGGAGAAATAGGACTCTCCTTGAAATTGTTAGATCTATGATGGCAGAGGTAAATTTGCCAATCTCCTATTGGGGAGATGCTCTATTAACTGCCACATATGTTTTAAACCGCGTGCCCTCCAAATCTGTCACATCCATGCCTTATGAGATGTGGACCGGTTGACAACCTGACCTAAGCCATTTACGACCTTGGGGTTGTTCAGCTTACGTCCATGATGACTCAAGCAAATTTGGTAAATTGGGATAAAGAGGTAAAAAGAGTATCTTTGTGAGATATTCTAAAGTATCAAAAGGATACGTATTCATGGGCGAACAAGAAAATGGTTCTGTGACAGAATAAGAATCACGAGATGTTGTATTCTTAGAGGATGAATTTCCGAGATTGGGCGAAGTGAACCAAGATTTCACTTTTTATGAAACACAGGAAGAAGAAGAACCATCAGGATCACTCCATCCAAGTGGGAAGGAATTAGAGGATGAGGGTCAAGACCTTCAACCTCAAAATAATGATCCGGATGTTCGAGACCCTGATTTCAGTGGGAGTATGGAACAAGGCCCCAGTGGGAGCATTCCGAATTATGATGAATATATAAGACATGTTTATCAAGATTCAGAAGTGCGCAAATCTAAAAGGAGAAGTGTTCCTCGCCGAAGATTTGAGATCGAAGGGTCGAACGAAGCTCTTTTAGTTACCCCACAAGACGAGGAAGAGCCTAAAAATATTAAAGAAGCTCTTTCAAGCTCATCTAAAGAAAAATGGATTAAAGTAATGGAAGAAGAAATGGCATCTATGAGATCGAATCAAGTTTGGGAACTTGTTGATCTACCTAAAGGACGCAAACTTATTGGGAATAAGTGGATTCTCAAGGTAAAGCGAAAAGCTGATGGAAGTATCGAAAGATATAAGGCTCGGCTAGTTGCTAAGGGGTTTACACAACAGGAAGGGATTGACTACGAGGAAACTTTCTCACCAATTGTAAGATTTACGTCAATAAGTCTAATTCTGGCTATAGTGGCAAGTTTAGACCTAGAGCTACATCAAATGGATGTAAAGACTGCTTTTCTCAATGGAGAATTGTATGAAGAAATTTACATGGATCAACCTGTAGGTTTCATTGAAATGGGCAGCGAACATAAGGTTTGCAGATTGAAGAGATCAATCTATGGTCTTAAGCAGTCTTCGAGACAATGGTATTTAAGATTTCATGAGACGATCATGTCGAATGGGTTCAACATGATTGATCAAGACCATTGTGTCTATAATAAAAGCTCTAAAAGTAATTTTGTCATTTTAACATTGTATGTAGATGACATACTGATAGCTGGAAATGACAAAAGCTACGTAAATGAAGTCAAAGAATGGTTATCGTCCAACTTTGAGATGAAAGATATGGGTGAAGCAGACTATATTCTTGGAGTTAAGATTTCAAGAGATCGTTCAAGAAGGTTGTTATCTCTTTCTCATCAAAAGACTTATATCAACAAAGTACTTAAACGATTCAATATGCACAACTGCAAGCCTATTGATACCCCTATTGCTAAGAATCAGTTTCTCAGCACAGAAATGAGTCCTTTAATACCAAATGAGATAGAACGTATGAAGAACGTTCCATATGCCAATGTCATGGGTAGTCTCATGTATGCTATGTTGTGTACGAGACCTGATATATGCTATGCTGTGGCCATGGTAAGTAGATATCAATCTAATCTAGGCGAAGCACATTGGAAAGCAGTTAAAAGAATACTTAGGTACCTCAAATGTACAGCAGATTATTCTCTATGTTATCAAGGCGAGGATCTGCGGTTGAGAGGATATACAGATGCTGATTGGGCAGGAGATGTGGACGATAGAAAATCCACTTCAGGATTTATATTCTTGCTTGGCAAGGGTGCCATCTCGTGTAGTAGCAAGAAATAAACCTGCGTTGCCTTATCAACAATGGAAGCTGTACAAGAGGCAGTTTGGTTAAAACGGTTTATGGACCAACTAAGAGTAACCACCTCGGAGGAACCGATGACCATCTATAGTGACAGTCAATCGTCGATAGCTTATACGAAAGATCCTAAATTTCATAGTAGGACCAAACATATCGACATTAAGTATCAATTCATAAAAGATATTGTTGCACAAGGAGATGTGAACTTATAGTACATTTCTACGCATGATATGTTAGCAGATCCGTTGACTAAACCCATAGCTAGAGATGTGTTTACTATAGTTTTTTTTGTAACCCCTTAAAAATTGTTATTCGTGGATAATAAACAAGTTCTTTATTGGCTATACATGAGTGTGAATGTTTATAAGTAAGTGTTTACTGTTATTTATTTGAGATTGAGCATGTCAGACAGAAAAGTAGCCCACTCACAAGGGTGTTTACCTTGATTTTGTCAATGAGTTGGCAAAGATTAAGATGAGGCAAATTTTGAACATATGAGATTGCTCGAGAGCCTGTTCAAAATAAAAGTGCCGTCTTGCAGAAATTATAAGATAAGTCTTATTAAAGTGAAAGATAAAGACATACATAAAATTGTATGCTTTGGATTGAGATCCAAATAAGGATTGTATGGAATCTAATGGTAAGCTATATGTAACTACTGTGTTCTGTCTAAAAAGCCAGAAGTAGTCTCTAAGTAAGTGGACTAAAGTTGGGTGCTTCGGTGCATCGCAACCTTACGCTTCTGTATGGTGTTTTAATAATGTAAGACATGCTCTCCTTTAAGGGAAGGAATGAATGCCATGACACATGTACATGTGTGCTTTTGTGACCAAGGGATGGGAAATTAAATATTGATCTCAACTTTCCCTATTGTGAGACTCTACTATTTTTAGACCCTCATAACCCTTAACTTATTCCTGAAGTATGATTCAGTGTGGCTAGTTTAGTTAGTTTCCAAGAGGCCATGGAATAATTCGGACCTGGCAGGCCTGGCTAGAAAAGCGAGTTGAATCTTGATGGATGGCATATAGTAAGAGGGAAAGATAGCCTTTAGATTACATTCAATTATTTCGAGGTTCACTGGCTAGCCTATTATGTCTCTATGAGTAGCAACATAATAGTGAATTCAAAAATTATTTTATGAGATCATGAGTTAAAACAGTGAATGTGAAAAGGCAATCTAAGGCCTTAGCATACGTGTATAAAAGGATCTCGTCTTTTCGAGATGCTATATATCCCTAACAGGTGTATAGCACGAGTGCTATCGATGTATACTGGTCACACGGTCTATCTGCCTATATAACTGGAGAACTCGACTGAAAATCGTTCAGTCATGTGCGAGTGGGAGATGTTGGAGTCGGGATGCGCCCATGACTTCTCGGGTTGACCCGAGATATATGAATCGGACCGGGAATCCTACTAATATGGACTAATATCCATATTAGGAGAATATCAAGGGATTGTGCCTCTTGATATTCTCCTACAACCCTAACTTCCCCTTTAATATGAAATTAAAGGGGGTAACTCCCATAATGGGAGTTAATTCCTACTTCGTGTGCATTCATCTCATTTGGGAGATGAATGCCTATAAGTAGGCTCCTATTCTTTGAGAAAAGATAATGAAAAAGGAATACATACCGAAGCTCTGTCGGATTATCCTCTCGCCCGTACTTGTTCTCTAAAGGTTTTTAGACTGTGAAAGAGTTGGTGTCATCCCGTTTGTGGATTACAGACAGACCAGTAACGCCAGAAGTGATTCTCGCTAACGCTTCCGCTTTAGTCCACGCTTCAAGAGGTAGGTAACAAATAACCCGATTTTGTTACCTCAATTTATGCATGTGGCAGGATATAAATCCTTCATATATATATATATATATATATATATATATATATATATCACTTTGAGACTGTGATTAGAATATTGAAATATGTATATGACAACATTTGTATCAGGAAAACATTCTCGAAATTATTTGATTTTACTAACAAATAGAAATATTAGTAACCGAAAGTTTACTAAATGTTATACAAATATTAGTAAATCCAAAGTTTATTGATTAATTGATACTAACATCAGTAAACTTGAAGTTTATTGATAGATAAAAATATTATTAAACTCCAAGTTTATGGACTGATTGATATTAATATTATGAAACATGATGTTTATTTATTGATATAAATATTTGATATAATAAAAACAGTAAACCTGAAGTTTACTAATTGAATGGCAATTGATTCCTTGGCATGACCGGTTTGACCATCACGGATCAATTATAATACATAAATTATTGAGAATTCATATATTTATATATATATATATATATATATATATGTAAATATATAAATATATATATATATATGTAAATATATATATATATATATATATATATATATATATATATATATATATATATATATATATTACTAAAGTATCGCTAGCTAATAAAGGGACTGAATTCCCTTCATTTTGGAATGAATAAAGATAATTTATGTGAGGCCACTATCCACCATGTTAAGCACTCAAATATTTTATAATTTTTGAAAGATGCATTGATAAAATGGTAATATGTGTGTTTATTACCAATTCACAACCTGTAGTTTGTGAGATAATTAAAATTAGGTGCACAACTTCCATATTATACAATCAAGACATTTTTCTTGATAATGCTAGTCATCATATGTCGCGGCCAAATGATTGTTATATGCCTGTTGTACATATTCATACTTAAACGTTTAGAAAAAATATTTATTAAATGCCTTTTATTAATTGCTAGATATTTTAATAGAACAATAGTATTACTATTTTTATATAGAGATATTATTGCTTGAACCAATACTTACATATATTGTGCCAATGAAAATCATAAAATTCTCCCATTGATTACATGTTGATTAAATAGTTTTTCAAATATCAGGAGAAGAAAATAAGCAGCTGAAAAATAAAATAATAAATACATTATATGTAATTTATATCATCATATCATGAACCTGAAATTCAAAAATTTATTTAATTATGATGCTAATGTATTTGTTAGTGTGTAAAAAATTTATTGAATCTCATATGTATTGGCTACAAATGCTCTAAATTAAAGTGATGTCCCAATAGGACAATTTGCCTTATAGAGTAAATTATCCGGTTCTAAATACAAATAAAATCTTTGAATAACAAAGAGCAAATAAATCTAGATGGTCATATAATGAAGGCGCGTACTCCTAAAAAGACATATGACATAACTATTTTCAACATTCTAGAAGTGGTTCAAGTACTTGCAATTAAACAAAAGATCTGAATATGTTGTGTCATTGAAAGAAATTGAAAAGATAAAGTTGTCGACAATATTTTTGCATAAATATATTGATGTTGATATTTTCAACATAGTAAGGATCTTAATCTGTTAAAAAAATACAGATACTAATTGCATTCAATTCTATAATATGAAATTTTGAACCTATAGTTCAAATATTGAAAAATATAATGCCAATGGGGTACACATGATATTCATGCGATGTACAATGAGATCATAAAACATGACTTACTTTATGACATTTATTGCAATGAATTGGCATTTATTATGAAAAGATATATTTTCTTATAATATATATGAATGCAATAACTTTAAAGTATTTATCAATCTGACAATATATTAGTATGTAAATAATTGATGATATTTGCCTATTTGATAATGAAATTGTATAAAATCATTGAAGGATCTATCATGCATAAATCATATAAATATTTTTGAAAGTTTTTTTTAATACAAATATGTATCAAATTTTTTTTATATGATTTTGAAGTACTACAATATTGCCTCTTATGATGATTTATATATAATTTGATTGTTATTGAAACTCTTGAAAACTTTAAAATACTTTAAAAAATATTGAAAATTAAAATTTTTTATCGAATTGAAAATCGAACACTATTTGAAGTGATTGCATGTTTATAAATTATCTTTTATTGAGCACCCCAATAGTTGTAAAGTCACTAGATACAATATATTCATTAATCATATATTATTGTTATTGATGTATTATCTAATCACGCTTTATAAAATACAAATATGTATTTTATATGATTTTGAAGTACTACAATATTGCCTATTATGATGATTTATATATAATTTGATTGTTATTGAAACTCTTGAAAACTTTAAAATACTTTAAAAAATATTGAAAATTAAAATTTTTTTATCGAATTGAAAATCGAACACTATTTGAAGTGATTGCATGTTTATAAATTATCTTTTATTGAGCACCCCAATAGTTGTAAAGTCACTAGATACAATATATTCATTAATCATATATTATTGTTATTGATGTATTATCTAATCACGCTTTATAAAATAATTGTCAAATTGTTACTTAAAATTACATATTGTTTTAAAGATTCTAGTTTTTTCTACAATCATATATTTTTGTTTGAAAAATTTGATTATTTTCATTTATTTGTCAATATTACTTTAGAAATATTTGAATTAAATTACTAAATGCATTCGTTTGTAATAGCTAAACTACAAGAAATTACACCTTTTATGACGCAAAAAATTGTCATGAAAAGTTCAATTTTCGTCACTGAAAGGATAAGGTGACGAATTTTTATCGTCACAAAGAACGTAACGGTAGGCACGTAATATAAAAATTTACGTGATAATTTAGTTATTTGTCACCGTAGTATCATTTTTTGTAATGAAAATGATTATTGTCACCTTTGTTTCTTACTTTTTATGACAAAATTATGTCATAAATAAAATTAAATTTCGTCATATTATATTGTTTATCGTCACAAAATATTGGTATTTTTTTATGACAAATTTAAAATTCGTCACCAAATTAAGTATTTTTAATGACAAAACTCTACTTATAATTAAAACCATTAAATATTTGTTACGTAATTATCATCACAAATAAATGTAATTTTCGTCATAAAATAATTCATATCGTCACTAAATCTAATACTTTGAGTGACGAAAAATGATTTCGCCATTAAATTAATGTATATTAATGATGAATATAAATCGTTACTTTATTTTATAAATTAGTGACATGATTACGGATAAAAATAATTGTCACAAAAAAATAGTTTTAGTAAAAACTTTTTATTGTCATTAAATAACACTTTTTATGACAATAATAATATCGTAATTGTGAACATTATATCGTCATTTATGAACTAACTAGTTAAAAAATTATGACAAATATACTTGTCACATATGCGTTGCACTAAAAATGACACATTTTAAATTTAATGTTATACAATCAATTAAATTTGTAAAGGAAATTGTCAATCAACTAATATTAAGTATTTATTTAAACAAAAGGTCAATTAAATAAAAAGATACTACTTAATGCAAAAAATTAAAATATCCTAATCCATAATTCATAAATAAACTCTGTTGAAACTTCAATATGTGCATCTTGTTCCTACAAAAAAAATCATATATTAGATAAAAAAAATCAACCATAAAACAAGATTAATATAATTGTATGACACAAGAATATCACATGTTCCAAATGCTTGGAACAATAAAACAAGAAAACATAAAAACTAGTGTAAAAAAATTGCAACTATTTTTAAATATTTTCAACTATTTTCATATCATTGAACACAGTAAAAATAAATACACAAGTACGTATAATTTACATTTGAGAATTCAATCAACATTCATCATGTTTGAATTTTCAGTGGCTCTGTTGCTGAACTTATGAGTGGAAAATAAAAACATCATCCCAACACTGGCTTGATATAAAATATGGAAGCTGAGTCCGAAATACAAATGTAAAGTTAACCAAATACTCTGAAAATATGTTGCACAAACTTGACAAACCAATGGATTTGGAAGAGGAACAACCAACAACACAACTAAGAATCAGTTTTCAAAAGGATTCTCCGTACAAAACTTGTAGACTACAACAATTCCATCAAATTCCATGCAAATATTTCTAAACTAGATAATTCATCCTTTTACAAGGATTAGTAAGTTCTCACAAACCAGAAATATTTGACATTTTTTTGTCAATTTCTCATAATTTTAAAATGTTCTAGCCAAAAAAAAAATTCATGCTAAGAGAAAACTGTATTAAAGAAATAACAATAAAGTATAAATGTCAGTTTTCTCCATACAAACCAATGGATTTGCATCAAGTACAACCAACAACACCACTAGGAATCAGTTTTCAAAATGGTTCTCCATCCAAAACATATAGACTACAACAATTCCATCAAATTCCATGCAAATATTTCCAAACTATATAATTTATCCGTTTACAAGGATTAGTAAGTTCTCATAAACCAGAAATATTTGACATTTTTTTATCAATTTCTCATAATTTTAAAATGTTTCAGCCAAAAAACATTATATTAAGAGAAAACTGTATTAAAGATACAAAGAAAATAACAATAAAGTTGCACGCAACATACCACATTGAGGCATAAAAAAGAGAAGTTACGCCTGTTACCTGAAAATTCATAAATATCTATCAATTCAAAAGTTTGGAATGAACCTAAATCAAAGAGTTGCAAAATCAAAGACCACTAAAACATGAGATACCAAACAAGTCAAAAAGTTGCAAAATCAAAGACCAGTAAAACATACATGGCCTTTACCATTTAAATTTGCCCCTCAGAATAAAACAAGAAAACATAAAAACCAATGTAAAAACTTGCAACCAATTTCAAATATTTTCAACTATTTTCACATCATTGAACATAGTAAAAATAAGTGCACAAGTACATATAACTTACATTAGAGAAGTCAACTGACATTAACAAATAAATTTAACAAATTAACATGGCATACAAAATATATTCACAAGATAAATAAATGGAAATAGGAAAAAGATCAAAATGCCATATATTTAATTAAGGAAATAAAATGAAGAAAAGAAGAATTAAAATGTATGCAAAAGGGTGAAAGTGAACAAAACAAATGAAAATACATGCAAAAAGTTGACAGTGGCCAAAATCACGTGAACATGCATGCAAAAAAGGGAAATGACCAAAACAAATGAAAATGCACACAAAAAGATCACAATAATAATAATAATAATAATAATAATAATAATAATAATAATAATAATAATAATAATAATAATAATAATAACAATAGTGAGAGATCCAAAAGTCAAAAATCTAACAATGTCCATCAATATGTAAGCATTTGACTTCTTAAAGTAGAGTTTAAACTTGTTTAGAATTCAGAGGAACATAAATTTGTTGTGCACATTTTCAACATGATCCTAAATATATCTCTATAAAATAAGTACCCTCCAAACAATATCAGTTAATAGAGATAAGCATATATCGATTTTGCATCTGTATAGAATCAAAATATTACAGCATCCATCGCTTTTTAAACAATGTTAGCTCCGTAAAGTTTCGTAAAATTCGAACAAGCAGTAGCAAGCACTAATTTAATAGCACTAATCTAAAAAAGCACCTTATTTTTTTAAAACCAAAAGTAACCATTGTTTTCTGAAAGAAAGATAATATTAATTAAACTACGAAAAAGAAACAAGGAAAAAGAAAGGTGCATCATTTATCTAAATTACCAAGTTGATGACAGTACCTTCAAAGTATACGATGCCTACAAGGAAGTAGAACCACGCTAATCTCTCGTTCAAAGCAAATCCGTCATAAAACTTTTTCGTGACCAATACACCAAAATAAATATTAGATATCAATGTAATCGACTATTATACTGGAAAAGACAGAAAATCTAAAGTAAATTTCAATTGGTTATATCAATAAACCTCACAATAATAACAGAAACATCTATTTCTCAATAACTTGCATACTCTGGTCCAACTGAAGTTCCTCAGCTGGTACAAGTGTACATTATTTAAATTATCAACTCCTAAATTTTTGCCGCAGTAACTCATACAACCTCCGTCCAGATCACTCAAAGAAAAATGTTAAGATATGGGATTATGTGCAAGTGAGATCGAGAATTACCAAATATATATCCTTGCTCAAACCCAGATCAGAATCACTAATATAAATATGGGCAGAGATACAAACACATGTAGAAATAGGACAAACTAATTGATTCATGAACAAAATTCTTATAAAACAAAATCAAACATATATACAAAATCAAAAGGAAAACTCATAATCCGAAAATAAAAATCAAACAAATCACAGTTCTAAATAGAAACTACAAATTTAAATACCGATCGTTAAAATACTCATAGACTTTTATGGCTTCAGTTTAACAATTCTGGCAAAGATAAGTTTAATGGCAGAATCATAACTGATGCGAAACCTCAGCCTACATGCAAACTAGAACGCCAACATACCATGAATATTGATCATAAACAAGTGAATAAACTCCCAATCTAAAGAACCCCCAAACAAGATTGAATTGGAACGCTTATAATAGATTGATTTAGAAAGTAAGAAGAATAAGAATCAAGCATACATTAACCATGCAAATTGCCTAAGTCTAATTCTTCATACAATAGCAAGAATCAATAGAAATTAACTCTCACAAATTCAGTCAATGAAAATTCATTAATCATAAGATATGCAAAATGTAAAGTACAAATGAAGAAGTTCAGCCCTTTATATAGGCTAGGCAGCCACCCCTCCCTAGAGGAGTTATAATCAAACACTAACTCTAAGAGATAATTAATAAAATAAATAACAAAGATAATTCCTAACCTTTATCTACATGTATTTGGCCACAATATGGACTAAGTACATGAATAAATAAAGATAAATATAATCTGAAAATAATCCTAAAAGCTAATGATTATCCTAAGGAAAATGAATGTAGACTCAATTTTGGCTATAAGTGGAATTTGGCTAACTCACTCAAGATAAATTCATCCTATTGTTTCTCCATTAAACTCTATTCAATAATATCCCAAAATAATAAGTATATATCAAGGAAAATCCATTCCTAAAATTTAGGACCCCCAGTTCACCAATGTAGGCATAAAGCTAAATTTGACTCAAACCCATCCAAATTCAGCTCTCCCCTTTAAAATTCGGCCCCCTCATGTTTTCTAAGCCTCAAATGGTTATTTTGGCCCAACTCTTTAGAAGAGATAAGCCCAACTTTAGCCTACCCACTTAAACTACCCAAAATAATCAAATAAGCCCAAAATAAAACAACTATTCTAATCAATCCCAATTCGTTTTCCTAGGTTCTAGGCTGCCCAAATATACTTAATTACATGTTACATAAAGAATAGAAACTAAATAAAGATCTTGAAGGCCCATTGTACCATTCAGTCTTCATAGCCCAATTTAGCTTTTTTCCCCTCCTGAACTTGCATCTTCTCCACATAAGGTCTCATAAATGCTTGTAGGACTTCTTTAAGCTTCTTGTTGCCATTCTGCTTGGTTGTGCTCATATCAATAACAGAAAGGGGAAAAGAAATCAAACCTAAAATTGGATGAATCTGGTGGGCAAAGACCTCACAGAGGCTTAATCGTTGGCCAATTTAACATTCATAACTAACGATTAAATGCCCATTTATCAGTTTAACTCAACTATCATACCAAATATAGCTAAGAACACAGTATAAGAAAATTTCATTATAACTTAATTTACCTAAAAACCACATATAAAATAATTTTAGTAGAGACATACCATTTAGAATCGAATTCCTACAATTTCCAGCTAAATTCTTTCGAGCTCATGTCTAATTCACCGGTCACCAGAGCCTCACCGGAGATGCATCTATTCTGCCGACCTGAAGCTTAGGACCTTTGGGACCGATTTCTATTGGTCACGCGCCCAAACGTTGCGTCATTTTGTTGAAATCGGAGCCAAAACATCTTGCACACCCAACTCCGATCTCCTCATCGCCGGTGAGTGGGGAGGAATGAAGGACAGCGAAAGACTCATCTCGCCATCAGTGACCCTCTAGTGTTGTTTGTATTGCCACTTGATGTTGCCAGTTGCCGAAAAGTGGAGGAATAATGTTCAGTTTAACAAGAGAGAAATGTCTATTTAAAGAGCCATAAATGATGTGCAGGGTGGAGATGATGGCAGAGGAGATAGAGAAATACGGCGTATTGGATCGCCGGTGGAGGAGGACGGCTGTGGTGATGTCGGTGGTGGAGATGGCATGGAGGTCGGTGGTGGACAGCCTCCTCCCCTCACGGCTTCTTCCCTTATGTGTTCTACGTTTTTTTTTCTCCTTTTTATCTACTCTTCCTCTCTTTTTATTTATTTATTTATTTTAATTATTTATCTATTTAATATAGACTCCGAAGAAAATTCTGAGTCTCTAATCCTTTAGCCTAAATAAAATTTTCATTACTTAAATTTCCTGATTTAAATAATAGACATAATTAGAGGTGGCAAATTGGGTGGGTTGGGCGGGTTTGGGTTGGGTCATAAATGGATGGATCATAAATGGGCCAAAAAGTATGGGTCATAAATGGGTCAAATGCCCAAATGGATTGGGCGGGTTGGGTTGACCCATGGGCTAAAAACTTTGATATGGTTTTGAAAATATAGCATTTTTTTCCACATGATCTTGAGACTCCTTCTCGGGTGCAATAATAATAAATACTTAGTAACAATATTATAATAATACACAAATGGGTCGGGTGGCCCAAACGGGCTGAGATTTAGGTCGGCCCATTTGACCCATTTTTAACGAAAAATAATTCGCAATATAATAACTGGACACTAAAATAACTACTCTAAATATTTTGGCCTAAATGGATCGTGTGGCCCAAATGGGCCGGCTGGAGGCCCAAACGGGTCGAGATCTGGGTCGGCCCATTTGACCTATTTTCAACGAAAAATAATTTGTGATATAATAACTGGACACTAAAATAACAACAAAAATTTTGGCTCAAATGAATTGGGTGGTTCAAATGGGCCGGCTGGAGGCCCAAACGGAAGGAGATGTGGGTCAGCCCATTTGACCCACTTTTAAAGAAAAATAATATAAGCGAGTAAAAAATAGGTCGCAAGCATATCACATAATAAACTATTGATCAAACAAATTATATTGGATAATATACAGGCCATTGATGGATCAAATTTGAATCCATTTTTATAAACAAATTGAATCGAAGCAAAATTTATCACTTTTTGAATTTGAAAAAAAAAACTCATATTAATCCTGTTCGCAAGGGAACATATAAACTCGTTCTATGAAATTCCAATTTCGTGGTGGCTATTATGAATTCCTGGTCTTTATGCAATGACTCATAAAAGTGGAGGTGTCATGCTATAGAAAGGTCAATTACTTGACAACACAATTCTAAATATCCATTCCCTCAAGAGGGAAGTAGCTAATATTCGCATTGTTTATTCTTATTTTAAATACCTAATTTATTAATCAACATTGATTTCTTACAAAATGAAATAAATTAACCACAAAATCAAGGTTCAATCTTTATATGATCATAAAACTAATTACCCATAACATACAGATTATACTTAATGCCAAGTGAGATAAATAAAGAACATGGTATTTTAGATTTGTGGTAGATCTTGAGATGTATTTTCCATAAGTAGGTGTTTCTCTTCCTCCTCAATTCTCTGCAACCATTTTAATCCAAGATTACATCCTGCTTTTGCTGCAACCTGGAACTGTGCTTTTGCCATCTCTACTGCATTTATCACATTCCCACTTTTTGAATTTTTTGCCTTTTTCTTCACATTGAATTTCATTATCCACTCTGGAACTTGTGCACCTAACAATACAACATTGAAATGCCACCTTAGGTAAAATATGGATAATTTTTACAAGGACTATTACATTTTTTTGTGTTCAAAAAGGCTAGTGAGATACAAGAAGTCATCTCCATCAACTTTCATGGTCAGAAACTTGGTGGATAGATATTCAGTAAGAAAATTCATTCTCAACAGATTTCTTATAAGTATGTATAAATAAAGACAGAAAGAAAGAATGATTCTCAAAAGGCGATGGGGGTATTCATTTGCCTTGAGTATGTAAAAATAATAGTTAGTTTTCAGGCTAGCTCTGTCAATCGCACTGAAAAAATAGAAATTCAAACCAAATAGCAAGCAATCATAATCCAGTGATACTATTTGCACATAAAAATGTCCAATTAGTATACTTACAGAAGAGGAAACTGAACCAAGACCATTCCATTTCAAGTTGCCAAATCAAATTATGACAGTTAGTTTTAATGCGGTCTTTCGTTCTATATATCATGCCAGTAAATACTCAAAGAACCGTACAAATAAGCCCACAGAGTTTATTATTGTAACTATCACATACCAAATTAAAGAAACAAGAAATCAAGTGCATTTGATAATCCAAAATTAAACTATTCCCATCATTTGGCATAGGAATTAGAACCACTTAGTTTGAGATCCAAGTGAACAAGCATACAATTAATCAAAAGAGTACAGAGAAGTGGCAATAGAATATCCATAGAGAGACATAAAAATAAATTTGATCATCTGCATCCAAACTTTATAAAACTAACCTAAACTGGATAGTTTCACTATTATCAGAGAGACCCATGCTTTGGGAAACCTATGACCGAAAATTAGAGAGACAAAAGGAAAAAAATAAAGTTATTTACCGAAAATTATTGAAGATGGCCGGTGATGGTCCGACGAAAGCTTAGATCGGCGATGGTCAACTTGGATTGAGAGAAGAGCAAACAGTAGAGGGAGGTAAGGGAGGAAGAACAAAATCGAGTTTTGGGGGAGGATGAGTTAACAGCAACAACCCGTTGGGCGCATGAAACATTCCCAAACGGGTTGTATATTAAGCGGGTTATTTTTGCACTGACCCAATTGGGTATTTTCTGGGTTGAGTTGGGTTTGGGTCTATTTTTATTGGGCGGGTTGGACAGGTTTTATGGGCATGGGCTAAAATTGACAGGCCTAGACAAAATGAATATTAATTCAACTTAATCACTTTAGTTAACTATAATTTACTACTTAATTATTTAATCAAAGTCGACTATTAACTATCCTCGAATCAAAAGTTGACATTCATTAAATTTTTGGTCTACCGAGTTATTTTCACAACACTAAAATTTTTGTGGCGTTACATCACGAATCAAACAGAGAAAAAAAATTGGGTTTCAATAAGAACCACACCCACATGATGAGGGCAGTGAAAGAGGAGAGGATGCAGTGAAAACGGTGGATGAACACTCAACGAAAACAAGGGAGATATCGGAGATCGACAACAACAAATGCAGAGAGAAAAAAAAATTGAGATAAGAGGAGATACAGATAGCGAGGGGTCCTTACATCATTTAGGGATTTAACTGAAGTGACCACCATGTGATTAAATGCTGTGTATGCTGTCATTTTTAAAATCAGTTATGAATAGATAATTGGCAAGTGAAATATAATTTTTATAATTTATATTAAAATATTTTATTTTAATAAATAATTTATTTTATTATAAATTATTATTATATTATTAATTAATTAATTTTCATATATAATTTAGTTATTTTTATTTAAAAAAAGTAGATGATAAATTATTTTTAGTCATTAAAAAATTTATCATGGACATTTTTTTATAACATAAAATAAATTATTTATAATATGATTTAACTGTAACACATTTTTATTACAGTCGATTGTGAAAAAATATTATGGTCGTACAAACTGGTTGTATTATAATAATAAACTTATATTCGTTCACAATATATTCATTTTTTGTGACATATTTTTTTGTCATAAATTCAATTAATTTTTATGACATAATTTATTTGTCATTTATTAGCATTACAACCAACTATTATGGAAAATTATTATTGTCATAAATTGATTGTATTGGTGACGAAATTGTATTTCGTCATAATATATTCCTTTTTTGTTACATATTTATTTGTTATAAAAGAAATTATTGTGACAAAATAATTTTATCGTCACTAATTTATTAAATTGTGATAAATATAATTCATGTCATAAAAAAATAAGTATTTCACGACGAATTTATGTGTCGCAAATAGTTATTTTTTTCATTATATTTTTTTTCCTACCAAAAGAAAAATGTTGAAAATTTTCCCTCCATATAAAAGATGACGAAATTGTACCTCATCACAGTATATTCATTTTTTGTGATACATTTATTTGTCATAAATAAAATTATTTTTTAAACTAAAATTTTTCGAAAAAAATAATTAGAATTTTTTTTATATCGATATTTTATTTGTGACGAAATGATTTTATTGCTACTAAGTTATTTAATTATGACAAAAATAATTCATCACAAAAAATAAATATTTTTTTGACGATTTTATACGTTGCAATAAGTTATTATTTTGTCATTAAATTTTTTCCCTAAAAAAAAGGCGGGAAATTTTTCCTCCTAAAGAAACCATGACGAAATATATTTTTCGTCACAAAATTAATCTGTTAGTGATGAAAATTAAAACATAAAATGACGTAAAATAATTTTGTCACAATAATAAAATAGTATGGTGACGTTTTAAAATTTTTTTTGTTATAAGTTATAATTAGTGACGAAATTTTATCTGTCATTAAAAAATTTATCATAAAAAGTAAAATTTCTTGTAGTGCTATTATATGATTATATTGTATACGTGTCTTGAAAATTATTACATTTGTTAAGTGAATGAAACAATATAAAATTATAGCCATAGAAATGGTATTTCCAAGAAATGATAATTGTTACTATTATATTTCTAATTTTCACCCCTAGAAATGGCTGATAATTAAGAGGAAAAATAAAAATAGTTAAGAAAATCATTTGAGAATAGATAAATTATATGATGTGAAAGTACATCTATCACGTACCTAGTGTACGTATAATCATATTATTAAGTTTTATAACTTCTCCATCTTAAAGAAATGAAAGATACAGAGATGAACTTGTACATGCTTGTGAAGGTACACCACGTAATATGGTTACACTACAAGAAAATCCAAAATTAGCGATAGAATTTTAACGACGGAGTGGATACCGCCGCTATATAGCGACGAAATATGTTTTAGTGACGGTTATTATATTCCGTCGCTAAAAATGACGCCAATAATTTCCTCCACAATTACCGGCCGAAATTCGCAACGGTTTATAAAATCCGTCGCTATTTTATTTATTCCGTCGGTAAAAAAATGTGAAAATTATTTAATTTAATTTAGCGACGGAATCAAATTTTCGTTGCTAAAGTTGGCGACCGGAATTTAATGCCGTCGCTACATATAGCGATGGATTTAAATTTTCGTCGCCAAAAAAATAATTAATTTCCTTTTAAAATTAATTTAACGACAGAATAATAAAAAGCGATGGAATTTTTTATTCCGTCGCTAAAAAATTTTAATTTTTTAATTTAGTGACGGAATAAAAATAATGACGATTAAACATTCCGTTGCTGGAAGTTGAAATTCCGTCGCTAAATTTTGCTTATAAAGGCAGACTTTTCTCTCTCCTCCCTCTCCCCTCTCTCGCGTTTCCCCCTTCTCTGTCGCGCTACCCACTGCCGCCGCACCTCCGGCATGCCTCCACCGGCCCAGATCTGGCCATCCCCCTTCCCTCCGATGCCAATCCGGCCCCCCTCACCCCCGGCCGGCCTCTTCCTCCCTCCCCTCCCTCTCCCATTCCTTTCCCGCTTCTCTTTTCCTCCTCCGCGCGTGGCGTCCTTTCTTCCCCTTTGCCGGCTGTTGCTGCTCCGGCGTAGTGGACAACCATCTAGCTTCGGCGTGGCCCCTGCCTTCCCTCCTCCTCCGCCGGCGTCAGGTAAGCAATGGGTTTATTTTTTTTAATTTATTAATTAATTAATATTTATTATTATTATTATTATTATTATTTAAAATGTTAATATTGTTAAATAAAAATCTGAATTACTTATTAGTGTTATTGTTATTGTTGTTAGAATTATTATTATTTATTTATGTTAATTAAACATTTCATTATTCTTAATTAATACTATGAAATTTTTTTGTAAAATATATTATTATTAGTGTTATTAGTATTAGTTAGATTATTGTTAAATAATGAAATAACAAATTTATTATTGTTAGTATTATTAGAAAATAATAAAATCAATAATTTATTTGAGGATATTAGTAGTATTAATATTGTTAATGAATAATAAAATATGAATATTTGGGAAATTAAGTTATTTATTAATATTGTTGTTGTTAATGTGGATTGTTATTGTTGTTAGAATAATTATTATTTATTTATGTTAATTAAACATTTTTTCAAATATATTATTATTAGTTAGATTATTGTAAAATAATGAAATGACAAATTTATTTTTGTTAGTATTCTTAGAAAATAATAAACTTAATAATTTATTTGAGGACATTAGTAGTATTAATATTGTTAAGAAAATAATAAAATATGAATATTTGGGAAATTAAGTTGTTTATTAATATTATTGTTGTTAGAATTATTATTATTTATTTATGTTAATTAAACATTTTGTAAAATATATTATTATTAGTGTTATTAGTCTTAGTTAGATTATTGTTAAATAATGAAATGACAAATTTATTTTTGTTAGTATTCTTAGAAAATAATAAAATTAATAATTTATTTTAGGATATTAGTAGTATTAATATTGTTAAGAAAATAATAAAATATGAATATTTGGGAAATTAAGTTGTTTATTAATATTATTGTTGTTAGAATTATTATTTTTTATTTATGTTAATTAAACATTTTGTAAAATATATTATTATTAGTGTTATTAGTATTAGTTAGATTATTGTTAAATAATGAAATGACAAATTTATTATTGTTAGTATTATTAGAAAATAATAAACTTAATAATTTATTTAAGAATATTTGTAGTATTAATATTGTTAATGAATAATAAAATATGAATATTTGGGCAATTAATTTGTTTTTATTTAGCATAATAAATAGAATAATTAAATTTCAATTGTTCTCTCTGCTCAGGCAGCATTTGTTTATTGGGCGGCGCTTGTTCATCGGCGTGGTGTACCGTCTTCTTATTACAGCCCCGATCTGCCATTTCTTCCCATTTGCCGGCTCAAGGTAACCCAATTTTGTTTTATTTTATATATTTATTTCTTTATTTATGAGTTTATTAATTTAAATGTTATTATTAATTTTATTGTTAGTATTCTTCATATTATTATTATTTAACATGTTATTATTATTAAATTAAAATTAGTAAAATTTGGTATTGTTGTTGTTGTTGTTGTTGTTGTTATTATTATTATTATTATTATTATTAATTTGTATTGTTATTATTATTATTATTTTTGTTAAATAATAATATGAATAATTTACATAAATAATATGATTAATATTATTATTATTTAGATTATTATTAAATAATAATCTGATAAACTTATTTTTGTTATTATTATTGTTATTTTTGTTGTTGTTGTAATGAAGATGATTATAATATGACAATTTGCATTTTTCTTTTGATTTAACATATTAATTAGTATAATTAATGTTAAAATGACTAGCAATTGTCTGAAATAATTTTGTAATAATAGTTGTATTTTGAATTTCTAGTTTTATTACCTATTATATTTACTTTTTTTTTTGGAACTAGATATATATAATTCTAACTAAGATGTCACTTTGTTCATGTAACAGTTTTGAAATTAATTATGAGTAACGTAGATAGATCTTAGATGTATAGAAGAAAAACAAATGATAGTTATATTAATCCTGGATTTGTGGAAGGTTCAGTCATTTATTGAATATGCAAGTTCTCAACCTACATAAATGGATAAGGCAAAAATAAGTTGTCCATGTAAAAAGTGCAAACACCTTAGTTATCTTCCAGTTGATGAAGTGTATTTCCACTTGTTAAGAAAAGGATTTGTTACAAATTATTATGAGTGGACACGACATGGGGAACTATCAATATGTAGCACCTCGATGGGGAATGTGGGTAACATATTGGCAAATGAGGGCAAATTTGAAAGAGAGGGGGAATTTATGACATATGATGTGGGGGTAACTGATAATCCGTACGTCTAAATACTTTACGATGCTGCTGACCGTGATTTTAGGGAAAATACACCCATGCTAGAAGACCCCAACGTACATGCGATAAAATTTTATGATTTACTAAATTCAACATATCAAGAATTATGGCCAGGCTATGATAACATGACTAAGTTATCTTCAGTCGCTCGAATATTAAATATAAAATTTGAAGGCCATATTTCGGATCGAAGTTTTGATAAAATTCTTGCTTGGTACATTGAATCATTGCCTCCTGACCATAAAATGGTTGATAATTTGTACAATGTGAAGAAATTGATCAGTAGTTTTGATATGTTTATTATACAGTGATAATTTTCTATTATCTGATAATAAGTAATTTTTTCATAATGTTAGGTTCAAAAAATATTTAAGCGAAAGAAGAGTAATATGATTCCTCCACAGCTCAGGGTGCATGATGGAGGTGACAGTATTGGTGATGGATCAACCCCATTGCCTGGGTTCAATGCTAGCACTCAGGCTGATGCATCACCGACCATCCCTATTGCTACCCCATCTACCACTTCTTCTATTGAATCTACTCCTATGGCCAACACTAAAGCTATGCCATCTCAGGTATCAGGAACAGAAGCAACAGAACAACTTATGCCTGGCTCAGTTAGAGTTGATGGAAGAATCTATATCACCATTACAGCTGGGGAGTAAGTGATTAATATTTCACTTTGTATTGATTTTAATGATAGTTGTTACTTTTATTAAATTTATTAATATTGTTGTATATTAGTTTGAATCCTTCAGGAAAGTGCTCACGCACAATAACAACCACGTTCAAGAACATAATAGATTATGATGGCTATGTCTGGAAGAAGGTGTCATAAGAAATAAAGAATTTTTAATTTGAGGAATTCAAGGTAATAAATTATAATAACATTTATTATATAACAAATTATAGTTTACACTTACTTATATTTTGTTTTTTTGTTCATTCTCATAAGAAACAATTTTACTGGGACTCAGACTTTGACGACATCATGTATCCTACATGGGAGAGTCGTGCTCGAGCACGTTACAGAGACTTAGTGTGCGGGTTACACTATGATAGTGTACGACCTCGTTACATAACCGAAGATATATGGGCACACTGGGATAGTATTGGACGACACCCAAGGCCCTTTCCATTTCAGAGCGAAATTCTAATAATAGATGGGGAGGACCTGAGGGAGTCAGTTCATGCTTGCATACTGGAGGATCAATGTCTCATCGGGAACATGCAGATAGACTTGTAAGTATTATAAAATATTCCTGTTATTACTGTATTTAATGTTATTGTTGTTTAAGATTTATTTCATTACCATAGAGGAGGATGGGAATGTTAATTGTGTGAGGAGTTTGCATTGTTGTTGGATGTTGGATGCAAGTGTAACAATAAATTTAAAGTGCTTTTCTATCTTTGTGTACAGGAGGTATGGTTAAAATTTAGGAGAAACTCTGCTGAAATTTTAGTAAAAACTTGTACTAATAGTCAATAAATTATAGTTCAACTATAATTCTTTATTTGTTTGCAGGAAGTCTCGATGGGTAGACCGCCTACGCTAGGTGAGGTCTTTTTACACACCCACACCAAAAATCATGATGGTCAAATATTCGTCAATTCTCGATCTAGGCATTTACATGTATGTTAAAATTATTAAAATTTAAAAATATTTAATATTAGTTATTATTAATCGTTAATTAATATAAAATATTTATTTTACGACAGGAACAAGTGCAAGAGACAATTCAGCAATGTTCACAGAATTTCGGCAATGTTGATGCGAATCAGATTTATTATGATGTGGTTGGTCGTAGAGACCAACGAGGACGGTTATTTGGCTTAGGTTCTTTGGCCAAATCCTGTTACTCGCATTCCTTAAGTTAAAGTACAACTGCATCTAATAGACGGTCTGCCTCCAGGGAAGTACTTGAATTTTGGAATACTGTATGTGAGTTGAGATCTGAATTGCAATAATCACAAGCTCGATGGCAAGACTTAAAAGCTCGGTGGCAACAATCTCTCGACTTCATATCTGAGCTACGCAATGAGATGGCTAATTTGAAGGGTATGGTCGCGTCATCATCGCAGCAGTCTGATCGCTCACGTCAGTCGCCGCCGCCGCCACCATCAGCCTAGTTAGGATTTCGTAACAGACATATATAACTATTATGACCTCGTTAAATTGTTATTAACTTCATTATTAGTACAATTATTATATTAAATTATTTTTCGGATATTAAAATTTAGGTATTATCTTAATTTTTTCATTATTCTGAAATTAATATTAGAGGTTAAATTTATAGGATGTAATAAATAATTAAAAAAAATTAATTTAAAATTTTTTCTATAAATATCGACAGAAATTCAATTTTCGTCGTTGAAATTCTCGACGAAAATTCAATTTCCGTTGGGAAAATTACCGACAAAAATCGAGAATTTTACCAACGGAACGAAATTTTAACGAAGGAAATCCAATTTCCGCCGGTAATGTTGCCGACAAAAATTCAATTTTCGTTGGGAATTTCAATGACGGAAATACAATTTTCCATCGACAAAATTCCCGACTGAAATATTTTTGTCGAGAATTTTGCCTACAATTATTATGCCAACGGAATAAATTTCCGTCGGCAATTTGGTTTCCCGACGAAAATTCCTTATTTTTCGTCGGGATTTCTGTCGGGATATCCTTTTTTCCTTGTAGTGTTAGCATATCCAGAAAATATGTGACTCTAGAAAAAGAATATTATAATATGACATATCATAACTCTAAATGTACAAATTTAAAGTTGTGTACTGATATTATTATAGGGAAAAAAATATACATTGTATTATTTTTTCCTTAACTAAGGTTTTTTTCCATTAGATTTTCCTGTTAAGGTTTTTAATGAGACAACTTATGGTATATATTAAAAATATTGCGTACTTTTTTTCCTTTCACTAGGTTTATATCTCATAGGATTTTTTCTAGCAGGGTTTTAATGAGGCATAGTACGTGTTAATGGACATTTAAGGGAAGCATGCACTATAAATCCAATGATTATGAATGTCCACAAGCCCTTAAGATTGATAGCATGGCTTATCAAAAGAAAAATGTAATCAGTCATTATTCATGCAAGACATTTTACAATATTATTAATGAATCTAAAGTTCACTAGAAGAATGACACATTTTTTAGTGAAAAAGATATCATTTTTTGAAAGAAAAAGAAATGAAAAATTTTCACAGTAATACTCTAAAAGAGATAAAAAGCAACATATATCAATAACTCCATATTTCTAGAAACAAAGTGGTAAACTATATGAATTATGTGAAAATGGGTGAAAAATTATTGTTCATAATGTATTTACATATTTAATTACTTATGAAAAATAATTATAATGAGTATGAGTCTCTAATTATTGAAAAATGTGATTGACCAAAAGGAAAAGAATCAATCCATGCTAAAACGGACTCGAATAAAATATTTGGACTAGAAGTCTAGACACTAGAAGATGTCAAATATTTTGGCTATAAGAGTAGTAATTATTAAACTATTCAATGTTGGCTATTTATAAAATTAGTTGAGAGCCCATGTGATTGAGAGCCATGACTCAGCACATTAAGGGAATGTGTTGATTATTGTTCGAGAACAACAATCAACAATATTGCAGCATGAAGAAAGGCATTATCAAGTTCAATTTTCAAGAAGCATATACACAACATTAGAATGCGTCAATTGGAAGAATATTTAATATGCCTCATTATATTTTTTGAGGGAAAGTACCTATGAATTTTGTACCCTTTATCCTTTTCTAAATTTTTATTCCATTGAGTTTTTCTTAACAAAATTTTAACGAGGCATGTTCATACTGTATAGTCATCAAAGGGAAAGTGTTATATAATATTCCTATTATGGATGACTATTTTTATTCCTAATTATTAATTGATTTTCTGTATGACCTAAATTGTTTCTAAATATATTTATTTCTTACATAGACAAAGTTTTCCTATATAGACCAAATCTTTATACTTGTATATATGACCATTGTAATTGATTATAAACACACAATAATAAAAAGATAATAACAGTTTCTCCTTACTTTTCATTTTCTTATTTTATTTATTTATTTTATCTTTCAATTTATTTACAACAATTTAAGTGAAAAAAAAATACTATGAGAATAATTATGCAAAAAACAAAAAGGTAGAAATATAGAAACAAATGTATTTACCTCACCACAAAAAAAATTTAGCTTTTACATTTGATATTATTATAATTTAATTTTTTAATATTCGAGATTGAGTTATCTTTTTTAAGCACCTCATTTTCATTGACAACTAAATCATTATAAAGAATTAATAAAATTTTATTCAACTTGCAAGAGTAAGTAAATTAAATATAAAATATAATAAAATAAAAATAATCTAAATAAAATAATTGTTCATTAATTAATTGTCCAATATTTTTTCATTGGTTGGAGATCATCAATTAAAAAAAATGTGAAGTCATTTTGAGAATATAAAAAAATAAACCAATGCACGACACCACTTGAATCCACAATCACATGAATATGTGAGATAATATAAATCGTTATTCTTGATTTATTAAAAAAGAAAAAAAAAATATTCCCGTGAGGTAGCAGCTTTTGTGACACATTATCATATTTACCAATTATGTGTTTTTAAACAATTTAATCAATAAATCTCTGCATCCTATATTGAATGAATAAGGTATTGCATCATTACATGTATAAGTGGAAAAGCTTTATTTCGGAAACAACAAAAGTATAATAATAATAATAATAATAATTCTCTATGATAACCGGACTTTCTATCAAGAGTTCGGTAACCGGGCTCCTCCGGACATCCATCGTGTCAACAGTTCAGTTACCGAAACAGCTCGGAATCAGCATATGAAAAGTCATCATTCACGGAAATTTTTTAGATATTCAAAAGATCCTAATCTCACAATAACGGAAGTTTTCTGGAATCACTCAATAAATTCTTGTAAATATGGAATCAAGCAGCAATCAAGGAGTCAGAATAATCCCCTCCTATTTAGGATCCTCTTTCCTATTCTGTCTATGGAAAGAGCTCTATATAAAGGAAAGGAATAGGTATGTTTTTCCTCCTCTCTAGAATTTTTCACAATAGATACACTTTAGTCAATTTACTGACATAATCATCGGAGTCTCCACAATCGAAAACCTGTCGGTGTTCTTGTATTTTCAGGTGACCTATTCGAGAGGACAATCCGAGAAATCTCCTTGTCATCATTTGGTGCAGTGAGCATAGAACACTATCAAAGATTTTCAGTCAACATGGATTTTTTCCCTGACTTGCCTATCTCCGTTGCCCCATCAGCAAACTAGCCCAATACTGCCGCCCAACCTCTTGTTAATCTCTTTGGCCATACCCTCCATCACTTACAGCCAGCTCAATCAGAGCAAATCTCCCCACTACTAGCGCGATAGCTATTCCCACAAATGCAAATCCATACACCAGTAACACCACAATCCATCACCATCCCAGCAATCCCAGGCCTAACTCCTCAAATAGGCCAAACACTCCTGACCGCCTTATTAGCTATGGCAGCTCAGGCACCACTTGCAACACCTACAACCATCCCTTTGGCACCCCCCACAATTTAGACACCCATAACTGCCCAAATCCCCGCACAAACACCACCACCCATGCCGAGTGCACTGGCCCCTGGAGCAACAATAGCCCTGACAACCGAGTAGTTTGAAAAGCTATTTGAGGAGAGGATGCAAAAGTACCAAAATTGCAGTACCCTGTAGTTTTAGGGAAACTTTCGATCCCCGCTATCCAGGGATACTCTGGCTGCTCCTTTGCCCCAGATACGGTTGCCGCATTTGCCCAAATATAATGGTAGCACTGATTTTTGGGCTCATTTGGATGAATTTCATCATACAATGCTGGTACATACAACGGAAGATGCTGCCTTGTGCAAAATTTTCCCCCAAACCCTCATAGAGTCTACACAAATTTGGTTTCGAAATCTACCCGAGCACTCTGTTTATAACTTTGAGCAATTCAGTAATATGTTCATTGTTAAGTTCGTAGCAGCAATCTACCTAGCAAAAGTTTCGGCTGATCTCACTCTGGTTCATCAGGAGAAGGGGGAGCCACTTAGAGCCTACGTGGAACGATTCAATGTGGTGGCCATGGATATTCAGAACTTGAATTTGGAAGTAGCAATCAATACCCTCATTCATAACACGAGGTGTCAGGACTTCAGCGACTCCCTGAGCAAAAAGCCACCGAGTGACTTTACCGAGCTCATGTCCCTGGCTCATAAGTATATTAGAATGGACAAAGCACGTAGGCTTCGATATAACTCTCAGCTCAAAGAATCAGACAAAGGTTTCCAAGCGGGCCGGGACATCAATAATGGAGGGTGAGATGATTCAAGATACAGAGGATTGGGTAGCTCAAACCAAGGTTATGTTGTCACAAGGCCGAACTCTAGCGATAAGCCAGATGAGAAACTGACAACCTTGATAGCCCGAGGTCTCAAATTTTGGCATGGATGAAGGAAAATGAGCGGGTTAACTGGCTGCATCCCATGAGGGAGGATCCCAATAGGGACCAAAGCCTTTATTGCTCTTTTCACAGAGATAATGGCCATCAGACAAATGACTGTTGATAGCTGAAGAGGGAGATTGAATCTTTAGTTTGGAAGGGTAAGCTCGGTCAGTTTGTGAAGGGCAAGGACAGGAATAGAAGAGATCGGTCACCATCACCTTGAAGACAAGACAACAGAGCTAGTTAAAGTAAGAAGGCTCCAGCTAGGGTTATTCATGTTATTACAGGGGGTAAACATTACGATGTCTTTGAGGACTCTAAAAAGCGAAAGGCAAAGGAAGTATTTTCCTTGGGGGCTGGTCCGAAAGCGGGAGGCTATGAAATAAAGTTCTCTGAGGTAGATAGAGTCGATGTCCGGACACCTCACACGGATTCTCTAGTAGTAGAAGCTCTGATACAGGACTACTTGGTTCAGAGAATTTTAGTAGATATAGGGAGCGCGGTCAATCTCATTACCCTTCAGGCATACAGGGCACTGGGAATGTCTACCAACATGTTAGAAGCCGTGTTGGCCCACTTATCGGGATATCAGGACAACCGGTCAAGTTAGAGGGATCGGTCATGTTAACACTATAGCTCGGAGATAATGAGACTGTTTGCCACTGCAAGAGTTATTTTATGGTTATGGATATACCTCTTGTATATAATGTGATATTTGGGTGACCTCTTTTGGTGGGGTTGATGCGTACATTTCCATATGCCAGCTGCTGATGAAGATCCCTATTTTAGGAGATAAAATGGTACTCCGAGGAAACCAGAAAACAGCACGGGAAACGTATGTCACAATGTTAAAGGAGGTTGACCAGGCTTTGCCATGGGATACACTGGATATCCCAATAGTTCGGAATGCCGAGCCCTTAGACTCACTTCAGGAGGTGGAGCTCTCACTGGGAAAAGTGGTCAAAATCACTGCCAATAAAATAGGAAAGAAAAAAGAGGCACTGGTAGCGGTACTCTCGGAGTTCACGGATGTGTTCACCTAGCAACATTCGGATATGAAGGGTATATCTTCTGAGGTAATGTGCCACTCACTTAACATGCAACCTAACTACAAGCCTATTAAATAGAAGAAGAGGAACCAAGCTCCCGAGCGGTAGTTGGAAATGACAGAGGAGATCGACACGCTGTTAAAGAATGGATTTATAAGGGAAGTGTTATATCCGAACTGGCTGTTAAATGTGGTACTGGTTAGGAAATCCAACGAAAAGTGGAGGATGTGTGTCGACTTCACGGATCTTAATAAGGCTTGCCCCAAGGATAACTACCCGCTGCCTAACATAGATCTTTTGGTTGACTCCACTTCGGGATTCGAAGGATACGCCTTTTTGGATGCCTCTGCTGGATATCACCAAATCCCCATGAATAAAGCTAATGAGGAAAAAATTACATTTGTCACACACCGGGCTACTTATTATTATCGAGTCATGCCATTTGGGCTTAAGAATGCCGGTGCCACTTATCAGAGATTGATGAATAGGATGTTCACTGATCAGCTTAGGAGAAATGTGGAAGTCTACGTAGATGACATGATTGTCAAAAGTAAGATAGTGGAGAGCTTACCAACTGAGCTGGAAGAGACTTTCACGATCTTGAGAAAGTTCGATCTCAAGCTCAACCCAGAGAAGTGTGCTTTCGGGGTACAGTCCGGTTAATTCTTAGGGTTTATGATCTCGAAGAGGGGAATAGAGGCCAACCCGGTGAAAATCCAAGCTATTCTGGAGATGGAACCCAAGGTCAATCAGGGAGGTACAGAAACTCAATGGAAAGGTAACAACCCTTGGTAGATTCATTTCTTATTCAGCTAAAAGATGTCTTCCCTTTTATAGTGCTCTTAAAAGGGTAAAAAATTTTAAGTGGATTCTGGACTGTCAGAAAGTGTTTGAGGAGTTGAAACTGTTTCTCAGCACACCACCACTATTAAGCAGGCCTCAGTCGGGCGAAACCCTGTACATGTATTTGGCAATTTCATCCGGAGCCGTTGGGTCAGTTCTGATTAGAGAAGAGGGTAGTCAATAGTTCCCCATCTACTACACCAGCAAGGTCATGAAAGGGGCCGAGCTGAGGTATCCTATACTGGAGCAGCTTGCCTTCGCGCTAGTTACATCAGCCATTAAGCTTCGTCCATACTTCCAAGGGCACACTGTGGTGGTTTGTACAAACTCAAATCTTAGAAAGGTGCTCCAAAAGCCGGAAGCATCAGAGAGAGTTATTGAATGGGCAGCTCGGTTGGGTGAGTTCGATGTTCAATACGAAGCAAGCCCATCAATGATGGCTCAGGTCCTAGATGATTTTGTAGCAGAGTTACATGCCCCTCAAACAGAGCTGAGCCCATGTTCTTGGAAGCTATATGTAGATGGAGCATCTTCATCAACGGGTGCTAGGGCCGGTGTAGACATCGGGTCCCGAGGCGGTCCAAGATCAGAATTACCCGATGATGAAAATGATACTTGCCACAAGTAGATGTGTCAATAATTATGTTATCCTTGTCGAAAATATCCTTTGTTCTTTTAAAAATTTTAATTCAAAAATTTACATTTTTACTCTTATTTTTATTCCTTTTTATTTTTATTTTTATATTCTTACAATTTATTTTATTTTATTATTTTTATATGCGTGTCGCGCGTGCGGGTTAGGTTGTATGCATGGGGGCCATGCCCGCGCAGGAGTGCCCGCAGGCGCACACAGGCACGACGCACGCCCGCCAGGGGCACGTCACCTGGGGCGACGTACGCCCTCTCGGTCGCATGTCGCCTAAGGCGACGCACGCCCCTAGACGCCTGTCGCCTGGCCCGACGTGCGCCCATAGGGGCGCGCGCCGCCTTGCTTCACCCGCGAGCACTCCCGCGCTTGCCTCTTCTAGTACTGTCGTTTTCACCTGCATTTTCTTAGTCAATTTTTCAGTCTGTAAAAATTGGTTTCATGTTTTTATGTTATTTTTGGTTACTGAGATTAAAAAGAACACTGTCTCTTCCCATTTTGGGACAAGACAGGGAAACAAAAGGATTATTTGTCTTCATTTCTAAGAGAGCTGCATTTTTTTCTAGGAAAAAGTTTGGAATTTTCTCTCAAGTTTTGGAGCAGCTGAAGGTTTTCAAAAGCAAAAAAAAAAATTAGATTTTTTAAAAATCTAGCTCTTTTTCTCCTTTTTTTATTCAAAGGATTTTCCAGTCGGGGATTTTATTTCAGGAAAGGAAAATCAATTTGTTTTGTTTTGTATTATCCCTCCAAAAAATTGTTCTCGAGTTTTATTTGTTTAAAACTTGAATTTTTCTCAAATATTTTGTATTTATTACCGAAAATTTAACAAGGAGGACGGATCAAAACACCGTTTTCTTCGATCTATAAATTCTGAGGGTTAATATTTTTGGACCCGTCCTCATTTATTTTTGTATATCATTTATTACTGTTAATATTATCATTTTCTTTTATTATTACAATATTCATAATTTATTTCTAGCACTTTTAATGTGATTATTATCGTTGACATGTTATGTGGTTTCCATTTGATTTCTTGTTGTTTTTAATTTGTCACTGTTGTCGTTCACCTCTATTATTATTGTTATTATTATTATTATTATTGATATGCTCTTGTTGTCAGTCCTGGGTTCATCTCCTATTCTATTATTATTGTTATTTTTTATTATTTTTTGAAGGTATCATCTTTGACATCATATGTTAATTTATTATTATTATTATTATTATTATTATTATTATCATCATCATCATCATCATCATCATCATCATCATCATCATCATCATCATCATCATCATCATCATTGTATTTGATAAGTTTCTTGTCAACTTGGCTTTCGCTGGTATTGTTACTATTATATATTATTGTTATTGTGATTATTGTCTCCTGTCTATTTTATTTATTATTATTATTATTATTATTATTATTATTATTATTATTATTATTATTATTATTATTATTATTATTATTATCTTTATACCATGGTTACCCCACTGTTATTACTATTATTTCATTTATGCCATTATTATTATTATTATTATTATTATTATTATTATTATTATTATTATTTACTCGTCATTATTATTGTCCTTAGGTTTTTATTGTCGTCATTTCTTTTGCCATTGTTCTTATTCTTCGCATGACTCGTTTAAATTTATTTGATACGTAGATGTTTGCTTATTAAACTAATATATCCTATATTTATTTTGTCTTTACTTGATTAATTTTGTTTAGAGTTATTACTAATATTTTTAATGTTATTTTTTCTGTCTGAGATTTAATTTGAGTCGCGTAGCGTGAGCTTTTTCATGACCTCCCGAGTAGGTCACAACGCGTAAGAGACCGCGTTGTTCAGTGAGACCTTTCCTATTCACTCTCCTTGTGTTGTGTTTGTTTGCAAGTAAATATTTTTTATATGCACGCGTGAGATAAAAAATTATAAAAATACTTTTATAATTAAATTGGAATTTTTACTAATAAAGTTGGGACCAATGTCCCTCATTTTATCCAAGCAATGTAAAATGTCATAATGAAACGAAGAGTTAATTTTCTCCAAAATGGGATCACTCATCCCGGTTTTTGAACTAACGATCAGAACAACTCTTCAAGCCCTCTTTAAATAAATGCGAAGGAACCAATGTTCCTAAACCAAACAAATGTCCTGATTTATGTATGTTTTTCTTATGTTTGACTTTATTTGTTTATTTTAAATTTATATTCATGTATTTCCCTTTGGGCCCTTGTAATTAATTTTGAGGCAACATTATTTAATTTTCATTTGGGATTGTATTCCGTCCCAATTTACATTTTTTCTTCTTTTATTGGGGTTGTATTCCGCCCCAATTTCCCTTGTAATTGTGTGCTTGATGTGTTTACTACTTTTCTTTATTGCTTTCTTTTATTGCTTTTCAGTGCTTGTAATGCGCTTTAATTACATGCATAAATCGTGTGAGATAAGAGATAGAATTTTAGGAAGTTAAAAACTCATTTATAATTAACCAAAATATAAATAAGAGTGAAGTTCCGAACACCAATCTCTGGTCTAGACCAATAAGAGGTTAGAGACCATTCCCAATTTCTTGTAAATTGGGTGGCGACTCCAAAATACCTTAAAGGTGCCTAAAGGTATCGTGAGGCTAGATGATCCTTCCCAATGTTCTATTGGGAAGGAGGCATCTAAGATGTCTCATGGCACCCAAAATCAAAAAGACACGAACCAATCCCTCGAATCCTAAAAGCGAGTTCAGTAAGGGCCTTTAATAGGTTCGGCGCGCGTCACAGTGGCGACTCTATTGGGGACTTCGTGACTTTGCTCTGAAAGTGTTTTGGTTAAAATATATAATTGAGTTTTTAAAACTTAAAATTCTATCTCTTTTCGAAAATCGCATTGCATCATTTTAGGGCTTTAGAAGTATGTTAGTTGGTCCCCTATCTTACCTCAGTGCATTCCCGAAACACGACCCTACTTTCACTCATTGTAGGGAAGTGTTAAGGATAATCACCAACCCAAGCCTAGTGCCTTTTGGTATATCAAATGGGGATCTAATCGGTCGTTATGCTTGCCATGAGCTAGACCCATTGGCAAGGACCATGCTTGGGTAGACCTAAAGTATCACCACCTTGACCAAAGCTCATGTAATGGCAATAGATACTTTCACTAGGTGAAATGTACCATAATACCATGCTTACTATTTGGGCTGTCACATATTGAACAAAATCAATCAAATTAAATGGTCTTCCATCAAAGGCTTTCATGCCCTGGTGGGCCCATCTTAATTTAGTTTAATTTTTTAAATACATAATGGCCAAACACCCATACGTATGTGCATTAGGCAAGAGGTGTTATGCTGTTGATTTTTCACCGTGCACCATACGCGTCCAATGGGTTCCCCATTAACCCTTGGATAAAGCCCACCTAGGAAAGAAACTATATTTACCTCTTGTACGGGAGAAATAAGGTTGGAAAGATCTATCTACTTGCATGTGTTTATCTATGCTGCATCAGTACAACCATGCATTGCACTTCAATCATGCATCATCCTAACAAAGGTGTGTTCTGTAGCCATCATAGATTCGTCCAGGTGGTTTAGAGGTCGCGACGCTCAGCTAAGGAAGATTTCACTCTTCGAATTGCAAAAGCTAGTGTCAGATCAGAGTTCGGATTCTCTTTCAGAGAGTAGTGAGATATTGTGTTCTGAATCATCAGTGGAAACAATCATGTCTAATCCATCAAGTGGTTCTGATGCAACTAGGGCACTGATTACTGAAGAAGTGGGGAAAAGAATGGAAGAGTTTGAGGCCAGAATGATGGCGATGATGGGCAACCTTGCCACTACCCTTGCCCCACTTGCTGGGCGACAGGCTGTTGCTCAAAGTAGGGAGCAAGATGAACAAGGGGCTGCTAAAGAGGATCCCCCAGTGACAGTTGATCCACCTATGGTTGAGCCAAGAGCGTCAGCGCCTGTCGAACGTAGAGAAGGCCCTAAATCTAAAATTGACTTATGGGAAGAGCAAGAAGAATAGATGATAATAAAGGGAAAGTCGCCCAAGCCGGGGGATGCGATGTGAAGGAAAATGGAGGAAAAGTTTGAAGCCATGATGAGGATGTTGACGATAGGAAGAGGGATGGACCCTGAGGATCGGCAGCTAGATAGTGATGATCTAATCCCTCAGAACTTTAAGATGCCCGATATTTCCAAGTTTGATGGCACTTTTAACCCTGCTGCACACATCAAGCAGTACTCACTGGTCATGAAGGGAACAACTTTGACAAGGAAGTAGAAGATAGAGTACTTTTGTCTGAGTCTCACAGAGGCCGCCATTGACTGGTACCACGGGTTGGACAGAAGGTCCAAAGAAGACTGGGACTTATTGACCGAAGAGTTCCTAAAATAATATGATTGTAGTACCAGGATGGAGGTCACATTGAAGGATTTAGAGCTGTTGTAGCAGAAGGCTGGGGAGTCTTTTCATGAGTACCTCACTCGGTGGAGGAACAGAGTTATGGAAATGAAGCGCAAACCTGATACCCCCGATCAGATCCGATTGTTCATTGGGAATGCTAGCCCTTACCTGAGAGATGGACTAAAGATGAAAGGGTTGAAGGACTGGGAATCCTTAAAGGATATTGCTATATAGGCAGAAGGAGAATATATGGCCAGGAGGGCAAACAATGAGGCTTACGCCAAGAAGGGCTATACCAGTCAAGGGATAACCAAATCAGCAAGCTCCAGCAATGGCAGTAGAAGTGGGAAGACGGCTGAGGTATCGACAATAGGTGTGGGTTAGAGGTACTTCTCGAATTTGGGTCGGCCTTTGTCATGGGTACTAGAAAGATTGATAAAGGAGGGAAAGCACAGCCCCTGCAACCCAGGCCAGCCAGAACCCAAGGCTAGCCGGGGTATGGAGAGAATAAATATTGTGCCTTCCACCAATATACCTGGCATCTGACGGATAATTGTGTAACGCTGAGGCACCAGATTCAGGATCTGATCGATAGCAAGCAGATCACGGATCCTGAACGAAGAGAGGGCAAGAAGAAGTCTAACTATAATGCTGTACCACCACCTGTCTTTATGATTGGGTCAAGCCTACCTGAGTGGTATGTCTTGCAGGACTTATACGGTAATGATTATATCGCTATCACCCACCCTGGGACTAATGAAGAAGGGATTTCTGTAGCGACGATAGATCATTGGTCCGCTAGCGAGAGTGGGGAGGAAGGAAAACAAGAGAGATATCCATAGGCATTAGAAATGGCTGGTCCCTCATAATAGATTGAAGAGGCTCGTGCCTTAATGACCCAAGAGATGGATAGAAGGTTCGAGGAGCTTGAAAAGCAGTTGTTGGCCACAATTAAGGAAAGGGTGGATGCCATGGCCCTAGTTCTTCAAGCTCAACTTATGGCAACTACCCTTAACCAGGTTGGGCTAGCCACAGTCAAAAGGATTATGCAATGACGGCTATAATATTTTCATCCACTCTCGAGCCTAAGGGCAAGGCACCACTCGACTCACTAATTGGGCAAGTGGGAAAAGCAGAAGGACTAGATCCTTTACAGTCATTGGGCCTCCTCCGTCCCTCAAACACTAAAAGGAAACTAGCTTATCTGGGAGAAGAGATTGTAAAGTCCAAGCTTGCAACTACCCGGGCACCTCTCAATAAGACTACTGGTGGAACCGCAAATCTAGGAGTTAGTTACTATGATAATAGCAGTGGTACCCGAAGGATAAGGAAAGTACCGATGGCTGAGATGGCTCAAAGGCGCTACTCTAACTTGGGTGGACCTTTGTCTTGGGTCTTGGAAAGGTTGATGAAGAAGGGGATGTTACAGCCAATGCCTCCCAAGCTGGCTGAGACCCAAGGGCAGCCTGGGCATAAAGAAAATGAGTATTGTGCCTACCACCAGTACACCGGCCATGTAACGGATAATTGTGCTAGGCTGAGGCACGAGATCCAGGATCTGATCAACAATAACCAGATCACAGATCCTGAATACCGGTAAGGAAGTCATGGGAGCTCAAGTCTCGTGGGTAGCAATGAAAAAAACTTTAGAGCTACAAGGGCCAACCACGAAAATGAATTAAAGGCACTATTCTGATTTGGGTAGATCCTTGTCATGGGTTTTTAAGAAGCTAATGGAAAAGGGGATGTTACAACCATTGCCTCCTAAGTCCGCCAGAAGCCAAGGGCAGCCCAACCACAGAGCGGATCAATATTGTGCATTCCACCAGCACACCGGACATTTGACAGATTATTGTCGGGCATTAAGGGACCAGGTTCAAGACCTCATTAATAGTAAGCAGATCTCTGATCCAGAAGAGCGAAAGAACGAGAGGAAGATAGATTGAGTACTTAAGCGGAGAAGGAAGACAGTTCCCGGGATGATAACAGATCATCGACCACAGCATCCATGTTAGCAAGGAAGGAAGAAAATAGCTATTTAGATGTTCTCTTTTTATTTTTGAACTACTTAATGACAATGTTTTAATTCTAATTTTTATGAAGTGAAATGAATATTTTTGTTTATTTGTGTGATGTTTGTTGTGATTTTACTATGCATAATCATGGCACATTTACATTTGACATTGATTCAACTAATGCCATTCCATTTCATCTCGAAACTTTGGAGGACCGAAAGAAAATCTTGATAGCATCTGTTATGACTCTTAAAGAGAGATTAAAATTTAAGAGAATGAAAAGAAAAAATGAAATAAAAAAGTCTTTGCCTGGACCTATGAAGACATACCAGGAGATAATTATGAAGTTGCCAAACACACTATGCTAGTGTATCCCGTTCATGAACCAGTCAAGCAGAAGCACAGAAGATCCAAGCTAGGAGGGACAGGAAAGGTTAAAAGGGGGGATCCACAAGCATAACCGGGGCTAAATTTTTACTGAAGCACAATGCCCAACTGGGTGGATCAATAACATCCCCAATTGTTAAGAAGAGAAGTGCGCGTATGTGTAAACTATCAGGATTTGGATGAAGCTTATTTGGGAGGGAAAAAAAATGTATGCAAAAAAAAAAACTATGAGAAACGAAAAAAAAGAAAGAAAAGGAAAAAAAAGAATTGATCATCAAAGGGCAAGGGAAAGTTACCTGGGGGCAAGCTTTGTTCAAATCCCGTTGATCTACACATACCTGTATTTTGCCGTTCTTCTTGGCTACTGAAAAGGACCTGAAGATTGAGTCATAAGCTATCCACCCTGTTCATCAATATAGAGGGTGTGCAGTACGAGAGATTTGCTGATGACATACGGCTGAGGTGTTTAGACAAGAAGGAGGCTAAGAAGGTTATGGGGGAGACCCATGCTGGTGTTTGCAGTCGGAACCCTCACAAGAGTCACGCTTTACTCCTTGATGCATGAGGCGAAAGCACGGTTGCCTGTCAAAACACGTCAAATCTTTGAGGGCAGTCATGAAGGCAACTACTACAACAGCTAAACACATCAAACGAAAATAGGTTGTGGGATTACTATCGCAATCAAATCTATCAGAAAACACCTTGTTCGATCATTTAGAAAGAGGGTCAGGAAACACTCATTGAAAGAGGGAGATTTAGTCTTCAGGCAAATGAGACTTGATTTTCCAGACATGCGAAGTAAATTCGGTCCGACATGAGAAGACCCGTTCGCTCTTAAGAAACTTTCGTCCAAGGGGGGCAGCGGCTCTAATGGACAGCAACAAAGATAAGCTCGGATAACAGATCAACATCAATAGACCTAAGAAGGTCCATGGCTAAAGGCTAAAAATCAAAAGAAGAGAATAAATGCCCTGCGGGTTAAAAATCGAAAAAAGGCGGCCTTTCTAAAATTGGGTGCCTTGTTAGGGTGAAAACCGAAAAAAGGCACTCTGTGCAAAAATTAGAGGCTTGAAAGAAAATGTCCAATCAAGAAAACCCAAGAGGGCTGATTGGAAATAGGAGTCTGATGCTTACAAAACCCACTTCGAGATTAGATTTAATCTTGCATTCTAAATCTATGTTAAATGGTGATCATGTATGGAGAAATCATACTAAAATGTACACAATTTTACGGAAAAATATAAAACAAAAGCAGTTCAACCCATGCACGCATCATCTTCTAGTTCTTTTATAAAAAGAGAAACATCGTTCATTACTGAGTGTGTGAAATCTAAATGGCAATACACTGTTTCTGCCCTCACCGGCCGGATGCCTAAGTCGATAGGTCCCATTATCGACTGCCGGGCTAAGCTCTTTCCCTTATATGCACTTGTAGAAACAAAAGGGAAATCTTTGACCAGAGGCATGATGACCTTTACAAGCAACTAGGTCTTGAGGTCACGTTAAAAAAAAAAAGGTCGTTAGAGATGAAAACCGTAATTGGCGCTCTAAGCAAAAGTTAGGCCAAGGGGCAGGGTGAAAACCTGGGAGCAGGCAGTCTGTCCTACCAAAAAATAATAATAATAAAAGCCGTTGGATTGGGTTGGATCCTTTCTAGGCAAAATTTAGGCACAGGGTTATGTGAAAATCCGAAAAGGATGCATTTTTCGCTAAGAAAAGCTAGTGTGAAAATCCACAAGGGATGTACTCCCTTTAATTAATGACTTTTGATGCCTGGAGCGATAAGGCTGTGGTTCTTTGGATGACCTCCCCTCAAGCAGGTGGTGTATAATGCAGGACATGAGTCAGAATCCTGGAGGGCGAAGATGTGCATTTAGCGAGTCTTTCAGAGCAGGTTTTGGGGTAGAATCCCTAAAACCAAGATAAACTCTTCTGGATCCTTGGGGGCATGGTGGAGCAGCCAAGCCGCATCCTTAACGGACCCTTGACCGCCTAGGACGTGGTCTATCCATTTTTTGCAAGCATTTACATCTCATGTCATATACATACAATTTCTTGTACATACTTCTGTGCACATAACTTTGCAGGAAATATCTAAGTAAGAACCAACACCATCAGAAGATGGAACCCCCGCACTTTGTAAGTCTGGAGTAGACTCGGTGTAGCTCAGAAGAGCAATCCTCGCGTTTTGTAAGTCTGGAGCAATCCTCGTGTTTTATAAGTCCGGAACAGACTCGGTGCACCACCATCAGGAGATGGAACCCTCGCACTTTGTAAGTCTGGAGCAAACTCGGTGCAGCTCAGAAGAGCAATCCTTGCATTTTGTAAGTCTGGAGCAGACTCGGCGCATCATCATCAGGAGATGGAACCCTCGCACTTTGTAAGTCTGGAGCAGACTCGGTGCAGCTCAGAAGAGCAATCCTCGCATTTTGTAAGTCATGAGCAAACTCGGCACGTCTCCATAAGGAGATGGAACCCTCACACTTTGTAAGTCTGGAGCAGACTCGGTGCAGCTCAGAAGAGCAATCCTCGCGTTTTGTAAGTCTGGAGCAGACTCGGCGCATCACCATCAGGAGATGGAACCCTTTCACTTTGTTAGTCTGGAGCAGACTCGGTGCAGCTTAGAAGAGCAATCCTCGCATTTTGTAAGTCTGGAGCAGACTCAGCGCATCACCATCAGGAGATGGAACCCTCGCACTTTGTAAGTCTGGAGCAGACTCGGCACATCTCAGAAGAGCAATCCTCACGTTTTGTAAGTCTGGAGCAGACTCGGCGCATCACCATCAGGAGATGGCACTTTATAAGTCTGGAGCAGATTCGGTGCAGCTCAGAAGAGCAATCCTCGTGTTTTGTAAGTCTGGAGCAGACTCACCACTTCACCATCAGGAGATGGAACCCCCACACTTTGTAAGTCTAGAGCAGACTCGACGTATCACCCAAAAGGATGAAAATTCGTTCCTCAGTCAACACGGCGACTTAAGGAGATGATTTTATTAGCGCAGCAGGTAGGTCACCGCCTTAGGTACGCATTTCGTTCCTCTCTTTCTCTGAATTTTGGCTCACCCAGGCACCTGAGTTTTAGGTTCCCCAAAATTGGGGGCAATTGTAGACACCGGGTCCCGAGGCGGTCCAAAATCAAAATTACCCGATGATGAAAATGATACTTGCCACAAGTAGAGGTGTCAATAATGATGTTTTCCTTGTCGAAAATCTCCTTTGTTCTTCTAAAAATTTACATTTTTACTCTTATTTTTTATTCCTTTTTATTTTTTTTATTTTTATATTTTTACAATTCAATTTATTTTATTTTATTTTATTTTATTTTTTTATTTTTATTTGCGCGCCGCGCGTGCGGGCCATGCCCGCACCGAAGCGCCTGTAGGCGCTGTGCGCCTGCCTGGCGCACGTCGCCAGGGGCAATGCGCGCCCGCAGGGCCGCATGTCGCCAGGCACGACACGCGCCTACAGGCTCACGTCGCCAGAGAGGGGGGGGGGGGGGACGAGTGCCAGCCAGGCGTACGTCGCCCCTATAGGGGCGCGCGTCGCCTTACTTCACCCACGGGCACTCCCGCGCTTGCCCCTTCTTGTGCTGTCGTTTTCACCTGCATTTTTTTGATCAATTTTTTAGTCTGTAAAAATTGGTTTCATGTTTTTATGTTATTTTTGGTTATTGAGATTAAAAAGAACACTTTGTCTCTTCCCATTTTGGGATAAGACAGGGAAACAAAAGGATTATTTGTCTTCATTTCTAAGAGGGCGGCATTTTTTTCCAGGAAAATGGTTGGAATTTTCTCTCAAGTTTTGGAGCAACCGAAGGTTTTCAAAAGCAAAAAATAAATTTAGATTTTTTAAAAGTCTAGCTCTTCTTCTCCTTTTTTTCTTCAAAGGATTTTCCAGTTGGGGATTTTATTTCAAGAAAGGAAAATCAATTTCCTTTGTTTTGTATTATCCCTCCAAAAAATAGTTCTCGAGTTTTATTTGTTTAAAACTTGAATTTTTCTCAAATATTTTGTATTTATTACCGAAAATTCTACAAGGAGGACGGATCAAGATACCGTTTTCTTCGATCTATAAATTCTGAGGGTAAAAATTTTTGGAGCCGTCCTCATTTATTTTTGTATATCATTTGTTACTGTTAATATTTTCTTTTTCTGTTATTATTACAATATTCATAATTTATTTCTAGCACTTTTAATGTGATTATTATCATTGACATGTTATGTGGTTTGCATTTGATTTCTTGTTGTTTTTAATTTGTCACTGTTGTCGTCCACCTCTATTATTATTATTATTATTATTGTTATTGTTATTATTATTATTATGTCATTCCTGGGTTCATCTTCTATTCTATTATTATTGTTATTTTTTATTATTATTTGAAGGTATCATTGTTGACATCATATGTTCATTTTCTATTATTATTATTATTATTATTATTATTATTATTATTATTATTATTATTATTATTATTATTATTATTATTATTATTATTATTATTATCATTATTATTATTATTATTATACCATGGTTACCCCACTGTTATTACTATTATTTCATTTATGCCTTTATTATTATTATTATTATTATTATTATTATTATTATTATTATTATTATTATTTACTCGTCATTATTATTGTCATCAGGATTTTATTGTCGTCATTTCTTTTGCCATTGTTCTTGTTCTTCGCATGACTCGTTTCAATTTATTTGATACGTAGATGTTTTTTTATTAAACTAATATGTCATATATTTATTTTGTCTTTACTTGATTAATTTTGTTTAGAGTTATTACTAATATTTTTAATGTTATTTTTTCTGTCTGAGATTTAATTTGAGTCGCGTTGTGTGAGCATTTTTATGACCTCCCGGGTGGGTCACAATGCATAGGAGACCGCATTGTTCGGTGAGACCTTTCCTATTCCATCTCCTTGTGTTGTGTTTATTTGCAAGTAAATATTTTTTTATGCACGCGTGGGATAAAAAATCACAAAAATACTTTTATAATTAAATTGGAATTTTTACTAATAAAGTTGGGACCAATGTCCCTCATTTTAGCCAAGCAATGTAAAATGTCATAATGAAATGAAGAGTTAATTTTCTCCAAAAATGGGATCACTCATCCCGGTTTTCGAACTAACGATCAGAACAACTCTTTGAGCCCTCTTTAAATAAGCGCGAAGGAACCAATGTTCCTAAACCAAACAAATGTCCCGATTTATGTATGTTTTTCTTATGTTTGACTTCATTCATTTATTTTAAATTTATATTCATGTATTTCCCTTTGGGCCCTTGTAATTAATTTTGGGGCAACATTATTTAATTTCCATTTGGGATTGTATTCCGTCTCAATTTATATTTTTTCTTCTTTTATTGGGGTTATATTCCGCCCCAATTTCCCTTGTAATTGTGTGCTTGATGTGTTTACTGCTTTCCTTTATTGTTTTATTTATTGCTTTCTTTATTGCTTTCTTTTATTGCTTTTGAGTGCTTATAGTGTGCTTTAATTACATGCATAAATCGTGTGAGATAAGAGATAGAATTTTAGGAAGTTAAAAACTCATTTATAATTAACCAAACCATAAATAAGAGTGAAGTTCCGAACACCAATCTCTGGTCTAGACCAATAAGAGGTTAGAGACCTTTCCCAATTTCTTGTAAATTGGGTGGCGACTCCAAAATACCTCAAAGGTGCCTAAAGGCATCGTGAGGCTAGATGATCCTTCCCAATGATCTATTGGGAAGGAGGCATCCAAGATGTCTCATGGCACCCAAAATCAAAAAGATACGAACCAATCCCTCGAATCCTAAAAGCTGGTTCAATAAGGGCCTTTGCTTGGTTTGGCGCACGTCACAGCCGGGGTGATCCTTATCGAACCTAAAAAGATAACAATCCGAGGAATGGCTCACATAGCATTTCATGCTTCCAACAATGTTGTAGAGTATGAAGCTCTTAGCTTCGGCTTATAGCTAGCCATCGAGGTAAAACCAGACTCATTGGCTATTTTCTCTGACTCACAACTGGTTATTAGCCAGATGTTGGAAAGTTTGAGGCCAAGGACAAGACGATGATCAGATATAAAGAATTGACAGCCACACTCGTCTCTCAACTAGAGAAACTGGGATGTACATGGTCCATCAAGCAAATACCTCGGGCAAAGAATAAAGGGGCAAACACCTGGGCGAAGCAGGCTTGCCTCAAGAGCAAAACATCTGCTTCAAACATCATCCGGTCAGTCCTATCGGCTCTAAGCCACGAAACCTATAAAGTTCACTTGCAGGAACCGATAGACGGATGGCAACTTTTGATTTATCAATATTTGAGCATTGGAGTTCTACCTGGGGATGAGGTTCAAGCTCAAAAAGTATTTCGGCGATCTAGTCGCTATGCTATTCTAGATGATCAATTGTACAGGCAATCTTTTTCAGCCCCTTGGGCAAGATGCTTGTGCATGGAAGAGGTTGACTATGTGCTGAGAGAAATTCATGAAGGCATCTCTGGGGCACATGAGAGGGTATAAGCTATAGCTCGAAAAGCCTTGCTATAGGGGTATTATTGGCCTAGCATAGAGAAAGATGCTAAGGAGCTCATTCAGAAGTGCGATAAATGCCAGAGGTTCGGTAATTTGAAACATCAGAAGCCTACTTCTCAGGTTCCAATCCACAGTCCCTGGCCATTCGCTCAGTGGGGTATCGACATTTTAGGCCCTTTTCCCTTGGCTACCGGGCAGCAGAAGTTCTTGGTTGTGTCAGTTGATCATTTCACCAAGTGGGAAGAAGCAAAACCCCTAGCTATAATCACACCGGCGAACATTATCAAGTTTGTTCAGAAGTCCATCATTACAAGGTTCGAGATCCCACACGCCGTCATTACTGATAATGGCAAACAGTTTGATTGTGCGGCATTCAGGGACTACTACTCGGAGTTGAAAATCCGGCTTTGCTTTACCTCTGTGTACCACCCGCAGTCAAATGGCATAACCGAGGTAACTAATTGAACCATACTTGCAGGATTAAAGAAAAGACTTGATTCATCAAAAGGCCTCTAGGTAGACGAACTAAACAACATCCTATGGGCCTACCGAACCTCTCTAAGATCGATAATTAGGGTGATGCCTTTCTCCCTCACATATGGGACAGAAGTGGTTATTCCTTGTGAGATTGGTATGCCAAATATTCGAACTTCGAGCTTTGATGCTGAGAAAAATGATGCAAGCCTATTATGTCAACTAGACAGACTGGAGGAACAGAGAGAGTTTGCTTAAATACAATCTGCCACCTACAAGCAAAGAAAGTCATCCTACCATGATCAGAATATAAAATCAAAGTCATTTAGAATTGGACAGCTTGTTCTTAAGAAGGTAGTTACATCCTAGTCATTTGCGGGAGTTAAAAAGTTAAATCCTAACTGGGAATGTCCTTACATAATACATGAAGTCAGAGGTGGAGCGTACAGATTAAAGGATTTCTCTGGGAAGATATTTCCTCATTCATAAAACATCTCCAACCTGAAGATCTATTATCAATAGTCTTACATCTATAGCTCGGCAGTTTGTCATAAGCTCTACTTTCATTTATAGTTCGGTTTGTTCGGTCTTACCGCTCACTCGGCTATATCACCATTCGAGCATTTTTAGCTATCATTTTACTTCTCTTAGCTCAGCTATATCTCCATACAAGCAATTATACTAGCTAAATTATCAATAAAGTGGTATATTCATGAAAAAATAATGTTTTCTATTAAGTATGTTATCAGTAAAAAGTTGCTCTAACTTCATAGTTTTGCCATTGAGAAACGAAGCAGTATGACAATGACACAGTTCGGCTATATCACTATCAGGGTGATTATTCTAATATTCATCGCTCAGCTCAGCTATATCGCCATCAGAGCACTTATTTCTATTATTTATCACTTAGCTCGGTTATTTCACCATCAGAGCATTTGTCCTATTATTTATCATAAAGCTCGCTAGGCAATATCGCCACTAGAGCATTTATTCTATTGATTATCACTCAATTTGGCTACACAGCCATTCGAGCAATATCCTATAGCTCATCAATCAGTTCGGCTATATTGCCACTTAAGCCGTAATATTATTAGTTACATTATTAAAGGAAAACTCCTATTAAAACTAAGTACGTTATACTACTCGGCTTAATCGCCATTCACTCTGTGATATCGTTCAGATAAATATTCAAATTATTATCTCATCCATGCATGGATATTAAAGTGATTAGACGGTTATGATAACAATTCAAAGCTCTTGATAATCAAATAAATCTTGATTTTATTAAGTCAAAAATTTTTTACAGACATGCAAAACAATACCAAGAAGCTCATTCATCTGGATACACTTCATCCAACCACGACCAGTCCATTTCGGGGTATCACCCTTTGACTGCATTAGAAAGCTTATGATTGTAAGCCAGACACTTGTCAATGGCCAATTCCAAGGACTTATACTCCAGATCGGAATATTTCTCCTCCAAGTCAGTTTTTGCCTTTTTAGCCTCCTGGAGCTAGGTTTGGAGCTTATTCAACTCGGCCTCTGCTTCAGCCTTTCCCCTCTCATTAATAGCTTCTCTTTCCTCATTTTGAGCAACCTTATTCAGTGCATCAATTGCTTTGACCTCGGCCTCCAGAGCCCTCTTCTCATAATCCTTTAACTTGCCCTCCATGGCATTAGCTCGGAAGCGCTGCCCAGCCACTGATTGCATCTCCCTCTTCCAGGCCATAATCAACCTATTCATTTTCGCAATGACAGCTCCGCCTAGTACTGACCTCTATAAAGGAACAGATGAGGATTCAGAATATAAAGAATAATAATCAGAATAGGGTAAAGTAAAAATAGAGCAAGGGAGCTCACTTTTATCTGATGCCTCTTGATGGCAGTGCTTAATTACTCAGCATTACAGTGCATCAAAGGGGCAATACCCTTCAAAACACAAGTCAGTTAATGCACAAAATCGTAGAAGATGGGGTTGTCCTAGGAGTAATCATCCCCCTCCTTCCTCTAGAGGCACATACCTCGTCAGCAAGGGTTCTCATATCTCTTTTTTCGGACTTGGGATTTGAGGTCCCTGATTTAGCAGTGTCCTTAGGAGACCGGGAGTGGTATGTTGTTCGGCTGAGGGAGCTTCAGTCATTTGGTTCGGGGCAGAGTGTCACTCGGCACCTAAATAGGCGCCGAGCTAGTGGCCAGAGCCAATGTAATTGGACTACGAGAAGAAGCCGCAGTTGTGGTGTAGACATAGGGTCCTGAGGCAGCCCAGACCAAGGTTACCTAGTGATGAAAATTATACTTATTCATAGGTAAAAAGGTTAGAAGTGATGATTTCCTTGTCAAAATCTTCTTTTTAAATAAAAAATTATTCTTGCTTTAGGTTTTGGGCATTTTAGGTGGTCTGCTGTTGCGCAGCCTATGTAGCGCGCGCGAGGCATAGCGCCTGCGCGCAAGCCTATGAGGCGTCAATAAAAAATGCCCTGCAAGTCAAAAACCAAAAAAAAAAATGATCTTGCTAAAATTGGGCAAAAAGGCAATCTTGCTAAAATTGGACACCCCATCAACGTGAAAATAGAAAAGGCATCTTGGGCAAAAATTAGGGGGAAAGAGAAAATGTTCAATCATGAAAACCCGAGAGGGTTGATTGATAATAGGAGTTTGATATTTTGGGATCCATCTCGAGATTAGATATGGTTTTGTATTTTTGAGATTAATTCCAAATGATTATTATGTGTGATGAAATCGGACTGAAACGTACTCATTTATGCCATGATATATTAATATAAATAGAGCACCTTATCACGCATACTCAAAATTGTTTAAGCTACAGCATAAAAAGTAGAACATTGTTTCTCTTTTACCATACGACCTTCATTGCTATCAACATCCTAATGTTTCAGCTGACTTGCCTGTCATTATCTTAAGCTAATCATGCAGCACCTTCATGGGAAAAATTGAAATCTATACAATCTACAAAAAAAAAACAAGAAGAAAAAAAAAGAAGGCCGTTAGAGATGAAAATCGTAACTGGCTCTCTAAGCAAAAGTTAGGCCAAAGGACAGGATGAAAACCTGAAAATATGCAGTCTGTCCTACAAAAATAATAAAATGAATAAAAGCCGCCGGATTGGGTTGGGTCCATTCCAGGCAAAAGTTAGGCACAGGGTTATGTGAAAATCCCCAAAGGGACGCATTTCCCTCAAAGAAAAGCTAGTGTGAAAATCCACAAGGGATACACTACCTTTAATAAATGGCCAACAGTACATGGAGCGATAAGGCAGCCCAAATAGTCTCCCTTCAAGCAGATAATGCACAAGTCAAGACACTAGTTAAGGTCTTGGGAGCAAAATACTCATTTACCGGGGGGCAAGAATATGCACGGGTCAGTTCTTTATGAAAGATTACGGGCCATGATTCTTAAGCCAAGACGACACTCCTCTAGGTTTTTGGAAGGCTTCAAACAATGTGAGCGACCAAGCTGCACCCTCAACAGACCCTTAACCACTCAAGGCTTACTCTATTCATTTTTGCATGCATTTCATGTAATATAATTCTTTTGCAAACATTTGTATATAACTTTTCACATGCACACACAATCTTTTGTACATATTCTTGTGCACATAACTTTGTAGGAAAAGTCCAAACAAAGACCACAAGTGGGTTAAGGACAACTTCAATACAACACACGCACTCATCCGTGCTGGACTGTCAAACCGAAATGAAATCTACATAGGTTCAAACCCTTAAGTCCTCTTAAGAGGAAAATCCCCAAGTCCTCTTAAGAGGCAAATCCTTCTAAGTCCTCTTAAGAGGCAAATCCTTCAAAGTCCTCCTAGAGGCACTAGCCCAAACAGCCAACCAAAGACCTATCAGGGGGCAACCAACCAAAGACCTCTCAGGGGGCAATTAACCAAAGGGCTCTCAGAGGGTACCACTTCAAATCTAAGAAAGGTTAGATATCAACACGGTTGGGGCTAGACACTGCATAGGTTGGATGCCACAACGGAGGAGGTTAGACACCGCACAAATAGGTTAGATACTGACACGGTTGGGACTATACACTGCATAGGTTAGATGTCACAACGGAGGAGGTTAGACACCGCACAAACAGGTTAGATACCGACACTGCTGGGGCTATACACCGCATAGGTTAGATACTACAATGGAGGAGGTTAGACACCGCACAAACAGGTTAGATACCGATACGGCTGGGGCTATACACCGCATAGGTTAGATGCCATAACGATAGAGGTTAGACACCGTATCAAGGTTAATTATAGACTCAATTACAGACTACAATGGCAATGGCTAGACACCGCCCAGGTTAGATGCCAAAAATGACAAGGGTTAACACGTCGACAAATTGATGGTAACTACCCACAACAACTTCATTCAGACTGGAAAGACAACTGCCTCAGGTACGTGTCTCTTCTTTTTTCTTTGAGTTTTGGCTCACCTAGGCACCCATGCACTACGTTCCCCAATAATGGGAGCAACTGTAGACAACGGGTCCTGAGATAGCCTAGATCAAGGTTACCCAATAATGAAAATGATGCTTATTCACAGGCAAAAAGGTTAGAAGTGATGATTTCCTTGTCGAAACCTTCTTTTTAAATGAAAAATTATTCTTGCTTCCAGTTTTGGGGGTTTTCGGTGGTCTGCCGTCATGCAGCCTGTGTAGTGCACACGAAGCGGGGTGCCTGCCGGTAGTGCGTGCGAGGCGCAGCTCCTGCGGGCCATGTGCGCGAGGCGCAACGCCTGCACGCAAGCCCCTGAGGCACCGCGCGCCTCGCGTGAGGCCGCACCTTGCGGTGTGCGGCCTCCTTAACGCGAGGCCGCACCTCGCATCTGTGAGGCACACCTCCAGGGCGAGGGCTGTACCTCATGGGTCTCCTACCTCGCGCGAACTCTATTTTTTCACTATTTTTTTACTGAATTTCAGTTGAAATTAAATTTAAATTCTTTTTCAATTTTCAAAAGTATAAAACTGGATTTTAAAAGGATAATTAAAGAGTTTTAATGGGATTGAAAAGGCTTCTAAAACCTAATTTCTAGGAGGATATAAAAAGAAAAATATCAAACCAGAGAAAGGAGAGGAGCATTTGAACGGCGACTAAAAAAAACTTTGAAAGAGAAAAAGATTTTCTTAAGTTTTTCAAAAATTTCGGGATTGATTCCTGAGCCAAAAAAAAAAAATTAATTCTTTGTATTTAAGATTCGAGTCTGATTTTAAACTTCAGTTTTTAAGAGAGAGAGCTTTGATCCAGGCTTTTTATATTCTATTTTTTTCAAGCAATTGTCGAGGAAATCTATTCTTCTTTTGCTGTCAACATCACACCTCTGAGGGTAAATTTCCAGGCTTGAGCTATTCCTTTTTTTTCTTTATTCTCTGTCATTCATCTATTCTCTCAATTATAGTTACTGTAAATTGTTATTAGTTTGTTATTATTTGTTATAATCAGGTTGAATTTGGGTTGATCTAATTAATTTATTTAATTGATGCATGCAATGTAATTTAACTCTATAGAATATTCTGTAATAATTTACTTTCTATTTAATTCTGTTTTATTGGTCATTAATCCATTCTATTAATTTTCTACATTATTTTTGTCAAACATTATTCTTCTAACAATTGTAAATATTTTTCTCAGTTAGGATTTTTTATTATATTTGCTTCATTTAATTGCTTTATTTTTATTGTATTGTATTATTTATCATATTTGCTTTATTTAATTGCTCATTCCATATTCTGTTTAATTTGCTAACATTATTTCTTATTTTTGTTGTCTACCAAACTCACTTATGTTGCTTTGAGTAATTTCCTGGGTGAGCTGGAGAATCAAGAGATTGGGAGCCTTCAAGTTTGGTTTGCATTTTAATTCATTTATTTCCCATATTTTATTGTTTTGAATATTGTATGCAAAATGGAATTTGGACGTGGTTATTTTAAAGAAACTCATGTTTTTCACAATAATAAAAATTGGGACTTTTATTAATAAAATATGACCAATTTCTTGATTTTAACCAACAAACCTTCATTTTCAAAAGGGAGTTAATTTTCATAAAATGGGATCCAATTATCCCTATCATTTTCATCGCCCAAAAATAACTCTAAGATTTTTTAAGTTAACATAAGGAACCAATGTTCGTAAAATCTGATAAATGTCTCGATTTATGTATTATGTATTTTATTTTATTTTTTCTTGTATATTATTTATTTTGGGCCCTTGTAATTAATTTTGGGGCAATTTTATTCCTTTATTTATTTATGCTTTTATTATTTCGGGGGGATTGTTCTGTCCCATGTTTTTCACTTGTAATTTATTTATTACTTTCTTTACTACTTTCCAAAGATACTTGAAATGCGCTTTAATTTTATTGCATGATCGTGTGAGAAGGGAGATAAAATAATTAACTCTAAAAACTCAGTCATATAACATTAACCAAAAGTATAAATAAGAGTGAGGTCTCGAACTCTCTCTGGTTTTGGCCTCATAAGGTTAGAACTCATTTCCCAATGTTTTATTAGGTGGCGACTCCGTGATACCTACCTTATGATTCCCAACAGATGCCCTCGGAGGTTGATTGCCAATGATGAAATAAGGGTGAATCCCTATCCATTGCGAAGCGACTGGCTTTCATGAGTTTTAATAAACCTCCATCCAGTCTCGAGTCCTAAAAGTGGACTTACGAGAGCAATCTGGATGCCGAGCGGGGTTCGGCGCACGTCACAGGTGGTCTCCTGCGCAGTCTCGATAGGCGCTGGGCGCGTGTGTATTTTTTTCCTCTTAGCCCTCATTATCTCAACCATGCTCAATTTTTCAGTCCTCTTCATCGCTGCAAAAAACAAAACAATGAGAGAGTATTAGAATAGAAGAATTGCTAAAAGAGTATACCTTTTTTAGGATGCCGAGATGATTCTATCGGGGTTAAGTCGAACATGAGCTACTCTCTGATGTCTATTTTGTTCCTAGCTAGAGCCCTCCACCGGACTAGAGTTCATTCCTCCTCATCAGAATGGTGCAATGGGTTGTCATTTTTATTAACATACCAACCCCAGGTTGTTTGGAAAATGAACTCATTGTCATTGTCCACAACGAAGAAGTGATTCTTCCAATTCTTCAGGGACTCTGGGTTCCCTGTGAAGACCCCATAACCAGCTTGGGCCTGGACGTAGTGGTGGTCCTCGGTAGTTACCCAGAGCTCGATCACATGAGTAGCCTGGAAGAGCCGGAGTGTCAAGTCGATGTCATTATCGGTTGTCCATATCTTTAAGGCCGAAATAATTTGCCAGGCATTTGGATGAATTTGTCCCATGGTTAAACCATAGTAATTCATCACCTTAACCTCAAAAGGTGTTGGGGGAAGGCTCATTCCAGCCTGAAAATTGGCCTTGTACACAATTATGGTCTTTCTGCCTGAAATTTTGGTATTAGCTCAGACACTAGCCCCAGGAACTCAGATCCTATAGCTTTTAAAAATGCCCAAATGCTCATGTAGTTCCACCATTTCACCAGTTTTCACAACCGAGCTGATGCGTCCTACTCGGGGAAACCTCCTGGGTTCCTTCTTTATAGGTGAATCTGGCTGACTGGTACTAGGAGATTCTGGAATATCATCATGCAAAAGGCCCTCCTCCACTCTCACCCTCTCTGATGAACTCTCAGAAGCACTCATTACAAGAAAAAGAAGAGAGGCAAGACATTAACCTGAAATTAAAAGGGGATATTAGAAATCGCAGAAGGCACAAGACCAGGGATGAAAACTGAGGTCAGATGAAGCCGAAATCGATGAAAATAGAAGGCAGGAGAGCAAAGCAGCGAAAAATAAATTTCAGAGCAAAAATAGAAATTGGGACAGGAAGAAAGGATCAATATATATAGGCAGAATGGCCACTGAGATTCGCATAGGTAGCAAGCATTAATTAGGGAACCCTATAATAATTGCCCCCATGCAACTACAGAAGAGACGCCACCATGTCAATAATTGGCATAGTCATCAGATCACGCTGGAGAAAGTGCCAGTACCTGATATGAGCCTAAATAGCTCATATTTAGTCTAAGTTTTATAATTAAAATAAATTTTATTGGTAGTTAAATATGCTAGAATTAGGTGTGTTTTATGTTTTTGTGTTAAGTTTTGTGATTATAGGAGAAAATGGAGAAGATTGGAGAAAGGAGCAAAAATGAGCTAGAGAAGAGAAGGATCTATCGCGAGCACGACAGGAAGTGCCTAAAAAGCAGAAGAGGAAAAAAAGAAAAGAAGAAAGCAAAGGAGGAGAAGCAATCTGTCGCGAGCGCGACAGGACGTGCTAATGAAGAGAGCCAAAGAGAAGAAGAAAGGAAACTGGTGCGCGTTGTCGTGAGCAAGATAGCCAATCGCGAGGTCGCGACATGACGTAGAGGAAAGCAAGGCGCTAGCATGCTCTGTCGCGAGTACGACAGACGTCGCGATCGCGATAGAAGTATCCGTTAGGCACATTATCTCAAGCATTGTCTTGAAAAGTCATGTTTCTCCAACAACATTTGCAATCTTTTTGAAGGGACAACTCAAGGGACATATTGTTTAGAACATTATAAATATTAATTTCAACTGTAAATTTAGAATGATGGAATTTTAACTATTTTATTTTTCTCTATAAGTTGAAGAACAGTTTTTTTTTGTAGTTAGAGTTCTTTAGTTTATTTTCATGTTTTGAAGAAGAACATGAAGGGGAAGAAAAATTTATTACAAGGGTTTGAGAAAAGGGTTGAGAGATTTCTTTCTTACTACTCTTATCTTTTATTTTCTTCTCTGTTAATTAAATGAAAGTTGTTTAATGAGATTTGAATAATATTAATGTTATCTTTATTTCCATCTATGTTAGTAAACTTTTATTGCAGAATTTCTATTAGTACTTTTGCATGATCTTTATAAGTTAAAGTAAGAATCGAGAGACCACTTTAACTGAAATCTAATATAAATTCATTATCAATGCATGCTAGAGAGATCAGTAGGTTGAGATAATTGCTATAGTTTCGTGATTATTCTTAGAATGTGTAATTAGAACCCTCTAATTCATTAATGAGAATTGTGAGTTAGAATTTTAATTACATGTTTTAGGCATTTTAATTCATGGTCGAGAGAGTGGATTAGAACTATATTCCAACTTGGCTTGCTTAAGAGATTAAATTTACATTATAATGATGGAATCAAGTTTCATAATTGTTAATTCTTCATTATATATTATGTCTTCTTTGATTAACATGAACTAGGTTTAATTAGTTTATATGATAGAGTAGTTTAGATTTAACTCACAATTTAATGATCATTGTAAACAAGATTAAAATTGAGTAGTAATAGTGTGTAATATTTATCACATTCATCGTGGGATCGACATCTTTTGTACTATAATTGGTACACCGTATACTTGCAAAATTAGCATGTAGAAATAAGCTAACAAGTTTTTGACACCGTTGCCAGGGAATGAATGATTATTTATTGCCATTATGAATCTTGATTTATGATTTTGGATTACAATATTTACTTAGTTTTGTTTTGTGTTGTTTTTACAGTATTTGGTAGTTCAAGTCTATGCCTCGTAAAAGAAGTTCTCAAGAAGAGCTTGAACCTTTAAATCCTGAAATAGAGATATTTTTATCAAGTAACCGTAAATCTATCAAAAAGAAGAATAAGAATAAGAGACCTATTATGGCTGAAGAGGAGAATCCACCAAGATTGATGGATTTTGCTACACATGCATTGAGTGGTGCTCAACAAGGTGTGGTAAGGCCTACGGTAAACGCTAACAAATTTGAAATAAAACCATCTCTTTTGCAAATGATTCAAAATAGCATTCAATTTTATGGTTTGGCAAATGAGGATCCCAATGCTCATTTGACAAATTTCTTAGAAATTTGTGATACTTTTAAAATAAATGGAGTTTCGGCGGATGCAATTAAGTTAAGACTTTTTCCTTTCACTTTGAAAGATAAGGCTAAAGCTTGGTTAAACTCCCTAACTAGAGGATCTATTACCACTTTTGACCAATTGGCCCAAGCATTTTTATCTAAATACTTCCCTCTAGCCAAAACTGCAAAAATTATAAAAGATATCACTACTTTTGTGCAACATGATAATGAGTATTTGTATGAAGCTTGGGAGAGGTTTAAAGAATTGCAGAGAAGCTATCCTCACCATAACCTTCCAAGGGAATTGTTAATGCAAACTTTTTACAATGCAGTGAATCCCACAACTAGAGGGACTATTGATGCTGTAGCTGGTGGCTCTTTAAGGAGGAAAACAACAGAAGCTGCCTTTGAGTTGCTAGAAGAGATGTCCATGAACAATTGTATGTGGCCCACCGAGAGAGTAAGGGAATCTCATTCTTCTAATGCTAGGGGGGTACTGCAATAGATTCTATAGTAGCTTTGCAAGCCCAAGTTGAGGCATTGATACATAAGGTTAATAACCTAGGAATGGGGGGAAGTTCACAAAATGCATACACCATTTATGGCCAACAAGGTGATACAAGTGAGGTATGTAATTTGGGGATAGCTAGTATGGAAGAACAAGTTAGCTTTATCCAACGGCAAGGGCGTGGTAACCCATACTCTAATACATATAACCCTGGTTGGAGAAGCCATCCTAATTTTTCATGGGGGAATAGTAGTAACCAAAATAGGGGTGTAGGATTTCAACCACCTCAAGATAGGTTTGGAGGTTTAGAGGTTAAAATGGATAGGTTCTTAGAGGGGATTAACTTAATGTTTAGTTCATAAGAAGAGAACCAAAAGAGGCTGGAAACTAAGTTTGATCAAATTATTAAAAATCAAGTCTCATCTATCCATAACTTGGAGGTGCAAATAGGGCAAATAGCTAAGCTTTTACCTTCACGTTTACAAGGAAATCTACCAAGTAATACGGAGGATAATCCAAGGGAACATCTTAAAGCCATTAAATTGAGGTCAAGTAAATCCTATACCAATGAATTTATTTCAACTAATGTGGAAAAAGATGTGTAGGAAAAGAGTAACAAGAAGAATGAATCTTCTGTCGCGAGCACGACGCCTGTCGCAAGCACGACAGAAGAGAGGCAACTTGATATCGCGAGCGCGCTACCCTTCGTGAGCGCGAGGAAGGAGAATCCACCTGCTGTCGCGAGCGTGACACCTATCGTGAGAGCGATAGAAGGGGCTTCAAAGGTAGATTCTTCGAAAGTACTCCAACCTCGCCCACCATTTCCACAATGTTTGAAGTAGCAACACCAAGATAAGCAATTCCAATCTTTTATTGATAAATTGAAGCATTTACACATTAATTTGAATTTTATTGAGGCCATTACACAAATTCCTAATTATGTAAAGTTTTTTAAAGACTTAATTTCTAAGAAAAGAAGTTGGGAAGACATATCCACTGTTGAGTTGACTGAGGCATGTAGTTCAATAATTACTAACCATTTGCCTGCTAAGCTTAAGGATAATGGTAGTTTCACTATTCCTTGCACTTCGGGGGATGTTGAATTTCCTAAGTGTTTATGTGATTTGGGGGCAAGTATTAATCTTATACCTTTGACTGTTTTTAAAAAGTTAGGATTGGACTATATTAAACCTACTTCTATGGTTTTGCAATTAGCTGATCAATTTATTAAGAACCCATATGGCATAGTGGAAGATGTGTTTTGTATATGATGTAAAATGCCCATTAATATTAGGAAGACCTTTCATGAGAACTAGTAGGGCTTTAGTTGATGTCTATGAGGGCACACTAATTTTAAGAGTGGGGCAAACAGTGTAGAATATCATAAGGATAAGGCACTAAAATATCCCATGGATGAGAATGTGTGCATGAAAATAGATGTCATTGATGGTTGTGTTTTGGAAGTGTTAGACAATACAGATCAAGAGGAGGTTCATTTTGAAGAAGAAGTGCATAAAGAGCTGGAGCAAGAGAGCTCAAGGCCAGAACTTCTATATAGAAATGAAGCACCATTGCCACCTTCCATTGTAAGTCCTCCTAATGAAGAGTTGAAAGAGCTACTATAAACACCGGGTCCCGAGGCAGCCTAGATCAGGATTACCCAATGATGAAATTAAGTGTGCCTATTTATAGGCAAAAATGAAAGTTGGAAGTGTTGATTTCCTTGTTAAATTGATTTATTAGAAATAAATAAAAATGTATTTTAAAAATTATTTTTGAGACAAAAAGGGTATGTTTTGAAATTATTGTGTTTTAGAAAAAAAAATCGAAAAATCTCGAGTGTCGGCCCGCGGCAGCGCCCAGCATGCGCTCTCACCCATGTGCTGTGCTGGGCACATGTTGCACACAGCGATGCCCATCGGGCATGCTGACAGGCGTCACTCACCCTTGTGCGTGCCCGTGCTTGGCCGATCAGCCCCCAATCCATTTTTCTTCACTTTTTAGTGTTCTTTAACTGATTTTTTTTGTAGATTTTAATTTTTTAAGCTTTTTATCTTCCAACTCTTCAAATTATTCTGTTTTTTGGGTTTAATGTGAGCTAAATTAATTTAATTTCTTTATTAAATTTAGTTTATTTTGAGTTATAAAATGGGTTTTTTAGAGAGGATTTTGGGGGGGATTCTTCTTAAGAAAAATATACTTTCTCTTCTTCTTCTTCTTCTTCTTTTTTTCTTTTTTCTTCTTCAAGAAAAATTCTCCAAGTGTTCTAATATGATTTTTTAAGTTAATTCTTAAGACAAATAAATTAATTATTTGTTCTTGGGGGGTCAGCCGGGACATAGGAGTGATCAGTTCTGTGCTTATCATCAGCACACGGGCTATCTGACTGACTACTGCAGAACTTTGAGAAACAAAATCCAATACCTCATTGATAATAAGTAGATTACAGATCCAGAAAAGAGAGAGAAAAGGAAGAAGTCTGGTAATCATGCAGTTCCTCCGCAAGTGTATTTGATCGGGTCTAGCTGGCCCGAATGGTATGTGTTGCAAGATCTATATGGTAATCAATATGTCGCTCTCACCCATAAAATGAGTGAAGAAGGGGTTCCCGTGGCGATGATAGACTGTTGGTCCACTAGTGAGAGTGGAGATGAAAGTGATGAAAGTCAAGAACTTGCGAATCCTTGGGATTCAAAAGATGAGGAAAAGAAAAAGGTTGGGGCAATGACTAGAAGTGGCAGAGTAGTTTCGGAGGTGGAAAGGCCTCAAGATTCAGCGCCTACACATGCTGAAAAGGAGCTTGAGGAAGATGGGCTGGTGAAACAGTTGAAGAAGACAGCAGCTCAGATATCTATTTGGGACATATTGAGACAATCCCCATCACATAGGCAGAAGTTAGTAGAGGCCTTATGCGAGTCCATTGTGGCCACCTCTATCTCACCATCTGAGCTGTTGGAACTGGTTAAAGGAGGTTTTGGGGAAAATCTGGTTTATTTGATGTAGATTTACCTGTGGAAGGCCGTAAGCACAATCGCCCGTTGTACATTAGAGCACAGATTAATAGCAATCTGTGATGGTTGATGACGGTTCGTCAATAAATGTATGTCCTTTGGTCGCGCTTCCGGCTTTTGGGTTGAATAAAGACATGTTGAGCGGGTTTGACTTAACCATTACAACTTATGACAACTCTCGTAGACAGGCCTCGGGGACTTTTAAAGCTATAGTTAAAACTGGGCCCATTAAAACGGAAGTCGAGTTCGTGGTCTTATCAATCTGTGCTAACTCCTCAGCTTTACTTGGAAGGCCTTGGTTTCACAAATTGGGAGGAGTGCCAACCACCCTTCATCAGATGATCAAAATACCGCATGAGGGAGAAGTGGTAACTATCAGAGCTGCTAGAGAAAATCAAGTTTCCACACTAGAAATCTTTAAACAGCCTTTCAACGATTTCCATGTGTCAATGATTGACGAAGAAGATGGTTTAGAGGGTAGTTCCCAAGTGGTAAATATGATGAAAAGAATGCACTTTCTTCCAGGAGCTGGTCTAGGTAAGAACTCACAAGGGCTACAGTCCCCTATCACAACAAGGGGTCAAAAGGACCGAAAAGGCCTAGGCTATAAAGGTGCAAGTGTTAAAGGGAAAGTGGAGTTAGCAGGTATCCCTCATATTCTGAAAAGTTTCATGCCAGCAACACCTATTTGTGCTTATTGTGGAGAGGCCGAGCCCCAGTTTGTCAATAGGCGGATTGTCCAGGGCTTTGAAATTTTTAATGATGTGTTTGATTGGGCCGATGGGACCGTCAAGTTAGTTGAAGATTTTTCGGATGAAGAGGTTATGACCTAGAGCACCATCAGAGATATAGGTGAGCCAGAAGAGGTTTACACTGATAAGTTGCTTGCCACCAAGGTAAAAGGGAGGGAAAAAATGAAAGTTGAAGTATCAGAACTAGAAGCTCCACCAGAAATAGTCAAAGAGCCACCCCAAAGTCAAGACAACAGTGACATGTCAGCCACAACGTCTGCCGCGGCGGATGAAGAAAATCATAGTTATTTAGATGTTCTTTTTGTTCCAAAACTTTTTAATGATGATAATGTGTGCAATTCTAATTTCATTAATGAGATGAATAATTTTGCTTATTTTTGTGATGTTTCTGAAGATTTCATTTCACATGATCATACACATGATGCATTTATTTTTGACATTAATTCAACTAATACAACTCCACTTAATCTCGGGGCTTTGGAAAACCCAAAGCAAATTTTGATTGCGTCTGACGTAACTCTTGAAGAGAGATTAAAATTTGAGAGAATCTTAAAAAAATATGAAAAAGTCTTTGCCTGGACCTATGAAGACATGCTGGGAATTGACAGAAACATCGCTAAACATGCAATTCCGACTTATTCGGAGTCCAAACCCATCAAGCAAAAACTTAGAAGACTTAGGCTAGAGTGGGCACAAAAGGTGAAAGAGGAAGTGCATAAGCAAATTGAGGCCAAATTCCTGGTTGAGGTTCAATACTCGACCTGGTTAGCTAATGTAGTTCCTGTGGCTAAAAAGGATGGAAGGGTTCGAGTATGTGTGGATTATCGGGATTTGAACAAGGCCTGTCCCAAAGATGATTTCCCTCTGCCCTATATCGACGTCTTAATAGATAGTGCAACTTCTAGCATGATATACAGCTTTGTAAACAGTTATACTGGATATAATCAGATCCTCAATAGAATTATAGATCGGATTAAGACAATTTTTATCACCGAATGGGGTACATTTGCTTATCGGGTCATGCCGTTTGGACTAAAAAATACTAGCGTGACTTATCAAAGGATGGCTACCAAGATTCTTGATGACTTGATTCACAAGGAAGTGGAGGTGTATATAGATGATATGATGATTAAGTTTGCTACTAAGGAAGGTCACTTTGAGGCTTTGGAGAAGTTCTTCCAAAGGATTGATAAGTATAATCTGCACCTCAATCCTAAGAAGTGCATCTTTAGAGTTACCTCGGGTAAGCTGTTAGGCCATGTAGTAAGTCAAAGAGGAATTAAAGTGGATCCGAATAAGATCAGAGCAATTAGGGAGATGCCCGTGCCCCGGAAAGAAAAAGAAGTTAGAAGTTTCCTGGGAAAACTTCAGTACATCAGCCAATTTATTGCCAAGCTAGCTTCAATATGTGAGCCCATCTTCAAGCTCCTCGGGAAGAATCAGCCAGTGGTATGGAATAGCGATTGTCAATTGGCTTTTGATACTATTAAGGATTATCTTCAGAATCCACCAATCTTAAGACCACCATGTCGTGCCAAGCCACTAATCCTATACCTGGCAATAAAAGACTGTTCAGTGGGTGCCATGATGGCTCAGGACGATGAATTTGGGGTGGACTTCGTTGTTTATTACCTTAGCAAGAAATTCCTGCCATATGAAGCCAAATATGTTGAAGTAGAGAAGATTTACTTAGCAGTAATTTGGGCCTTGAAAAAATTGAGACACTATTTCCACTCATTCAGGGTTCAGGCAGTTGCTAAAAGGAATCTTGTGAGATACCTTCAGCAGGCACCTTCTTTGCTTGGAAAGATGGGTAGGTGGTTGATATTGCTCCAAGAATTCAATGTAGAATACATCACTAGGAAAACCATTAAAGGGAGAGCTGTAGCTGAATTCCTAGCTAATCACCTTATTGAAGGAGAATAGGTTGAGTATAATTTCCCAGATGAGGATGTCATGGCCATTGCAGTTCAGGGATAGCAGATGTATTTTGATGGAGCAGTTAATAGTAAGGGGGCAGGTGTAGGGATCATTTTGATAACTCCGGATGGTGAACAATTACCACTGGCCAAGAAGTTGAGATATAAAGCCACTAACAATGAGTCCGATTATGAAGCATGTGTCTTTAGATTAGAGGCTCTTTTGGCCTTGGGGGCAAAGTCTGCGGAAGTCTTTGGAGATTCATCTTTGGTGATCCATCAGATTCAAGGAGAGTGGTCTGTCAAAGAAGAAAGATTGGTACCATATTTAAGGCACCTTCGTATGTTAAGTGGCCAGTTTGAAACTTGTACTTTCCATTTTGTCCCTAGAGAGGAGAATCAATTAGGTGATGCACTTGCAACCTTGGTGTCCATGTGGGATAACCCGAAAGGAGTAGTTATGAAGCCCGTGTTGATTTCGAGTTCACAGAAGCCTTGCTTTGAGTATGAACATGTAACACCCCGAAATAGCCCTAGAAGAATGACAGAATTTTTGTTCAAGAAAGATTAGTGTTGTGTGTGTGAGTCCTGTCGCGAGCGCGACAAGCGTCGCGGGCACGACAGAACCACTCCGGTGATAGGGTATTTAAATTGGCCTTTTTAATTTGTAACTTTGTAGGAGAGCGACACATGGCACCGTAGGGAAGTGACAAGTGGCAATGGATTAATTTATGTTAAGAGAGATTAAGAGTTAAAAGAGGAGATTAGGATTAATTAAAAAGGAAGAGAAGATAAATATGTAATTAATGAGTTAGGTAGCATTTGGTAACCTAATTAATTTTGGATTTGCTTTGACCATATGCCTCTCTCTTTTCTATTCCCATTGGTTTCTTTTCCTTGGCCATTATTCTTCTTTTCTTTTCCTTTTCCTTGAGTTTCTGCCGTTCACTTGCTTTGCCTTTCTTTCTTCTTCCTTCTTGACATGTTTTGAGTGATTCATTTGGATTAGCTTGGAGAGGGGTTAGTAAAGCTTGATTAGGTCTCCTAAGAAGGTAAGTAATGCTATTTAGTTAGTATTGGTCTTCTTCTTCTATCTTATTTCTGTTTTTGATTTAAAGTAAGAGAGAAGAGTAACTTTGTTATTTTGAATGGTTTGTGTATGGAAGCTGTGGACAAGAGGCCTAATAAAGGCAAAGAGAAGGTCGGAGCCGAGTAGAGAGCGCGGTTCAACTCCTAGAGGTAGGGATTGTGTGCGATTTTTCTTTTACTTGTTTTGATTACTTGTTGTGATATATGATGTTTGAATATGCATATGTTGTGGTTATATGAGTGTTAAGTGAGTTGCACATGTTTTATAGTTGTGAAGTGTGTTAGGGGTAAAATTCTGTTTAGTTGTTCATAGACCTCTGTGTATTGTATTTGACATAAGTAGAGTTACAAGACTTCAATTGTGTTGAATCAAATTGCATCTGAAAGATAAGATCCGTAGCTAAAAATGTCTAAGAGGGAGCTAGAGCTAATTCTGGGCCTATGATTCTCGAAACGGTTAAAGACCGTAGCATCCCTGTTTGGGTCGGGTGACTTGAACATTATAGGTTGTTTAGATCATAACTCAAGTTGTAGAGGTCCAATTGACTTGAAAATTGTCCCATTTAAAAGTTAACATCCTAGGGAAGATTTGTTAAGAAGGAAGTTTTGCCTAAAAATGTCGTTTCGATATTGTTTTTGTCTGAATAAAATTGATGTTGTTGGGATTTTGTTTGGATCTCTGTGGCTCTGTCACGAGTGGTGACGACCGTGACGACTCGTGACAGAGGAGGCTTGTCACGAGTGGTGACGACCGTGACGACTCGTGACTTGTCAAGAGAGGTCTGTCACGACTGGTGACGACCGTGACGACTCGTGACAGAGGAGGCTTATCACGAGTGGTGACGACCGTGACGACTCGTGACTTGTCAAGAGAGTCTGTCACGAGTGGTGACAACCGTGACGACTCGTGACAACCTCCACCCCTCTATTTTGACCATTTTATGTGTTTTTCTTCCCGAATTGAACCCGTATTGTACCCGAACTTTAGGATAAGTTTCCATAGCATGTCCAACTCATATTTAACCCTATGAAATAAGCATATGAATGTTTCCAATTGACATTATATGTAAATAATAGTATGATATAAGAGTTTGTGAGTGGAACTTAAAGATTGCATGCTTTTAGTTGTTGAACATGATTAATAAAGACTGTATATGACTTAAATGCCTCTAAAGTTGATGAGTGCACTTGAATTATAGTTGATGAGTTGTTTTGGAGCCTGATTACCGTTATAGTGGATAGATAAGCATGCTTATAAAGGGCTAGAGTGCAGCTGCTACATGTTGGCCTTAATTGTGCCCAGAGTTCGGAATATCTCGTATATTCCATAGAGTTTGAGTTAATTCTCCATATGTAAGATACTGTAAACAGTATCCAGAGTTACCCGTATCCACCATGAAAGGAATTCAGGCTTATTGTTATTGCTAGTGTATAGTGAACATGAATTGATTGTATGTAGTGTTATGAATAAAAGTTAAAGTACATGGGATTAATGCTATGTTTATATGAATTAGAGTCTACGATTTACATGATTGTGAAAATATATGCATGAGTTGTTTGAGCAGTGTATGTGATATGTATATTTTACTGGTGACTTCGAAAGAAGTCCTTTGTATTATTTTCATCCCCACTAAGCGTTATCGCTTAGCACGGATGTTTATTTCCGTGTAGGTTGACAGGTGCGGACCAGTGAAAGCGTTCATCTGCAAGTGATGGCCACTAGGAGCTTTTTGTTATACCCTTTTTGTATATTATATAATTAGGGTTGGTGATGTTTTGAGTAACATCATTATGTACATAGGAAGTATAGTATAAGTGGCATGTAAAAGTTAACTGTTATACATATGTATACCGAAAATGAATATGTAACAAGTATAAAGTTTTTGTATTATGTACAGTTTATATATATGTTATAAGAGCTCTTTTTGTTGGGCCCAAATTATTCTTATCTTTTAATATTAATGTTTCCGCTACGGTATATGTACATGTATACGTATGTAGCCGCGTGGCGCCCCGATATTCCTTACCGGGGGTATGGGGGTGTTACAGAACAGGTGATGGGTGTCGAAACCACTAATGGAAAACCTTGGTACTATGACGTTCAGAATAACCTAGAGAGGTCAGTATTCCCAGAAGAAGCTTTTGAAAAGGATCGAAGAATGATTAGAAAGTTGTCCAACCGGTTCCTCAGTGTAGATGGTGTGCTTTACAAGAGACAAGCAGATGGCATTCAGTTGAGATGCATAGCAGAGAAGGAGGCTAGGAAGGTTATGGAGGAAGTCCATGCCGGTATTTGTGGTACTCATATGAATGGTTTATTCTTAGCAAAGAAAATCATGCACCAAGGGTTCTATTGGATCACTATGGATGCAGATTGCTCAAAGTTTGTAAAACAATGTCAGCTATGTCAATAATACGCAGACTCGAGGCATGTGCCAGTGTCAGAACTACATAACTTATCCTTGCCATGGCCATTTGCAGCTTGGGGAATAGATATTATAGGGCTGATACGCCCTACTGCCTCTAATGGACACAGGTTCATTATAGTCGCCATCGATTTCTTTACCAAATGGGTCGAGGCGGAATCTTTTAAGAAGGTCGATGCCAGAGACATGGCCAAGTTCATTGAACGGAATTTAATATGCAGATATGGACTCCCACATCATATTGTGTGTGACAATGGGGTACAATTCTTGTCTGAAACTAAACGGGTACTGCAGAAGTATGGGATACAACACCATAAGTCCTCCCCTTACCGACCTCAAGCCAATGGAGCAGTTGAAACAGCTAACAAAAATGTCAAGAAAATTTTGGTTAAGATGGTGTAGAATTACAAAGACTGGGCAAAAAAGTTACCTTTTGCACTATGGGGTTACAGAACTACCATTAGGACATCGACAGGCGCAATGCCATTTTCTTTAGTGTATGGATCAGAGGCGGTTCTACCAGTTGAAATTGAGTTCAGATCTTTGAGAGTCGTTATGAAAGCTAAAATTCCAGAAATAGAATGGGCCCAGCAGAGATTACTGCAGTTGAACTTGCTGGATGAGAATATGTTGCGAGCTTACCAATCATTCGAAAAAAAGGTTAGAAAGCATCCACTAAAAGAAGGAGATTTGGTTTTCAAAGAGACGAGCCCAGGAGTACCAGACATTCGGGGAAAATTTAGGCCAACGTGGGAAGGTCCATTTGTGTTAAAGAAGCTATTGTCAAAAGGGGCGGCCATTTTAACAGACAACGATGGGAACGAGTTCAAGGCGCCGATCAATGTTGACAGATTAAAAAGGTTTCATGGCTAACACTAAAATCAAAAGAAGAGAATAATTGCCCTGCGGGTCGAAAACCAAAAAAAGGCGGCCTTACTAAAATTGGGCGCCCTGTCAGGGTGAAAACCGAAAAAAGGCACTCTAACCAAAAATTAAGGGCTGAGAGAAAATATTCAATCATGAAAACCCGAGAGGACTGATTGATAACAGGAGTTTGACGCTTGCAAAATCCATCCAAAGATTAAGTGCAGTTTTGTGTTTTTGAATTTTCTTCAATAAATGATCATATGTATTGAAATCATATAGAAATATTCATAAATTTGCAATAAAAGATTCAGTTTGCACTTTTCATGATTGTCTAGTTCTTTTACAAAAGTAAAAATAAATTGTCAATATCCAAAATCTATTTTTAATTGTGTTTATTCTGTTAGACGTTTAAGCCAACTGATCCTATTGTCAACAGCGGGGCTAGTCACCCATCTCTTGTATTCTGATGAGCTAGTAAAATCAAAATCTTCAGCCTTCAGAATAGTTGAACTCAAAGGTAACTGTGCCTAACGTCCACGATAGTCAATAATGAATGCGGAAGTTAAGAGCCCACCATGGAAAGCCAGAGGTGGAGTTAAAATAGTATGATACCCTCCAAATAGATGAACGCAGTGAGCTGTGATGTAAAAGGAGGCCCTGTGAAGCCCACATAAGGGAACACATCCTGAAGACCTATACCAGGTCACGTAGTCAAAACATAGCCAGGGGCTCATAAGCAAAAGTTAGGCACAAGGATAGGGTGAAAACCTGAAAACAGGCAGTCTGTCCTTAAAAAAAAAAAGCCGATGGATCGGGTTGGGTCCATTCCAGGCAAAAATTAGGCACAGGGTTATGTGAAAATCCGAAAAGGACGCATTTCCCGCTAAGAAAAGTTAGTGTGAAAATCCACAAGGGACGCACTACCTTTAATGAATGACCAACGGTATATTGAGGGATAAGGAAGCCCACATAATTCCCCTTCGAGTAGATAATGCACAGTTCAGGGTGCGAGTTAGGGCCTTGGGGGCAAAATACTCTTTGACTGGGGGGCAGAGATGTGCACGGGTCAGTTTTCTTTGAAAAGGAAAAATTATAGGTCAGAATTTTTTAAGCCAAGACGACACTCCTCTAAATCTCGAGAAGGTATCAAGCAATACGATTAGCCAAGCTATACTCTCAGTGGACCCCTGGCCACTCAAGGCTCAGTCTATTTATTTTAGCATGCATTTCATGTCATGCAACAAACATTCGCATATAACTTTTCATATGCACACACGTATTCCAGTGCATATGACTTTGCAGGAAAAGTTCAGATAAAGACTGCACGCGCAAGAGCCAATCAAGGTTGACTTCGGCAGAATGTAGACATTCACCCTATGCTTAGCAATCAGACTGAGATGAAGTTTACCCAGTGCCAATTCCTCTTAAGAGGCAGTCCTCCAAATCCTATCAAGACACCATACCTTCAGGTTAGACACTGACCTGGCTAACGCTAGACACCGCACAGGTTAGATGCCGAAACGACTAAGGCTAGACACAGCACAAGTTAGATCCCAACCCGACTGAGGCTAGACACCGCACAGGTTAGATGCCGAAACAACCAAGGCTAGACACCGCAAAGGTTAGATGCTGACCAGACTGAGGCTAGACACCACAAAGGTTAGACACCGCAAAGGTTAGATACCGCCGAAATGACCAAGGCTAAACATCGCACAGGTTAGATGCCGACCTGGCTGAGGCTAGACACTGCACAAGTTAGATGCCGAAACGACCAAGGCTAGACACCGCACAGGTTAGATGCCGACCCGACTGAGGCTAGACACCGCACAGGTTAGATGCCAAAACGACCAAGGCTAGACACCGCATAGGTTAGATGCCGACCCGACTGAGGCTAGACACCGCACAAGTTAGATGCCGAAACGACCAAGGCTAGACATCGCATAGGTTAGATGCCGACCCGACTCAGGCTAGACACCGCATAGGTTAGATGCCGAAACGACCAAGGCTAGACACCACACAGGTTAGATGCCGACTCGACTGAGGCTAGACACCACACAGGTTAGATGCCGAAACAACCAAGGCTAGACACCGCACAGGTTAGATGCCTACCCGGCTAAGGCTAGACACCGCACAGGTTAGATGCCGAAATGACATCGGTTAGACATTGACCCGACTAAGGCTAGACACCGCATAGGTTAGACAGCTAAGGCTAGACACCTCACAGGTTAGATGCCTCAACGAGAAAGGTTAGACACCATACCTTCAGGTTAGACACTGACCCGGCTAAGGCTAGACACCGCACAGGTTAGATGCCGCAACGAGGAAGGTTAGCCACCATACCTTCAGGTTAGAAACTGACCCGGCTAAGGCTAGACACCGCATAGGTTAGATTCTGCAACGAGAAAGGTTAAACACCATACCTTCAAGGTAGACACTGACCCGGCTAAGGCTAGACACCGCACAGGTTAGATGCCGAAACGAGGAAGGTTAGACACCATACCTTCTGGTTAGACACTGACCCGGCTAAGGCTGGATACCGCATAGGTTAGATGCCGCAACGAGGAAGGTTAGACACCGCACAGGTTAGACACCGACCCAACTAAGGCTAGACACCCCATAGGTTAGATGCCGCAATGAGGGAGGCTAGACAACGCACCAACAGGTTAGATACCAAAACGACTAAGGCTAGACACCGCACAGGTTAGATGCCGAAATAATAGAGGTTACACACCGAAGAAAATGCTAGACACCGTATGGGTTAGATGCCACAGCAACAAGGGTTAACACATCAACAGATAGACGGTAACTATCCCGAACAGCTTCACTAAGACCGGGAAGACAGCTGCCTCAGGTACGCGTCTCTCTTTTCTTTCTCTGAGTTTTGGGCTCACCTAGGCATCCATGCACTAGTTTCCCCAAAAATGGGGGCAACCATAAACACCGGGTCCCGAGGCAGCCCAAAACAGGGTTACCCAATGATGATTAGATGCCCGTTCGCAGGCAAAAATATTGGAAGTGATGATTTTTTACTGCAAATTTGCTTTCTAAAGAATAAAAATAAAAATATATATATTTTAAAAATAAAAAATGAGTTTGAAAGTATTAATTTTAGGTCAAAAAGTTTCAATTTAAAATTTTAAAAAAAATCGGACCATTGTGGCAGTCGCGGCGTGCTAGGGGCGAGCGCCCCCAGCGCTGCGCGCCAAGAGCAGCGCGCACGCTCGCACGGAGCGCTGTGTGAGCGTCCACGCGGAGCGCCGTGCGTGCATCTGCTGAGCGCTGCGCGTGCTCCCGCGTAGCATGCTGCGCAGCATCTCGCCCCCCTGCGCCCAGATTTCGCCTATTCTGCCGTTTTCCGTCCCAAAACAAATTATTTCACCCAAAATTAAGGTTTTTGAGTCCAAATTAAATTCTAAATCATTTTTTTAGATAATTAATAAATAAAAGCTGATTTTATCATTAAAAAAGGTAGGAAATTGAATTAAAATCAAATTTCTTCTCCTAATAAAATTAGGGTTTTATTTTTCCATCATATAAATATTTTGAGATGAAAAAACCAAAGAGGAGCCTCTATTTTTTTTGTTTTTTTACATCAGATTTTTTGAGAGCTTTTTCTTTTCTTCTTCTTTGATTTTTCTTCAAAAAATTTCAGACTTCTATTTTATCCATTAAGAAGGATTAATTGAGATTGGAAATTCAAGTTTCAATTCTTAATAATTCTAATTAATTTCTTTGTTTTCTCCATAAACAAAAGGAATAAATTTTCACTTTCAAATCAATTTTTAATCTTTTAAGCATTCAAATTAATTTCTTTATTTTCTTAATAAACAAAAGGGATTAATTTAATTGCTAAATTATTTGTTCGAGAAATTTTCCAAGAAGATCATCATTATTCTATCGAATCCGAATCTGAGGGTAAATTTTCTGGGTTCCGAACTAATTATTTTTTTATCTTATTCTATTTTTTTATTATTTTGTTCATGTAAGTATTGTTTTATTGATTTTATTCCTAACATATAATCAATTAATTTCTTTTGTTTTGATTTCTTGTTATTCTTAACATATAATTAATCCATTTTGCCATGATTTCTCATTATTAATATGTAATTAATCAATTCATTTTGCTTTGATTTCTTATTATTCTTAACATGTATTATTTTGACATGTAATTAATTAATTTATTTTTGTTGATCTTTTTGCCTTGTAAATATTTATGTTTATTGTGATTAACATGTAAATCATTAATTTAATCGTGTTAATTTTGCATCTTTAACCCAATAAACCTATTTTGCCAAACTTAATCAATTTGCATGTTTTCTTTCTTTATCTTTGCATGATGGCCACGTGAACAGTGGCCATCTTGCTCTTTCTTTTCTCTAATTTCCATGCATGACTTTTAATTGTTCTTATGCTTTTCATGCGTGGGCCATCCTTGTTTTTATTTCCCATTTAATTCCATCTTGTCTTGTTCACACATGCATTAATTCATTCTTTCATTTATTTGATTTATTTACTTGGCTGGCTTAATTAAAATATTTGTTAATGGGATTCATTTAATTTGATTTGGCTCATTATTTTATTTTATGTATTTCATTTAATTGGATCCATTATTTTATTCCATTTTATGTTATTTTATTTATTTTGCTTGATTTAATTGCTAACCTTAATTTTCTTTTTCTCTTTTTGGTTGCAATACTTTGTCTTTTTATTTGAGTGTTACCCATGGGCGAGTTGGAGAATCAAGCACTAAAAGCCTTCAAAGTTTGGTTTGCATTTTTTTTAATTGTTGTATTTTTCCTATTTTATTATCTTGTATGTTACATGTAAAATGTATTTTGGATCCATTTTTATTATGAAAATTCATGTTTTTCTACAATAAATAAAATCGGGATTTTTTAATAAAATGGACCAATGTCCTATTTTTATCCAATAAAATCTCGGTCTCAAATGAAGAATTAATTTTCATAAAATGGGATCACTCATCCCGGTTTTCTCAATCAATACCCAAAATAATTCTCTAAGTTTTTTAAGATTAATCAAAGGAACCAATGTTCCTAAAAATCCAATAAATGTCCCGATTTATGTATGATGTATTTTATTTTTGTGATGCAGTTATTTGTCTATTCATTTTGAGCCCTTGTAATTAATTTTTGGGGCAAGTTTATCCTTTTATTTTATCTATGCTTTCTTTATTTTGGGGGATTGTTCTGTCCCAGATTTTCTTGTAATTTATTTATTGCTTTATTTTATGCTTTCTTTATCACTTTTTGATGTGATTGAAATGCGCTTTAAATTTATTGCATGATCGCATGAGATGAGAGATAGAATTTCATTTTGTTAAAAACTCATTTATAAACTTAACTTAAGGCATGAATAAAAGTGAAGTCTCGAACGCCTTCTCTAGTTTAAGACCCCCGAGGTTAGATGACCTTTCCCAATTTCTTGTAAATTGGGTGGCGACTCCAAAATGCCTCAAAGGTGCCTAAAGGTTTCATGGGATTAGATGAACCTCCTAATGTTCTATTGGGTAGGGGATCCCAAAATGTCTCGTGTAACCCAAGATCAAAAGACGCAAACCAATCCCTCAAATCCTAAAAGCGGGTTCAATGAGGGCCTTGCTGGTTCGGCACGCGTCACATGCGGACTTCTTGAGGCTTCCTTTTACATCACAGCATGATGCTCTCGATAGTTCGGGATGACTCAAGACGTGGTGAGAGTCCCTCTATCTTTCCGAGGTAGAGTTCTATCTGTAGCTTTTGCCTCACGGTATCATGATCTTTGGGCTAAACTACCCGTGAAGACTGTCATTCCCTCTTTTGGAAATCATTCTGTCATTTCTACTAGTGCATACAAGAGATGGGTGCTTAGCCCTGCCGTTGACAATAGGACTCGATAACTTAGGCATTTGGCCAGCGAGAGTAGTAGTAGGATTTATTCCAGATTTGTATGCATTTTGAGCAATGTGTTTCTTTTTAGAACAGAACTTAGAAAATAATATGAATGAACGAATTTAGTTTTGTTTCATTTCACAAAATTGTGTACATCTCAGTTAGGATTTCAATATACATGATCGTCATTTAACATTAACTCAAAAATGAAAAACTACATTCATTGCCAAATCTTGACAACATTAACTCCTGTTACCAATCAGCCCTCTCGAGTTTTCTTGATTGGATATTTTCACTCAAGCCTCTAATTTTTGACCAGGATGCCTTTTTTCGGTTTTCACCCTGACGAGGCGCCCAATTTTAGCAAGGCCGCCTTTTTTCGATTTTCGACCCGTGGGGCTTTTATTCTCTTCTTTTGATTCTTATTGCCTTAGCCATGGAACCTCTTGAGTCTATCAATATTGATTGGCTCCTTGAACTCATTGTCGTCACTATCTGATAGAATCACCGCCCCTTTTGACAATAGCTTCTTGAGGATGAAAGGCCCTTCCCATGTCGGTCTGAATTTTCCTCTGATATCGGGCGCACCTGGTCTCATCTGCTTGAATACCAAGTCTCCTTCCTTCAACGGGTGTTTCTTGACCTTCTTTCTGAATGACCTAGCAAGCCTCTTCTGATAGACCTGACTGTGGTGATAATCCCATGTTATGTCCTCGTCTGACGTGTTTTGTTGCCCCCTGTTGTCTTCCGGAACCATTGCTTCCTTAAAGATTTGGGCTTTACTTTGACCTGACATACTACTTCTGTCCCATGTGACTCTTGTAGAGGTTGCAATGGTGGTTTTTCTAACCTTGAAGTATAAAAGGGCCATTTATCCGTTAGGTCCTTGTAGTTTCGAACCATCTTGACCCAGACCCTCTTGTTAGTAGCCTCTCCTACCCCATCTGTTTAAGGAAATACAGAGAGGACATGCATCTTTAATACCATACTTCTAAAATAGCTCCTTAGTCTAAACCATAAACTGTCTTTCCGTCCTCGAACCTTGCGTGCCGTGGGAAGTCATAATGACCCTATCCATTGGAGGCCATAGGATGTACCTCTATTATGACATCTTTTCCCAAGCCCGAGTCTCCCGTGTCCATTGTAATTCAATAGAGCCCTCTTGGTTCTTTTCGAAAGTCAAGAAGAATGGCAAAGTGCGGCCACGTGTAGATCGACAGGGTTTGAATAGAGCTTGCCCCCCAGGATAATCTTTCTTTACCCAATAATTTTAGCCAGATCTACATATTGACTTCCTTTTTCCTCTTTTTTCATACTTTGTATTTTGTCTTTCCCTTTTTCATTATTATTATTTTTACTTTCTTTTTTTTCCTTTTTTTTACATTTTCTACTTTCTTGCCTTCTTCTTTCTTTTTCTGCTTTCTTCTTTTTATTTTTTCCTAATTCCTTTTTTTTTCTTTTTCTCATAATAAGCTCCGTTCAAATCCTTGATAGTCTAAACATACACGTACTCTTCCTCTTCTCGTCGAATATTGTGCTTCCCTAAGAAAATTTGGTCCTGCTCCTGCTCATGGGTTCCTTTAACCTTTTATGTTCTTTTTGGCTTGGGTCTTCTACTCTCTTGCTTGACCGAGTGTGATTTCACAATCTACTGTCGGCACACCTTCCTAGGCGCAGGCAAAGGCTTTTTCATTTTGTTTTGTATTCTCTCAAGATTTCCTTGCTGTTCAGGAGTTATGTCAGATGCCATCAAGATTTCTTTCGAATTTTTCAAAATTCCAAGATTAAATGGAGTAGCATCAATCAAGTCAATGTCAAAAATGAATAGATTATGATCATGCATAATGAGATCATCAGAAACATCACACAAGTAAGGGAAATTGTTTACTTTGTTAATAAAACCAGAAATGTCATTAGCATTATTGAAAAAGTTCGGAATTAAAAAGAAAAAAAAAATCTAAATTATCGTCTCTTCCTACTCTCTGCCGACGCAGGTGCTCTTGCCTACGGTCTATCCTCTGAGCCCTTCTATCCCTCCTTTTAGCTCCTTGTCAATGAGGTTTTGAATTGCTTCTTCAAAGTTCGGCATTCCTCGGTATCATTCCCAGTCTGCTGATGATAAATGCAATACTGATCAACTCGATGACCTGGATGCCCTCGACTCCAAGCAAGTTTAGCTGGCTTCGATCGCACCTTTCAAAATAAGTGAACTGTTCAGATAGAGGCTTCCTTAAGATGGTACAGTTGCTTTGGGTTGCACTTCTGGCTAGAACCTTTTTATCCCCGAAACTTATTTTGCTGTTGTTGCCATGGTTCGAGCTTCCCTCACTTCCACCTTCAATGACCATGGGCGGCCCAAGATCCCAAATTTGCCCCCTCAGAACTTGGGAATCATCAATCAGGTCTTTAGTATGACGACGGAAATTCATTAGCCCCTAGCCGACAGTTAGCTTAACCGACCACATTTGTGAGTTCTCTTGAGGGAAAGATCCGCCTAAGCCAAAGCGATATTTTCGGGCTATTCCAGCCACCGGCACTTTTTCCACATCCCGAATGCCAATGCAACTGTCGCATCTACATAAACCATTTCCTCCTTTCAAGTTTGTAGTACCAAAAATGAGTGTTTTATGGGCGGCTTGGGTAGTAGAACGCTTAGACCGCAAGATTTCTTCCTCGAGGACATCTGCCCCTCTTTTCGGACCATTTGTCATCATCCTGAACTCATCATTAAAAGCACATCCCTTGCCTTTTCGCCCCGATGGCAGAGCAAAAGGCATCTTCCCTCTAGACGCGGTTATTATGACTGGGCCGTGTTTATCCCATGGCATGGTAAAAGCAGTGAGTTGTGCCTTGGCGGATGGCGTCATTGTGGCAGCAAAATTTTGCTTCATAGTTTTCATCCTAACTTCAAACTCTTCCAGCTTCCTCTCTATTTCTCGTGCCTTCTTATCCATTTCATCGATAATGAGTGCATGAGCTGTACTGGGTCTTCTTGATGGGTTTTTCATGTTACCTTCTACCGAACACAATGAAGGGGAACGACTCACTACTTTCTGAGGTTAACTTTGATCCCACGTATACTGACTTGTTCTCTTTGTAAAGACAAGGAAAAGAAGTTTACTGATTAGTCGCCTGTTAGAACCTTTGGACTACCTGGGCAGATTTATAATGACTGCAAAATATACCCGTTAGGATGATGCATAAATGACATATAATGCATGATCATGTTATGCAACATCCACAAATCACATGCAAGCACATAGGTCCTTCCAACCTTATTACTCCTGCACACGAGGTCATAGTCTCTTTCCTAGGTGGGATTGGTCCATGGGTTAATAGGGAACCCGATGGACACGTATGGTGCACGGTGGAAAACCGGCAGCATAACCTCTCCTAACTAATGTACAGACATATGAGTTATGATCATTGATTATTTAGGCAGCCCAAATAAATCGACACGGGCCTATCGGGGCATGAAAGCCTTTGATTAGGTGACCAATCAAATTATCTGGGTTTGTTCAATACAAAATAATCCATACAGCAAGCACAGTATTAAGGTTCATACCACTTAGGGGAAGTAACTATTTCCATTACATGAGATTTGGCCAAGGTAATAATACTTTAGGTATACCCAAGCATGGTCCCTGCCAACGGGTCTAGTTCATCACAAGCATAACGGACGATCGGATCTCCATTTAATATACCATGATGGTATGAGGCTTGGGCTAGTGATTATCCTTAACACTTCCCTACATTGAGTGAACGTAGGGTCATACTTCAGGAATGCACATGGGTTGATAGAGAGACCAAACTAGCATAGATATAAGGCTCTAATGAGATGCCATGTAGTTTCAAAAAAAGATGAAAGTTTTAAATTAAAACTCAATTGTAAATTTTAACTAAGGTACTTTTGAATAAAAGTCACGAATATATATCCCCAGTGGAGTTGCCACTGTAATGCGAGCCGAACCCCGGGATGCCCCGAACCGCCCGCTTTTAGGTCTTTCGGGAGAGGTTCATGAAAACTTGTAAGAAATTACAAGTGCATCTATATTGGGCAGCAAGGAGGTATCTTGGAGTCACCACCAAATAGAACATTGGAAAAGGTCGTCTAGCCTCAGTGAGCCTAAGACGGTGCCTATACATCCATTTTGGGCAAGCCAGAGATATCTTGGAGGCCTCACCCCAATAGAACATTGGAATGATCCTCTAACCTGATGGAGCCTAGGATTATGCAAGTTAGGCCTTTTTTATGGGCAACAAGAGATATTTTGGAGGCCCATCCTAATGAAGCATTGAAATGGTCCTCTAACCTTGTTGAGCCTAAGACTAGAGTGGGTTCAGGACTTCTCATTTATTTATACCTTGATTAATGTTATAATTGAGTTTTGAATTTATCATTTCATCCAATTTCTCATTCAATGCAATTAATTAAAGCTCAACTCATTCATTTAAGGAAAGCAGTAAATAGACATGAAATAAGATTATGAAAGTAAATTACAATAAAATTAGGGGCGGAATACAATCCCCACTATAAATAATGTGCAAATCATACAGAAATCAGGATATTTATTAAAAGTGAAAACATTCGTCCTCACTTGCAAGCTTATTAAGAAAACAGATTTGAATGTCAATTTTATTTGACTAAAGATAGGACACTGGTCCTCAGTTATTAATAAAGATCCTAATTCAATTACTACAAAATATTTGACCATTTTAATTTAGCGGGATTAAAATATTATTACGACAAAAATAAATAAAAATAGAGAGAATAAGGTTAAAGAAAGAACCTGTTTGAGGATCCTAAGGTCAGTGCAATGGCCATCATTTAACAACCCCAAATTCGCCAATCAGTCAAATAAAAACTCATAAAAGATAACAATCATGTTAGTGCCAACATTGAGAGCATAATAAAACATTAGAAGTGAAATAACAATGAAAATGCATGAGAAATTACCAAAAGAAGTGAGAAATATTAAATATTGAAGAAAGAAGAAAAGAGGAAAAAGAAGGCCCAAAGACGGCCAATGAGTCATGACCGATGGCCGTCTCTGGGTTGACCGACGGACAGAAGATGACGTCATCGACGGCCCATCGCTCGAGTGAACGACGGCCGTCGATGACCTTATGCCCGTCGGTCACCCAAAGTTTTGAAAATTTAAACCAACAAACTGGAAAAATATTTTCATTTTAATGACATAAAAAATTATTTATGAGATTATGTATAAAATAATCAAACTATGCAAGTAACGAATCCATAATGTTTATCCTCGGATTTTACCTTTAAAGGTGAACTTTGAGTGATTTCGGTTCCTCGAGTTCTACAAGGATCAGCCCGTTATTACGTGATTTTAGGAGATTTTTTATTACAAAACTCGTGTTTCGAGAATAAATCAAGAAAAGTAAATTATATTTTTCTTTCTTGAAATTTTGACAACAATTAAATGTCAGAATTAGCTAGATTGATGGAAACAAATGAGTTTCGTTACCTCGGATTAGCTTAATTCGCAAATAGAAATGAGAGAGAGTAGAAATTTTGAGAAAATTATTTTAAAAAAATACGAAAAATAAAATTTCTATGAAAAACTGTTAAACTTTAGTTTTCTTTCAAAATTTCTAACTAAAAATTTTTTCCCCAATAATGAACTCCTATCACCTATTTATAGGTTTTAGAAGATAATTCAAATAAATTTAAATTTGAGATTTGAATTTGAAAAAGATTTCTGAAATCAGATCGTAACCGAATCGGTTATCAAAATATTTACAAAATCAAATCTAGTATTTAAAAATATTTTAAAAGATTTAGAAGATTTTAATAAGATTTATAAAATATTTGATAAATCTAAAAAATCCTAACAAAATTCGACGGTTTCAACAACCTGATCATCGACCAACGGCCGTCATTGGAATACAGACGGCTTCGGAGGGAGGGGTACTCGCGGACATTTGACCGGCGGACCACCCACGGACAGGGAGCCGAGCGACGGCTGTCCCTCGTGAGGGGTGAGCGTCGTTCGAGTGGGGCGACGGCCGTCTTTCAACAGCGAGAGACGGGCCTCGCTTCCGAGTGACGAGCGTCCCACCACAGACGAGTAACCCGTCTGTGGACCCAAATTTTCTTTTTCAAAGTTTTCACCATTCGAAACCTCCTCTTGTTGAGAAAATCCTCAATCCTTGTAAAACCAAAGAATGAAAGCCCCCAAATTCCATCCATTTGTTTGAAAATAGACTTTAATCTCTTCATCGGGTAACTTTGATCTGGACTGTCTCAGGACCCGGTGTCTACAGCATGCCATGTCATCAATTCGGTAAGGGTCCTCGCCGAATTCCGGTCTACATGAATTTTTTTGCAAAAATGTTAGAAGTTCAGTGACATTTAAGTCAGAAAAAAAACGTCGGTTACTTTTACGCGATAAGTAATAAGTTGAGTGACCATGAGTGAAATCATCCCGAACATGAGAATAGTTTAGTTTTAAAAAAAAAATCTACTTCGTACGTGTGTGTGTGTGTGTGTGTGTGTGTGTGTGTGTATATATATATATATATATATATATATATATATATAATATTATATGTGTACACACATTATGATTATTATTATTAAATATTGATGTAAAAAATTAAGAAAAGTATAATTAATAAAAAGTTATTATAGTCTCAATATAAAAAATGAATCAGCTATCAGCTGATGGAAAAATACTCCAAGATGAAGCATTTGAAATAGTAGCTGATAAGGGACAAAAGTCAGCTAACAACTGTTTACCCAAGCCATTCGTGAGTCTTTCAATTGGATAGTACAATCTTCTACTTAACAAGTAAATAAAATGATGGATTTTTTTATGTGAACTGTCTTATGAAGACCAGACAAATGAGTGAAATCGGATTAAAATAGATCGACTCATAAATGAATCGGATCGTAAGCAGGTCAAGTCACATGCGGGTCAAAACGGATCATAGGTCGACACTTAGAGTAATTTAAACAATCGGGTCATGAATCGACCCCTTTTTTCTTCCCTCATTTTCAATTTCACCCTACTCAATCCTATTTACTCCATACCGAAACAAACCCCTTCTATTATTTTACCAGAAATCATTTTCAAAATAAAATATAGGATTTCAATTTCAAGTGCTTGAGAGCTTTCGAGCATGAGTACTACTACCTCAAGAATAAGATTCATGAACTACTTCAAGTAAGGACTTTTTTTCAAAAATATTGACTTTTTTTTAGACATTATCGAGAAATTTACCTGCAAAATGAAGCATTCCGTCGTTAATTTTTGTGACAAAAATCTATCTTTTGTTGGTAATATTTACGATGAAAATCAACTTTCCATCGGTAATGTTACCTACGGAATAAAGCAAATTCACCTATAGAATGGACCACTCCATCAAAAAAATTATCTATGGAAATGTATTTTTCCATAAAAAATTTACTACAGTTCATTCATACTTTTTTACATTTTATTTCTAAATGATGGAATCATTAATTATAATATAGTATAAAAGCTATAATGTATAAAAATAATATAATTGAAAATGTCTTAATTATAGTAAATAGTTATATTAAAAACATAATAGTAACGTATAATCAACTTAAGTAATTACAAATACTAAATTATGATCAATCCCTAACCAAGCAGTTGGTGAAGCTGGATTATCAAACTACCGCCATGTGTTGCTCGTTTTCACTATTGTGAGTCAGCAGGTATTATGATTTGTTCTATTATGCTTATGAGAATGTGAATCCGAATGATTATGATTTTAAGTTTGTGAATCCGAATGACGCTATTTATGAGCATATGAATCTATTGACATATGAAAGTGATCTTTGAACCTTTGAATGGTTATAAATGTGATTCGTTTATGATTATATCTTATGATTTTCAGCTTATGCCATTACATATGTGATTTGCCTCGACAACCATTGTGAATGGTCGTCCATACTATTGTTGTTTGTTTCCCCACTAAGCGTTATCGCTTAGCACGGTGTTTCACCCGTGCAGGTGCAGAAGGTGTATAGCTTTTGGGATTGTTGATAGGACTTAGCTTCTTTTTGTATTATGATTCTTTTGTAATAGTGAACTCTCTTTGTATTTAGTGTTTTGTTCAGCTTCCGCTTTGTATCTCTAAAAGTTGTAATTATGTTGGTATCAGAACAGTTATAGATTGAATCTTATTATTCCATCAATGAATGTTCAGTTTGGTTTTAAAGTTTTAATTTCTGCTATTTATATGTATGTTTATATTATGTGAATGAATGTTGTGTACCGTTTTGCTTGGTGACACCCTTACTCATACACATTCTCACTCCCTTGCGGATGGGTTCTCCTACGTATGGGAAGGGGGTGTTACATTGCATCAGTCAAGAGGGCATGAATGTACTTAGACTAATGAAAAATGAGATCATTTGAAAGCCAAGTGGCTTCAATACCCAAGAAATAGTGAAGTGGGCTAATGTTGTGAACTGAAAATCAAGTCTTAAGTTGTGTTATCAATGAAGAAACTAATGGAACCTCAGAACTAGGCACAATGATATCATCAATATATATCAAGCAAAAAATCTTTTTTATCTTTAGAACACTGATAGTACAATGAAAAATCAATTTTGGAATCTTGAAACTCAAATTCCTTTAGTACATCAATTAAGCATTAATGCCAAGCACATGGTGTTCATTTCAAGCCAAAAATTTATTTTTCCAATTTACAGACATCATAAGGATAGTTAGGATCAACATACCCTAGTGATTACACCATATAAACATCTTTAGTAAGCTTTCCATGTAAAAAGGAATTTGAGATATCCAGCTAATTAATAGATCAACCAAAAGAGACAATTAAAGAAAGTAATAATCGAATGGTAGTGGATTTTAACCATTTGATTGAATGTATCATCAAAGACAATACCTGCCATTGATAAAAGCCCTTTGCAACCAGCCTCGCCTTATGACGTTCCACTGAGCCATCAGCCTTTCTTTTGGTTTTGAAAACCCATTTACATCCAACCACATTATGAGAAAAGGAAAGAGCTATTAGTCTCCAAGTTCTATTATGGATAAGAGCATTATACTCAATTATCATTGCAATGTGCCACTGAGAATGCTTAGCCACTTGAGTGTAACATGTGGGATCAGGTGCTAGATCAACTATAGCTAGGAGTGATTGAATCTTTTTAGGCTTTAGATTTCCAATCTATGTACGTGTTATCATTGGATGCATATAAGTTGGAGTAGATAATGCGTCATTCTCCCTCATGAGCACAATAGTAGGTATGTCAATCTCCTTTGTGGGCATAATAATATGTGTGTATTAATCTCACTTATAGGCATAATAGTGTGTGTATCAAGCAAAGCTGAGTTAATCTCCTTCATGGATGGAATAGTGTGTGAGTCAATCTTCCTTATAGGCATAACAACATTTATGTCAAGTGAAGCTGAGGCAATCTCCCTTTTGGGCATAATAGGTTGTGGTGGAATAGTAGTAACAACATGTCAGTAAAGGTTGGGCCAATGGTGGTTTGGTGGAAGAAGATGTATATGAACTTGGGATCATTGAAGGAGTTGTAATAGTCAACAACTGATAAGGTTGATGAGACGAATGAGAAATGGCACACACATCATCTTGTGCTTGAAAAGTAAATAGCTATTCATTAAATAAAATATGACATGAGATGAAAAATTTATTTAATAAATAACATTTATAGCCCTTATGAGTATGACTATAATCCAAAAAGATGCACGATTGTGATTGAGGAGGAAGTTTATTTTTGGCATAAGGCAGTAACCAAAGATAACATTAACAACCGAACACATGTAACACATTATAATCGGGTTTGGTTGTAAAAAGGACCTCATATGGACACTAGTGTTATGAATGTGGAGTGGGTAAACAATTAATGAGAAACGCTGCTACTTTAAAGGCATTAATCTAGAATTTTGTGCGTACTTGAGATTGGAAAAGAAGTGCTCTACCTATTTCAGTAATATGTCTATGCTTTCTCTCAGCACACCCATTTTCCTTGGGTATATGTGAGCAGAAAACACGTTATGTTATTCCATAGGTATGCAAATAAGATGTTAAGGCTTGGTATTCCCCACCTTAACGAGCTTGAAATTTGTTCAGATTTGTTTCTCATAAAATACATCCAGGAGTATTTATTATAATGATATAAAAAAGAGAACATAATAACGGAGCCCATTATTTTTAATTTTTGGAGTTAGACCCAAAACATCTAAATAAATCAAATCTAGTGGTCCATTAGCTAAATAATCAGAAACAGAAAAAGGTAATTTGTGAATTTTACTATAAACACAAGCCTGATATAATAAGTTACCACTAGATTTATTTAAAGAGATTATATCACTAACAGAGATAGGATAAAAGACACATTACCAAGATGAGTGTGTTAAGTGTTCAAATTGGCTAAATAAGATTGAATCAATAGCTTGGCAGCCGACACTGGTAACCAATAAAGACCATCTTCATTCAGGCATGGTAGATGGGGGTAGTACATATAGGGGTTCAATGTTTCTTTTTTACTTAATTATATCTAGTAGGGTATCTACTTCCATATTAAGGATGTAAGGACCCGATTTGTACCCTAGAAGAATTTGTAGTGTTAATCGTATAAGGAAGAGTACAAAAGTATTTTCCAGTATAAATTGTGAGTTAGTAGGGATATAATTGAAAGAGAAAAATAAGTTCATAAAGGAAAGAATTTAATTAAGGGACTTTAAGGGAATTAACTAAGGACTTGGTGGGATTTTAATTAGAGCAGGACATGTGGCAGCATGAGGGAGTGACACCTCAGCAGCTTCATGCTTTATATGGAGAGTTACGAGAGTTGGTGGCCTTTATTGTGTTGGTTGGTTGGTTGTCTTCCCTTCTTCTCCCTCTTCGTTCTTTTCTTTTCCTCTTTTGTTCTCCTTCCTTCTTCAACTACTCTCTTGTTTCTTCTTCTCCTCCGTTTGATGATTATAAGTTAAGCTTTGAGTTAGGATTGGTTTGAAGAGTTTAGTAAAAGACTTGAGAAGGTACGTGTTGTTGGTTTCCTAGTGTCTTTCTTCTTTTCTTCCAGTTCTATTTTTGATTTAAAGTAAATTTAGTATTGGGTTAAGTGTTTGTTTTGGATGATTTTTGTGCAAGAAGTTGTCGATAAGAAGAAAGACAAGGGCAAGGAAAATGTTTAAGCAAGAAGAGAAAGTGGTTCAAGCTACATTTTAAGGTTGGGATCGTGTGTGATTCATGTGTGTTTGCATGTTGTTGAGTGAGATTGTACTTGATTCCTTGCTAGGTGTTTAATGAATGATTAGGAATTAGAGAGCTTTAATATAGTTCAACAGTTCTTTTAGTTGTTAATTTGAATATGAGTTGTTAGTGATGAGTAGCTTAAAGTGGTCTTGTGATTTGATGCTTATCTGCATGATAATAATACATGTTACAAATTATGCATGAGTAAATTACATGTATGAAAATTATTAATTGATGGCCCCTTTCGGTTGGTTTTAGCTTGTGTATGATGTTAGAAGTCATGCTGTAATTATAGGGTTGAGTGTGAAAAGTTTGTGCATGAGAGTTGTGTAGCTGGGAGCTTGAATACAAAATTTAGGTTTTATCGCGAGCACGATAAGGGTTGCGAGCTCGATAGATTACTCCCTTTTGCAAGATTTACCTTGTCGCGTTTGGTCGCAAGCGCAAGCTCCGTCGCGGGCGCAACAGAAGCCATTTTGGCATTCTATCGCGAGTGCGACATTGGCCGCGAGCACGACACTACCCATATTTCTAAATATAAGTCTTTTATGCTTGTTTATTTATAGTATTGCATTAGTTATGTATGACCATGCATAATATAGTATATAGTAATAAAATAAGCGAATGTATGGATCGTATGCACGTCATAAATGTATATGCATGCTCTTGTTTTGCTTAGTTAATACATGAATTATGTTGATGTATAGTGATTTGAAGAAATACTTGAGTACATGTAAAGTATATGGTTCAGTGTATAGAGTTTATATGTATAAGCCTAAAGGGTCATGGTAGTGGATAGATAAGCATGCTTATAAAGGGTTAAAGTGCAACTACCAGAGTGGCACCGTTTGTGCCTAGATGTTGAATACTTTGTGTATTCAAATGGTTTTGAGTTAGGTCTCTAGATGTTTGATACTACTATTCAGTATCCAGAGTACCCGTACTTTTGATGTGAATTCGGGCTAATAAATGTCTTGTATTATATAAGAGTTGTAGCAGAGGCCATAATATGTTTATGCCTTTATTTGAAATGCAATATCATGTTAAATGTACATGTATATGAATATATGTAGAAGTAGTGAAATGTTATCACTTATCATATATGATGTTTGCATGAGTATGAGATATTGTTAGAATGGGGGGTTATTTGCATGAAAGAATATAAGATATTGTATGTTAATATGTAATTCGCATGACTATTGATATGTAGTGTTATGTATATTTGTGACTTCGATAGAAGTCCTTTGTTCTATATATCTCCACTAAGCGTTATCGCTTAACACGGGTGTTTTCCCATGTAGGTATGCAGGTTCGGACTGGTATAGAATTTTGTTCATCTGCTGGCCACTCGGAGCTTGTGTGGAGTTCTCTTTTGTATATGATAGAGTTCTTTTTGTAATGAGTAACATCATGTTATGTAAAAGGGAATTTTAGTATATAAAGTGTAAATGTTAACTGTAGTAGACCTTATAATATGGATAACAATAATTTGTATCATGAATATTAAAGTTGTATATGAAAATTATGTGTGTATATGCGTATGTGAGTGCTTAGCGACCCGATATCCTCCCGAGGGTTATTGGGGGGGTATTAGGGCATTACAAAGGATGTGTCCATTTTTTCAATGAGAAAGCATGACGAATAAGGGTCAACCCTCAAGTAATTTTTCAACTGTGGAAACGTTTCCTTTACAAGGCAATTTTAGTGGAGTCGCCACATGGTGGGTGAGGCCGAGGATTAAAACCCATGTGATTTAGGGTCCAAAAATCTCAGTCTTATTTTTACCTTATAATTAATATTTTTATCATTCTCAATGGTTTTCATATTTGTTATTTCCTTTTTAAAACGAATGCATTAAAGTGACAAAAAGTGGCCAAACAACAATTTTTATACGAGTGATCCTAATTATTTAATTTTGTGAACCTAAGTTACAAATTTTATGAAAACAGGCTTTGCTTATTTCATTTTAGGTTATTAGACATTGGTCCATTATGTAAGTGAATTGGGCCTTCGGACCATCTAAAAGGAATTGGGACATTAGTCTCTTAACCTAGTTTATTGGTGGCATTTTCCTCCAACATTAATCATTTTATATTAGCGAGGTACTTGACCCCATTTTGCCATTATTTCTAAAGTAGCCTTTGGGAACGCATTATTAGAGGGTTCGAATGCTATTATTTGTGATCAATATTAGGAAAACGATTCAATTTATTATTTATTAAAATGGCTAGGGACATTGGTCCTATTTTATCTTTAAGTGGATGTTTAATGCAAACATGCCATGAAAGTTCCAATTACTTTAAGAAATTCTTTTATTTTTCGGATAATTGAATCTTAGGACATTGATCCTATTTATAGTGGCAAATGATTTTCGATAACTGATTTTGGTCACTAAAGACTTTTTATTCGTTTTAATGTAGAAATCCCCAAGTATGTGGATTCTTTATGAACACATGCAATGAAAATTTATTTATTATTTTTTAGTCTAATGAATATTCTATTTAAGATTAATACTTTAAATGACAACATTTTTGGGTGAAGTGATATTGGTCACTAAAACACTTTTATTCATTTTAGCTAGAAATCCCAAACTAATTGGTGATTAATTTGTGAATCCATTTAATGTGATAAAAAATGTCCTTTTATCAAACCTTTATTTAACTTTTACTAACATATAACACCTTTGTGAGATTATTTATTTTTCGTAATGAAAACTCAATCACTAACTAAGAGACATAATAAGATACATAAATCAACCCTACTTCTCTAACTTATATTAGCAATATACATCATAAAGCCTATAAATAATGCCAACATGCATACATATAATCATGCCTTAATATTCATCTAAACAATATCAACATATAAAAAGGCTATGAACAGTTTCAACATACATCATAACATTGGTACTTATGACAAGTAAATATGACTTTTGAGCAGAAAATTGATTTTTAGAACTAAAGAACTGGCCAGTTGAAGACATCAGCTAGCTAGTTTTGCTGGCCCAACCATGTACTAGCTAGTTAACTAGGCAACTGGCCAATTTGCATAAGGTAACTGGCCAATTATGTATGAACTAGCATAAACCCCTAGAGCTTCATTGCAAAACACTCAAAATTCAAATTTTTGCAGAATTGGCCAGTTCAACTGGCTAGTTGAATTTTCTAGCCTCTAACCCTATTTCAAGCTTCATGGATTTTTTAGTGTTCCAACTTATCCAATATGGAATTTAGGGTTCTTATGGGCACAATATAGAAATTCCAAAGCCTTATAGGGAAAGGTTTTAACATGCTCAAGTCCATAACTTTGACTTTTCAGAGATGAAAGATGAAAAATAATTTATCATGTAAATACACAAAACATACTTACATACATCCCAATTACAAATATATATGTATATATAAGAAATCTACAATGCAACCTATTTACATGCGAAGTAAGAAAGCTAACAAAAAAATAAAAGAAGAGATCACTAGATGAATGTTTCTCAAATTTTTACCTTAAACTTGATGTTAAAGATGAGGTTTTTTTCTTAGTTCTTGATGTCCAAAATCCAAACCTATTGGAGTTTTGATTTTGGAGAAATGGGTATGTGGTTTTTATGATTTTTAAAGGAAGATAACCTAAAAATCTAAGGGTGGGTGTGAAAAATGGTTAATATCACCAAATTCTAGCCAATCCTAGACATATAAAATGCTTAGGTATTTATAAGGTGAAAACGGGGACTAAAAAATGATATTTTCTTATCCTTGTAGGATTTGGACAAATTTTATCCAGATCTTACTAGAACCAGGATTTTACTAGGGAAATGGTTAGTTTGGTAAGTGAAAACTAGACAGTTTGGCTTGAACTAGCTTGTTAAGATAAATGGAAGAGGAATTTCCAAGCTTGGTGTAATAGCCTGAATTATACCCTACTAATAAATTGGTCTAATTGGGGAAATTAGGTAAGTTTAATTTAGAGTTTGTTAAATTCTGGACTTGAGCATAATGGAATTAAGGACTTAATTGAATAAGTAAACAAGTTTAAGTGACCACTTGGTAGTTGTGCTTGATTAAGATTAAAAATGAATTAATTAAGAGATAATGGGAATTATTTAAACTAAGTTTGGTTAAGGGAATGGTAGTGGATTTTCGGGTGTCACTCCATAGAGTTGCCACCTCATCTTTTGCCATACAATAAATAGTTAGTGGATGAGAGAGAAATGGCAAACTTTGCATGTTGACCAGCCATTCATCATCTTCTTCTTCTTCTTCTTCCATTCTTCTCTCTAGAGTAACTCTTTGAATTTCTATTGATTTGGGTTAAGAGATGTTGCATGTGTAGAGTATTCAAATTATCAAGGTATGTGGTTAGTTTAGTGTGTTCTTCATCTCCTTCTACTCTGTCTTGTTTCAGATTAATGATTGGAATGGGTATTGATCATTTGTATCCAATCCTGGAATTGGATATTATTTGTAGTTGTTGAACTAAGAAAAGATAAAGGTAAAGAGAAAGTGGGAGAACCATGTGCAAAGTGAGCATTATAGGGGCAAAGGATTGTGAGGTTTGGGAAACACCACTTCGTGTACTATTTTGATATAGCATGAATTCTGAAATGCATGATTAAATTATGTGCGTGAAGTGAATAGAAAATGCGTAATTATGTGTAGTTATAAGTTAAATTGAAATGATGAGTTGATGAGGTAGTTAATGGCTATAAGATGTGAATTTAAGTATGTTGTTTCTAGGTGACTTGTGATAATGCTATACAATTTGTATAATTTGTTGTTAATGTGAAATTGAACATGTTGGGTTATGTGTGTGCACGTTGGGGTAGTATTGTGTGAGCTTGGGTATTGGAATTAACCAATTGAGTTGAATTTAAGCTTGATTAGCTTGGAATGGTAAGACTGGACTTGGAGGGTAACTATCTTAATGGATGTGTATGGGTTATAATTTCAATTGTATAACTCTAAATTGATTGAAACAGAAGGGATTAAGTTCCTAGGAGATGTACCTATAAATGTGTTAGAAACAGCCATATTGATTTGAGAAACCTACAGTCTCCAAAATGTGTACATAAGTTAGTTTAATCTTGTAGGAGGGCTTTTGGAGCATGTATTGTTCCATTGGCTATAACTCCTCAAACATGAGACCAAAAATAATGATAATTATACCATTGTAACCTTAACTTGTAAATAAACAATTGGTTAGGAGACCACGATGGCAGAAAACAATGTTAGGAAGGGTTTTAGAAGTCGTATATGTATTGGTGATAAAGTGCATGATCTAGAGGTTTGTGTTTGCAACTTTGAATATGTAATTCAGGTTCTGTCACAAGCATGACAGAATGCTCCATCAGGTAAGGACTGCCAGCTTGTGTTCTGTCGTGAGCGCAACGAGCACAACAAAAGAGAATCCTCGAGTCTGTGGCGAGCACGACATTCCTAGTTGTTGTAAAGACTTTCTAATTGACCTATTTTAATTGAATCAACATGTTTAATTAATGAATAAATACGCATATGAAAGTTATTATCATGTTATACCATACGAATATATACATATATATATATATATATATATATATATATGCAATGATGTGTGAATTGTGAAGTAAGCCATAAGTGTAAGTAAGTGAATGTGATGTTACCTATTGAGATGCTAAGATGTTATATTTTATGATAACACAAACAATAACTAGATTAATGATTTTAGCATGCAAGTCAAGTAGTGAATAGATAGGCATACCTATAGGATCTAAGTGTTGCAGCCGAAGTGTTTGATTCCTCTGGAACCCCAATGTGTATTGAATCCTTCTTGGATTCTCAAAGTGTACTTTTATATTATCTCTTATTAACTATTTCTGTACCTATGGGTACTGATGCAAAAGTGTGTATCTTCAGATACAAAAGTGATTGTTGTACTCTCGAGTACTGATGCGATACCCGTTATCCGCATGTTTGAATTACAGGCAGGGTTAATAAATGAATGATTAAATAATGATAACAATATGAGTACTGTGACACACGCCGAACCTAGCAAAGGCTCTCTCGGGCGAGACACGCTTTTAGGGCTCGAGGGATTGGTTCGCGTCTTTTTGATTTTGGGTGCCATGAGATATTTTGGATGCCTCCTTCCCAATAGAACATTGGAAAGGATCATCTAGCCTCACGGCGCCTTTAGGCACCTTTGAGGCATTTTGGAGTCGCCATCCAATTTACGAGAAATTGGAAAATGTCTCTAACCTCTATTAGTCTAAACCAGAGATGGTGTTCGGGACTTCACCCTTATTTATGTTTTGGTTAATTATAAATGAGTTTTTAATTTCCTAAAATTCTACCTCTTATCTCACACGATTAATGCATTTAATTAAAAGCGCATCGCAAGCATTCAAAAGCAATAAATAAAAACTGTAAAGAAAGCTGTAAATAAAGCGATGAAGAAAAGCAATAAACACGTCAAGCACACAACTACAAGAGAAATTGGGATAGAATACAATCCCAAATGAAAGCCAAATGAAATTAAAGTAAAAATTAGGACGGAATACAATCCCAAATGAAAGCTAAATAAAATTGCCCCAAAAATAATTAATTATAAGGGCCCACAAGATATATATGAACATAAATTTAAAATAAACAAATAAAGTAAAGTATATAAAAAACAATATACATAAATCGGGATATTTATTTGGGCTAGGAACATTGGTTCCTTCACGCTCACTTAAAGAGGGATCGAAGAGTCGTTCGATTGTTGGTTTGAAAACTAGGATGAGTGATCCTTTTTTTGGAAAACTTAACTCTTCATTTTAATTCGTGACATTTTTCATTCTTTGGCTAAAATGAGGGACATTGGTCCCAGTTTATTAGTAAAAATTCCAATTTAGTTAAAAAATATTTTTGTGATTTTTACCGCACATGTGCACAAAATGAAAACATTTTATTTGCAAACAAGCACAAACACAAAAGGTAGGGTAGGAAAGATTTCACCCAAACGACGTGTTCTCCTACGCGTAGTGACCCCTCCATGTGGTTACGAGAACCCTCACATAAGGAAATTCACATTTAAATCCCCAAACAAAAAATAACATTAAAAGATATTAGTAATAATTCTAAAAATTAATCAAATAAAGACAAAATAAATATAGGACATGTTAATTTAATATACAAATGATTTATATGCAAAGTAAATAAAAAGGGGTCATGCAAAAAACCTAATAATAATAACAAAAAATGTAAAAGGAATAACAATGACAATAATAATGGTAACAAAATAATAACAACAGTGGCCTAATATCAAAGATAATAATAATAATAATCACAATAACAAAAATCATAATAATAAGTAATGATACTATAAAATAAAATAATGATGCTAATAATAATAAAACCCTAAAATAATAATAATAATAATAATAATAATAATATTACAACACAACAAAATAATAATAATAAATATAATAATAAAAATAATAATTATCACGATAACAATAACACAAACAAAATCATAATAATAATAATAATAATAATAATAATAATAATAATAATAGAATAAAATAAACATGAAATAATAATACTAATAATAAGTAAATAAAATAACAATAATGACAATAATATATCATAGTGATAATAATAATAATAATAATAATAATAATAATAATAATAATAATAATAATAATAATAATAGTGTAACAGGGGAGCAATCATAATAATAATAATAATAATAATAATAACAATAATAATAACAACAACAACAACAATGGAGATAGCAACAGGGTACTAACAATCAAATAACAATAGCAAGATAATTAGATGATAATGATGATACGGGGATTATAATGGCAAATGGCAAATGCATAATAATAATAGCAAACAACATCAAAAATGCTAAGGATAGATGGTAAATATGAAAATAGCAACAAAAGATGACAATATTAACAAAATGAGTGATAAACAAAATAAATAACAACGGGTCCACAAATGTTTGCCCTCAGATTTTATAGATCGAAAAATAGGATATCTTGATCCGTTCTCCTCGTCGATTTTTGAGGTGATAAACACCCAAAAAAACTTAAGAAAATCTAAATTTTTGAACAAATAAAAAGAAAACTCACGAAAATAATTTTGGCGGGGATGATTGAGCAAAGGAAATTAATTTTCCTTGCTCAAAATCAATCTAAGAATGAAATGTATTCTTTTTTAAAATAGAAGAAGGAAAAAAAGCTCAAACTTGAAATCTTAATATTTTTTGCTTTGAAAAAACTCTCGGCTGCTCTTTGTTCTTTAGAGAAAACTCTTTTTCTTTTTTTTTTTCTTTGAAAAATGCAGCTCCCATTAAAATGAAGTTCAATTCCCCTTTAATTTCTTCACTTCCTCGAGAATGGAAAAAACAAAACCAACTTTCCTAATTTTATTTTTTCAAAATAAGCCTAAAATGTGAAAATACCTTATTTTTTTCAGTCCCGAAAATTAATTTTGGAGGTGAGAGAGCACACGACAAAGGAGTGGCCGCATGTGGAAAGCTGTGGCATGGACGCCACATGTGGAGGGCCTCCATATGCGGCCCTCCCACATGGGTCACCTTGGTGGCCGCATGTGGAGGGCCCCCACATGTGGCCCCCTTTAATGCCATTCCACCTTAAATCACATTTTTTTTAAAATCTTTTTTTTTCTAAATCAAATTCTTCATCTCCTCCTCTTTTTTTTATAATTTTAAATTTTTTTAATTTAATTTTTTATTTTAATAATAATAATTTATATATATATATATATTTATCTGTCTATTTTTTAAAAATAATGAGGGTCTCGATAAGGAGAACATCATTTTTGACACCTTCGCCTGTGAGCCGGTATCATTTTCATCATCGGATAATTCTGATCTTGGAACGTCTCGGGACCCGGTGTCTACAGTTGCCCCCAATTTTGGGGAACCTAGAACTTGGGTCTCTGGGTGAGCCAAAATTCAGAAAAGAAGGGAAGAGATGCGTACCTGAGGCGGTCATTTTTCCAGACTGGATGGTATTGTTGGAGTGGTTGTCGCCAAGTTATCGGCGTATTGTCTTTTGTTGAAGCGGTAGTGCCATGATCGTGCTAACCCTCTGTGGAGTGGTAGTGTCGTCATCGTGCTAGCCGTCCTAAAGCGGTAGTGTCATGGTCATGCTAACCCTTCCGTAGAATGGTATTGCCGCCATCGTGCTAACCCTCTTGAAGTGGTAGTGCCGCGGTCGTGCTAACCTTCCGTAGAATGGTAGTGCTGCCATCGTGCTAACCCTCTTGAAGTGGTAGTGCTGTGGTCGTGCAAACCTTCCGTAGAATGGTAGTGCTGCCATCATGCTAACCCTTTTGAAGTGGTAGTGCCGTGGTCGTGCTAACCTTCCGTAGAATGGTAATGCCGCCATCGTGCTAACCCTTTTGAAGTGGTAGTACCGTGGTCGTGCTAACCTTCCGTAAATGGTAGTGCCGCCATCGTGCTAACCCTTTTAAAGTAGTAGTGTCGTGGTCGTGTTAACCTTCTGTACAATGGTAGTGCCGCCATCGTGCTAACACTTTTGAGTTTCGAAGTGGTAGTGTCGTGATCGTACTAACCTTCCGTAAAATAGTAGTGTCGTCATCGTGCTAACCCTTCTAAAGTGGTAATGTCGTGGTCATGCTAACCTTCTATAGAATGGTGTGCCGCCATCGTGCTAACCCTTTTGAGTTTCAAAGTGGTAGTGCCATGGTCGTTGATATGAGCCTAAATAGCTCATATTTAGTCCAAGTTTTGTAATTAAAATAATGCTTATTGGTAATTAAATATGCTAGAATTAGGTGTATTTTATGTATTTGTGTTAAGTTTTGTGTTTGTAGGACAAAAGGGAGAAAATTTGAAGAAGGAGCAGAAATGAACAAGAAAAGAAGCTAACAGGAAGCGTCAAAGAGAAGAAGGAAAGAAGGAAAGGAAGAGAAGAAAGCAAAGGAGAAGAAGCAATCTGTCGCGAGCACGATAAACGTCGCAAGCGCGACAAGACGTGCCAATAAAGAGAGCAGAAGAAGAAGAAAGGAAAGAGAAAGCGCATTGTCGTGAGCAAGGCAACCAATCGCGAGGTCGCGACATGACATGAAGGAAAGCAAGGCGCAAGCGTGTTCTATCGCGAGCGCGACAAGCGTCGTGATCATGATAGAGAGGACCGTTAGGTAGTTATATTCAACCATTACCTTGAAGAGTTGTGTTTTCCCACCAAGAATTGAAACCTTTTTGAAAAGACATCTCAAAGACCATATTGTTTAGAACATTATAAATATTAATTTCAGTTGTAATTTTAGAAGGATGATGGATTTTTAACTATTTTATTTTTCTGTAAGTTGAAGAACAGTTTTTCTGTAGTTAGAGTTCTTTAGTTTGTTTTCATATTTTGAAGAAGAAGATTAAGGGGAAGAAAAAATTATTACAAGGGTTTGAGAAAAGGGTTGAGAGATTTCTTTCTTACTACTCTTATCTTTTATTTTCTTCTATGTTAATTAAATGAAAGTTGTTTAATGAGATTTGAATAATATTAATGTTATCTTTATTTCCATCTATGTTAGTAAACTTTTATTGCAGAATTTCTATTAGTACTTTTGCATGATCTTTATAAGTTAAAGTAAGAATCGAGAGACCACTTTAACTGAAATCTAATATAAATTCATTATCAATGCATGCTAGAGAGATCAGTATGTTGAGATAGTTGCTATAGGTTGATGATTATTCTTATAATATGTAATTTCTCTAATTCATTAATGAGAATTGTGAGTTAGAATTTCAATTGCATGTTTTAGGCATTTTAATTCATGGTCGAGAGAGTGGATTAGAACTATATTCCAACTTGGCTTGCTTAAGAAATTCAATTTATATTATAATGATGGAATCAAGTTTCATAGTTATTAATTCTTTATTATATATTTTGTCTTCTTTAATTAACATGAACTAGATTTAATTAGTTTATATGATAGAGTAGTTTAGATTTAACTCATAATTTAATGATCATTGTAAATAAGATTAAAATTGAGTAGTAATAGTGTGTAATATCTATCACATTCCTCGTGGGATCGATATCTTTTGTACTATAATTGGTACACCGTATACTTACGGAATTAGCACGTAGAAATAAGCGAACAAGTTTTTAGCGCTGTTGTCGGGGAATGAGTGATTATTTATTGCCATTATGAATCTTGATTTATGATTTTGGATTACAATATGTAATTAGTTTTGTTTTATGTTGTTTTTACAGGATTTGGTAGTTCAAGTCTATGCCGAGTACAAAAAGTTCTCAAGAAGAACTTGAACCATTGAATCCTGAAATAGAGAGATTTTTGTGAAGTAACCGGAAATCCAACAAAAAGAAGAATAAGAATAAGAGACTTATCATGGCTGAAGAGGAGAATCCACCACGGTTGATGGACTTTGCTACACCTGCATTAAGTGGTGCTCAACAAGGTGTGGTAAGGCCTACGGTAAACGCTAACCAATTTGAAATAAAACCATCTCTTTTGCAAATGATTCAAAATAGCATTCAATTTTATGGTTTGGCAAATGAGGATCCTAAAGCTCATTTGGAAAATTTCTTAGAGATATGTGATACTTTTAAAATAAATGGAGTTTCGGCGGATGCAATTATGCCTAGGCTTTTCCCTTTCACTTTGAAAGATAAGGCTAAAGCTTGGTTGAACTCCCTAACTAGAGGATCTATTACCACTTGGGACCAATTGGCCCAAGAATTTTTTCTAAATACTTCCCTCTAGCCAAAACTACAAAAATTATAAAAGATATCACCACTTTAGTTCAACATGATAATGAGTCTTTGTATGAAGCATGGGAGAGGTTTCAAGAATTGTAGAGAAGTTGTCCTCCCCATAACCTTCCAAGGGAATTGTTAATGCAAACTTTTTACAATAGAGTGTATCCCACAACTAGAGGGACTATTGATGCTGCAACTGGTGGTTCTTTGATGAGGAAAACAACAGAAGCTGCCTTTGAGTTGCTAGAAGAGATGTCCATGAACAATTGTATGTGGCCCACTGAGAGAGTAAGGGAATGTCATTCTTCTAATGCTAGGAGGGTACAAGCAATAGATTCTATAGTAGCTTTGCAAGCCCAAGTGGAGGTATTAACATATAAGATAAATAGCCTAGGAATGGGGGAAAGTTCACAAAATGCATGCACCATTTGTGGCCAACAAGGTCATACAAGTGAGGTATGTAATTTGGGGATAGCTAGTATGGAAGAATAAGTTATCTTTATCCAAGGGCAAGGGCGTGGTAACCTATACTCAAATACATATAACCCTGGTTGGAGAAGCCATCCTAATTTTTCATGGGAGAATAGTAGTAACCAAAATAGGGGTGTAGGATTCCAACCACATCAAGATAGGTTTGGAGCTTTAGAGGTTAAAATGGATAGGTTCTTAGAGGGGATTAACTTAAAGTTTAGTTCACAAGAAGACAACCAAAAGAGGTTGGAAACTAAGTTTGATCAAATTACTGAAAATCAAGCTTCCTCTATCAATAACTTGGCAAATAGGGCAAATAGCTAAGGCTTTACCTTCACATTTACAAGGAAATCTACCAAGTAATACAAAGGAGAATCCAAGGGAACATCTTAAAGCCATTAAATTGAGGTCAGGTAAATCCTATACCAATGAATTTATTTCAACTAATGTGGAAAAAGATGTGCATGAAAAGAGTAACAAGAAGAATGAATCTTCTGTCGCGAGCGCGATAGAAGAGAGGCAACCCAATATCGCGAGCGCGCTACCCTTCGTAAGCACGATGAAGGAGAATCCACCTGCTATCGCGAGCGCGATAGAAGGGGCTTCAAAGGCAGATTCTTCAAAAGTCTTCCAACCTCGCCCACCATTTCTACAACGCTTGAAGCAGCAACACCAAGATAAGTAATTCCAATCTTTTATTGATAAATTGAAGCATTTACACATCAATTTGAATTTTATTGAGGCTATTACACAAATTCCTAATTATGCAAAGTTTCTTAAAGACTTAATTTCTAAGAAAAGAAGTTGGGAAGATGTATCCAGTATTGAGTTGATTGAGGCATGTAGTTCAATAATTATTAACAATTTGCCTACTAAGCTTAAGGATAATGGTAGTTTCACTATTCCTTGCACTTTGGGGGATGTTGAATATCCTAAGTGTTTATGTGATTTGGGGCAAGTATTAATCTTATGCCTTTGACTGTTTTTAAAAAGTTAAGATTGGACTATGTTAAAACTACTTCTATGGTTTTGCAATTAGCTGATCAATCTATTAAGAAATCATATGGCATAGTGGAATATGTGCTTGTGAAAGTTGATAAGTTCATTCTACCTGCTGACTTTATTATTCTAGATTTTGCATATGATGTAAAATGCCCATTAATATTAGGAAGACCTTTCATGAGAACTGGTAGGGCTTTAGTTGATGTCTATGAGGGCACATTAATTTTAAGAGTGGGGGAAGACGGTGTAGAATATCATATGGATAAGGCACTAAAATATCCCAAGGATGAGAATGTGTGCATGAAAATAGATGTCATTGATGCTTGTGTTTTGGAAGTGTTAGACAATACAGATCAAGTGGAGGTTCATTTTGAAGAAGAAGTGCATGAAGAGGTGGAGCAAGAGAGCTCAAGGCCAAAACTTCTATATAGAAATGAAGCACCATTGCCACCTTCCATTATAAGTCCTCCTAATATAGACTTCAAAGAGCAACTAAGTCATTTGAGGTATGCATTTCTTGGTTCAAATAATACATTGCCTATTATTGTTTCTAACAAACTTACTAGTAAGCAAGAGTCTTTATTATTAGAAGTTGTTAGAAAAATGATCAAGAGTATAGGTTGGCAAATTTTTGATTTAAAGGGAATTAGTCCAAACCTTGTCATGCATAGAATTAATATGGTAAATGAATGTCAACCTAAGGCTGATAGACAAAGAAGGCTTAATCCTAATATGAAGGAGGTAGTTAAAAAATAAGTCATTAAGTTATTAGATACTTAAATTATCTATCCGATTTCGGATAGTGCATAGGTAAGTCCAATTCATTGTGTACCAAAGAAAGGGGGTATGACGGTAGTTAGAAATGAGAATGGGGATTGAGTTCCTACTAGAACCACCACCAGTTGGAGGGTGTGTACTGACTATAGGAAGTTGAATCCGACCACTAGGAAGGATCATTTTCCTTTACCATTCATTGATCAAATGTTAGAAAGGATAGTTGGCCATTCTCATTATTGCTTTCTAGATGGTTATTCGGGATATTTTCAAATATTTATATACCCTAGTGACCAAGAAAAGACCACCTTTATGTGTCTATATGAGACTTTTGCCTATAGAAGAATGCCTTTTGGGCTATGTAATGCACCAGCAACTTTTCAAAGGTGCATGACTTCTATTTTGGTGGATATGATAGAAGACATCATGGAAGTTTTTATGGATGATTTTTCTGTGTATGGTGACTCATTTGAGTTATTTTTGCGTAATTTGGATAAGGTATTGGCTAGATGTGAGGAGACCAATTTGGTGCTCAATTGGGAAAAATGTCATTTTATGGTTGAGGAGGGAATAGTTCTAGGCCATAAAATTTCAAGTAGAGCGATAAAGGTAGATAGATCTAAAACTGAATTGATAGAGAAATTACCTCCACCTACTACACTTAAGGGTGTAAGGTCTTTCCTAGGACATGCTGGTTTTTATAGAAGATTTATAAAGGACTTTTCATTAATTGCTAAGCCTTTAACTAACTTATTAGTTAAGGATGTACCTTTTGAATTTTCTAATGCATGTATACAGGCTTTTGATACCTTAAAGAAAGCTCTTGTAAGTGCACCCATAATTACTTCTCCTAATTGGGAATTACCTTTTGAAATTATGTGTGATGTAAGTGACCTTGATGTTGGATGTGTGTTAGGACAAAGACAAGGTAAACATTTGCATGTGATTTATTATGCTAGCTATACATTGTCACCACCTCAAGTAAATTACACAACTATTGAAAAAGAAATGTTAGCGGTTGTCTATGCATGTGATAAATTTAGGTCTTACTTGTTAGGATCTAAAGTCATCATCTATACGGATCATGCAGCACTAAGGTATTTATTTGCTAAAAAAGATGCTAAACCTAGGTTGATTCGTTAGGTTCTTTTGTTACAAGAATTCGATCTTGAAATTTGAGATAAGAAGGGGTCTAAAAACTTAGTGGCTAACCACTTATCAAGGTTAGAAAATGATGAATAACCTATAGGGGATAGCAATGAGATTAATGAGTCCTTTCCGGATGAGTCTCTAATGTCTATTGAGTAAGTAAATATTCCTTGGTTTGTAGATTTTGCTAACTTTCTTGCTTCAGGGATTATACCTAATGGTTTGACGTGGCAACAAAAGAAAAAGTTCTTTAGTGATGTAAAAAATTATCTTTGGGAGGAGCCCTATTTATTCAAGATAAGTGGGGATCGTATCATCCGTAGGTGTGTAATTGAGGATGAGTATGAAAACATTTTGACACATTGCCATTTGTCTTTGTATTCGAGTCATAATGGTAGCAATAAGACTGCCTCTCGTGTGCTTGAATGTGGTTTTTATTGGCCTATTCTATTTCATGATGCTAGGACTTTTATAGCTCAATGTGATAGGTGTCAAAGGGCTGGTAACATTGGAAAGATAGATGAGATGACTTTGAATAACATTTTAGAGGTAGAGATCTTTGATGTGTGGGGGATAGACTTCATGGGTCCTTTTCCTACATCTTTTGGGCAAAATTATATATTGGTTGGAGTAGACTATGTCTCCAAATGGGTTGAAGCTCAAGCCTTGCCAACCAATGATTCAAAGGTGGTTATCAAATTTTTAAAGAAACTCTTCTCAAGATTTGGAGTGCCAAGGGCTATCATAAGTGATAGAGGTATGCATTTTATTAATCGATCTTTTGAATCTTTATTGCATAAATATGGTGTGCATCATAGGGTACGTACTCCATATCATACACAAACTAGTGGTCAGGTAGAGGTATCCAACAGAGAGCTTAAATGGATATTAGAAAAAATAGTTTCTAACTCTAGGAAAGATTGGGCACATAAACTTGATGATGCACTATAAGCATATCGCACTGCATTTAAAGTACCTATTGGGATGACACCATATAGGTTAGTGTATGGAAAAGCATGCCATTTGCCTGTTGAGTTAGAGCATAAATCATATTAGGCCATTAGGACTTTGAATTATGACATCAAAGAAGCAAGTGTTAAAAGATGTTTGCAATTGAATGAGCTTGATGAATTATGCCTTATTTCTTATGAAAATGCAAAAATATATAAGGAAAGATCAAAGAAATAACACGATGCTCATTTTAAAAATAAAAGCTTGAAAGTTGGGGATAAAGTTCTCCTCTACAATTCTAAGTTAAAACTCTTTCCTGGAAAATTAAGGTCAAGATGGGGAGGACCTTTTGAGGTGACACAAGTATTTGATCATGGCTATTTAGAACTTAAGAATGATAAAGGAGAGTTGTTTAAAGCTAATGGTCAAAGATGCAAAGTGTATTTGGAGGGAACTTTTCATGGACGAGAGGTCTCTAGTATATTTTTGAAGTTGGGTTGAAGGTTGTGTACACATTATTGTTATTTTTATTTTATTTTATTTCTTGTCTTATTTTTAAGTTGATTTTATATACTAACATAGTTAATTTTTGGTTTTACAGGTTACATTAGTTAGTATGTCATCTTTGTTATTCAAATTTATAGTGTCTTCTTGAAAAGCAAAAATTGTTCTTTGAATTTTCCTCACTGTCACGAGCGTGTTAGTGTAAGGAGGATGTTTTGTAGGTTGCTATCGCGAGCGCGCTAGGCATGGCGCTCGCAACTGAAAAATTTTCAAGTTGGGCAATTCGATTCTATCGCGAGCGCGACAGAGACGTGAGAAAAGATTCTATCGTGAGAACGCGATGGGTTTCACGAGCAGAAATTTTTGAGAATTCGCTTTTATTGCGAGCGCAACAATGTCGCGAGATCACGACAGAACACAGAATTTGAAAAAACTTTGAAATTCTGTCCATTGGAACCCGAATTTGATTGTCCTATAAATTGGTTTTTAGCCCTACTTCTACATTTCTCTTTCCTTTTTGAGTTGTTTTTAAATTTTCCTTAGTTGTTCTCTCAAATTCTCTCAACTTTCTTCTTCCTCTCTCATATTTTTCTTACGTTTCCTAGTTTTTGTTCTTCCTCTAACCTTCTTTTTGAGTTTATTTCATAAAGTTTCTTTTGATTTCACACACTCAACACGATGGTACGCACAAAGACTTTGGGGCACAAAGACAAGAGGGATGCAGGGAGTTCTAGTTCTCCAAGCACTGATGCAATTCATCTTCAAAACAGGTTTAAATGCCCTTTTCCCATTTATACAGAGGAAGAAAGTGAGAAATTTGTCTATTTTGCTAAAAAAACTTATGTTGGCATGTGGCATATTGATTTCTCTTTGTTAAATGCTTTGGGCTTAACCGATCAATTTGAAAAATACCTGAAATATATGAAATGGGGTCAGTTTGTGCACTTGAATTTGCCTATTAGGAAGGATTGGGCTCTTGAATTTTTTGTGACACTTGCCTATGTTGACAAGAGTAAGGATAAACTAAAGTTTAGGCATCAAAGCTATGAATATATTTTTTGTTTTGATGAAATGCATGAATTGTAAAACCCCGTTATCCCCCTTGGAAGGATACCGGAGTGCTACACGCACAACTACATATACATATACTCAAACATGCTAAAAGCAAATACATATAATCATAAGGATGCCAAAACCATATATAAATAATCATATCATTTTACAAAAGGGATTTATAAACATTTAACATATACATATACAAAATCGATCATTTAAAAAATTACATTTCCAAAATCAAACTCCATATACAAAATAAGCGGAAGACAAAAATAAACTCCAACTATAGACTTCTAGTGGCCGACTTGCAGATGTCCGACTCCAAAATGAACCTACCACCCACACGGGAAAATAACCCGTGCTAAGCGATAACACTTAGTGGGGAGGAACAAAGCATGCATATACATATACTTGCAATAACAATATATGAGCTTAACAAGAACCAAAGCATATAAGCGTATACTACTCATGCTTATAACAAGTATTCATCACACACATGTATATAGGAATCTAACCAGTACTTATTCATCGTATGCATATCCACAAGATAGAGTAGTTAACCACTCATATCCAAGTAATCAATCTTCATATGCATCTTCACAATATAAACATTTAGTCATTAATGTCCAACTACAAGTATTACATTTCATCTTGTCATATCGCATGTACATATACATGTAACATATATCCATTTTTCGTATCACTGGGATCACACATCATACTCATATATAATGGACTCATATATAAACCTCATGTAATAGCCTCATGTAGTAGCCTGATTACTCACTAACTATTGGATACGGGTACTAATGATACTGATAGGACATAATATCCAAGCATATAGAGGCAAGAGTCTCGAATCATGTGTAAACATGTATACCCGAAAGTATACCGGAGACCGAAGTCTCAATTCATATAACCGACACGGGGTCAACATATAACTTGTAACATATAGCAGCTGCACTCACACTTTAACCCTTGATAAGCGCTTATCTATCCACTATTATGACTATCAGGCTCAAAAACAACTCAATCATGTTCTAGTATTATTATCATAAAATAGAGGATAAAATCAAGTATCATCATATAATTTCATGTATACATGTATCTTGACCAATTTTAGAGACATATAAATTATACTTATATATGTATATATATATACATATATATATGCTTTATCATAAACATGTAACTCGTAATCACATAATCCATATATAAGACAAGTCATGTATCATGTAGTAAAAACCCATGTAAAAAAAGCTTGAAAACCATTTTCGAGAAAACAGGTAAGCGGGCATATGGGTCACTGTCACGCTCGCAATAGTAAGTCGCGCTCGCGATAGTGGCCAAGGAAGCATGAGTCGTGCTTTATCTGCCGAGTCGTGCACCATCAGCCGAGATGTGCACGGTTAGCCAAGCGGGGCACTTCATGCCGAGCGGGCTCCCACGCCGAGCGACTTCCTCTCCCGAATAGGCTATCTTCATGACTCTTGAAGAACTTCATGTGTCGTGAAGACTCCCATGCCGAGCGGGCCTATACCGAGCAGCCTCTTCTTCACGACTCATGAAGCACTTCACGTGTCGTGAAGGACCTCTTGCCGAGCGGGCTATTCTTCATGACTCGTGAAGAACTTCACGTGTCGTGAAGGATGCAAGCCAATCGGACCACCACAAGAGAAAGGATGACTTGCTTCTGTCACGCTCGAGACGAGCATCGCACTCGCGACAGGAGCGTGTTTCCCTTTCCTCAGCAAAATGCTGGAAAAACAGAGCTTGAAAACCAAAACCCAATCTTTCCCCATAACCAAATATCATGCAAAAATCATGAAAAATCTTACCTCCGGTGCCTCCAAAACATGCTTATAACAATAACAACTCATTTATACAATATTAACACACATCAAATTAACATATACAGAGGTTGCAAACACCCAAAAATCCATCTCATATTCATGTACATACTCTTCAAAATTGACATGCAAAGCATGATAACTCTAACATTTCAGATCATATACACAAATCTATCATACCCATGCATTTTCATGTATCAAACCACACAACTGACAGGTATTTGCATATCACACAAAGATCCGAATAGAAATGGACAAACATTCCCAAATGTACAAAGCCAAACACAAAGCTCCCAAACCTGAAAATGGAGCTCAATCCACTGTCTTCAAGATACCACCTTACCCTTTCCTTTGCTCTTTCTTCTCTCTTCAGATTCTTGCATATAATCCAACCAAAACAATAGCTCAGTTAACCCATGAGCAAACCATATAACCCATATCAACCTAAAAGGATGAAGATGAAGAAGCAAATCAGTATACCCATCACTTACCTCTTGGAAAAACCACTCTTGATCACAAACCCTAGCTCAAACGTGAAGAACAATGTAGGAAAGAGTAGAGAGCAAAAAAATGAGAGAGGTGAGGGAGTGAGAGAATGGGAAAGGCAAGAAAGAGGACAACTGGTGGCTTCCATGGGAAGCAACTCTCTTCTGCTCTCCCTCTCTCTTCACCCTTTCAAATCTCCATTAATGCACTCACCTACCAAGCCACATGTTCATCTCTCATTGGACCTTATATTCCACTTCTTTGACTTTCTTCCTTTTCTCTTATACTAAATAAAACTCTTATAAATCCTTAATTAAACCCCAATTCATTTACACAATTACCAAATTACCCTTTAAATGTCCAACTAAACATGCAATTCAACTAGTCCATTTTTGGGATGTTACAATTCTCTCCTCCTTAAGAAATTTCGTCCTCGAAATTTCTCTGCTAACCACTTACATCCCAATCACCAAAACCGAACTCACATGAAAACTTAACAAATTAACACTTACCAGAAGGACCTGCAGGCTCTGGAGTATCCTCTCTAATCATCGCGTAGACCCTTGGCCGAACATAATCTCATTCAGTTAGGATTCGATGTACGGTTTCAGATGGCGCTTGGGGAGCTCTACTTCTGTCCCGATTGCTTCTGGTTGCATTCGATTTACCTGTACCAGCTTTACTCTCTTGTTCGCTCCTATTCTCCCTTCGATCGGGATAATTAGCAAACCGATGTTCCATGCTTTCGCACTTGAAGCACGCTCCTGTGATCTTGCGACATGTACCCCAATGCTGCCTTTGGTAATGTTCACACTCCGGTGCTCTACTTCCCCTACTAGTAAGCGGTGTCACACTTCCCACTTCAGAGGGCACTTGAGCAGTCCCTTTTGTCACTTGTCCGATCGGAGCACCTTTGGCCTTCTTATTACTAACAATACCACTATCCGGAACTCTCCTCTTCTGTTCTATTTTTTGCTTTATCATCTCTGATTCTTCTAACTTAATTGCCGCTGTCACTAACTGATAATACCCAACTGGTTGCATAACTGCCATAGCCGACAACGATCCTCTTGTCATTTATGTTAACCCGTCTTGAAAATGCTAACATTTAAAGTTCTCAGTCAATAATATAGTAGGTACCTACTTACTCAAGTGGCTAAACTCTTTCTCATAGTCGCTAACCAACAAGTTCCTTTGCTTCAGACTGATAAATTACTTCCACTTTGCCTCTCGATAGGCCTTGGTAACATATTTTTGCTCAAATTCTTCCACAAAAAACTCCCATGTCAACTCAACTAGTCTCTGTGGATTGAGAAGCACAAGCTTCCACCAATCATATGTCGATCCTTGCAAAAGCGATACGGCAAAAACAACTCGTTGATGCTGAGGGCATGCTATCTCTTGTAAAATCCGATCAATCTTCTCTAACCAGAATTTTGCCACATCCGATTGGTCCAAAGAGGTTCCATGGAACTCTTTCGCTCCCCTTTTCCTCATAAGCTCAGAAGGAGGCTTGGGAGCAGTCAATCTATCCACTAATTACAATAGCCCTTGTACCAATGCCGGATTCTCAAACCCAAAACCCAGACCTTCTGCTGGTGCACGCTCACGTGCAGGCCTATCCTGTCCGACCGGATTAACACTTTCCATTATGTCACCCATATACTCACTCGGATCCGACTCCATATAAACACTACACAAGACAACATCTGCACTAGGGCACAACTCTAGACAGACTCTCATACAAGGACTCTACACTCAAATAATCACATAGACCAGAACTGACTAAACCGGTGCTCTGATACCAAACTGTAACACCCCGTTATCCCCCTTGGAAGGATACCGGAGTGCTACACGCACAAATATATATACATATACTCAAACATGCTAAAAATAAATACATATAATCATAAGGATGCCAAAACCATATATAAATAATCATATCATTTTACAAAAGGGATTTGTAAACATTTCACATATACATATACAAAATTGATCATTTACAAAATTACATTTCCAAAATCAAACTCCATATACAAAATAAGCGGAAGACAAAAATAAACTCAAGCTATAAACTTCTAGTGGCCGACCTGCAGATGTCCAACTCCAAAATGAACCGCCACCTATATGGGAAAACAACCCGTGCTAAGCGATAACACTTAGTGGGGAGGAACAAAGCATGCATATACATATACTTGTAATAACAATATATGAGCTTAACAAGAACCAAAGCATATAAGCGTATACTACTCGTGCTTATAACAAGTATTCATCACACACATGTATATAGGAATATAACCAGTACTTATTCATCGTATGCATATCCACAAGATAGAGTAATTAACCACTCGTATCCAAGTAATCAATCTTTATATGCATCTTCACAATATAAACATTTAGCCATTCATGTCCAACTATAAGTATTACATTTCATCTTATCATATCGCATGTACATATACATGTAACATATATTCATTTTCGTATCAATGGGATCATATATCATACTCATATATAATGGCCTCATATATAAACCTCATGTAATAGCCTCATGTAGTAGCCTGATTACTCACTAACTAGTGGATACGGGTACTAATGATACTGATAGGACACAATATCCAAGCATATAGAGACAAGAGTCTCGAATCATGTGTAAACATGTATACCCGAAAGTATATCGGAGACCGAAGTCTCAATTCATATAACCCAAACGGGGTTAACATATAACTTGTAACATATAGCAGTTGCACTCACACTCTAACCCTTGATAAGCGCTTTATCTATCCACTATTATGACTATCAGGCTCAAAAATAACTCAATCATATTCTAGTATTATTATCATATAACAGAGGATAAAATCAAGTATTGTCATATAATTTTATGTATACATGTATCTTGACCAATTTCAGAGACATATAAATCATACTTATATATGTATATATACATGCTTTATCATAAACATGTAACTCGTAATCACATATTCCATATATAAGACAAGTCATGTATCATGTAGTAAAGACCCATGTAAAAGAAGCTTGAATTCCATTTTTGGGAAAACAGGTAAGCGGGCATATGGGTCACTGTCGCACTCACAACAGTAAGTTGCGCTCACGTCAGTGGCCAAGGAAGCACGAGTCGTGCTTCATCTGCCTAGCCGTGCACCATCAGCCGAGAAGTACAAGGTCAGCCGAGCGGGGCACTTCCTGCCTAGTGGCTTCCTCTCCCGAACGGGCTATCTTCACGACTCGTGAAGAACTTCACGTGTCATGAAGACTCCCATGCCGAGTGGGCCTATACCGAGCAGCCTCTTCTTCCCGACTCATGAAGGACTTCACGTGTCATAAAGAACCTCTTGCCGAGCGGGCTATTCTTCACGACTTATAAAGAACTTCACGTGTTGTGAAGGATGCAAGCCAATCGGACTACAGCGAGAGAAAGGATGACTTGCTTCTATCGTGCTCGTGACAGGAGCGTGTTTCCCTATCCTCAACAAAACACTGAAAAAACAAAGCTTGAAAACCAAAACCCAATCTTTCCCCATAACCAAATATCATGCAAAAATCATGAAAAATCTTACCTCCAATGCCTCCAAAACATGCTTATAACAATAACAACTCATTTATACAATATTAACACACATCAAATTAACATATATAGAGGTTGCAAAAACCCAAAAATCCATCTCGTGTTGATGTACATACTCTTCAAAATTGACATGCAAAGCATGATAACTCTAACATTTCAGATCATATACATAAATCTATCATACATATGCATTTTCATGTATCAAACCACACAATTGACAGGTATTTGCATATCATACAAAGATCCAAATAGAAATGGACAAACATTCCAAAATGTACAAAGCCAAACACAAAGCTCCCAAACCTGGAAATGGAGCTCAATCCACTATCTTCAAGATACAACCTTACCCTTTCCTTTGCTCTTTCTTCTCTCTCCAGATTCTTGCATATAATCCAACCAAAACAATAGCTCAGTTAACCCATGAACAAACCATATAACCCATATCAACCCAAAAGGATGAAGATGAAGAAGCAAATCAGTATACCCAGCACTTACCTCTTGGAAAAACCACTCTTAATCACAAACCCTAGCTCAAACGTGAAGAACAATGTAGGAAACAGTAGAGAGCAGAAAAATGAGAGAGATGAGGGAGTGAGAGAACGGGAAAGGAAAGAAAGAGGACAATTGGTGGCTTTCACGGGAAGCAACTCTCTTCTGCTCTCCCTCTCTCTTCACCCTTTCAAATCTCCATTAATGCACTCACCTACCAAGCCACATGTCCATCTCTTATTGGACCTTATATTCCACTTCTTTGACTTCCTTCCTTTTCTTTTATCGTAAATAAAACCCTTATAAATCCTTAATTGAACCCTAATTCATTTACACACTTACCAAATTACCCTTTAAATGTCCAACTAAACATGCAATTTCAACTAGGCCATTTTTGGGATGTTACACGAAAGGTTTGGATTTCCTTTAAATGGAAAACGTTTTGATCCACATCTTTTTTATCCTACCCCTATTTGGAAGAAATTAACCGGTTTGAATGTTTATAATAACAAGAATTCCACCAACCGTCAATTTAAAGATGACGTTTTGCTTTTGTTTCACAAATACCTTTGTCATGCTTTATTTGGGCGGGTTGAGAGTAGTAAAGTTCAAACCAAGGACTTATTTATTTTGGACCTCCTACAGTCTATGAAAACTCTATGTTCCATTGATTTTATTTTTGACGGTCTTTATCATGCATCTATTGCTAAAAGTAAGACTGTGGGGATGGGATATATGGTAACTGGAATTATATTAGGTTGTTTAGGGGATTTGAACAATTCTACAATGGGTGAGGAAGAGCATGTTGCCATGTTCGATGTTCCATACTTGAGGCGTGCTAACATTTTAGCAAAAGGCGGTTGGCCTTCCAAGTTTGTTGATCCTGGTGTGCAGGCTAATAGCTCACGTTTAGATAAAGGCAAAGCCCCTGAAACTTCCACAATAGCTATTGGGGATGAAGATGAGGAAGAAAATGGATCTAATGAAGAAGGACAGTGGGGTGCCTGCTACTAGTGGGGGCGCTTTTGTGGGTTGGCAGTAGGTTATGACACGCTTGGATGGTATCAAAGCTGTCAACCAAACTATGGCAGCTAGATTGGATTTAATAGAGGCCACAATGAAGGCAATGCATAAGAACCACATGAGCATGAGTCACAAACTACTTTCCTTCTTCCAGAAGAAGAATATTGAGTTCACACCTTCTCCACCAAGTTCCCCTAGTGGGAATTAAGATCAGTTTTCTCCTACTTTTTATTTTTATTATTATTTTTATTTTTCTTTAATTTGTGCTTTGTATTTTGTTTATTTTTATTGTATGTTTTGTTTGTGTTTAATTTTCTTACACAATGAGGACATTGTGTCCTTTAAGTGTGGGGGCATGCATGGTATATTCTTTTGTATATATGTGTTTGTTTAGTGTAGCTTGTGGTTTTGCATGAATTGCTAGCTTTAGGTTTTTGTTTTTGCATATGTTGTTAGTCTTAGGTGTGTTAAGTTTGATGTGTATATATATGTGTAGATTGTGTTTGATTTTGAAGCTTGTATATTTGGGTCCTATTTGGGAATAAATGCATGCTATAGCTTGAATTTCTTTTAATTTAGTTTAAGTAGTCAAATTCTTGAACAATATCATTGTTTATTTTACTTTGGCATTCTAATGTACATAGTGAAGGTCATGACTTGGCAAAGCACTTTAGTGTATGATCCTTTTAAGTTGAGTATCTTTTCATATGTATACAAGGATTATTTTGCCAACTCATTGCTTAGGGTAGTTTGACCTATAGCTTAAGTGAGCTTTTGAGCCTTATACATTAAAAATTTTCTTGTATGAGATCCTTTATATGCCATATCCTCTAGAACTTGTCTTTAGTAAATTTTGAGATTACATTTAGTATGGGATGTGTACGAAAAATGAAAAGGTCATTTAGATTAACCCATTTTGGCTTGCTTTAAAAACTAACCTTTTAACTTTTGGTAGCCAATTTTGAGCATTTAGCTTATTTTTTTGTTATTAATTGTTACCCATTTTTGTGGAGAGACTTAGGATTGCTATAGTATAGGAGATATATTTTGTTTAGTATAAGCATGAGTTTAGTAAAAGAACAAGTTGGATTCCCTTATTTGCAAAAGTTCAATATTAGAAAAGTCTAGTTTCTAAAAAGAAAAGCAAAGAAAAAGAAACAAAATAAGTGGGATGGAGCATAAAATGCACCCACAATATATAAAAAGAAAGAAATAAAAAAAAAAGAGAAAAAGAAAAAAGAAAAAAGAAAAAAGAAAAAAGAAAAAAGAAAAAAGAAAAAAAATGTGAAAAAAGAAACTAGCCAAAATATGGACATTAAGAAGAGAGTTAGACAAGTAAATTAGAATGCCATAATATCATGCTATACTTTGTTTTTAAATCTCTTAGGATATAGTGATAATTTTTCTCTACACAAAGATGAGCTACTTAAACCAAAATTATCCTACCTTAACCTAAGCCAAGTTACAACCCTTAAAAGACCCTTTGATTTCATGTACTACTTTATACTAGTAGTGGAGATTTTTACTAATTACAAGCTTATGGTATGCAATGGCCTATTAAAGGAATGAGAGAAACACTAACCTTTAAACACATTGAGTGATTGAGTGCTTGAGAAACATAGTGTTTGAGTGAGAATTACTTTAGGTAATGCTTTGTGCGAAATAATCTTTACATGTGTTAAGATATTCAATTTCTTGAATTCAAACATTCTTGTGCTTTGTAATTTCATGGTTTTCCAATTGTACATGGGAGTTAAAGTTTAATGAACAATGATATTGTTTAAGAAATTGCATATTTAGGCTAATGTGTTAAAAGATGAAAGCTTATGCATGTTATTTTTAAATGTTAACCAAATATGAATGTGAGCTCCAAAATGGTGTGTATGTTAGTTTGTGTGATGTATTTGTTCATTTGTTGTTATGTTTGCTTGGGGACAAGCAAAAGTTTAAGTGTGGGGGTTTGATATGAGCCTAAATAGCTCATATTTAGTTCAAGTTTTGTAATTAAAATAATGTTTATTGGTAGTTAAAAATGCTAGAATTAGGTGTGTTTTATGTCTTTGTGTTAAGTTTTGTGTTTGTAGGAGAAAAGGGAGAAAATTTGAAGAAGGAGCAGAAATGAACAAGAAAAGAAGCTACTGTCGCGAGCGCGACAGAAAGCGCCAAAGAGAAGAAGGAAAGAAGTAAAGGAAGAGAAGAAACCATAAGGAGAAGAAGCAATCTATCGCGAGCGCAACAGGAGGCACCAATAAAGAGAGCAAAAGAAGAAAAAAGGAAAGAGAAAGCGCATTATCACAAGCAAGGCACCCAATCGCGAGGTCGCGACATGACGCGGAGGAAAGCAAGGCGCCAGCGTCTTTTTATTTTAGAAGGATGATGGATTTTTAACTATTTTCCCACCAAGAATTGCAACCTTTTTGAAAAGACATCTCAAGGAACATATTGTTTGGAACATTATAAATATTCATTTCAGTTGTAATTTTAGAAGGATGATGGATTTTTAACTATTTTATTTTTCTGTAAGTTGAAGAATAGTTTTTCTGTAGTTAGAGTTCTTTAGTTTGTTTTCATGTTTTGAAGAAGAAGATTAAGGGGAAGAAAAATTTATTACAAAGGTTTGAGAAAAGGGTTGAAATATTTCTTTCTTACTACTCTTATCTTTTATTTTCTTCTCTGTTAATTAAATGAAAGTTGTTTAATGAGATTTGAATAATATTAATGTTATCTTCATTTCCATCTATGTTAGTAAACTTTTATTGTCGAATTTCTATTCGTACTTTTGCAAGATCTTTATAAGTTAAAGTAAGTATCGAGAGACCACTTTAACTGAAATCTAATATAAATTCATTATCAATGCATGCTAGAGAGATCAGTATGTTGAGATAGTTGCTATAGGTTGATGATTATTCTTAGAATATGTAATTGGAACCCTCTAATTCATTAATGAGAATTGTGAGTTAGAATTTTAATTGCATGTTTTAGGCATTTTAATTCATGGTCGAGAGAGTGGATTAGAACTATATTCCAACTTGGCTTGCTTAAGAGATTCAATTTATATTATAATGATGGAATCAAGTTTCATAGTTATTAATTCTTCATTATATATTTTGTCTTCTTTGATTAACATGAACTAGATTTAATTAGTTTATATGATAGAGTAGTTTAGATTTAACTCACAATTTAATAATCATTGTAAGCAAGATTAAAATTGAGTAGTAATAGTGTGTAATATCTATTACATTCCTCGTGAGATCGATATCTTTTGTACTATAATTGGTACACCGTATACTTGAGAAATTAGCATGTAGAAATAAGCTAACAATCGTGCTAACCTTCCGTAGAATGGTAGTGTCGCCATCATGCTAACGCTTCTGAGATTTGAAGTGGTGCCCTCTATGAGCCCTTTGATTGATTGCCCCCTGAGAGGTCTTTAGTTGATTGTTGGATTGGTGTTTTGACTGATGTCGTCACTCGCCTTTTGTCGGTGTCCGCATCGAATCTCTCTCACTGCAAAACTAGAAAACCAAATATGCAGGAAAAATAGTGAGCATGCACGTAAAATGCATAGGTCATGCAAAAATACAGAATAAGAATTTATCTAAGTGGACTTAGAGATGATAGCCGGTCTGGCTGCAATTTGCGATAGGATTGATGCCTTTTGAAGCTGCTTTTGAATTTCATGCCTTTGGGATTGCAAGGTTCTCATTTGATACCTATAGTCATTTTTTGAAGGTAGTGTGTTCCTTCTAGATTTTCACACTAGCTTTTCTTAGCGGGAAATGCGTCCTTTGCGGATTTTCACATAACCCTGTGCCTTATTTGTTTTTTGCCTGGAATGGACCCAACCCAATCCAACGGCTTTTGTTCATTTTATTTTTTATAGGACAGACTGCCTATTTCCAGGTTTTCACCCTGCCCTTTGGCCTAACTTTTGCTTAGAGTGCCAATTATGGTTTTCATCTCTAACGGCAGTTTTTTTTGTAAGAGAAGCTGAAGTAGTCATCAAAGATCTTTCAGGTATAATCGGCGTATACTTATGTCTTAGATCATGGTTGCTTGAGCTTGGTTCTTATCATGAAGGTGCTATAGAATTGGTTTCATAGTTGATAGCAGGATGAGTCGACTGAAGCGCTTGAGTAGCGAGAGTAGCAGAGGATAGATAGTGACAATGTGCTGATTTTATACCGGAACCAAATAATTTTGAGTACGCAAGATGAACTGCTCTGGTCACACCAATATCATTGCATAAATGCATATATTTCAATTTGATTTCATAACACATGATAATTATTTGGCATTAACTCAAAAATTACAAGACCTCATCTAATTTCGGGATAAATCCTGAAAGCATCAAACTCCTGTTATTAATCAGCCATCTCGGGTTTTCATGGTTGAATATTTTCTCTCCTTTTTATTATTATTATTATTATTTTTAGCCTTTGCCATGAACCCTCCTTCAGTCCATCGATGTTAGTTGAATTTACTTTCATCTTCGTTAGTCGGGGAGGCTGCTCCTTCTGAGAGTGGTTCTTTTTAACATCAAAGTCTTGTTCTTGGCCCTCATGCAAACTGGCTGAGGTAGTGAGTTTCTTCACTTAAATCTTGACCGTGAGAGTCTGCATATTCCTATTACTTGCTTTGGTGGCTCAATTTCTAAAGTATCCTGTAATGGTTGAGATAGTGTTCAGATTGGCTGAGATTGGCTTACAAGTTAGGCTTTAGTGGTTGAGATTGGGTTACAGGTTAGGCTTAGATGGTTTTTTTTTCTTTTTTTTTTTGTCCTTTTTTATGCTTTTTTTTTTGTTCTCCTTTTTTTGTGTTTTTTGTTTTTTTTTCCTCTCTTTCATTTTTTTTTTTACAGGTTATAAAGGTAATGAGCTACCCTTCTAAGTTTTGCTATAAGGGTCCCAGGTGGTCAAAGGTCAATCTTAATTGGCTTTTATAGTGAATTTCTCAAATGGTTGGGAGAAAGGAATCATAAGACTTGGTTCTAATGAGTCGTATATTCCCTATGAAGGTCCTGTGTTTCATTCGTCCAACTTCTAATGTAGCCCACGGAGTTTGATTTTGTTTGCCTGTACTGTATGCATCCTAGACTTTAAGGAGACAAAGGGCTGGTTTTTGAAATTTTGCTCGTCGTTATGTTGGCATGTTGAAGCAGCGTTGTCTCAACAATGTCCTTGTAAATTTTCAGCAAATCATACCTGGTCTAGGCAAAGGCACTTTTTTTTCTTTTGTTCTTTTGTTTTTTTTTAACATATCTCTCATAATTTTTCTCTTTTCAGGAGTTACATCAGATGCTATCAAGATTTTATTTGGATTCCCAAAATTTTGAGATTAGATGGAGTTGTATTTGATAAGTTAATGTAAATGGTTGTGATCATGTATAGCGAAATCATGGGAAACATAAGCAAAAACCATTAATATAATTAAAATGATCAATACTGCATACACCATTATTGAAATAATCAAATATGAAGACAAACATATAAAGTTGCCTGAATGGTTTCAAGCTTAGACTTCATGATTTCTTCCTTGAGATCACCCATTCTCCTTCCCAGATTTGAGAGATTGGACATACCTACTAACTGTGAATGATTTCGATCTTCTGTCTTTCCCACTTATCCTGATGACCATATCAAAAATCTTTCTAATGTATTCTTCAAGCAAAGATTTGAATCTGCCCCATATTCTGCCCTTGCTCTCTTTATTTTTTTTTTTAGGACTTGTATCTCAGCTGGATCACACTCTGAAGCAAGTCTCTTACCTCTCTCCATGCTCAAATGGTGAAAAGAGTGAGGGTTTGCCCCTTGAGTGAACGGCTTAAGGAGGTATGTTAGCTAATGACCCTGCCATGAAAGTCTCCCCAACCTTGATTGGTTTGACTATGGTAATAGTAAGTTCTCTAAGTTATCTCTCAAATGCAATCATCATAGTGGCCATTCTTTCACTAATCATGCCTAAAATCTTCTTCTCAAACTTCTTTAGTCTCCTATCCAGCTCAGGTTGCGTTAGATTCTCTCGATAGGTTGGCCATTTTTAGTTTTGAAGTATACTGTGAAGAAGATGATTCACTGGTTATTGAGAGTGACTCAGAATCCCAAACAGACACTAATTTTGACAATCCAAAGAGCAGGTTTATCCTCACTAGTCGGCCGTCAGAACCTCTAGTCCATTTAGATGAATCTATGATGGCTGAAGGATTCAGATTGTTAGAATGATGCATGAATGACATATACATGCAATGCATGATCGTGCCATGCAAATGGTCTTCGATAAGTGCGAGATCAATATATTGCCATAATACAATGGGATGCATGGAAGAAATTATACGCAAGATGATATGTATATGTGAAAAATAATATGCAGACGAAAAGATATATACACACATAGCATGAGAGAAAATATATTATTATTTATATATACATATATTTATCTTATTGACATGCATGAATGATATGCAATGCACGAGCATGCTGTGCAGTATCCACAACCACATGTAAGCAGATAGATCCTTTCAGCCTTATCACTCCCACACACGAGGTTGTGCTGTCTCTTTCCTAGGTGGGCTTTATCCAAGGATTAGCAGGGAATCCATTGGACACGCCTGGTACACGGTGGAAAACTGGTAGCATAACACTCTTTAATTTAAAACACACGCGCATGGGTTTTGGCCTTTATGTATTCAGACCTTTCAAACAGACTCAAATGAGCCCACTGGGGCATGAAAGCCTTTGATGAGTGCTCAATTAATATGTTTGAATTGATTTAATATATAAGGGCCCATGTAACAAGTATCATATTAAGGAGTATATTACTTAGTGAAAGTTTCTATTGCCATTACATGAGCTTTGGTCAGGGGTGATATTACTTTAGGTCTACCTAAGCATGGTCTCTGCCAACGGGTCTAGTTTATCACGAGCATAGCGACCAATCGGGTCTCCATTTGATATACCATTAATGGTATAAGGTTTGGGCTAGTGATTGTCCTTAACACTTCCCTTCAATGAGTGAAAGTAGGGTCGTGCTTTGGGAATGCACCGGGGTAAGATAGGGGACCAACTAACATAATTCTAAGGCTCTAAAATGCAATGCAATTTTCAAAAAGCGATAGAATTTTAGGTTTTAAAAACTCAATTATACATTTTAACCAAAACACTCTCAGAGCAAAGTCATGAAGTATCCCCAGCAGAGTCGCCACTGTGACGCGCGCCGAACCTAGCAAAGGCCCTCTCGGGCGAGACCCGCTTTTAGGACTCAAGGGATTGGTTCGCGTCTTTTGATTTTGGGTGCCATGAGACATTTTGGATGCCTCCTTCCCAATAGAACATTGGAAAGGATAATCTAGCCTTACGGCGCTTTCAGGCACCTTTGAGGCATTTTGGAGTCGCCACCCAATTTACGAGAAATTGGGAAATGTCTCTAACCTCTATTAGTCTAAACCAGATATGGTGTTCGGGACTTCACTCTTGTTTATATTTTGGTTAATTATAAATGAGTTTTTAATTTCCTAAAATTCTACTTCTTATCTCACACGATTAATGCATTTAATTAAAAGCGCATTACAAGCATTCAAAAGTAATAAATAAAAGTTGCAAAAAAAGCGGTAAATAAAGCGATAAAAAAACAATAAACACGTCAAGCACACAATTATAAGAGAAATTGGGACAGAATACAATCCCAAATAAAAGCCAAATGAAATTAAAGTAAAAATTAGGACGGAATACAATCCCAAATGAAAGCTAAATAAAATTGCCCAAAAAATAATTAATTACAAGAACCCACAAGATATATATGAACATAAATTTAAAATAAACAAACAAAGTCAGTTATATAAAAAATAACATACATAAATCGGGATATTTATTTGGACTAGAAATATTGGTTCCTTCACGCTCACTTAAAGAGGGATCGAAGAGTTGTTCGATTGTTGGTTTGAAAATTGGGATGAGTGATTCCATTTTTGGAAAACGTAACTCTTCGTTTTAATTCGTGATATTTTTCATTTTTTGGCTAAAATGAGTGACATTGGTCCTAGTTTATTAGTAAAAATTTTAATTTAGTTATAAAACATTTTTGTGATTTTTACCGCACATGTGCACAAAATGAAAATATTTTATTTGCAAACAAACACAAACACAAAAGGTAGCGTAGTGACCCCTCCGTGTGGTCACGAGAACGCTCACATAAGGAAATTCACATTTAAATCCCCAAACAAAAAATAACATTAAAAGATATTAGTAATAATTCTAAAAATTAATCAAACAAATACAAAATAAATATAGGAAATGTTAATTTAATATACAAATGATTTACATGCAAAGTAAATAAAAATGGGTCATGCAAAAAACCTAATAATAATAACAAAAAATGTAAAAGGAATAACAATGACAATAATAATGGTAACAAAATAATAACAACAGTGGCCTAATATCAAAGATAATAATAATAATCATAATAACAAAAATCATAATAATAAGTAATGATAGTATAAAATAAAATAATGATGCTAATAATAATAACACCCTAAAATAATAATAATAATATTACAACACAACAAAATAATAATAATAAATATAATAATAAAAATAATAATTATCACAATAACAATAACACAAACAAAATCATAATAATAATAATAAAAATAGAATAAAATAAACATGAAATAATAATACTAATAATAAGTAAATAAAATAACAATAATGACAATAATATATCATAGTGATAATAATAATAATAATAATAATAATAATAATAATACAACAATATAATGATAATAACCATGATAATATTAGTTATAATAATAATAATAATAATAATAATAATAATAATAATAACAACAACAACAACAAGAAGGGAGCAATAATAATAATAATAATAATAATAACAACAACAACAACAACAACAACAATAGAGATGGCAATAGGGTACTAACAATCAAATAACAATGGCAAGATAATGAGATGATAATGATGATACGGGGATTATGATGGCAAATGGCAAATGTATAATAATAATGAAACCCACAGAGAAATCAAATAATAAAAAAAAACATTTATAATATAACAACATCAAAAATGCTAGGGATAGATGGTAAATATGAAAATAGTAACAAAAGATGACAATATTAACAAAATGAGTGATAAACAAAATAAATAACAACGGGTCCACAAATGTTTACCCTCAGATTTTATAGATCGAAAAATAGAATATCTTGATCCGTTCTCCTTATCGGTTTTTGATGTGATAAACACCCAAAATAACTTAAGAAAATCTAAATTTTTTAACAAATAAAAAGAAAACTCACGAAAATAATTTTGGTGGGGATGATTGAGCAAAGGAAATTAATTTTTCTTGCTCAAAATCAATCCAAGAATGAAATGTATTCTTTTTTTAAAAAAAAAAGAAGGAAAAAAAGCTCAAACTTGAAATCTTAATAATTTTTGCTTTGAAAAAACTCTCGGTTGCTCTTTGTTCTTGAGAGAAAACTCTTTTTCTTTTTTTTCTTTGAAAAATGCAGCTCCCATTAAAATGAAGTTCAATTCCCCTTTAATTTCTTCACTTCCCCGAGAATGGAAAAAACAAAACCAACTTTCCTAATTTTATTTTTTCAAAATAAGCCTAAAATGTGAAAATACCTGATTTTTTTCAGTCCCGAAAATTAATTTTGTAGGTGAGAGAGCATGTGGCAAAGGAGTGGCCGCATGTGAAAAGCTGTGGCATGGAGGCTGCATGTGGAGGGCCTCCACATGCGGCCTCCATGGTGGCCGCATGTGGATGGCCTCCACATGCGGTCCTCCCACATGTGGCCCCCTTTAATGCCATTCCACCTTAAATCACGTTTTTTTTAAAAAACAAAATTCTAAATCAAATTCTTCTCCTCCTCCTCTTTTTTTTTTAATTTTAATTTTTTTAATTTAATTTTAATTTTTTTTAATTTAATTTTTTTATTTTAATAATAATAATTTTTTTATATATATTTATCTGTCTATTTTTTGAAAATAATAAGGGTCTCGACAAGGAAAACATCATTTTCGACACCTTCGCCTATGAGCCGGTATCATTTTTATCATCGGGTAATTCTGATCTTGGAATGCCTCGGGAGCCGATGTCTACAAGTACTATGCGATATAAAAATGTGAATGTGAATGTGAATGTGATATGTTATACTATTGACCGACGATGTGTTGATGTTGAATATGACTTTCTAAACATGCTATATGGATATCAAGATGAGTTTGATTATATGATTATAAGGCATGTTTAAAGTGAAGTATGAATATAGAGTATGTGCTTGATACTATTCAATGATTGCTATGATATTATATATGCGTACATTGTTTGTTGTTTCCCCACTAAGTGTCATCACTTAGCATGGGTTTTCAATTCGTGTAGGTTCAGAAGCGAATGAAACTCGAAGGACGGTCCCGTATCTCGGTTGGTCAACACACTAGGATCCGTTTCTTAATGCAGGTTTTGTTATTTTGTACTAGCTATATGTAATTAATAGCTTTGGCATGTAAGAATTATTTTGGTAGCTTTGGAACATGAGATGTAATATATTATGAAAGTATGTGTATAAGTAAGCGTACTGAAATGCTGCATGCAAATGAAATTTATTAGTTCAGGATATTTATATGTTTAACAATTGTATGTGATATGCATATGATGTGAGTTGTGCAACCGTTCTCGACTGCCACATCAAAGCTGTGCGAGCAAGCGGGAATAGGCGTTATAGGTTGTGGTATCAGAGCCAGATTTAGTCATTTCTGGGCATAGTGTAGATTATGATGCATATAGTTGTGTTGACCTAATGCGGACATCCTGATGTATGTATCAGATCGATAGATCCTTCTCAAGATGCTAGAGAAGAGACTGTTGAGAGCGTTAATCCCCGTGAACCCAAAGTGTCTGAGTCTGGTTAGTCTATTCTAATTGGTGTGGGAAGAGATATCCCTATGGTTCCTATGGAAGCTTTGCTCAAGATATCTCAGGATATGGTGAGGGTGCTCGATCGAATGATAGCACCGAAAGTTCCATTAGAATCATTGAGAAAGCATGGGACAGAAGAATTTTATGGAACCAGTCTGGATGAGTCAATTAAGGTTGAGTATTGGATTGAGAAAGTTCAGAGGGTGTTGGATGAGATAAGATGCCCTGCTGAACAGAAGGTGGAATGTGTGGTATCTTTGCTGCAAGGATCTGCATACGACTGGTGGAAATTGGTTTTAAGGCATCCGATGCTTCCGAACCCTATCAATTGAGAATTCTTTGTACAGAAGTTTTGAAACAAGTACATTACAAAAGCGTATTGGGAAGCTAATTGGAAGCATTTTCTGAATTTAAGGCAAAGAGCTATGTTAGTAGCGTAGTATGAAAAGGAGTTTTGTAGGCTCAACAAGTATGCACGTGAGGGAGTGCTTACAAAGGAGTTTAGATGTCAACAATTTAAAGAACGATTGAATAAGCTAATCAAGGCATTGCTGATTTCTATGATAACTTCTCAGATTGTGAGTTACTACCAAATAGTACAAGCAGCCATGAGAGGGGAAAGATCACTAGAGATTTAGAAAGAAAGAATACAGAGGAGGAATCCTAATAGAGGTGGGGCACATTCAGGTAAGATATCAAGAGATCCTTCAGCCGCACCTCCAGCTAAGTCAGTTAGCAATCCAGCTACTAGAGGCAGAAGGCAAGGATCTTCCTATACATCTGGTACTAGTAGAGGGTGTATCTAGTAATAGAAGTGAAGTGCCTGAATGTCCTTATTGCTATAAGAAACATAGAGGCGATTGTTGGAAGTTGACTAGGGCTTGTTTCAGATGTGGGAGTACGGAGCATTATCTGGCTAATTGTCCTAAGGCTTATGAGGTGACAGGAAATTAGCAAGAAGCTAGTAGGGGTGGATCGAATTTGCCTCTAGTTAACCGAGGAAGAGGTAAAGGACGTCGCAGAGGTGGCCAGCCTAGAGGTGGAATAGTGTCATAATCTGTTGATCGACCACCAACAGCACTAGCACGGGCATATGCAATGAAGGATCGTGAGGAATAGGATGCGCCAAAGGTCATAGCGGTTACATTTTTACTCTTTGATATAGAAATATTTGCGTTGATTGACCCCGGGTCTACGCATTCTTATATGTGTTCTAAGAAGTTATGTGATAAGATGTCTATTATTGATCATTTAGATTATGATATTTGTGTGACTAGCCCATTAAGGAATAGTGTGAATGTGAACAAAGTATATAAAGATTGCCCTTTAATGGTTCAAGGCCATGTATTCCCTGTAGATTTGATTGAGTTGCCTTTTGATGAATTTGATTTAATTTTGGGAATGGATTGGTTGAGTAAGCACTTAGCTGTGGTTAACTGTAGGAGGAAAATAGTTGTGCTTAGTAGTGCAGAAACTTCTAAAGTGACTGTGAGGGGTGTATGCTCTAACCTTTTAGTAGATGTGATTTTTACTATGCAAGCCTATCGATGTTTGAGGAAAGGATGTGATGCTATCTTAGCCCTTGTGTTGGATTCGAAAAGAGAACAAGTTAGAATTCAGGATATTTCAGTAGTGAGGGAATTTCCTGATGTGTTTCCAGAAGAGTTCGCTGGTGTACCACCTGTAAGGGAAGTGGAGCTATCAATTGATATTGTGCCTGGTACAGCACCAATGTCTGAGGCACCTTATCGAATGGCTCCTACTGAGTTGAAAGAATTAAAGACTCAGTTACAAGAGTTGTTAGATAGGGGATTTATAAGACCTAGTGTATCTCTTTAGGGAGCACCAGTGCTGTTTATAATGAAGAAAGATGGAACTATGAGAATGTGTATTAACTATAGATAGCTCAATAAGGTGACAGTGAAGAACAGATATCCTCTACCAAGGATTGAGGATTTGTTTGAGCAATTGAAAGGAGCTAGTGTGTTCTCTAAGATTGATCTGAGATATAGGTATTATCAGTTGCAAGTGAAAAAGGAGGATATACCTAAGATTGCGTTTAGGACATGATATGGACATTATGAATTTCTTGTAATGCCATTCGGGTTAACTAATGCACCTGTAGCATTCATAGATTTGATAAATAGAGTGTTCAAGCCAGATTTGGATCAGTTTGTGGTTGTGTTTATTAATGATATACTGGTATATTTGAATAATGAGAAAGAGCATGAGCAGCATTTGAGAACTGTGCTTCAGACTTTAAGGGAGCATCAGTTGTATGTTAAACTCATTAAGTGTGAATTCTGGCTGAAAGAAGTGTCTTTTCTAGGTCATGTTGTCTCTTCTGAGGGTATTATGGGTGACCCAGCTAAGATAGAAGTGGTTGTGAATTGGAAACTGCCCAGGAATGTGCTTGAGATACGAAGTTTATTGGGATTAACAGGATATTATAAGCATTTTGTGAAAGGATTCTCAATGATTGCTTCACCGCTTACCAAGTTTCTTCGAAAGGGAGTTAAGTTTGTGTGGTCCGATAAGTGTCAAACAAGCTTTGAGTAGTTGAAGAAGATGCTAGTTGAAGCACCAATCCTAACTCAACCTATGTCGGGTAAGGAGTATGCTATGTATAGCGATGCTTCTAGAATTAGACTGGGATGTGTATTAATGCAAGATGGGAAAGTGGTCGCTTATGCGAATTGCCCGACTCATGATTTGGAATTGGCTGCAATAGTGTTTGCCTTAAAGATTTGGCGTCACTAGTTATATGGTGAGAAGTATAAGATCTTCACGGATCATAAGAGTCTTAAGTATCTGCTCACTCAGAAAGAGTTGAACTTGAGACAGAAAAGGTGGCTGGAATTGTTCAAAGATTATGATTATATTATAGATTACCATCCGGGTAAGGCTAATGTGGTAGCTAATGCGTTGAGCAGAAAATCAGTTTCAGCATTATCTTTACAGTAAGTTAAGTGGAGATTTGGTTCAGATGGAACTTTAATAGCTCAGTTAAAAGCAAGGCCTATTTTGAGAGATGTGTTGGTAAATGTGCAAAAAAATTATACTAAGTTGCAACAGATTCTGCAGTCAATCAAAAATGGAGATAAGACTGACTATTCAGTGAATGAAGAGGTGTACTATTTTATCGAGATCGGTTATGTGTCGCAAATGATAAAGAGTTGAGAAAGAAGCTTTTGCATGAAGCGCATAATGCAGTTTTCTCTATGCATCCAGGAGGTAATACAGATGTATCAGGACTTGAGATAGTTTTACTGGTGGCCTAGTATGAAGAGAGATATGGTGGAATATGTTTCCAAGTGTTTGACTTGTCAGCAAGAGAAAGCGGAACATCAGGTTCCATTGGGTCTGTTGAATCCTATTCTCATTCTGCAGTGGAAATGGGACAACATTATCATGGATTTTGTTACTAGTTTGCCAATGACATCGAAGCAGCATGATTCCGTGTGGGTAATAGTTGATCGATTTTCTAAGTCAGCTCACTTATACAGATTCGACTCGATTATTCCATAGATCGGTTGGCTGAATTGTATGTGAACGAAATTATCAGACTGCACAGTATACCTTTATCCATTATTTTAGATAGAGATTTGAGATTTACTTCTAAGTTCTTGAAGGGTTTACAATCTACATTGGGTACAAGATTGAACTTTAGTACAGCGTTCCATCCGCAGACTAATGGACAATCGAAAAGAATTATCCATGTGTTGGAAGATTTGTTAAGGGCATGCGTGTTGGATTTCTCTAAGAGTTGGGATAAGTATATTCCACTAATGGAATTTGCTTATAATAACAGTTATCAGGCGAGTATTAGCATGGCACCATATGAAGTTTTTTATGGTAGAAAGTGTCGGACTCCGGTATGTTGGAGAGAATTGAATAAGCATAAGATTATTGGCCTTGAATTGGTAAGGGATACAAAAGGAAAAGCAAAGATTATTCAGCAGCAATTGAAAGCTACAAGTGACAGGCAGAAATCGTATGCGGATCTGAAGAGAAAAGACATTGATTTTCAAGCGGGTGATAAAGTATTTCTAAAAGTGTCTCCTCGGAGGAAAGTGCTACGGTTTGGTAAGAAAAGGAAACTGAGTCCGAGATTCATTGGGCCATATGAGGTGTTGGAAAGAGTTGGAACAGTCGCTTATCAGTTAGCTTTGCCTCTAGCTTTGGCTAAGCTCCATGATGTCTTCCATGTATCAATGCTCCGGAGATATCATTCGGATGAATCTCATATTATACTAGTGCAAGATATGCGAGTGCAACCAGACTTTTTCGATGATGAGAAGCCCAAAGCAATATTGGCAAAAGAAGTAAAGCAACTTCAAAATAAGCAAGTTCTGTTGGTTAAAGTGCTTTAGCGGCATCATGGAATTGAGGAAGCGATAAGGGAATCGAAAGCAGCAATGCGAGAGCAGTATCCCCAACTGTTTAATTCAGGTATGAATTTTGCGGACGAAATTCTTTTTAGGACGGGAGAGTTGTAATGGCCTAAATTATATCCTACTAGTAAATTGGTCTAATTGGGATAATTGGGTAAGTTTAATTTGGAGTTCGTTAAATTCTGGACTTGAGTATAATGGAATTGAGGACTTGATTGAATAAATAAATAGGTTTAAGTGACCTCTTGGTAGTTGTGCTTGATTAAGATTAAAAATGAATTAATTAATAGATAATAGGAATTAATTAAACTAAGTTTGGTTAAGGGAATGGTAGTGGATTTCCGGGTGTCACTCCATGGAGTTACCACCTTATCTTTTTCCATGCAATAAATAGTTAGTAGATGAAAGAGAAATGGCAGACTTTGCATGTTAACCAGCCATTCTTTTTCTTCTTCTTCTTCTTCACCCGTTCTTCTCTCTAGAGTAATTCTTTGAATTTCTGTTGATTTGGGTTAAGAGATGTTGCATGTGTAGAGTATTCAAATTATCAAGGTAAGTGGTTAGTTTAGTGTGTTCGTCATCTCCTTCTACTCCTTCTTGTTTCGGATTAGTGATTGGAATGGGTATTGACTTTGTGATCTACAGTGATGCTTCCAAAAATGGATTGGGCTGTGTACTGATGCAGGAAGGCAAGGTGATTGCTTATACCTCCCGATAGCTTAAGACTCATGAGAAGAATTACCCTACTCATGATCTTGAGTTGACAGCCATTGTATTCGCATTGAAGATCTGGAGACATTATCTGTATGGTGAGAAATGCTATATTTATACAGATCATAAAATTCTAAAATACTTGCTTACACAGAAGGAGCTTAATTTGAGACAGAGGCGATGGCTTGAGTTAATTAAGGATTATGACTGCTTTATTGACTATCATCCTAGGAAAGCGAATATTGTAGCTGATGCTCTTAGTAGAAAGTTCATGGCATCTTTGTGAGCTATTAATGTTAAATTGGGTATGTCAGATGATGGAGCCTTGATAGCAGAAAAGCAAGTAAAGCCAAATTTTCTTCAGCAAGTGAAAGATGCTTAGATAAAGGATGATCGGTTTGTTTTCCATTGTGGAACAAGTGAAAGATGGCAATGAAAGTAATTATTCACTGGGTCCACACGGTAGTCAATATTTTAAGCAGAGATTGTGTGTTCCTAATCAAGCTGATTTGAGAAAGAACATCTTATCAAAAGCTCATCATAGCAGTTTTGTTATGCATCCTGGTAGTAATAAGATGTATCAGGATTTGAAGATGCATTACTTGTAACACCCCTTACCCATACATAGGCGATCCCATCCAAAATGGAGTGAGATGCCATAGGAGTAAAGGTTCCACCACACAGATACAGAAATATACATACATTCATACGTAATTATACATACCGCAATACAGGGTAAATTAAAACTTTACAAGATCATTCATGAAAGCTGATCATGCATTAATATAATAGAAGCATTACATTACTGTTCTGATCAACTGAGAGATATAAAAGATAATTACAACTCCCACAATTACATATACAAAAGCGAAAACTATTACAAAATCATATGAGAGTTCTATACAAAAAGAATCCTCAAAAGGTACAAAAATAAGCCCTACACTAAGACCCTGCTGTGTTGGCTTCGATGGCGGCGACTCTCCCAAGACATAATTCCTTCCGCACCTGCACGGGTAAACACACCATGCTAAGCGATAAACGCTTAGTGGGGAAAACAAACACATAGCATAAGGACAACCATTCACAACGGTCGTCAAGGCAGTTCACATGCGTACTTCATTTACAAATGAATCATGGCATGACAATAATAATTAACTCATGCTCACATACATAAAGCCATTCATCAAAAGATTCATAACAATAATCATATTCTCATAACAGATTACATTTTCACCATTGAATCCATAAGGGTAACATATGTTTCCCATATAACAATTCATACAAAACACCTGCTGACCCGAGGGAGTGGATAACGAGTATACGGACAGTACTTTACGGGTACGAGCCGATACGAACAGTACTTTACGGGTACGAGCCGATAAAACAAATTTTCATTTAACTTTTACAAAACATTACAAAGGGGATCTTAAACAAGATCCTTTCGGATAAGGGTTCGCGAGGAACCATTCGAGGACCTGATCGTGGTCCAAACAGAAAACAGAAGCTGCAACAAAGACTCTATTAGGCATGCCTAACTATCCACTTACTAGACTATAGCAGGTCATACATAAGCCAATCCATCCATTTCATAGCTTCCAAATCATCATCATCAAATGAACATAATCATACCATAGTTACACTAGCATATTATTTATAGAATACCAAGCATAAATCTCATAACTGCTAAAGAAAACTGAAGTTCAAGCCACAAGGAATGAAAGAAAACTCATTCAGCAAACAGGGGACTGTCGCGCTCGCGACAGAGATCAAAGTCTCTTCACTGCACGCGCGCGACGAATTTCGCTACCGCGAGGAGGACGGAAGGGCCAGGCTCTGTCGCGATCGCGATAGAGGACAATTGGTGCTATCGCGGGCTCGCGACAGATCGCGTGCTCGCGATAGCACTTGGCCAATGATACGTTCTGTCGCGATCGTGACAGTCATCGCGGTCGCGACAGAGAGTACACAACACTTCGGCTATCGCGGGCTCGCGACAGATGTCGCGTGCTCGCGACGGCGAAGCTCCCAACACCGCTCTCTGTCGCGATCGCGACAGCGTCGGGACTTTGAAAATCTGCAGAAATTCTGCAGATTTTCCTCTTCCAAATCCTCATCCAACCTCTCAAATCTCAATCCAAGGTTACTTACCTCAAATCCAGCCATTCATTAACATTATCAACCATAATACAACATTTATTAACATTAAACTTCATACAATCCATCAACTTACACATTCAATTACAAGAATCAATCAAAAACCCAATTTATGCATCAAACCACATCCATTCTAAAATTACCCTAATTAACTCATGCCTTTGCAAGATCCACACTTCAAAGCAAATACCCATATCATATACATCAAAATAAAGAACATCTAACAACCTAATTCCAAGAAATCATCAAAACACATACATGAACATATTCACATGCAAAAGCAAGAAATTCCCAAACCTTCAAAATCCTTAGCTCCTAGTGCTTAGTTCCACTGGATCCAACAACTTCCTTGCCTTTAGGATCCCGGGGAGGCTCAACTAGGAACAAAACAACACAACACACAAACACAAAACCCAAAACTTCAACCCAATTCCGAAAATAAGAAAAAGAGAAGAAGATGGAGAATCAAATGAAGAAAATGAGAATAAATGCAGTAGATTTACCTTTAAAAAGATATGAAGTGATTAATTTCCACCACTAGAGGCTTGAATCTAAGCTAGGGCACTTAAGAGAGTGGAAAAGGGGAAGAAGAAGAAGGAGAAGAAGGAAGAACGGGAAATGGGTTTCAAAAATCTGATTTTTCCCCTTTTCATCTTTTTCACTTTCCCCCTTAACACATGTCAATCATCTAGTAGAGGAGATTACTCACTCACACCCTAACCTAGTGCATCACATACACACAATGAGACACTCTAATAATGCATCCTACATATGTGTGAGCAACACACACAAGATTCTCCCAAATCATACACACCCTACACAAGTGCAAATGCATACACACAATTAATCCACTAGTGCATATCCTACTATGGTGCACTCATGCACACACAAATCTATCTCAACTAATTAGCACCATAGTGCCAAACACACACACACGCACCAGAAAAACCCCAATTCATGCAATATTACCAAAATGCCCTTATTACACATAACTCATGCAAATGTACACACATACATATACTCGGCTCATTCAACTAGGGGGCAAACGGGGTGTGACAACTCTCCCCTACTAACAGGAATTTCGTCCTCGAAATTCTCACCTGAACTGAATAATTGCGGATACTGCAATCTCATTGACTCCTCCGACTCCCAAGTTGCTTCCTCAACCCCATGGTGATTCCATAAAACCTTGACCAAAGGAATTGGCTTATTTCTCAGCTGTCTTACTTCCCGCTCTAGGCTCCTCATCGTAGGAAAAATCTGACTGTACTTGAACTTCTTGAACCGACAGCACATGGGAAGGATCCGATCATACCGACGGAGCATCAAAACGTGAAACACATCATGAAGCTTTGACAGTTCCATCAGCAAAGCTAGTCTGTAGGCCACTGGACCAACTCTTGCTAACACCTCATATGGACCAATAAAGCGAGGACTAAGCTTCCCTTTCTTTCCAAACCGAAGTACTTTTCTCCAAGGAGACATTTTAAGAAAAACCTTGTCCCCAACTTCAAACTGAACATCCTTTCTCTTCAGGTTGGCATAAGACTTCTGTCGATCCTTGGCCACCTTCAGATTCCGCTGCACAACTCTGATCTTTTCTTCTGTATCTCTAACCAGATCTGGCCCAATCACTGACCTCTCAGATAACTCTGTCCAACAAACTGGAGTCCGACACTGACGTCCATATAGAGCCTCATATGGTGACATACCAATACTCGACTGGAAACTGTTGTTATAAGCAAACTCCATCAATGATACATACTTGTCCCAACTACCCGGAAAGTCCAAAACACAAGTCCTCATCATATCCTCTAAGATCAAAATCACACGCTCGGACTGACCATCTGTCTGAGGATGGAACATTGTACTGAACTTCAGCTTGGTACCCAAAGCTAGCTGCAATTCTTTCCAGAACTTGGATGTGAACCTTGGGTCTCTATCAGAAACTATGGATAAAGGCACTCCATGCAATCGCACTATCTCATCCACATAAATACTGGCCAATCTATGCATCGGATAGTCCATCCTAACCGGCAAAAAGTGAGCAGACTTCGTGAGTCGATCTACAACAACCCACACAGAATCATGCTTCCTCTGAGTCAATGGCAATCCGGAGACAAAATCCATGGCGATGTCATCCCATTTCCACTCAGGAATGGACAAGGGCGTGAGCAATCCAGAAGGAACCTGGTGCTCGGCCTTAACCTGCTGACAAGTCAGGCACTTGGATACAAAGTCCACTATGTCCCTCTTCATACCGGACCACCAAAAGAACTGCTTCAAATCCCGATACATCTTCACACTGCCAGGATGCATGGTGAAAACTGAACTATGTGCCTCATCCAAAATCTGTCTTCTTAACTCTTCACTATCCGGTACACACAAACGGTTTCCAAACAGGAGAACCCCATCCTGAACCGAAAACTCTGACTGATAGGCTTGACCCTTAACTGAGCTATCAAAGCCCCATCTGAGCCAAACCTCCATCTAAACCGTCTTAAAAACAAGGCAGAAACTAACTTCCTACTCAACGCATCTGCGACTACATTGGCCTTACCCGGATGGTAATCCACAATGCAATCGTAGTCCTTAAACAGCTCTAACCAACAACGTTGCCTCATATTCAATTCCTTCTGAGTCAGAATATACTTCAAACTCTTGTGGTCCGTAAAGATCCTGCACTTCTCCCCGTAGAGATAATGACGCCAAATCTTCAAAGCGAAGACAACCGCTGCTAACTCAAGATCATGCGTCGGATAGTTCCTTTCATGCAGCTTCAATTGCCGAGAAGCATAAGCTACAACCTTACCTTCTTGCATCAAAACACATCCCAAACCTACACGTGAAGCGTCACTATACATAACAAACTCCTTACCCGAAGTGGGTTGAGTTAGTATAGGAGCTTCAACTAACAACTGCTTCAACCTCTCAAAACAGGCTTGACACTTATCTGACCATTCGAACTTAACTCCTTTCCTCAATAACCTGATCATCGGAGCAGCTATCACTGAAAAACCCTTAACGAACCGACGGTAATAACCCGCCAGACCAAGGAAACTCCTCACCTCCTGGATATTCCTAGGTGCTTTCCAATCCACTATCGCCTCAATCTTGGTTGGATCCACTTGGATACCCTTAGCTGAAACTATATGGCCTAGAAACGACACTTCCCGAAGCCAAAAATCACACTTACTCAACTTAGCAAACAACCGATGCTCTCTCAAAATTTGCAAAACTAACCGAAGATGCTCTTTATGCTCGGTCTCATCCTTGGAAAACACCAAAATGTCATCTAAAAACACCACTACAAACCGGTCTAAGTATGGCCTAAACACTCTATTCATCAAATCCATGAATGCCGCTGGAGCATTAGTCAAACCAAACGGCATAACAAGGAACTCATAATGACCATACCGAGTCCGAAATGCAGTCTTAACCACATCCTCGTCCTTAACACAAAGCTGATAATACCCAGACCGAAGATCTATCTTGGAAAACACACCCGCACCTTGAAGCTGATCAAACAAATCCTCAACTCTGGGCAACGGATACTTATTCTTTACTGTGATCTTATTAATCTGCCTGTAGTCGATACACATCCTCAAGGACCCATCCTTTTTCTTAACAAACAGAACTGGAGCTCCCCAAGGAGATATGCTGGGTCGAATGAACCCCTTATCCAATAGCTCTTGCAGTTGAGTTTTAAGTTCTCTCAACTCTACAGGAGCCATCCGATAAGGTGCTTTCGATACCGGTGTGGTACCCGGCATAATCTCTATGGCTAGCTCAGCTTCCCTCTCCAAAGGCAAACCAGGTAAGTCACTCGGGAAAACATCACTAAACTCTCGGACAACAGGAATGTCCTCAATCCTAACTTGATCCCTCCTGGAATCCAAAACCACAGCCAGAAAAGCCTCACAACCTTTTCTCATAAACCTCTTAGCTTGAATAGCGGAAATCACATTGTGTACGGAACTCGCACCCAAACCTCTGACAAACACTGGAACTCGGTTCCTATCTCGAAGTACGAAGGTCTTCCTATGACAATCAACCACAGCTCTATGCTTGCTCAACCAATCCATACCCAAAATCAAGTCATACTCTCTGAAGGGTAACTCTATCAAATCCACAGGGAACTCAACACCTTCAACCATCAACGGATAATTCCTATAAACTCTACTCACACTGACACTATGCCCTAATGGATTGGTCACACAAATCTCATAGTCTAATTGTTCTACCACATGCAACTTATCAATAATCTTATGCGTGCACAAATATGAGTGTGTGGAACCAGGATCTATTAGAGCATATAATTCAGTGTCATGGAGTAGGAACTTACCAGCAATCACATCAGGGGCATCCTGCTCCTCTCTGGCTCTAACTGCATAAGCTCTAGCGGCCATTGGGGAAGGACGTTCAACTGTCTCAGAACCAGCTCCATCTCTAGGTCGACCGCCTCGACCTCTACCTCTACCTCTACCTCTCACAGCCTGAGAAGCATTTGATCCAACCCTACTAGCTCCTCCCTGAGGACCCGAATCTTCACTCATCTGAGGGCAATTAGCCACACGGTGCTCGGTGCTCCCACATCTGAAACACCCACCAGTGAGCCACCTACACTCACCCCAGTGAGCCTTACCACAATTCTCACAAACTGGAATAGCATCAGACCGACCACCTCTACCAGATCCAGATACTACAGCTGAACCTTGCCTTCTCCCTCTGGTAGCCGAACCAGCAGAGGGTTCATCTTGCGGGTTCCTAGACCTCTTACTCGAAGATGAGGAAACACCACCTCTAGCAGAACTCCGGCGCTGAGCTCTCTCTCTAATTAAAGTTTTTGCCTTCTTTGCCCTCAAAGCAGCCTCAGCAATCTGATAATAATGTACCCCCGGCATACACATCAAAGAAACTAAAGCGACCTTCAAAGAATCATTCAACCCGGCCTCAAAGTGCTTGCATCTGAAATCATCCGTCATAACCCCACGCGGAGCATAACGAGACAACCAGTTAAACTCCTTCTCATAATCCGCAACCGACAAGGCCCTTTGCCTCAAACTCAGAAACTGCGCCCACCTTGCGTCCTTATAAGCTTGAGTCACATACTTCCTAGTAAACTGCTCATCAAAGAAATCCCATGTCAAAGGATCAGGCATCTGAGGTTGCCTACTCACCAACTCCCACCATTCGTATGTTGGACCTTGAAGCAAAGCCACAGCACACTCAGCTTGCTGATCGGGAGGACACCTGACTTCCCTCAGAGCTCTCTTAACCTTATCCAGCCACTTCTCGGCTAACTCAGATTCATCAAGTCCGGTCCCATAAAAATCTTCCACACCAGCTCTTCTCAGACTCACTATTGGAGCTTTCGGGGCAGTCACCCTTTCTAAAACCCGAGCCATGTCCTGATGCAATCAGAGCATCGCCTCAAAAGGCATGGTAGCGGCCTCGGGCTGGACCCTAGCACGATGAGTCGACACCGAAATAGAGACAGACGGATCTACCGCTGGAGGGTTCACACTTTCAGCGGACTCCTCGAGCGCACCGTGAGCAGAATTAGAATCCATCTAACAAACAAGAGGACAACCACATCAGCCAACACAGCCCTAGACTTAGACATATGCACACATAACATCATGTAAACAATCACCCAGAAACGCCTAAACCGTGCTCTGATACCACAACTTGTAACACACCTTACCCATACATAGGCGATCCCATCCAAAATGGAGTGAGATGCCGTAGGAGTAAAGGTGCCACCACACAGATACAAAAATATACATACATTCATACGTAATTATACATACCGCAATACAGGGTAAATTAAAACTTTACAAGATCATTCATGAAAGCTGATCATGCATTAATATAATAGAAGCATTACATTACTGTTCTGATCAACTGAGAGATATAAAAGATAATTACAACTCCCACAATTACATATACAAAAGCGGAAACTATTACAAAATCATATGAGAGTTCTATTCAAAAAGAATCCTCAAAAGGTACAAAAATAAGCCCTACACTAAGACCCTGCTGTGTTGGCTTCGATGGCAGTGACTCTCCCAAGACATAATTCCCGCACCTGCACGGGTAAACACACCATGCTAAGTGATAAACGCTTAGTGGGGAAAACAAACACATAGCATAAGGACAACCATTCACAATGGTCGTCAAGGCAGTTCACATGCGTACTTCATTTACAAACGAATCATGGCATGACAATAATAATTAACTCATGCTCACATACATAAAGCCATTCATCAAAAGATTCATAATAATAATCATATTCTTATAACAGATTACATTTTCACCATTGAATCCATAAGGGTAACATATGCTTCCCATATAACAATTCATACAAAACACCTGCTGACCCGAGGGAGTGGATAACGAGTATACGGATAGTACTTTACGAGTACGAGCTGATACGGACAGTACTTTACGGGTATGAGCCGATAAAACAAATTTTCATTTAACTTTTACAAAACATTATAAAGGGGATCTTAAACAAGATCCTTTCGGATAAGGGTTCGCGAGGAATCATTCGAGGACCTGATCGGGGTCCAAACAGAAAACAGAAGCTGCAGCAAAGACTCTATTAGGCATGCCTAACTATCCACTTACTAGACTCTAGCAGGTCATACATAAGCCAATCCATCCATTTTATAGCTTCCAAATCATCATCATCAAATGAACATAATCATACCATAGTTACACTAGCATATTATTTATAGAATACCAAGCATAAATCTCATAACTGCTAAAGAAAACTGAAGTTCAAGCCACAAGGAATGAAAGAAAACTCATTCAACAAACAGGGGACTGTCGCGCTCGCGACAGAGACCAAAGTCTCTTCGCTGCACACGCGCGACGGATTTCGCGACCACGAGGAGGACGGAAGGGCCAGGCTCTGTCGCGATCGCGACAGAGGACAATTGGTGCTATCGCGGGCTCGCGACAGATCACGTGCTCGCAATAGCACTTGGCCAACGATACGCTCTGTCGCAATCGCGACAGTCGTCGCGATCGCGATAGAGAGTACATAACACTTCGGCTGTCGCGGGCTCGCGACGGCGAAGCTCCCAACACCGCTCTCTGTCGCGATCGCGATAGCGTCGGGACTTTGAAAATCTGCAGAAGAGGAAAATCTGCAAAAATTCTGCAGATTTTCCTCTTCCAAATCCTCATCCAACCTCTCAAATCTCAATCCAAGGTTACTTACCTCAAATCCAGCCATTCATTAACATTATCAACCATAGTAAAACATTTATTAACATTAAACTTCATACAATCCATCAACTTACACATTCAATTCCAAGAATCAATCAAAAACCCAATTTATGCATCAAACCACATCCATTCTAAAATTACCCTAATTAACTCATGCCTTTGCAAGATCCACACTTCAAAGCAAATACCCATATCATATACATCAAAATAAAGAACATCTAACAACCTAATTCCAAGAAATCATCAAAACACATACATGAACATATTCACATGCAAAAGCAAGAAATTCCCAAACCTTCAAAATCCTTAGCTCCTAGTGCTTAGTTCCACTGGATCTAACAACTTCCTTGCCTTTAGGATCCCGGGAAGGCTCAACTAGGAACAAAACAACACAACACACAAACACAAAACCCAAAACTTCAACCCAATTCCGAAAATAAGAAAAAGAGAAGAAGATGGAGAATCAAATGAAGAAAATTACCTTTAAAAAGCTATGATGTGATTAATTTCCACCACTAGAGGCTTGAATCTAAGCTAGGGCACTTAAGAGAGTGGAAAAGGGGAAGAAGAAGGAAGAATGGGAAATGGGTTTTAAAAATCTGATTTTTCCCCTTTTCATCTTTTTCACTTTCCCCCTTAACACATGTCAATCATCTAGTGGAGGAGATTACTCACTCACACCCTAACCTAGTGCATCACATACACACAATGAGACACTCTAATAATGCATCCTACATATATGTGAGCAACACACACAAGATTCTCCCAAATCATACACACCCTACACAAGTGCAAATGCATACACACAATTAATCCACTAGTGCATATCCTACTATGGTGCACTCATGCACACACAAATCTATCTCAACTAATTAGCACCATAGTGCCAAACACACACACACGCACCAGAAAAACCCCAATTCATGCAATATTACCAAAATGCCCTTATTACACATAACTCATGCAAATGTACACACATACATATACTCGGCTCATTCAACTAGGGGGCAAACGGGGTGTGACATTACTGGTGGCCAGGTATAAAACATGATGTAACAGAATTTGTAAGCAAGTGTCTGATTTATCAACAGGTGAAGGTAGAATATAAGGTTCCTTCAGGTTTGCTTCAACCTATTGTAATACTTGAATTGAAATGGGACAGACTAACCATGGATTTCGTGTCAGGATTTCCACTCACTAGAAAGAAACAAGATGTTGTGTGGGTGATTGTTGATAGACTCACTAAATCAGCTCACTTCTTACCTATCAGAATGGATTATCCACTATCCAAGCTGGCAGAACTGTACATTAGTGACATTGTAAGATTTCATGGTTGTGACGCACGCCGTACCCCACTGCATCCCGAACGCTCGCTTTTAGGGCAATCGAGAGAGGTTCATGAAAACTTGCAAGTGAAATTGCAAGGGCGTCTATTTCGGGCAACAAGGAGGTTTCATGGAGTTGCCACCCAATAGAACATTGGAAAAGTTCGTCTAACCTCAGTGAGCCTAAGACAGCACAGCTATGTCCATCATAGGCAAGCCGGAAGTGTCTTGGAGGTTTCCATCCTAATAGTAGGATGGCCCTCTCGCCTCGCTCTTGGGCAAACCAGAGGTGTCTTGAAAGACCCACCCTAATAAAATATTAGGATGGTCCTCTCGCCTCGTGGCGCCTAGGACTATGCAAGTTAAAGCCTTTTTACGGGACACAAGAGGTGTCTTGGAAGTTTCATTCCAATGGAACATTGAAATGGTCCTCTCACCTCATTAAGCCCAAAAGACCAGAGATGGCTCGGGACTTCTCATTTATTCATACCTTGATTAAGTTAAAATTGAGTTTTGAATTTAAGTTTTCATCCCTTTTCTCATACGTTTTGATGAAATAATTAGAGCGCAAGTTGGTCATCCAAAGAAAGTAGTAAATGAAAGCATAATTAAAATAAAAAAATAAATTACAACAAAACTAGGGGCGGAATACAACCCCCATTGCAAATAAAATATAAATCATACATAAAACGGGTTATTTATCAAGAGTGAGGACATTGGTCCTCGCATGCATAATTAAAGAAAATAATTTTGAAGTGACAATTTATTTGGATGAAAAAACTAGGACATTAGTCCCATTTTGTTACAAAAAAATCCCAATTTATTAATATAAAACTTTATGCGACTTTTTAATTAACGTGCATGAAAATAAACAAACTTATTATAAATTACATATTAAAACCAAATAAAAGCAAATAAATACTAAAAATGCTAAAAATATAAACTCCACCAAAATGGTGTCTTCAAACCTCCATGGGCTCCCACTTGCCATTGAAAAAGGCTCACACATAAAAATAATTATATTGAAATAAAAACACAAATAAAGATGATGTTAGTAATAAAAAATGGATTTAAACACATAACATATAAAAATGAATTAAAATAAATAAAACAACATGCATGACAAATTAATTAGATGGCATAAAAAAAATATAACTTAACACATGAAAAATTAAACATGCATAAATAATAACAACAATAATAAAACTCAACATGCATTAAAACATGAAAATAATAATGATGATGAAAAAAATAATAAATTATAATAAGAAACAAAACTAATAAAAATAATAATGATAATAATAGTAATGATAAATAATAATAATAATAATTATGATAACACTAATCACAATAATAATAACAAATAATAATAATGATAATAATATCAAAGAATATGAACAATCCAATTAAATATGCAAGTAATAATAATAATAATAATAATAATAATAATAATAATAATAATAACAACAACAACATCAAAGAAGATGAACAATCAAATAAAAAATAAAATGAAAATAAAACAAGCCAATCATGCTAACACATGTTAAATAATAATACTAACAATAACAATAATATATGAACAAAAATAAAGACAATGAGATGAATATGAACAATTAAATAAGAAATAAGAAATAACAATATGAACAATTAAATAGGAAATAAGAAATAATAATATGAACAATTAAATAGGAAATAAGGAATAATAATATGAACAATTATATAGACATGAGAATGAGAAATAATTATATGAACAATTAAATAAATATGAGAATGAGAAATAATTATATGAACAATTAAATAAAAATAAGAAATAAGAAATAATAATAATAATAATAGATCTAATATAATTTACATGATAGCTAACTAATTGTAAACAAAAATAAATTGAAAATTAAATTAAAAGTTGAGCTAAAAATGTTTACCCTCAAATTTGATGTGATGAATAAAGTTGGATGACAAATTCCTTACTTTGATTTATTAAAAATAAAATATAATGAAATTTTATCCTAAAAACAAATAATTGATTTATTTGTCTTAAGGAAAAAAAAAACATAACAAAGAAGTGAGAAAATTCACAAGAACAAATAATTGATTTATTTGTCTTAAAAATTAACTTAAAAAAATCAAATTAGAACATTTGGAGAATTTTTCTTGAAAAAAAAAGAAGAAGAGAGAAAGTATATTTTTCTTAAAAAAATCCCCCCAAAAAATTCTCTCTAAAAATCATTTTATAATCCCAACAGAATTCAGATTTTTAATAAAAAAATTAAATTAATTTAACTCACATTAAACCCAAAAAACTGAATAATTTGAAGAGTTAGAAGATAAAAAGATTTTAGAATTAAATTATGCAAAAAAAAATAAGTTAAAAATCAATTTTTGGGACCAAAAACGAAAAAAAATCAAAAATGGGCGAAATGGGGGCGTCAGGGGGCTGCGCGTGCCCAACGCGGTGCCGGACCCCGACATTTGCCGAAATTTTTTTTTTAAATTTCTAAAAAACTATAATTTCAAAACATACCTTTTTTGTCCCAAAATAATTTTTAAAACACTTAAAATATTTTTTTAAAATACATTTTTATTTATTTTTAATAAATTAATTTGACAAGAAAATTATCACTTTCAACTTTCATTTTTACCTATAAATCGGCACACTTAATTTCATCATTGGGTAATCCTGATCTATACTGTCCCGGGACTTGGTGTCTACAATGGTATCCCATCATCCATCATTTCAGATCGAGATCCGAGTTTTACTTTCCAATTTTGGAAGAGATTGTAGGAAGCATTGGGGACAAAGCTACATTTCAGTACAACTTTTCACCCCCAGACTGATGGACAATCTAAACATGTGATTTAGATTTTAGAGGACATGTTGAGATGCCGTGTGCTCGAGTTTGGTAACAGTTGGGAAAAGTATTTTCCTATAGCAGAGTTTGCTTACATCAACAGTTACCAGTCCAGTATCAAGATGGCTCCTTATGAAGCTCTGCATGGCAGAAAATGTAGAACTCCTCTTTGTTGGACATAACTTAGTAAAAAGAAGATTGTAGGGTTAGATTTGGTTCTTGAGACTGAAGAAAAGGCCCGAGTGATTAAAGATAGATTGAAAGAATCCATGGATCAACATAAATCATATGCAGATTTAAAAAGAAACGATATAGAATTTCAAGTGGGAGACAAAGTATTTATGAAGGTTGCTCCATGGAAAAGGATTTTAAGGTTTGGAAAGAAAGGCAAGCTGAGTCCAAGATTCATTGGTCCCTCTGAAATTATGCAGCGGGTTGGACCGGTAGCCTAAAGATTGAAGCTTCCACAAGAGTTAGAGAAGATTCATGATGTCTTCCATGTTTCTATGCTTCAAAGGTATCGATCGGACCCTAGTCACGTGATCAAGCCTGATGAGGTTTGAGTTCAGCCAGCTATGACCTATGAAGAGTATCCGGTGAAAATTCTGACTAAAAAAATCAAACAGCTTATAAATAAGCAGATTCCACTGGTAAAGGTACTCTGGAACCATCACAACGTTGAAAAAGTAACGTGGGAACTAGAGAAGGCTATGAGATAACAGTATCTTCAGCTATTCAATAGAGGTAAATTTCGAGGACGAAATTTTTAATTGGTAGGGGAGAATTGTAACAGCCCAAAAATAGCTACTTTTATGAATTGTAACTGTGGGGCCGTGAATAGTAACTGTGGGGCCACGAATAGTGACATCAGCGTGAATAGTGCCAACAAGGGTTGAAAAATATTTTATTAAACTATTACAAAGTATGAGTTAAAAGGAGATTAATTGTATAATTTGGTGCAAAAATGAGTTCATATAGGCTTCTGAAAGTCAAATTGAAGTTAACCTTTAGTTCGATTCAAATAGTAACAAAGTTTGACTAAACTTTGACTTAATTTTCAAAAATAGTAAATGAAGTTTAAATGATGTTTTGTGGGGAATGAAATGGTTTAAAATAATTTTTAGGAATTTTTGATGGTGAAAGATTAGTAAATTACGGTAGAACCGAAGGTATTGAATCGGACCGATTTAAGTGAACGGGACCCCAAACGGACTCCGACTGAGTTAAAATTTTGCAGAAAAACTATTTTTCATATTATAAAAATGATGAAATTTTTGGTAGTGAAAATAAGTTGAGGAACTTATAGCTACCATTGAAAGGTGAAAAATGGCCTAAAAACCAAAAATTGACCCAAATGGGTTCGACCACTTCGGTTGGACTTGGTCTGATTCAATTTTTCTCATATATAAGCATTTATTCACCTGTAAATCTCCATTTACAACTGCCTCTCTTCTTCCTCCTTAGGCCAAATTGATATTTCTTCATTTTTCTTCCATTTTCTCTCCATCTCTCCAAAAATTTAAGCCTCCTTAACATTATTCAGCTCCTCTAGAATCTACTGGTATCTTAGAAGTCATTTGAAGGATTAAAAGTGGGTGAAGCCAAGACTTGAAAGTTTAGATGTAAAATTGAGGTAAGTGATTTAGGTATTTTTAAATTGGTTTAAGGGTTCTTATAGATACTTTAAGGTATGTAAATCATGTTTATGTGGCTATATTCCATAAAAGAAGCAAGATTTTGATAGATCTTGATTTTAAGTTTTAGATTCCATTAGGTGTTCAAGGTGAGAAAGGTTCCACCAAAGCTAAAGGCAAGGAAAAGGAGTATTAAGAAGTGTTAAGCAAGGATTGAAGGTTTTTGATTGCAAATTCCATCCATTTCCATGTTAAAAGTATGGATTTAAGTTATGTTTATGAAGAAAGTATGTGATTTATGCATGTTTAATTGAATCTAACCATATAATCATGCTTAGGAAGGCTAAAAATGATAATTTGGATGATTAAAATGAAAAGATAAAACATGGGTGATGATGATATGATGTGGCCGAATGGTATAGACATGTGTTTCCATGGTATGTGATGATATTTATGTAATTTTAATGATGTGTACATGATGTTTGACATGAGATCTAAGCAATTAGATGTGTAAGAGAAAGAAAAATAATCATAATAGATGCTAATCACATAGGCTGAATGGTATATGTATGTGAAAGACATGATTTTGAAGTGTTTTGATGTGAAATAATGGCATGGCTATGTTGTTTAACATATAGATTACATAATTAAATGTTAAAGGTGATGAAAAGAATTAAGGGTGAAAAATTAACATGGTGGCCGAATGGTATGTATGTGTGTATCCATGTGTACCATGAGGAATTTATGAGTTTTATAGCATGTAATGGCATATGGATGAGATTTACATGTATATTAATCTTATAGTATGGAAAAGAATGGAATAGTATGATGAAATTCCAAGAAGAATATGATTGGTAATTTAAAAATATGAAAAATGGAATAATGATGCCCTATGTAGTAATCTGATAGTCAAGTGTAGTTCAGGATATGTTGGCTAGTCATAGGGATATAAGACCGCGGGTGTGAGCATGACGTCTCACTTATTGTAGGCTAATAACGGTCCTACCTCATTGTATTGAAATGTTTTAAAGTCAAATAAGATGTTTTGGAATGTATTTTAAGACAAGGGTGATCCTTCGAGGTCCCTCTGGTATGTTTGTGACCTTTGGGGTTCACGTCTTGTTTATCCCGATCATAGATGTCTGCCAGTTTTATACAGGGACAATATGGTAAAAAGAAGCTTAAAATGGTTAATTTGTGATTAAAATTATATTTGTATGAAAAAGGGACATAATCGGAATTATTGAAAAAGTTTGAGAGCAAAATGGTAATTTTGACCATATATAAGTAATAAAGGTTAATAATGATAAAAATGTAATTAATTGGCTAAAATATGAAAATTGGCCACTTTCTGGGGACTAAAACGTAATTTGGCATGAAATTGGTAGTTTAAGGGCATAACCGTAATTTGTATGTTAAATAATGGTTTAATAGTTAAATTAAATGAACTAATGGCATTTTCGTAATTTTTGCAAAGTTTGAGGATTAAAATGTAATTTGATGTGAAATTGGTAGATTAGGGACTAAACGGTAATTTATATACCAAATAATGGTTAAAAGGGTAAATAAAATGAATTGGTGGCATTTTTATAATTTTGGTAAAATTGAGGACCTAATTGAAATTTTGTCGTGATTAGGGACAAAATAGTAATTATGGTCTATTATGTATACTAATTGTGTAAATACCCCTAATTATGTATTTTAATGGTTACTCAGCATGTCAGATGGCATATTGGAAATGGGGAGGAAATTAATATCTATAAGGATGCGTGGCTTCTTGATCCCACAAATCCTTATATTTCTTCTACGCTTTCTGTCGATTTATTAAATTCAAGGATATCTGATCTTTTTGAAATGGGTAATAAGGCGTGGAACATAAACCTTCTTCAAGACAAGTTTAGCTCAAGGGATGTTAACTGTATTCTTCAGATTCCATTAGCTGGTGATGCTGATATGGATGTTATTTACTAGCCTCATGAAAGAAATGGTCTTTATTCTGTAAAGAGTGCAAATCGTCTCCTTCATGGGTCTGCTCTGCCTCTTGTTTCTTTTCCATTTAATTGGCAGTCCCTTTGGAATCTTGCAGTTCCATTGAAGCTTCGGATCTTTCTATGGAGGTGCGTTATAGATGTTCTTCCTACTCGTCAAAATTTATATAGAAGACATGCTATTGATCTTTATGTCTGTCCTTTCTGCTCACCTCTAGCTGAAGAGTCAGTACATCATGCTTTGTTTCCTTGCCCTGCTTCTTTGTCAATTTGGCTTGATAGCATGATAGGTGTTTATTTTGATGTTAATGTTTCGATAGCTGAAATTTTTGGTCACTGGTTGGCTAGTTTGCAGAGGGATGAGCTCTTGCAGGTAATGTTTTTGGTTTGGGCCATTTGGTATAGACACAACAAACTTATCTGGTACCAGGATCGAATGAGTAATGGAGCAGTTCTTCGCTTGGGTAACTCTTGTTTAAATCAATGGGTTGTTGTTCATCAGAAGGATTTTGTTTTTAACCCTTCTTTGCCGCCTACCCATCTTGAGATTTGGTCTCCTCCCCCAGATGGTTTTGTTAAGTGTAATTGTGATGCTGCTTTGTTCTTTTCAGAGAACAGAGTGGGCTTTGGTTGGGTTTGTAGGGATTCCTCAAGGCGATTTGTGGTTGCTAGTCATGGTTCTATTGCTTGTCCTCTTGATCCCCTTTTGGCAGAAGTGACGTCAATGAAAGAAGCTTTGGCGTGGATGAAGAATGAAGGATTCTCACATGTACAAATGGAAACTGATTGTCATGTTCTTTTTAACGCTCTGTCCAAGCCTCTCCCAACTGATTCACCCTTTGGTTTACTTGTTAAAGAATGTATTGAGGCTAGTCTTGTTTTTGTTAATTGCGTTTTCACTTTTGTTAGAAGATCAGGTAATGATCTTGCTCATACTCTTGCTAGGACCTCTGTTGTTTCACCAGGAGTCAGATTTATTTCTCCTACTTCTTGTATTCAACAGTTGCTTTAATAAAAGATCCATATTTATTTCAAAAAAAAATGTTATTTCATGTCTAATTGATAAATGAATTAAATAATATTTTATTGTGATTATTATATTATATTTATATAAACATTGTTTATGCATAATAATTTAATTAGTGGAAATACCTGAAATTGCAATCACCACTGGACATATTTAATGCTCAGCATGTAATTTTATTTGACTGCGTGTAGGTATTCCTTAGGACATGGAGTTAGCATACCTCACAAATTTTTGGGAGCTGAATTGAAGAATTACTTGGTGAAAATAAGTATGTTAAGTATTTTGGCTTGTATATGAACTTATTTATATTGGTTTTGAGTATTGGTTTGTAATAGACTGTTATAGACAGGCACTGGTTTAGTGATGTGTGTAGCAATTATATTGGGTGTCTAGAATGTTTGTGATGGTGGTAATGGTATGTTTAATAACCTATAGGAGTTAGGTTAACATTCAAAATTTGCATGGTACTGTAGCTGGGTACTGTTTAAAGTACTGTTCATACGGTACTATTCATAGCAGCAACATGATAGGACATAAATGGCTGAAATAATAATGAAAATGTGAAGTGTTATGTTAAGGTGAAATTGACCAAATAAATAGTAACTAAAGACAGTTATAGGTCAATCGACGAAATGGCTAATAAGTTAAAATGAGATAAGTGAGTTTATAGATTTATCTAATGTTATCAATAGAATTAGATAACTAAAGTAATATTCTAATTGGTTTTTTTAAAAAAATGTACCGGTTTTATAGATCACGATAGTGTATGTTAGTTCAGTACTGTAGCATCCGGTATCCGTATCATATACGGGTATAGGGTGTTACAATTAAGATGATGCTCAAGATCATAACCTCGAATTATAGGTAAAAAATTGTGTCTTCAATAGAAGGAAGTTTGTAGAATTGAGTTTGATGGGAAGCATATGTGTTTGATTGATTAGTGAGGGTGGCGGCGGTGCCAGCCATAATACAGTTGGCACGACACTGTTAGAGGCTGTGGGTTGGGTTGCATTCATAACTTAGGTTTCTTTGAGTATCCTAATTAGATTCTTATACTATGTAAAGATAATCACACACATTATTGTATTGATTGAGTAAATATATATACACATAAAGAGAATCTTATATACAATAGGATATATGCCAATATAGGAATACTAATCACAATAAACTACATATTCCATAACACTTAGACCCTTCTATATATGGTATTGATTAACATAATTATCATATATTTTTTATTACAAAAATATGAGTAAATGAACTAATGATTAAGATTATGGCTGCCATGATGAGCAGTGATTAGAAGAACTAATTGTGAAAGAAGAAGAATAACAACTTGGTCTGCTAATCTTCTAATAAGACTTTATGTCAAGTTTCAAATAGTCTTTTCTTTTTTTCTAATTTTCTGATATTGTTATTTAGATGCAATACAAGAAAAACTAACATTAGCGAAGATGTTTTTGGTGGGTCAAACGGGTCAATATGTGACCCAACCTATATGGGTCTCGATTTTTTCAGATTAAATGGGTTGGATCATGTTTAAATTATTTATAGGGCAGATTCGTGGGTCTAATCAAATTTTGACAGGTCTAGTCTTATGTGTAAGATTTTTATTAGGATTAATTTAATTTGAAAATTTTTAAAATGGAGGATTTGGATGGAAAAAGAGAATTGTAATGAGATGGGTATTTCAAGAATTTAATTATTTTGAAATCTATTTCATAAGGCCATGCAAACTTGAATCGATTCGAAATTTGGGTCGGATTGAGTAGGAAAAATTGCTAATTTTTGGAATTGAGTCAGATCAGGTTAAAATCCTGACCAACCCGATTCGACCGAATATCACTGCCATAATAACATAACACTTTTTTTTTTAAAAAAGAAAAATTTCATTTTCACTTCACCAGTTTCTCTCATCCATTCATCATTTCATTTGAAATCCCTAAATAACCTAACCCTTCTCCCCTCGTACTGTCGCCATTCGCATCCCACTGAAATCGCATGTCGATGCCAATACTGTTTGCTTGCCTCTCGCAAGTCATCGTTCATCAATCCATCACTGAAGAAGTTTGCTTGCCTCTTGCAAGTCATCGTTCATCAATCCATCACTGATTCTTCATTTCCAAATGTTTTTTTGTTTTTTGTTTGAATCCGCTATCTTTATTAGTTATTTTATATTTTTATTCTTTATAAAATATAAATCTATTTGTAAACCACTAAGACTTCATTATAGATTCATGAAGAGATTGAATTATTTATACATCTATCATAAGTTGAAATTTTTTTTTCGTAATCTGCAAATTTGGTATTTTACCAGCTTGGTAATGGGTAGTTTTAGTATCTGATATTTTTATAGTTTTTGATAAAAAAAAAATGTGCATTTTTGTTAAAAAAAGAAAATTCGGATTGATCAAGGTTTTTTGAGCTGGGGCTTAAAATATTCGAGTTATTTGAATTCCGTCCCAAATAATAAATAGGGTAAGTTCGGATATAAAATAAATATAAATATTGGATTTCTGATTAATCGAAATGAGTCGTTCTACTATGCACACTCTTACTATCTAATGCTTGCCATGTGTCTCGTCTGCATAAGTCATTTGCCGCATCAATTATCATATGACGCAAATTAGTCAAAGATAATAGAAAATTTGGGAAAGGATAAAATTGCACAAATTTAAAAAAAAAATTGAGGGGGCAACGTCGCATTAAATGGAAGTAGATGGATATCATTGAAATTTTCAAAAAGTGGAAGGGCAAGTTTATATTTTCAGAATAAGGAAATTATTGAGTCTTCACTCTCAAAATCAAAAGAGCTTACCGAGGGCGCAGGCTGATTTATTGATTTATAGTGTACGTGGGATCCACATAAGAAAGTGGGCCAAGGGTGGAGATTACTTGTGCTTAAATTAAATTGATTGGGCTATAATACCCTTGATCTCCTGTGAAATTGATGGATTTGTCCCAAAGGTTTTCAACCTAAAATTTTCAGTTAACTCAATTTTGGATTATACCTTCTGCATTATCAATTTTTATGGTTTCCACTTATAAGATGAGGTTAACTCTTTAGATATATATATATATATTTTTATGCATTTATCTTCTCAAAAATTATATAATATTGTAGGATTAAATATATTTTATTATACTTATTAAAAAAATTAATTAGAAAATAATTAAATGCGACATATGTAATTTTTTTATATATTAATTTATTGGCTCTTTTAAGTTTTAAGCATTGTTTTTTATTTAGACTATGAATCCATTAATTTACACGTACTTTCATTTCAACCATATTTATATTGATGGATAATTTGTTCTTTTTGTTCTAATCCTATATCCTTACTGCATTACTATTATTTTTTTTGTTAAGGACCACACTCCGTTATTTATCTACATTGGACATTAAGAAAAACTTAGAAACGAGTAAGAATTTTCCATAAATTTATTTGTTTTTTTTTTTCACAAAATATAAAATGCTAATTTGATGTGCATTTATTTATGCCATTTAATTACTCGGCTATCCGATCAAATTGTGCGACATGCATCCTTATACTGGATAACACTTCTAAAATATTTTTTGCATGCTGGGATTTGTTGTGCGTACACATATACTATACAATCGGATTAAACTGTCTACATGCACGCGCATATGTGAACTCAGAAAAACAGGAAAAGAAAAAAACAGGAAAAACCCTAAAGAAGTGCTGTATGAAGTTACGAACTTTTCCGTCTCTTTCAACAATAATATTGGACACAAAGAGGCGTAGGCCCCTCATCAGAAATCTGACACCATCTTCCTCACGTGTCGAGATCTAATTCGCTGGCTTGCTTGTCAAGTCTCTCTTTTGCCTAATCTACCCCTACAATCTTCCACCTATTGAGACAAAAGTTGGATGGCATTTGAGGAATTTAATAACATGAGTAATGGCATAATAGGAATAATGAAAAACGACGAAATCGACTACATGGATACACGGTATATACGAGGAAACAATTATGATTTCCTTATAATTTTTAGTGCACAAAACGCGTTTTTGGAGCTAAAGATTAAAGAAAGAACAGAGCAAACTCAGCCGAGTCGAGTTCACCTTCACACCTTCACACCTTCACTTTCTCAGTTGTTTCCCCTTCGTTGAAAAGCTATATGGCCCATTCTCTTTCTTCTCTAATCTAACAAAGTCAGACGTTAAAATCTGAAATTCTCGTCGAATCTCCCCCCCTCCCCTCTTTTCTCTATGGCAGTGTTATCGTTAAAATCGCTACCGTTGGGATTCAGATTCAGGCCAACGGATGAGGAATTGGTCAACTTTTACTTGAGATTAAAGATTAATGGAAATGATAAAGAAGTAAGTGTCATTCGCGAACTCGATGTCTGCAAATGGGAGCCCTGGGATTTGCCTGGTAATTTTACTTTACCTTTTTTTAATTTCCAAATTATAAAAATTTAATGTGATTTTGATTTTGGGTATTTGGGTTCTTACACTGGGCATTTCGAATTTTGAGTGTAGATTTGTCGATGATCAAAACGAATGACCAAGAATGGTTCTTTTTTTGTCCGTTGGACCGGAAGTATCCGAATGGGCACAGGTTGAACCGGGCAACAAATCAAGGGTACTGGAAGGCAACTGGGAAAGATCGAAAGATCAAGTCTGGAAATAATTTGATTGGTATGAAGAAAACTCTTGTTTTTTATACTGGAAGAGCTCCTCGTGGCAACAGAACCAATTGGGTCATTCATGAGTATCGTGCCACAGAGGAAGACCTCGATGGCACTAAACCTGGCCAGGCAAGTTCGGTTCTTTATGATTGTTTAATTTACGGGTTGTTCTTTTACCAGCTTGGTAGTGTAGGAATTGCTTAATAACCATGGTTTCAGTTGATTGTTCGAGTATAATTACCCCATTTATACATTGTTTATGTTTGAAAACTAGTAGGCACTCAATGTGAAAATTGTACATTTACATTGATTTATTGTTATGCAGAATCCATTTGTCATTTGCCGTTTATTTAAGAAACAAGATGAAACTGTGGATGAACCCCAAGAAGCTCTTTCATCTCCTGCAGCAGCAGATGGACCACAAGATGCACTTTTATCTCCTGCAGTAGCTCAATCCTCTCCAGAACTTGTGGAATCCGAGTTAGCATTGGTTCAAGCATCTCCAGTTAGTACACCAGTTTCCAACAATCTACCATCCAATGATTGCTATGATATCTCTCAAGAAGAAGATCATTCACTAGATGTAACAACTCCTGAGGTGAGAAGGGTTTCAATTCTAATTGTATTGCAACTGTTTTTAGGTGAAGGGAACTGCAACTTACAAATCATATTATTTATTTGTGATTGTTTCTGCAGCTGGAAGACTACTTGAATTGGTTCGACCAGCAACCTGAGCCTCTAGATGACAAAATTTTTTCTCCTCTGCATGCGCAAGTACAAGCTGAAGTTGGGGGTTCTTATTACTCCATGCCCAATGACATAGGCGGGTGTAACAGTGACATGCAGTTTTGTCATGGAACAAACGAAACTGATGCTGCTTATGTAACTAGTTTCCTAAATGATATTCTTCGGCAGCCAGTTGAGTACTCTTGCGAGGAGCCTTGCAGCATTAAGAGTATCACAACTGATGCAGACTCTAAACATTTCCCAACTTTGGTAAGTTTAAACTCATAAAACTGACCGTTGTCTTTTGGTTTTTCGATTTGCCTGATTTGCCTCTGATACGTCACTCGAATGTACTGCATATTTGAAAATTAATTGGTTCTGGATCTAACTTATTGCCCTGTAACAGCTTGGGAAAGGGCTGCAAAGTTCCATTGTGGTTGAGGAGGACATTGACAGAAAGCCCCTTTTAAACGTTGAAACAGCTCTAGAAGATGGCCCAAGTCTAACCTTTGACCGTAATGAAGGCAAACACCACAGAGATTTAGGTTCAGTACATAATCATGGGAGAAGCCAAAAGTTTGCATCAAATTCTGAGAATCAATTCAATAATTTGGAGGCAATAGTGGACCATAATCAAATCGGCAGTGCTGAGAATGCTGGAACTGGAATCCGGATAAGGCCTCGAAATACACAAAATCTTCCAAATAATGTGCACTCTACTTCACAGGGTCTTGCATCTAGAAGATTACGCCTACAGTGTAAATTACAGGTCCAGCCGCTTCAATTTGGTGAAATTTCAACAGAGTGGAGCTCTACAGCTGAGGAACAGAAACCGGAACCTAATGTCTCAGAGGTGAGAAGTTTGGAAGTGATGTTGACTGAAAAAGGTATGGTGTTATCTAAAAAGCAGATTTTGAATGTTGTTGAATTGCAATGTGCAGGAGATGAAAGTGGTCAGAAAGGATTGTGCTAGTGCTGGGGATGGACATAAGGTCCTTGAAGGCATTGAATACTCGGAAAAACTAAAATCTATCGCTGGATTCGCCATTAGACCAAGGAAGTGTGCTTGGGTGCCCATAAAGGTTCAATCCATGATCTTGAAGTCTTCTTCGTCCTATCATCCTATCCCATCGATTCCTATGTTCAGAGTAGTAGTGTTAGCAATTTTGCTGCTGATCCTAGGGAGTTCATGGTGGTGCCTATTTTTGAAACCACTTAGGGGCTCCGTTTCCTTGTAGTTTTGTCCTAATTACATGTTCATAGTATTTTTGTTAGGTGGTGGTTGGCGGAGTTATGGGTGGTGGTGTGCTAATTAATTAGGGTAATGGGTAGATTTCCTAGGTACGTGTTCATGTATATCAAAATCAGTTAGTGAAAATAAACGTTCATGCTGGGTTTTTCTGTTTATATATTTTAGTTTTCCTGGGGTTGTATTTCTCGCCCCTGGGAGCTTAATTTCATAGTATCACTAGTAGTTTTTGGATTAGTGTGCTTGAATTATTTAGTTTGAAATGAGTAGCAGTGCATTTGAATAAAATCATAGACGGATATGAATTGGCTGCTCTTACTAGTGCAGTGTGCTATGCATTACAGGTGTTTGTGTTTATGTTGATTGTATTGAAGATTTAGCATGCCCAGAAGACGGAAATTGGATGCTTGAAAATTTCAGCTGGTAATCGTTCAAAGCCAACCAAGAGTCTGCAAAGATAAAGGAAGATATGTGAGAATAAATTAATCGATACAAAAACTCGGTACGCAAGCCGTTTTTTGAACTCAAAACTCCAGAAAACAAAGCAGACAATTCAACTGATTATTTTATTTTGTGATAGGGTGAGCAACAATCGGTTTGGTTTATTAATCGAACTGAATTGAATTAATCAAAATTGAATTAATTAATTAACCATAAACGACATATTGAAAATTTGGCTAATCAAAATTGAACCGAAATACTCTGATAATTGAATTAAAATCACATCGAAATTTTCCGTTGGCTCGATATGGTTATATAATTAATTGAATTTTAAATTTTGTTATAAAAAAAATTAGAAATTGTATTTGAAAATTGTACAAAATTATAAATCATAAAATTAAAATAAAAAAATCAAAATTGAAAATATAAATCCAAATTAAAGATACATTAACTATTAAGAGAACAAAAATGAAATGTTTAGATTTACACAAAACGGAGTAACATTAACTTTTAAGGGAACAAAAGTGAAATGTTTAGATTTACACAAAGCATTAATTATTAAGGGCATATATACAAAATGATGTAGTTTAGGTACACTATTTGATCGGTTCGATTATTCTGCCATTTTTATTTTTCAAAATCGAACCGAATTGAAATAACCAATTTTGTTAAAATCTCAATACCAAAATTGAAAAATTCAAGTTGAAAAATCGGTCGTTTTAATTCAATTTTAACCAAAGTTTGCTCATCCCTATTCAGTAAGTAAAATTGGCAAATGGGCTGGGTCGAGTTAAAACTGGTAATCATGAAATGGGTTGTAAATGGTTTGGGTCACAGATTATTCAGAATGTTTGAGAGGCAATCTAGACTAGTATCTCTAACATCACACCGGCTAACATCTTATCTTATAGAACAATAAAATCAAAATTGAAAAAAATATAAATCCAAATTAAAGATACATTAACTATTAAGAGAACAAAAATGAAATGTTTAGATTTACACAAAACGAAGTAACATTAACTTTTAAGGGAACAAAAATGAAATGTTTAGATTTACACAAAGCATTAATTATTAAGGGCATATATACAAAATGACATAGTTTAGGTACACTATTTGATCGGTTTGATTATTCTGCCATTTTTATCTTTCAAAATCGAACCGAATCGAAATAACCAATTTTGTTGAAATCTTAATACCAAAATTGAAAAATTCAAGTTGAAAAATTGGTCGGTTTGATTCAATTTTAACCAAAGTTTGCTCATCCCTATTCAGTAAGTAGAACTGGCAAATGGGCTGGGTCGAGTTAAAACTGGTAATCATGAAATGGGTTGTAAATGGTTTGGGTCACAGGTTATTCAGAATGGTTGAGAGGCAATCTAGACTAGTATCTCTAACATCACACTGGCTAACATCTTATCTTATAGAACAATGCTTTAGTGGGCTAGATGCCACCATTTAAATGCCAACCCTAATATCTATTCTCTTGAGAGGCAATTGCATGAGTTTTATGACCAACAACCACTGCCTTTGGATTTAATAAAAAACTCTTGAAGACTGCTTGAAGGGAGAGCTTAATAGGGAAGAAGTTTTTTGGGCACAAAAATCGCGCCAAAGGTTGGCTTTCTCTGGGTGATAGAAACATAGCATTTTTTCATGCTCAAATTGTTGCTAGTAATACAAATAATACTATACATGGGAAGAAAAGCTCTAATGGGACTTGACATACTTCACAATAGGACATTGCTAATCTCTCCTCAACTACTTGTAAGATTTTTATTTATCTCAGGGCCAACTAATCTAGATAGCTTATTTGACCTTATTTAACTAATGGTTATCTGTAGACACCGGGTTCTGAGACGGTCCAAAATCATAATTACCCGATGATGAAAATGATACTTGCCAGTAAAGATGTAAAAAATGATGTCATTCTTGTCGAAAAACCCATTTATTCCTCCAAGAGTTTCAGTGCGAAAATTTACTTTTTATTTTTATTTTTTATTTATTTTTTGGGTTTTTATTTTATTTTTTATTATTTTCGCGCGGCCCAGTGCGCAGCAAGGCCTGCTTGCGCGCAGTAGGGGCCCGCGCGCAGTAGGAGGCCTCTGCTCGCCCCTGCGCGCGTGCAGCAGGGTGGCTACGCGCGTGCCCCTGCCCGCCCCAATCGGGCGCATCTCCCCGCAGGCGCGTGCGCTGCTCCTCCCTCGCGCGGGCATGTTTTGCCCGCCCAGTCCTGCGAATTTTCCTGCAATTTTTGATTTTTTTTTCTTTTCTAGTCTGTTTTCTTTCCGTTTCTTTCACTGTTTTGGGTATCTTTGAAAAATTAAAATTATAAAAGTTGATTTGGCCTTTTTCCATTTTAGAAACACAGGAAATAAAATGGTTTTTGGGGTTTCATTTGAGAAGGAGGCTGCATTTTATTCACAGAGAAAAGATAAAGCTTTCTCTCAAGTAAAGTGGCAGCCGTGGGTTTCCTTAAGGCAAAAATCAAGGGAAATTCAAAAGCTTTTAATTCTTTCTTCCTTCTTTTTCTTCAAGAATTTTTTCTTTTTAGTTCCAGGATGATTTTGAGCTTGGAAAAGTAATTTCCTTTGCTCTGTTTTTTCACCAGGAAATATTTTCACCAAAATAATTTCTTGAGTTAAATCTGTTTCAAAACACAAATTTTCATATTTTCTTCAAATATTTATCACAACAAAAGTTGACAAGGAGGACGGATTAAGGCATCCTATTTTTGGATCTATAAATTCTGAGGGTAAACATTTTTGGACCCATTCCCACTTATTTTGTTCATCATTTATTATTGTTAATATTATTACCATGTCTATTATTTATTTTTAGCATTTTAATGTGTTAATATCACTGTTAATATGTTATTCGTTTGCCTTAATTTGATTTCTTTGTGGCTCTCCTATTATTATTGTTACTACTACTATTATCGTTATTATTATTGTTATTATCATCACTATATTATTTATTCGTTATTACTTCATGCATACTTGTTTTGTATCACTATTATCATTATCATTCCACATTATAGTCATTATTATTATTATTATTATTATTATTATTATTATTATTATTATTATTATTATCATGGTTATTTATGTTATATTCATTATTTTTGATTATTATTGTCCATTATTATTATTACTATTATCATTATCACTGTATTATTTATTTGTTATCATTTTATGTATACTTGTTTTGTATTATTATTATTATTATTATTATTATTATTATTATTATTATCATTTCAAGTTGTCGTCATCATCATCATTATTATTATTATTATTATTAGTATTGTTATTATCATTATTTATTATTGTGCCCAATATTCATTTTATCTTCATTTGATTAATTTTTAGAATTATTACTAATATCGTGATATTATTTTTTTTTCTGTCTGAGCTTTATTGTGACTTGCATTATGTGAGTGTCCCCGTGGCTCCCCGGATGGGTCACGATGCGTGGAGGATCACGTCGGTTTGGTGAGACTTTTCTTACTTCCCTCTCTTTATGTTGTCCTTATTTGTAAATAAATATCTTATTTATGTATGCGTGAGGTAAAAAGTCACAAGAATACTTTTATAATTAAATTGAAATTTTTACTAATAAAATTGGGACCAATGTCCCTCATGTTAGCCAATTAATATAAAATGTCACGAATAAAATGAAGAGTTAAGTTTTCCAAAAATGGAATCACTCATCCCGGTTTTTCAACTCAACAACCAAATGACTCTTGGAACCCTCTTCGAATAAACATGAAGGAACCAATGTTCCGATCCAAAATGAATATCGCGATTTATGTATATTTTCCTCGTCTTTGATTTTATTTGATTGTTTTAAAGTTTATGTTCATTTCCTTTTGGGCCCTTGTAATTAATTTTTGGGGCAACATCATTTAATTTTTATTTGGGATTGTATTTCGTCCCAATTTATATTTTTAAATCTCCTTTTATTGGGGTTGTATTCCGCCCTTTTTTTTCCCTTGTAATTGTGTGCTTGGTGCTTTTACCGCTTTCATTTATTGCTTTATCTATAGCTTTCCTTTATCGCTTTTTGAATGCTTGTAGTGCGCTTTAATTAAACGTGTAAATCATGTGAGATAAGAGATAGAATTTTAGGAAGTTAAAAACTCATTTATAATTAACCAAAGCATAAATAAGAGTGAAGTTTCGAACACCAATCTTTGGTCTAGACCAATAAGAGGTTAGAGACTTTTTCCAATTTCTTGTAAATTGGGTGACGACTCCATGATACCTCAAAGGTGCCTAAAGGCGTCGTGGGGCTAGATCTTCCTTTCCAATTTTCTATTGGGAAGGAAGCATCCAAGATGTCTCATGACGCCCATGATAAAAAAGACGCGAACCATCCCCTCGAATCCTAAGAGCGGATTCAGCGAGGGCCCTTACTGGGTTCCGGCGCGCGTCACATTATCCCTAACATCAATGACAACCAGACTAAACTGCTTTCTGAGAATGAAATTCTGGAAGCAGTCAAATCTATCCACCCTTCTAAAGCACTAGGGCCTAATGGATTTATTGGTATATATCTTCAATCAATCTTTTTGGCCAATTATTAAAAATGATGTTTGTAGGGCTTTTAAGGATTTCTTTTTTCAGATTAGGATCATGCCTAGGAACATAAATTATACAATTATTTCGCTAATTCCTAAGGTGCAAAATGTTCGTACTCCTTAATAGTTGCACCCTATTGGCTTATGTAATGTCATGTATAAAATAATTGCGAAGATCTTAGTGCATCGTCTTCAACCTTTTTTAATGGCATTATATCCCCTAATCAGAATGCATTTATCAAAGCTAGACCGATCTTTGAAAACATCTTGATTGGTCATGAGGCCACCCATGCATTGAAAAATAAGAGATATTAGCAGCACTCAAGTTAGACATCTCCAAAGTGTATGAATATGCAAAATAGAGCTATCTTCAATCAATCCTTGTTAAACTAGAGTTTCATCAGTGATGGATCATTTGGGTTATTGTCTATGTTACTTTGGTTTCTTACTCCATCAAATTCAATGGGTCTAAGTATGGATATTTTCGGCCAACTTGCAGTTTACAACAAAAGGAGCCTTTATCTCCTATTCTTTTTGTGTTGGTTAATAAAGGTCTCTTATATGCTCTGAAATGAACTGTTTTATCTGGAGTTAAGTGAAAGAGTTTGTCATGATTGTGATAATATTAAGTCGTGCCTTGGATTTAGTTCACGACCGTGATGTTAGCTTGTATGCCCTAGAGCTCTATAGAGAATTGTTTCTTAGGTATTTAAACATTATTATCAACGGCAGTCTTTATTTCATAATATTTATATTTTTATACATTTTTTGATTAAATCTTAAACTATGCAATAAACTCATCAGTATTAACAATACAATGCAAAATAAATTATGAAGAGTTTATAATATGATATTATGAATGCATACAAATGTGTTAATACCTAAATTATTCCTAGTCATAGTATTAATAAGATTGGACATTGTTAATACAGATAAACCAGCACATGTTATACTTTTTTACTAAGGTTAAGTAGTAGTTCTTGTAAGCTGTGAGTATGTTGATATTTAGAGTTAGCATATGAATGCTTGTTTGAGAAATGAGTACATTGGAGATCTAATATGAGATCGTCACATGGATACATAATCTATGTCAATGAAAGTATCTCATCATATATCATTAGGTGTAAGTATCATTGGACTTGATATCACTAAAGTATCTTAAGTGCTGAGTGTTATAATTCGACTCCATTATTTATCGTGTGCCATTGGGTGTTGATAGCTTGGAAATTGGGTATAACATGAATCACTTGAAGATAATTGAGTGATCAACAAATGATCATTACCCAAATTATTTAGAAGGGGAGGTTATCTCACTTTCCTGTATCACTTATTTATCCAGGAGTCTCTGTCCATAGCAAAATACATTTATGAATGTTATTCATAAAAAAACATTAATGGAATAAAGATTTATAGATTTGAGGGCAAATAAATTCAAGGATTGATCTAAAGTTAACACAAAGTCCATACTCTAACCTGAATGGGATAAAGTTTGGTCATAGGGAGTCAATTGTATGGTAACTGTATATAGAGGGGTAAAATGGTCAAACCACTGACATTATGATATTTGGGTAATTTTAATGCTTGTATAGAAGCCTCTTAGGATCTGTATGAAGTAGTAAATCAGGATGGAGCAGGAAATGGGTGATGCTCAAATCACTAGGAGAAGATATTCTACCTCTTGCCAAGAAATTGAATTTCAAGATTACAAATAATATGGCATGATATGAAGCAGGCATGTATAGGTTAGAATCGCTGATAGCTTTGAACAGTAAAAAAGTGGAAGTTTGGGGTGATTCATATTAGTGACATATTAAGTAAGGAAAAATAAGGTAATCAGGGATAAAAAACTGAAGCCATACTTGAATGCAATTAATAAGCTCTGAGCCAGTTTTGAATATCTCCAATTTTCGTTTGTTCCCCAAAAGGAAACTAAATGGCATATGCCTTGGCTGCTTTATCCTTAGTATGGCAGAATCCTGAAAAGATAACATCACTACCAATCATTGTCATTTCTGTAAATAATACATTCTATGAACAAAATATTGCCCATGTTTTTCAAGTCCAAGGAGAAAAAAAACCATGGTTCTATGATATAAAATAATTCTTGCATACCAGGAAGATTCAAAAGGGTTAAACAATAAAGAAAAATTAGCACTGGAGAGATTAGCATCCCACTACATTGATACAGGAGGACACCTATATAAAAAACAATCCATAGGCATGCATTTGAGGTGTCTTGCAGAAAAGGAAGCTCAGAGGTATGATGTTCATTCAGAAGTGTGTGGCACACATATGAATGGTTTAGCCTTGGCAAAGAAAATCACGAGGCAAGGTTATTTCTTGAGCACGAAGGAGGCATATTGCGTCCAATTTGTCAAGAAATGACCCACATGCTAAATTCACAATAATTTGAATCATATACCACCAACAGAGCTACAGATTCCCAATTGATTGTTGCTTAGGGAATCAATATCATTGCAAGTAGTGGACATCGATTAATGCAAGTAGAGATTGATTATATTTCAAAAGGGATAGAATTTCAGTCCTTCAATAAAATAGGGCAAAGTAAATGGAAAAATTTATCACAATAGAGATAATATGAAGATATGGAGTACCCATCAAATGGTCACAGATAATGGTGTACAATTCCAAGAAGAAACCAAGCAAATATTTGCAAAATATGGGATTTTACACCACAAGTCATCCCCATATCGACCCTAAGCTAACGAAGCAGTCGAAGCAGCTAATAAAAACAACAATAAGATCCTGGGCAAGATAGTTGAAACTTATAAGGATTGGTGGGACATCAAAGAAAATCTAGCATTGCAAATATTAACATCTTATTACATCTACACAGGAGGACACTTATTATAGACATTAGATCTTGAGGCGACTTTTGTCATGGTTACCTGATGAGGAAGCTCTTTTTTTAAAAAGGATAAGGAATAGAGGGGTCCGAGATCTCTCCTTGTTTTTATATGTTTAAAAATATTTTGGGTCTCTAGGCCGCTTAGATCTCTCAGTAGGGAAGAAGCTCAGTTTCAGGTGATTGGACTCCAGTCACAGCCGTAACTTGAAGTCACACCTGTAACTGGCGGGTCATGCCCTAGAGAAGGAAAAAGTCAAGTTACGGTAGTTATTAATGACTTATGGCCATGACATGGCCTCTTTCTAGAAAAAATTATAAAAGGCTAAAGAAAAAGAGGAAAAGGGGTTGGAGAATCTTCATATGACCCTTGGCCTCCCTCTCTCTGGTTTTTGAAGTTTTGAGGCTTTAAACACTAGTTTCCAAGCTTTCATTTTCAACAATCTAGTCAAGGAATGATCTTAGAGCTTGAAGTTTCATTGTTTACTAGAGCAAAGCATACTATTTTAAAGCTTTCCTTCTTCTTGGTCTAGTTCTTCTTCGGATGAGCTTATAAGTTCACTTTTCAATGTTGTAAGTTCATCCCTTTAGGTTTTTCTTGATAGTTCATTTACATTCTAGATAGATTTAGGTTGCATAATCCACTCCGGGTACTTACTGTGTGTTAAAAGCATATAGGTTATGTGATGCGCGTTTATAGGCGAGTGCATAATGAATGCATTGAGGAGACCATTTTATCTGGATCGGTCCCATTTTTAGGAATGGCTAGGCAAAGGTCTCCCACACTTCAAGGTCGGTTGCTTCACAATGGTCAAAGAGGCAACCCAATTCACTAAGTCTCGGGCCTTAAGAAGGCATAAGACAGTGTCTTGGTGCCATTACAAGAAAAAAGCAAATTAACGACGGATAGAAGCGACAGAATTCCATCGCTAATTGCAATTAGCGATGGAATTTTGCGACCGAGCAATTCCATGCCTATTCATGCCATATCTAAGTTTAGTGACAGAATTTTTGCCGTCGCTATTTTTATTGACGAAATTTCGTCGCTAGATTTAACGACAGAAACAATTGTACCGTCGCTAATTTTGAAGATCAAAAAAATCAATGGACGCCAAAAATAGTGACAAAAACAAATTGTCCATTGCTAAAAATAATGATGAAAAAGAAGTGTCCGTCGCTAAAAATAACGACGACCAGATGCTCTCTTTTGCCATTTTTTGCGACGGAATAATATAATCCGTCGCTATTTGTAGCGACAAAGAGCATATTGCAGTTGCTATTTTTAGCGATGGAATTCTGTCTCTATATGCTAAATTGGTTTTTTTTTAAATATATAATAATAAATAATATAAAAATTGTAATTTGCAAAATTAATATAATGAAAAAATTACTAATTAAAATAAGTAAATTTGATAAAAATGTACTAATAATATGTGTTATCTTAACATATAAATGTAATAATAATGTATTAGCTTAACATAGAACAATTCTACAACTAAACGTAGTAGAAATAGTAAAAACACTAACTAAGCAATGGGCGAATCTAAACGATAAGACTGCTGCACTGGTGTGTCATCAGGTAATTTTCAACTAATGAAATCCTTCGAGTAATGCGATTCATCAACATTTCTACTGTGTTATGAAGCTCAATGACTTCACCACTGGTTGCCGCACGCCTACTGGTTGTAGATGTATTGCATGAGGATGAATGCGAATAGCAAGTGTTCCCAAAAGAACCAAAAACAAAAACTTGTCCATGGTGGTACCTATCGCCAACTGCCTCATAAAATGCCAGAGAGTGGTCAATGGGTTTAGAATCCGCTATCTGACGTTGAAGAGTCTCTTGTACTCACTCCTGTCATAAAAGTAATTCGAATGATAATTAGTACAAAAGTTAAAGTAAGATGACATAAAAAAAATAATAATAAATTGTAAGATTAACATACATGGACTTCTTTAGCTCGGTCATTGACGAACGTCACACCGTCATGGTTTCGTGTATGGGTGTGCAAAAACACCTCATGTGGTATAGGTCTCCTGCTTAAAGATGTTTCCTGCAAACAACTTATATTTTACTAAAATTTCGACAGAGTTTCTCCTAAATTTGTAGCAAACCTCCTATATATAATTCACAAAAACACTTCTATATTACTATTTTCCTGCCAACCAACTCCAATTCAAACTCCTTATACAATATTTTTCCCATCCTCCTTTATTCAATCAAATATTATGACAATTATCAAGAGTCGCATTTATTACCATAAAAGAAAATTCTTAATCATAAAAGTTAGATATTTGAATACTTACAAGTCTATCAGCATGCCTACAGTAAACACTTACTGCCTCAGGTCCTCCTCGCTTGTTAGTAGAATTTCGCTCGACAATAGAGATGGCCTCGGTTGATGTCCAGTATTGCATCCACCCAAATTTCTTGATTTATATAACAAGGTCCTTCACCTTTCTTGTGTATCTTGCTGACCAAGTCTCTATAACGTCCACGGGCTTGACTCTCTGATGCATCATACATAAAGTGATCAATTGCTGCATCCCAATAAAAAGCTTTTTAAGATAAGGAAAAAAAATGAAAAATATAAACATAATGTAAGTTAGATTATGATAAAATAATTAAGATTAAGATAATATAAATTATTGTATTTACCTGAAACTCCTAAAAATAAAAATTTTTTGTTTCCTGAGAGACTTTCTTCCATAAATAACCATTAAATTCAATTTTCTCATTAAATGTATCGATTATTGTGTGGGAGATGTTTCCAGATGGGCTCAATCTAATGGACAAGCAATTTTATAATCTTTTCAAATTAAGCAATATAAAATTGTAAATTAATGACTCATAGATTTCCTTCAATTGCAATGTACATCCTTCCATCCACTCCAATATCTCCAAGTATAGGACCTTCAACTATTTATGATGTCTGAGATGGTATGGACAGATTGTCTACTGCAAGAGCTTGTGTCGATGACGTAGTAGTGTTAGATGCAAGGCATGGGGAATTATGTGGTAATGAATCTGTGCCCAAATTTGAAGGGGCAGATGCAGGAGATAGTGATCCCTTTGCTGGACTCACAGTAGGGGAGATTGGTGGAGACAACCTCGTCCGTGGAGGCAACATATTAGAATTTTTCTCTTATTATGCATTTTTTTACTTGGAAATCTTGATAAACATAGTTAGAAATCAGTAGATTACATTACTAAATTAATGAATTTAATATAATATCTAGTTACAAAAAGATACCTATTAAAGCAATAAATTATATTGAAATATACACAAATAAATTATATTTACATTAAGGAATTATTTGCTATAATCACTCAGTTGTAAATCATTATCACAATCATCTTCATTTTTCGAATAATTAGAATCAAATTTAGGCTCCATTTCAGATGTATCGCCCTCTGTAGAATCCTGCTTCTCTTCAGATGCGATATCAACATATTTATTATTTGGATTGTTCAAAGGTCCATTATCTTCATATGACAGACTTGCATTTTTTTCATGCACCTCCGTTTCTTTTTTCCGAAAGGCTTCTCTTTCAATTCGTTTATTGTCTTTTTGCTTTCATTTCAAAAATGCCTCTGGGTTTTACCTTGCAAACTGCCAACAAATTTATCTTATCTCATCTCATCTTAGGCTAGGAAAAGGGACATAATAAACCTGGATTGCTTGCATTGCCAACACAAAAGGTTCAAAATTAAGAATCGCTAGTTGATTTCAACAATGTTGTATCTACTATGCACTTTTGTTCCAACATTAAGTGTTGGATCAAATCATTTACACTTAAATATCACACAACTTTTTATTGGCAATGCGGGGTACTCAATTTTAAGTACCTTTATAATTTTACCATAATAATCCATCAATTCCCTCTAAATGCAAACCCCACTATTTATAGTTGTCCTATTATCTTCATGAGATTGCGTATGAAATTTGCATCCATTGACAAAATAAATCAAGTAAGATTTAATAGTCTGTAATGGTCCTTTCACTAGATCAGAGATGAAATTATTTTCAATTGGATTTTCTGAGGCCTGCAGAATGAGATTGTCTAATGTCATTTGAATGGTGATGAAAATGCTATGTATTTCATGTACTATAATTGAAGTCAATACTTACGTATGTGTTGAACCATTTGTGAAAGTGCTTATTGACTTCCTTATTGATTTCATTTTGTGTTATTTCTAGCATTAGCTCTTGTAACCATTCCTCATATAAACTACAACAACATACAACAATATAAGTTCATACCACCCTTCATCTCATAAACTAAATGATCAATTTAAAATAATAAGTTAAACTTACTGCATGAAATGTTGAACCTCCTAGCAATTCAAAAAGATGTAACCATAGGCAGTCTCTAATTTCTCTTGTATAAGCATTCTTTTAGTTGAACGTCCATGTAATTGACATGTAATCGACCAGGGTATGTGAAAATAAATAAGTTTCTATGATTTCTGCTTGTTTCACCCCCGTCATTATTACGTGGACTTTTCGGTGTCTTGTTTGGACATGCGGCTCAAAATAAAGGGAACAAAATGTATTTGCTTCCTCGACCAAATACACATTGCATATTGAATCTTCAACTCTGGCTTTATTTTTTACATTTTTTTCAAGTGATACAAATACCTACACAACAAGTGTTATGGCAAATTACTAATCATAACAAACGATAAGTTTATACATGTAAACTACCATTTGTAATTTCCTCTCAAAAGGATACATCCATCTATATTGAACGGGTCCAGCCAGTTTTGCCTCCTTTACTAAATGTATAGGTAAATGTTCCATAACACAAAGAAACTGGGAGGAAAAATCCCCTCTAATTTGAACAGGATTACTAGAATTTTTGCTTCCAAATTTTCCATGTCAGCCAACTTTATCTCAGATGAAGTTAAGTTTTTGAAAAACAAACTTAATTCCGTTATAGCTTTCCACACCTTTGGAGGCAATAATTCTTGAAAACCAACTAGAATTAGTCTCTGCATGAATACATGGCATTTCATCACTTTTCATTCCGAATAATTTATACTTCCTTATGTCCATGCACCTTGCTAAGTTCGACACATAACCATCCGAAAATTTTAGGCTTCTTAACCATTCACACAAAACTTCCTTCTGTATTTTGGCAAAGTATAACACGCTTTTCGATATTTTTTTGTTCGAGAATCTTTGTCTAACTCACTTCTTCTGCAGAACAATTTTAAATTAGCATGTGATTTTGCATTATCTTTTGTCCTCCCTTCAATGTTCATTATGGTGTTGAAGACATTGTCGAAAAAGTTTTTTTTCAATATGCATCACGTCTAAATTATGCCAGATCAAATTCGATTTCCAATATGGCAAATCCCAGAATATGCTACATTTTCTCCAACCAATGTTTTTAGCAATTCTAGCATTTACTTCTTCATCTTCAACTTCTGTCACTTTCAACAACCCTAATTCATTAATCTCTTACAATATTTGTTCACTAGATCTATTAGGTGGTGGAGGTGATTGGACAACTTTATTCTTAATGAACCTTTATTTATTACGTCTAAATGGGTGATATGGACGAAGGAATTTCCTATGATTATCAAACCAAGATATTTTACACCCATTGGGAAGATAAAAAGCATCCGAATCATTTCCACAATAAAGGCATAATTTCCCAGCCGTGCTCCATCTAGACAACATAGTATAGGCAACAAAATCACAAACCATCCACATTAAAGCTGCTCTCATCATAAAATTCTGGTGAATTGACACATCATATGTTAGCACACCGAATTTCCATAATTGTTATAATTCAAATATCAATGGTTGTAGAAATACATCAATTTTATGATTTGGATTCTTCGTCCCAAGCACAATCGCTGTCGAGAACATGTAAGCCTCATTTTTACACATCCATGGAGATAAATTATATTACTTGCCCAATTGCCCAAAAGGCTGAAAACCATCAACGCTTAAACCCAATCTCACATTTCTACTATCAGTAGCAAAATCGGGGTGGATGTTATTGAAATGTTTCCATGTGACATCATCCGATAGATGGCTCATTATTCCATCCAACTGTTCATGTTCATTATGCCATCTCATGTGAGCTATAGTAACATCAAAAGCATATAGTTTCTGAAGTCTCTAGGTTAGCGGGAAATAATACATCCTCTTCCATGGTACTAATTTCTGCTTGCTATTAGCATTTATTGGTTTGAACCTTGGTTGGCTACAAAATTTGCATTCCTATAATTCAACATCAACTCCCCATAACAGCATACATCCCAGCCTACACTAATCAATTTTTTCTACTAGTAAACTAAGGCCTTGAAGAATCTTCTTCATATTGTTAAAACTGTCAACCATTTTATGATCTGAAGGCAATGATTCATTGTACCAAGTCAGGATTTTATCTAAACTACGATCAGAAATATGAACTTTAGATTTTATGTTCAAAATACAAGCAACAAAACCTAACTGGGTCATGTTATCACAGCCTAGCCATAATTTTTGGTCAATTGCATTAAGTAAGTCGAAGAACTTTTTTGCAGTTGGGTTAGGTTCTTCTTTGACATTGTGTAAATTTGGCTGAGATGAATATCCTGCTGCATCAAAAACCATTTGGGCATATGGATTTTCAGTTGGTCAAATATTGCTTGTCATAAATTTGTTCCCTATAATTTAGACACATTTATTGACGATCTAACTTCACTAGTTCTAGACATGCTACAAATTATTGGCTCTCCATGTCGTATTCGCTCGAAATAATTGGGTACAAACCCCTTTTTTAGCAAATGGAGATGCACTTCATCAGTAAGAAGATAACACCTGTGTTTGCACTTTTTGCATGGACATCTGATTTTCGGACTATCCATGTATGCATGTTGAGAGCTTGCATATTCAATAAAACCTTGAACTCCTTCAATAAATTCAAGGTTCAGGCAACCATCATGTGTTATTTTTTTTTATACATTTAAGTTCTATCTAAGTTACTTATTATTGCTATACTGTAATGCCAAAATCATTATACCATAATTAGACATAACTAGATAATAATTGATGAACTATAACGTGAAAATCATTAAAACATACCAATTGAAGTGATGATTGACGCTTAAACAAGCCTCACAAAAATTGATTTATCATTGTGGAATTCCTATGAGGAACATCACATGTCTACATTTTGTAATACACTACTATTTTCTAAGGCACTAATTTGTCATTGTAATTGAAATTTCATATTTAATTTAAAGTCAATTTTATGGCACATTTCTTCAAATTTCTAATTTGTTCTACAAATTTTCTTCTTGTTTCAAAATAAATACACAAATATAATACAAACTTACAAAATTGAAAAATATATACACAATTATAATACATATAATAACAAATATAATACATATAATAACAAATAAATATGAAAATTTTAAAAAGTAATAATAAATATAATACTGTAACGCTCATTTCTGACCCCACGCATAGCTTCCCTGCAGCAGCCGAAGATGGTCGCCACGACACACATCACATAGCACATATACATACAATTGAGTTATATACAAATTTCATTCAAACGTAGAGGAATACAATACAAAACGCATATTGTTAACTTGTATTACATATAATATTCAGTTATTACAACATATCTCTTTACATGCCAAAACAATTACTTACATTACATAGATTACAAAAGACGTACACAAAAATATAACGAACCCTAGTGTTGACCAGAGGTAATGCAGGGCCGTCCTTCACTTGTGCTACGCTTCAGAACCTAATGGATTAACACTCGTGCTAAGCGATAACGCTTAGTAGGGAAAACATCATATAATATATATATATATATATATATATATATATATATATATATATATATATATATATATATATATATATATATATATATATATATATATATATATATATATATATATATATAATCATACCATTCATTATTTAGCAACGATCACATACCTTAAATTCATGCTTCTTATACATGTCAATTGTTAGCTTCTTTCTAAGTGCTAATTCCGCAAGTATACGGCGTACCCATTATAGTACAAAAGATGTCGATCACACGAGGAATGTGATAAATATTACACACTATTACTACTCAATTTTAATCTTATTTACAATGATCATTGTTTTATACATGAAGTGGAAAAACTATGTCTAATACTATCTAACCTAATTATTGATTATCGGAGAAGACAAATAAGTAATGATGATAAAGTAATAATAAATAGAACTTGAAGTGATTATTCTTGATTATAAGTATATTCTTCTCATACAAGCCAAGTTGAATAAGATTCCAATTTACTCTCTCGTCATAAACTAGAGTACCTAAAACATACATTTATAATTCTAACTCACAATTTTCATTAATGAATTAGAGGGTTATACATGCAAATTTCAGGAATAAGAAACAACCTATAGCAACCATCTAACATTATGATTTCTCAAATAATGCTTCAATGATGAACTTCTATTAGATGTAAGTAAGAATTTATTTTTTGACTAAACACTTACTTATAATGATCATGCATAAAAATACTAATAGAAAATTCTACAAGCAAGAATATCAAATTGATATGAATGACAAAATATAACATTAAATATTCAAGTTCATAAATGCATCATTCAATAATTACAAATAAGAAGTTAAAGATAAGAAATAAAGAAGGAGATTTCTCAACTCTTTTCCCTTTCACAAAGTATACTCTTCTTCTTTGTAAGAATAAATTGATATGAATAACAAAATATAACATTAAATATTCAAGTTCATAAATGCATCATTCAATAATTACAAAGAATAAGTTAAAAATAAGAAATGAAGAAGGAGATTTCTCAACTCTTTTCCCTTTCACAAAGTATACTCTTCTTCCTTGTAAGAATTCTTCTCTTCAAAACATAAAAATCCTAACTTAAAAAGTTTTTCTAAGGAAATGTACTTCCAAACTTACAGAAAATCTTAATTAAAATTCAACCACAACAATTTACAGTTGAAACTAATATTTATAATGTTCTAAAGATGTGTTCTTTCAAATGTCTTTTCAAAAGGTTGCAAGACTTGGTGGAAAGACATAACATTTCAAAGCAAAGTTTGAAATCAACTGCCTAACGTTCCTTGTTGTCTGTCGCACTCGCGACAGAGCACGCCTGTTTTTTTGCTCCACCTTCCTCGCGCTGGCTCTTCTCCGCGTCATGTCGCGGCCTCGCGACGGGCTTTTTGCTCGCGACAGTGGATTTTTCCTCCTTTCTTCTCTTCTTCCTCTTTTCCTCCCTTCCTTCTTTGGCGCTTTCTGTCGCGCTCGCGGCAGATCCTTCTCTTTTTTATCTCATTTTTGCTCCTTTCTCCTATTTTCTCTATTTTCTCCTACACACACAAAGCTTAAAGAAAAACATAAAATATACCTAATTCTAACACAATTAACTACACATAAACATTATTTCAACAACAAAACATGGATTAAATATGAGCTCTTTAGGCTCATATCAAACCCTCACACTTAAACATTTTCTTGTCCCCAAGCAAAAACATAACAAACAACCCAACAACATAATCACGCAATGATATGCATACAATTTTTAAGCTCACTTCTGTATTTGACAAACATTTGGAAATAACATGCATAAGCTTTTACCTCTTAACAAAGTAGTCTAAATATGCAAAATCTCAATTAATATCATTATCCATCAAACTTGAACCATCATGCACATTTTGGAAAATCATAAAGTTACAAAACACAAGAATGTTTGACCTTAAGAATTTGAATATCTTAACACATGTAAAGATTATTTCACACAAAGCATTGCCTAAAGTAATTCTCACTCAAACACTTTATTTCTCAAGTACTCAATCACTCATTGTGTTTAAAGATTAGTGTTTCTCTCATTCCTTAAATATGCCATTACATACCATTAGCTTGTAATTAGTAAAAATCTCCACTACCAGTATAAAGTAGTACATGAAATCAAAGGGTCTTAAAAGGGTTGTAACTTGGCCAAGGTAAAGGTAGGACAATTTTGGTTAAAGTAACTTATATTGGGGTTGATTTCACCCATGGTCACTCAACTTATCACTTCTCGCGCAAAAGTAACCGACTTTTTTTTTTCTTACTTAAATATCACTGAACTTTTAACATTATTGCACAAAAGTCATGTTGACCGGAATCCGGCGACGACTCTTGCCGGATTGATAAGTTCAACAAATGCTACATTTAAATTAATTTCACTCACAGTCATTAGACTTATCATTTATCTCGCAAAAGTAATTAACTTTTTTTTTCAACTTAAATGTTACTGAACTTTTAACATTTTTGCAAAAAAGTCATCAATCCGGTAAGGGTCGTCGCTGGATTCCGGTCAACATGACTTTTGTGCAATAATGTTAAAAGTTCAGTGACTTTTAAGTAAGAAAAAAAAAGTCGGTTACTTTTGCGCGATAAGTGATAAGTTGAGTGACCGTGAGTGAAATTGACCCCTTATATTGTGTAGAGAAACATTATCACTATATCTTAAGAGATGTAAAAACTAAGTATAGCATGATATTCCAACTTTCTATTCTAACTCCCTTCTTAGTGTCCACACTTCTGCTAGTTCCTTTTTCCACATTTTCTTTTCTTTTCCTTTTTCTTCTTATTTTTCTTGCTTTTCTCTATGGTGGGTGCATTTTATGCTCCATCCCACTTATTTTATTTTTTTTCTTTTTCTTGTAGAAGCTAGACCTTTCTAATAGTGGACTTTTACAATAAGGGAATTCAACTTGTACATCAACTATAATCATCTATAATCATGCTTATACTAACAAATGTATCTCCTGGTATAGCAATCCTAATTCTCAACACAATAAGGGTAACAAAATAAGTAGTTATTGTTTAGCAAAGGATTTGGTTAATGAATTGCTTAACAACAAAAATAGGTTAAGGCTCAAAATTGGCTACCTAAAGTCAAAAAGGTTAGGTTTTAAAGCAAGCAAAAATGGTTTAATCTAATTGCCCTTATCATTTCTCATGCACATCTCATACTATATGTAATCTCAAAATTTACTAAAAATAAGTTCTAGAGGATATGGTATAAAAAGCTCTCATACAAGAAAATTTTTAATGTATAAGGCTCAAAAGCTCACATAAGCTATAGGTCAAACTACCCTAAGCAATGCATTGGCAAAATAATCCTTTTATATATATGAAAAGATACTCAACTTAAAAAGATCATACACTAAAGTGCTTTGCCAAGTCATGACCTTCACTATGTACATTTAATTGTCCAATTAAAATGAAAATGACATTTTTCAAGAATTTACCTAACTAGACTTAATTAAAAGAAATACAAGCTTAATCATGCATATATTCCCACATATATATCAACTATACAAGCTCCAAAATCAAATGCACAAAACAACCTAAACATATACATATAAAAATAATAACCTAAAACTAGCAACGCATGCATAAACACAGGCTACACTAAACACAACATATAAAAATCAAATAAACATAAAAATAATGCCCCCACACAAGCAAACAACAGTATAAACAAGCAAAACACAAAATACAACAGAAAGAAAACAAAAATTACACGAAAAAAATCAAAGAGCGCGGAGAAAACGCATCTCAATTCTCACTTGGGGAATCAGGTGGATAAGGCAAAAATTCAACATTCTGCTTTCGGAAGAAGTTTAGGAGTTTTCGACTCAAGCTTTTCTGATTCTTGTGAACTGCCTTCACTGTGGTCTCAAGGGAATCCATCCTTGCAGCTATGCTCTGGTTGGCAGCCTCCATACCATCCAATCTTGTAAGAACCTACTGCCAACCAGCACTACCACTGCCTTCATGAGCAGATCTTCTAACCTCTTCTTCCTCAGATTCTTCTTCTTCAGCAGACTCCTCTTGTGCACCAGCAGCTGTGGAAGATTCAGGGGCTTTACCTTTTCCTTTGTCCAAGCGTGAACTATCACCCTGCACACCACGATTAACAAACTTGGGCGGCCAACTGCCTTTTGTTAAAATATTAGCACGCCTGAAGTATACAATATCCAACATGGCAACATGCTCACCCTCATCTAATTGAAAATTATGTAAATCCCCCAAACAACCTAATATAATGCCTGTCACCATGTGACACATTCCCACAGTCTTACTTTTGGCAATAGACACATGACAAAGGCCATCAAAAATAAAATCAATTGAGCATGGAGTTTTCCTAGATTGCAATAAGTCTAGCACAAATAAATCTTTAGTTTGAACCTTAGAACTTTCCACTCTACCAAACAAAGCATGACAAAGATATTTATGAAAAAGCATTAATACATCATCCTGAATTTGGCGGTTGGTTGAATTTTTATTGTTAAAAGAATCCTAACCAGTCAATCTCTTCTAAATAGGTCTAGGATCGAAAATATGAGCATCAAAGTGTTTACCAATAAGTGGAAAACCGAACCACTCATGCATTTCATTAAACCCAAAAATATATTCTTGTCCCTGATGTCTAAATTTCATTTTATCCCTATATTTATCCACATAATCAAGAGACACAAAAAACTCAAGTGCCCACTCTTGCCTAATTGGAAGATTAAGATGCACAAACTTACCCCATTTTATATATCTAAGATATCTTTCAAATTTCTCTGTTAAGCCTAAATTATTTAATAAAGAAAAATCAATATGCCACATGCCAACATAAGATTTTTTAGTAAAATAAACAAAGTTCTCACCCTCTTCCTCCATAAAAATGGGGAAAGGACATTCAAACCTATTTTGGAGTCGAATTGGGTCTTGGTTTGAACTTGATCCGCCAACATCTTTCTTTTCCTTGTGGCCCATCTTGAGGGTTAGGATGAACAAATTTAATTTAGCAAGGTTAACTCAAGAAAAAAGTAAGACAAAACTCCAGAAAACTCAAGAAAAATGAGAGAAGGAGGGAAGATTTGAGAGAAAAGGAGAGAAAAACCGAAGAGAAATAAAGAGACAACTCAAAAGTGAAAGAGAAATGCTACAGTTAGGGCAAAAGACTATTTATAGGGGAGATAAGATTAGAGTTCTAACGGTCAGAAATTCAAAAGAATTCAAATTTTGAGCCCTGTCGCATTCGCGACAGAAGCGAATTCTTCAAAAATATCTGCTCGCGAGACCAGCTGCAGTCGCAACAAAATATTTTCTTCCAGCGCGACAGAAACAAATTTTCCAACTTAACATTTTCCTATCGTGCGCTCCATACCTAGCGCGATCGCGACAGCAACATGCGAAAACAATCTTCCTACACTGTCGCGCTCGCGACAGTAAGGAAAATTCAAAGAACAATGTTTCCATTTTTAACATAACACCGTAAATATGAATAATAAAAATGACACACTATTTAAGACAACCTGTAGAATCAAAAATAAACTATATTAGTAATATATAATGCAAAAATCACACTAAAGTCTAATGAACACCATACAAAACAACTTAAAAATACAATAATTACAAAATAAAAAGAACATGTAAGTAACTTTCAAACCACTTGTAAAGAGATATATGAGACCTCCCTACCATGAAAAGTTTCCTCCAAATACACCTTACATCTTTGACCATTTGCTTTAAATAATTCTCCTTTACTATTTTCAAGCTCCAAGTAACCATGGTCAAAGACTTGTGTTACTTCAAAAGGTCCACTCCACCTAGACCTCAATTTTCCAGGAAATAGTTTCAACCTAGAATTGTATAAAAGAACCTTATCCCCAATCTTGAAACTTTTATATCTAATATGAGCATCATACCACTTCTTGGATCTTTCTTTATATATGCTTGCATTTTCATAATAAATAAGTCGTAACTCATCTAGTTCATTAAGTTGTAAACATCTTTTAACACTAGCATCTTTAATGTCATAATTCAAAATCCTAATGGCCCAATATGCTCTATGCTCTAACTCAACAGGCAAATGACAAGCTTTTCCATAGACTAACCTATATGGTGTCATCCCAATAGGTGCTTTAAATGCTGTTCGATATGCCTATAGTGCATCATTAAACTTATGTGCCCAATCTTTCCTAGAGCTAGAAACTGTCTTTTCTAATATCCATTTAAGTTCTCCATTGGATACCTCTACTTGACCACTAGTTTGTGGATGATATGGAGTAGCTACCCTATGATGCACACCATATTTATGCAATAAAGAATCAAAAGAGCGATTAATGAAATGCTTACCTCCATCACTTATGATGACTCTTGGCACTCCAAACCTTGAAAAAAGTTTCTTTAAAAATTTGATCACCACCTTGGAAACATTAGTTGGTGTTGCTTTGGCTTCAACCCATTTTGATACATAGTCAACACCAACCAAAATGTAATTTTGTCCAAAACATGTAGGAAAAGGACCTATGAAGTCTATCCCCCACACATCAAATATCTCCACTTCCAAGATATTGTTTAAAGGCATTTCATCTCTCTTCCCAATGTTACTAGCTCTTTGACACTTATCACATTGAGCTACAAAAATCCTAGCATTATGAAGTAGGGTAGGCCAAAAGAAACCACATTCTAGCACATAAGAGGCAGTCTTAGTACTGCCATTATGACCCGAATACAAAGATAAATGACAATGTGTCAAAATATTTACATACTCATCCTCATTGACACACCTACGGATAATACCATCCCTACTTATCTTAAATAAATAGGGTTCCTCCCAAAGATAATTTTTGACATCACTAAAGAATTTTTTCTTTTGTTGGCATGTCAAACCATTAGGTATAATCCCTGCAGCAAGAAAGTTAGCAAAATCTGCAAACTAAGGACTATTTACTTGCTCAATAGACATAAGAGACTCATCCAAAAAGGATCCATTAATCTCATTGCTATCCCCTATAGGTCCTTTATCATTTTCTAACCTTGACAAATGATCAGCCACTAAATTTTCAGATCCGTTCTTATCTCTAATTTCAAGGTCGATCTCTTGCAATAAAAGAACCCAACGAATTAATCTAGGCTTAGCATATTTTTTAGCAAATAAGTACCTTAGTGCTGCATGATCCATATAGATGATGACTTTAGATCGTAACAAGTAAGACCTAAACTTGTCACACGCATGGACAACAGCTAACATTTCTTTTTCTGTAGTTGTGTAATTTACTTGAGGTGGTGACAATATATGGCTAGCATAGTAAATTACATGCAAATTTTTACCTTGTCTTTGTCCTAACACACATCCAACAGCAAGGTCACTTGCATCACACATAATTTCAAAAGGTAATTCCTAATTAGGAGAAGTAATTATGGGTGCACTTACAAGAGCTTTCTTTAAGGTATCAAAAGCTTGCATACATACATGAGAAAATTCAAAAGGTACATCCTTAACCAACAAATTAGTTAAAGGCTTAGCAATTAAGGAAAAGTCCTTTATAAATATTCTATAAAAACCAGCATGTCCCAAAAATGTTCTTACACCCTTAAGTGTAGTTGGTGGAGGTAATTTCTCTATCAATTTAGTTTTAGCTCTATCTACCTCTATCCCTCTACTTGAAATTTTATGGCCTAGAACTATTCCTTCTTCAACCATAAAATGACATTTCTCTCAATTTAGTACCAAATTAGTCTCCTCACATCTAGCCAATACTTTATCTAAATTACTCAAATATAACTCAAATGAGTCCCCATACACAGAAAAATCATCCATGAACACTTCCATGATGTCTTCTATCATATCCCCAAAAATAGAAGTCATGCACCTTTGAAAAGTTACTGGTGCATTACATAGCCCAAATGGTATTCTTCTATAGGCAAAAGTCCCATATGGACAAGTAAAAGTGGTCTTTTCTTGGTCAATAAGGTATATAAATATTTGGAAATATCTCGAATAACCATCTAGAAAGCAATAATGAGAATGGCCAGCTATCTTTTCTAACATTTGATCAATGAATGGTAAAAGAAAATGATCATTTCTAGTGGCCGAATTCAACTTCGTATAGTCAATACACACCCTCCAATCGGTGGCGGTTCTAGTAGGAATCAAATTCCCAATCTCATTTTTAACTACTGTTATACCCCATTTCTTTGGTACACAATGAATAGGACTTACCCAAGAACTATTCGAAATCGGATAGATAATCCCAGCATCTAATAACTTCTTTTTTAACCACTTCTTTCATATTGGGATTAAGCCTTCTTTGTCTATCAGCCTTTGGTTGACATTCATCTGCCATGTTAATCCTATGCATGACTATGTTAGGACTAATTCCTTTTAAATTAGAAATTTGCCAACCTATACTCTTGATCCTCTTTCTAACAACTTATAACAATGAAGACTCTTGTGCACTAGTGAGTTTGTTAGAAACAATAATAGGCAAAGTATGATTCGGACCAAGAAATGCATACCTCAAATGACTAGGTATCTCTTTCAACTCTACATTAGGAGGACTTACAATGGAAGGTGGCAATGATGCTTCATTTCTATATAGAAGTTCAGGCCTTGAGCTCTCTTGCTCCACCTCTTCATGCACTTCTTGTTCAAAATGAACCTCCTCTTGACCTGCATTGTCTAATACTTCCAAAACACAAGCATCAATGACATCTATTTTCATGCACACATTCTCATCTATGGGATATTTTAGGGCCTTATCCATATGATATTCCACACTATCTTCCCCCACTCTTAAAATTAAAGTGCCCTCAAAGACATCAACCAAAGCCCTAGTAGATCTCATGAAAGGTCTTCCTAATATCAATGGGCATTTTACATCATATGCAAAATCTAGAATAACAAAGTCAGCAGGTAGAATGAACTTATCAACTTTCACAAGCACATCCTCCACTATGCCATATGGTTTCTTAATAGATTGATTAGCCAATTGCAAAACCATAGAAGTAGGTTTAATATAGTCCAACCCTAACTTTTTAAAGATAGTCAAAGGCATACGATTTATACTTGCCCCCAAATCACATAAACACTTAGGAAATTCAACATCCCCTACAGTGCAAGGAATAGTAAAACTACTATTATCCTTAAGCTTAGCAGACAAATTATTAGAAATTATTGATCTACATGCCTCAGTTAACTCTATAGTGGATATATCCTCCCAACTTCTTTTCTTAGAAAGTAAGTCTTTAAGGAATTTTGCATAGTTAGGAATTTGTGTAATGGCCTCAATAAAATTCAAATTTACGTGTAAATGCTTCAATTTATCAATAAAAGATTGGAATTGCTTATCTTGGTGTTGCTGCTTCAAGCGTTATGGAAATGGTGGACGAGGTTGGAACACTTGATGTCAACACTTACATATGTCTTAAACTATAAATGGAAGTGCTTTTCGACTTCCTTATTGATGTTATTTTGTGTGATATGTGTGTTGATGCATTTTCTATAGATGCTAATAACCGCAAGTATACGGTGTACCGAAATAGTACTTAAGAATGTCGATCCCATGAGGAACGTGATTTACACACTATTACTACTCAATTTTAACTTTGTTTACAATGATCAATTAATTGGGGATTTTAATCTAAACTATCCTACTACATAAACTAATTAATCCTAGTTCATGTTCATTAGAAGAAAATAAAATGTTCAATGAAGAACTTAAATAATGAACTTGATTCCATCATTCCAATTAATTATACTCATCTTTTCATGCAAGCCAAGTTGAACTAAAGTTCTAATTTACTATCTCGATATAAATTAAAATGCCTAAAACATGCAATTAAAAGTCTAACTCACAATTTTCATTAATAAATTAGAGGTTATTAATTACATATTCTAAGAATAAACACCAACCTTTAGCAATTATCTCAATATACCGATCTCTCAAAATATATCTTGATAATGAAATTCTATTAGATTTCAGATAAAGCAAACTTTCGAATTACTTTAACTTATAAAGATCATGCAAAATATACTAATAGAAAATCTGCATTCAAAGACTCTTAAAGTAGATGGAAGTGAAGAATGTTAATAATGAACGAATTCATTAAATTAGTATTCATTAAATGAGAGAGAAGAAATAAAAGATAAGAGATTAAGATAGAAGTCTTTCAACCCTTTTCCCAACTCTTCAAATAGATTTTCTTCTTCAAAACATGAGAACTAACTAAGAACTTTAACTACAAATCTGTCTTACAAAATACAGAAAATTACTTAATTAAATTTTCATATTCTAAAATTACAGTTAAACTACATATTTATAGATGATAATTTAAAGTTTGTGTCTCTTAGAGATGTCCCTTGAGAATTGTTGTAATTGTTGGTGAAAGGAGGTGACTTTTCAAGTGAGTTTTGGCAGAAAACTGCCCCAACGGTCGTCTCTATCACGCTCGCAACACTGTCACGCTCGCGACAGAATGCGCTTCCCTTTTCCTTTCTCTCTTTTCTTCTTTCGCTTCTCTTCTTCTCTCTGGCCACTCACGAGTCGCAACCTCCAGTCACGCGTCGTGACTTCGCGTGTGAGTCGTGACTGGTGCTCACGTCTCGCCTTCTCTTCCCTTTCTCTTTTCTTTTCTTTTCTTCTCTTCGCTGTGCTTGGCCTCTCTATATCCTCACGAGTCGTGATAGTCTTTCATGACTCGTGACCCTACTTCCTCAGCTCCTCCTCTTCTTTTCCTCCTTCCTTCTGCGTTCTTCTTCGCCAGTCACGACTCGTGATATAGCATCACTAGTCTAGCCTAATGGTAATGGGATTCTATGAATTAAGAACTTATTCCCTAGGTCCTTGGTTCGAATCTCACGAAAGGCAAAAATGCACAAGGGGAAGTGTAAAGATCGTGAGTGCAATACAGTGGCTAGTGAACGACGCGCTGGGAAGGCCCGACGGGATACATTCCGGGGATAGCCCTCGGTCGGCCGCCATCGGGTTGTTACACATACTATCATTTTAGGGACACCATTTATCAACATGATTACTCCCTATTCTGTCACGTATGATGGTATTTCTTTCAAAGCAAACAAAGAAAAAATTATTTTCCCTTTCATTAAAAAACCCAGAATAAGAAATTTAAATCTTTTAAAAGCTTGTTCTGTTTACAAAAATGAATTGAATTGTTTAATTTGAGGAGAACAAAAACATTTGCACTTCCTTAAACAGGATGTCTCCTTTTTTAAAATACAAAAGGGATTGGAAAATGATTTGGTAAAACAAAGAATTTCTGATTTTTAAAAAATAATTGAAAATGAAATTTGCTTAGATTTACCAAATGCTTTATGGGATAGGAAACAACATATGATAGATTTACCATATGAAAATGATTTTTCAGAAAAATAAATCCCAACAAAAGCTAGGTCTATTCAAATGAATCATGAACTTGAGGAATACTGTAAAAAAGAGATTCAAGATTTAAAACAAAAAGATCTAATCACAGAATCCAGGTCTCCCTGGAGCTGTGCAGCTTTTTATGTTAACAAAAACTCTGAAATAGAAAGAGGCATACCTAGGCTTGTAATTAATTGCAAACCATTAAACAAGCCTTTAAAATGGATTTGATATCCGATTTCGAACAAAATAGATCTTTTGCAAAAATTGCATTCTGCATTTGTTTTCTCAAAATTTGATATGAAATCAGTTTATTGGCAAATTCAGATTGAACCAAAAGATCGTTACAAAACTACTTTTACTGTTCCATTTGGACAGTATGAGTGGACGGCTATGCCATTTGGTTTAAAAAATGCTCCTTCAGAATTCCAAAGAATTATGAATGAGATTTTTAATCCTTTTTCATATTTTTGTATTGTTTATATAGATGATGTTCTTGTCTTTTCAGAGTCAATCGAACAACATTTCAAAAACCTCAGGACTTTTTTAATGTGGTAAAGAAAAATGGACTTGTTGTTTCTAAAACAAAAATCTCTCTTTTTTAGACTAAAATTTATTTCTTAGGACATTATATTTCCCAGGGAGCAATTACTCCAATAGAGAGATCTTTAGCTTTTGCTAATAAATTTTTGGATAAAATTTTAGATAAAACCATACTTCAGAGATTCCTAGGAAGTCTGAATTATGTTCTAGATTTTTGTCCAAACATCAATTAGTTAGCAAAACCCTTGCATGATAGGTTGAAGAAAAACCCTGTACCTTGGTCTGATGAACATACATGCATAGTTCAACAAATTAAGACACGGGTTAAAGAAATCTAGTGCCTACATTTAGCTGACCCATTAGCACCTAAAAGTGTTGAGACAGACGCATCCGGCTTAGGTTATGGAAGCATTTTAAAATAAATTTTGGCTGGGAAAGAATGCATAGTCCAGTTCACATCTGTACATTGGAATGATTGTCAAAAGAATTATTCTACAATTAAAAAATAAATTCTTTCAATTGTCATGTGCATTTTAAAATTCCAAAGCGATTTACTAAATCAAAAAGTTTTTACTTCGCATTGATTGTAAATCTGCCAAGGAAGTTTTACAAAAAGATGTTCAAAATATTGCATCAAAATAATTTTTTGCCCGATGCTAAGCTATCCTTAGTATATTTGATTTTCAAATTGAATTTATTAAGGGAGATAAAAACTCGATTCCTGATTTTCTAACTAGAGAGTTCCTTCAAAACAGGACTTAAAAATGCCAATAAAATCCAAAGGAAAGGGAAAGAGGACCAGAAGGTTTCAAAATCTATAGCAGCCTCGTCTGCCACCGAAATAAAATCATAGGCCCAAATTGTCGAAGCAGATGAGGAGGCCCTTGCCAAACAATCTCAAGTCCAATAATGGATCGAGACTCTTTCCAAACAGCCAGAACTTGGCTCACTTTTAAAAATGCTGAAAGAACAACAATCATGTAAAATCCCTCAATCCATTTCAAAACAAGAGGAAGGATCTTCATCCTCAAAACCCTCCTCTAAACAAGTTTCAAAACCTACACAAGAAACATCTTGTGATAGAATTCTTATTAAACCCTCTGACCTCGGAGTTATTTCTTTAAAATCCTCTCAAGAGGAATTTTCAAATATTATTTTAACCCAAAATAGTTCTGAAATTATTTTTTCTCAATCAAAAAACATTTTAAATTATTTTGTTAAAACGGATTTTCAATATATATGGACCATAGAGGAAGGATTTTATCTTCAAAACCCTCAGATGGCCATTTCAAAGGTTTTTCCTAAAGGCTGGCTTTTTAAACCTTGGGATTTAACAAAACTCCAGCCTTATTACAGGGCAATCTTAGAATTGACGGCTTCTGTACACATTGTAGACAATCCGAAAACTAGACAAGTCAATTATTCAATGGGAAAAATCCATAAAGTTCCCCCTCCTCTTGAGTGGGGACAAAACCTTCACCAACCCAAAACTTTTTCTGTTGATTTCTAAACCACCTATAACCATTGCCGGATCTATTCCTATTGGTATTATCAATAGGCCTGGTACAATGCCTTTCTTTTTTAAAACACAAATTTAGCCCACACCTGGTTGTTTTATTTCAACCTCAAATAAGAGCCTTCCAAAATTTATTTTTTGTTCACCCATTAGTGGAATTTGTATGGAGCTTCTCCTGAAATCCTAAAACCCCAAATCCAAGAAAGCTATAACCTTTTCAAAACCTCTTACAAACTTTTTGATAAAAAAAAGGTTCCATCATTTAATGTTTTTTGCAACAAAATTCTTCTTACCATAGATAACAGCCTGGTATTTGGATTACCATCAGCAGGAAGCACAAATAAACTTGGTCAAAAGATTTAAAATCAAATGGTGGATGAATTTCTCTATTCCAGACTCCATTAGAAAACCAGCTGTAAACTTGTGGCTCCAAAGTCAAGGCCTTCTCAAACTAGAACCAGCAACGACACAGTTCTTGGCCCAGAAGTCCTTTGCTGAGACCCAATTGGCGGTAGCAAAAACTGAAGAAGAATCCTTTAAGATAATGGCCCAACTCCTTCAAAGTAAGGCCTCATCTTCAAAAGCTTTCTCAGGCCCCTCAAAAGCAGGCTTTTCCTCATGTTCTAAGCCCATAGTTAACTTGGGCGACGATAACGGAGATGACTGCTACAACATTTTTCCAAACTCTTATTTAAGCCCGTAAATAAGACATTTTATAAACATAGGCCTAGCCCATTTATTTCCTTTCAATTTTTAAAGATAGGCTTAGCCCACAACTCTGTATAAGGCCCAGCTTATAAAAAAAAAAGAGTAAGAAAAGTTAAAAAGCCAAATAGTAAAACTTTATTATGTCGACTACTTTTGGTTAGTGTGACGCGCGCCGAACCCGAAAACCCAGCAAGGGCCCTCGCTTTGAATCCGCTTTAGGATTCGAGATATGAAGGTTCGCGTCTTTTGATCATGGGCGCCATGAGACATCATCGGTATGCTCCTCTCAATAGAATATTGGGGAGAATAACCTAGCCTATTGACGCCTAAAGGCACCTTTGAGGTATTTGGAGTCGCCACCCAATTTGCAAGAAATTGGGAAAAGGTTTCTCACCTCTATTGGTCTAAACCAGAGATATGGTGTCCGGAACTTCCCTCTTATTTATGCTTTGGTTAATTATAAATGGTTTTTTAACTTCTTAAAATTATATCTCTCATCTCACACGAGCGATGCATTTTAAATTAAATAGCGCATTGCAAGCATTCAAAAAGCGATAAAGGAAAGCAATAAATAAAACAGTAAAAGAAAGCGATAAATGAAAGCGGTAAATATCCAAACACACAATTACAAAGGAAATAGGGGCAGAATACAACCCCAATAAGAGAAGATTAGAGACATAAATGGGGACAGAATACAATTCCTCAAAATAAATAAAGTTGCCCCAAAATTAATTACAAGGGCCCAAAATGAAAGAACATAAATTTAAACACTCACCCAAAAATGAAATAAAAAGACATACATAAATCGGGACATTATTTTAGGAACATTGGTTCCTTCGCACTTGTTCGGAATTTAGGAACATTGGTTCCTTCGTGTTAACTTAAAGAGGGTTCGAAGAGTCGTTTTGATTGTTTGAATGAAAACCGGGATGAGTGATCCCATTTTGGAGAAAATTGACTTTTCGTTTTAATTGTGATATTTTTATTGTTAGGCCAAAACAAGGGACATTGGTCCCAATTTTATTAGTAGAAGATTTCGATTTAATTGTATAAATATTTTTGTGACTTTTTATCGCACGCGTGAATAAATAAAATAAATATTTACAAATAAACATGTAACACATAAAGAGAGAGTCGAAAAGATCTCACCAAACCGAAGTGACCCTCCACGCGTTGCGACCCATCCGGGGAGTCGCGGGACGCTCACATAGCTCGACTCAAATAAAATCTCATACAAAAATTAACATCAAAAATATTAGTAACGGTTCTAAAGATTAATCAAGTAAAAACGAAATGAATATTAGGCAAGTCAATTTATAATGATAATAATAATAATAATAGGGGTAAAAATAACAGTGCCAATATTAATGTTGATGATGATGATGATGATGATAATAATAATAATAATAATAATAATAATAATAATAATAATAATAATAATAATAATAATAATAATAATAATAATAATAATAATAATACACAACTTAATAATATAAAAATGATTCAGAATACCAAGTAATAATAATAATAAAACAAAAAGTTAAATAAACAAGTAATAATAATAATAATAATAATAATAATAATAATAATAATAATAATAATAATAATAATAATGTTGAAGGGGGCAACGGCATAGTAATAATAATAATAATAATAATGGTAGCACAATGAACATGGCAGTGGCTCAAATAACACTAATATTCATAATAATAATAATAATAATAATAATAATAATAATAATAGAATTTTAACGGCAATCAATGTAATAATAATAATAATAATAATAATAATAATAATAATAATAAGGGCACTGGCGACAAATAAACCAAAAGGAAAACACACAAAGAACAAGTTAATGATTAAAAGGAGAATATTAACAGTGTACAAAAAATATGTAGAAGATATTAGACAAAAGCATAATATTTGTAGCGAGAAGGGCAAAGATATTCATAATAAAAAAGGAGAAAATAATATATAAATAAATAAATGAAATTGGTCCAAGTGTTTACCCTTAGAAATTTTATAGATTGAAGAAAGCGGTGTCTTGATCCGTCTCCCTTGTCGAATTTACAGTGATAATCACCCGAAAAAATAAAAATCTATGTTTTTAATTAAATTAGTTCAAGAAAATATTTTTTTGTGGGATGAATAAGCAAAGAAAATTAATTTTTCTAGCTCCAATAAAACCCAAGATGAAATGTTATTGGAGAAGAAAAGATTAAAGCTTGAAAATAAAACTCAAGAATTTTTTTGAAGAATATTTTTTTTCAGGAATAAACCAATTTTTTGGAGAGAAGAAGCTAGAGAGAAAAGCCAAAAAAATTGCTTGAAATCCAAAAATGTTGCCGTCCTTGAAAATGAGGGGAAAAATGCTCATTTAATCTTGCCTTGACCAAAAATAGGAAGAGACAAAATAGCTTTTTATTTTTGTTTAACCCAAAAAAGCATGAAATGGTGAAAGACTGAAGAAAATCAGACTGAAAAAAAACGAAAAAAAGAGGACAGGCGACAGGTCACGCGGAGAAGGGCACAGCGCGCGCGGAGACAGTACGCGCATGTGCACGCGAGGGCAGGTGGTCGCGTGGAGAAGGGCACAGCGCGCGGGGACAGTACGCGCATGTGCACGCGAGGGCAAGTGGTCGCGTGGTGGCCAAGCGGCCACCACGCGACCCTGTGTGTTAAAGTGGCCATATGGCCACTTTACCACACTTTACCACGTTTTAAAAAAAACTTTGTTATTAATTTTTTTTTTTTTTAAAAAAAACCTTTTAAATCTCTTTTGTTTTCTTTTATATTTTTATTTATTTTTTCTAATTAGACTAATTAACTAACCTAATAAAATTAATTAACTAATTTAATTCAATCAAATTAATTATCCAACTTAATTTTTTTCTTTTTTCAATTAAATCAATTAATTAATTTAATTTATCTCAATTAAATTAATTCGTTAATTCAATTTCTCTTTTTTTCAAATTAAATCAGTTAATTTAATTTAATTCAATGAAATTAATTAACTAATTTAATTTCCCCCTTTTTTTTTCAAATATAAAAAATAACACTTTCTAATAATATTATTAAATTTTTTTTTATGATAAAAAAAAAGATTTCGACAAGAGAAACATCATTTTTGACACCTCTGCCCGTAAACCGGTGTCATTCTCGTCATCGGGTAATTCTGATCTTGGACCGCCTCGGGACCCAGTGTCTACAGTTGCCCCCAATTCTGGGGAACTTAGAACCTAGGTGCCTAAGTGAGCCAAAATTCAGAAAAGAAGGGAAGAGACACGTACCTGAGGCGGTCGCTTTCCCAGACTGGATGGGTTGTTGAAGTGGCTGTCGCCATGTTGTCGGTGTGTTGTCTATTATTGTAGCGGTAATGCCGTGATCGTGCAAACCCTCCGTGGAGTGGTAGTACCGTCATCGAGCAACTTGTTCTGAAGTGGTAGTACCGTTGTCGTGCAAACATTCTGTAGAATATTAGTACCGACAGCGTGCAAAACCCTCTTGAGATTTAAAGCAGTAGTACCGAGATCGTGCAAACTCTCTGTGGAGCAGTAGTACCATCCTCGTGCAAACTGTTCTAAAATGGTAGTACCGTTGTCGTGCAAACCTTCCATAGAATAGTAGTACCGGCAGCGTGCAAACCCTTTTGAAGCAGTAGTACCGAGATCATGCAAACCCTCCGTGGAGTAGTAGTACCGTCCTCGTGCAAACTATTTTTTTGAAGTGGTAGTACCGTTGTCGTGCAAACCTTCCGTAGAATAGTAGTACCGGCAGCGTGCAAACCCTTTGAAGCAGTAGTACCGAGATCATGCAAACCCTCCATGGAGTAGTAGTACCGTCCTCGTGCAAACCCTTTTTTTGAAGTGGTAGTACCGTTGTCGTGCAAACTTTTCGTAGAATAGTAGTACCGGCAGCGGGCAACCCTTTAAAGCAGTAGTACCGAGATCGTGCAAACCCTCCTTGGAGTAGTAGTACCGTCCTCGTGCAAACTGTTTTTGGAGTGGTAGTACCGTTGTCGTGCAAACCTTCTATAGAATGGTAGTACCGGCAGCGTGCAAACCCTTTGAAGCAGTAGTACCGAGATCATGCAAACCCTCCTTGGAGTAGTAGTACCGTCCTCGTGCAAACTATTTTTGGAGTGGTAGTACCATTGTCGTGCAAACCTTCTATAGAATGGTAGTACCGGCAACGTGCAAACCCTTTGAAGCAGTAGTACCGAGATCGTGCAAACCCTCCTTGGAGTAGTAGTACCGTCCTCGTGCAAACTATTTTTGGAGTGGTAGTACCGTTGTCGTGCAAACCTTCTGTAGAATGGTAGTACCGGCAGCGTGCAAACCCTTTGAAGCAGTAGTACCGAGATCGTGCAAACCCTCCTTGGAGTAGTAGTACCGTCCTCGTGCAAACTGCTTTTGAAGTGGTAGTGGTGCTATCTATGAGCCCTTCGGTTGATTGTCTGCCCCTTGAGAGGTCTTTGGTTGATATTTGTTTTGATTGATGATTGAGCTGATGTTGATTTGATGATTGGACTGATGTTGGATTGGTGTCGTCGCTTGCCCTTTGTCGGTGCTAGCATCGAATTTCTTTTTCTGCAAAATTTAGAAGGTAGATATGCAGGTATAAATGGTGAGCATGCATGTGAGATGCATATGTATCATGCAGCAATGCAGGATAAGAGTTCATCTGAGTGGATTCGGAGGCGTCAGCTGGTTTGGTTGTCAGTTACGGTAGGATCTGTGCCCCCTTGGATTGCCTTTGAATTTCATGCCTTTAAGGGATTATGAGGTTCTCCTCTGGTACCTGTAGTCATTATTTGAAGGTAGTGCGTCCCTCGTGGATTTTCACACTAGCTTTTCTTAGCGAGAGATGCGTCCTTGTCGGATTTTCACATAACCCTATGCCTTATTTTTTGCCTGAAATGGACCCAACCCAATCCAGCAGCTTTTATTTATTTTATTTTTTATAGGGCAGACTGCCTGTCGCCAGGTTTTCACCCTGCCCTTTTTGCCTAACTTTTGCTTAGAGCACCAGTCACGGTTTTCATCTCTAACGGCCCCTTTTTTTTTTGCGAGAGAAGTTGGAGTTGTTGCGAAAGGTCTTCCGGGTATGATTGGCATGTGCTTATGTCTCAGATATTGGTTGTATGAGCTTGGTTCTTTATCGGGGAGGTGCTGTAGGGTTGGCTTCACAGTGGGTAGCAAGATGAGTTGACTGAAGTGCTCGAGCAAACAGAGCACCAGAGGGTAGATAGTAACAGTGTGCTGGTTTTATATTGGACTCAGACAACTTTGAGTGTGCAAGATGAACTTCCCTGGTTATACCAATACATCTTCACATAAATGCATATATTTCAATCTGATTTCATATCACATGATCACTATTTGCCATTAACTCGAAAAATATGAGACATCATCTAATCTCGGGATAGATCTTGAGAGCATTAAACTCCTGTTATCAATCAGCCCTCGTGGGTTTTCTTGATTGAATATTTTCTCTTTTTTTTTTTTTTTTTTTTTTTAGCCTTTGCCATGGACCCTCTTTCAGTTCGTCAATATTGGTTGAATTTGCTTTCATCTTTGTTAGCCGGAGAGACTGCTGCTTCTGAGAGTGATTCTTCTTAGTATCAAAGTTTTGGTCTTAGCGCTTGTGCAGACTGGTTGAGTTGATGGGTTCCTTATTTAAGGCTTGAATGTGAAGTTTCATGCTTGGCTTTTATTGGCTTTGGCGGTTTGAGCCCTGGAATGGTTGTTCAATGGCTGAGCTAGGGTAACAGGTTGGGCTTGGATGATTTGGGTTACTTTTATTGGCCTTGGTAGTTCAAGCATTCGAAATGGTTTTCGTCGGCTGGGATTGGATGGATGGCTCGGGGGTTAGCCCTTTTGGTCCTCTTCAGTAGCTAAGAAGAATGGCAATGTGCAGGCATGTGTAGATCAACGGGATTTGAACAAAACTTGCCCCCAAATAGTATTCCCTTGCCCTTGATCAATTCTCTCTTTTCTTTACACCCTAATTTTTCAATTTTTTTTTTACAACAATTTTTTTTTTTACAACCCAATTTTTTTTTTTTGCGCCCCAATTTTTTTTCTTTTAACAAGCTTTACTCAAATCCTAAAGTTTACATATACGTGCACTTTTCATCTTAACCACTGGGACCATTATTGTTCAATTTGGTCGGGCATTAAATTTTGGTAAGAAATTTGGTTATGAGGGTTTTGGATGGTTAAGGGTCAGTTATAATCGGTTTTGGGGTACACATTTCGAATGGGTCGAGAGAAAAAGGTCATATGGCTTGGTTCTGATGGGTTGTATATTTCTCGTGGTGGTTTCAAGTTTTATTTGTCCGACTTTTGATGTAACTTTCGAAGTTCGATTTTATTCGGCGACACCATATGTAGCTCAGGTGTTGTGGATGCGAAGAAGTGCCTTTCAAAATTTGGTTCGTCGTCATGTTGGCAATGGAAGGTAGTTTGGTCTTCCGAACGTCCTTGTTAATCTTCGACATGTCATACCAGGTCCAGGCAAAGGCTCTTTTTTTTTTTTTTTATTCTCTCAAAATTATCCTCTCTTCAAGAGTTATATCAGATGCTATCAAGATTTTATTTGGATTCCCCAAAGTTCCAAGACTAGATGGAGTCATATTAATTGGGTTAATGTCAAAATGAATGGATGCATCGTGATCATGAGAAATGAAATCATAGAAATACCACATAAACAAACATAAATTGTTCATTATATTACAATAACCGAATTGTCATGAAAGAGTTCTGGAATTGAAAAGCAATAAAACGTCTAAAACATAATCTTCTTCTTATGGCTTTGGAGGAGCATGCCACTCAAGTGGATTGACCTGATCACATCTCTGGTGAGGGGAAAATGTTGTAGCCCGTCTTCTTCTCCTTCTTTCACTCTCTTGGGTCAGATATCTGCTCGCTATCAATGAGGTCTTGGATATTGCCCCTCTATATTCGGCAACGGTCTGTTAGATGCCCGGTGTGTTGATGGTAGGCGCAGTATTGATCACTTTTATGCCCCGGCTGTCCTTGACTTAAGGCCGGCTTAGGAGGTAATGGCTGCAACTTGCCCTCCTTCATTAGTTTCTCGAAAACCCATGACAAAGGTTCGCCCAGATCAGAATGGTTCCTTTGAGCTATTTTAGCCATTGGTGTTTTCCCTGTCCTTCTCGTATCGCCGCTACCAACTCCCTGACTTGTGAGGTTAGCGATAGTCCTATTGAGGGGTGCTCGGGGAGTTACCGTGAGTTGAGCTTGAAGAGCTAGCGCCATGGCATCCATCCTTTCCTTAATTGTGGCCAACAACCTCATTTCAAGCTCCTCAAACCTTCTATCCATTATGAAATCCTCATCAGGGTTTGGGATCCTTGCTCTTCTTGGCTCAACTGGCACATAATCAGCTTTAGGCTCATTTACAGATTGATGGGCAGCGACTCCAACGAGGGGAACCTCCCCACCAGCAGGTGGTTTGGCTTACCCCCGAGGAGGGGCTACCGGCGGTTGTGGAGCAACTGGTGCTTGTGGAGCAGGTGGTTGAGCAAATCTTTCTGCCATGGCACCTATCATGTCCAGCATTCGCCGTTCAAACTCCTCAAGTCTCCTAGCAAGGTCTTGGGTGGTTAGGTTTTTGGTCTCTTCTGCCATTGAGGATGATTCGCTACTCGTTGAGAATGACTCAGAATCCCAAAAAGGCACTAGTTCTAGCAATTTAAAAGGCGAGTCTGTTCTCACTAGCCGGCTGTTAGAACCTCTAGTTCACTTGGATGAATCTATGGTGGCTGAAAGATCAAGATTGTTAGAATGATGCATGAATGATATGTATAATGCATGATCATGCTGGTGCAAATGTGAGATCCATGAATTACCACAATACAGTAGGATACATGGAAGGGATTACATGCAGGATGGTATGTACATGCGAAAAATGATATGCAGACGAGAGGATATATACACACATAGCATGAGATTATACGCAGGATGATATGTACATGTGGAAAAAAAATAGCATGCAGACAGAAAGGTATATACGCACACAGCATGAGATAAGATATTATTATTTGTACATGCATTTATTTTATTGACATGCATGAATGACATGCGATGTGTGAGCATGCCGTGCAGTATTCACAACCACATGCAAGCAAATAGATCCTTCCAACCTTATCACTCCCACACACGAGGTCGTGCGGTCTCTTTCCTAGGTGGGCTTCATCCGAGGGTTAACAGGGAACCCATTGGACATGTATGGTGCACGGTGAAAAATCGACAGCATAACACTCTTAATCTAATACGCATTCGTATGGGTTTTGGCCATTACGTATTTGGACAATTCAATTTAGTCAAGGTGAGCTTATCGAGGCATGAAAGCCTTTGATAAAAGACCACTTGATTTGCTTGATTTTGTTTAATACGTGACGGCCCATATCACAAGCATTGTATTACGGAACATACCACCTAGGAAAAGTTTCTATTTGCCATTACATGGGCTTTGGTCAAGGTGATGAATTTTCAAGGCTACCCAAGCATGGTCACTGCCAACGGGTCTAGCTCATCACGAGCGTAGCGACCGATCGAGTCTCCATTTGATATACCAAAAGGTACAAGGCTTGGGCTGGTGATTATCCCTAACACTTTCCTACAATGAGTGAAAGTAGGGTCGTACTTCGGGAACGCACCGAGGTAGAAAGGGACCAACTAGCATAATTCTAAGGCTCTAAAATGAGATGCAAATTTGATAAGAGATAGAATTTTAAGTTTTAAAAACCCAATTATATTTTAACCAAAGCACTTTCGGAGCAAAGTCTCAAACACAAAGTCCCTAGTGGAGTCGCCACTGTGACGCGCGCCGGAAGTACCCGAAAACCCAGCAAGGGCCCTCGCTTTGAATCCGCTTTAGGATTCGAGATATGAAGGTTCGCGTCTTTTTATGGTGTCCGGAACTTCCCTCTTATTTATGCTTTGGTTAATTATAAATGGTTTTTTAACTTCTTAAAATTATATCTCTCATCTCACACGAGCGATGCATTTTAAATTAAATAGCGCATTGCAAGCATTCAAAAAGCGATAAAGGAAAGCAATAAATAAAACAGTAAAAGAAAGCGATAAATGAAAGCGGTAAACATCCAAACACACAATTACAAAGGAAATAGGGGCAGAATACAACCCCAATAAGAGAATATTAGAGACATAAATGGGGACAGAATACAATCCCCCAAAATAAATAAAGTTGCCCCAAAATTAATTACAAGGGCCCAAAATGAAAGAACATAAATTTAAACACTCACCCAAAAATGAAATAAAAAGACATACATAAATCGGGACATTATTTTAGGAACATTGGTTCCTTCGCACTTGTTCGGAATTTAGGAACATTGGTTCCTTCGTGTTAACTTAAAGAGGGTTCGAAGAGTCGTTTTGATTATTTGAATGAAAACCGGGATGAGTGATACCATTTTGGAGAAAATTGACTTTTCGTTTTAATTGTGATATTTTTATTGTTAGGCCAAAACAAGGGACATTGGTCCCAATTTTATTAGTAGAAGATTTCGATTTAATTGTATAAATATTTTTGTGACTTTTTATCGCACGCGTGAATAAATAAAATAAATATTTACAAATAAACATGTAACACATAAAGAGAGAGTCGAAAAGATCTCACCAAACCGAAGTGACCCTCCACGCGATGCGACCCATCCGGGGAGTCGCGGGACGCTCACATAGCTCGACTCAAATAAAATCTCATACAAAAATTAACATCAAAAATATTAGTAACGGTTCTAAAGATTAATAAAGTAAAAACGAAATGAATATTAGGCAAGTCAATTTATAATGATAATAACAATAATAATAGGGGTAAAAATAACAGTGCCAATATTAATGTTGATGATGATGATGATGATAATAATAATAATAATAATAATAATAATAATAATAATAATAATACACAACTTAATAATATAAAAATGATTCAGAATACCAAGTAATAATAATAATAAAACAAAAAGTTAAATAAACAAGTAATAATAATAATAATAATAATAATAATAATAATAATAATAATAATAATAATAATAATAATAATAATAATAATAATAATAATAACATATATAATAATGCTGAAGGGGGCAACGACATAGTAATAATAATAATAATAATAATGGTAGCACAATGAACATGGCAGTGGCTCAAATAACACTAATATTCATAATAATAATAATAATAATAATAATAGAATTTTAACGGCAATAATAATAATAATAATAATAATAATAATAATAATAATAATAATAATAATAATAATAATAATAATAATAATAAGGGCACTGGCGACAAATAAACCAAAAAGAAAACACACAAAGAACAAGTTAATGATTAAAAGGAGAATATTAACAGTGTACAAAAAACATGTAGAAGATATTAGACAAAAGCATAATATTTGTAGCGAGAAGGGCAAAGATATTCATAATAAAAAAGGAAAAAATAATGTATAAATAAATAAATGAAATTGGTTCAAGTGTTTACCCTCAAAAATTTTATAGATTGAAGAAAGCGGTGTCTTGATCCGTCTCCCTTGTCGAATTTACAGTGATAATCACCCGAAAAAATAAAAATCTATGTTTTTAATTAAATTAGTTCAAGAAAATATTTTTTTTGGGATGAATAAGCAAAGAAAATTAATTTTTCTAGCTCCAATCAAACCCAAGATGAAATGTTATTGGAGAAGAAAAGATTAAAGCTTGAAAATAAAACTCAAGAATTTTTTTGAAGAATATTTTTTTTCAGGAATAAACCAATTTTTTGGAGAGAAAAAGCTAGAGAGAAAAGCCAAAAAAATTGCTTGAAATCCAAAAATGTTGCCGTCCTTGAAAATGAGGGGAAAAATCCTCATTTAATCTTGCCTTGACCAAAAATAGGAAGGGACAAAATAGCTTTTTATTTTTGTTTAACCCAAAAAAGCATGAAATGGTGAAAGACTGAAGAAAATCAGACTGAAAAAAAATGAAAAAAAGAGGGCAGGCGACAGGTCGTGCGGAGAAGGGCACAGCGCACGCGGAGACAGTACGCGCATGTGCACGCGAGGGCAGGTGGTCGCGTGGAGAAGGGCACAGCGCACGCGGGGACAGTACGCGCATGTGCACGCGAGGGCAGGTGGTCGCGTGGTGGCCAAGCGGCCACCACGCGACCACTTTGGCCAAAAGCCAAAGTGGTCGCGTGGTGGCAATGGCCACCACGCGACCCTGTGTGGTACACTTTACCTCGTTTTAAAAAAAAACTTTGTTATTAAATTTTTTTTTTTTTAAAAAAAACCTTTTAAATCTCTTTTGTTTTCTTTTATATTTTTATTTATTTTTTCTAATTAGACTAATTAACTAACCTAATAAAATTAATTAACTAATTTAATTCAATCAAATTAATTATCCAACTTAATTTTTTTCTTTTTTCAATTAAATCAATTAATTAATTTAATTTAACTCAATTAAATTAATTAGTTAATTCAATTTCTCTTTTTTTTAAATTAAATCAGTTAATTTAATTTAATTTAATTCAATGAAATTAATTAACTAATTTAATTTCCCCCCTTTTTTTTTTCAAATATAAAAAATAACACTTTCTAATAATATTATTAAATTTTTTTTTATGATAAAAAAAAGATTTCGACAAGAGAAACATCATTTTTGACACCTCTGCCCGTAAATCGGTGTCATTCTCGTCATCGGGTAATTCTGATCTTGGACCGCCTCGGGACCCAGTGTCTACAGTTAGTTTTTTAATTTTCAAACAACCATAATTAATGAAATAAGAATTCAACATGTGAAGGAATCTGTTTACAGCTCATCCAATCACTTCAAGCTCCCTTAATTGATGGTAGCTTGCTATTTAAGGATCCTTTCTTCCTAGTTAAAGGCAGAGACTTATTTTGGACAGGATTCCCAGTCTTTAAACTCTCTCACACTTAGAAAGATTTTAGCTAGCTCATGTGTTGAGCATCAACCCCTGTAATCTTGAGCTAAGTGGATATCTCTAGAAAACTTTGTAATTATTATATTTCAAAACCTGTAAGTGTAGTTCATGTGTTGAGCATGAACCTTTGTACCTTACAGTTTCTTTAATTTGTATTACTATTTCAATTTATACATATATATATTTTTCAAACAAATTGTTTTTACATTCATAAGTATGCTCTGTACTTGCAGCTTATGCTGATATGGTACATCAGAAATATTGTCTGCATATTTTAAATAATCTTGAAGGTATATCGACTGAAACAGCCTTATCCCCTAAATGGGATATAGCTTTTAGCTATCCCGGCTGATCTACTGCCAGTATCTTCTTAGTTGCGTTCCTTTTGAATTATTTTTGCACTGCATCTGCATTGCATTTTAGTTTTAGGTTGTGAAATCCATTCGTGGATATTTGTTATTGTGTGATAGTTTTAGATATACCCTTTGATCCTGTGGTGTCCTTTGTATTAGAGCCAAATAAGGTACCCCAGGTCACAGGTTCGAATCTCCCAACGTGTGAAATTTCATATCAAGAGACCTCGGTAGTGTATAAAGCCATCCAGATGGTGGTACCCACCTGGAGCCCGCCTAGAGCTCTCCATAAACACGATGGGGTAGGGGTTGGAGAGTGGATGCCTAGGATCACTTAAATGGTAAACTGGGCCTTGACTGGACAAGATATCCTTTTCAGTTCAAATGGTATTAGAGCTCAGTTTATATAATCACTACCCCCACTGCAGCTCCCTTGGTATCAGAGCCATTGGGGGGTAGTGATTATATAAAATAGGTTTATTATAGTTTTAAAACTTTAATTATCTGGGTAAGGTTAAATACGAGGCAGTAAGTCCCGTTTGAGCCATTGATAGGCATTTAGGATAGTAAGGTTTCAGGACATAGTTATCCAGGTAAGAAAATACATTTTTCAAAAAATTAATTAAATTTTGAAAATTATGAATAATTTATTTTGTAGAACCACTTCTTTTTTAAGCTCTCTTGCTTCAGATTCCACGGAATCAAGTTTAAAACATCCAACCAATAGTGAAGAAATCACTATTGAGGATTTTCAAAAATCTTTAAATAACTGGGAAATTCCAAAAATAAAAAAAGATCAAGTTTATGAAACTGGTTTGTTTCAAAATCTTTTTAAAACTGACTATGTCATTAAAACGGAAGAAAGGGATGTTCAAATTTCAAAACCTTTTGAAACCATCCAACTTCTTTCTCAAAAAACTTGCAAAAACACTGCAACAGTAAATATAACTATATTCACATATGTCTTGTCCAGGTGGGAATCAAACCTTTAACCAAAGATGGCTTAAACACTTCAATACTTTGTGTCTTGAGGGATACAAGATGGTTAAATTTTCAGGATTCTATGATAGCGTCAGTAGAGTCAAGCCTTTGTCAAGGACCAATCTCTTTTGAATGCTATCCTGATATTTTATAATCTTTAAAAGATACAAAATTTTAAAATCTTTGATTTTACAAATCAAAACTCACAATTACAAAATGCTAGAAGGATCAATTCCAGTAGCAATCATGTTTAAAGTGAATTATAAAGCAATGGTTTCTGCTTTTACTGCTACTAAAAATATTGATTTAAAAAAGGGTGAAACCCTCTTTTTACAAACAGATCTATCCAGATCTAACACTGTTATTCCAAAATATATCCTTTGGAAGGATATCAGTCTTCCCAAAGAATGGAACTTGGAAGGGATTTCAAAACCAAAATCTCCCGAACAAGCAAAACCAAATACACATTTGAGAGAAATTACTCAGTATAATGACGGAAAGGTAAAAATAAGCTTCAGTAGAGCTTTCAACCATCGATACTCTGATGCTGGTTCTTCCACCAGTACTATGGATTTGGGAAAAATCTCAAAGTTACCTTCTGTAATCCATTTACCAGATAGGATTGAAAATTTTCAAAACCCAAGATTTTCTTGTTCAAGCATTCCTAGTGCTTCTTTTCAAAATGTGGATTATTCTTCAAATGTACCTCATCAGGTCTATACTAGACCACAAGTAGGTGATGAAGAACAACAAAATAATTCACCTCCAACTTCACCGTCTTTTTCAGCGGTAACTGAAAATGTTATCAATGAACTAAATGTTTTAGAAAAAGAATTTGGAGTTGACAAAAATTTCTTGCATCAGGATTTCTGTTCTTTAAAAAATTCAAAAAAGAGAAATTGGTTTTTCAAAAATTTTCTAGATAAAAGAAAAGAAATTGAGTTTTATGACTTTGTCATACAAAACAAAGCTCATATTTTATTCTTTGATAGGTTTGAAATTTATGCATCTCAAAATGAAATTTCATATCCACTCAAATCAAACACCAAATCTATTAACCCTGTAAATGTTAGAAAGAAAAAGGTTACAGAATGGGAGATGGTAGATGGAACGAAAATCCAATCCGAACATCCACCTTTAAGATAAATCAAAATTGGACATCTAGAAACAACAGTAGATGCTGCACCTTATAAAACCCCAAGTAATGATCCAAACAAGGATATTAAAAATATTCTTCAATAATATAACTTCACAAACACTCATCTTAGTACGATAGCTAAATAGCTAACTAGGATAGAGAAAACCCAAAAAACCACTATTGTTTCCCAGGTTGAATCAACATAATCAAAAATAAAAAGTCTCGTGTTTAAACCTTTTCAGGTTTCAAAAATAAGTCAAAAACTGTTTAGGGAAGGCAAATCAGAATTTACTGAAACTCTTAAAACCCAACTCAGTAGGATAGAGCATACCTCTACTACTACACTAGTAGTTGTACAAGACACACCTGACCATAACAAGACTGTTAACACTTTAGATCAGGTATCTGATTCTGAAGAACAAACACAGAAAGAGGAGTTGTGCATACTCCATTGGCAAAAAGGCCAGCCATTGGCTATTACCACAACACTAGAATTAGGCATAGAAAATAGACCAAACATTTTATCTCAGTCTAAGTTCAATGCCAGCACTGTTTATGAATGGAACATAGACGGTATGTCTGAATATAACATCCTTAGTCTTCTCCAATAGATGACTATGGCTTCCAACGCTTACAAAACCCAAACAAATACACCTAATAGAGCTATTGCTGAACTCCTTATAGCAGGATTTTCAGGCCAACTGAAAGGATAGTGGGATTACCATCTCACTACCCAATAACAATTAGAAATATTAAGTGCCATTCAGACCACAGAGGATAGAGCACCCATTCTCGATGAGTTAAGTAACCCCATACTAGATGCGGTAGCAACCCTAATCCATATGATTAGTTTACACTTCATAGGTGACTCTTCTCATTTAAAAGACAAAAACATAGAATTGCTTTCAAACCTTAGGTGTATAAAGCTTTCTGAATTCCAAAATTACAAAAACACTTTCTTAACTAGGGAAATACTTAGGGAAGATTCCAATCAGCCATTTTGGAAAGAAAAATTCCTTGCAGGCCTTCCTATCCTTTTAGGATAAAGGGTCCAAAATAAAATTAAAGAAGCTTTTGGGATTAGTCAGATCCCTTACAACCATTTAACTTACGGAGAATTTGTTAACTTCACTAAAAAAGAAGGTTTAAAAATCTACCAAAATTAAAATTTCAAAAACATTTAAAATGGGAAAGAAAGAAAACTAGGCAAGAACTAAGATCTTTTTGCAAACAGTTTGAAATCTCCATAGAAAATCAAACAAAGTGCTGTGGAGGTTCCTGTACAAAGTCCTATAAAAATCCTTACAAACGTTTTCCTCCTAAGCCTGCTAAAGAAGAGTTTTATAGAAAACCAAAATTTTACAAAAAACGGAGGTTTTCTAAAAAACCTTCTAAAACGCATTTTTCAAAACAGGTAACTTGTTATAAATGTGACAAACCTGGCTATATTTCAAAATATTGTAAGTTTAATAAAAAAAACTCCATGAATTACAAGTAGAGGAAGAAACAATTCAAAAAATTGAAGCACTCCTCCTTGATATCTCTAACAACGAATTTCAAACAAAATCATTAGAAAATAAAGATTCTTTTCAAAATGATGAATTATCTACCCTCGATTCCTTTGGTAGTGAGTCGGGTACTAGTTCAAAATCAATAAATGTTTTAACAAAAGATTAAAAATTAATTTTTGATATCATAAAACAAGTGGAAGATTCAAAACTTCAAAAAGAAATCATTGAAACACTTTTGAAGTCTTTTGAACCTAAATCTCCAAAGCCTTCCACTTCAACTTCCAAACTTATTCCAAACAGTACTTATGATCTCACCAAGATCTGAGTACTAGAACAAAACAAAAATCTCTTATGACAATTCAAGCTCTCCTAGAAGAAATTAAAATTGTCAAACAAGAGCTTAAAACTCTTAAACAAAAAGACGAAGATGATTCAAAACTTCTTCATACTTTTCTGTTACAAGACTCTAATTCTAGTGATAATAGTAATGAAGAAAAAGAAGAAAACGAAACTACTGATCTAGACTTAGAAAATGAAATTCAAAGTTTAGAACATGCTCTAGATGATTTCTTGTTTGTTTTACGAGAAATAACTTCAAGAAAATATTTGGTAATGGTTTCTTTTATTTTTTCAAATGATTTTAGAATTGATACAGCAGCTCTTTTTGATACAGGAGCAGATTTAAATTGTTTAAAAAGCTGTATCGTTCTAGAAAGGTTTTTTGAAAAACTTGCCGCAGCTAATAACTCCGACATGAAAATAAGATTTAAAACAGAAGCTTCCATCAAAAATGAAAATATTCTCATCAAAACTCCTTTTGTTTTGTTGGAAAATATTAGCCATACTGTCATTTTAGGGACACCATTTATCAACATGATTACTCCCTATTCTGTCACGTATGATGGTATTTCTTTCAAAGCAAACAAAGAAAAAATTATTTTCCCTTTCATTGAAAAACCCAAAACAAGAAATTTAAATCTTTTAAAAGCTTGTTCTGTTAACAAAAATGAATTGAATTGTATAATTTAAGGAAAACAAAAACATTTGCACTTCCTTAAACAGGATGTCTCCTTTTTTAAAATACAAAAGGGATTGGAAAACGATTTGGTAAAACAAAGAATTTCTGATTTTCAAAAAATAATTGAAAATAAAATTTGCTCAGATTTACCAAATGCTTTCTGGGATAGGAAACAACATATGATAGATTTACCATATGAAAATGATTTTTCAGGAAAAAAAAATCCCAACAAAAGCTAGGCCTATTCAAATGAATCATGAACTCGAGGAACACTATAAAAAAGAGATTCAAGATTTAAAATAAAAAGGTCTAATCACAGAATCTAGGTCTCCCTGGAGCTGTCAGCTTTTTATGTTAACAAAAACTCTGAAATAGAAAGAGGCACGCCTAGACTTGTAATTAATTGCAAACCATTAAACAAGGCTTTAAAATGGATTCGATATCCGATTCCAAACAAAAAAGATCTTTTGCAAAAACTGTATTCTGCAATTGTTTTCTCAAAATTTGATATGAAATCAAGTTTTTGACAAATTCAGATTGAACCAAAAGGTTGTTACAAAACTATTTTTACTGTTCCATTTGGACAGTATGAGTTGACGGTTATGCTGTTTAGTTTAAAAAATGCTCCTTCAGAATTCCAACGAATTATGAATGAGATTTTTAATCATTTTTCAAATTTTTGCATTGTTTATATAAATGATGTTCTTGTTTTTTTAGAGTCAATCGAACAACATTTCAAAAATCTCAGGACCTTTTTCAATGTGGTAAAGAAAAATGGACTTGTTGTTTCTAAAATAAAAATCTCTCTTTTTCAGAATAAAATTCGTTCTTTAGGACATTATATTTTCCAGGGAACAATTATTCCAATAGATAGATCTTTAGCTTTTGCTAATAAATTTCTTGATAAAATTTTAGATAAAACCATGCTTCAGAGATTCATAGGAAGTCTGAATTATGTTCTAGATTTTTGTCCAAATATCAACCGGTTAGCAAAACCCTTGTATGATAGGTTGAAGAAAAACCTGTACCTTGGTCTGATGAATATACATGCATAGTTCAACAAATCAAGACACGGGTCAAAGAAATCCCATGCCTGCATTTAGCTGACCCATTAGCACCTAAAATTTTTGAGACAGACACGTCCGACTTACGTTATGGAGGTATTTTAAAACAAATTTTGGACGAGAAAGAATGCATAGTCCAGTTCACATTTGCACATTGGAATGATTGTCAAAAGAATTATTATACAATTAAAAAAGAAATTCTTTCAATTGTCATGTGCATTTCAAATTCAAAGCGATTTACTAAATCAAAAGTTTTTACTTCGCATTGATTGTAAATCTGCAAAGAAGTTTTACAAAAAATGTTCAAAATATTGTATCAAAATAAATTTTTGCCCGATGGCAAGCTATCCTTAGTTTATTTTATTTTGAAATTAAATTTATTAAGGAAGATAAAATATTGATTCTTGATTTTCTAACCAGAGAGTTCCTATAAAACAGGACTTAAAAATGCCAAGAAAATTCAAAGGAAAGGGAAAAGAGGTCCAAAAAGAGGACCAGAAGGTTTCAAAATCAGTAACAGCCTCGTCTGCCACAGAAATAAAATCATGGGCCCAAATTGTCGAAGAAGATAAGGAGGCCCTTACCAAACAATCTCAGGCCCAACAATGGATCGAGACTCTTTCCAAACAGCCAGAACTTGGCTCACTTTTCAAAATGCTGGCATAACAGCAATCATGTAAAATCCCTCAATCCATTTAAAAATAAGAGGAAGGATATTCATCCTCAAAACCCTCCTCTAAACAAGTTTTAAAACCTACACAAGAAATATCTTGTGATAGAATTCTTGTCAAACCCTCCGACCTTGGAGTTGTTTCTTCAAAATCCTCTCAAGAAGAATTTTCAAAAATTGTTTTAACCCATAATAGTTCTGAAATTATTTTGTCTCAATCAAAAAAACATTTCAAATTATTTTGTTAAAATGGATTTTCAATTTATATGGACCATGAAGGAAGGATTTTATCTTGAAAACCCTCAAATTGCCATTTCAAAGGTTTTACCTAAAGGCTGGCTTTTTAAACCTTGGGATTTGACAAAACCCCAGCCTTATTACAGGGCAATTAGAATTGACGGGTTCTGTGTCCATCGTAGACAATCCAAAAACTGGATAAGTCAATTATTCAATGGGAAAAATCCATAAAGTTCTCTCTCCTCTCGAGTGGGGACAAAACCTTCACCAATCCAAAACTTTTTCCGTTGATTTCAAAACCACCTATAACCATTGCCAGACCTATTCTTATTGGGATTATCAACAGGCCTAGTACAATGCCTTTCTTTTTCAAAACACAAATTTCACCCACACTTGGTTGTTTTATTTCAACCTTAAACAGGAGCCTTCTAAAATTCCTTTTTGATTCGCCCATTGGTGGAAATTGTATGGAGCTTCTCCTAAAATCCTAAAACACCAAATCCAGGAAAGCTATAACCTTTTCAAAACCTCTTACAAACCTTCTGATAAAGAAAAAAGGTTCCATCCTTTAATGGTTTTTGCAATAAGGTTCTTATTACCATGGGTAACAGCCTAGTATTTGGATTAGCATTAGCAGGAAGCATAAATAAACTTGGTTAAAAGATTTAAAATTAGATGTTGGATGAAATTGTCTATTCCAGACTCCATTAGAAAAACAGTCGTAAACTTGTGGCTCTAAAGTCAAGGCCTTCTCAAACCAAAACCAGCAACGACACAGTTCTTGGCCCAGAAATCCTTTGCTTAAACCCAATTGGCGGCAGTAAAAACTAAAGAAGAATACTTTAAGATAATGGCCCAACTCCTTCAAAGTAAGGCCTCATCTTCAAAAGCTTCCTCAGGCCCCTCAAAAGCAGGCTCTTCCTTAGGTTATGAGCCCATAGTTGACTTGGGCGACGATAACGGAGATGACTGCTACAATATTTTTCCAAACTCTTGTTTAAGCCCATAAAAAAGAAATTTTGTAAACATGGGCCTAGCCCATTTATTTCCTTTCAATTTTTAAACATAGGCTTAGCCCACAACTCTGTATAAGGCCCAGCTTATAAAAACAAAAAAAGAGTAAGAAAAGTCAAAAATCCAAACAGTAAAACTTTATTCTGTCAGCTAATTTTGATTACTTTTTTAATTTTCAAACAACCATGATTGACGAAACAGGAACTCAACATGTGAAGGAATCTCTTTACAGCTCATCCAGTCACTTCAGGCTCCCTTAATTGACAAAAGCTCGCTATTTAAGGATCCCTTCTTCCCAGTTGAAGGCAGAGACTTATTTTGGAGAGGATTCCCAGTCTTCAAACTCTCTCACACTTAGAAAGATTTTAGGTAGCTAATGTGTTGACCATCAACCCCTATAATCTTTAGTTGAGTTGTTATCTCTAGAAAACTTTGTAATTATTATATTTTAAAGCCTGTAAGTGTAGCTCATGTGTTGAGCCTTTGTACCTTACAGTTTCTTTAATTTGTATTACTATTTCAATATATACATATATATATTTTTCAAATAAATTGTTTTTGCATTCATAAGTATGCTTTGTACTTGCAGCTTATGCTGATTTGGTACATTAGAAATATTGTCTGCATATTTTAAACAATTTTCAAGGTATATCAGCTAAAATAGCTTTAACCCCTAAATGGGATATAACTTTTACCTATCCCGGCTGATCTACTGCCAGTATCTTCTTGGTTGCATTCCATTTGAATTATTTTTGCACTGCATTTGCATTGCATTTTAGTTTCACGTTGTGAAATCCATTCGTGGATATTTGTTGTTGTGTGATAGTTTTAGATATACCCTTTGATCCTGCGGTGTCCTTGGTATATATATACACACACACACACACACAAACACATTACATCAGCATTATTTGCAAACTTCTTATACAAAAAGAAACAATCCAATATATATATATATTTATATATATATGTATGTATGTATATATGTATTTATGTATGTATATATATATGTATGTATGTATGTATATATGTATGTATGTATATGTATATGTATGTATATGTATTTTGTATAAGTGGATATGAATTCTCCAGTTAAGCTAAGCATGATTAAGTATGCTGAAATTTGCTTGATGAGAATAAGTATGATTATAGTCTATTTGTATGCTTTTTGTATGCACTATTTTAATTGTGTGACACCCCTCTATAGGATCTATGTGTTTATAGTTATTTTCTGTCAGGTAGTAAGAAGTGTTACATTTGGTGGTATCAGAGCATAGGTTTAGTCGGTTATGGACTGTAAAAGTATGGATATGTGTCAAAATAGTGCCTGTGTTGACCTAATGCGGATGTTCTTATTTTTAATATAGATAATAAAGATAGACAAATCTCAAGAAAGTGTTGATCAATCAGTTGAAAGTCAAAATCCTATAGAACAAGAACGATCAGTTTAGGGTCCTTCTGCATCTATTGGGAATGAGATGCCTATGCCACTTGTACCAATGGAGACTTTGCTTAAGATGTCTCAAGATATGGCTAGAGTTCTTGACAGATTAACTACACCTAAAGCACTAATTGATGTTATGAGAAAATATGGTGCAGAGGAATTTTTGGGGACAATATTAGATGAGTCGGAGAGAGTTGAGTTCTAGTCAAAAAAGACTCAGAGGATCCCTGATGAAATTAGATGCCCACCTGAACAAAGGGCTTTATTTGTTGTCTCTTTGCTTCAGGGAGTAGTTTATGACTGGTGGAGGTTAATGATGAAGCATCCACTGTGCACTTAATTAGTGACATGGGAATTTTTCTGCTAAAAATTTTGGAGGGAGTACATAACTGATGCCTATAAGGACGCAAAGTAGAAGCAGTTTTTGAATTTCAGGCACAGAAATTTAACCGTGGCTGAATATGAGAAGGAATTCAGTCGATTGAGTAAATATGCACTTGAGAATGTGTTGACTGAAGCATTCAGAATAAAGCATTTTGAATAGGGACTTAATGATTCTATTAAGGATCAATTGGTGGCTCTCTCTATTTTGCAATAAGTAAGTTACTATCAGTTAGTGCAAGCTACCATTCGAGTTGAAAAATCTAATTTGGCTAGGAGGGAAAGAGCTCAGAGAAGGGGATCATCTTCATGAAAAAGCACTCGGGAATCACAAAATACTTATCCAGTAAAATCTATTAGAATCTAGTTCAGGTAAAGGCTCTGTAACAAGTTCAAATATTGATGCCCTAGAGTGCCCACGTTGCCATAGAAATCATAACGGAACGTACAGGAAGCTTACTAGAGCATATTTTGGATGTCAGAGCATGGATCATCTCCTTGCTAATTGCCCACAAGGATCAGGAGAGACTGGGACTGTGCAGAGTAGTAGAGGAGCATCGAATGCACCTCTAGCACTCAAAATAGAGGCAGAGGTCGAGGTGGTTTTGTTTAGTCTAAGACTAATCAGAGTATAGCTTCTGAAAGAGTGGAAAGACCTATTTCTACTCCAGCTCCAAATCGATCGTATGCTATGAAGGCTTGTGAGGAGTAAGATGCCCTCAAAGTTATAGTAGGTATTTTCACTTTATTTAATTCTGATATGCATACTTTAATTGATCCAGGTTCCACTCACTCATATGTATGCAATGGGGGTTTGTCTTATAAGATGTTATCTGTAGATCAATTATTATATGATATAATGTGACTTATCCTCTAGGGCAAAGTATTATTGTAAACCGTGTGTTTAGAGATTGCCCAATTATGATACATAGAAAGGAATTTGTTTCTGATTTAATTGAGTTACCTTTTCATGAATTTGATATGATTTTAGATATAGACTGGTTGTCCAAACATCAAGTTGTACTTGATTGTAGGTTAAAGATAATTGTTCTAAGAAGCCTTCATTAGTCAGAGACAGTGATACATGGTATACAATTTGGTTCTTTGATGAATGTAATTTCTGCTATACAAGCTAGATGTCTTCTTAGGAAGGGATGTGAAGCTTTCTAAGCTATAGTGCTTGATTCTAAATGGGAACATGTAAATTTGCAAGAAATTCCTGTAGTTAATGAATTTTCTAATGTGTTTCTAGAAGAATTGCCAAGTTTACCACCAGAGAGAGAGGTTAAGTTGTCTATTGAAATTTTGCCTGGAACAGCTCCCATTTCCAAAGCACTATACATAATGGCTTCAACTGAATTGATGGAGTTGAAAACTCAACTACAAGAACTTTTGGATAAGGGTTTCATTAGACCCAGTGTTTCCCCTTGGGGAGCAATGGTCTTTTTATCAAGAAAAAGCATGAGATTATTTATTGATTATCGCCAGATCAATGAGATTATTGTGAAGAACAAGTATCATTTGCCAAGGATAAAAGATTTATTTGATCAGTTAAAGGGAATTGGAGTGTTTTCCAAGATCTATCTAAGTCAAGTTATTATCAACTTTGAGTTAAGGATGTAAACATTCTAAATACTACATTCAGAACTCGGTATGGACACTATGAATTTCTAGTAATACCGTTCGGCTTAACTAATGCACCTGTAGCATTTATAGATTTGATGAATAGGGTGTTTCACCCCTATCTGGATCAATTTATTATCGTGTTTATAGATGATATTTTAGTTTATTCCAAGAATGAGCAGGAACATGCTCAGCATCTAAGGATTGTGCTGTAAATTCTGAGAGATAACCAATTATATGCTAAGTTGAGTAAATGTGATTTCTAGCTCAAGGAAGTGTCTCTTTTATGGCATATTTTTTCTTCAGAGGGAATCTGGGTGGATCCAGTAAAGATAGAAGCCATTGTTAACTGGAAATCGATTAGAAATGTGACTGAAATGAGAAGTTTTCTGGGCTTAGTAGGTTATTTTCAAAGAATTGTTAAAGGATTTTCTGTGATAGTTGCTTCGCTAAATAAATTACTTCAAAAAAGTATCAGATTTGAATGGAATGATAGGTGTCAAGCTAGTGTTGACTCAACCTACTCCAGGCAAAGAATATGCTATGTATAGTGATGCTTCTAGAGTTGGATTAGGTTATGTTTTGATGCAAGATGGGAAAGAAGTGGCTTATACTTTACAATAGTTAAAGCCACATGAGAAAAATTATCCTACACATGATCTGGAATTAGCAGTTGTAGTGTTTGCATTAAAGATATGGAGGCATTATCTGTATGGTGAAAAATGTTGGATTTTTACTTACCACAAGAGTCTTAAATATCTACTCACCCAATAAGAACTCAATTTGAGACAACATCGATGGTTGGAGTTGTTCAAAGATTACGATTGTATAGTTGACTATCATCCAGGAAAAGCCAATATGGTTATTAATGCTTTAAGCAGGAAAACAATTACTGCTTTATCTTTATAGCACAGTAGATTGAAACTTGCACTGAAAGGAGCATTGATAGCTCAGTTGAAAGCAATATCTAATTTGAAGTAGATGATTATAAATGCCCTGAAAGAAGATGATAAGTTACTATAAGTTGTTCAAACTATCAAAGAAAGGAAACAGACTTATTATTTCATGAGTGAAGATGGAAGTTTGTGTTTTAAGAAGAGATTGTGTGTGCCAATAGTTAATGAGTTAAGGAAGAAATTGTTATATGAGACCCATGATACTGTATTTACAATGCATTTTGGAGGTAACAAGATGTATCAGGATCTGAAATAATTTTATTGGTGGCCTGGAATGAAGAGTGATATGGATTATGCATCCAAATGTTTGGCATGTCAGCAAGTGAAAGCTAAACATCAAGTACCATCTCGTCTATTAAATCCCATTCCAATTCCACAGTGAAAATAGGATAATATTACTATGGATTTTGTTCCTAGTTTGCCACTTATATAAAAAAAGCATGATGCTGTTTGGGTGATAGTTGATCGACTTACCAAGTCTGCTCATTTTATACCTATCCGACCAAATTATCCTATGGATAAACTTGTTGAATTGTATGTATTTGAGATTGTTCGATTGCATGGGGTGCCATTATCCATTGTATCTAATCGAGTTCCTCAGTTCACTTTTAGATTTTAGAAATGTTTGCAAGTAGCTCTGGGTACTCGACTTAGTTTCAGTATAGCTTTTCATCCACAAATAGATGGACAGTCTAAGAGAGTAATTCAGATTCTAGGGGATATGATTTGTAGTTGTACTATAGACTTTCCTGCTAGTTGGTATAAGTATCTTCCATTAATGGAATTTGCCTATAACAACAGTTATCAGACCAATATTGGCATGGCACCATATAAGGCTTTGTATGCCAGGAAGTGCATAACTCCACTGTGTTGGACTAAACTGAATGAGAACAAAGTGAATGGTCCTCATTTGGTAAAAGATACTGAAGAGAAGGTTCAGATCATCAGATATAGGTTAAAAACTACCAGTGACAGACATAAATCTTATGTTGATCTGAAAAGGAAAGATATTGAATTTAGTTGGGGATAACGTATTTTTGAAAGTTTCACCATGGAGGAAAGTACTTTGAATTGGCAAGAAAGGGAAACTCAGTCCTAGATTCATTGGTCCTTATGAAATCTTAGGGAGGATTGGACCAGTTGCTTACATATTAGCACTACCTCCTAAATTAGCCAAATTGCATAATATATTTTATGTTTCAATGCTTTGGAAATATCGGCCTGATGAGTCATATGTGCTTCCGATTTAAGAGATTAAAGTACAATCGGATTTCTCATAAAACTATCCTAGCCAGAGAAGTGAAGCAACTCCGGAACAAATGAGTTCCGGTTGTAAAAGTATTGTGGCAGAATCATGGCATTGAGAAAACAACTTGGGAGCCTGAATCGACAATGAAAGCTCAGTATCACTAACAATTCGAATCTGGTATGAATTTTGAGGACGAAATTTTTTTTAGGGGGAGAGAAAGGTAAGGCCCCAAAATATATCCTAGTAGCAATTTGCATAATTAGGGTAATAAAAATTGCACGATTAGTTGATTGTCATGCTAAAAAAAAAGAAAGTAATTGGAATTATTTTAAAAGATGTGGTAAATTCATAAAATTCTAAATTATGTGCACATGTTTAAATGAAATTATAAATTAAACTTGTGGGCCAATTGAATAAAGCAAGATTAAATGCATGCTTAATTGGATTAAATTATATTAAAGGATAAAAAGGGAAATTGACCATGCCATATAAATACTAATATGGAAAACCTGTAGAGGACACTTAGGAGTATATTTGGCTCTTTATTAAAAGCCATTTAACAAACCAACTTCGATGGTAAAGAAACACAAAAAAAACTCATAAAAATCTCCATCTTTTTCCTCCTCATTCACACAAAATTTAATCTAAGAAAATCGATGCAGTTTATGCATGTAAATCAACTTTTATAACGCAAGCTCTAGTGGTAAGTTGGTTCTCGATTTTGATTTTTTATTCTTTTCTTCCTAGTTAGTTTGATGCTCCTATAGAAACAAGTAAAAGCACATTGTAATTTGTAATGCATGTGATTATTAGTTGAAGAAAATCAAAGATTAAAGAAATGAAAAGGGAAAACACCTTTAGAGCAAGCTTGAAGGAAGTGGAAATCAAAAATCAAGTTTGGGATTTTAATCACATATGCTAAAGTGTTTGTATGTTGGTTTTGAATTGATTTGTAGTTTATAATGAAAATGGTGATAAAATACTGGGTTAAAGATAAATTGGGTAGATTGACAATTTATTTTAGTTTGGGAATTGATTGGAATTGTACTCTGTTTTTGGGTTCTCTTGAGCAGTTCTAGTATTTTAGCCATGATGTGGCCTATAAATGTCCAAATGACTAAATTCTAGTTGCTATAGATCCTTAAGACATTTATATTTAATTGTCTAGAAGAAAAAAAAAATCTAATTCTACCTCTAAGATGTGTGAAAAAATTGTTGAATATTTAAACTTAATTCTTTCCCTTTTAACTGAACAATATGTGTTCTATTAAGCATAACTCTTCGGTCCAATGTCCAAATTGGATGATGTTTTGGTCAAAATGACCATAAGATATTGTATAACAATTGTCTAGAATACATCTTTGCTTAAAAGTGTCATAAAATTCCTTAATTACAGTAGCCTTAAGATTTTTTTGTGCAAGCAATTTGGTGACTGACTGGAAAACACAGCTATGTTTTAGGCAAATAAGTCTAGCGATCTAGTTGGAAAATACAGTTGTGTTTTTAATAAAATACGGCTGTATTTTAGAGTAAATTCTACCTTCTTCACTAATTCATCCTAGATTCAATCTTGCATCTTCAATTTAGCTCCGAAGTGTTAAGAAATGCCTGAAATTAAATGTTACTTATTTAATGTTACTTATTTAATGATTAAGTAATGAGGATTGCTTCAAAAAAAAAAGTAAAGAGGATATGTGATTAAATTACATGTGAATTGAATAAATCTTTATGACGAAGAATTAATTAATATGATGATTAATTATGATTAAAACTATGAGCATAGCATGTTATATGAATAATAATCCAATGATAAAGTATGTATCTATGATTTTGATATCTCGTCAAATTATTATTTTTAACTACAACAATTACATGAAATTTTGATCTATTAGTGAGCCTGCTAGCCAGTCTAAGTTGTGGATAAATAGGCATGCTTATAAGGTGCTCGAGTAACTACTACCTAATTTCTTCCTTTCGGGGATGCCTGAAATGATTTATACATTTCTTCCCTTCGGGGATGCTTGTTATGTTGTCTTCCCTGTGGGGATGCTTGATGTCTATATCTTTCCTTCGGGGATTCCTATTTCTTCCTTTCGAGGATGCTTGATATTTCACCCATTATCCACTCCTATAGAAAGGTAGGCAGTGTAGTTTTCTAATAAGATTTTGATATGATTCCATTATGGGTCTGGTATTTATTCTGAACATGTAAAATACATTAATATCAGTACAGCGTAACCTAATGAGGATATTGTTGCTCATAAATAGATAAGGAACTAAAGTGCTAAGCTCTCCCCCTAAGTTTTACATCTTTAAAATGCCTTTTATGGCTCTACTCTGGGTGTTTTCAAAAGGTTTTTATGCAAATGCTATTAAAGTTTTCAGGGTTTAAGAATCCCTCATTAGGACGGGCTTTCCCCCTACTTGGCAAGGCAGTGATGCACAAAAAAAAGGGACTTTGGGTAAAGTAACGGCCTAATTCGGTGAGTCAAGGCCGTGACTCACTCTAATTCACACCCAGGGCGTCTCTCACGCCTTGGATTGCACTCACATCCTCGTTCACTAAAAGCAAGTCAAGGCTGTGACTCAAGGAGTCAGCCCGTGACTCGATCTAGTAGCGCCTTAGAGGGGCATTTTCGCCTGTTTATATCTCAAATCCAGTCACTCCCATAACTCATCCAGTCAAGGCTGTGACTGGGTTTTTTCCCTCTGTTTCTTAGATATTTTATCATGAGAAATAGAGGTATACTTTTCTCTCTTTCTATAACACCCCTTACCCGTACATAGTAACCATACCTTCATGTGGCAGGTTACATTGATAGGTGAAAGGTGTCATGGAACCACAGTTAATTAACAACTCATGCAATCCATTTAATTTAGAATTACATTACTAACCTTATTTACATGCCTTATATTAAATCAAAATTACAAAATTTCTTTTCTATTTGCATTGTTTTGTGCATTTAAATTTTCATTTCATAGTATAGTCATACAATTCTCATTAGATAATAAAATTATTTTACATACTTATCATTCCGATTACATGTTCAAATTACATAACCATTGTAACACCCCCAACCCATACGTAAGGGAACCCATCCATGAGGGAGTGAGAACTCGTATGAGCAGGGGTGTCACACCAAACAGAACGGTACAAACATACATTCACATAATATAAACATACATATAAAAAGCAGAAATTAAAACTTAAAACCAAATTGAACATTCATTCAAGATATAACAATATTCAATTACAAAACTATTCTGATACCATCATAATTACATCATTCAGAGATACATAGCGAAAGCTTAACAAAATACTATATACAAGAGAGATCGCTATTACAAAATAACGATGATACAAAAAGAAACTATGTCCTATCAATAATCCCACTGTGTTGGCTTGACTGGCGGCGACTCTCCCAAAAGCTATACACCTTCCGCACCTGCACGGGTGAAAACACCGTGCTAAGTGATAACGCTTAGTGGGGAAATAAACAATAATAATATGGATGGCCATTCACAATGGTCGTCAAGGCAAATCACATATGAAATGGCATACTGATAATCATAAAGCATAATCATAAACAAATCTCATTCATAACCATTCAAAGGTTCAATAACATATTCATATGCCAACGGATTCATCTACTCATAATTAGAGATATTCAGATTCAAATACTTATAATCATACTCATTCGGATTCACATACTTATAATCATATCAGAATAAATCATAACACCTGCTGACTCACAGTAGTGGATAACGAGTAAATGCGTAGCGGTACCTTACGGGTACGAATCGACATGTAGCGGTACATTACGGGTATGAATCGAAAAACAGTATCACATTTTCTCTTTTCAAAACATTTTACAAAGGGATCTTAAACAAGATTTGTACACATAGAAGTTCATGAGGAACTAAATGGGGACCTGATCAGGGTCCAGAACAGTACAGAGGCTACAGCTAAAGGACTCTTTTAGGCATGCCTAACTATCCACTAGACTGACTCTTGCAGGTCATGTATAAGCCATTAAATCACATTCAAGTATAACATATTATTTATAAAGGAGAACCATGAACTTAGATATGATAACACATTCCGTATTCAACACATCATCCAATATAATTTGATAAGGCACAAGAAATACAAATTTAACATTAGGAGCTAATTGAAATGACACCAAATAAGATTAAGACCAATAATAAATGAAAAAGGAATTAAAAAGACGAAAGTTGAAATCTTCAAAATTTGCAGGGCAAAGGCGTTTTACACGGCGGTATGATATACACTTACTGCCGTGTAAGACATCCTACACGGTTGTAAGGTAAATCCATACCACTGTGTAACATGCCACACACAACAGGCAGAATACTTTTACGCGGTGGTATGGATAATCCATACCCCTGTGTAAAATGCACAGCCCATAATTCCTTCAAGGCAGAATGACTTTACACGGCGGTATGGAATGTCCTTACCACCGTGTAAAATCACTGACAAGCAATACTGAAGGAAAACTCACAATTCAAATGGTGATATGCAATACCATACTGCCGTGTGGATCGACCAAAACCCAAAAAAATCCCAGAAATTTCACAACAACTCAAAATCAAACTCAACATACCCAGAATTTAAACATTCAACTCAACAAAAACCAACTTAAAACCCACCTGTGATGCGCGTCGAACCCCGTGGCCTCCCGAAAGCCCACTTCAGGGCGATCGGGATGGGATTCATTAAAACTTGTAAGGTATTTACAAGCTACATCTATTTTGGGCAACAATGAGGTTTCTTGGAGTCGCCACCCAATAGAACATTGGGGAGGGTCGTCTGGCCTTAGGGAGCCTAAGACGGCGCATACATATCCATCTTGGGCAAGCCAGAGAGATCTTGGAGGTCTCAGCCTCGGAGCCTAGGATTTGTAAATTTAAGTCTTTTGGTGAAACTCAAGAGGTGTCTTGGAAGTCCTAGACCTCTCGCCTCATTGAGCCCCAAAGACCAGAGTGAGTTCGGGACTTCTCATTTATTTATACCTTGATCAATATTATAATTAAGTTTTGAATTCATTATTTCACCAACTTTCCACACGATGCATTTAATTAAGGCACAATCATTCACGGCAAAAGCAATAAGTAAAGCATTATTAAAATAAACATTCTCAAAATAAATTACAATAAAACTAGGGGCGGAATACAACCCCCATTATAAATAAAATACAAATCATGTATAAATCGGGGTATTCATTAATGATGAGGACATTGGTCCTCGCATGCATATTTATTACAAAATACTTTTAATGTGATGATTTTATTTTGGATAGAGAAAATTGAGACATTGGTCCCATTTTTATTCAGGAAAAATTCCAAATTCATTAATAAAAATGCTTTGTGATTTTTTCTCTAGCGCCTAAAATAAACAAATTTATAGGAAAATTACATAGCAAAATAAATGGAAAAGCAAAATGAATAAAATATCACAAATAAAGCAAATAAATACTTGATCCCAAACGAGCCTTTTGAATCTTCCCGTATGCTCGCAAAAATGCCCAAGAATGAAAATGAGATGTGAAATAAAATAAAACACAAATAGAATAATGTTAGTAATTGAATCAATTAAAATCAATTAAATATAAAAATAAATGCTAAAATAAAATAAAATGAGATAAAATGAAATGATATCAAAATAATAAATGAATTAACATGTTTACAATTTAAAATAAATGAGAAAAATGTGTTATGAACAACAACTGGATTAAAAGATGTAATTGGAATAAAATACAACATGTTAATTAATTAATGTGTAAAAATATGAACATGATAATAGTGAAAATAAATAAGTGAACAAAATATTAAATATATGATAATGACAATGGAAAAGAATAAAAAATGATTAAATAAATGGCATGATTAATTAAATATGTTCACAAATGATATAAACCATTTACATGGCAAAAAGATCAATCAAAATGAATTAATTTAATTACATGTTAAAAATAATGATGAATTAAAGTGAAATAAATTAATTACATGTTAGGAATTAAAAGAAATCAATATTCACATGAATGAAATAAATGAATGAGAATAATAATAAAAATATACATGTTAATAAATTAAATATAAATAAAATAAATAAATAAATAACTGAAAATAATAAAAATGAATAAATTAAATATGAACAAAAAGAACAAGAAGAACAAGCCCGGAATGTTTACCCTCAGAGTTTCGGATTCGATGAAGGTAAAAAGATTATTGATTTCCTTATTCTTGATTTGCAAGATTAAACTTGAATAATAAAAATGTTGGAATTTTATTCCAAGGAAAAATAGGCTTAAAAAAAATGATAAAAAATTCTTTAAGGACAAAAAATTAATTTCTTTGCCTAAAAAATTATTTTTATTGATTAAAAGAATGAAAGTGATGTCAAGAACAAACAATTATTTTGTTTGTTCCAGAGAAAAAAAATCATTTATGAGAAAAAAATGTTTTTAGAAAATCAAATAAAAAAATCGATTTTAGGAACAAACAATTATTTGTTTTGCTCCAAAATCCATTGTTCATAAAAAAAAGATTCAAAATAATAAAAAAACCTTAAAAAAAGTTTAATTGAAAACAAATAACAAATTAAAAAAATGAATTTTAAGTGCAAACAATTATTATGTTTGCCTCAAAATTCAATTGCATCAATAAATCTTCTTCTAAAAGGTGTTTAGAAGAAATTCTATTGGAAAAAAGAACTAAAAAGATGAACTCAATTTTTTTGTTGGGGGAAAATCTAAAATTTTTCTTAGAGAAATTAAGAGAAAGAAGAGAAAAAGATGAGGAGAAAATACCCTAGAAAAATCCCCAAAAGAATCCCCTTTTAAGTTTTCATCTCATTCTTTTTATATGAAAAAATAGGAAAAATAAAATAATTAAAGGGATAAAATTTAATTAAATCAGATATTACCTATTTTAATTTTTAAAAATGGAAAAAATCCCTTAAAACCTTAAAAAAGGGATAAAAAACTGATTTTTAGGTCCAAAAATTGGAAAAAAGGGGTATCAGACCCTTTAGTGACGCTCAGGAGTAGGGACGCCCGTCACTATATAGGGACGGGCGTCGGAGATTTCCAGCACAGTAACTCAACATCTCATAGCACTTAAACCAACATAAACTTCATCAAACATGCCAATTTCCAGAAAACTCAACAAAGAACAAAATCATCAAAATGCACATAATTTCCCAAACCTGAAATTCCTTTGCTCCTACTTAGCACCACTCCCACAAGCCTTTTCCTTTCCCTTGGGATCGCGAAGAGGCTCAACTAGTGAAGAACACCCAACAAAGACATACAAATACAAAACCTAAATTAAAACCCTATCTAAACAAAACAAGAACAATGGAAGAAGAAGATGAAGAAGATGAAGAAAATGCAGCAAACTTACCAATTAGAGGTTGAGAAGTGATCAATTCCCACCAAAGACACTTGAATCCAAGTTAGGGCACTCTTGAAATGAGAAAAGGAAGAAGAGAAAGAGAGAGAAGAGGAGAAATGGGAAAGAGGAAGCAAAATCTGCTTTCCCTTTTCTCTTTCTTCTTCTATTTACTCTTTTCCTAACCCAAGACACATGTCACTTCCTCATTGGTGGAATTTGACCACTCACACCCTACCAATATGCACTACACCACACACAAGACCAGCTCCACTAATACACACACTACAATCATATGCTTATGCACCCACTAACTTAACCCAATGCACATACACCCTACTAACATATATGCAACCACACTCTATTAAAAACCCATAAAACATGCATTTTACCCAAAATGCCCTTGACACATGCCAAAACTCTCACACATGCACACATACGCATGGCAAACATGGCTCAAACTATTAGGGGGGAATTGGGGTGTTACAAATTTCCCCTACTAACAAGAATTTCATCCTCGAAATTCTCAACTGAACTGAACAAATGCGAATACTGAATCTTCATCGTCGCCTCTGGTTCCCAAGTCACTTCCTCGACTCCGTGATGTTGCCAAAGAACCTTGACCAGAGGGACTTGCTTGTTTCTCAACTATCTCACTTCTTGAGCTATAATAGCTTTCGACTCTTCATCATAAGAGTAATTCGACTGAATCCGAACATCTTGGATTGATAATACATGCGATGGATCCGATCTATACCGATGAAGCATGGAGACGTGGAAGACGTCATGCCTCTTAGCCAATTCCATCGGTAAAGCCAACCTATAGGCTACCGGACCAACTCTATCCAAAATCTGCAAAGGTCCAATGAACCGCGGACTAAATTTACCTTTCTTGCCAAACCGTAATACTTTCCTCCAAGGTGAAACCTTAAGGAAAACTTTATCCCCGACTTCAAACCGAATATCCTTTATCTTTAGATTGGCATATGATCTCTGCCTATCCTTAGCCACCTTCAGATTCGGCTGCACAACTCTGATCTTATCTTCGGTATCTCTAATCATCTATGGCCCAATAAAAGATCGCTCGGTTAACTCTGTCCAACAAACCAGAGTCCTACATGATCGACCATACAAAGCCTCAAATGGTGACATACCAATGCTCGACTGATAACTGTTGTTGTAGGCAAACTCAATAAGTCGTACATACTGGTTCCAACTGCCAGAAAAATCCAAAGCACAAGCCCGAAGCATATCCTCTAAAATCTGGATAACTCGCTCGGACTGACCATCTGTCTGAGGATGGAACGCTGTACTGAAGTTCAATTTGGTACCCAAAGCTCTCTGTAACTCTTTCTAAAACTTAGATATGAACCTTAGATCCCGATCTGAAACTATCGATAAAGGCACACCATGAAGCCAAACTACCTCATCCACATACACACTGGCCAACCTATCAATCGAGTAATCCACTTTAACCGGCACAAAATGAGCTAACTTCGTAAGCCGATCCATAATAACCCATACTGAATCATGCTTCCTCTGAGTCACTGGCAAACCTGATACCAAGTCCATGGCAATATCATCCCATTTCCATTAAGGAACAGACAAAGGAGTGAGCAATCACAAAGGGACTTGATACTCAACCTTTACCTGTTGACACGTCAAACACTTTGTCACGAATTCCACAATAGCTCTCTTCATTCCGGACCACCAATAGAACTGCTTCATATCCCGATATATCTTCTCACTACCAGGATGCATAGTAAAGACCGTAGTGTGTGCCTCACTCAAAAGTTTCTTCCTTAACTCATCATTCTTGGGCACACACAAGCGATCCCTATACATAAGCACCCCATCCAAAACTGAAAACTCAGACTGCTTACCCTTCTGAACCTCTTGCAAAACCCGCTGCAATCTAACATCATATTTCTGAGCGTCCACAATCGACTGTCTTAAGGTCGGCTTCACTCTCAATTGGGCAACCAAAGCCCCATCTGAATCAAATCTCCATCTGAACCGCCTCAAGAACAAAGCCAAAACTGACTTCCAACTCAAAGCATCCGCGACCACATTGGCTTTACCCGGATGGTAATCCACAATGCAGTCGTAGTCCTTGAATAACTCTAACCATCGACGCTGCCTCATGTTCAACTCTTTCTGCATAAGGAGATATTTCAAACTCTTATGGTCCATGAAAATCCTACACTTCTCCCCATACAGATAATATCGCCAAATCTTCAAAGCGAAGATCACAGCTGCCAATTCCAAATCATGCGTCGGATAGTTATTCTTATGTGGCTTCAACTGACAAGACGCATAAGCCATTACTTTACCCTCTTGCATCAACACACATCCGAGTCCAATACCCGAAGCATCACTGTACATCACAAACTCCTTACCCGAGGTGGGTTAAAATTTTCATTTAACCCCTGTGGACTTAAATGCATAAAATAAGAAGTTTGATATGTTAATGCATGAAATTAATTTATTTAAGTGGCTAATGCATGATTTATAAAGAGTCAAAGGACTAAAAAGAGAACTTGATAGGAGGACCAATCACAAGTTGACAATTGGGTGGTTTAGGTTAAAAGAGGATAAGGAAGGTGACTTCCTGGCTTTATAAACCATAAAGTTTGTGAAAATTGGGAGCAAAAATCTGCCCCTCTTTCCTTCCATTTTAGCCATTCCTTTTCTCTCAAAACCCATTCAATCCTCCATTTATTTGTTACTCTATTAGCACTCAAGTTAGCTAAGTTAAATTCAAGTGTATATGCAAGCTTAAAGAAGTAAACTAGTGACTATTTTCTTCTATTCTTTTTCTATCGTGGCTCTAGGGGTTGCAATTTGTGAACTTTGTGTTATTGTTGATCCATGGGGTATTTTGTAGTGGAAAAGAATAGTAGAGCAAAAGGAAAGGAAAAGATTTGTGGAGGAGCCAATTAAAGCTAAAGAAGAACAAAGGAGAAAGGTTTGGGAAATTGATATGTTTTGTGTGTATTTTGATAAATTGCTATAATTGAAGTATGTATGATTGATTTGGATTGAATTGAGTTGAGATTGTTGTGATTATAGAACTAACTTGGCTAATTTGGGCATGTGGAGTTTTAAAGGGAAACTCTGCTCAAATTCCAGCCTGACCTTTGTTGCTTGTTTTAGCTATAAGTGGAGTTTTAGAGCTCCAAATTGTGTGATTCTAGTTGGGTTGGAAAGATAAGACATATATCTAGATATGTCTCAAAGAATTCCAGAGCTAATTCTGGTTTTTATTTTATCCGGGTCATAGGAGCAGTTTGGGTTGCTTGAGACATATCCAGAGTTTTAGATGTCCAAATGACCTAAAATTTATGTCATTAGAAATTTAAAATCCAGGGAAACATTCGTTAATAGACACTTTGGCAGAAAATTCCATTTGCTAACTCATTTTGGAAGCACAAAGTTGGGGTTGAAGTCTGCCCAGGTGCAGACTTGGTACTGAGTTGGTACAACTATGCCGACTCGGCACCAAAGGCCACTGTGCTGACTCGACACAGCATGCCTTTTTCACAAGTTGTCACGTAGGTGACGACTCATGACAACCCTTTGGCCCCTTTCTTTTAATTTCTTTGGTTTGTATGCCACTTTTATTCAATTGTTCAATTGTGCATATCCAATGCACAAATAAGACAAAGGAAATTTATATCTGACATTTATATATATATATATATATATATATATATATATATATATATATATATGGAATAATTATGGTAATTTAATATGGAATATATATATATATATATAATCATTGTTGTGATTTAATTAAATTGTATAATTCTTATGTTATGCATAATTATTGTATGAGTTTGCCACGTGATTTTAATTATATATTTAATGTGAAATTATTTTCATAAACTAAAAAATTCATGGGATTATATTATGAATATATATATATATGCAATTTTATTAGATATGATGGAAATTGAATGGTTTATTACGATTGGTTCTTAAATGATAACCATTTTTGGTTACCGAATACTCTTAGTTTTGCAATTTGAGCAAACTGATTCAAATGAACAGTAGCCTGCAAATATCAAGTCGTAAATAGATAGGCATGCCTATAGGGTCCTCTGTAGCTGCAGCCTTTATGTTTTGGACCCCGTTTCGATCCCTATGTGTTTTGGATTCCAATTGGATCCTTATGTGTTTATGGATCATGTTACAATCCCTATGCGTATTTTGCTATAAATATGAATGTACCCTTGGGTACCTATACGTCTTGACCCGTTATCCACCACTTTGAAATGCGGGCACTTTTCAGATAAAGAAAAATAATAACAATGATCAATACAGAACATATGAACATATGAGCAATATTGTATGTGTAAAGTTTTATTATGCAATTTTATGATGGTTAATTATATTATTTTACGTAACATATGCTTGTGTATGCATTGATGACCACTGTGAGTGGTCGTGCATTTCATATCTTTCCCCACTAAGCCTTTCTACTTAACACGAGTGTTTTATCCATGGAGTTTTAGAAGATAGCTAATTTTGGAAGGACAACCCACATCTCCAAAGGGTCAACACATTTGGGCGGGTGTTTTTGTAGGTTTACAATTTTAATGTAATATTATAACTTAAAATTTTTGGGATGTGATGTTGGAATTTGTGGCATGTTATATATGAAGATGAAGTGACATATGTGTATAAGAAAATATGATGTAATATAACTTAAGTATGGTACTTGTAAATTATTTGTGGTGTATTCATGGGAATGTATGCCTTTAACATAATGAAAAGAAATTTTATTATACTGGACCTAATTTAATGTATGCGAACGGGTTAATGCATAAGATAACAAGATTTCATGTTTGGTATGTAGCATTCCTCACCTGTTGTGGTAACTCATCTCTCAAAGGGGCAGTTCACTACGTGTGGGTAGGGGGTGTTACAATAATAATTAGAGTGGTATAATTAATTATAATAACAAACACTTAAAAATACACATTCATCTAAGCATATTTTTCATATACAAATCCATGTTATTTCTTTAGCGCATATCCTTCCAATTTAATTTACTACCTATTTTGCCAAAAAAGGTGGATAACAGGAGTTACAAATCAAATCAAACAGTACTCGAGGGTACTTCCACACATTACATTTCATATCACATTATTTTACATTTAAAATGGTGACCTAAATGGGGTCTAATATAATGACCCAAACGGGGCCTAATCACGACCCAAATGGGGTTGGTAGAATAGAACATAGGCTGTAGCACTGGGTTCCCTATAGGCATGCCCATCTATCCACGACTTAGTTATAGCAGGCTATTAATTAAACCATATTCATTGTATTAACATTGAGATCCATATAACAATTGCCACACATTTGTTAATATAATAGAATAGTCATTAACAATTCATGCTTCACCAAATCCCATACATAATTAACCATTCAGAGTCATTATTTAAGTTTCTTACAAGTTATATTAAGTACATGATAAAAAAAAAATTGTCTCAAATTAGGAGAAGAAAATCAATATATATTAATAAGTTGGAAAGGTTATATAGAGGGCAAGGATTTATGCCAGCCGTGTAAACTAAAACACATGAATTAAATTGAAAACAAAATGCTTTTACATGGCAGGCATAAAACCTTACACAGCAGGCAGACCAGGTTATATGATGGGCAAAAATTCCTACCAGCTGTGTAAAGTGAGGAATCTAAAAGATTCCAAAAAGATGTTATCCACAATGGTTTTACAAGGCAAGCAAAGAGGAATCCTTGACCGCCGTGTAACTCAATTTTTAAACTAAAAATAACGGGGTAGAACAATTTTACATGGTAGCTAGGAAATCTTGACCACCTCGTAGCCCTATTCTATTAAATGAAAACCAAAAATTCAGTAGGGCTACAAACTTGGCTTAACTTGTTCACTCAATATGAACAAGTAAACATCATTTTTAAGCCATGTTATCTTGTTAACAATTAATTCCCATGATCTTAACTTTCTAAAGACACCAATTACACATCATTTGGACATCTACATCTACCAATATGATTAAAAAACTCAAACTTCTCCCATTAAGGTGGCAAAACACAAATGTTATGATTAAAACAACTCAAACTGCTCCTATTAAGGTGGCAGAACATAAATGCTAACTTTTAACTCAATTTCAAGCAACTTAGAATCAAATTTATTTATAGGATTCTTCTAAACATATTTAGATATATATCTTAGCTTTCCAACCCAACTAAAATCATGCAATGTGGTACTCTCAAACTCAACTTATAATAAAAATAAGCACCAAAGGTCAGACTAAATTTGGGCAGAGTTCCCCCTTGAAACTCAACATGCCCAAATCAACCAATTCCACAAATTCAATCGCAACCACCAAACTCAAATCAACATATATCATTTATAAACATCAAAAACATATATTTTATCATTAAATATGCAAAAACACACACAATTTCCCAAAATTTTTCTTCTTTGCATCAATTAGCCTTCCTTTCTCCTTCCCTTTTGCTCCACAAACTTCCACTTCTACAAAACATTCCATAAATTCAGAATTTAAACAGTCAACCATAATTCCATCCCCAAACCCAAAGGTAGAAAACAAGAAGAAGAATAACCAAACTCTCTTACCTTAGGCTTGCAAAAACATCAAAGTTAATTTATCTAACTTGAGAGACAATTGAGCGTAAATTTTTAATGTACATTTTATAAGTGAGGAAGAAAATGTTTGGAGAGTTGAAGAAGGAGGACCAGATTTTAGCCTTCTCTAACCGACCTTCTTTGCTTTTATAGCCAAGTAAATTTCTTCCACTTCTAGAAAACCAAAATGTCAAGCCATGATTGGCCAATCCCACCTTTATCCACATTAGTCCTTTGACTTCATTTTAATTTTACATTCACCTATGAATTAATCTAAATTTATACATTTACATATCAAATAATTCATTTAATGCAATTTAGTCTATAGTCAAATGATTATTTTACCCCCGACTTTTTAATTAATACCTGTTATGTCCCTAGCACATATATTTAACTAAATGCACATTCTCGGCCACTCTTGTACCCTAAACGTGTCCAAAATGACTAGAGTACAAGTCGAGGCCTTACACTTTCAACTCTTATCCCCTAAGCATTCAATGCTCATGATAAGGTTATAAAAGGCTTTAAAAAAACATCAATTTAGGGCTATCTCTCTTTATCTCTCTCTCTCTTTCTTTCTCTTTATCACTTTTTCTCTCTCTAAAAATACACACACACACACTCTCTGTTTTCAAGAATAAGAAATAAAAAAAGAAGGAGGAAGAGCCAAAAGCACTGGACCTTTGATTTTTGAGCAAACTAACACTGAAGGTATATCTAGAGCCCCAACGAGATTGATTGTTTACTTTGATTTGTTTGATCTGATCTTATTTCTTGTTTATTCCATGTGTTTTATTATTGTTTTTACCCATTAATATGTAAAAAACGAATAAAACATGTAAGAGTTTTGTTGGTGATATTCATGGAAAAAAGCAATGTTCACTATCTTCTTCCTCTCTCTGTTTCTTTACTTTAATATTTTGATTTTCTTAGTTTTTGTGCTTTATGCATTAAATCATGATTTTCTAGTTTGGTAGTGAATTTTGAGTGATTTCATGCAGAAACCATGCATTTAGATTGGATTTCTTGCATTAAAAGGAAAAATTTGCATGTCGGGGGAAGATGGCATCGTTCCTACCTTTTAGAATGACTTACGGCCAAACTAGGTTGAGTCATAGCCTATGACACCGTTCTAGGGCTTGGTGCGCATGTTGCCTTCCCCCTTGCCTTCTTTTCTTTTCCTTTCTTTTGCATGGTTTGCATGCTTTATCATTTTATTTTGCCCACTTACAAATCATCACATGCACACTTCTCTTAAGTTTAATTTTGTTTTATTATTTATATATTTCTCTATCAATTTATCTTATTATTTATGCGGTTATTATCGCCATATTTATTGGTATCATTTATATTAAATAAATTAAAATTTATTTTCATGTTTTTTATTCATTATTAATAACTTTACTATTATTGTTGTTGTTGTTGTTGTTGTTGTTGTTGTTATTGTTGTTATTAGAATCATAATTGTTCTTATCATTGTTTTATTTATTTATCTCATATATTATTATTATTATTATTATTATTACATAAATAAATATTATTAGATTATTTATATTTTTATATTTGTTAATTTATTAATTTTGTTAATTCATATATTTATTTATTATATATTATTTAATTCACAATTTATTTAAATTATTTGGCATACACATGCGAATCACCTGCTGTATGAAACTGGGACTGCAACATGCATTTTTATTAGTTTATTTATCTATATCTTTATTTGTGTTTATTATATTTAAGTACGTCAGTATACGCGTGTTAATGCATGCTGCATAAATTTTGGATGCATCATGAATTTTATCTATTTTGATTATTTTATTTCTATTATATTAAATCAATAATTTATCTAATGTATTTGATTCAATTAGCTGTTCATCCTTTTATTTAATTCAATACATTATTAACCAATGTTATTTCCTGTTATAACTGCAATTGTGAGGGACACACTGCGCGTCCCCAAACTTGACAGAATAAAGTAGGAGAATAGGCTAGGATTTATTTATTTGCTATTTATTTATTTGAGTCTGTATTATTATTCTTTTACTTTCTTTTGTTTCTTGCATGGTCTGTAATAATAAAGGTTTTTCACGCGCTTAACATAAAAAATCACACCAAAACTATTTCTATTAATCAATTGGGATTTTTCTAATAAATCAAGCCAATGTCTTATTTTTGTAACAAAAAACTACACACAAGTTATAACTTCTTTTAAATTGTAAATTATTTTTGTATATAAATTAACGTTGATTTTTCATAATAAATGGGATCATTCATCCCAGTTTTCTCAAAATAAACATAATCGCTTTTCTTAAAATAATTGCATGTAGGAACTAATGTTTCTACCTAAAATTATGTTCAATAAATTCCCCAATTTTTGTATGATTATTTTCACATCGCGATTTTATCTCTTTCTTTTCCATGCTTTAATTGCTTCCTTTATAAAAATGGTTTACAGCTTTCCAATATGCTTGAATGCGCCTTTATTTTTTTAGCATGACAACTCATATGAGAAGAAGGATAAAATAATTAATGCTAAAATCTGTTTATTTGGCATTAACCAAGGGTATAAATAAAAGTGAGGTTCCAAACTTATTTTTGGTTTTGGCCTCATGAGATTAGAATTCATTTCCCAATATTTTATTGGGTGACGACTCTATGATACCTACCTTGTGGTACCCAACAGACTCTCTCGTAGGTTGATCGCCAATAATTGAATCGACGTATCTCGAGACACCATCTCATGCCTTTTAGAGGTCCAAGGCTTGGCGAATTAAGTTGAATCCCTATCCATTGTGAAACAATCAGCCTTCACAAGTTAAATGAACCTTCATCCGGTCTTGGGTCTTGAAGGTGGTCTTTTGAGAACAAGTCGGATGCCATATAGGGGTTCCGCGTGTGTTACAGTAGTGACTTTATTGGGGACCCATGGGATTTTTCTTTGAAAGTACCTTTAGTTAACTTAATATAAATAGGTTTAAGATTAAGAAATTTTATCTTTCTTCGAAAAATTGCATTGCATTCATCTTAGGGTCTTAGAATTAAGTTAGTTATCCCTCTTTTAACCCCGGTGTATTCCTAAAGTACAACCCTATGTTCACTCAATATAGGAAAGTAATTAGGAAGAACCACTAGCCAAAGCCTTATACCATTTGGTATTTCAAATGATGACCCCGATCGGTTACTATGCTTATGATGAGTTAGACCTGTTGGCAGGGATCACACTTGGGTAGCCCTAAAGCTGTATCACCATACTAAAGCCCATGTAATGGCCTAAACACTTCCTCTAGAGGGCATGTACCATAATACATTGTTTGTGATGTGGGCCTTTATGTATTGGATAAATCCAAATAAATTTAGATGTCTGCTCATCAAAGGCTTTATGCCTTGAGGGGCATGTTTCAGTTTACTTGGATTATTTAAATATACAGTGGCCAAAATTTATTCGTATGCGCTTTTAATAAGGAGAGGTTATGCTGCCGGCTTTCCACCGCACACCATACGTGTTCATTGAGTTCCTTGCTAACGTATGGACTAAGCCCACCTAGGAAAGAGACCGCACCACCTCTTGTGTGGGAAGTAATGAAATTGGGAGGTTTTTTTTTCCTTTCTATTGCATGTGTTTTTTTGTGTTGTATATACACATGTCATGCATAAGATTGTTATGAAATTGTAATAATAAATAAAACATATACATTTCATTTTGTGTGTATAATTTTTTTACCATGCAATAAATACTAAAACATGTACATTTTGCCGTAAAAAATTTCATAGAAACATAGACATTCATTATGCATTATAACATGTACAAACAAACACACACCATAACATTTACACAAAATATCTATCATTGCATGAACATTTACCATAACGTGCACATACAGACATACGTCATAGCATGTACATAATGACATATCAGCATACATCATAACAAGTACCATGACATGTAAACACTAACATATGTCATAGCATATACATATCAATGTACGTTATAGCATGTACATATTAGCATGCATCATTGAACCATTTCTCATGCATGTTGTTGTACATATATACATGTAGACATCCCATGCACTTCTTATCTAATCACACATGCATAATAGGCACCATATGCATTTCGTACTGAGTTATATGCCATGTTGTGTACACAAATGTACATATATGCCATATGCCATGTACATTCATTCTTGTGCTATGCCATATTCTATGCACACACCTTCATTATGCACCGGATACATATATGCTATGAATTCATACATTATTCATTATGTTGTGTTATTCTCTCTTTATATTTTCTCATATGTGTGCATTGTGTAAGCATGTGCTAAAAACAAAATGTGAAATAATAAGATGCGTGCACCTTATGTATTTATGTGTGTAATCTAGCCATACAGTAAATAAAATGTGTGCATTCCATTCTGTGCATATAATTTTTACACGTGGATCTCATTATATGCATAAAATTTTTTCCATACATCATTCTAACTCCTTGATTTTTCATCCATCGTAGATCATTTAATGTTAGTATGTGATTTTATAATATTTTTATAGTATGTTTAGGATATTTTTGTTTAAGTTTAATGTTATTTTATTGATTTAATGTATATTTTTCTTATGTTTTTGCATTTATTTTGAATGATTATGTTCATTTGTTAATTATGTGTTTTTGTGTTATATTTGGGTGACTTAGATCAATTTTTAAGATGATTTGTGCTTAATGGGACAGTAGCTGACCAAAGCTGGGACAAAACTTACAACAAAAGCAAGGTCCAGCTTTGGTCAAGAGCAATTCTTGAGGAAGAAATTGACGAAAAAGGCAGAGCATTACCAAAGATGGGACAAAAGCTGGAACCAAAGCAAGCATCAGATTTGGTAGAGAGAAAGTAACTGACAAAAGCTAAGACCAAAGCAAGACCCAGCTTTGGTCAGTAATCTGATGTGTTTTTAATTCCTTATTTTGACAAATATCTAATTTAAGGAGGACTCTTAAGAGGGGATTAAAAAGGAGGACGGCTGCGCATTTAAGGAGAACATCTCTTAACCTATTTTTGAGGGAGAAAACACGAGAAAAAACACGTTGATCGTGGGAAAAGCAAACAAGATGCAGCAGATAAAGGAAGGAAGAGGCGATTTGCTATAGCCAACTTCAGATCCCGTTCTTCTTCTTCCTCTGTTCCATCTCTGATTGTGTTCTTCCTCTCTTCTTCTCCTTTCTTTATTTTGTTTATTTTTCTTTGGCTATTATGATGAACTTGATGGATTTTAGTTCTGATTTGGGATTTAATTTTATTATGAACTAATTCCATAGTTAGGGCTATGGTGGATCTTGATTTTGAAATTATGTAATCTATTTTGGGTTTTATGCATGAGATTGATTTTATGGTTTGAGATTATGTTTTTATTGTGATTAATGCTTGTTGGAATTGATCAATTCAACATGAGTCTAACCAATTAATTTACTTGACCAATTGGATTAATTGATGGATCAAATGAAACATAACTTGGATTGAAAATATGAATGATCAAACTTATTTTTGTCCTTGTGGTTTTTTATTTTTATCAAGGTTTTTCCATTGAACTTAATGCTTTCTAATTTTAGTTCTTTTACTTGATCAATTGGAAGAATTAAATTGGGATTAGGGTTAAAATACCATGATCATTGGATTTTGATTAATTTAGGGAAAAATCACCATCTCATATGAAATATCATTCTTTTGCGTAAAAATCTGGAAAATTACATAGTTGAGAAGTTGAGTGAAACCCAAGTCCTAACATTCATCATAGTTATTAATTCTCTTTTTAAATTAGTGTTAGATTAATTAGTCATTTGTTAGCATAGTTTAACTTAGTTTCATCCTCAAATATTATTTGTCTAAATAACATACGAATTATAAAGTTTTAGTAATTATTGGGTTGTTCCCTGAGGACGATATCTGGACTCACTGTCCTTTACTACTTGCACCGACAGAGTACACTTGCTCTTAGATTTAGTTTATTTTACCCGTGTCAAGTTTTTGGTGCCGTTGCCGAGGAACAATATTTTTGGCAATATTAGAATTAAGAATTCTAGTTACTTTACATTTTTTCATTCTGTTATTAATTTTTTTTTATCATATTTTTATTTATTTTATTTTATTATTTGAATTGAGTTTGTTTTTGTATGATCGCTAGGACTAAGCATTCTGATTCTTTACTTTTTGATCCTGAAATTGAAAGGACTGCTAGCAGGACAAAGAAGAAAACTAAAGAGGTTAAAGACGCTGCTGCTATAGAAGCTTGGGCTACTGATTCAACTTCAGCAACCATAGATTCTGAAGAAGAACAGCTTACCTTAGAGATTGAAGAGATGGCAAATCCACAGGATGATCCTACAAAGCCTGTAATTGACTACACTACTCCTTCTTTGAGCGGTGCTTACTCGTGCATTGTATGTCCACCTGTTGCAGCTAACAATTTTGAGATCAGACATGGAATGATTCAGCTCATTCAATCTGGAGTTCAGTTTGGTGGTCTAGCAAGTAAGGATCCCAACAGACACATAGCCAAGTTTTTAGCATTATGTGACACTTTCAAATATAATGGTATATCTGATGATGCTATTAGACTAAGGCTATTTCCCTTTTCACTATGAGACAAGGCAGCTGATTGGTTAGATTCTTTGGAACCTAGATCTATTACCACCTAGGAAACATTGGCAAAGAAGTTTCTTAGTAAATTCTTTCCCCCATCCAAGACCACTAAGCTAAGGAATGAGATATCTTCATTTTTACAATCGGAGATGGAAAGCTTTGGAGAAGCTTGGGATAGATTTACTGAATTGGTCCAAAAATGTCCACATCATGGTTTTGGTAAATGGGCTCTATTTGAAACTTTTTATAATGGTTTAAATGAAACTAATCAATCACTTGTTAATGCAGCTGCAAGAGGGAGTCTATTGAAGAAACCATCAGCTGAAGCATATAAAATCTTGGATGAAATGGCTATGAGCAACAATTGCAAATGGCAGAAAGAAAGACAATGCAAATCAGCAGGGCTGCATGCAGTTGAAGACAATGTTGCCCTTGCTGTACAAGTAGAAAATTTATTCAAGAAATTTGATAGTTTTATGAATTTCACCAGATCAGCGCCATGTGGATCTTGTGGAGGAAATCATACTACTCATGAATGTACGGTAATTAATTCATTTATACTTGATGAATCTGCAAATTTTATTGGTAATTGGAACAGGGCTCGAGGAAACCCGTACTCAAACACATACAATCCTGGTTGGCGAAATCATCCTAACTTTTCATGGAGCAACAAGTAGAATATGTAGAGAATGGAGCCCCCTTCAGTTCAAATACCCAATACCAGGAACAATGCACCAATACCTCTAGGATTTCAGCCTCAAGGGGAGAGGAAACCAAATATGAAGGAGTTGTTAACTAAATTCATCTCCACCACAGAAACAAGATTGAATATGCAGGAGACAAGAGCTCAGAATCAAGAAGCTGCTATTAAAGGGTTGGAGACACAAATTAATAGGTTGGCTAATATCTTGACTGAGAGATTGCAAGGTACATTGCCTAGTCAGCCTGAAGCTAATCTAAAGGAACAATTACATGCTATCACATTGCGAAGTGGAAAAGAGCTAATTGACCCAATTCTTAAGAGCAGACAAGTTGCACCTTCTAATGAAGAAAATGAGAAAGAAGAGAGGACAACACCAAGACTTTTTGCTAATCCTAATGTACAACCTGCACAACCTACAATTCCATTTCCTCAAAGGTTAAAATAGAAACATTTGGAAAAGCAATTCTCAAAGTTTTTAGATGTCTTCAAGAAGTTGCACATCAATATACCATTTGCAGAAGCACTACAACAGATACCAATATATGCAAAATTCTTGAAAGAAATACTTTCTAATAAGAGAAAACTTGAAGATCTTGGGACTGTCCGCCTTACTAAAGAATGCTCTGCTATCTTGCAAAGGAAATTGCCACCTAAGATGAAAGATCTAGGGAGTTTTACTATTCCTTGTACTATTAATAATTTTGATTTTGATAGAGCTTTATGTGATTTGGGTGCCAGTATTAATCTCATGCCTTTGTCTATTTTCAGGAAATTAGGATTAGGAGAGCCTAAACCCGCTAATGTGATACTCTAATTAGCTGATAGATCCATTAAGCATCCACGTGGGATAGTGGAAGATGTCTTGGTTAAGGTTAACAAATTTATTTTTCCTGCAGATTTTGTTGTACTCGACATGGAGGATAGCCAAATACCGATTCTTTTAGGAAGACCCTTTTTGGCAATAGGGCGTTCTATAATTGATGTTGCAGAAGGAAAATTAACTCTCAGGCTTCAAGATGAAGAAATTTCCTTTAAAGTTTTTTATTCCCTTAAAAATACTTCTGAATTTGATTCTTGTTATTTTATTGAGAGTGAAGATGCCATTATTGATTCATGTTTTGATGATGTACAGGGTTTGAATTCTTGGGATCTAGAATTTTCCACAGATTTAGAATTTGATAAGAAAACGGATGAAAAGTGCTCTTGGATACGAAGTCAGCCATTTGAAGAATTGGGACGATTATTGGAACCCACACCAAAGCCATTTATGGATGAAGCTCCGAATTGAACTAGTGCCTTTAAGAAGTCTAGCTAATGACTTTAAATTTAGCGCTTTCGGGAGGCAACCCGATCAAAATTTTTTTTATTTTCTCATTTTTGACTTTCATATTCCTTTTCATAAATTTCTAGGTGTTTGATTTTTTTTTAAAAAAAAATAAAAAAAATTCAGCATTAGAAGTAGGAAGTATTTTACGTTTTTTTTTTTTGCTATTTATGAAAAAAAAAAGAAAAAAAAATAATAATTTGGTCACAATGCATTTCATGAGTTAAACCCGTGAAATACACTATGAGTTGTTCAAATGCAATTAAATTGGCGTTAAGATAAAGGGGCCCAATGACGTTTTACATTTAAACTCCTTCTTTGCTCATTCTTTAGTTATTTTACTTCCATTACTCTGTTTCCTCTTTCTAAAGTTCTCATTCTTTAGCTTATATCAACTTTATTTTTCTCATATCAATCTCTTGTTCATTTCCTCTTAATCCACAGTTAATCTCAATGTCAGCAACCCAAGTCAACTTCACAGCATCAGTTGGAGCAGACCTTGAACAACCAGCAAGTTCAAATCGAGAAGATATGGGACTATCTCCTTGATGGGAATTTCCCATGACGAGCCATATCACTCTTTCCCTTCGCGCAATTCAGGGCAGTTTCCTTTCCTTCCTCTTAATTGTTTTTATTTTGTTCATTGGGGACACTAAACATATTAAGTGTGGGGGGAAACGGTTTTTTTAGTGTGTTTTAATGTTTTGTCACTCCTCTCATTTGTGTTTTTGTTAATATTTTAAGCAATTTAACTACAAATTTTCTTGATTATTTCAAGTATAAAGTCCCATGTTAAATTCTATTAATCATAACTAAAAATTTATAGGAGTCTTTGATTTTTGCTAAATTTTGCAACCTCAATTCTAGTGTTATTCCTTTTTACTATTGTGTGTAATCCTTTGAACATGTGATTTAGGAATTCCTTTGTTTTTAAGAAAATTTTGCTGGATTTAGAGACTTTAAGAAAGTTAACATTGCACTAAAATTGTAATGAGGATTTACTTTTATTCAAACCCATGCCTAATGTATGAATTTTGAGATACCCCTTTGAGACCATCAGTTACTAGGGAAATACATTTTATGTACTCCTTTGAGATTGTTGGTTACTAGGAAAATACATTTATTTGGATCTCTTTGCGATCGTCAATTACTGGAGAAATACATACAAGTACCCCTTTGAGATTGATTGGTTACTGGGGAATTATCTAAAACACTTAAATCCGTTTTACTCAAGTTGCTTATCAAATGTTTCAATATTTAAAAATTAAAAAAAAAAAGAATGATAAGTATTCCTTGTTTAATTTGAGTAAGGAGTTAATCTCCAATCTTAGTTTCTTTAACTAGCATTATTTTCTTTAAATTTTGGATATTTGTGAATTTTTGTTCATTTGGTTACATGATCAAATTAGTAGGAATTAATAATGCTTATTGAGCTTTGCATCCTAGTGTTAGAACATTGAGACTCTTATTTATTTTGGTTATGATTTTTGCGAGTTTAGATGGTCTATTATATTTGATTTTGTTGAGAAAATTTCTTTCTTTTTGCTTGAGGACAAGCAAAATCTCAAGTGTGGGGGAGTTATTAGTATGTGATTTTATAATATTTTTATAGTATGTTTAGGATATTTTTGTTTAAGTTTAATGTTATTTTATTGATTTAATGTAGGTTTTTCTTATGTTTTTGCATTTATTTTGAATGATTATGTTCATTTGATAATTATGTGTTTTTGTGTTAGATTTAGGTGACTTAGATCAATTTTTAAGATGATTTGTGCTTAATGGGACAGCAGCTGACCAAAGCTGGGACCAAACTTACAACCAAAACAAGATCCAGCTTTGGTCAAGAGCAATTCTTGAGGAAGAAATTTACGAAAAAGGCAGAGGCTTACCAAAGATGGGACAAAAGCTGGAACCAAAGCAAGCATCAGCTTTTGTAGAGAGAAAGTAACTGACAAAAGCTGAGACCAAAGTAAGACCCAGCTATAGTCAGTAATCTGATGTGTTTTTAATTCCTTATTTTGACAGATTTCTAATTTAAGGAGGACTCTTAAGAGGGGATTAAAAGGGAGGACGACTGCGCATTTAAGGAGAACATCTCTTAACCTATTTTTGAGGGAGAAAACATGAGAAAAAACACGTTGATCATGGGAAAAGCAAACAAGATGCAGCAGATAAAGGAAGGAAGAGGCGATTTGCTGTAGCTAACTTCAGATCCCGTTCTTCTTCTTCCTCTGTTCTATCTCTAATTGTGTTCTTCCTCTGTTCTTCTCCTTTCTTTATTTTGTTTATTTTTCTTTGTCTATTATGATGAACTTGATGGATTTTAGTTGTGATTTGGGATTTAATTTTATTATGAACTAATTCCGTAGTTAGGGCTATGGTGAATCTTGATTTTGAAATTATGTAATCTCTTTTGGGTTTTATGCATGAGATTGATTTTGTGGTTTGAGATTATGTTTTTATTGTGATTAATCCTTGTTGGAATTGATCAATTCAACATAAGTTTAATCAATTAATTTACTTGACCAAATGGATTAATTGATGGATCAAATGAAACATAACTTGGATTGAAAATATAAATGATCAAACTTATTTTTGTCCTTGTGGTTTTTGGTTTTTATCAAGGTTTTTCCATAGAACTTAATGCTTTCTAATTTTAGTTCTTTTATTTGATCAATTGGAAGAATTAAATTAGGATTAGGGTTAAAATACCATGATCATTAGATTTTGATTAATTTAGGAAAAAATCACCATCTCATATGAAATATCATTCTTTTGCGTAAAAATCTAGAAAATTACATAGTTGAGAAGTTGAGTGAAACCCAAGTCCTAACATTCATCATAATTATTAATTCTCTTTTTAAATTAGTGTTAGATTAATTAGTCATTTGTTAGCATAGTTTAACTCAATTTCATCCTCAAATATTGTCTATCTAAATAACATAAGAATTCTAAAGTTTTAGTAATTGTTGGGTTGTTCCCTGAGGACGATATCTGGACCCACTGTCCTTTACTACTTGCACCGATAGATTACACTTGCTCTTAGATTTAGTTTATTTTGCCCGTGTCATTTACTCAGGTGGTTCCGGAATTCTACCAGTCATTTTATCAGAGCTTTTTGTTTAGGAGCAAACAAAATCCAAAATGTCAAAACCAAGGACAGAATTGGATTCAAAATTAGGTTCGAGTTCAAGCCTAAGTGGCACAACATACAAGATTTCAGAATAGTTGCCAGAGCAAGAAAAAAGGGTAAAAATGTAGCACCCTTATCTTGCCATATAGTACAAACAGTGATCACTTACCTCAGATGACATACCAATATCCATATGAAGAAGTTTCATTATGTTCAATAACTCGGTAAAAATTTTGTGGTTAAATATCAATAACATTTATGAACATACAACAATATCACAGTTTATACATAATAGTATAAATATCAATCCAACAATCCATACTCAACTCTGTTTAAATTTATACACTAAGCATATACATAAATCATAAACCTGTCTGCACGTAAATCCTAACTCCATCCAATACGATCGTATACATGCCATGCCTACGCTCTTATTCTTGCTTCCCATCATTCCTCTCAATTGTTTAATAAGCTTTGACCACTTTAAGATATCCTACCTTCATAACCTGCACACAGTAAACAACACTACGTGCTGAGCATTAAAATTTCTAGTGGTGGACACATATCCTAAATTTTCCATATCTAATTACAAACATACATACGTGCACAATTCCTAACCTTACCTTTCTTATATCCATTTTTAAATAATAACATTTATAAAATCAATTACTTAATTAAGTCTTTAAAATCTATTAATTAACTATATTCATAATCCATAAACAATATTTTTATAATTAATATTATTTTCCATATTATCATTATTATACAAATTTACATAGCATTTATTTTAAGCATATACATATATATACTAATTCTTATTAGTTCTTATAATTACATTTACTAGTCAAAAACCTTATCAATTTACACTTAGATCCTTACATTAATCCTATTTATGGTCAATTACATTTTAATCCTTTAATTAACATTAGTATTACCATTTTACAATTTAGTCCCTAAACTTTTACTAAAAATACCATATTACTCTTCATTTTCATTTATTTACACTAATGCCATTAATTAATCTAATTTTTATATTTATTTTATTATTTGACATACAACTTACCATTTAGTCCTTAAAATATTAATTTTAAGCCCAATTACTTTTTAATCCTTATATTTCTATTAAATTACACTTTTGCCATTCAACTTCAATATAATGACAATTATGCCATTAGTTATCCTTATTTCATACTTAATTTATTATTTAACATGAAAAGCTATCGTTTAGTCCCTAAATTATGTCTTATGCGTATTTTCACATTTAATCCATATTTATTCACCTTATTACTTATTTAACCAATTAATGACTTATTGTCCATAATTACCTTATTGTCTCTCACTATTAAGCTTAATTACCATTTTGACCTTACTAAATCTTTACAATTTAGTCCGTATTCTTTTTATTTTTCTTATTACTTCTTATTTATTCATTTTAATCCATTTTTCTTAGTTTGCCCTAGTAATAATCCAGTAGAAATATCTAAACCGGATACATGGGACGGAGAGCCATAAGAGATAGTGATCACTAGGGATCACTAACTCTGGAGCCATAAGAGTAAGTAACCACTAAGAATTACTACTCTAAGAGCCATAAGAGTAAATGACCACTAGGGATCATTACTCTAAGTTATAAGAGTAAGTGATCACGAAGGATCATTACTCTAGGAGCCGTAAGAGTAGGTGACCACTAAGGATTACTACTCTGAGTCATATAAATAATCTGTTAATTTCTTAAGCCATAATGGTATAATGCCATACATAATAAACCATCATTAGCCTACCTATACAAGTCATCATAACATAGACCGCGATATAGGTGTCCCTATAGCTAGCCAATTATATCCTGTACTAGTGATTATCTACCAGTATACTAAGGGAAACATTTAAATATACATTTTTTTCTTCCATTAATTCCTTATATACATAAACATAATTATTTCATTTTAACCATAATCTTTTTACCATAGCCATTTTCTTTTTGTAATAGCCATATTCATCTCATAATAGCCATACTCACATATTAGTCATACTTATTATTTAACTTAATTCCATTTCGTATTCCATATATATTAACATACATACAATACTTTTCTATTTCCTTATTATCTTTACATATCCATAATCATTTCTAACTATATCATTGCTTTACTTAAATATAATTTATTTCATAACTTTTACTTAATACATAATGCAAATTCAACCTAAATTATATTCATAATTAATCTAAAAATTCTAAAGAAATTAATATACACTCTATTTTACTTATTGTGACGCGTGCTAACCCCGCTCGGCATTCGAGTCGCTCTTAAAACTCCGCTTTTAGGACTCGAGACCAGATGGAGGTTCATTAAAACTCGTGAAAGCTGGTTGCTTTGCAATGAATAGGGATTCACCCCCATTCCATTATTGGCAATCAACCTACGAGGGCATCTATTGGGTATCATACGGTAGGTATCATGGAGTCGCCATCCAATAAAACATTAAAAAATGAATTCTAACCCTATGAGGCCAAAACCAGAGAGAGTTCGGGACCTCACTCTTATTTACACCTTTGGTTAATGTTATATGACTGAGTTTTTAGAGTTAATTATTTTATCTCTCTTCTCACACGAACATGCAATAAAATTAAAATGCATTTCAAGCATATTTAAAAAGCAGTAAAGAAAGAAATAAATAAATTACAAGTAAAAAATATGGGACAAAATAATCCCCCAAACGAAAAAAAACATAAATAAATAACGGAATAAAATTGCCCCAAAAATTAATTACAAGGGCCCAGAATAAATAATACATAAAAAAGAATGAAGTAAAATATATAATACATAAATCGGTACATTTATTAGATTTTAGGAACATTGGTTCCTTGGTTAACTTAAAAATCTAAGAGTTATTTTTGGGCAATAAAAATAGGGATAATTGGATCCCGTTTTATGAAAATTAACTCTCTTTTGAAAATAAAAGTTTTTTGGCTAAAATCAGGACATTGGTCCTATTTTATTAATAAAAACCTCAATTTTTATTATTGTAAAAAAACACATGAGTTTCTATAAAATAAACGCACCTAAATACCATTTTACATAAAATATACAAAACAATAAAATAAGGGAAATACAAAAATTAAATGCCAACCAAACTTGAAGGCTCCTAATCTCTTGATCATTCGGCTTGCCCAGGAACGTTACTCAAAGTAAAATAAATAAGTTTGGCAAACAACAAAAACAAGAATAAAAACAGAGTTAGCAAATTAAAACAAATGAATAATAAAAATAAGCAATTCGATAAAGCAACTAAATAAATAAATAATTCTAATTAAGACATATTTATGATTGTTAAAAGAAATAATGTTTGATAAAAATAATGCAGGAAGTTAATAGGATGAATTAATGGCCAAGAGCAGAAGTTAAATGGAAAGTAACATTAATGCCTAATATCCTATAGATTTAAATTACGTTGCATGCATCATGTAAATAAATTGATTAAATTATTCTAAGTTCAGGTTAATTATACAAACGACAACAAACAAATTAATAGCAATTTACAGTATTTACAGCGGAGGAAATAAATAATCAACACAAAGTAAGGAAAGAGAGAGGATTGACTCTAACCCAAAAATTTACCCTTAGAGGTTTAAACTTGGCTGTAAAAGAAGAACGTGATGATTTCTTCGTAGATTGCTTGAAAAAAGAAGAAAAGAAATCAAAGCTTTCTTTCCCTAACGACTGTTTCAAAACTCTTATTTTTAGAAAATCAGATCATAAAAATTGAATCTTAAACACAAAGAATTGATTTCGTTGGCTCAAGAACAATCTCATAATGTTTTGAAAAGACAACTTTTTAGCTCTCAAGATTTTCTTCTTTAGAACTCTTTCTGTATTTTGCCGTTCTAATCCCCCCTCCCTTGCTATTGTTCAACTTTTCTTTTTATATTGCCTCCACTAGAAATTAGGTTTTAGGAGTCCTAATCCCATTCAAAAATCCAAATTATCCTTTAAAAATAAGTTTTATCCATTTCAAAATCAGAAAAGAATTTTAATTGAATTGAAATTTTAACTCAAATCACGAAAATCCAATGAAAACTGGAGTCCTAGTGGGGTAGGAGACGCGCAAGGTGCGGCCTTGCGTGCTGGAGGCCGTGCCTCGTAGGCACAAGGTGCGGCCTGTGCGCTAGGGGCAACGAAGTGTGGGCGCACCTAGCATGCACGAGGTGCGGCCTCTTGTTGAGCATTTTCTATATATGCTTATTGACCGCAAGTATACGGTGTACCGCAATAGTACTTAAGATGTCGATCCCACGAGGAACGTGTTTACACACTATTACTAATTAATTTTAATCTTGTTTACAATGGTAATAAATTTGATGGTTAAATTTGAACTACTTTATTATAATAATTAATTAAACCTAATTTATGTTTATCAGAAGAAAATAAAGGATATATGAATGAAGAACTAAAAATAATGAACTTGATCCATCCATTTGATTAGCATTTATTTATCTTTCATGCAAGCCAAGTTGAACTAAAGTTCTAATTTACTCTCTCGACATAAATTAAAATGCCTAAAACATGCAACTAAAATTCTAACTCACAACTTTCATTAATGACTTAGAGGTTTCTAATTACATATTCTAAGAATAATCACCAACCTATAGCAATTATCTCAATATACCGATCTCTCAAATATACCTTGATAATGAAACTCTATTAGATGTCAGATAAAGCAAACTCTCGAATTACTTTAACATGTAAAGATCATGCAAAATATACTAATAGAGAATCTACATTGAAAGATCATAAAAGTAGATGAAATAGAAAGAATAATAACATGCAAATTCATTGAAATGATATTCATAGAATAATGGAGAAGAAATAAAAATAAGAGAATAAGATAGAAGCCTTTCAACCCTTTTCTCAATCTCTTGAAACAAGTTTTCTTCTCCTTGATCTTCTTCTTCAAAACATTAAACTAAATAAGAAGATAAAACTAAAGAAAACTGTCTACAAAAATACAGAAAATTACTTAACTAAAATTCCATATATCTATCCTATATTGTCTCATATATAAAAAACTACAGTTAACTACATATTTATAGATGTTGATTTGAGAGATGTGTCTCTTGAAAATGTCGCTTGAGAATAGTTGCAACTTTTGGTGAAAATAGGTGGCTTTTCAAGTGACTTTTGGCTCAAAAACTGTCCAACGGTACTCTCTGTCGCGCTCGCGACAGAACACGCTGGTCCATTTTCTTCTTTCTTTCTTTCTCTCGGTTTTCTATTCCTTCTCTGGCCAGTCACGAGACGCTACTCCCCATCACATGGCGTGATTCTTCGTGTGTGGCGTGACCCTCCTCTCTTTCTCTTCTCTTCTCTTCTTTCTCTTTCCCTTTCTTTCCTTGCCTCTCTGTGTCGTCACGAGTCGCCACCTCCGCTCACGACTCGTGACCCTTCTCTCGCAGCTCCTTCTCTTCTTTTCCTCCTTCCTCTTCGTTCTTCTTCTCCAGTCACGTCCCGTTACTTCAACTCACGTCGCGTGACCGCTTGTGTGAGACGTGACCTGCTCCTCTCTCTTGATCCTCTCTTTCCATTAGCTTCTTCGCTTTATTTTTCACCTAAAAACACCAATAAACACAATAAACACTCAACTAATACAAATAAACATAAACTAACATATCCCATCAAATTTACACACAATTTCATGATTAATTACATAAACTCATACAAAATAAATACTAACTTATACCTCAATTAAACTCACATCACCTCTCGTAGAGGTCGTGCCTCTCACGCAAGGGAGTGCCTCGGGCTGCATGAGGTGAGGCCTCGCGGGCAGCACTCTGCGCGAGGCTGAGGCCCTGCATGGAGCCTCACAGGCTTGCGCTCAAGCGCTGCACCTCACGTACGCTGCCGGCAGGCGTCACTCTGCACAAGCAGTGCGATGGCAGGCCACTAAAACTAAAGAAAAAATAATTTTTTATTTAAAACAAAAGGTTTCGATAAGGAAATCATCACTTCTAACCTTTTTGCCTTTGAACAAGCATCAATTTTTATCACTGGGTAACCTTGGTCTGGGCTGTCTCAGGACCAGGTGTCTACACTTTATACATTCATTTTATAACATAATATTCAATAAATTAACAAAACATACCAATTTACACCTTCAATATCCATTTGGCCCATACTTAAGTTTTCCTATTTTTAATTCTTTTTATTTTATTTATCATTTAATTCATTAAATTACATGTTAATTAACACAAATATATGCTTATATGCTATTAAACATAAACATACACTATGATAAGCCTAAGTACCATATTCGGCCAAGCCTATTATTTTTTCATCCATAATTCTTTTACTTTCATCCATAATTCTTTTACTTTCATCTACTATTCATTCTATTAAATTACATGTTAATTATCATAAGTACATAGTTATTTTACTTTTATTAACATAATATACCCATATATTCTCTTGGTATACATTCGGCCCTACCTTAAATTTTTCATACAAATTTATTTATTCATTTCTAATCACTCAAATCATCATTTTTAACTTTCATTAACATGTTCATAAACTTAATCTCAATTGTATACACATAATTCACACACACACATAACATACATAAGCTTAAAATTAAAGTAAAATTAATGGAAAACAAAGGATATTGTACACTGACCTTATATTCTTGATCTCCACTCCTTAATCTTCCTTTTCCTTGCCTTAATCTTTTGAAACACCATCACCTTCCTTGTATACCATAAGTGGCCGAATGTATTCATCAAAGAAACCACCATCAATTTGCTTCCTTTATTCAATATAACATCATAAACACACTCTACACATCTAAAACTACCTATTTAAACCTTTGGAATAAATTATAAAACCCAAAATCACTTACTTAATTTTTGGTACATAACCTTTTCTACTTGATTTCCTTTGCCTCCTTTGCCTCAAATAAGCTTTAGAGACCATCACCAATGAAATAAGAGGATGGATTTTACTTAGGAACCTTTGATTTAGTGGAATTAATGGAAGGGAGGAAGTGAAATTCATAGAGAGAAAACAAGAATACCATTCGGCCAAGGCATAAGAAGGAGAGAAATGGAGAATTTTCTACACACTTGGTGAGTCTTCCATCTTATAAATATATCCTTAATGTGTTGGGCTTAGTACAACCAATTAGGCTAACCCAATTCTAAGCTCATTTGTATTAAAAAGCCCATTATATAACCTTATGTTAATTCTTTTACTTCTCAAGCCCAATTTCTCTCAAAAAGTGTTCCATAATTCTCCAAAAATATTTATTAGGACCCACATATATTTTAAGGTTAATTAGAGACCGTTACTCGAGCCGGTAATTTCTTACCAGTCCGATAACCCAATTTTTCATTCCACAGTAAAAATTTATTTTTCATAACCATTTGATTCTCCACATTACTTAAAGTAAATCAATACTTTCAGATAATTATTCTGAGGTCCATAATATCATCTAGAGCCTAGTGAAACTAGTCAGACTGCAGTCAAACTGGTTCGATTCACTAATTGAATCGGTTTAGTTTACTTTTCATCCTTAACTTCTTTTTTGCTCTTAATAGCTCATTTGACTTTGATTTCATCTCAATTGAGGCCCATCTCTGGTCTAGTTCACCAATTTTTCCATATTACCGTGAAATTACTTTTTCACTACCAAATTGTTCTATACATCATTTTAAGTCTATCTATGCCTTCAGATAATTTTTTAGAGGTCATTTACTATTTTTAAAGTCTCGGTCAAATTTTAGTTAAACCTGATTACTATTTTAACCGAATCAAATGCTTTCTTCTTTTTGACTTTTGGGGACCTATTTGACCTTATTTTCACTCCAAATTAAATCTTTAAACTCCTTATAACTTTACTTTTCAATGGTTCAATAAAAATATTTTTCTCTTTCGGGTATACTTTTTACCCAAAGGACTTCCCAGGGGGTCACCCATCTTAGTTTTACTCTCGCTCTCGCATGATTAACCTCTTAGTTCCTCTGGAATTCAGTATACTAATGCTATTATTTTCACTCCTAAATTATACTATTCACTCTACAGAATTTACTGATCATTACTAACTCAATATTTAGGCTATTACATGCTGACTATGTCAAATTTGGGCCATTACAAAAAATGTCTAAGCCAACACAGCCTGCTAGTACTCTTGCCTCTCAAAAACCTGATCAAAAGCTTTGAGGAGTTTGAAAAAAGAATAAAAGCCATGATTAGTAGAGGGGTTGCCACCATAGTGCCTGCTACTAGAACAGACCTTATAGCACCTACTGCTAGCCATGTTGAATCAGCCGCGGTAGGGGAGATAGCCACGGCAGTAGCTATAGCCCTTTCAATTGATGCTGGTTCTAGGGGCAAAGCTCAACTTATTCGACCAGCTAAACAAGAAAAAGAAGAGGGATATGCCCTAAAAATGACTATATTTAAGCCTCGAAGAGTAGGGTGTTAAGAGCATAAGATATGGCCTTAAGAAGGAAGGAAGAGAAAATTAAGGCATTAGCTCAAGTATTATTAAATAAGACGGGCATCAATTCTGAAGACCTAGACCTTGACAGTAAGGAGGTGCTGCCCCGACAGTTCAAGATGCTGGATTTGCCCAAGTTTGATGGCACTTTTGATCCATCCACCCATATAAAGTAATACACACTAGTAATGAAAGGGATCGCCTTCACTAAATGAAAAAAAGGTTTAGTACTTCAGCCTTAGTCTTGTTGGACCAAAGAATCCAGGTGGATTAGGAGTAGTTGAGTGAAGAGTTCATAAGGCAGTACAATTGCAGTACCAGAATGGAAGTGACCCTGAAGGATTTAAAGCTGCTATATTAAAAGTCGAAAGAGTCCTTTCACGAGTACCTTACCCGATAGGGGAATAAGGTAATGGAGATGAGGAGAAAACCCGATGCCTTATATCAGATTAAGCTCTTCATTCGTAATGCTAATCCTTATCTAATAGAATGGCTTAAAATAAAAGGCCTAAAGGATTAGGAATCTCTCAAGGATATAGCCATTAAAGTTGAGGGTGAATATTTAGAGAAGATGGCTAGTTCTGCAAACTCGGGTAATAACAATGGGGCAAGGTGGTAGATCCATGGGAGTCTTAGCTATAAAGACATCCCGGTGACATTATTCAAACCTAGTCAAGCCTTTATCTTAGTGTCTTGCCCATTTCATAAATGAAGGGAAATTGCAGTCTTTGCCACCAATGCCGGCTAAGAACCTAGGGAAGTCGGGACATAGGGCCAATTGGTACTGTGCTTACCATCAGTATACATGGCATGAGACTGATTACTGCCGAGCTTTAAGGGATTGTATTGAAGACCTGATCGACTCCAAGCAAGTTTTAGACCTTGGGAAGAAAATAAGAAAGAGATAAAGTTGACACGCTACTATTACCCATGTTTGTGTTTACCTCAGGCTTACCGGAATGGTATGTGCCCCAAGATGTATGGCATGGAAGTATTTAGCCATCACCTACTCCATTCCAAAAAGAAGCAGTTAGAGATTTGCGAGATGTAAATATCACCACCAATCTTAGGAAACACCATCTAAAGAAAAGGGAGCTTGAGGTGTTAAAAGACTTTCAGCAACCTGAGCCCACAATAAGGGAAAATGGGATAGAATCTATTTTTTTATGATGTCACATGTCCCTAAACTATGTAATGATAATGCATATGTTTCTCTAGTTGTGTTAATAATACAACCTTTTCTTATGTAAGCAATGTCTTATTTTATTGCATCATTCATGGCCATAATCATAATTCATGGGACGTTAACTCAATAAGAATTGCTCTATTCTTTTTCAAGAAAAAAAAGAAGAAAAAGAAAATGTCTTGATTGCATTCGTCATGACTCCTGAAGTGAGTTAGAAAGAAAAAGGAGAAAATAAAAAAAAAAAGCATTTTCCTGGGCCTAGAATGACACGCTGAAAATTGACAGGGGCATTGCAAGGATAATGCTGCTCCAATTTGCCGAAATAATGGTCAACATAAATGAAGGAATAGGTCAGCAAGCGAAACTTCACAAGTTGTTCCTTTTTCCTCAACATGTAGGACAAATACAATGCATCAAAATGAAACTGAGCTCTAATTATAAAAGGGTTGCTTCAGAAGCTGGATTATCAAAGTCAGGGTGAGTGAAGCATGGGCTTTTACAGCTAAATTCAAAAGGAAAGCTCACCATTTTGCCCGAATTTACAGAGAGGAAGTTTAGCTTAATCTTCTAGGAAATGGATGGAAGGCCATTCTTTCTCCTTAAACATCTAAGGTAACCATGATTTATCCAACCCATAACCCAATCCCGACCACTTAAAGCTACTTCAAAAATCAAGTTACCATAGTCGATAAAAGCAAGGTGCAAAATTTAACAGTCAAATTTTAAATGGGGATCTCACTATCTCAACCAGTTTGCAACAAAGGAAGGCTGGCCTAATTTTTTAAAAAGCTGCCTAAGGATCGTTATTTTTTTTTAAAAAAAAAGGAGTAACTTGGTGCTCTAATCTACAAAGGTTAAGATGAGGACTTTTGCGCTGATGAATCTACTGACAAAAGGGGCAGCAGTTCTGGCCAACAATGATAAAAGCAAATTCCAAGGAACTGGATGAAGCTGATGAAAAGGAAAAAAAATAAAAGAAAAATATAGAGCCACAGGTCGAAAGCCGTAAAAAGGGCTACCTTGCTCAAATTAGGCACCCCACTAGGGTGAAAATCAAAAAAAGGCACCCTAGATAAAAATTAGGGGTTGAAAGAAAATAGTCAATCAAGAAAATCCGAGAGGGTTGATTAATAACAAGAGTTGGATGCACACAAGGTATTACTCCCTAAGATTGAATGGAACCTGTGTTTTCGTATTATATGTCTAGTTGTGATTACTTTTGCTGCTATATGGTGCATGTAGATAGAAGCACATGCATAAGTTGAGCATGAGCATACGATTAAATGGTCAATAGAAACCTATGGCATGCATAGGGACACATGCTAGAGCAAGCTTCATTTCAAAGCAGTAATAACAACACTTCATGTGATAAATACTTCTTCTATTATTGTCCTCATTATAACATTTCCACCAAGATGTTTTAGTTAACAGAAGTACACATGAGGGAAGAACCACTTCTTAGTGTCTAGAAGATTATACTTAATCAATCTCGCAAATTGAATTTAGCATGGGTTGGCGAAAATGAGGTTGCATCACTTGAACCAGGTGGAATAGAAAAGCTTCTTGAGTGTTCTTGGGGACCAAGAAAAAGAAAAAAAAAAGGTCATAGCTAGCTCTCTAAGAAAAAGTTAGGCCAAAGGACAGGATGAAAACCTAGAAATAGGCAGTTTGTCCTATAAAAATAAAACAAACAAAAAGCTGCCTGATTGGGTTGGGTCTATTATAGGCAGAAGTTAGGAATAGAGTATGAAAGTCCCTAACGGGATGCATTTCCCTTGAAAAAAAGTTAGTGTGAAAATCCCTAAGGGATGCACTACCTTTAATAAATGATTACCAATACATGGACCGTTAAGGGGTTATTAGTAAAGAAAATGTCCGAATAACCTCGCTTTAAATAGACAGTACTCAATTCAGGTACAAGGCAGTGTCTTGGAGGCAAATGGTGCATTCTCGATGGCCAAGTAGCATAACTCTCGATGAAAAGAGTGAAGAAGTGGGGGGTGGATCCTAGCGCATACGGCTATTAGCAAAGGTGCGCATACGAGTCGGATCTCCCTGAAGAAATCATGAGTTAGAGTTCCTCAGCTAAGATGACACTTTTCTAGGTTTTTGGGGGCCATCAGATAATATATGCAATCTATGAAGGACCAGATTATCTTTAGTCAAGATTTCCTTACCACCGTGTGACATTTAAAAACCAAAAATTTTATAGATAAAAATATTGATCAAATGAATTCTAATTTAAATTAAATGATAATGGAACTTGACTAATCTTATTAAAAGATAAGAAACTAATATAGTGACCTGAATTTCATGAATTTACATAGTATTTATATGAGAATATAAATAAATATGACTATTATTGATAAATGACATAGTATGGCATGTAATATTTGATATGCATGTTTATATGGGGAAATATATTGAGATGTTGATGTAAATAAAGTATATGTAAAATAAATATATATTTATAAATAATGTTTATGCATTTACACTATTAAATGTATGTGGCATGTATGTATAGTAATTATATAATTATGGTTAAATATGTGGAGATTCTTTTTAAATTTAAGCTTGAATTATACATAGTCGTGGATAGATAGGTACGCTTATAAGGGACAGTGATTACAGCTGCTAGTGATGACACAACATGGTGTCTAGTGTTTGATATTTGGTCGGTTTCTAGTGTATCGAGACCAACGTGTCTCTAGTGATTGATACTATTTATTCAGTATCTAGTGTTCCCGTTATCCACTTTAATGAGAATTCGGGTGATTAAAACAACTTTTAATATGACTAAAGTTATACAAGCATGTTAATGAAGTGATTTTAAGTTAGAGATTAATAATATGTATGCATTTTAAAATGTGTGCTTAAATTATATTTCTATATTATTAATAACATATTATATGTTAACTTGATTATATGTAAATGATTGCGTGTTGAGTAGTAATGCATGTAAAACTATGTGGTTCTGATTTCCAATTATTGTGATACGCAGGAAGCTTAGAATTATGTTCCAAGTCCGAACCAAATCAATGAAAATTAATAGTGTATTTTGATTTAATTAAGCAGTATGTGAATGTGTTTGTATCAAGTCATAAAGAACAAATAAACGTGCATGATAATTTAGTTAGCAATATAAATGAAACCGAACATAATATTATGCATATTTATGGTTATATAGAAGTTAAATGTAGTAATGTTTAAATGAAATTCTGATAAGTATGCTAGTTGTATAAAGTAGTATGATTAAGTTTCGATTACTAATAAATGAATATTAAAGCATAACTTGATTTGTATAAATAATTGTGTATTGTCCTATGTTATATTATTTTGAAATGTGAATCATTGCATAATAGTGTTAGGAAGATTTATAAGTAAGGTAAGTGAATACTAATGAATATTTTATCGATAATAAGAATAAAATGGTTTATAATTATTAATTGAACTTGATAATTGATTAGTAACCAGCATAAGTATTGAGTAGCACACCCAGTTCCTCCTAGGGTACATAGGGGTGTTACAAAGTCGCACCCATGACTGGATCCCATCCGTACCTAAGGCATGGTCTATACGTTTTTGCATGTAGTACACATTCCTGTACATAGTTTCTCATGAGTACCTTGCACATATAGTTCTTCACAAATCTATGTGACACGCATAAATCTGTACAAATTTCACCCGCACAATGCTTTGCATATATTCTTTGTGCAATTTCATGCACATACCCTACGCGCATAATTCTATATATGTGTTCCACACACACGTCTTTGCACATATTTCTTATACGGATTTCTGAACGATATGTTTTACACACATATTTTCTAAGGCCCCGACTTGTACCCTAGTCATATTGCATATTTTTAGGAACGAGTATGGCCTAAGTTGTGTAAATGGTTAAGTAGATGTGTTGGGGACTTAATCGGTTTAATTGAAAAGTTCAAGAAGGAGTTAATTGCATAAATGAAAAAAGTTAAGTGATTAAATAGATATTATGTAATTAATGATTAGTGGGAGATTAATTAAGTTGAAGATTGGATTAATTAAGCTAAATGTGTGTTTAAGTATGTGTGAGTAGAGTGTATGTGTCATTTGGTGGTTAAACCACCAATGTAGTTACATGCATATACATATAAGATGTGAAGAGGTAGAATTTTGGCATTTTCCACCTACCTTTGGCCAGCCATTCAAGGGAAAGAAATCTGTATTTTTCTTCTTCTTCTTCTTCTTCTTCTTCTTCTTTTTCTTAGTTAATGTGCACAAATCCTCAATTAAAATTTTATTCAATAATGCTTCACATTAGTTCAATTGTGCTAGTATTCTTGCAAGTTTAAGGTAAGAGTTTTGGTGTGATTTCTTTCTTTCTCCTCATGGGTTTGGAATTGGAATTGAGATTTAATTACTATAATTTTGAGATTTAAAGTATGATTTGAAGAGGAAAAGGCTAGTGGAGCTAAGGGAAAAGAGAAGGTAGGAGAAGGAGGAATCAATTGAAGCAAGGAAGTGCAAGGAGGAAAGAGGTTAGGGAATTTATGTGTTTTTGGGTTTATGATGATGAATTGCCTGATTTGAAGTGTGTATAAATTTTTGTGTTAATTTGAATTGAATAATTATGGTTGGTTGTGTGGAATTGATTGATTTGGGGCATGTTGAGTTTCAAAGGGAAACTCTGCCTAGAATTCAGATTGACCTTTAGCAGTTGTTTTGATCATAAGTCAAGTTTTAGAACTCCATATTACATTATTCTATTTGGGCTAGAATTGAGACATCTGTGCCTATAAATGTCCTAGAAATAGCCATAAATTAATTCTGGCTCTAAAGCTCCCAAAAGTGTCCAAAATAGCAGCTATTTTCTTTAAGAGGGTCTATGGAGCAGTGTGTACTTCTAAGGCAATAACTCCTTGGTTATAGGTCCAAATGATTTAAAATTTATCCCATTAGAAATTTAACATCTTGGGGATCAATTGTTATGCGGATCACTTTGGCTAAAAATGAGGTTTGCATAGTGTTTCTAGCTGTGCAATTTGAGATTGCATTCAGTTTTGTGTAAAAGCATTTGGTTCCTAAATTGTTGAACTGGGTAGGTCGTCCCTGAGGTGCCATTTTGCCAAGGATGGGCATACCTAGTGAGTCACGGCCGTTTCTCAGGCATGACTTTGCCATGGATGATCGAACGTGAGAATTTGGTTATCCCTTTAGTATGGATTTGCCGGGGACGGGCGGTGATGGTGAGCAACAGCCGTCCCTCAGGCATGACTTCTCCAGAGACAGGAGGACAGTGATGGCCTAAATACCTACAGTCTGTAATGTGATTTCGGTATAGAGTGAATGACTAGGTATCTCTTCTTACAGTAGAAGTAAAAAGTTAAGTGTACTTAAGGTATAGTAGTTTCGAGTTGGGTGACCTCGGGACAGCTATACAGTAAAAATTGATAGCAGTATCGAAAAAATTTTTATTGGACAGAATCGATCTGTGGACTGTCAAGAGTCTAGTGGTATAATTTGGAGTGAAAACGAGATCATATAGAGATCCGAAAGTCAAACGGAAGTTAGCCTCTAGTTTAGTTCAATTAAACTAGGGTTTGATCAAATTTTGACTGAATTTTTAAAAATAGTTATTGAGCTCAAAAGGGTTTAAAGTGGGAAGTGTACAGCCATAAAATAATTTTTGACAGCATGAGAATTGTATTTTACGGCAGAACCGAACAGGGTTGAATCGGACCAGTTTAAGTAAACCGAGCCCCAAATAGACTCCCTTTGAGCTAAAATTTTCCAGAGAGGCTATATTTGATATTCTAAGAATCATGGAATTGATTTTGAGTGAAAATAAGTTGAGGAACACATAGATGCCTTCAAAAAATGGAAATTGGCCGAAAAATCAAAATTTTTGTTCAAACCGGTTGGACCACTTTGGTTGGACCGGTTTGGTTCAATTTTAGCCTATATAAGGATGCATAAGGCCATATTCCTCTCGAGAAATCCAGCCTCCACCGCCTCACTTCTTTCCTCCCGTGGCCGGATTGCATTTCTTCACTTCTTTTCCATTTTTCTTCCATCTTTCCTCCATTTCTCCTCAAATCTTAGCCCCCTAGACAAATTTCAGTCTCTCTACAACCTAGTAGAAGTGATTTGAGTTCATTTAGAGCTTTGGAAGTAAAGAAATCTATGGTTTCAAGTTAGGGTATCAAATTGAGGTAAGTGAAATTGAGCTCTATAATTTAATTTAAAGGTTCATATGGGTAGATTGAGGGTTGTAGAGTATGAATATGATGTTATTTAGGAAAAATAAGACATGGAAATGATGATTTTATATGATGGTATATTCAACCTATATAGGATTTAAAGGAAAGGAAAAGTTTTCCAAGGCTAAACGTAAGGACAAGGAAGCTTGAGAGGTGTAGAACAAGATTCCAAGGTTAGTGGATACAATATCCTTTATTTTCCATGAATTTTTTTAGTTTTAAGCTTATGTTTATGATGAAGTTGTGTGAACTATGCATGTATAATTAAATCTAAGGCTATAAATATGTTTATGGCTATGAAAAATAATAATTTGAAAGATAATTGATGAAAGAATAAATTTGTAGAAAGAAATCTCATGTTGGCCGAATGGGTTACATGAGTTTAATATGGATTAATCTAAGGTTTAATGGTATTTAAATGTGTATTTAAGCAAATTTTCATGTAACTAAATTAATGAGATGATAAGATGAAGGAAATTAGGTTTGCATGAAAATTTTATGTTAAGGTCGAATGTATACCTTAGTTATATTTAAGTATACTATGATATTTTATGATAAATAGTTATATAATTATGTTAATATGTATGAAATATAATTGAATAAGTGTTAAATGGTAGGAAAGCAAATTTGAGTGCAATTTATATGGTATGGCAGAATGGTAATATGAAGTATGTTAAGGTGTATATCATGAATTTAAGGATTACAAAACCATAAAATGAATGTATAGTTGAAATGGAGGGCATAATAATTTATTTGGAATTTTTGGATTATTAATGGATTTAAATTATGTTGAAATTGTATTATGTATTAAGTGAATAATATGAAATAAGCTATGATTATGAAAAGAAATGATATAAGTATGATAAAGAACTTAAGACTTAAAAAGATAATGCGTGTATGGTTAATTATTATTATTACAAGAAGTAAAATTTTATGTAAGAAATAAAGTAGGGTTATGGTAAGGTATGATATGAAATAAATATGTTATTATGGAATAAATATGGCTGTAAGGAAAGATTATGATTAATATGAAAATTAATATAATTATGGGTATTAAAGAATTAAAGAGTTAAAATATGCTTATGGTTGCCCTTAGTATACTGGTAGAGAATCACTAGTTCAGGATATAGTTGGCTAGCCATAGGGACATCTATACCGCGGTCCGAGTCAATACGACTCATATATGTAGGCCAATGATGATCTACTATGTATGGCACTATGTCATTATGGCTTAAGGAATTGATGGATTATTTTATGACTCAAAGTAGTGACTCTTAGTGGTCATTTACTCCTATGGCTCCTAGAGTAGTAATGCCTAGTGATTACTTACTCTTATGGCTCCAGAGTTAGTGGTTCTTAGTGGTCACTATCTCTTATGGCTCTTCATCCTGTGTATCCAGTTTAGAGATTTATACCGAATAAATACTAGGGGCAAATGTAAAGAAATTGATTAAAAGAGATTAATTAAGATAAGATAAGGATAAGATAAGATATGGATAAGATAAGATAAGATAAGATAGGATAAGATAAGGAAAAAATAAAATATGGATGAGATAAGATAAGATAGGATAAGATAAGGATAAGATAACATATGGATAAGATAAGATAGGATAAGATAAGATAAGGAAAAGATAAGATAGGGATAAGATAAAATAAGATAAGGGTAAAATGATAATTTTACATGTTAAATAATAAATTAAGAATAAAATAGGGATAATTATGGCATAATTATAAATAAAAGTACAATAAAGGACAATAATATAATTTGGTTAAAGTTTTGGGACATTATGGTAAAATATATTTAAATTGATTAAAATGGTGATAAATAAGAAAATAAGTAAAAATATGACTAAAATGAAAGAAAAATAAAGTTTAGGGGTAAATCAGTAATTTTACACTTAATGGTTAAAAATAGTGTTAATTGGGTAAAAAGTGTAAGTAAAGGGTTAATTATGTGAATAAATGAGAATATAGGGACCAAATGGTAATTTAGCGCAAAGTTGGTGTAATAGGGACTAAAATGTAATTTGGTAGGTTATAAAAGGTTAGGGATGGAAATTAAGTGTAAATAAGGATAAATTAGTAATTAAGAATAAGTAAAGGATGTTTTGGTAATTGAGTAAAAATAAGGGATATAAATGGAATTATTGAAAAAGAAGGGACATAGATGTAATTATTGAAAAAGATGGGGACGTAAATGGAATTATGGGAAAAGATGAGGACCTAAATGTAATTTTTGAAATGTTAGGTTACTTAAAGGATTAAATTGTAAATAGTTAATAATTTGTCTCTATGAATGAATAGGTATTTTAATAATGAAATTAGTGTTAATTATTGAATAGTATAAATGCAAAACATGTGAAAAAAATGGAATAAATAAGAAATAATGGAAAATAAGGGTATAATTGTAATTATGAAAAAGTTAAGTGAAAAATTGTAAATTAATGAAGATGTAGGGACTAAATTGTGAAATGTAAATGTAATGTTAAGGAATAATTAGAATTATTATATGTTGATAATACTAATAGTATAATATTAACATAGAAAAATAATAAGAATAATAAGAATTTTAATTGAGAAATTTAAGTAAGGGTAAAATAAATAAATGTTATAAGGTAGTATGTAGTATGGAATAAAAGATAATTATGGTAAATTAAGTACTAAGAATAATTGATTTATATTGTATGCTTATTAAAGGATAGATTATGAAATTATTGAATGATCATGAATGCAAATTGATTACATTGAATATTAGTTAAGGAAATAAATGTGCATGCTATGGAATATAAGTATTGTGTGTAAATGTTAAGATTATGCATGCCTGTATGAATTTGTTTATGAAAAATCTAGGATATGTATTCACCACCAGGCATAAATAATGCTCAGCACGTAATTTATTTGACTGCGTGTAGGTATAGGAAGTTAAGGAGAGGAGTATGCATACAAGAAGAATTTTGGGAGTGTAAGTAAGAAACTCGAAGAAGATGTTTTTGTATCTTTTGGTATTAGCATGTATTAAGAGTTATTACATATTAAGAATATGTAGTGGTATGTATACAAACTGATTGGTATGGATGTATTATATTTATATATGATTATGTATGACATATGAGATTAAGCTATGGCTTACACATGTTAAGTAGCTAAGGGGAAAAGCGAAAAATTTACCTATAATTTCGTTAAGGTTTTATGACGATTGTCTGCAATCACGGTAAACGCATGATAATGATTAAGTCAATAGTATGCTTATAGAATAAGGGTGATACAATTTTATTGGTATCAGAGCAAAAGTTTAGGCGGTCCTAAGATCGGAGATAGTGTAATAAGGACCAAGTAATACTTATACATGCCATAAATAGGTATTGATGAAAGAAACGAGTAAAGATATCGAAGGAGACATAAGGATAGTATAGGTTCATAGAATTGTAAGAGAATGCAAAGTATGATGGCTAATGAAAAGTAAATGGATTTCCTGGACTGAATATTCTCACAGCATAGTGGTGGTGATCTGTGATTGTGGTACATAAGGAAAATTTCGAGGATGAAATTTTTCATAAGTGGGGGAGAATATTAATGGCCTAAATACCGGTTTAGTAGTATTCTATGAATTATGTAGAGTCTGTAATGTGATTCCGGTATAGAGTGAATGACCGAGTATCTCTTGGTACAGTAAAAGTAAAAAGGTAAGTGTGCTTAAGGTATAGTAGTTCTAGGTTGGGTGACCTTGGGACAGCTATACAGTGAAAATTAATAGCAGTATCAAAAAAAAATTATTGGATATAATTGATCCGTGGACTGCCAGGAGTCTAGTGGTATAATTTGGAGTGAAAGTGAGATCATATATGGCTCCGAAACTCAAACGGAAGTTAGCCTCTGGTTCGATTCAATTGAACCAAGATTTGACCAAACTTTGACCGAAATTTTAAAAATAGTTATTAAGCTCAAAAGGGTTTAAAGTGGGAAGTGTACAGTTGTAAAATAATTTTCTGTAATTTTTGACAGCATTAGAATTGTATTGTACGGCAGAACCGAACAGGGTTGAATCGGACCAATTTAAGTGAACTGGGCCCTAAATGGACTCCGTTTGAGCTAAAATTTTACAGGGAGGCTATATTTGATATTTTAAGAATGATGGAATTTATTTTGAGTGAAAATAAGTTGAGGAACACATAGATCCCTTGAAAAAGTGAAAATTGGCTGAAAAACCAAAATTTTGGTTCAAACCGGTTGGACCGGTTCAGTTCAATTTCAACCTATACAAGGATGTATAAGGCTATATTCCTCTCGAGAAATCAAGCCTCCACCACCTCACTTCTTTCCTACCTTAGCCAAATTGCATTTCTTCACTTCTTCTCCATTTTTCTTCCATCTTTCCTCCATTTTTCCTCAATTATTAGACCCTAGACAAATTTCAGTCTCTCTACAACCTGGTAGAAGTGATTTGAGTCCATTTGGAGCTTTTAAAGTAAAGAAATCTAAGGTTTTGAGTTAGGGTGTCAAATTGAGGTAAGTGAAATTGAGTTCTATAATTTAATTTAAAGGTTCATATGGGTAGATCGGGGGTTGTAGAGTATGAATATGATGTTATTTTGGAAAAATAAGACATGGAAATGATGGTTTTATATGATGGTATATTCAGCCTATATAGGATTTAATGGAAATGAAAAGTTTTCCAAGGCTAAAGGTAGGGACAAGGAAGCTTCAGAGGTGTAGAACAAGATTCCAAGGTTAGTGGATACAATATCCTTTATTTTCCATGAATTTTGTTTAGTTTTAAGCTTATGTTTATGATGAAATTGTGTGAACTATGCATGTATAATTAAATCTAAGTCTATATATATGTTTATGGCTATGAAAAATAATGATTTGAAAGGTAATTGATGAAAGAATAAATTTGTAGAAAGAAATCTCATGTTGGCCGAATGGGTTACATGAGTTTAATATGGATTAATCTAAGGTTTAATGGTATTTAAATGTGTATTTAAGCTAATTTTCATGTAACTAAAATAATGAGATGATAAGATGAAGAAAATTAGGTTTGTATGAAAATTCTATGTTAAGGCCGATTGTATACCTTAGTTATATTTGAGTATACTATGATATTTTGTGATAAATGGTTATATAATTATGTTAATATGTATGAAATATAATTGAATAAGTGTCAAATGGTAGGAAAGCAAATTTGAGTGCAATTTATATGGTATGGCAGAATGGTAATATGAAGTATGTTAAGGTGTATATCATGAATTTAAGGATTACAAGACCATAAAATGAATGTATAGTTAAAGTGGAGGGCATAATAATTTATTTGGAATTCTTGGATTATTAATGGATTTAAATTATGTTGAAATTTTATTATGTATTAAGTGAATAATATGAAATAAGCTATGATTATGAAAAGAAATGTTATAAGTGTGATAAAGAACTTCAGACTTAAAAAGGTAATGCATGTATGGTTAATTATTATTATAAGAAGTAAAATTTTATGTAAGAAATAAAGTAAGGTTATGGTAAGGTGTGATATGAAATAAATATGTTATTATGGAATAAATATTGCTCTATGAAAAGATTATGATTAATCTAAAAATTAATATAATCTATACCGCGGTCCGAGTCAATACGACTCATATGTGTAGGCCAATGACAGTCTACTATGTATAGCACTATGCCATTATGGCTTAAGGAATTAATGGATTATTTTATGACTTAGAGTAGTGACTCTTAGTGGTCATTTACTCATGGCTCCCAGAGTAGTAATCCCTAGTGATTACTTACTCTTATGGCTCCATAGTTAGTGGTTCTTAGTGGTCACTATCTCTTATGACTCTTTGTCCCGTGTATCTAGTTTAGAGCTTTATATCGGATAAATACTAGGGGCAAATGTAAAGATATTGATTAAAAGAGATTAATTAAGATAAGATAAGGATAAGATAAGATATGGATAAGATAAGATAAGATAAGATAGGATAAGGAAAATATAAGATATGGATAAGATAAGATAAGATAAGATAAGATAGGATAAGATAAGATAAGATAAGATAAGGAAAAGATAAGATAGGGATAAGATAAAACAAGATAAGGGTAAAATGATAATTTGACATGTTAAATAATAAATTAAGAATAAAATAGGGATAATTGATGGCATAATTGTAAATAAAAGTACAATAAAGGACAATATTGTAATTTGGTTAAAGTTTTGGGACATTATGGTAAAATATATTTAAAAAGGGTTAATTATATAAATAAATGAAAATATAGGGACCAAATGGTAATTTAGCACAAAGTTGGTGTAATAGGGACTAAAATGTAATTTGATATGTTATAAAAGGTTAGGGATGGAAATTAAGTGTAAATAAGAATAAATTAATAACTAAGAATAAGTAAAGGATGTTTTGGTAATTAAGTAAAAATAAGGGATATAAATGGAATTATTAGAAAAGAAGGGACATAGATGTAATTATTGAAAAAGATTGGGACGTAAATGGAATTATGTGAAAAGATGAGGACCTAAATGTAATTTTTGAAATGTTAGGTTAATTGAAGGACTAAATTGTAAATAGTTAATAATTTGTCTATATGAATGAATAGGTATTTAATAATGAAATTAGTGTTAATTATTGAATAGTATAAATGCAAAACATGTGAAAAAAAAATGGAATAAATAAGAAATAAGGGTATCATTGTAATTATGGGAAAGTTAAGTGAAAAATTGTAAATTAATGAAGATGAAGGGACTAAATTGTGAAATGTTATTAGTAATGTTAATTAAAGGGCTTAAAGGGTAATTAACCATAAGTAAGGCTTAAGTGTAAATGTAATGTTAAGGAATAATTAGAATTATTATATGTTGATAATAATAATAGTAAAATATTAACATAGAAAAATAATAAGAATAATAAGAATTTTAATAACATAGAAAAATAATAAGAAAAATAAGAAATTTAATTAAGAAATTTAAGTAAGGGTAAAATAAATAAATGTTATAAGGTAGCATATAGTATGGAATAAAAGATAATTATGGTAAATTAAGTAACAAGAATAATTGATTTAAATTGTATGCTTATTAAAGGATAGATTATGAAATTATTGTATGATCATGAATGCAAATTGATTACAGTGAATATTAGTTAAGGATATAAATGTGCATGCTATGGAATATAAGTATTGTGTGTAAATGTTAAGATTATGCATGCGTGTATGAATTTATTTGTAAAAAGTTTAGGATATGTATCCACCAATGGGCATAAATAATGCTCAGCACGTAATTTATTTGACTGCATGTAGGTATAGAAAGTTAAGGAGCGGAGTAAGCATACAAGAAGAATTTTGGGAGCGTAAGTAAGAAACTCAAAGAAGATGTTTTTGTATCTTTTGGTATTGGCATGTATTGAGTTATTGCATATTAAGAATATGTAGTGGTATGTATACAAACTGATTGGTATGGATGTATTATATTTATATATGATTATGTATGACGTATGAGATTAAGTTATGGCTTACACATGTTAAGTTCCTAAGGGGAAAAGCGAAAAATTTACCTGTAATTTCGTTAAGGTTCTATGACGATTGTCTGCAATCACAGTAAATGCATGATAATGATTAAGTCAATAGTATGTGTATAGAATAAGGGTGTTACACAGACGTGAGCTATTAGTCATCCCTTTGGCAAGGTTTTGCTGGGGACAGGCACCTGTGTTGAGCAACGGTCGTCCCTCAATGAGTCACGACCGTCCCTCACCTCAGTTTTGTTTATTTTCTGTATATTCTGAATTGTATTTAAATAAATGCTATGAATTATGTTATATGAATTAAATAATGCTATGTAGGCCTATTTAATGGGCCATATGCATATGGAAATATTCTGTGAAGTAATTTATGCGAATATTATTTAATGTGAATAATTAGAATAAATAATTATTTAGCCTGCAAAAGTCGGGTCGTGGATAGATAGGCATGTCTATAGGATCTATTGTTGTAGCCTATGTGTTTGGACCCTGTTTAGGTCCCTATGGGTTTCTAGATCATGATTGGATTATTATGTGTTTTGGATTCCGTTTGGATCCCTATGTATAAATAGAACTATACCTTCGGGTACTGTGACGGGGGCCGAACCCCAGGGCGCCTCGAATCGCCCGCTTTTAGGGTGTTCGAGAGAGGTTCATGAAACTTGTAAGAGATTACAAGGGCGTCTATATTAGGAAACAAGGAGGTTTCTTGGAGTCACCACCCAATAGAACATTGGGAAATGTCGTCTATCATCACTGAGCTTAAGACAACGCATGTGTGTCTAATTTGGGCGATCAAAGATATTTTGGACACCTCCTTCCAATAGAACATTGAGAGGATTATCTAATCTTGTGAAGCCAAAGACGATGCCTATACGTCTATTTTAGGCAAGGCAGAGATATTTTGGACACCTCTTTCAAATAAAATACTGGAAAGGTCATCTAATCTCATAGAACCTAAGACCATGCAAATTGGGCCTATTTTGAGCAACAAGAGATATTTTGAAGACCCCACCCCAATATGACATTGAGATGGTCCTCTAACCTCGTTGAACCTAAGAATAGAGAAGGTTCAGGACTTTCCATTTATTCATACCTTGGTTAAGTTATAATTGAGTTTTGAATTTAAGATTTCATTCCATTTTCTCAATCAATTTAATGCAGTTAATTAAAACGCAGGTTGATCATATATCGAAAGTGGTAAATAGGAGCAAGATTAAAATAAAATAAACGAAAATCCAATAAATTACAACAAAACTAGGGGAGGAATACAACCCCCATTGTAAGCAGCTTGTGGATCATACATCAAACAGGATATTCATTAAAGATGGGGACATTGGTCCTCGCATGCATTCTTGCAAAAATAATTTTAAAGCGTCAATTTTATTGGAAAACAATTAGGACATCGGTTCCATTTTATTAGTAAAAGTTTCAATTTAATTAATATAAATATTTAGCCATTTTTATGTTAGCGGAATAAAATATTATCTACAATAAATGAAAATTGAAATAAAGAGGAGTAGGGTAAAAGAATAAACCCAAATAAATGTCCTCAGATCATTGTGATGCCCTCCATTTTTAAATACCCAAATCCAACAAAAAGCAATAAAACTCACAAAAAAAAGAAAGTCATATTAGTGCGACAATTAAAATAAAATAAACATGAAAAATAATTAAAAAAGGAATCTATGAAAAATTGTCATGAAAATAAAGAAAAGAAAATAATAGGTGGCAAAGGAAAGAGAAGTGAGGAAAATGGAGGGGGGAAGGCCCGGGGACGGCCCATGGTGCTCAAGTGACGGGCGTCTCTGGGCCATCCGACGGGTGGAGACAGAAACTCTCGACGGCCCGTTGCTTGGGTGAGCGACGACCGTCGGTGGAGCCTCTGCCTGTCGGTTGTCCCAGACCCGAAAAAATAGAGAGAATCAAATAAGAAATTGTTTTATTTTGAATAAAGTGGGATTTTATGTGTAAAATCAATATGAGATGATTAAATGCAAAGGAGATTGTTCCAGAATGTTTACCCTCGAAATATTACCTTTGAAGGTGAATGTCACGTGATTTCTGTTTCTTGAATTCTAGAAGGATTGACCCGCGATATGTAATTTCAGGAGATTTAGACTGTAAAATTGTATTTTTCGAAAACAGGTCAAGAAAAGAAAATTATATTTTTCCTTCTCGATATTTTGCTAGCAATTATGAATGCTAAAATGGCAAGATCGGATAGAAACGAATTAATTTTGTTCCCTTAGATGAGCCTAAATTCGGAGAATATTTGATAAAAATTTATGAAAATAAAAGCAAGAACTGTTTTGTGAGAAAATTCTCTATTTCGTAAAAATTGCTAACGTTGAATAATGAGCCTCGACCCCCTATTTATAGGTTTAGGCAAATAATTCAAATAAATTCAAATTTGGAATTTAAATTTGAAAAACATTTCTGAAATCGAAATCAAATCCGAATGATTTGCAGAATATTCTCAAAAATCAAATCAAAAATTTGATAATATTTGAAAAGATTTGAAAGATATAGGAAATCTTGGAAATATATTTGAAAAGATTTAGAAAATATTTGGAAATCTTTGAAATATATTTGAGAAGATATGAAAAAATCTGGAAAATCCGGCCCAAACTAATGTCAAATCAACGATCAACGGGCGTCTGTTGATGACCGACGGGCGTCGGTTACAGGGGCATCTTTGGTCTTTTGAGCGGCGGGCCACTCCACGAGAGATGGATGTCGAGAGATAGCCGTCCCTAGCGAGAGGCAGGCGTTTCTTGCACGAGCGACGAGCGTCGCTCAACGTGAGAGACGGTCCTCTCACGCGAGCGACGAGCATCGCTCCCGCAAGAGATGAACCCGTTCCGCGCGAGCGACAGGCGCTGCTCATGCAAGAGGGAGGCCGTCCTTGGGAACAAATGACGAGCATCACTCTAACGACGGCATACCCATCGGTGGAGTAAAATCTAGATTTTCAAAAGAGGAACTCCTCCTGACGCCCAGAAATCCCCTATCATAAATAAAAATCCTCAATCCTTGTAAAACTGGAATGAAAACTCACAACTTTCATCCATTTGCCTGGAAACAAACATTGATATCTTCATCAGGTAACTCTGATCTAGACTGCCTTAGGACCCGATGTCTATAGGTATCTATGTGTTTCAACCCGTTATCCACTACTTTGTAAATGCAAGCAAAGTGTGAATAAAAGAAAATGGAATGATTAATATGTAATATGTGAATTTAGGAATATAACTCAATGAGCATAATTCTAAATATGTGATTTCTGATTATTATTTCTATTGGATATTATATATGTTAATTATTTTGTTATATATATTTTTGCTTTATGTGTATGGTCGTCTATCTTATGCTTTCCCCATTAAGCTTTTATGCTTAGCACGGGTGTTTATCCATGTAGGTTTTGTAGTTAAGTGATTTTGAAGGACAATCCCGCATCTTCAACGGCCAGCACGTTAGGGGTGTGTTTTATATAGGTTTTGTATAGTTTTGCATAAATATGTAATATGTTAGTTATAATCTTTTGTCTGATAAAGGATTTAGTAATATGTAATATGAGAATTTAACTTTCGTATGGGTTAATGGATGTGTGAGTATGGTATGTGGATAAATGTATGATTTTGAATGTTATAATTTGATGAAATAAATTTTAGAAGTTTGAGTATAGCTTAATCAGGTTAATGTTATAGTTGTGTGACATCCTTTAGCCGTTGTGGTAATGCATCTCTTAGAGGTGTAATGTACTACGTACGTGATAGGAAGTTAATTGAGGTATAATTTAGTATTTATTTTGTATGAGTTTATGTAATTAATTATGTAATTGTGTATATTTGATGGCATATATGTTAGTTTATGTTTATTTGTATTAGTTGAGTGTTTATTGTGTTTATTGTTGTTTTTAGGTGAAAAATGAAGTGAAGAAGCTAATAGAATGAGAGGATCACGAGAGAGGAGCAGTCACGTCTCATACAAGGAGTTACGCGACGTGAGTGGGAGTAACGTGACGTGACTGGAGAGGAAGAATGAAGAGGAAGGAGGAAAAGAAGAGAAGGACTGTGAGAGAAGAGTCATGCGACGTGAGCATAGGTGGCGACTCGTGACGCTACAGAGAGGCCAGGAAAGAAAGGGAAAGAGAGAAGAAGAGAAGAGAAAGGAGAAGAGGAGGCGAGACGTGAGCGCCAGTCATGCCACACACAGCCAGTCACGCGACGTGATGGGAGGTAACGAGTCGTGACTGGCCAGAGAAGGAAGAGAAACCGAGAGAAAGAAAGAAAGAAGAAAATGGACCAGCGTGTTTTGTCGCGATCGCGACACCGTTGCAAGCGCGACAGAGACCACCGTTGGGGTAGTTTTGAGCCAAAAGTCATTTGAAAAGTCACTTTCTTTCACCAAAAGTTACAACTATTCTCAAGAGACATTCTCAAGGGACACAATTTTAAATTATTATCTATAAATATGTAGTTTAACTGTAATTTTAGTATGATGAATTTTAGTTAAATAATTTTTCTGTAATTTGCAAGACAGATATTTCTTAGTAAAATTTCTATTTAGTTTTATGATTTGAAGAAGAAGATCAAGGAGAAGAAAATCTATTTCAAGAGATTGAGAAAAGGGTTGAAAGGCTTCTATCTTATTCTCTTATTTTTAATTCTTCTCCACTATTTCTAAGAATATAATTTCAATGAATTTGCATATTATTATTCTTTCTATTTCCATCTACTTTTATGGTCTTTGAATGCAGATTTTCTATTAGTATCTTTTGCATGATCTTTACAAGTTAAAGTAATTCGAGAGTTTGCTTTATCTGACATCTAATAGAGATTCATTATTAAGATATATTTGAGAGATCGGTATATTGAGATAATTGCTATAGGTTAGTGTTTATTCTTAAAATATGTAATTAGAAACCTCTAATTCACTAATGAAAATTGTGAGTTAGAATTTTAATTGTATGTTTTAGGCATTTTAATTCATGTCGAGAGAGTGAGTTAAAAATTTATTCTAACTTGGCTTGCATAAAAAGATGAAAGATGTTAATAAATTGATGAAATCAAATTCATTGTCTTTAATTCTTCATGATTTATTTTATCTTCTTTTGACTATCATTAATTAGGTATAATTAGTTTACATGTTAGATTAGATTAAAATCAACTCTACCATTAATTAATCATTGTAAACAAGATTAAAATCAATTAGTAATAGTGTGTAAAAACGTTCCTCATGGGATCGACATCTTAAGTACTATTGCGGTACACCGTATACTTGCGGTATAATTAGCATCTATAGAAAATGCTCATCAAGTTTTTGGCGCCGTTGCCGGGGAAAGGTTGTTTGCCATTATGAAAATTGATTTATGATTTTGGATTACAATATTTTGTTTGTTTTAATTTGTTTGTGTGTTTAAATTAATTTTGTGTTTTGTTTTTGTTTTACAGGATTTGGAAGTTCATGCCTAGTACAAGGAGTTCTTTAGAAGAGCTTGAACCCTTAAATCCTGAAATTGAAATATTCTTGTCAAGTAACCGGAAGTCAAATAGAAAGAAGAACAAAAATAGGAGATCAATTATCATGGCTGAAGAAAATCCACCAAGACTCATGGACTTTGCCACGCCCGCTTTGAGTGGTGCTCAACAAGAAGTGGTAAGGCCAATGGTAAATGCAAATCAATTTGAGATTAAGCCTTCATTGTTACAAATGATTCAAAATAGTATTCAATTCTATGGTTTGGCAAATGAGGATCCAAATGCTCATTTGGCCAACTTTCTTGAAATATGTGATACCTTTAAGATCAATGGGGTTTCGGCTGATGCAATCAAGCTTAGGCTTTTTCCATTCACTTTGAAGGATAAAGCAAAGGCTTGGTTGAATTCATTAACAAGGGGATCTATAACTACTTGGGACCAATTGGCCCAAGCATTCTTATCAAAATATTTTCCATTGGCCAAAACTGCAAAAATCATAAAGGATATTACTACATTTATTCAAAATGATAATGAATCATTATATGAGGCTTGGGAAAGATTCAAGGAATTGCAAAGGATGTGTCCACACCATAACTTGCCAAGAGAGCTATTGATGCAAACATTCTATAATGGAGTTAATCCTACCACAAGGGGGACTATTGATCCTGCTGCTGGAGATTCTTTGATGAGAAAAACAATTGATGCAGCATATGAGTTATTGGAAGAGATGGCAATGAATAACTGTATGTGGCCTCCTGAAAGAGTAAGGGAGTATAATAATTCTAATTCTAGGGGGGTACATTCAGTAGATTCTATGGTTGCATTACAAGCCCAAATTGAAGCATTGAATCATAGAATTAATAGTCTAAGTATGGGTGGTAATTCATTAAATGCATGCAATATGTGTTGTCAACAAGGACATAAGAGTGATAATTGCAATTTAGGCATGGTTAATAAGGAAGAACAAGTTAATTTTCTTCAAGACCAAGGTCGTGGAAATCCTTATTCTAACACTTATAATGCTGGTTGGAGAAACCATCCTAACCTTTCATGGGGGAATAATAATGTTAACAACCAAAATAGAGGTGTAGGATACCAACAACCACAAGATAGGTTTGGGGCCTTTGAGGTTAAAATTGATAAGTTCATTGAAGAAATTAATTGTAAGATGCATTCTCAAGATGAAAGTCAAAAGAAACTTGAAGAAAAATTTGATCAAATTGCTAAAAATTATGCTGCTACTATTCATAATCTTGAGGTTCAAATAGGCCAACTTGCTAATTCCTTACCTTCTAGAAATCTAGGATGCCTTCCAAGTAATACTGAAGAGAATCCTAGGGAGCACATTAAGCCATGATATGTCTAAATCTTTTATTTAGGTTACTTAGTTATATTGTTTTTATTTATGTTTTGTACTTTGTTTTAAATTCGTTTATATAGTTTTATTTATTGTATTCTAGATTTTCATGCTAAATTGTTTTTAAATTTTTAACTAATTTAGTAAGATTAGATTTGTTTAATTTAATAATTAATAAATAAATAAATAAATAAAATAAAATGAAAAAAATTCAGACGTGATTCTCTGTCCCGCGCGCGAAAACGTTGCGAGCGCGACAGAATGACCCAAGTATTGGTTGGATGCTTCTGTCGAGATCGCAGCAAGTATCGCGATCGCAACAGCAAGCGATTTTGGCAGGGCTCGTCTCGTGATGCATCTTCACGTGACGTGATGGGCTGAGGAGATGGACTTCGCCCAGGTAAGTGAAGAAGTCACGAGTCGTGACGTTGTCTCACGACTCGTGACACGTGATGTGGAGAATCAGGTAAGCTTTAATTTTTTCTTTTCTTTTCTTTTCTTTTCTTAATTTACTTATTATTTTTCTATTATTTGGTTTTGTTTTCTTTTCTTTTCTGATTTAGATGATTTAATTTCAATTTCATTAACTTAATTTTACCATTTATGCCTTAAAATACATAAAAGAAGAATTAAAATCGGGAACTTAAATTTAAAACCCTAAAGTCGTGACCTTTCATTTTATTCCTTTTCTACTTCATTTAACCTGTTAGTTTTCTTTCTCTCACGCCGGTCACGAGATACAGACTTTTTTTCTTTTTCTTCTTCCACAGAGCATATTCGAACATCCATACCCTGTTTTCGTTTCGTTTTTCTCGTTCTTCATTTCAGCATTCCATTTCTATTTCTTCTCTTCTCTTTTGTTCAAAAGACTTAGGGATTATGGGATTTGCATTCTATTTTCAGGTTTGTCAATTTATTTTCATTTTTCTTTTTCATTTCTTCTTTCCCCTAACACATTTAATTTCGGCATTTTCATGCATAACTAAATAACATTTCGTTTGTAGTTTATTCTCTGTTTACATTCCTTTTTCTTTTATCTTTTCTGTTTTAGTGTATTTGGTTTTGTTAATTTCTTCCATTGTTTTCAGATTTACTTCCCTATAGTTTTCATTCTCTGTTTACCCAACACATTCAGAAATGGTTAGAACCAAAAACCCATCATCTTCAAGGGTTGAGCAGGAAGCTGAAGAGGTTAACATTGCTGCTCATTATGGTGCTTTGTTTCCCATCTTTTCGGTAGATGAAGGCAGTAGGTATTTAACTCTTCGTGGTAGGCATTTGATGCAATGTAAGTATTTTCCTGATTCCTAGCTTATTCAAATTGGCATGTTAGATGTAGTTAATGACATGTTAAGAGTCTGTGGCTTTTTGAAATTTGCATCTATGCATGAAGAAGTTCGTCCTGATTTAGTTTTAGAATTTTACACCACATTGAAAAAGAATGATGGTAATGAGAATTGGTTAGATTTTAGGATGGCTGGTAAATCTTATACTTTAACCTATTTTATAATGAATAGGATGTTTAGATTTTCTCAAACTGGTTTAACTGATCCACCTAAATCTTTTAAGGCACATGAATTTTGGACGTTTTTAACTGATTTGCAAACACGTTATAGGGCTAGGGATGCTAAATCCATGTTTATTAAAGATTTGAGATATTGGATTTTGCATAGGGTTTTAGCTTTTCTGGTTTTTAATAGGTCTGAATTCAATAGAGTTTCATATAATGAGTTGTTTTTGATGTGGTGTGTACATAGACGTAAGGATGTATGTTGGCCTTTTTGGATTGTTAGTCAATTGTTGCAATGTGTTAATAAGCATGATTCACCTTTAACTCATGGGCATGTTATTTCTAGTATTGCAAGCAATTTAGATGTGGATCTTGATGCTTATTATCGCATTTTTCCTTGCCTTTATTTTAATAAGAATGTGTTAGTTCGTGGAGAAGTTGTTAGTAATAATTTTCAGAAAATCCCATCTCGTGCACGATCATGTTAGAGGGATATTGCTGGAACTTCTGAGCCACCAGTAGAGGCACAAGAAGAAGAAGGTGGTGATGAGGAGGCCAGTGAAGATGAAGTGATGCCCGATATTCCAGCAGATGTGGCAGCTGCTCATGAGGTTGGCTCATCTAGCCATAACATCCCATCGATGTTATCTAATATGCAAGAGCAACTTTCTTCCATTGAGCGACGTCAAAGGAGGTTGGAGTATAAATTTGATAATTTCATGATACAAGCTGGATTTGTGGTTCCATCACCTCCACCATCACCATGATAGGGGAGTTTTCTTTCTTTTTATTTTATTTGTTTCTTTTTCTTGTTTTTGTGTGTCATTCCTACACATTGAGGACAATGTTGGTTCTAAGTGTGGGGGAGTGAGTTAGCTTGTTTGATTATTATTTTATATATTATGTATGTGTTGTTTATATGTTTGTTGTGTGTTTTTATATTTCAATTAGGTTTTAAGTAAGCTTTATTATGAGGCATTGTTTATTTGGTATATTATATAGGTTGTTAAGTCAATTATCCTCTATGCTCATTTTTTTCAGTTTTTCAAAATTTTTTTTAGCATGTGTTTTAAGTTTTTCAAGTTATTTTGGTTTACTTATTTCAACATTATAGATTATTTAGTCTTTTTAACTAAACATATTTTTAAAGTTAGAATTTACTCATTTAGTTTAAAATTTTCAGTTTCTAGTTGTTTAAGGAAACTATAGCCATAATTCTTACCTTTTATCTTTTCAATAATGGATGAGGACTAAAAATAAAAAAAAATAAGTGGGATGGAGCATAAAATGCACCCACTTAAGTTATAAAAAGAAAAAGCAAGCAAGATATATATCAAAATTGTAAAAATATGGGATGGAGCGTAAAACGCACCCATATAACTTTCTCTTGCTAGAAAAAAATTGAAAAGAAAAAGAAATATCAAAAGAAAAGAAAAACAAGCAAAGTCTAAAAATGCAATGAGATTGGATTAAGGGTAAGTCAGCTCAAAATGTCCTAAGTGCAACTAGTTGCTTGAGAATTTTAACTTTATGGTTAATTTTCTTTCTTTTAAGTCATGTTTAGTTTTGATGGACTTCATACTCTTTATGTTGGTATTAGTAAAGTTAAGTAATTTGTTGAATTTGGGATACATATTTTAAAATTTTGACTTACTGATCTTTTTATGAGTGTATGAGATATTTGGTTCTTTTCAATTCTATTAGATATGCTAAATGAACAGTGTTTTGTAGTGATATTTACTGGCTGTTGAAATTGCTTATTTCTTTTCTCTTGCTTGGGGACAAGCAAGGGTTAAGTGTGGGGGAATTTGATAGGAAGTTAATTGAGGTATAATTTAGTATTTATTTTGTATGAGTTTATGTAATTAATTATGTAATTGTGTATATTTGATGTCATATATGTTAGTTTATGTTTATTTGTATTAGTTGAGTGTTTATTGTGTTTATTGTTGTTTTTAGGTGAAAAATGAAGTGAAGAAGCTAATAGAATGAGAGGATCACGAGAGAGGAGCAGTCATGTCTCATACAAGGAGTCACGGACGTGAGTGGGAGTAACGTGACGTGACTGGAGAGGAAGAATGAAGAGGAAGGAGGAAAAGAAGAGAAGGACTGTGAGAGAAGAGTCACGCGACGTGAGCATAGGTGGCGACTCGTGATGCCACAGAGAGGCCAGGAAAGAAAGGGAAAGAGAGAAGAAGAGAAGAGAAAGGAGAAGAGGAGGCGAAACGTGAGCGCCAGTCATGCCACACACAACCAGTCACGCGACATGATGGGAGGTAACGAGTCGTGACTGGCCAGAGAAGGAAGAGAAACCGAGAGAAAGAAAGAAAGAAGAAAATGGACCAGCGTGTTCTGTCGCGATCGCGACATCGTTGCGAGCGCGACAGAGACCACCGTTGGGGCAGTTTTGAGCCAAAAGTCATTTGAAAAGTCACTTTCTTTCACCAAAAGTTACAACTATTCTCAAGAGACATTCTCAAGGGACACAATCTTTAAATTCTTATCTATAAATATGTAATTTAACTGTAATTTTAGTATGATGAATTTTAGTTAAGTAATTTTTCTGTAATTTGCAAGACAGATATTTCTTAGTAAAATTTCTATTTAGTTTTATGATTTGAAGAAGAAGATCAAGGAGAAGAAAATCTATTTCAAGAGATTGAGAAAAGGGTTGAAAGGCTTCTATCTTATTCTCTTATTTTTAATTCTTCTCCACTATTTCTAAGAATATAATTTCAATGAATTTGCATATTATTATTCTTTCTATTTCCATCTACTTTTATGGTCTTTGAATGCAGATTTTCTATTAGTATCTTTTGCATGATCTTTACAAGTTAAAGTAATTCGAGAGTTTGCTTTATCTGACATCTAATAGAGATTCATTATTAAGATATATTTGAGAGATCGGTATATAGAGATAATTGCTATAGGTTAGTGTTTATTCTTAAAATATGTAATTAGAAACCTCTAATTCATTAATGAAAATTGTGAGTTAGAATTTTAATTGTATGTTTTAGGCATTTTAATTCATGTCGAGAGAGTGAGTTAAAAATTTATTCTAACTTGGCTTGCATAAAAAGATTAAAGATGTTAATAAATTGATGGAATCAAATTCATTGTCTTTAATTCTTCATGATTTATTTTATCTTCTTTTGACTATCATTAATTAGGTATAATTAGTTTACATGTTAGATTAGATTAAAATCAACTCCACCATTAATTAATCATTGTAAACAAGATTAAAATCAATTAGTAATAGTGTGTAAAAACGTTCCTCGTGGGATCGACATCTTAAGTACTATTGCGGTACACCGTATACTTGCGGTATAATTAGCATCTATAGAAAATGCTCATCAGTACGGGTAAGAGGTGTTATGTGTTTCACGTACACAATCCCTTACGTGCCTTCCCCATAAGCAAACCTTTGTATTCCAATATATATAATCCTCTTAAATGCATCTTTCCCCGCACATAGTTCGTATACATAACTTCATGCCATATAATTTTTTGTATAATCGCACAATCTCTTGCGTATATAAATTGATAACACAACTTTTTTTGTATCAGGTTGTACCCAAAACAATGATATGGTTGCTCCTTATTAAGTTACCCTCAATCCAAAGTTTGACTTTGTCCTATTAGTTCTCAACTATGAATGGCTTTGATCTCAACTCTAGAAATATGCATTTCATTCCATTTTAAGTTAAGCAAAGGGTAAATATATTTTGTCTCTGATTGCTAGACCGCATGAAAACCTTGACTATACCATGCGATTTCTAAATTCAAAGCACTTTCTGCCCGTTTTGAAAACAAACTGAGAAAAACTAATTGTAATTAGGGAATTGGATGAAAACTCACTAAGAGCACTATAACCTTTCCGATTACCTATCAAAGCGACCCCAGGATAAGATAGAACCTATAGAGTGATTTATGCAGCCCTTTTTTGTATAACTCTCTAAATGACTTTTCCTATCCTTATTTCGCAATCTCTTGCTAACCCGTGGAGCCTTTATTTTGGTATGCTAAACGTGTACTGGTTTTATTGTTACACACATTAAAACTATCTTTAGCCTAAAATTATTTTTGCCTCCCCTTAGAAGAATGGTCAAAAAAAGAAAAAAGAAGACAAAAGTAAAGCTTAATCCAGTATCCTTTGATAAATCTTAATGGATATCTTATTGGCCTCAATTGTTATTCTAAGTTGAGCTTGATAAGCTAAAATAATACTGAGTCCAAATTCGATAATACCTTGACAGTATGCAATTGGGCTCGGAATGGTCTTCCTATCAGTCAAGTAAATATGGCGGCCATTTTTCTCTAGCAACCTGATCCTTCCTTGATAGCCATTTACCTAAGCCTAACGTTACAACCAATGCAAGAACTCTTGACTCTTAGTTCAGTCTTATCTAATTTAGCAGAGATGACCTTCTAATAAGGTTCGATATATAAGAAGAGGCATATGTTGTTTCTTGAGCTTCGAGCGGCCATGAGTACATTTATACATTCGAGCTGAGTCTTATCCCTAACCTTGCATCTAGAATTTGCTTTCAAATGGTGGAACATTCTATTTTGGCCATTCGTACACACACCCACAGATTGCCTGGTATACCTTGTGTTTACGCATTGGTTTAGTAAACCTTGATATTTACGTGTTTATGTTATTGGCCCTCATTGAGAATGAATCCTTAATTCTTATCCCTAATATTGATTTAGTTGAGAATGTGGTTCATTGAATGTGCTCAAGGGCAGGTAAAAGCTTAAGTTTGAGGTACTTAGTAGGTCGCAATCATTTCACAATCTTGGGGTATTTCTTCCCATTATTCACACAAATGATCCTTTGCACACATACCACGCAATATTCATTGCACATATGCTTTTTGTAAATATTCTTACAAATGGTTGAAGCAAATATTTTACAAATGGTTTTGCACATATAACTTTCGACATATGTCTTTGTGCATAAAATCTCTAGCAAGTATCTTTCACAATATGAGTTTCTGTAGATATTTTTGCGCAATCTTTGCACACACTTTACCCGATACTCCTCGTACATAATGTCGCTCATAATTTGATGTATATATACTCCCACAAGGCATTCGCAACCAAACCTTTGTGTATACTCTTAGTACATGATTTTGCATAATGTGCCACCTGCACATACTACAAAAAAACAGCAAATTAGCGACGAAATTTTTCGTCACTAAAATTGCATTTTCAGTCGCTAATTACTTTTAGCGACACCGCGACTAATCCGTCGCAAGGAATTTACGACTAAAACATGTAACCGTCACTAAAAATAGCGACGAAATTTTCCATCGCTAAAGATAAAATATTCGTCGCTAAATAATTCCTTAAATTAATTGGCATGAAAATTAAAAAAAAATTATTAGCGACGAAAAATTCATCGCTATTCCGTCGCTAAAAATATTAAATTTTTTTATTAATTTGAATTCAATTTTTTATTATTATTTTTAATTTAATTTTTTATTATTATTATTAGATCCAAAATTTAATTTATGTAAATAATAATTATACAATATTATTAACAATGCTATTAATTTAAAAAATATAATATCATTGACTCAAAATACCCAAATATCTTTAATTAAATAAAATTAAAAATTAATTTACATATAATTAAAATCATATTAAATAATACACTCATGTCCACAATTATAAAATATTTAAAAATTACAACAAAAAAATATTATAAAATCTTGAAACATCCACGGAACGCCACCATTTTGAATCTTTAATTATTTCATGAACCATTTAATTTATAAATTATGAGAAAAATAAAATTAAAATTAACAACAAATAGCAAATTAAATTAAATTAAAGCAATAAATAAAATTTACAGTAATAATAATAAGTTGCTAAAAAGTCCCAGATATGTTGAGGAGCTCTAGTACATCTAATAAGTATTCAACTAAGTATTGAGCCAATGATAAACATGATAAGTTGCCAATAATAAACATGTGCATTACATAATAAAAAAGACCACTGATTACCTATACATCAGCACCTAAAATAAGCTTTGCACTCAATTTATTAAAATCAGCAAATCCAACAATGAGAAGATACTCTTTGACCCGGGACCTGTAGAATACACAAATCAGAAATATTAGCTACAGTTACCTGTTTATTGAGAATCATAAACATGATCAAATAATTTTAATAGATATACTCTCATCCTATCTCAGATGATGGAATTGCATATCCTAAATTCCTTGTCATCCTTTACTCATCCAACTCCATTTCTAGCAATTTTACTTGACAAAACACGCTTGATCTAATCAAAATTTTACTATCAAAAGAAAAAGAAAAGAAGATAAAAGCAAAAACAAGAAGAGAGAGATCGACAATACCCCTAGAATGGGATCTTCAGGAGCTTAAACAACTCACTAGATAGCTTTTCACAAAGTCATAATTAATAGCAGTAATAATAATATCTCTTTTAATTCTTATCATGAACAGGAGAAAATTACAAATTCTTGAAGGAAACAGGATTAGAGGACAAAAAAAAATACTGTAGTAATAAATTCTTGATTATATTTTAAAGGAACAACTTCAGAAATATTAATCTATCAATGTGAATTAATATACCATAATAGTCAATGAAGAAACAGGACATATACTTAAAAGGCATAAACCAACTAAACATGGGTAAACCACAACGTGAGGATCAGTTACATGTAAAGATCATATTCCACCAGTTCTTACTGACCCACATAATATTGATAATAGACCTAGAGGACCTTGACCAAAAGTTTAAACATAGCAATACAGCTAGAGTTAGGCCTAAATTCTCATTTTACTCTTGAATCACCACAGATGGTAGAATTGGAAAGGAAGTCAGATTACAAATTTTAAACCTTTTATCATAACTAAAAACAACCCAATAGAAGTGAAAGCTCAAATAATTTATTTATTATTTTGGTCCACACATTTGACTATTTTCTAGCAGCGAAGCATCAGAAAATAGAAAGTTAAATGAAACCAACAAAACACAGGCTAGGCAAGTTCTGATTATACCAAATTAGGAACAAATCCATTCCACCATTATATTTATAACAAAAAGTGCATAAGCCAAACCTTTGGTTCGATATTATGTAGCTAACTTGGCAGTCTACTTTGGATTCTATTGAAACTGTAAACCCCATCAGCCTAATTTTGTTCAGTTTCTTAGATGGAGAATTTTGAATTTAGGATCAATGTTTCATTTCAATGTAAACATAATGAAAAATCTGTGCTTTAAATAAATGTAAACTCAATGAAATAATTAGAGTCTAAGAATTGGTAATATATAGAGAAACCATATATTAAATATTGTTGAAGATTCAAATCATTCGATCTTATCTCTTTTTCATGAGCAGAGATATGTAGCTCGCACTTATATGAAATAGCAGTAAACAAGTCAACCATAAACTCAATTAAAGTAAATTAACTTGATTATTTCACTTAAAAATCAAAAATCTAACCTATTTTAAACTTAAAACATCAAATTCCTAAAATTAGAATGTTAAATCCCTAACTCGTAAAATCTGTCCCTATTGATCTTTCCTCAAACTATCAAATTTTGAGCTAAGATTACTCACTTTATGGGGCTACTGGTGCAACTGGTGGCCGGCGACAAGGAGGAGGAGAAGGAGGCATCGGTTGGGGCTGAAACCCAACTCCAAACGCGCGAGAAGAAGGGCAGAAGTTGCTGCCGTCGCGCACGGAAGAGGGGAAAGAGAGGAGGGTGACGCTGGCGGCTGATAGCTAGGGAGAAGGGGCTGAACGGTGGTGAGTGACGGGGAAGGGAGGAACAGATGGTGGGAAGGGGAGGCGGCTGGAAATGGGGATCGGGACTAGGGAGAAGGAAAAGAAAGAAAGAGGGAAAAGAAAGAAAAGAAGAGAAAAGGTATTGACCCAAAACGACGTATTTTTAATTAATATTATAATCTATTTTACCGACGAAATAGCGACAGAAAATTATCACTTTAATTTTCAGAAAATATTTTCATGCTTAAAAATTTTGAAAATATTTTGAGACAGAAATATCCGTCGCTAATTCAAGTGTGTTTAGCGACAGGAAGTTTAGTCGCTAAATTTATCGCAAACAAAGTCGCTAGAATTGCCTCCAAATTTAGCAATTGAAATTGCTGTCGCTATTTTAGCGATTGATTAGTCACAAAAATTAGTGACTGATTTTTTCGTCACTAAATTAGTCATAAAAAAAGCGCAATAAATTGCCGCTAAATTTTAGCGACTGTTTCTTTTTTTAGTCACTAAATTTTAGCGATTGTTTCTTTTTTCAGTCGCTAAATTAGTCGTAAAAAAATGAAAAATGTCATTTAGCGACTAATTGTTAAAACGGTCGACTAATTAGCGACGAAAATTATGCAGTCGCTAATTTTAGTGTTTTTTGTAGTGACATAATTCCCTTGCATATGTTTTTATGCACATATCTTGTATATGTATTCTTATAGATATAATTCTTTTCAATACATGCCATATACATAATCCTTTGCACCCATTTTATGTACATAGTCCTTTGCGTACATGTCACGTACATACTACGCACTTCACATACACAATTCCTTACACATATCTCATGTCGCAATTCTTTGCACACGTCCCATATGTATAATCTTTTGTATATGTCTAATCCTTCATGTGTATAATTCTTTGCATAAATTTCACACATGCATAACCTTTCATGTTGCTCCACACATACACGGTTCCCTACATGCATTCACATATGCATGAACCTGTGTATATATCTCACATACGCAATTCTTTGCATGCATTCCATGTTCATAGTCCTTTGCATACATGTTATGTACATAGTGCACATATTCCATGTACATAGTTTCTACATACATGTAAAACATATAGTTCTTTGCGCATATTTTGCATACCTAACTTTATGCATATATCGTACTCATATAATTCGCACATACAATTGTGTGCATATAATTCATGTACATAATCTTTTGCATGCATTGCTTGTACATAGCTTTGTGCATATATTTCGCATACATAATTCCTTATGCACACACAATCTTTTGTATATATTGTTGTGCATATAACTTTGCACGAAAGATCCATCCGCAAAAGTGAGCCAAGGGACAACTTCAGCTCAGCATTGCTGCCCACTAATGTCAATATAGAAGCCCTATGGGGTAAAAAACATACAGCTCCACACAAAGGGGGAATGCCTAGAAGAACGAGCCTATCTATATGCATCATGCTGGAGGTAACCAGGTAACATCCCTTATGTAAATAATAATAAAAAATCTCACAAACCCTAAAAAAATCTCGGAGGCAAAGATATGAATAGCAAACTCAAACAAATAAAAACAAAATCCTTTTCCGCAATCCAAACCTCTAAGAAATATACAAGTCTCTCAGTAAGCATAAATCTTTGAAATTTCAAAGCCTCTTCGGAGCACAGCAGTGGTTCTATATACCGACTGGCGTTAATCACACTCTTGCCAACTGGCGTTAATCACACTCTTTCCAACTGTGGTTCTACATACCGACTGGTATTAACCACATTCCTACCAACTATTGTTCTACATGCCGACTGGCATTAATCACACTTTATCCAATTGTTGTTCTACATGCCGACTGGCGTTAATCGCACCCTTTTCAAAGATGGTCCTACATACCAACTGGCGTTAATCATCCTTTCATAATTGTGGTTCTACATGCCAACTGGCATTAATTACACCACTACCAGAGTCCTTTCAACAAGCAACCCAAGTCCTCTTCATGAGGCATCAAAGTTAAAAATCCAAAGTCCTTTCAATAAGCAACCAAAGTCCTTTCAATAGGCAACCTCCTCCAGCTCAACCATCATAATGAGGGGATCGTTGCCTTAGGTATGCATCTCTATCTCTACTCTGAACTTTGGCTTACCTAGACACTAGTGTAGTAGCTTTCCTAAAGTTGGAGGCAACTGTAAACACTAGGTCCTGAGCTGCTTCTGATCAAGGTTACCTAATGAGGATATCGTTGCTCATAAATAGACAAGGAACAGAAGTGCTAGGCTCTCCCCCTAGGTTTTACGTTTTGAAAATGTCTTTTATGGCTATACTCTAGGTGTTTTCAAAAGGTTTTTATACAAATGCTTTTAAAGTTTTCAAGGTTTAAAATCCCTCCTTGGGAGGGGCTTTCTAATACTTAGTAAAGCAGTGATGAGCGAAAAAAAGGACTTTGGGTTGAGTCATGGCTTCACACGGTGAGTTAAGGCCACGACTCGCTCTGATTCACGCCCGAGGTGTCTCTCACGCCCTGGATTACGCTCACATCCTCATTCACTGGGAACGAGTTTAGGCCATGACTCGTAGAGTCAGCCCGTGATTCACCCCAGTAGCACATTAGAGGGGCATTTTCTCCCGTTTATCTCTCAAATCCAGTCACTCTAGTGACTAATCAAGTCAAGGTCATGACTAGGTTTTTTCCTTCTGTTTTTCATTTATTTCATAGTGAGAAATAGGGGATAAAAAGGGGGATATTTTTCTTACAGAACTGCATAGTGATATCATCATCCATTGCACTTAGCAAGATGATTCAAATAGTGGAATTTTTCTTTTTCTATGCCATATAGGCAACTCGGTCTACCTTATGCTTGGTTATTATGCCATCCTCAGGTTTCGTCATAAGTGAACTTAAGAATTCAAGCGCTTCTTGCCCTTTAAGTACATACTGGATCTTCATACTCTAGATTTCGTAATTTTGACTGTTCAAATCTTTGTTTAGCTCGATGATAATTAATTTGAAAGCAATAGCAAAATTTGGATCCTCTGATCTCTCTTGGAACAAAGTAGCAAATTAAGATTTGGCAATATATGTTATTTACTACGCATCCGAAATAATAATTTAGTAAAGTTTTCTTTTAGGCTCAAATTCAAAAAGGCTACTTATAGTATCCAATTATCCTCTAAGTTCTAATGTCTAACTTTACAGGTTAAAATTTCATACATAGTAAATTTGAATTATTGGATATTAAGTTGTCAAACTTATGAGGGGAATTCAATTGGTATGATTCATTAAGTCTCAATTTAATAATCATGGAATTATAAAACATTGTGAGGCAATAAACACTATAAAATAAAAAAAAAACTATCACAAATATATATAATAAATGTCACATATATTTATTCAAAAAATAAACCCAATAATTCATTGTTTAGACACTAATGTCTAAAATATAAAACATAAATTCTATTTAAGAAAAACGCTAACTAAAATTGACACTTATATCAACCATGCTAAAAGTCTAGATTTTTCACAAAATCTTTCTTATTACAGGACTCGTTTATTTGACCATGTTAACCAGCTCATTAGGCAACTCATAAGTTTGTTTGTTAAATCATGGATAATGCACTCTACATCCACTCTTTAATACCATCACAGATTTAGTATTGCTTCTCAACATTCCTCTCTTGGTAACCCTAAATAAAAAAATGGAAAATTGATTTTCTATAAAATATATCTCCTGTGAACCAGCTACTTTTTAATAAGTCCATAAGCTCTTGATGGTTTTTGAAGGAATCAGTCATTACATTCAATAAGACATCATCATCCTTTCCCATACTCAGACTACCAATCTAAATGCATTCTTCTATTTGTTCTTGCATGTGCACTATATGATGCTCTATTTCATCAATATCATTAGCTCAAATCTTCATTTGCATTCTTATGTTGCTTACTGATTACACTCTTGCATTTCTAAAAGTAATTCCATGCAGAATTTTAGGAAGAATAGGTGTCCTTATCATCATTTTTGCAACATATTACAGAAAATTTAAATGGTTAATATACTCATGTATAAACATATATGATTGAAACACATTTCAATTAATAAGTAAGGATAAAACCTAAAAAAAAATTCAATATATTTTTAAAAATATATGAAGGCAGAAAACACATTTTCTACAATTTTTTAAATATTTTATTTTGATAAAAAATAAAAATTTATTTTTTGGTCATAAAAAATATAAAAAAATAAAAAAATCAGGAAAAATATGAAAAAATGATATGTTAAAAATCGGAGTTAATTTGGTGGTCGGAGGTAGCCTTGCACACCCTCATGCGTCGGTGAGCCTATTTTTTTTATTTATCTTCCATGTGTCTCAATACCATTGAGCCATGTGACGCCACATCAGACTTCTATTATGACACGTGTTAAGTGCTGGTTGGTCCACTTGGTGCCTACTGGCATCCATGTAGCATGCCACTTCCACATGATTGTCCTCCACGTGGCACTATTCTATTCAGCCTCGTGTCAATAATGACACATCATTATTGACTTGTGTCCTCGTACGTGTGGGCAGTCGTATGACCTTTCTGGTGGAATTCGACATTTCGATTTCGGTCGGTATGGGATTTTCAGAGTTTATGATACTAATAATGAGATCAAAATTATCAAAGCCCAACTTCTAGTTTAACATTTTTGAACACTCATGTGTTGTGCCTCAAAACGCAGTTTTCATATACACAATTTTGAAATGAAAACACACACACACACACACACACACACATATATATATATATATATATATATATATATATATATATATTATAAACACTTAAAAAATAAATTATAGTATTTCATGCAACATATTTTATAGATCTACTAATTTTACATATAAAATTTTAGATCTTCTATAGCCAATGCCAGAATGCAAAAATAAAAACTCTAATACAAATGTAGAGAAAATAATGATAAAAATACACAATATAGTATTTACCTCTTGTAGCGCAGAACTATTGCAGAAGCGATTACAATGATTCATTTTAAGTCACTGGCCGAATTTTTATCCACTTGCGGGATAACAGCTACAGGCCTTGACTTATACCGTAGTCGTATTAAATACCTTTAGAATACAAAAGTGGCCTAAGTTGTGCAAATGGTTAAGTATTTGTATTGGGGACTTAATTGGTTTAATTAAAATGTTTAGAAAGGAGTTAATTGCATAAATTAAATAGTTAAGGGATTATATGGAATATTGTGTGAATTAAATGATAAGAGAGTGATTATTTTCTTTAAGTGGGATTAATTAAGTTAAGTAGGATTAAATGTGTGTGAGTGGATTACAAGTGTTATTCAAAGGTTAAGCCACCTAAGCATTTACATGCATATATATAAAGGAGTGTAGTGGTGGATTTTGGTATTATTCACCTATGTTGGCTAGCCATTCAAGGGAAAGAATTTTGCATTTCCTCTTCATCTTCTTCTTCGTAATTCACGTACACAAATCCTCTATTAAAGTGTTATGCAAATGTGCATCAAGTTAGTTAAATTATGCTAGTGTTCTTGCAAGTTTAAGGTAAGATTTTTTGTGTGATTTCTTCATTTCTCCTCATGGAATTAGAAATTGGAATTATGATTTAATTACTATAATTCTAAAATTTAAAGTATGAATGGTAGTGGAGAAGGCTAGAGGAGCAAAGGGAAAAGAGAGAGTAGGAGAAGGAAGTGCAAAGTGAGCCAAGAAAGAGCAAAGGAAAAGGTTTAGGAATTTATGTGTTGTTGAGTGTATGCTGATGAATTGCATATTTTGAAGTGTTTATAAGTGATTTGTGTTAATTTGAATTGAGTATTGTGGCTGGTTGTATTGAATTGGTTGAATTGGGACATGTTAAGATTGAAAAGGAAACTCTGCCCAGAATTCAGATTGACCTTTGATAAATGTTTTAGTCATAAGTCAAGTTTTATAACCCCAAATTACAATATTCTAGTTGGGTTAGAACCGAGACATCTATGTATACAAATGTCTTAGAAATGTCTATGAGCCAATTATGGCTTTAAATATCTCAAAAGCGGCCAAAGCTGCAGGGTTTCTACTTTGGCCGGGTCACTGGAACAGATTATGTCCAAGGTGGTAACTGACCCTGGTTCAGTTTTTGGGCTATAAATCAAGTTAGAAATCTCCAAATTGGGTGATTGTAGTTGTAACACCCCGTTACCCCCGTTGGAAGGCTACCGGAGCGCTACCGCGACACTCACGGTACAAGCATACAAAAACTAAAACATATATAATCTTAACATATAATCAAAATATATAATATACATCATCCAAAAATTACATAACCATCCTTGAAGATAATTACATAAACTATACATACTGAGATTCATATATACAATAACAAAATGATGTACAAAAGAATACAGAAGGAGTACAAAATAAAACAATACTCTACTCCTATGTGGCCGACCTGCAGATGCGCGACTCGAATGGAACCAAAATCCTGCCACCTACACGGGAAAACAACCCATGCTAAGCGATAACGCTTAGTGGAGAGGGACAGAGACAAAAGAACACTAAACAATATACAAGTAAAATCATGCTAAAACATGTAAATAAGCATCACCTACCGAGATCACTAATAATAGCAGCAGTCAACATGCACAAAGCATAATCACTATACATTCATGCAATTAACTTAACAACACTAAGCACGATTTAATACACTAACAACTAAGTCATGTGAATTCATGCATATATATATATATATATATATATATATATATATATATATATATATACATACATATATATATATATACACATCAACTCACTAAATCAGTAAATTAACAAGGATAGAGATACCAAATGCATGTTCACTAAATCAGAATCACTCAAAAATACATAACACTTCACTTATCATAAATACCGAACATCATACAATATCCTGAATTTCAATACTGTGGATACGGGAACACTACACTACAGGGGTACTATAGATAGTATCACAACTGGAGACCGAAACCTCAACAGCATCACTAAGACCCTATAAGCGGGGTCATCGCATGGCCCAAACGGGCTAACATAAGCAGGTGCACTGACTATCCCTTTATAAGCATGCTTATATATCCACTACTATGACACTTCAGGCTCAACTCACTCACTTGAAGCATATCACTTGACCGTACCCAAAATCACAAGTCAAACACTATCACGTCATCAATTATTAATACAAAAGCTAGAACAATAATATCATCCAAGCATGAGCAACACCATGTACCATGCAATAGTGTGAAGCCATGCAAAGTGGGACAAAAAGAATCAATTCAGAAAACAGGGCAGGCAAGAAGGGCCTCTGTCGCAATCGCGACGTGCGTCGCACTCGCGATAGAGCACAAGATACCCCATCGCGCGCTCGCGACGAACCACAGTTCGGCAGATGCTCACTTTACTAAGCTCTGTCACACTCGCGACAGAGACCAGGCACTTCCCCTTCGCGTTCATGCTCGCGCTGGGCTCGGCTTATGTCGCGCGCGCAACTTATGCCGCACTCGTGACAGAGGGCTCCTCAATAACAAAAAGGCCTTTTCGCACTCTGTCGCGCTCGCGACAGGCATCGCGCTTGTGACAGAGACGAGAATTACCCAGAATATGCACTTCACTGCACTTCTTCCCAACTCAACCAAACTCAAATCCACTCAATCATGCACTAACACTTATCTCATCACTGCAAAGCCTACAAATCATGCTCATCATCATGTATAAACATAATTTATACAACAATAACATGCAATAACTTAATATTAACACGATCAAACATAATCCTAGAAATGCATTCAAACCCATACTCATTCACTTCAAAACCCACATTCAAACCATCATAACACTAACATTTACATCCATATTCACTACCTTACTAGTACATGCATTTATACACACAAAACACTCTAATTTCCAGAATTTAAAAAACACAAACCACACACTCAATCCAAGATGAGAATTAGGGCAATCAACTCACAACTGCCGAACTTTTATTATATAAAGGATTAAGGAAATTCAATAATAATATGGAAAGATCTTTTATTTAAACATTGAATGTGAAAAATATTATATGAGATTTTTATGCTATGAGTACATATATATATGGTAATTATATGATCATAATAATTGTTCGTGTATATGAGAAATGTAATACTGATATGAAAATTTTAAGAATGGAACAAATATAAATATTAGCCCACGTAAATCGAATCATGGATAGATAGGCATGCCTATAAGCTCTATTGCTACAGCCTATGTGTTTGGACCTCGGTTTGGTCCCTATGCATTTATGGATCCCGTTAGGATCCCTATGTGTTTTGAATTTCATTTAGATCCCTATGTGTAAATGAAATTGTACCCTCGGGTACCTATACATTTCAACCCGTTATCCACTACCTTGGCAATGCAGGCAACAATTAATTGAAAGAAACTTAGAAATAAGCATTTCATATACATGTGATAGTAATGATTCTTGTGAAAGATGTATTATTCTGAATATGTGCATCATGCACCTATGTGTTTTGGATCTCTATGCATAATATGTGAAGTAAGTTCGAGTACCTATGCATTATTGTATTCCAATGTGGGCAATAAATGAACAAAAGAATAATGAAGTGCACAGTATGAATTATGAGTCAATAGTTAAAGATATTTCCTTTATGTTAGATACTTAAGACATATTTTAATAAAAGCTTATGCAATTTGTTAAACATGCATCATTCTGGAATGAGGGTATAACTTTTGTGTTCTTGAATGTAAGTAAAGTAATAAGCACTCTATATGCAGAAAATAATGTTAAGTATTTATTATGATTTGGGTTTAATATGATAAGAATGTGATTGATGGAATATATAAAAATACTTAATGACTGTAACTTTTATGCATTGAAACTGAAATATGAGTTCCATTAGGTATTCTGTTTGAAGGATGACTTAAGAGATGTGTACTGACATTAATGTGTACTTTTGTAAAGGGAGATTTCTTACTGTGATTTGTAGTTATATGATTTGCTAATATGATTTATCCATATAAGAATACGATAAAAAGCACATGAACTATATTTATATATATATAAGATTTTCATATGAAAATATTTAGAAAGGAAATCCATATACCGTGAGTTATGCATGAAGGTTTTGTTACTGACACTAAATGAATGTAATGGAACATTTGATATATAGATAATGGTATAAGGTAATTTAACAATTTTGAAAGTATGCACGATAAAGGATTACTAGAGCACTTGCCATTTTATGGGTAAAGTTATATGCATATGTATGCATAATATTATAAATGACTACCCTAATAAGTAAGTATGTGATTTCATCGAGTTGTAGAATCGTATGAGTGTTTAATGTATAATTCTATACATAATGGATGTAAGTGTAAATAATTGTTGACGATTGCTATGAGTGGTCATCCATATCATGTTTGTTCCCCACTAAACTATTAGCTTAGAACGGGTATTTCATTATGAGGGTTTCAGAGATAGAGGTGTCGACAAGTATAATCCGCATCAGTTGAGGCTAACGAGTCTATAGGAGTTTCTTAATTAGATTTTGTATTTATTAATTGTATGTAAATGGAATCGATTTCAGTAATAATGATCTGTATGTAATATGATTAATGTGAAAGGAAACTTACGATAAAAGTATGTGTAAGGTAAAGTTGTGAATTTTGTTAATTGCAATATGTGATAAGTGTTCTGTATCGAATGAATTTTAGAATTCGGTTTTTCATTATTTGTTATTGTTCTATTGTGTTTCGTCTAGTGGAATCCATCATTCGTCGTCATATATCAGCTATATTATCATACGATGTGCCACGTACAGGTAAGGAGTATTACAACAGCAACTTTCTACGGTCTAGAATTCTCTTGAAGATTTTTGTTTAAAGTGTTTCGCTTTTTCTTATGTGTTATGCACCATGTGTGCTTAATATGACTTTTCATTATCTATTTATAGTATCATAAAACTAGAAACCAATCTCCAGTATAATTCACTCTTTTTGAGATACAATTAGATAATTATTATCAAATAAAAATAATCTTAATCATATTCAGAGTTATTGGTGTATCCAAACTCCATTAATATGGAGTACATATAACTGGGGGTAAGCAAAAAAACCGTTGTATTTTATTAACCAAAAAACCGATTCGATTTTTCAATTAACCAAACCGATTTTTTATGTTTATGGTTAGTAATTTTTAAATTTTTCAGTTTCGATTTCGGTTTTTAGTTACAAAAAACCATCGATTTCAATTAACCGACCGATTATATATATATATATATATATATATATATATATATATATATATTAAAATTAAAATTAAAAAAAAATCTTACTTACTCCCCTCTTTTTATTTATAAACAATTGCTTTATCTCTCTTGTTTCTTTTTTTTTTTCGATGCGGGATTCACATCCTTTTGCTACTTCCTCTTCTTACTTATAGACAATTGTTTTGTTTCCCTTGTTTCTTTCTTTCGATATGGGATTCACATACTTTTATTATTTCTTCTTTTTATTTATAGACAATTGCTTTATCTCTCTAGTTTTTTTCTTTCAATGTGGGATTCATCTCTCTTTATTACTTCCCTTTCATTTGGCAATGTTCAATTTGATACAAGTTTAAGGATTGCATTTATTTTGCCTAAATTTATCACTTGTTTATTTGGATATATACACCCTGAACTTGAACCTTGTTCTAGTGTTACTTGTTTGTTTGGATAAATAATTTGAATATTTTTAATTTATATTTATATTTTGAGCATTATATTTAATTATTATGTTGAATTATTTTTATTTTTTAATTTTAATTTTTAAGTATATTGAATATTTTAATTTTTTTATGAATGTATTTTATAATTATAATGATTAATCGAAAAAATATCGGTTAACTGGTCCGAAAATTTGAAACTGATGGACTGGTTAACCGATAATAATAGACTGGTTAATGGACTGAAATTTCAAAAAATCAATATTAATAGACTAATTTTTTAGGCGTTATAGACCGATTAACTGGTTCATACTCACCCCTATATAACATAGAAGTATTTGATATTTTGTTCCACAAAATTAATTATAGTTTTAGTTTTATTAATAGTTCATTCTACATCAATTATAAATACTTTAATAACATTTTTTACTTTAATAAATATTTTGTTATTTTATTTGATTTTATATTATAAAGTAAAGTTATTTTTGTTGATAAAAATTTTTTTGTCAATACTAATAAATATGAATAATAAAAAAGTTTCTAACTTTCAATTTAATACCACAACAATTTAAACTAATTATTGAAAATTTAATAAAAATATCAAAATTTTACAATTTAATAAAATTATAAAATATAAAAAAGTTAGAAAATTTTGAATATATTGCATTTATTAGTTAAAAATACTTTAATTAATTTAGGAGGTAAAAATAGAAATAATTTTTTTGTGAATGGGTTAAATGAATAAATTTAATAGATAAATAAATATTTTTTAAAAAATATACAAATATATTAATATAATATATTTTGGGTCTTTCATTGATAGGACTTGGGGAACGAAAATCTCTATCCAAATAATAATTTTTAAAGTGATTAACGAAAACATTAATTTTATGCAATAATTATTTATTTAAGGATAAAATTGATAAAATTGCTATACAAATATATGAATATAACATATTTTTGGCCTTTCATTGGTAAGATTTAAGAATGGAAATATCAGTCGAAACAATATTTTTACAAGTCATTCATGAAACAATAATTTTATACAATAAATTTCGTTAAGTATTATTTCGATAATAATTTTATCAATAATATAAAAAATTAAAAAATAGTTTTTTTCTCTGAAAAATTTTTACACATTTACTACTTTTATAAATAGCATGAATAGATAAAGGCCAAACAATTAATCTATTCATTCAAATGAATCTATCGATCTGGAGATTTGGAATTAGAATTTTGTGAACTTAGTGAAATCGGACATGTAGATGGTTTATAGCATTAAAGAGGTCACGGATAATATGAGAATGTGAAGTTGTGGCTAATACGACGAAACGGAAGAGTGCTTAGAAATAAAGGATCTAACCTCAGAGCAATAAGAAAAGAATATTTACTTCTACTATGACAGGTGGTTGGAGAGACAAGGTAGAGGGAGAGGCTGGCGACATTTGACTGGCGAGACAAGGTAGAGGGAGGGGCAAATTTAGGGTTTTACTATTTACTGGGTTTTGATTGTTTATGTTTTAATATTTTAAAAACTATCAAATCTTTATATTTAATTTTTAATTCTCACCTAGAACTAAAAATACATTATAAAAAAAAATTTAAATTAGTAACGGACATATTTTCTTCGTTAATTAGCAATAAATTAGCGATTATTTTCAAAATTAGGCATAAAAATTTATTTCAATGAAAAAAAACAGTCGCTAAACATATTTTTTCCATTAAATTAGCGACAAAAGCTTTTCCATCACTAAATATAACAACGTAGACATTGTTCTGTCTGTAGCATTCATACTTAGCGATAAAAATTTAGCGACGGTTTCCGTCACTAAATATCTCGTGTATATAAAAGACCTAGATATTTCTTGTCTCCTCTCTCCCTCTCCGTCCCTACCCCCACCCCCCTCCCCCCTCTCTCGGTAACTTGGCTGAGCGCATGTCTGCACCGCTGCCATGCCGCCCACCCGGATTGGAAGCCTCTGGCGCCGCCTCTCGCTCCCCCGCTGCAGCCGTGCTTTTCTCCCCCTCTTTCCCACGCGCTGCTCTCCCCCTCTTCCTCGCGCTGTCTCTCTCTTGGTCGCGCCTCTTGCCGTCGCTTGGATCCCGCCGTTCGTCGCTGCCGCCACCTCGCATGGATCTGCTCCGCTCCGCTCGCCGTGGCCCCTCCCTGTGTTTCTGCTTTTTTTTTTTTTAATTTTTTTCAGTAATTTGTTTTTTCAATATTGACTGCTTTATTTGGTATAATGGTGATGTATTTTTTAGATGATATTTTACTTTTTAGTATTAGCTTATTATTAACATATTCAAGGTAAGACTAGAGCCATACGTAGATGCTTCGATTTGATTCTCACTTTTTCGTCTCTTACATTTCTTCTTATTGTCACTGTGATTTCCGCGACTTTTAAACGTTGGAAATTTTTGATTTGGATTTTGATTCTGCAGTTATCTTTTGCTTGTTATTTGAAGTTTCGTTGATTATATTTGTAGATCTGATGTAGGTCCTTCTTTATTATTATGAATTTCCTTGGCTTCTTCAAATCGTTGACTAAAATTGGCTTCTTCAAGTTGATTTGTTGTTGAAATGTTGTTTCGTTATTTGTTCCTTTACTCATACTCATTTGTATAGTTTATTCCTTATGATAATTATACAGAATTTGGAGGTTGACAAATTGAATCTGACTGAAATCGGGCCCAAGTTTGAGCATCATGATATGTTCCCAGCACGAACAAATACAGGTTAGCTTTTACATGGTCTTTGCCTTGCAACTGGAGCAGGTTTTGCTACTTGTTTTTGCTTTCTGCCTATGTTGTGTTTGAGAAGTTTTCCTGATGTGATAAAATTTTCTTTTCTACTTATTACCAGATGTGCCTACAGGACATTGACTTGAATTTTGAAATTTCAGCTATTTTATGCTAGTGTGGAAAAATTTAGAATTTGTAAATGGTGCTATCTCAGGGTTTTGAGATTAAAATGTATAACCATCTCATAATAAAAGTCATAAGGGACACGACCTCTGTATTTTGAACTTGGTAAAAGCTATTTTGTGATCAGTCTGGTTCTTAACAAATAGTGGAATCAGTAACTTAGTATTTCCTATGTGAGGCAAAGAGAAAGAAGATGATGATGGGTGGAGAAAACTTTTATTGGATCGTGCAGTTAACATATCAAATAGTTACAACTGTTAATGCATATTATACACAACATTAATACATTGTCTCAACCATTTGTTCTCACGTGTCTGATATTTTCCCCTTTTTTTCCCTTTTGATGTATATGCAGAATTTGTGCAAGTTTACTCTCCTTCGCATCTAAAAATGCGCGTGAGGGAGCGTGGGGCAGGTCTGTTTGTGTGCTACTTGTTACAAGCATTTAATTATCTTGGAGATGTGAACTGAGATAGTTTACAAAATCATCGGTTAGATAAATGCAGTTTATCCATTCATCCTCTTTGTTTGTTGACTGAAAAGCACCCTCTTGGTGATTGCAGGAGCAACTCTAGCTTGTGGTACTGGAGCCTGTGCAACTGTAGTGCATGGCTGCTGTTCTTGAGGGTCAGTCTGCGATGGTAAGTGTATGATGTCAGATAGTTCATAAAAGAATGTGGAACTAAGATGTAGGGTGTGCCAATGTCTGGTTTAGAGTAAATAAACAAACATAGAATGATGAAGTATTGTTATTTTTCTAAACTTGAAATAGGGTCCCAGCAATCCTTTTGTAAGTATAGTTACAATGTGCATCTGAGCTACATATTACACGCAGAAATGGAGTTTTGTTAGGTTATTCAAAGCTTGACTTAATTTAACTAAGTTAATGCACATGAAATTGTTTTTTTACATAATCTAAATATCTGTCGACCTCCCTTTTCTTTTAACACTCTCTATTTTCTCATCTGCTTGAATGGATATGTTCTCTTGAAACTTGATTAGTAGCGTATTAGTTATCCTTGGTCTGGTATCTTTGGCGCCCTCAAAAGCTTGGTAGCAGTCAATGTAACAAGACAAATTTAAAGGTGCTTTATTGACATTTTGACTTCCAGTGCAGTGCTGTTTCTAGGCTGTTTATGGACATGTTGCATGCGAGGATTGAAGTTCTTGCCTTTGGATTTTCGTCCAAAGAAGACAGAGCCATACGTAGACGCCTCACTAAGCACCAGGTGCTTTTATTTTCTGAGATTGCTGATAAATCATTATGTGGATTTTATGAATTTCTTTAAGCTTCAAATTTGGTTAATTAGTTTGTGGTATATTGTTGTTCTGTTGTAATTCAGAATGGTGCTTTTCAAGATTCCTCAGTTACCAATTCTTGTCTGTTTGGGTACAGCTTGGCCTGCAAAACTATTCTTACACATCACCTGGGATACATCATTATTTGTTCAGTTATCAATGCATAAGCTTTGGTTGTGCATAATCTTTGGTAGGCTTTATTTTTATATGAGTGCAAGTGATAAAATAAGAAATTAAAAAGCATGTAACCAAAATGTTGAACTTGAAATCTATTTATATTACATCTTTGATTTTGGTTCAATTTCACTTAAAAGATTAGTGGTCACAATGTCATTCTTTTCTTCTGATTTAAGTGGATGGTTGTCCTTTTCCCTCTGCATTGATTTCTATAATTTTAATTGCACAAAACAGACATGAAATCAATTTCTATAGAAAGTTAACTTATAGATCTATATTTTTCATGAAGGCAATTTATCTTGAATCTTGCTATAAATAGTTCAAATTTAATTGTAGACAATAGACATAACATTAATGCTGTTATAGACAACCTTTTACTCACTTCAGTTAAGATTTTTATTCTGAGTTTTGTGAATTCTGCAATTGATAATTTCACTACCATTTACGAAGCATTTTCTGTCCACATTCAACTTCAGAACGAAACATAAACGCTGCTGAGTTTGTTGACAAAAGCATATCAATAATAGAGATCAAACTTGAAGTGATTTTTCAAAACAAGTCTCTAATTCTATCAAACTTATTGAATCTATTATTCTATCTTTATAGCTTGGATTTGTTTGTTAGTGAAGTTCTTTTTAGTTTGGATTATTTTTTTTTATTTTTCTAAGTATTTTTTAAGTACTATACAATTTAATATACTTTTATGGTATTATATTTTTTTAAAGTAATAGTATTGTAGAATTATTATTTATATAAATTAAATTTTGGATGTTACAATAATAATAATAATAATAATAATAACAGAAACAATAAAATTAAATTGAAAATAATAATAATAATAATAATAATAATAATAATAATAATAAAAATAAAATATTAAAATTAAATTGCGACGATATTTGCACTATTAGTGACGGAATTTTCTGTCGTTGATTCCGGCATTTTCAAAATATTGTTTTGCAACGGAATTTAGTAACGAAAAAATCTGCCGCTAATAATTTTTAAATCATGACAACCAATTTTAGAAGTTATTTAGTGACGGAATTTTTGTTTTTAGCGATAAAATTTTCCGTCGCTATTTTTAGCGACGGTTTTATGTTTCTATCGCAAATTTCCATGCAACGGAACTATTTGGGACGATCAGTCGTTTTGTCGTTAAAAGTAATTAGCAATTGAATTTTTTCAATTAACGACAAAAATTGTTGTCACTAATTTCTTTTTTTTTTTGCAGTGATAAAAAATATTTCTCCCTAAAAAATAATTTCCTCCTAAAACTTAATTTTATATAATTAAATTGGTAAGTTTCATTATTTATAATAATTGTATATAATTATAATTATATAAGTACATTAATTAGTAAAATTTAATTATATATAATTAAATTATTAATTTGCATCTCATTATATAACTATATTCATATAATTACATGAATTAAATTGGTAAATTTCATTATATATAATAATTGTATATAATTATATTATTAATTTATATGCTCAATTATTTATATAGGTATTGTGCCAAAAATATATGAGTACTAATTAAGTGACACTAAGATTAAATAAAGTTAATTGGTATGATAATTATATATCCATATAATTACATTAATTAGTACAATTTAATTATATATAATTACTCATATATATAGGTATTGTGCCAAAATAGATAAGTGTTAGTTGAATGATACTAAAAGTAAATAAAATTAATGTGTAAAGTGATTATATATTCATATAATTACTGAATTGAATTGATAAATTTTATTATATAAGTATTGTGCCAAATACATATGAATGTTAGTTGATTGATATTAAGAGTAAATGAAGTTAATTGGTTAGCTAATTATATACTCATATAATTACATTAATTAGTAAAATAGATGAGTACTAGCTAGTTGACTGATGCTAAAAATAAATGAAATTATTGGTAAGGTGATTAATATTATGTACTCATACATTTACATTAATTAGTAAAATTTCATTATAAATAATAACTATATATAAATACATTTTTAATTTACATACTTATATAAAAATTGTGACGAAAATAGATAATTATTAGTTGAGTGACACTAACAATAAATAAAATTAATTGCATATTTATATAAATATAATAATTAAATTTATCTTATTAATAATTAAAATATCCATTTTAATTTATTAACTATTTATTAGAAATATATATATATATATATATATATATATATATATATATATATATATATATATATATATATATATATAATAAATTTATAATAGAAATTAAATTATTAGTATTATATATATAATATATATAATAGAAATTATAAATAATATTTACATATAAATTATTAGTATTATATATAATAATTAATAAATATCGGTTTTTTCGGTACAATTCAATACGGTTCCCGGTCCGGTTCTAGACAAGATCTCTAAATCCGTCTCAAATAAAGTCAACAGTACAATTCGGTTCTTAATTTTTTTTAGTACATTTATTAAATAGTATAGATATATAAAATAAAATAAAATGAAATAAAAACAAAACAAAATCAAATCGAAATGTTCAATTCAGCTTCAAGCACATTTTTTTATTCTTTTTCATCCCACTTAACATCACCAAGTACAGGAGAAAACTATGATATCTAAATAATTAAGTAACAGCTTCCCATTACTTGTTGGAAACAAAAATTTGTTATTAGGCAAGGGAATAAACATAAAGCTTAAAAAACATGTTAAGGAAATTGCTGGCCAAAGGTAGGTAGCAGTAAAATAATAATAATCAATTTTATTAGGCACACCATGTTTAATTTTCCAAAACTGCAAATTCATGCAACCACACCGCTCATTTTATCTCCAGTCCAACAGACCTAACACGCTGTCACATTATTTTTTTGTATGTAAATGTAACTTTTTGTTGGAATTTTTGAAATTTTTTGTTATAGGGAAACATATTTTTGAATTTAATATTGATTTTAAATTAAAATTACTATAGTCTTATAGCATAAAATATACTTCAGAAATATGTTTAGAGAATTAGTTATAGCAAATTCTCAGATTTTCCTTTTCAGCCTTACTTTTTTATTATTTTTTTGAAAGTAAAAATAAGAAAAACATAAAGAACCACATTTCTCTAATTTTAAGCAATGTTAAACATGGGTAAAATAATTAAGAAACTTGGTATTGCAATAAGTATACAATTAATTAAATTAAGGTCATATTCTCAAAAAAAAAAAAAAAGTTGATATTTACACTAAAATCTGAAAAAACAATGATAGTTAATTCAATTTCACAAAAATAAATTAACTTTTAAAATATTATTATTAAAATCATTTTAACTGAAAAATCATAAATTATGTATCATAATGTTTGTTACGTCAGTTTAAAACATTCACATTGTATATTTTGAAAAATTTTACATGATATTTTTGAAATATTTCAAGCTGACATGACATGTCACGTTAGCATTTTTGCATCAAATTTATGTTTTTTCTGCAAAAATGACTTTAACAATTTCAAAATTTTAAATATTTTTGTGAAATAAAAATTATTATCATGATATAAATTTGGTGAGTAGATATGAAATTAACTAAAAATTATTATCATGATATAAATTTGGTGAGTAGATATGAAATTAACTAAAAATTATTATCATGATATAAATTTGGTGAGTAGATATGAAATTAACTAAAAAATATCCAGCATTTGCAAATTAGATTCACGTCTCAGGGAGTCAACAATTTACCATTTCCTTTTCCAAAACCTGAAGTCAAAAGGTGTAGCTCATACATTGATTTTTGTGAGTGTGGAAATGACTATTTTGGTATTATTTAGATAATGTATATTCTATAAATAAAACAAAGACATCTTAGTGACAACAGAATCTACCGAATAAAATGAAAGGCGCCTAATAAAACTTGTGTGTCCATAGAAAAGGTCATAAACGAAAGTGGCTAACAGAAACCCATATTTCCTAAATATAAGGACAATAAATTGCTATATTAGTAATACAATTCTGAATTTTCTTCACCACCTCATTGTCAATTTTATATAAACGGTGCTACTTTTTTGTGCTTTCATCTGCCTGAAAGCTCGCCCATTGTTTAAGGCAAAAAGTCTAAAATCATGGGCGGGTGTGCAAGCAAACCTAAGGATATTGTTGATGATATCAAGCCAAAGCCTCTCCCTAGGGATGGTAATGTGACCCCTATGAGTGTGGAAACGGACACAAATCCACCAGCTGAGGAGGTGAAAAATGAAGGTGATCAAGATAACGAAGTGCCTTTAGCCTATGTGTCCGACTCCCAAAAAGAGGTCATAGAGCCACCCTCCGAGCCAAAAACCTCGGATGTTGTTCAAACTACTCCTAATGTCACCAAGGAGGATTATACAAATGCGACTGAGCTCGAAGCTAAGGATATAAAGGTTGCCAATGATCCTGAAGCTAAGGACACGAAGGCTGGGGATGAACTCCAACCTAAGGAGACCAAGGACACAAAGGTTGGGGACGAACTCCAACCTAAGGAGACCAAGGTTGTTGAGACTGAAACAAATAAGATGGAGGTAGCCAATGAGCCCGAAACTAAGGAGAGAAAGGTTGAAAATGAACCAAAAGCGACCGAATCGAAGGTAGAAGCCAAAGCTAAGGAGACAAACGAGGTTGCAAATGAAACAAAAGCAACCGAGATGAAGGTAGCCAATGAGGCCGAAGCTAAGGAGAAGAAGATTGCGAATGAGGTCGAAGCTAAACTACAAATAGTTGCCGAACCTGTCAAAGTAGAGAACAAAAGTGATGCACCTGCTGTTACCATGTGATGCCAATATTAATTGTATTCCACTAATTAAAAAGCTAGAAATCCATCAATTCTTTTGTGCCTTAAAGCTTAACCAGACTGTTGATTCTTTATTATACACTACAAGAAAACAGCTTTGCATGTGACTACAATTTATGAATTCATACACATATATATATATATATATATATTTCCATTTTCTCTGCTATTTGATGGAGTCGTGACACACACACACACACATATATATATATATACATATATATATATATATTAAACAGCATATCTTAATACTGTTTTGTAGGTGGGACAATTGTAACACCTCTCGGGACCTTTTGGCACTACATTAGAAGCTGATGGCCGTACCTCCTATTGAGACTACTTCTTGTGCATGCTCAATCAAATGCCTTGTGAACCGTAGCGGAGCTAGAAAATTTCTCTTGTGAGGGCGAAAATTTCAAGAAGTGAGACAAAATTTACGTTAATAATGTAATGCAAGTAAACACAGCAAGAGAAAGAAATGAACACAAAAATTAGGGGAAAAGTGAGATTAATTGGAAATTTTGGTTTTACTTATTTATTTGGATAATGACCACCAATTAGATTTTCTCTTGTAAAAATAATGTTTTAGCTATTCAATTATTATTTTGAAATCTTTTACTTGTTAATTTAAAATTTGCATTATTGACTGGTTGTATTAATTATTCATCGTGTATCCGAAATCTACTAACCTAACAAATTCGGATTCTTACCAGGTAAGTCCATAATAGAAGGCAAGACGCTCTCTTTCAAATATTTAAAAATGCTCAATTCTCAAAACTCGAATTCGAGACCTCTATTTAAAGAATAAAAGGCTTTTGCCATCCCATTTCATCTCTTGGATATTGCATTATTGTTTCTGTAGTGCCTCAAAAATTTTGATTTATATAATAGTACTTTTCAAGCTGTGAATAGTACTGTTGGGGTGAATAGTACCATCCAAAACTATAATGCACTTTTTTCAAGCATTAGAAAGTACTATTAATGGAGAGTCCGAGAATGTAATATGAGGTGAAATTGAGGTTAAATAGAGTCTCAAAAGTCAAAAATAAAAAAATAAGTAGCAGATTTGGTATAAACAGTACATCTTTGACCAGGACGTTGACCAAGGTTAAAAAAATTATCTAGGACTTCTGAAAATTTCTTTGAACATGGGAATCTATTATAAATGCTAAAATGAAATTTTTAAAAGTGAAAAATTGAAATAAAGTTGATACAGAAAAGTATATTACCAAACTAGTAAAATTACAGCTTGACCAAAAAATTTACCGAAATGATGCAGTTTTAATCTGAAAAGTTATACACACCTGAAGGAATTTTTATATATATATATATATTTATGGACATATTTTCATGAAAAAAAAACATAAAGAAAATTTGGAACCAATAGGAGGTTGATAAGTGGATGAATTATGGCCTTTAGATTAAATAGTGCATAATTAATCTTGGCCATCTATTCACACATATATAAGAATGGAAGTTTACAAAAATTTCTCATGGCCAAACTCTTCTCCTCCTTTTCCTGCTCCATATTTCTTCATTAAAACACCAAAAAAAAAGTTGAAAATCTACCTCAAATTAATCTCTAAGCACTAGTAAAGCCTCCTGCCATCTCATGTACATGGTTAAGTGAAGAAATTGTTAGGAATTGTTGAAGATCAAGTAAAGAAAAAATTTATGAAGTATAATTTGGGGAATTTTAGAGTTTTGGGTAGAATTAAGTGTAAGTAGTTTGTATATAAGTGAAATTTGATGAAATTGGAAGATTACTGAGTGAAATTTTTTCTATGGTATTTCGGCTAGGTGAAGAACAAGAAGGAGAAAGAAGAAAAAGTAAGAAAAATGAGAAAGAAATGGAAAAATAAGTGAGGAGCAAAGGAGAAAAGATTTGTGGATACAATTTACTAGCATTTTTCATATTTTTTTGATTATGTATGTGTGTGTTGGCTTAATTATTGTGCTTATTTGATATTAAATTCATGGAAGTCTAATTGGATATGAATGAAGATGTATGGAATGCTAAAATTGATGTAATGAAGTTTAGTTAGCTAAATTATACTAAAATACACGTTATGCAAGTATGCAAAATATACCATGTGCATGAATTTTTAATGGATTGAAAATAAATTAATAAAATTAGGGTTATAATTGTTTAGAAAATATGTTTAGATGAGGGAAATGAACATACTATGTAGTGGCTAAATGGTACCTAGTTTAGGAATTTAAGATATTCTTATTAAATTGAGTAAATTTTGTCCCAAATAAGAAGTAATTAGTGAGAAGTTAAGAACGAAACTTCAATGGTGATATTATAGTCTTGGTCGAATTATATGAATGTAAGAAACACAAAGAATGCGATGTGAATGATGCTAAGTAAACTTGGTGAATGTACAAGTATGTGTACATGATGTGCATTATGTGAACCATAAGACAAGAATCATGTTTTAAAGCATAAGATGTTGCCAAAATGGAAATGAACATGTAATGTAATTAAATGAATGAAATAATGAATGGTTTTGCCCTTAGTACCTAGTAGCGAAACCATAAGTATAGGATGTAATTGGTTAACCATAAGGACATACACCATGGTATCAAGTCATGGCGACTTGTATTTGTAGGCCAATACAGTCTAAAAAGTCATACAAGTTGATATCAAGCATATTATCTAAACGTTTGATCTACAAATGGTCACTTCGACAGATTGGACCTTTGTGGTCCAGTTCGAGGGTTTTCACTGGACATTACTGGAAGCAAAACTATAATTTAAAATGGAAAAACGGTAATTATATGGTAAGATTTTAATTTTAACCAAAAATATGTGATAAAAGTGAAAATCTAGTGGCAAAATCGTAAATATGTAATTGAATTGGTATTCTAAAGGTAAAATTGTAAATATGTGATAAAATATGAATATCAATGGCAAAATTGTAATTATGAGTTTAAATATTAATTTAAGTGGTAAAATAGTAATATGTGGTAAAACTAAAATTTAAGAGATAAAAAATAAAATTTAAGGGCAAAATTGTAATTAGGTAATAAATCGGAGTATTAGTGGCAAAATGAAAATTTTGGGTAATAAAATCTAATGGTAAAGTTTTAATTAGGGGTGTACACAGTTCGATCCAGTTCGATTTTTTACAAATTTCCGTATTATATTGAAATTTCGGTTCTTATAAATTTCGGTACAGTTCAGTTTTTATTAATTTTGATATGATTTTTATAATTTTCGGTATACTTTAGTTCGGTTTTTCGGTACAAAATAAAACAAAACAATACAATACGGTATTTCGGATAATTCAATATTTTTAAAAATTTACAATATAAATATACACAATAATAAATACAAATATAATTAAAATATCTCAACAAGTACATAAAATTTTGCATTCAATTTTAAAAAAATCTTTCAATTTATTCCTCTCCTTCATAAAAAGATAACATTTTCTAGCAATAGTCACTCTGGATGAAATTTTAAATTCAGAACAAATTGCTTTAGCAAATTCGCTACAACGGTCGACTGGCTGCCAAGAAGGGAAATGCAGCCAAGCTATTATCACAACGGTCGATTGGCTGCCAAGAAGGGAAATGCAGCCAAGCTATTATCCCTCTACACAGAGCCCGACGGAAAATAAGAAAGAATGAAAGAAGAAAGAGCCGATGAACGACAGCTATAGTCGGAAGGGGCGGAGATGACAGTGGCGACGACGGGAAGGAAGAAACGCAAGTATAGGCTAGAACTAACGGAAAAGATAGAAAAATTGTGGGGCTAGACATGATTTTGAGACAAAGAATTTATTTTATTTTCTTATATATATATATATATAATGAAATATAAAACCGGTCGGATTCCCTCCAAATATTTCAATTCCCTCCAAAACATAAAATAAAACATATTTCTACTAAAAAAATTTAAATTTTATTCTTAATTCACTCTAAAAAAAATTAATTAATAAGATAATTATATACTCATATAATTATATTATATATTAATTAATAAAATTTTATTAATATAATAATTGTATATAATTATATTATTAAAATGCATCTTCAATTACTCACATAAATATTATGCTAAATACAAATGCATATTATTTGAGTAACGCTAAAAATAAAATAAATTAAAATTTATTATAAATAATTATATATAATTTCATTTTTAATTTACATATTCATATAGGTATTGTGATAAAATAGATTAGTATTAATTGAGTGACATTGAAAGCAAATGAAATAATTGATAAAATGATTATATAATAAATTATTCAGTTGTATATAATTATATTATTAAAATAAATCATCAATTATTCAAATAGATATTATTCCAAAAATAGATAAGTATTAATTGAGTGACACTAAATATAAATAAAATTAATTGATAAGATAATTATATATACAGTTTCAGTTGATTATATGGTTAGAATCCATCCATATATATTATTTTGGCTCAGGTATTATACTCAATTTCACTGAATTTGACTTAACGATTAAAAGATTATTAATTAATATTATAGTCAATATCTATAAGGGTAAATGTAAAAGTAGCACTAAAAGTAAATAAAATTAATTGGTAAAATGATTGTGTATATAAATATTTGTACAAAAAGAAAAATTAAGCAGTAGTTTAGTAATATTAAAGTTAAATTAAATTAAACATGAATTAGTAAAATTTAATTATATATAATTAAATTATTAATTTACAGTTCAATTACTCATATAAGTATTGTGCCAAAATACATAAGTAATAGTTGAGTGATACTAAAAACAAATGAAATTAATTGGTAAAGTGATTATATATTTACATAATTACATGAATTGAATTAGTAAATTTTATTATATATAATAATTATACATAATTATATTATTAATTTATAAGCTCAATTACTCATATAGGTATTGTGCAAAAAAATATGTGAATACTAGTTGAGTGATACTAAGAATAACCGAAGTTAATTGGTAAAATGATTGTATACTTGTATAGTTATATTAATTAGTAAAATTTAATTATATATAATTAAATTATTAACTTACAACTCAATTACTTTTATATATATTGTATCAAAATATATTTAATCTACATAGCACATGACTCTACATAGCAGGATGATCTACAGAGCATATATATTTGATCTCCATGCTCTATCATGAGCAGAATACCAATGAGAGCAAAGAAATTTACAAACATATAAAACCCTATAACTCCAACACTGAATGACATAATTTTTTAAATAGCAATCCCACTACAATATCAAATAAAGAAGAAAGAAGAAAAAAACAACCATGGCATACAGAGCATCGACCCAATAACGTGCCAGACAGTATTTGAAATCACAAAAAACCCCAAATCCGATTGATAATAAGTAAACAAATGATGAAATTAGAGAAATTAAAATCTGAGAGAGAGACAGAGAGACAGAGAGGCCAACTCACAGAGAGTAAGGGCTTATGGATCTGTGGAGGCGATTAGGTGAACGAAGCATCTGTTTGTTTTGTTGTCCTTTTGGTCTCTCAAAGCCTTCTGTTGAAAAGAGGCTGGATGGTGGAGTGGGAGAGATGCAGCGATGGAGAGAGTAAGAAAGCGAGAAAGAGAGGGGCACAACAAAGAGAGGGTGGAAGGGGCAGAGTGCCCGTCGGGCATTTGTGGGCAGACCCGAACGGGTCACTTTTTAAGTGGGTTTCATTTGAATGGGTCTGGATGGGTATATTTTTAATTGGGTTGGGTTTGGGTTAATTTTTTATGGGCGGGTTGAGCGGGGTTTATGGGCCTGGGCCAAGTTTGACAACTATATAGTTGAGTAATATTAAAAGTAAATTAAACTAATTGGTAAGGTGATTATATACTCATATAATTACATTAATTAGTAAAATTTCATTGATATAATAATTATATTTGTGTGTGTATATAAATAGTTATACAAAATAAAAAAAAAATTATGTAGTAGTTGAGTGACACTAAACGTAAATTAAATTAAATATAAATTATTTTTATTGCACATTCATATAGATATGATAATTAAATTTATCTTATTAACAATCAAAATATTTATTTTAATTTATTAACTATTTACTATATTAATTTCATGCATTAAAATATTTAATACAAATAATTATGAAGTTAAATTTATATAATAACTATATAATAGAAATTATAAATAATATTTATATATACATTACTAGCATTATATATAATAATTAAAAAATATCGGTTCTTTTAGTCCAATTCAGTCCAGAACAGTTCGGTACGGTTCAATGCGGTTCTCGATTCGCTTCCAGTACAATTCGTTTAGATTCTAGTAAAAAGTCAACAGTACAATTCGGTTCAATTATAGTCAAAAAAGTCAACAGTACAATTCGGTTTTTGATTTTTTTTTCAGTATTTCGGTTTGGTTCGGTGCAAAAAAAATCTAGAACTGTATACACCCCTAGTTTTAATTTTGATTTAATAAAAAATAAATGAAAAATAAAGTATAATAATAATAATCAATATGGAGTGTAAATTAAAAGAATGGGGCGACGATAACAGTAGCAACGACGGGAAGGAAGAAACGTAAGTATAGGCTAGAACCAACGGGAAAGATAGGAAAATTGTGGGGCTGGACACGATTTTGAGACAAAAAATTTATTTTATTTTCTTATATATATATATAAAACCAGTCGGATTCCTTCCAAATATTTGGATTCTCTCCAAAACTTAAAATATAAAATATTTCTACTAAAATTTTTCAAATTTTATTCTTAATTCACTCTAAAAGAAATTAATTAATAAGATAATTATATACTCGCATAATTATATTATATATTAATTAATAAAATTTTATTAATATAATAATTGTATTATTAAAATGTATCTTCAATTACTCACATAAATATTGTGTTAAATACAGATGAGTATTAGTTGAGTAACGTTAAAAGTAAAAAAAATTAAAATTTTATTATAAATAATTATATATAATTTCATTTTTAATTTACATATTCATATAGGTATTATGATAAAACTAGATGAGTATTAGTTGAATGACATTAAAAGCAAATGAGATTAATTGATAAAGTGATTATATAATAAATTATTCAATTGTACATAATTATATTATTAAAATAAATCATCAATTATTCAAATAGATATTGTGACAAAAATAGATAAATACTAATTGAGCGACACTAAATATAAATGAAATTAATTGATAAGATAATTATATATACAGTCTCAGCTGATTATATGGTTAATATCCATCCATATATATTATATTGGCTCAGTTATTATACTCAATTTTACTGAATTTTGTTTAATGGTTAAAAAATTATTAATTAATATTATAGTCAACATCTATAAGGGTAAATGTAAAAGTAGCACTAAAAGTAAATAAAATTAATTGGTAAAGTGATTGTGTATATAAATATTTGTACAAAAAGAAAAATATGGTAGTTTAGTAACATTAAAGTTAAATTAAATTAAAAATGAATTAGTAAAATTTAATTATATATAATTAAATTTTTAATTTACAACTCAATTAATCATATAATTATTGTGGCAAAATAGATAAGTACTAATTGAGTGATATTAAAAACAAATAAAATTATTTGGTAAGGTGATTATATATTTATATAATTACATGAATTGAATTGGTAAATTTCATTATATATAATAATTATATATAATTATATTATTAATTTATATGCTCAATTAATTATATAGATATTGTACAAAAAATATATGAGTACTAGTTGAGTGATACTAAGAATAAACGAAGTTAATTGGTAAGGTGATTATATACTTGTATTGTTATATTAATTAGTAAAATTTAATTATATATAATTAAATTATTAACTTACAACTCAATTACTTTTATATATATTGTATCAAAATAAATAAATACTAGTTGAGTGATATTAAAAGTAAATGAAATTAATTGGTAAGTTGATTATATACTCATATAATTATATTAATTAGTAAAATTTCATTGATATAATAATTATATTTGTGTGTGTATATAAATATTTATACAAAATAAAAAATTATGTTGTAGTTCAGTGACACTAAGCGTAAATTAAATTAAACATAAATTATTTTAATTGCACATTCATATAGATATGATAATTAAATTTATCTTGTTAATAATCAAAATATTTATTTTAACTTATTAACTATTTACTATATTAATGTCGTGCATTAAAATATTTAATTCAAATAATTATGAAGTTAAATTTATATAATAACTATATAATAGAAATTATAAATAATATTTATATATAAATTACTAGTATTATATATAATAAGTAAAAAATATCGGTTCTTTCGATCCAATTCAGTTCAGAATAATTTGGTACGGTTCTCGATTCGGTTTCAGTACGGTTCGGTTCAGTTCTAGTAAAAAAATCAACAGTACAATTCGGTTCAGTTCTAGTCAAAAAAGTTAACGGTACAATTCGCTTCTAGATCTTTTTTTTCAGTATTTCGGTTCGGTTCGGTACAGAAAAATCCAGAACCGCGTATACCCTTAGTTTTAATTTTGATGTAATAAAAAATAAAGTATAATAATAATAATAATCAATATGGGGTGTAAATAAAAAGAATTATTTTGTGAATAAATAAATTACTTGAAATTATATTATGAAATAAATTTTATGTCACAAACATATTTATATGTTAAATTGCATGTGAGTTTATGTATGTATGATTATAAAAAATATTAGTATCATATACACCACTATGTATAAATTGCTTAGCGAGTAGTTTATTACTGCACGTAGGTACTATATGTAACGCCCCAAAAATTTCGGTGTTGTAAAAAAATAACTCGTTAAACCAAAAATTTACCAAATGGCAACTTTTGACCCGAAAATAGTTAAACGTTGATCATGATTAAATAATTAAGTCGTAAATAAATTAAATAAATAATGATAAATTAAAAAAAAAAAACAACACACAAAAATGAGAACAAAAGAAAAGAAAGGAAAGGAAAAATAAAAATACAAAAGAAATCATAGGCGAAGAGGGAGGCAGAACCCGAAACTAGGAAGAGAGAGGAGGAGGAGAGGTTGGCGACCGACGCACAAGCATTGGCAACAGCCCAGCACTGTCATCAGCCTAGCATCGCCTCCGCTCCGTACAGCTACAACTGTTGTTCCTTTTTCTTTCCTCTCAACGCGAACCACACCACCAAGCTTCTAAAGGCAAGGTGTGCCTGCTGGTATCCACCGATCATCCCCACTCGCTGCTGATGAGGAGATCAGAGCTGAGCAAACCGCGACCTTCTAACGCATATTTTGATCAAAAATTTTGGCTTTTGGGCTCGTGGCCACTAGTAGGAGGTTCTTGACGCCTCGAACTTCATTTCGGCAGTGGTGGTGCATCTCCGGCAAAGCTCCGGTGAATCTGTTAACCACAATGAATATTAAATGAAAAAATTTAACTCCAAAAAGTAAGTGTTCTACTAAATTTACCTTTCCCAATGATTATTTTTACATAAATTAAATCTGTTGAGATTTTTATAAAATTGCAGTCTGTGAGATTATATTGTTAGTAAATTTTTTAATTTGTTATGTTGTTTGATGAATTGGTTTGACTAAACTGAAATTAAACTAACATATGCAATTTTTGTAAATGAGAGAACGTGAATTAAGTTCTCTGCTGTTGGGTAAAATTTGTTAAATATGTTATGTCTATTGATGAATAGAGAATTTGCTTGAATAAACGATAAACTAATAGGATAAGCACGATTTCAAAGGTATAGGGAGATAAATGGAATAGTTATTAAATGAAAAAATGGAAAATAAAAGTAAGTATTGGGCATTATTTGTAAAGCTATAGAATATTGTTAATAGTATACTTCGTGAGTTTTAGCTTAAGTATGTTTGCACATGCCTATCTATGTAAAATTTTGAGTATTATGAATGTATTAATGTTTATGAAATAATTGGAGTTTGACGAAATTAATATGATAAAAGCATAATTAGGTGTTTAAAAATATGTACCATGAATTTAAAATGAATTTTGGATTTAAAAATGAGATTAATCAAATTAGGATTAATGTTGAAAGGAGAATTAGTCGCTTAAGATGGTTAATGAAATTCATTTAAGTTTAATAAGGGTAGTGTAGTTGGCTTGTTTAATTAAAAAATGGACAGAATAAACATAATTAAATTAGAATTGGGGAAGTTTAAATAGTCAAATTTATAAAATGGTGTTGTGAAGAGCTAAATAGTACGATAAAACCATAATGATTTTGGCTCAAATAATTATATATGTGTAACTGTATGTTTATGTATGTATGCTAGTATGTGAGTGGCGATAATTATTTTTTATGGATAATCGCGCCTTAAGAATTAAGATAATATGTAAATGAAATTAACAACGATAAATGAATTATAGGCATGAAAATGTCAATATTTATGTGAAAACTAAATAAGATAGAAACATTAAAATTCTGCAGACCCGAATTAAACTAAAATATTTTAAGTTGCATACATATGGCTATTTTATTGATCAAATACCACGATGTTTGAAACTGGATTATGAATAGTAAATGGGCATATAATGATCGAATATCAAATAGTTTGTATTGCTTATTTTAATGTTTGATAAAAGATGAAATAACGTTAAATCATAAAATGATGATGATTGTGAAGAATGAAATGAAATGGTTTGACTATGGAATGAAAACATGCCATTTAAATGTTATATTATGTATAACTTATGAAATTTATGATGCTTTTAGTATAAACGGCAATTTGGCATGAATTGTAAATTTTTGCCCTTAGTAGTCCGTTGAGAAACCAGGATTTGAAATATAGTTGGCTAGCCATAGGGACAACGTATTTGAAACCGCGGTAGCAAGTCATGGAGATGTGCATAATGGACCAAAGGAGGTTCCATAACGATAATATGAGAAAATGTGATTATTGTTATAATTGAAACTATTAAGAACCTGTGGGGTCCATAGTCTTGTGCATCTAGTTTACCTGTATGGTTTCCACCATCGTACTAGGGACAAAATAATATAAATGATGAAAATGTGATTAAAATGGAAAAAAAAAAAATGATTAAAATGTAGGTGTAAAATTAGAGGACCAAAATAAAATTTGTGTAAAAATTTGTAATTTGGAAACGAATTGGTATTATAAGGTCAAAATAGTAATAATGTGACGAAAATGAAATGAATACAACAAGCCCCTAAATATTGAATAAAGATCTGTACGTTAGTAAAATTGTATTTGCATGTTAAAATTTGTTAAATTAAGAATTAAACGGTAATCATGTGGCAAAACCGTAATTATAAGGCAATAATTGCAACTAAATAAGTAGATGAAGTATACATTTCTTATACAATTTAAAGAGCTTATAATGTGCGCATGTGCTTGAAGGATATAAATAACATATCATATCTTGTCTTGTTATGTATTTACAACTACTTTGCAAAATTAGAATTTAAATTGTCTGTTACCCAATTACATGACGTATTTATATTATATGTATTTATGTGCAACATTCAAAAAGTTAAAAGTAAAATTAGTGGCGCACTCTCACTAAACATATAGCTTAACACGTGGGTATTTTCTGCACATAGGTTCAAAGAAAGTGTTCTGAAGACCAAGGGAATATTTCGAATATCTGTTGATATCTGTAGTCATATTGATGTTTAAACATAGAAGTCCAAAGAAGATTCTTCTAATTTGTGCTCAAGATATTTTGAATTATTCTTTTGGCTTGACGTGTGCTTTTGATAGACAGTTTAAAACACTAGTGTAATGGGAAATTTTGTATTGATGTTGTAATGAATTTAGTAGTTTAAGATGTTTCAATGTGGGTTAAGTAGAAAATTCATGTATATTATATGTAATAAATTAGAGATGAGCATAATATGCTACGGACATATATGGCATTGTGGTTCATGTATGTGTATAGTAAAAAAATAAGTGAATGTTGTTGGAGAAGTGAGTAGTTTAAAAATTATGGTCTGATATACATTGGAGGATGGAAAACTTGTGTTGGAGTATGTTGTTGAATTTTGGAGTAGAAATGTGATTTTTTTTTAAGTGTAAAAGAAATTTCTTTGTAGGAGGTTAGGCAACAATTTAGGGGAAACTATGGGGAAATTTTATTTAAAATGTATAGTGACAAAATTTGGAGTAGTTCAAAAAAATATTTTTTATTTGTATATTTGTGGACCATAGACTGGTTGGTAACATTCTTATCTAGTTTGCTCAGCGGATTGGGTGTACGGTGTTATATTTAGTGGTATTAGAGCAAGGTTTAGACGATTCTAAGATCGGAGATTATAAAAATATGTGTAATGAGAATGTATGTACATGCTATAATGGACATTGGTGAATAAGGTGATTCGAGAAAATTATTGTATACCTGCTCCCATCATTCTAGAGATGAAAGAATAACATTTAGTTCAAGAAGAGTGCTAGTAGAGGAAGTAGAACTTCCGCTGGTGTAGAAGGATTGTGAGTGAAAATAACATGCTTTGTGTACCTATCAAGCGGCCCTCATGATATGGGCAATATTTATTTTATAAAGAATGAACATTGGGGCTGGCTATTATGCATATATGCACACATTATGCATACATACTTGCTTAAGTTACATGCATGAATTATCATTCATATATTTCATTATTTATACATACGTATTCATAGAATATTTGTTGAAAAGAATATGCCTCGTATTAAAGGAGCATGACAGGTTATACATTGAGCATAAATTTTGGACCATGGGGTTGGTTCTCTTTGACGTGAATGAATGTGTATGGATTGTTGATAAATGTGGCTGTTTGAATATAAGGCTTTGAGAAATAATAGATAACGTAAAAGAAAATCTGGTAGCTAATTCTTGAAGAACAGTGTGTTAGTAAATGGGATATACGATAGGCATTCTAACTAAGCATAATTATACCTCTTCAGCCAAGTTGATTAAGTTTCCTTCTCATGAATTTGGTATAATTTTAGGTTTGAATTGGCCACATGAATATCAGGTTATAGCCGATTATAAATTAAAATGGGTTACATTGGAAGCTAGAAATGGCCAATTTTGAGGTATGAAAAAATGCCTATAAGCTATCGTTGGAGCTAATAAAGGTAAATTAAGTAATAAAGAGAAGTAGGTGACTAGATAAAAGTACATGCTAATGATTATTGAGGAAGTGATATGACTCCAAAGCATATCGGTTACTATTCTACCGTATTACAAAGTTGGGACTTAACTCATAAGTAGAGAAGGAAAATACTATTAAGTTTTAGCACATCGTTTAACCTTATGATTTGAATCTCATTGATTTGAATTTCTTAAAAGCACTCAATTCTATACATGTGCATGTTAAAACATGCTTTGAAATCCTTATGAATACCCTTGTTGAATTAATAATTCATAAGAAGAAAGTACAGATTAGATACTAGAGATATTTCTTAAATGTTTAACAATATCATGTGCCAGCTCTTTTGATTCCAAGTTAATTTATCATTTTGATAGAATGGGGTTTGATATGGAACAAGGTGTCCAAAGTAATTCAAGAAAATAAATGGAGAGAAATATACAGATTCAATTTTTGGACTCTCCTCACATACTTGGTGGTTGAGGAATATATATATATATATATATGTTCTTAGATGCTAGTTCTTTGCTTGACATTGGGATTGAAATCTTCAAAGACAACAATGATAACAAAGAGTATCTCGTAGGACGTCTTCTTGATCAAGTCACCTGAGAACACAAACAGGGTTTCCGATAGAGGAGACTCTAATGATCAAGTTAGTGATTTTGATAAGGTGAATAAGTTGTCAGAAAATATTCAAGAGAGTTTCAACATACCTTACTTTCTTCCTTTTATAGTCCTCTCCTTGATTCATAACAGTCGCCCTATTGATGGGACTTTATTGAGTAACGGTTGTCTTCATAATAAGGCTTTATTGAGTAACGGTTGTCTTCATAACGAGACTTTATTGAGTAACGATTACCTTTATGGCGGGAACCGAGCTATCTTAGCTAACCGAGCCCGATTACCGAACTACTTGACTGAGGGTCCAGTTCGCCATGTACGTTCGGAGAGGTGCTACCAACTTCTTGATCAGAGAGTCTGGTTATCATATTTTCTCTTTTTGAGTTCTACAATGAGTGATTCTGAGAGTTCATCTGAGAGGGTGAGAGTGGAGGAGAGACTTATATTTATAGGTACACTGAGCCATTGAGACGCGGATAGATGGCAAGCATTGATTGGGAAACCTTGCAGTAATTACTCCCTATGCGACTGCCGAAGAGACACCATCATTTCAATAACTGACACAGCCGTCGGATCACGATGAACCAAGCGTCTGTTCACACCTTTTAAGGGACCACATGCACGTTTGTTTTTAAAGCACCGTAGGCTGACACTCACGCGCTTAACAGGTGTCCTCTTCGAGTATTAGTTCGCCATACTAATAACATAAATGTCATCACCTGGGGGGGACTTATAATAACCGGACTCTCTGATCAAAAAGTTGGTAGCACCTCTCCGAACGTACATGGCGAATTGGACTCTCGGTCAAGTAGTTCAGTAACCGGGCTCAGTTAGCTAAGATAGCTCGGTTCCCACCATAAAGGTAATCATTACTCAATAAAGTCTCATTATGAAGACAACCGTTACTCAATAAAGCCTCATTATGAAGACAGTCGTTACTCAATAAAGTCCCATCAATGGGTCGACTGTTATGAATCAAAGAGAGGACAATAAAAGGAAGAAAGTAAGGTATGTTGAAGCTCTCTAAAATATTTTCTAACAACTTATTCACCTTATCAAAATCACTAACTTGATCGTCGAAGTCTCCTCTATCGGAAACCCACCGGTTTGTTTGTGTTCTCAGGTGACTTGATTAAAAAGACGTCCTGCAAGATACTCTTTGTTATCAAACAATAATCTTAAAGATAGTGTGGCAACGTTATAAAAATCATGGCCAGCATTATACACTTATTGACACATCTTCGTACCTATGTGATATATGTGTATATAGTGATAAACATAATGACACTTGATAAAGATTAGTTGGAATTTGCTTCCAATGTGGAAGCTATTGGCCAGTTATATAAAGATTACTTGAATAATTCAAAGAATGCAAAAGTTTGATTTTGAGAAGGAAAAAAAATAATGATAAATAAATAAAGAAGTTAGACAAAGGATATATATATATATATATATATATATATATATATATATATATATATATGTATGTTCTTAGATGCTAGTTCTTTGCTTAACATTGGGATTGAAATCTTCAAAGACAACAACAATCCTAAAGATAGTGTGGCAACGTTATAATAATCATGGCCATCAATATACACTTATTGACACATCTTCCTACCTATGTGATATATGTGTATATAGTGATAAACATAATGACACTTGATAAAGATTAGTTGGAATTTGCTTCCAATGTGGAAGCTATTAACCAGTTATATAAAGATTACTTGAATAATTCAAAGAATACAAAAGTTTGATTTTGAAAAGGAAAAAAAAATTATGATAAATAAATAAATAGAAGTTAGACGAAGGAGATGATGGGATATGTGAAATTAAGCGAAAAGAAATTTCTAAGATTAAATGACTAGTTAGATAGGATAAAAGACATAATATATGTGCTTCCAGCATAAAAAGACTTAGTGTATCAAGAGTATAAAGCGGAGTTTAATCTTCTAAAAATTAATCGAAGGTGTTAAGGAATATGTGACATTTATGTAAGTATAAATGGAGACATAATAATATTGTTATGATCAGTGAAAAGTAATGTTTAAGTAAGGAAGTATAACAGAAATATTTATAAAAATGAAACTTTATGTTTGAAATATAATATAGAGTATGGAATAATTATCTAGGATATTAAGTTATAATTAGTCATTGTATTAAGAGCCTTTGGTCAAGTAATGGTAGCAGAAATAGAATGCAAGAGTTGTTACCATGTTATACCTCGATTATAATGATAAGGATGATGACAAGTAGAGAGTTAGGAAGTGCATGGCATATGTAATTGAGGTAGTTTAGTGGTATTATAAGGATGAGGAATCGATAAATCTAGAAAGAAGTGGATCACATGCCACAATTGCAAAACTTACAGATTTCATAAGTGCTACTCAACGGTAGAGGCAATTGATTTTTTTATTAGAAGAGAAATTAAGGACAAGGCAATTTGATGATGATTACCTTAAACACAAATAGAGGAGATAAATGTAAGATTTATTTTCTCATGCATCATATTAATTATAACAATGAAAATGATGGCAAATTAAGATGTGTGAAGTATATGGCGAAAGTAAATAATATTATGTTTAACTTATATTAGTATATGTAATACACCATGAAATTATATTCGCAGGATTAAATTAAGAATATGATCATAATAGTTATATGATAAGAGTATATAACCATATGGCTTAGTTAGGTTGGTTGTGGAAATGAAGGAGGAGTTTCTCAGATCTTATATGAATAATAAATTGTGTGTAGATAGACTACTTTAAGTTAAGCTAAATAAAGTGGAAACATTTAATAGGACCTAAGAGGCATTATTCTTGTTAAAAAAAAAGATATCATATTTATATTGACCTTAGAAGCCTCAGGTACTTATCCATGGAAAGAGTATAATTAAGGATGAAAAAAGGGTGTGAAATTATTTAAGGATTTGAATTATGTTGTTGATTATTGTTTAAGAAGTGGGGCATACGGTAGTCCATATTAATGATGTTCTGTGTTCCTTTAGGGACCATGAATGTTTGATTGACAGTAACAAGTAATGGAGCCATAATAAGTTGAAATGTAGTTCAAGTCAAACTTGATTTATTAAGAATGAAAGAAATAAGTGGAAAGAAACCAAGAGTAGCTACTTATGGACAAATTAAGAGGGAAAGTGAAATAAGTTGGGATTTAAGGAGGTGGATATCTATTGGTGAATAGGTTCATTTAATGATAGAAAACATAAGAAGGATGTCCCAATGATGTATTTAATAAATATAATGAAATGTATTTATGATGTGAAAATTTACTGATAGTGATCTAATACAAAAAAATAAAATATGAGAGATGTATTAGATGCTGGAGAACATATTTTGAGGTATAGGGATGACCCTATGAGGAATTTAGATAGACACCTTCCTCTAATAGGGTTTATATAATCAAAAGTAAGCACATAGGTACATGGAAGAAAATTTAGACCGCTTTTGTTATGGAAAGAAGTTGGTGAAAGCTAGACATTAAAGTTAGATTTAATAAGAGAAAGCACAAACTAGGGATTAATAGAAAGATTGAAGTTGTTTTAAGCCACCAGGAATTATAGATAGATTTGGAAAGAATAATTATTAAAAAAAGTTGATAAAATATTTATCAGGGTCTTATCAAATAAGAGGCTGACTTGAAATTCTCACATACTTTGTCATATTCAGAGACAATTCGTATCTAATCAAACATGTCACATAGGGAGGAACAAGTTAGGAACTTTATGAAAAATTAATTACTCCAGGAATAAAAGAGGTTTATTGGTGGAAATGCTTTGGATTGACTCTAAGAGTGGGGAAGTCATGAAGGAGGTAAAAAAATGTAAGATAATAAATTGAATTTTATTGTTCAAGTCCAAAAAAATTTCGAGGACAAAATTCTTTTTAAGAGGGAAAGAATTGTAACGCCCTAAAAATTTCGGTGTTGTAAAAAAATAACTCGGTAAACCAATAATTTACCAAATGGCAACTTTTGATCCGAAAATAGTTAAATGTTGATCATGATTAAATAATTAGGTCATAAATAAAATAAATAAATAATAAATTAAAAAAAAAAACAACACATAAAAATCGAGAACAAAACAAAAGAAAGGAAAGGAAAATTAAAAATACAAAAGAAAATGTAGAGGAAGAGGGAGCCAGAATCCAAAACCAGGAAGAGAGAGGATGAAGAGAGGCCGGCGACCTGCGCACCAGTGGTGGCGACAACCCAGTGCCATCCTTAGCCCAGCATCGCGTTTGCTCCGTGCGGCCACAACTACTTTTCCTTTTTTTTTCCTCTCAAGCTGAAGCTTCATTCCCGTTCTTCGACCAACTTCGGCGGCGACGAGAACCACGCCACCAAGCTTCTGATTGTGAGATGCACTTGTTGGTATCCACCCATCATCCCCACTCACTACCGACAAGGAGATCAAAGCTGAGGAAACCACGACCTTCATACTCCAATTTCGACCAAACGGCGTGGCTTTTGGGGGCATGACTAAGGATGATCACGGGGCAGGGAATACCCGACCCGAATGGGGTGGGGAATCCCCGTCTTTTCCCCCTATGGAAACGGGGATAAAAAAAATCCCCAAAGTTGATTTTGGGTGAGGACAGGGATCGGGGTATCCTCCTCGCGGGTTCCCCGACCCTAAAAATTATTCATTATAAAATTTTATCATTATATGTATTTTCATTTCCCTCAACCCCTAGAATATATTCTTTGCCTTGTAGGCCATTTTTTTCACTTCTTTATAACTAGAATGTAGACCCGCTCTCATTTTAAATATCCGATATGGGATAACTTGGATATTTAAAAGGAAAGGGGTCCAAGTGCTTGGTATAAATATTCGATGTGGGATAACTTAAGAGAGCAGATGGTGCCTTAAGCTATCCCAAATTGAATATTTAAAAGGAAAGGGGGTCCAAGTGCTTGCTATAAATAAGTAAAAAGAATGCAGTAAAAGCCATAGCCTTCAAGACAAAAAATAGGATGTCAGAATAATATATATATATATATATATATATATATATATATATATATATATATATATATATATGATTTTCCTAATATTATAAATTAAATTTTCAATTATTAAATATATTTTAATAATATTTAATTGTTGAATATTCTATTTTAGTTTTAATTAATTTTTTTAAATAATTTTGATTGGGCCGAGGATGCCCATCGTGGTCGGGGATCCCTGCCGGGGTGGGGACGAGGGGAATTTTCCCTCCGTAATCCTATCGGGGGCGGGGATGGAGAATCCTCGCCCCTGGATAGGGCAGTAAATCAGAAGCCATTCCCCGCCCACGACTCGCCCCGCGATCATCCCTACACGTGACCACCGGCGGGAGGTTCTTGACACCTCAAACTTCATTTCGGCAATGGTGGTGCATGTTTGACGAAGCTCTAGTGATCAATCAACCATAGTGAATGGTAAACGAAAAAATTTAACTCCAAAAAGTAAGTGCTCTACTAAATTTACCTTTCCCTATGATTATTTTTACATAAATTAAATCTGTTAGGATTTTTATAAAAGTACAGTCTGTGAGATTATATTGTTAGTAAATTGTTTAATTTGTTGTGTTGTTTGATGAATTGATTTGACTAAACTGAAATTAAACTAACATATGCAACTTTTGTGATTGAGAGAACGTGAATTAAGTTCTATGTTGTTGTGCAGAATTTGCTAAATACATTATATCTATTGATGAATTGAGAATTTGCTTGAATAAACGATAAACTAATAGGATAAGCATGATTTTAAAGGTATAAGGAGATAAATGGAAAAGTTATTAAATGAAAAAAAGAAAAGTAAGTATTGGGCATTATTTGTAAAGCTATAGAATATGGTTAATATTATGCTTCATGAGTTTTAGCTTAAGTATGTTTGCACATGCCTATCTATGTAAAATTTTGAGTATTATGAATGTATTAATGTTTATGAAATAATTGGAGTTTGACGAAATCAATTTGATAAAAGCATAATTAGGTATTTAAAAATATGTACCATGAATTTAAAATGAATTTTGGATTTGAAAGTGAGATTAATCGAATCAGGATTAATGTTGAAAGGAGAATTAGTCGCTTAAGATGGTTAATGAAATTCATTTAAGTTAAATAAGGGTAGAGCAGTTTGCTTGTTTAATTTAAAAATGGATAGAATAAATATAATTAACTTAGAATTGGGGAAGTTTAAATAATCAAATTTATAAAATGGTGTTGTGAAGAGCTAAATAGTACGATAAAAATATAATGATTTTGGCTAAGATAATTATATATATATATATGTATGTAACTGTACGTTTACGTATGTATACGACTATGCGGGTGGCAAAAATTATTTTTAATGGATAATTGTGCATTGAGAATTAAGATAATATGTAAATGAAATTAACAACGAGAAATGAATTATAGGCATGAAAATGTCAATATTTATGTGAAAACTAAATAAGATAGAAACATTAAAATTCTGCAGAACATAATTAAACTAAAATGTTTTAAGTTGCATACGTATGGCTATTTTATTGATCAAATACTATGATATTTGAAACTGGATTATGAATAGTTAATGGGCATATAATGATCGAATATTTAATAGTTTGTATTTTTTATTTTAATGTTTGATAAAAGATGAAATGATGTTAAATTATAAAATGATGATGATTGTGAAGAATGAAATGAAATGGTTTGACTATGGAATGAAAACATTCCGTTTAAATGTTATACTATGTATAACTTATTAAATTAATGATGTTTTTAGTATGAATGGCAATTTGGCATGAATTGTAAATTTTGCCCTTAGTAGTCAATTGAGAAACTAGGATTTGAGATGTAGTTGGTTAGCCATAGGGACAACGTATTTGAAACCATGGTAGCAAGTCATGGCAACTTGCATAGTGGACCAAAGGAGGTTCCACAACGATAATAAGAGAAAATGTGATTATTGCTATAATTGAAACTATTGAGGGCCTGTGGGGTCCATAGCCCCGTTCATCCAGTTTACCTGTGTGGTTTCCACCATCATACTAGGGCAAAATAATATAAATGATGAAAATGTGATTAAAATTAAAAGAAAAAAAAGATTAAAATGTAAGTGTAAAATTGGAGGACCAAAACGAAATTTGTGTAAAATATTGTAATTTGGAAACAAATTGGTATTATAAGGTCAAAATAGTAATAATGTGAGGAAAATGAAATGAATACGACAAGCCCCTGAATATTGAATAAAGATCGGTACGTTAGAAGTAAAATTGTATTTGCATGTTAAAATTTGTTAAATTAAGAATTAAATGGTAATCATGTGGCAAAACCGTAATTATAAGCCAATAATTGCAACTAAATAAGTAGATGAAGTATACATTTCTTATACAATTTAAAGAGCTTATAATGTGCGTATGTGCTTGAAGGATATAAACAACGTATCATATCTTGGCCTGTTATGTATTTACAACTACTTTGCAACATTAGAAGTTAAATTGTCTGTTACCCAATTACATGACGTATTTATATTAAATGTATATATGTGCAATCTTCGAAAAGTTAAAAGTAAAATTACTAGCGCACTCTCAATAAACATATAGCTTAGCGCGTGGTTATTTTCCTCGCGTAGGTTCCAATAAAGTGTTCTAGAGACCAAGGGAATAGTCCGAAGATCTGTTGATATCTTTAATCATATCGATATTTAGACATATAAGTCCAAAGAAGATTCTTCTAATGTGTGCTCAAGATATTTTGAATTATTCTTTTGGTTTGACGTGTACTTTTGATAAACAGTTTGAAACACTATTGTAATAGGAAATTTTGTATCGATGTTGTAATGAATTTAGTAGTTTAAGATGTTTTAATGCGGGTTAAGTAGAAAATTCATGTATATTATATGTAATAAATTAGAGATGAGCATAATATGCTATGGACATATATGACATTATGGTTCACGTATGTGTATAGTAAAAAATAAGTGAATGTTGTTGAAGAAGTGAGTAGTTTAAAAATTATGGTCCGATATACATTGGAAGATGAAAAACTTGTGTTGGAGTTTGTTGTTGAATTTTGGAGTAGAAATGTGGTTTTTTTTAAGTGTAAAAGAAATTTCTTTGCAGGATGTTGGGCAACATTTTAGAGGAAACTATACCGAAATTTTATTTAAAATGTATAGTGACAAAATTTGTAGTTCAAAAAAAATAAGTTATTTGTGTATTTGTGGACCATAGACTAGTTGGTAATATTCTTATCCGGTTCGCTCGGTGGATTGATTGTATGGTGTTACACTATATGTGCGGACAAGGATTTCGGAGCAGGTAGGATTTTAGATGCAAAATTTTTCAAGGCTTAGTGTTAGAAAATGAAATTTTGGTTTAAGCTATGGCATGTATATGTATGAGCTCTTATATAAGTGAAGAAGAATATCATGTATATGAATAAAGTTAAAGAATTCATGTGCTACTTTGGGAACAACTTTAATGGTTGGCCAAGTTATATGTATACATAATGTATTGGTTGCTTATGAAAATGTGATTATGATGATATTGTGCATATGTTGAGATGATGAGTTGATTGAGGTTGATCTGGTTGTGATGACATTGGGAGTATTTAATTTTAATTGTGTAGGAAGGTTAGGAATGGTTGCAATCATTATTCTGCCGAAAATTTTACCAAATGAATAGTAAATTTACGTTAAGTATTCGATTGTACATGGCAAAAAAAAAAATTCTACCGAATTAATAAGGAAGTATTATTGATATGATCTAAGAGAATATTTTGTGAATATGAGTTAAGAGATAATTAATAAGACGAGTTGTAATATCCGGTACTCGTATTAATTTTAGGGTATAAGGTATTACAGATTATTTTTAATCAAGACAGGTGTAATTATAAATTTTGGAAGAGGAAATTAAAAAAAAAATTAAAATATATGATGGGCAAAAGTAAACTTATAGTTTTAATTTATGGACTTGCGAAACATCATCACTTTGTATAATTTTATAAAGTTTGGGGTCAAATTAAGTTGTATAATTGTAAATTCAAAAATAGTGAACGTATCTGATAATCGGACACTTCGCTAATAGTCTAGTTAGCCGAATTTATCTGAATATTTCTCTCAATTAACAGCTCGATCTCCGCTGACAGCTCAGAATTAGCATGTTTCTAATAATTGCAAAAATTGTCAGAATTTTTTGAGGGTTCCAATTTCGTTATGACGCGAATTATTTGAGATTTATCTTATCTAATTAAGAATTAATCACAAATTAGAAATATTTGAGATCTATTCTATTTAGGACTTGAAATTATATCCTATTTAGGGCTTGATGTTATATCCTATTTCAATACTTATTTTTAACTCTATAAAATATAGAATCCAGGTATATTTTCTCTCGCTTGATCTCTTCTCAATTTCATCACATTTTTTCTGTTCTAGTCAATTTTCTAACGTAACCATTGGAGTCTCTTTTATCGAAAATCTACCGAAATTTTTTGTTTTCAGATAACCAGCTAAAAACGGCAAATCCAAATTTTTCGGACAGTCATAAATATCAAAATGTGAAACATACAGAGTTTTTGGGAGCAGGGCTCACCCTGTCTCCCCCGCTGTTTGTAATGTCCTTCTTTTGTACCTTTTAATATTATACTCTTATATGAATTGAATGCTTGAAGTCATTCTCGGATTTTTCTTCCGTGACCAATGCTTGAAAAATCTGTTAAAAAATCATGCTTGTCTTCCTAATTATCAAAAGATAATTTTCCCCGTCTTTTCCTACAAAAATATAATTAAAAAAAAAAAGACATTTTTTCTCGCTATTAAAATTTAGCCAAAACACTTTCTTTCACAAAATATTTGATAGGATCAATATAATAATTGATAATGCTCTCTGCAGGGCCTGCATCTTCAGCACAAGAACCCAATCCCAAGAAAGTTTTAGTCAATGCTTGGGCCCATATGCCGTTGCGGTTCAAACTAAAAATGATCCGAAATCAAATCCGTCAAAATTAGAATCAATTTATAATCTATAGTATACAGTTTTAAACTGTAATCGAGACTGTGAATTGTGAAAAGGCAGTTCTGTTATAATTTTATATTTTATAAATGAAAATTGAAATCGAACCGAAATTGAACTGTCAATTCCAGTTCCAAACCGTAAAATATATATTATTTATATATTTATTTATTTATATTACTAAAATAAAAAGTTATTGTTCTAAAAAAATAGTTGTTTTAAAATAATTTATTGTTGTAATTTTTCTAACCCTCTCAATTATTTTAAAATATGTACTTATTTATATTATAAAATTAAAAAATTATTTCTTTATAATGTGTATTCATTTTGAAGGAAAAAAGTATTATTTTGCCCCTGAACTTGTTTAAAAGGAATTTATATGTCCCTGTCGTTTTTTTTTTTAGCAAAAAATGACCTTCAACTTACAAAATCCGGATAAATTTGCCCCTCCATTAAACTCCAGTTAACTTAGGTGTAACGGCGCTGACACGTGACAAAATATGTCACGTCAGCGCTACAGATATTTTAATCCAAAATAGACAAAGGTTCTAAAATACTTCTGAAATTGTTTTCAGAGTACTAAAATGCCCCTTAAATTGTCTTCAGAGTACTAAAATGCCCCTATAGTTAATTTTGGAACAAAAATACCCCTAATATTAATAAAAAAAATACTAAAATACCCCTAATGTTGTAATGTTAGATAATATGTTAAATTTATATTTATTAGATATTTAAACTAAATTAAATACTATTACTTAGCTAAAATATTCTAATTGATAGATCCTGAAATTTAGTAAGAGACGAAATTGTTTATGATAATTGAGCTTTGGCCGATCGGATGGGCTTGTGCTCTGTACCTGCAAAAAAGTGTGCTTGGTCGGACCGGACGTGAACACTCCGAATCTTAAATTAGAAGCTTTCTAGAGAGAGTAGTGGGAGAAGGTCTCATATTGTGTTTTTTAGGTGTAAAATGACCTGGTATTTATATGGACGGAAAGTCCACTTGAGTGTTCTACTCCGGTGTCAGAGTAAATAGGCAAGTAGAATGTATCAGTGGACTACTGGGGGAAGTGACCTGTTAATCCAATCGGACAGCCCATTGGCCTCATCTCCTAGGTTCCTACGTGCGTCCGTGCGTTCACACGCCAGGCCTTAGAGGCATTGGGCTTCTAAGACTCTCAGCCCATACTCCTTGTTGGGTCTTAGGCTAAACTTGACTTCGGCCCAAAAGAGAAATGACAATTTGTGTATTATCACTAATTAATAAATATTTATGTTTGCAAAAAAAAATATAAATATTCAGAGGTATTTTAGTATATTTTTTATTAATATTAGGGGCATTTTTGTTTCAAAATTAACTATATGGGGCATTTTAATACCCTGAAGACAATGTGTATTTTAATCCAAAATAGACAACTTAAGGGGCATTTTAGTATCCTGAAGACAATTTCAATGGCATTTTAGTACCTTTGTCTATTTTAGATTAAAATACATGTGGCGCTGACGTGGCATATTTTGTCACTTGTCAATGCCATGTCAGGGTCGTTACACCTGAGTTAACTAGAACTTAACGGAACGGCAAATTTGTCATGATTTTATAAGTTGAATGGCATTTTTGCTCTAAAAAAAACGACATGAGCATATAAGCTCATTTCAAATAAGTTCAGGTGCAAAATATTAACTTTTCCCTTTTGAATGTTAGAGAGTAAATATCAAAAGTATTAATATATTGTATATAATTTTTTTAAAAGATAAAATAAAATAACCTTTATTTTAATGTTAAATGTTTTTAATTATGTTTTTAATTTTTATATTTATTCTAGTTAAAATAATTTTAAAATAAAATGAAAAATAAAATTTTGGTATGAAATTGAAACTGTAATTAAAATAGAACCAGAACCATTATAAACCAAAACCATTTAAAACCATACATGCATTCGGTTTTTATTCAGTTCTACCATTTATAATTGTAATCCTTTTGAGAGTAACCATTCATTACTCAAGGACAATGTGATAATCTTATTTAGGGGTGTGCATCGGTTGGATTTGGATCAATATGGACCGAACCCAAATAACCCGACACTCGAAATATATCCAAAATTTTCATCCGAACTATCCCTAAGTATTACTAGGGCCCAAAACCGATGACCACGAAAATTTTCGGGCCCCGACCCAATGAACCCGACCAACCTGATAAAAGAAAACATTAAGGCAGAAATCAAATCCAACATAAACAATAAATCCAACCTCCAGCAAAAACAACCCAGATCTCATAAACAACAAATCCAACATCCAACATCAAGCAAAAAAACAAATCCAAAATAAACACCAACAAATCCAAAGTAAACATAAACAACAAATCCAACATCCAGCAAAAACAACCAAGATCTCAAATTGAAGCAAAATATCATAAACTAAGGAGAAGAAGATGCAAATCGTCGAAGAAGAAGGAGAGAGAGAGAGAGAGGAGAAGAGATGCAGATTGTCAAAGAAGAATAAGAAGAGGAAGGAAGGAAGGAAGGAGAGAGAAAGAGAGGGAATGTGTGTGAGTAAAGATGGAAAAAAAAAGTTTATATAATATTTCGACCGGGTTCGGATTTTGGGAGTTTTAACTCGATCCCGAACCCGAAGTTTCAAGTTTTCTAACACTTGACCCGAATCGAATTATCAGAACAACTAGTTCGGGTGGGATTAATCGGATCGGATTTTGCACACACCTACTCTTATTAATTTCTTGCACGAATCTCGAAATATGCCTTTCAGCCACATAATGTTTGTTTAATTGTGACTTGAACAATAGGTTAAATGGACTTTGGTTAGATTGGGCCGGATCTATATGTTTTTAGTGTAGAATTGACGAAAATGGCCCAATAGTGACAAGGCACTTAAGTTTGCCCCCATTTACCCTTGCGCGGTGAGAAAAAATGAACGAATAAAAATTGTATGTACAATATTTTAGGAAATTACACAAAATCTAACTCTTTTAATTTTTTTTTTTAAATTGTAACCAATTTTTTTCGTCCTTCAAAAATACAACTGGTATACCAAAAGTATACAAGCGGTATATATAAGTAGTATGCAAATAATTTTATAAATTAGAATACAAATAGTTTGCAACTGATAAAAAAAATGGTGTATAAGCCTTTGAAATTTATATCAGTGCAAATTTATGATGAGATTCCAATCCGTAGAAAAAAAATGAATTTTCTTGTTTAAGAGAAAAAGAGATAAGAACAAAAAGTTGTAAAAGCTTTTTTTTTAAGAAATTAGGAAAAATTGCATAATTGTAAGAGGAAAGTTGTATTAATAAAAAATATAATTTAAAGAGTGAAAAAAAGGTGATTTTTATTTTTGTTAACTTTTGTGTATAAATGTGTAAAAATCGCTATTTTCAATAAATTTAGGTATTACATTCTATATCCCTAAACCCTAGGAATTTAACCCTAAATACTAAATCTTAAAAAATTAAATGCTAAATCATAAAAGCTAGACACTAAATTCTAAACCTTAAATCCTAAAAATGAAAGTGCTAAATACTAAATTATAAAAATTTAAATCTTAAACCGTCAAAGCTAAACTCAAATTCCTAAATAATGCTCTCTAAAAATGGTTAACTTTATCCATGATCACCGAATTATTGCCTAAATTACACAAAAGTAATGAAATAATTTTTTTCATAAAAATCACTCAACTTATCACTTATATATAAAAAAATCACTTTGACCGGTTTCCTGTGAGAAACTTGCCAGAAAATCTACTTGGCATGTCCAATCAGCAGGATCTGCGCACGTACCAGTACACGTATTGCCAATTCAGAATGCCACATGACACTTTATCCATGTCATCCTTCATGTGGCATGATTACGTGGCATCCAACCCCATTTTCTTTGTGCTAAGTGTTTGCTAACGTGGCATATGTGCCAAGTCAAATACTGATTTTGCATTACTTGACGTGCCATATGATCAAGATATGCTGACTGGATATGTTAAGTAGATTTTTTGATAAGGCATTTACCTTAAAAAAGTCAATGATTTTTTTGTATATAAGTACTAAGTTCAGTTATTTTTACGAAAAGAAAAATTCTTTCATTATTTTATATAATTTGGGCAATAGTTCGGTAACTAATAACCGGACTCTCTGAACAGGAGATTGGCAATGCCCCTCCGAGCACGTGTCGTGAACCGGACTCTCATTCGAAGAGTTAGGTAACCGGGCTCATTCAGATATCTATCATATCAGTAGTTCGGTTACCATAACAGGTCGGTATCAGAATATGGAAAGTCATCATTCACGGATATTTTCCAAATATTGTGCAAATTCTGATCTGTTAATGATGGAAAGTACCAAAAATCACTCAACAAATTCTCACAAATTAGGAATCAAGCACCAATCAAGAGATTAAGGTGATTTCCTCCTATTCGGGATCTTGTTTCCTATTTGGCCTAGAAAAAGAGCTCTATATAAAGGAAACCAACAGGTACATTTATCTCTCTCTGAATCTTTTCTACACAGAATCTCTATTTTTAGTCAATTCACTGACTTGATCGTCGGAGCTTTCATCATTGAAAACCCGTCGGTTTTGTTAAGCTTTTCAGGCGATTAATCTAAGAATACGCTTCGAGAAATTCAACCATTATTATTTGGTGCGGTAAGCGTGGAACACCCCAAGGATCTCAGTTAGCAATGGATCTTTTTCCTAATTTGCCTATCTCTGCCGCCCCATCAAAAGACCAGCCCAATGCTGCTGTCGAGCCTCCGGCCAACATTCTTAGCCAGATCCTCCAAAACCTGCAACCAGCTCAATCAGAGCAAATTTCCCCACTCTCAGCACGACAACTCTTCCCCCAAACACAAATCCATGCACCCGTGACACCACAAACATCCATAACTATCCCCGTAATCCCAGGATTAACCCCTCAATCAGTACAAAAGCTCTTGACCTCATTGTCAGCTATGGCGGCTCAGGCACCACCAGCAGTACCTACAAACATCCCAGTAGCGACTCAATTTTTTGCCCAAACACCACCACCATTACCGAGCACACTGTCCCCTGGCACAACAATTCCGATAACAGCCGAGCAGTTTGAAAGAATGTTTGAAGAAAGAATGCAGAAATACCAGAATCGCAGCACTTTGCAGTATCAGAGTAGTTTCCAATCCCCGTTGTCCAGGGATATCTTGGCTGCTCCCTTCCCACAGATACGATTGCCAAACTTGCCGAAGTACAGCGGTAGTACCGATCCCTGAGCTCATTTGGACGAATTCCATCATACTATGCTGGTGCATACCACAGAAGATATTGCTTTGTGAAAGGTTTTCCCCTAAACTCTTACCGAATCCGCATAGATTTGGTTTTGTAATCTCCCTAAGAACTCTATTTATAGTTTCGAGTAATTCTGCAACATGTTCATTGCAAAGTTCGTTGCTGCTATTCGACCAGCAAAAGTCTCTGCCGACCTCACCCTGGTTCACCAAGAGAAGGGAGAATCACTTCGAGCTTATGTGGAAAAATTCAACGTGGTGGCTATGGATATCCAGAATTTAAATCTGAAAGTAGCTATCAATGCTCTTATCCGTAACACTAGGTGTCAAGACTTCAACGACTCCCTCAGTAGGAAGCCACCAAGCGATTTCACCGAGCTCATGTCCCGGGCTCACAAGTACATACGAATGGATGAAGCTCGGTGCCTCAGATACAATGCTCAGATCAGAGACTCGGATAGAGGATACCCAACAGGTCGGGATGAAAACAGTGGTAAACAGGATGATACTAGAAACAGAGGGTCCGGCAGCACAAACCGAGCTTTTCTAGTAACTAAGTAGAACTCCAGCGATAAGCAGGATGAGAGACTGACGCCTTTGACGGCCTCAAGGTCTCAGATCCTGGCCTGGATGAAGGAGAATGAGCGGGTTAACTAGCCTCGACCTATGATGGAAGATCCCAATAGAGACCAAAGCCTTTACTGTTCTTTTCATAGGGATAAAGGCCATCAGATAAATGACTGTCGGCAGCTAAAGCGAGAAATTGAGAACCTCATTCAGAGGGGTAAGCTCGGACAATTTGTGAAGGGCACAGAGAGGAATGGATGCGATAGGTCCCCATCACCATGCAGACAAGGCAATGGGGCTAGTTCAAGTAAGAAAGCTCCAGCGGGGGTAATTCATATCATCGCAGGGGGTAAGCATTATGATGTCTTTGAAGATTCCCGGAAAAGAAAGGCGAAGGAAGTATTTTCTTTGGGGGCTGGTCAGAGTACAGGGGGCTATGAGGTAACGTTCTCTAAGGTGAATGAAGCTCAGGCCCGGACGCCTCATACCAATTCATTGGTTATGGAAGCGCTGATACAAGATTACCAGGTTCAGAGAATCTTAGTGGATACAGGGAGTGCAGTAAATCTTGTCACCCTTCAGGCATACCGGGCATTGGGAATGTCTGCTAACAAGTTAGAGGCCGTGTCAGCCCCACTCATTGGCATATCTGGGCAACCGGTAAAGGTGGAAGGATCGGTCATGCTAGAGTTACAGCTCGGAGATGAGGATAGAGTGTGCAGTTGCAAGAGCTGTTTTATGTTGGTCGACATACCACTTGCTTATAATGTGATCATTGGGCGACCTCTTTTGGTAGGAGTGGATGCTTACATTTCCATGCGTAAGCTGCTTATGAAGATACCTGTTTCGAGAGGTGTAGCCATACTTCGAGGAAATCAGAAGATAGCTCGAGAAACCTACGTCACGATGCTGAAAGCGGCTGATCAGGCTCTACCACTAGACACCTTGGGTATCCCAACAACCCAAAGTGCCGAGCCTTTAGACTCACTTCAGGATGTGGTGCCCTTACGCAGGAGTTTGCTAAGAGTTTGATGTCCGGTATGAAGCACGTCCATCAATGAAGGGTCAGATCTTAGCTGATTTTGTGGCAGAGTTACATGCACCCCCACAGAAGCCAAGCCCATGTTCACGGAAGTTGTACATAGATGGAGCATCTTCATCCTTAGGCGCTGGAGTCGGGGTAATCCTATTTAGACTTGGAAGAATATTAATCCGTGGAATGGCCCACATAGCTTTCCAAGCAACCAATAATGTCGCGGAGTATGAAGTTCTGAGCTTCGAACTACAGCTCGCCATCGAGGTAAAACCGGACTCATTAACTATTTTGTCTGACTCACAGTTGGTTGTTTGCCAGATACTTGGAAAGTTTGAAGCAAAGGACCAGTCGATGATTAGATATAAAGAATGTCATCCTACCACGATCGGAATACAAAACTGAGGACCCTCAGAGTCGGACAGCTTGTTCTCCGGAAGGTAGTTGCATCCCAAAATCTGCGGGAGTGGGAAAGCTAAACCCTAATTGAGATGGTCCTTACATAATACATAAAGTTGGGGGGAGCATACAGGTTGAAGGACTCCTCTGGAGAGATGCTTCCTCATTCATGGAACATTTCAAATTTGAAGATCTATTATCAATAATCTCGAATCTGCAGCTCGACTTTACACTCTTATCGCTCACTCGGCTATTACGCCATTGAGCATTTTTGTCTAGTATTGTATTTCGCCTAGCTCGGCAATACACTTTTATCGCTCACTCGGCTATTACACCATCGAGCATTTTTGTCTAGTATTGTATTTCGCCTAGCTCGGCAGTACACTTTTATTGCTCACTCGGCTATTACGCCATCGAGCATTTTTGTTTAGTATTGTATTTTGCTTAGCTCGGCTTTATCACCATAAAAGCAATTGTACTGGCTAAAATACCAATAAAAGAGGTATATTCATGGAAAAAACTGTGTTTTCTATTATGTTAACTGCAATAATGTGGCTCTAGCTCGGCAATTTTGCCATTGAGCAACCTAATATTATTACAACAACATCAATTAAGTCATGCCGCCATCAAAGCGTGCATTCTCATACTGAATAATAAGATCGTCTATATAGCTCACTCGACCATAACGCCATCGAGCATTTTTGGGCTAAGAATCGTATTTCGCCTAGCTCGGCCACAACGCCATCAAAACACTTATTTTCAGTAAATTGCTGCCCGGCTCGGTTATATTGATATGATAATATTTGTTTTATTCCTTTTTCGAAGAGCTCGCTCGGCATTGTTGCCACACGAGCATCGGTTCAATTAGTTACTACTCAACTTATATCATTCGCGTATGGATGTTAAATTGATGGCACAATACGGTTATTTACGATAACTATTCACAGCACTCGGTAATCAAAACAAAGTACTAGATTTTATTAAAAGGCGAACGAATACAAGTCAGCCTATTCATCTGGATATACATCATCTAACCAAGACCAATCCATGTTAGGATAGCACCCTTTGACAGCATCTGAAAGCTTCTGACTAAAAGCTAGACACTTATCAACCGCCAAATCCAGGGACTTGTATTCAAGGTCTGCTAGCTTCTCTTCCAGATCGGTTTTGCCACTTTTAGCTTCCTCGAGTTTATCTCGGAGACCCGACAACTCGGTCTACATTTTTGCCTTTCTCCACTCGCCCTCTGCCGCCCTCTCCTGTGCCTCAGAGATCTTATTCATGGCCTCTTGTGCCTTGACTTCAGCATCCAGGGCTCTCTTTTCAGCATCTTGCAGCTTGCCCTCAGCGGCATTAGCTCTAAACCATTGTCCAGCTACAGATCAAGCCTCCCCGTTATAGGCCATAATTAGGGAGTTCATTTTTCCTATGACAGTGCCGCTCAGCATTGAAGCCTACACAGAATGAGGAAATGATAAAAATGGCACGGCATTTTTCAGGAATCAACTAAATGAAGGACAACACAGAATCGCTAACCTAAATTTGATGCCTCTTGATGGCAATACTCAGGTCCTCGGCTCTCCAGCGTGTCATAAGGGTGACTCTCTTTGGAATACAGGCAAACTGGTGCACAAAATCGCAAAAGGCTGGGTTGTCCTCTGAATACCCATCCCCTTCTTCTTTCAATAGTTCGCATATTTTGTCAGCGAAAGCTCTTAAATACCTTTTATGGGAATGGGGATTCGAGGTTTCGGCGGTGGCACCATCTTCGGGAGATTAAGGCCCGGGTGGGGTCTACAGATCCATTGAAGGCACCTGAGTTGTAGGGGTCAGAGGCGAAGTGTCTTCCTACACATCATTTGGGGCCGCACTGTCATTATGAGTAGGCACGGCCGGACTTTGCTCGGCGGCAGCGGCAGTGGTCTCCCTGCTAGACTCCCCCGGTGCTGATCCTGCAGGTTTCTTCTGCCTCTTTGCCCTCATCATCTTGGCCATGCTCGGCCTTTCTGTCCATTTCATTTCTGCAAAAAAATAGAACAATGAGAAAGTATTAGAACAGGAGAATTGATAACATAATATACCTTTTCTAGGGCATCGGGACGCTTCTGTTCGGTCTAAACCGAACATGAGTTGATCCCTTATGTCAATCTTGTCCTAGCCAGAGCCCTCCACTGGGCCAGAGTTCGTTCCTCCTCCTCGGTAAGGCAAAGGGGGTTGTCATTCTTATTAACATACCGACCCCAGGTTGTTCGAAAACTGAAATTATTGTCGCTATCAATAACGAAGAATCGGTTCTTCCAATTCTTTAGAGATTCCAGGTTTCCCTTGAACACCCCATAACCAGCTCGGGCTTAGACATAGTTGTGATCCTCTGTGGTGACTCAGAGCCCAACCACGTGGGTAGCCTGGAAGAGCCGAACTGTCAAATCGATGTCATTGTCTGCTGCCCACATTTACAAGGCGGATGTAGTTCGCCAAGCATTTGGATGAATCTGGCCCATGGTTAAACCATAGTAATTCATCAGTTCGACTTCAAAAGCTATCGGGGGAAGGCTCATTCCAGCCTCGAAGTCAGCCTCATAAACGACTATGGTCTTTCTGCCCGAAAATTTTGCATTAGCTCGGATGCTAGCCCCAGGTACGCGAATCCTATAGCTTTCAGGAATCCCCAACCTCTCATGCAGCTCTACCATCTCGCTACTCTTTACGCCGAACTGATGCTTCCTATTCGGGGATTCCTCCTGGTTCCTTCTTCTTTGGTGGATCTGACTGGTTGGTACTAAGAGGCTCTGGGATATCGTCGTACAGAAGGCCCTCCTCCACTCTCATCCTCTCAAATGAACTCTTAGAAGCACTCATTGTAAAAAAGGAGGAGGAAGGTAAGATACTAACCTGAAATCGGAAGGGAATAAGGGAAGTTGCAGAAAACACACGATCAGAGACCTAAATGGAGGCCTGATGCAGTCGAAATGGCACAAGAGAGAAGTGAAGAGAATAAGGCAAGAAAAATTGAAATCCCTAAGAAAAATAAAAATGGAAGAGATGAGAAGGGACTAATATTTATAGGAAAACGGAGCCACTCAGATGCAGACAGATGGCAAGCGCTGATTGGATGAACTGGCAGTAATTACTCCTTGCACGGTTGCCGAAGAGATGCCATCATTTCAGTGCCTGACACAGCCGTCGGATCACAGTGAACGAAGCGCCTGTCCACGCTTTTTAAGGGTCACGCGCACAGCTATCTCCAAAGCGTCATAAGTTGGTACCCACGCGCTCTCTTTGAGTGTCAGATCAATGCTCTAATGACATGAATGTCATCATTCGAGGGGGGGGGGGACTTATGATAACCAGACTCTCTGAACAGGAGATCGGCAACGCCCCTCTGAGCACGTGTCATGAAGCATACTCTCATTCGAAGAATTAGGTAACCAGGCTCATTCGGATATCTGTCATATCAGTAGTTCGATTACCATAACAGTTCGATATCAGAATATAGAAAGTCATCATTCACGGGTATTTTTCAGATATTGTGCAGATTATGATCTCTTAATGATGGAAAGTACCAAGAATCACACAATAAATCATCACAAATTAGGAATCAAGCACCAATCAAGACATTAAAGTGATTTCCTCCTATTCAGGATCTTATTTCCTATTTGGCCTAGAAAAAGAGCTCTATATAAAGGAAACCAACAAGTACATTTATCTCTCTTTGAATCTTTTCTACACAAAATCTCTATTTTTAGTCAATTCACTGACTTGATCGTAAGAATTTCTATCATCGGAAACCCGTCAGTTTTGTTAAGATTTTCAGGTGATTAATCCGAGAAAACGTTTCGAGAAATTCAACCATTATCAGTAACCATAGGTGAAACTAACTCCCTAAGAGTAGAAAGAAAGATTAATGAAAAATCTATAAAATGCAATCAAGGTATTATAGAATATATACTTGATGAGAAATTTATCATCCCGATTAATAACCAAATGAAGAAATGTTCTGCATGTGAAAGTAACAATATTAGAATTTTGATCAATAAGCTTCAAGCAAATGCAAATTAGTATGATTAAATACTATTTCTACATGACAAAACCATTCACACTATCCTAGCATCACCTATGGAATCATTCGTATTTATTATTATGTTCAGCTTATGATATTAAACTAAATACATTTAAATGGAATAGTGCTAACTTAAAATTGTTCAATTCATATTATGTTCTGAAATTCCTTTTTTTTTTTTGTTAAAATATGTAATATTTACATAAAATTGTTGAATTCTCTTGTCACATATGAATTTCAAATTTATTTTTTCATTTTGACACTTAAAAGGCTTACAAAAAGTGCAGAAAATGGAAATAAAAAATAATTACTCCGTTTCTTAAAAGTTATCACTTTAAATAAACAAAGCTCCATTAAAATAAGATAGAAAATAATTTACATTAATCATTATAAGAGTTTAATTTTATATAATTCAATAAATTTTAATTATATTATATGAAATATCAAAATTAATTTAGATATGAAATATCAAAATTAATGTAGATATGATTGTCTTGCATTATAAAAAATAATAAACTTTAATTGTATAAGAAATAATGCAAGCAAAAGTATCAAAAAAAATAAGTTAAATTCTCTTGCCACATATGAATTTCAAATTTGTTTTTTCATTTTGACACTTAAAAGTAGGAGTGTATACGGATCTAGAATTTTCTGTTCCGAACCGAACTACCGAACAAAAATATCCAGAACCAAATTGTATCGTTGAATTTTTTTCTAGAACCGAACCAAATTGTACCATCGACTTTATTTGTAATGGATCTGTATATTTTGTCCAAAATCAAACCGAAAATTATATTGAATTGCACTGAACTGTTCTGAAACAAAATTAGATCGAAAGAACCGATATTTAATAATTATTATAGATAATACTAATAATTTATACATAAATATTATTCATGATTTATATTCTATATTCATTATATAAATTTAACTTTATAATTATTTGTATTAAATATTTTAATGCATGAAATTAAGATAATAATTAGTTAATAAATTAAAATTAATATTTTAATTATTAATAAGATAAATTTAATTATTATATCTATATGAATATGAATATGCAGCTAAAACAATTTGTGTTTAATTTAATTTACTTTTAATGTCACTCGACTACTATTTAATTTTTTTTTTGCACAAATATTTATATTGATAAGTGAACTGAGCAGTTTATTACATAATCATTTTACCAATTAATTTCATTTACTTTTAATATCACTCAACTGATACTTATTTATTTTTGTCACAATACATATATCATTATATAAATTAAAAATTTAATTATATATAGTTATTATATATAAATTAAAAATGTAATTATACATAGTTATTATTTATAAGGAAATTTTACCAATTTATGTAAATATATGGATATATAATCACCTTACCAAAATTTTTATTATTTTTAGCGTCACTCGACTAGTACTTATCTATTTTTGGTATAACATTTATGTGAGTAATTGAGAATGTATTTTAATAATGTAATTATATACAATTATTGTATTAATAAAATTTTAACAATTAATGTAATTATATGAGTATATTATCAACTTACCAATTAATTTCATTTACTCTTAGTATCAATCAACTAGTACTCATTTATTTTTGACACAATACCTATATAAGTATGTAAATCAATAATGTAATTATATATAGTTATTATAAATAATGAAATTTTATCAATTAATGTATTATATGAATGTATAATCATCTTATCAATTAATTTCATTTATTTTTAGTATCACTCAACTAGTACTTATCTATTTTGGCACAATACCTATATGAGTACTTGAGTTGTAAATTTATAATATAATTATATATAATAAAATTTTACTAATTAATGTAGTTATATGAGTATATAAATATTTTATCAATTAACTTCATTTACATTCAATGTTACTCAAATAGTACTAATTTATTTTTGGCTCAATATGTATATGAATATGTAAATTAATAATATAATTATATATAATTATTATAATAATAAAATTTTAGTTGTACATTTAAAAATGATAAAAGAAAAAAAAATCTTTTAGAGTGAATTTAAAATTAAATTTGAAAATTTTTAGGCAAAAATATTTTTTTTTTTGAATTTTAGGAGGAAATTAAAAATTAAAATTAATTTTATATTTTTTGAATTAGTGGAAGATTAATGAGCCAAATTATCCAATTTTAGCTAAAATTGTTAGAGATATCTTTGTTATTCAGTACTCGACTATAATTTTTAAATCAGCTTTTAGCACTAGATGAAGACTTTAAATAAATTTAGAAGTTTTGTAACTCTGATTACAATTGAGATTCTTGTTTGTTATCAAAATTGGTTGATGTTGGCAACACTTTTGGCTTCACAACACTTTTGGCTTCAGAGGTATCAGTCAAAAAACTTGAAAAGTTTGAATCAGGTAATTATTATATTTGCATAAATTCTTAAATTTTATATTTAATATTTATATTTTTTTATGGTCTAATTATTTAAATTTTTTGTTATTTTTAAAATATTGCTCAAAATTCTCAAATCAGTGCAAACATAATACAAATAAAGACTGTTAGTGGACTTTGACAGGACATGGCCTTTCAGTCTAATCAGATAGCTTCCATACTAGTAGTTGCTTAGGTGATTGCTAGTCAAGTGCTGCGCCTTGGGCTGACTAGACATTAACTTGTCATGTGTTGGGCCTTGGGCTGAGAATGGATCAGGCGCAGTAGATAATAGGCAAATATCGTTTGTCCTCCCTTAAAGATTCAATCAATTCGACAAGTGCAACTTTGAAATCTTTAGTGGCTTTTTATAATTGTATTTTGAATTTTAAATTTCAAATTTTGAGCCTGTATTTTCGAATTCCTAACTATTGAAATAACTGTCGGTGCATTTATGAGGGACACATCATTAGTCACATCCATTACGATGATGCTTCACTCTTTAGGTTGGCAATGCTGCGGGTCGATAAAGCTTCAATTTTTGGGTCAGCCAACCATTTTCTTACACGTGGCATCCTCGGGATAAGCACTTAGCTTAATGAGGAAGTTACCTCCCTCCTATAAATTGGAAAAATCCATTTCATTTTTTCTTTTACAAAGCTTCAAACTCTATTTTTAAAATTTTCCAAACTTCTTTAAAGCTTCCAAGATTTCCTTTGCTATTTCTTGCAAATCTTTGTCGATTTCACCAGGTAAGAATCTTTTACTTGGATATCCTTAGATGGCATTTTCATTTCCTCATATTCATATTCGTTTTCTTCTTTATTTTCTGATAACTTAGGATTTTCTTCTTGGGAACAAGTACAAAAGTCATATTCTCCCTCTAAAAGTGTCCCTTAGCAGCTTTTCACATTTAGATACTAGCTTACTTCAAAAATATAGAACTAGGGAACCTATAGCTAGGCACACAAAACTTTCTACCTTAGAAGTGAGTCGACTGAAATGAATATATAACTTGCCTGAAGATGTGGTCGTTTTAGCCTATCCTCTTTCAATGTTGATGGAGGATGGACCGTTTGGAAGAAACAACGAATGGTTCATATGCCATTAGCCCGGCTTAGATTGTGACTTTTAGTTTCCAATTCATCCATTTGACATAAGCATCCTTCGGGGTTACAGGATCGCACCAAATCAACTGAACTCGAACAGATAGAGGACGGTCACTTGCTTTAAGGTCTTGTGCAGATAGCTTGACATCATCCCCTCCTTGGAGCTTTTTACCTTTTTCTTCTATCATTCTGGCCGAGAGGATGGGATAGAATATTACCTTACGAGCATAAACAAGAGGAAGTTATTTTCTTTGCCCTCTTCTGTTAAGGGTTACAAAGAAAAGTTCTTCTTGATAAAAAAAAAGAAGGACTACATAAGTTTATTCCAGTCGGACAAGGCCAACAACCTCAAAGACTTGCCTTCTGGTCTCTCTATGCTCGCTTTAAATATAGGAAAGCTCAAGAAGTCCAACCATCTCTGCAGTCTTGCTGGCTTCCTTAGATAAGGCAGGGCAAAACGTGAGCTCCCTTAAGAATTTTTCTTCTTTATGCATGTGCATTTTACATTATTTTTACCTTGTGCAAGATTCTAACCTATTTATTTTTATTTTGCAGTATCTATGGATACTCAACTTGCAAAAGAAGTAGTTGAGCAGGTGTGCAGGAGGCCAGGAGAAAAAAGAAGTCGACACCAGGAGATAATCGGTCTGGCTGGCTAGCTAAAGTTCGAAAGCTTAGGTTGAGGACTGGACCATCTGAAGCTGTCCAGGCTCCTCATGCACTCATCCAGATGCCTTCTGCCTCTATTGCCCTTTCTCTGGCTCGATTAGTTTCTCTGACACCTATAAAGGAGGTTCCTTCTATGAGGCCATCCCTGAAGGCTCCATTTGATTGGACAGTGTTCGAGAAGCCGATAGGCTCCATCGCTGTTATTCCATCTTCTGCAATTCGATCTCTTTTTAAAAAAAGTTCTTAATTCAGAAGTTTTATGAGGGATATTTCTTTTGCTGGACTTCATGAGCTAAGGGCTCTTATTCGAGAGGGATATGTAGGACAAGGGTCCGATCATCTCTCCTTCTTAGGAGCTCACTAAAATAAATTTGGAGCTTTTCAATGTAAGTTTCTCTCCATATATTTATTAAATACTTTTTTTCTTCTTTCTTTTTTTTTTAAAAAAAAAAAAGAAACTTCTTTGCTTGCTTTGAACAGGTTTCTCAAAGGGCATGGCATCTCTTTGTGGGGAACATTGCTTCGAAGGATAAGCTCGCTAAGAAGACACGAATCGAATGGGAGCTTAAGAAAAAGTTGTCAAAGAAAGATAACGACCTAGAAGCTCTCCGTTCGAAATCATTTGCCTGGATTCAAGAGTTGACTTTTGAGAGTCTCAACTTTTGGCTCAGGTGGAGGAGCTTCAAAAGAGAGTGGGGTTCCTTGAAAGCTATCTAACAGTAATCTGAAGAGAGCCAACACTTCCTGCATGAGGCTCATCAAAAAGAGCTGGCCAATTAGAAGGACCATTTGATGGATCAGTTAGGCTACCTCCAAAGCGATCTTTTGACTCGCATTTCAATCGAGTGTAAAAGACGCTTTCCTTTGGAGGACTTTAGCTTCTTAGATGATCCAACCTCGCTACATAAAGCTCTTCCAAATAGCATAGATGATGGACCTCCGATCGGGGATGCTAACCAAACCGCTCCTAATGAGGATGTGAATATAAATGATTAGAATAGGATTTTTCTCTTGAATTTGTAAATTTGAAATTTGTACTTAGAAATTTTAATCAATGCAATAACTATTTTCTTATTCCAGTGTTCATGTTTTTATTTTTGTTGCTTCTTTTACTTATCACAATGGGATAACTATCCGAACAAAATAGTATTCCATTATTAATGAACTTTAAACTTTAATATCTCATTATCTTGAAAAACTTAGAAAATTTTCCAATTTCATACATCAAAGTTAAAAAGCAAATAATTTGATCGAATTCGTGACCATTTTGCAAATTAACTTGATAATAATCATCAAAGTTATAAAGCAAATAATTGTATCAAATTTATTTTGCGAATTAACTTGGGAATAATCATCAAAGTTATAAAGAAAATAATCAGATCAAAAATATTTTGCAAATTAACTTAGGAATAATATCTATATAATCAATAATCGATTTGATTGGAATACAATGTTACATTAGGTACTTTTTAAGTACTTCAATATTTCATAATCTTGGAATGTCTGAACCATCTAGGGTTTTTTACTTGTACGTGCTTCTGCTAAGGACCTTAGACACTTCATAAGGTCCTTCCCAATTGGGCATGATCTTTTCAACTTTCATAAGACTAGATCTCTAATGTAGAATGTTCTTGAGTTTACCTTATTGTTGTGGTACTCGGTGACTCTCTAACTGTAAGCTACTATCTTTGTATATGTAAGGGCCCAAAATACGCCCTAATTATCTTAAGGCATGATTAGGGTGAAATGAAAACCGAATGTACATGATTTAGTGACAGAAGTATCAAAAAGGACACAACCGCTATTAAATGGAAAGTTTCGGCAAGAACGGACATTTACAAATTATAAAAGTATGACGTATATATATAAAAGAAATTGTATAGTGGTTCGATTTATGAAATAAAAGTTAAGTATATGATAATGTCTAATTAAAGAAGAAAATAAGGATCAAAAGGGATATTTTATAAAAATATTGAATTGACCAATACGAGCAAAAGATGTGTAACTTGCTAAACCACACAAAGATGAGTATATGTGTTGAAGGAGAGAAAAAGGGCAGCTGACCACTTTGTTGGCTGAAAACTCAATAATTTCTCATCTCTTTTTTCTCTCAATTCATTCTTCAAATTGGTTTGAAGAGCGCTTCAGAATATCAAGCAAGACTTGAGGGCTTTTAAGGTGAGTTTTAGGTCAATTCACCCACTCTTCTTCTCTTCTTTATATTAGATGTTAAATTATGTATTGTTTAGAAGGCAATTCACGTGAGTTATGATGCTTTTTGGTGGAGAAAATCCGGTCGAGAAGAGGAAGAGAGCAAAAGGGAGCTTGATGGAACTTTCGGGTGCCTAAAAAGGTTTGAAAACTAGAATTCGATGTATATGTTAATTTGAACTTTGATATATAATGTGACTTAAATTGAATGTGTTTTAGTTGATATATGATGGTTATGGTGAGTGTTGGCTTGAAAAGTGGTAAATTATGCATATAAATAGAGTTAGTAAAAAAATTGTGTTGGGACCATAACTTCCATGCCTACAAAAGTCATAGCTTTGCCTATGAGCTAATTCTAGCTCTAAGTGACCCAAAATTGGCCAGAATTGAAGGGTATCTGTTCTATTCGGGTCATAGGAGCAAGTTTCATTGTTTTAATCATATCTGGAGTTGTAGAAGTCCAAATGATGTGTAATTGGTACCAATGGAAAGCTACGACATAGGGGAACAAGTTTTGCTATGCCTTTTCCTAGCTCAGTTTTGATTTGCAAGGTAAGGGTTAGAGTCTGCCCTAGAGTAGACTCGGTATCGAGTCGGCACCATTACGATGGGTTTCTATGCTGACTCGGCATAGCAACCCTCTGTCACGAGTTGGCACAATGGTGCTGACTCGTGACAGCTCCACTCCCCTCTTTGTTTTTCTTTGATTTGGTTGTGTAGTTTTAAATGTTATGTAATTGTTGTTTTGAATTGTAAAGCCATGCAAGAATATTTTAAAGTAAAATGAGTTAGTGGGAATTTGTGGAACTTATAAATGAGTGAAAATTATTATTATTATTATTATGGATTTATTATATATAATATATTTGCAAATATATATATATATATATATATATATATATATAATTGGAATATATGTAACTAAATGTTATTTTACTAAATAATATTATTTATAAGATGTGCACTGGTCTAATGGGATAAATGAGTGTATGTTATGTGAAGTGAACTAGTGAATATTGTGCAAAGTGAATTAGTGTGTACACGTATAGTGTATATTTGCGCCTGAATCGTGCATAGTCATGGATAGATAGGCATGTTTATAAGTGTTAGTGTTGCAGCTGCCTAGTGTTGACATCAAAAGATGTCGAGTATTTGATACCTCTTGGTATTGAGTGATTCGAGACTTATATCTCTCAGTGTTTGATACTGCTTGTCGGTATAGCGTGTTTCCCGTTATCCACTATAAATGAGGATTCAGGCAATATAAGATTTTTATTGTTATTAAAGCTATACGTGTGTGACGTGCGCCGAACCAACAAGGCCCTCTTCGAACCCGCTTTTAGGGCTCGAGTGATTGGTTCGCGTCTTTTTGATCTTGGGCATCATAAGTCATATTGGATGCCTCCTTCCCAATAGAACATTGGAAATGATCGTCTAGACTCATAACGCCTTTAGACACCTTTGAGGTATTTTGGAGTCGCATTGGGAAAGGTCTCTAACCTCAGTTGGTCTAAACTAGAGATTGGTGTTCGAAACTTCACTCTTATTAATGACTTAAGTTTATAAATGAGTTTTTAAAGAAATTAAAATTCCATCTCTCATCTCACACGGTTATGCATTGAAAATAAAGTGCATTTGCAAGCATATTAGAAAGCATTAAATAAAGCAATAAATAAATAAATAAATAAATTACAAAATAAAAATAAAAAATAAGACAGAACAATCCTCCAATAAATAAAAAGAATATAAATGAATAAAACTTGCTCGAAATAAACAAGTAAATACAAAACAATCAAAATGCAACATATATAAATCGGGTTATTTATTGAATTTTTAGGAACATTGGTTCCTATTTACTGATTAGAAAATTAAAGAACTATTTTTAGAGTATTGATTGAGAAAACTGGGATGAGTGATCCCATTTTAAGAAATTTTAGTTCTCCATTTGACAGTGAGGTTTTGTTGGCTAAAATAAGACATTGGTCCAATTTATTAAGAAAAGTCCCAAATTATTAATTATTAAAAAAACACGACTTTCCATAATGCGGATAATTAAAACCGATATTTTTACATAACAAAATAATATAATAAAAATGAAAAATAAAATAATTAACATGCAAACCATAATCTTGGATGGTCTTTAATTCTCCGATACTCCGATCCGCATATGAATATAACTCGCAAAAACAAATAGATAAATTTTGGAACAAAAAACAAAAATGAATAAAATGTTAGTCAAGTAATTAAATAAAATAAATAAACAATTAAACTAAAAAAACGATCAAATTAAAATAATTTAGCATAAATAATTAGGCAAAATAAATAAAAAATAAACATGAAACAATTGCACAAAAAAAACAAGAGCAGCACATGGGAAAACAAAGAAAATAAAAAATAGTGGAGCAAACACAGCTGTGTTTTCCTACGAAACACAGCTGTGTTTCCTCAGCAAAGCGACGGGCAGCGCCGAAAATGAGGAAAAGTAGGGGAACAAACAACGTGTAAAGCACAACTGTGTTTTCCAAAGGAACACAGTTGTGCTTTTCAAACAAAATTGCGCGCAGTGCAAAAACATAGCTGTGTTTCTTTCAGAATATAGCTGTGTTTTTGCTCTGTCATGCAACACAACCCCGTGCCAACGAGAAAACTCCGGTTTTGATTTTGAAAAGCCAACACAACAAAATTCAAGCCTCCACAAACATATACACAAGCGAAATAACAATCAACAACGGCATTAATGATTAGAAATAGGAACTAAACATGCAAAGACTAAGGGCAGCAGAGAGTGAAAGAACCGAAGAAAAGAGGAGGGGGAGAGGACCTGTACACGACTCGTGCATGGAGTGCACGAGTCGTGCACACTCTTCACGACTAGGATAGAAAGAGGACAGAGGAGCTAAGCAAGGGAAACATGGGCAAACAGAGGAGGGGGATCGTACCAGTGCATGACTCGTGCATCCTTACACGAGTCGTGCAAGGAAAGCACAACTCGTACAAGAGGTGCACGAGTTGTGCACATCATGCACGACTCGGACAGAGAGACAGGGAGCACGCAACAGATAGCAAGAAAGAGACGATCAAAAGAACACAAAAATAGGGATGAACAGAGTCTCTTCAACAGATGAACAAACACAACATCATGCGATCAAAACATGCATAATAAAGCCATAAACATGTTTGTTTAATCATAATAGCTACTTATGATATATGTCTGATAACAAACAAAAACAAACATACAAATAACAGATTAATAGAATCAAGTGAAAATGAACAGAGTATGTACAAAGAGAAGGAACTAACTAGTAAAGCAAAATGAGAAAGAGAAAGAAAAGGGAAGAAAAGGAAAGAAAGAAATAAAGAGACAGTGATCCAAGTATTTACCCTCAGAATGATATTTGATATTTGATCTGCAAATGAAGAAGCTTAATTTTCCTCGTTGTTTTTCTTAAAAATGAAGTTACAACAGAGACTCCAAAAATCTTTTTGATGGAAATCACGTTCAAGAAAATCAAACAATAAACTTTAAAACATTAGAAATTCTTTTCTTTTTGGCTCTCAAAACAAATCTTAGAATGTTTTTTTCTTTTCTTCTTTCTCTCTTTCTCTCTTCTTTTTTTCAGCTCTCCTTTCTTTTGTGTTTTTTTTTTCCGTTTTTCTTGCTGTCCTCCAATAATTCCCTTTTCTTTTCAGCTCAGTTTTTTTAACTCTTTAAATGTTATTTGACAGGATTAGTTGTTTTTCCTACCAAATCCAACATAAAACTCTCTTTTTCAAACTAAATCCCCTAAAATCAAGGAGAAGAGACACTGAAGGAGAGGAGCACACGTGAGGCCACCTCTCAGCAAAAGAATGGGCCTCAGGCAGTGAGGCTACCTCTCACCCAAGTGAGATGGGCCTCACAAACGTGAGGCCCCATCTCACATGGGTGAGAAGGGCCTTACTGCACAAGGCCCCCCAAAACACACATTTTGTTTGTTTTTTTTTTTTATAAAAAACGAAAAAATATTTTTTTCGAGGAACCATCACTTCCATTTGCCTATTGCCCATGAACAGGTATCATTTCCATCATCGGGTAATTTCGGTCTGGACTGCCTCAAGACCCGGTGTCTACAACGTGCATGTTAGTAAAATGTGTATAAATTAGTAGATTGTTAATATAAGAGTGCATGTTAATGTTATTGTAGGTGTAATAGTGAAATAAAGTAATCATGAATAAATGTCTTAGTGATTGTGGCATGCATATACAAAAGCATGACATGCTAACTATAGCATCTATATTTAATGAATGTATGCTTAAGAAAATAATGAAGTGAACATGATGGACTACTTAATTGCTATGAGATATATGTATGTTATTATGTTTGGCTTTATCGTTTGCTTTTATGACTTATATTAGAAGTCAGCTTGTTTTCTATATTTTCCACTGAGCCATTGCTCAGCACGGGTTTTTAATCCGTATAGGTACAAGAATTGAAGTTGAGTTCAAGATTGACCGTTAAGATTAGAAGAGGAGTCTAGTGTAGGTTATAAGAGCTATGTTATTGTGATATTTTGTAACAAAATGATAAATGTATGTAATAAAGTGAATATGTAAAGATAAAGAACTAGTTTTTACAATAGTGAATTTGATTGTGATATGCATATGCATAGGCCTGTGCAAAACCGAACCAAACCGAATGAATTTCGGTCCATTTGGTTCGATTTTTTTGGTTTTCGGTTCTGAACCGAAGTTAAACTTTGGGTATTTTGATTTGATTCTTATGATTGTAAAACCAAAAGAATCGAACTGGCCGAAATTTGTTAAACTCACCTTTTTGCTTATATATGTATATAACCTAAACCTAAATATACATTATAGTTTTATTTATTTACATGTATATTTTTTTTACAAGTACATTGAATGTATTATTAATAAAAGCTTATGGTGTATTTATTTTTAATGTATATTTTCTTAGTGTAATTTTGCTTAGTATTTATTATGAACATAATATGAAAAATTTATGTATGTTTTTTTCTTTTAGTTATGTTAAATGGTTTTTTTTTTGTTGAATATAAGTTAATTTAATTTATGGACCCATATAAGTTAAAAATCTAAAAAAAATGCCTATATTTGTGAAGAACCGATTGGACCGAACTGAATCGACCGAAATTATTTTGATTTATTCGGTTTCAGTTCTAAATAATTCGATTTGCAGTTCATTTCTAAAAATTTCTCAAGTTCGATTTTCGATTTGTTCGGTTCTGTCCAAAATCGAACCGAACTGACCATATGCACACCCCTACATATGCATATAAGCTCATGTCCTAAGTTGTGTGTTTTATTGTGTGCACTCTCTTATCCTCCTAGAGGGTATGGGGGTGTTACAGTATAAGCGTCTTCCCTCCCTTTTTCAATCAGACCCAAATCTTCTCTTCTTTCTCACTCAGTGTTTTGATCGAAAAGAATGTTAGTCAATAGGAGGGAATTCCAATCTCTACTAGTATTTTTGCTTCTGACCTGTATACTAATGAGAAAAAGTTTGTAAAGTCTCAGGACCACAAAATACTTTGTAGCTTTTTCCATCCAAATGCCCTTTGCTTTTCTTAATCTTTTCTTCAAGCCTTCCAAGATTATCTGATTAGAGACTTCAGTCATCCCGTTGCTCTATAGATAACTCTTGTTGACATTTAGATCGAAGCAAAAGGATCTAAAGGTCGAACTATCAAATTGTTTACCGTTGTCCATGATGAAAACCTTTGGTAGGCCATACTAACAGATGATTTCTTTCCATGCGAAGTTTTAAATCTTCTCAGCAGTGATTATGACCAAAGGTTTGGCTTCAATCCACTTTGAGAAATGGCCAATGAACACAATAAGGAACTTCATTTGGCATTGTCCTTAGGGGAAAATGACCTAAGATATCCAATCCCTATTGATCGAATAGCCATGAGACACTAATCGGCTGTTGTTCAACTGTTGGTTGCCTGATTATTCTTTTATAGATTTGGCATTGCTAGCACTTCTTGAATCTTTCTTGAGCATTTTTGAAGATGCTAGGCAAAAAATAGCCAATTTGCAGTATTTTTCTTACAATTGCTCTGCTAGCCTTATGTGCCCCGCAAATGCCTTCATGAATTTCTCTGATGATATAATCCCCATCTTCTCTTGTCACGCATTTGAGCCATGAATGGCTACATGCTTTCTTATACAACTTCCGTCAATTTTTATATTTATAATTTTTCTTAATGAGTATGATATTGAAATTTGAAAGTTTAGTTACAGGATGTAATAAATTTATTAGCAACTGAGTAAATTTATAAAAAAAAAATAATTACGCTGTTTATATTTTTTATTAATTTTACCTATTAAAAAATTATTTAGTGATTTAAATATTAAAAATAAAAACTGACGAAAGTTTGATTCAGGGGTATTTTAGTACCTTTTTATTAACATTAGGGACATTTTTGTTCCAAAATTAACTATAAGGGTATTTTAATATCCTAAAGACAACTTCAGGGGCATTTTAGTACCTTTTTCCATTTTAAATTAAAAACATATGTGGTGCTGACGTGTCAATAACGTGACATATTTTGCCATGTTAACGCCGTTAACTCAAAAGAAGTTTGATTCAGGGTATTTTAGTACCTTTTTATTAAAGTTAGGGGCATTTTTGTTCCAAAATTAATTGTAAGGGCATTTTAATACTCTGAAAACAATTTCAATAGCATTTTAGTACCTTTTCCCTATAAATAATGTGTCATATGCATAATGGTAGGACATATACATGAATTGAGAATTTGCAAAATGATATGATAAATCTTTAACGAAATGCTAAATAAAGTTTTGAATACGATTAAGTTGAATCTCAGTTCAATTATTTGCATTCTCCATTATTACCTACTTTATGTATATTTTTTATCTGTCGAGGTTCATGTTAACTTGTTCAACTGATAAGACTATTGTGTTTAAATGAATTGTCCCTTTGAGATAATTGATTAACATACTTAAGTAGTTATACTAGATGAATACTTGAACTAAGAAATTTATCTTTAATGGTGACATTACTTGGATATGACCTTAGCTCACTTTTCGAATGCAAAATTTTATGTAAGTTTACATTTTGCACGTAGAAAGTTATGTCAAAATTAGATATTATGAGTTGATTATTAGCTTTAGTTCTTTCTATGATTGTGTATCTATAACATTTTTTTTTATTTATCTTTACTTACTTTGCAAAATTTGGAAATTGTAATATAAATATAACCTATTTGCGTGAATTGTTTATGTAATTTTAAATTTTAAATATTTTCTTTTAAAAAATAAGTAAAATTAGTAGAGCGGTCACTACAAAAAAAAATGCATTTTACCGACGGATTTTACCGACGAAATTTAGTATTTTACCGACGGAATATGACCTTACCGACGGTTTTTTTTATTTTACTGACGGAATAAATCCGTCCCTAAAACGTGCGTAGGTACCAATTTAACGGTGGAAAATTCCATCGGTAATGTTACCGACGGAATTGTTAAAAATATTCCGTCGGTAATTTTATAAAAAAACGGTCGGTTATTTTGTTGCGTTGACCGTTTACCGACGGAATAGTCCGTCGGTAAACCGTCGGTAAAATTAATTAATAAATTATTGATTAATTTTAATATAAACAGCGACGGATTTTTTTCGTCGGTAAAGTTGTCGGCAAATATATTTAGTAAAAATATTAATACAATTAAAATGAGAGTGACGGATTTTTCCGTCGGTAAGTTGTCGGCAGTATTAATTTTTTTGTTTAATTTTTTTCTTAATTTTTTGCAAAAATAATATATTTCCTATTTGCAAATCCCAAATTAAACACAATAAATTAAAAACAAAAAGTCTAAAATTTAAATTAAAGATATATATTAATTGATAATTTTAATATATAACAAAAATAATATACATCATAACTGTTGTGCAAATATATTTGTATAATGCACAATATTTTACAGTTGTACAACAAATTATATATTTGTAACTGCAATGCAAGCAATACCAATATCGATATAATAGTTTCCTTATCAATAAAATTGATGTTTCGACATTTTGTATAGGAGCACTTAATGTTTACACCGCTCATGAATTGGATGTCCCCCTCAACCATCCAACCTATCGTACATCCAAAGATGATCATGATTTAGAAAACAAAACTAATTATATAGTTAAAATTATATAATCCATACAAATGCAAAGATGATCATGATTTAGAAAACAAAACTAATTTCTTAAATTAAAAAGAAAAAAGGTAATTAAGGCACTTACAATAATTTGAGACACAAGTTTCTGGATGCCAAAATGCTTGAGAACAAAATGTATGCCTTCTGTAACACCAAAAAGCAAAAACATTTGCAGCTGAATTATTGGCATTGAATAACTTAAGAATTATCAAAATAATATCAACCCCATTAGACAGAACCGTAGCAAGTAATGAATTCAACGAATTGAAAGCTTTGTTAAAATAAAATTAACTTATTTGACTGATTTCTGGCTTTTTTCCATTGCCGTGGGATTATTTTGGAGTTCAAATGGCACCAAAAATAATGCAAATTTTATGCAACCAACTTTCATTCTCAATGCCCAGCAGCTAAATCCTAATTTTAGATAAGAGGCAATCATTGACAAAATATTGCAGAACATTTTAGATAAGAGGCAATTACATTTGAATTGCTTCCAGAACCACCAATAGCATACACTCAGTAAATGTTCAATAAGATATTTTTCTAGTGCCTAAAGAATTAATGACTTTCTAATTTAGAAAAAGAAAAAGGAAGAAGAAGATAATGTAATGACAAACTTCAAAAAGCACATGGAAAGCACACACCCACCTCTGCAGAAGGTACACTTCCACCAACAGCTTGAACTGCAGCTGGTGCATGATAACAAAACACAACAGATAGGTAAATTCTTCCAAGCCAAATATGTGAAATGGAAATAAGTAATCACAATCTGCAAATAATAAAGGTAAATGAGACTGCACTTGTACCACCCAAAATACTGCCGCCTGAACTCCCAATCATTTCATAAAGCTTCTTTCTTCTAACATCATCAAGTTTCTCCAGAGACCTCTCCAAAGGCCTCATGCCGACTGACTGCAAAAGAAAATTATCGGCAAATTGTAATAGTTAATTCTAGATGTGAAGCAGTGATTTAACGTATATTCCAGACAAATGAAACTGCTACCTTAGCTATTACTGCCAAGGCAGAAAAAGCCGAATCCCTCACTTCAGGGGTCCCATCATTAAGGCTCTACAAGATCAAATTTATTTAATGTCAAATAAGATGAACAAAGGTCATGCTACAATAGTCACTACAGGTAAGAAAATTTTACAATTCCTCAATAATACAGCCACAAACAATCAAATAAATTGGTTGAAAAAATTCACTGGCGGCAGTAAATCAGTCAATTGGGAGAAAAAAAAAGGTGCAGAGGGCTAAATATTCTAATATCTGCAAAAAGGAGAATTATATTCAATGACCTCTATATTTTTGTAAGTAAAAGAACAAGAACCATCAATGTATATGAATTGCATCTGAGATCTATTGATAGGTGGCTTAAAAACACAATACTTTTAATTTAGCAGGCAACAAAATGCAATAACTAAACAAAGTTAGACTGCCCAAATACTTCTTTTAGTGTAATTCATCCACGACATAATTTTCTTCTTTCTTTCCTTCTTATATTTTTGTTGACAAAAAAAAAATCATAATATCATATGAAGTCCAAAGCAAGACCAGAATACCTTGGCTATGCTATGCTCAGTTTAGATGGGGAAGCAAGAAGAAAACATTTTATAACTAATATAATCATTAGTAGATTTGTATGCCTGTCTAGAAAATTCCTGAGCAAAGATCAATCTTTCTAATTTGAAATTGTAAGAATTCTATGTCTATATGCTAGAACATTGCGTAAGCATCACAAATTACTGCTTGTGAACATCAAGAAAGCATATTATAGATCACAAGACCCAAATTGGGGCTAACAATTGTACCATATTAACCAAAATTTGAAGTGTTGCATATAAGAAGGGTAACAAGAAAAGCAAGCACAACATTTTTGCAAAATTATTGACAAAATCAAAATAAAAAATAACAAATGCAACCTCAAAGGAAGAGTGCACTACCTCCATACATATAGGGACATAGTCCTTGTGCACCTTTAGAATAACAACCTTGTTACTTGTTTCAATACAAAATGTTGCCCAGTTCAAAGTTAGCGAGCGGACAAGAGGAACTTTATTTTTCACAGCTGTCCTAACATCTGCAATAAACAGCAACCTCTTCAAAATTGAAATAAAATGTACAAGTTTATGTCCATTACAACACTAGCAAACCCCATTGAGTGTTATACATAGTTACCAATCCTTAAAAACTGAGAATTACATGAAAGATTATGACCTACCTTCAAGGCGCTCTTTCCACACAGTGCTCTTCAATTGAGAAACAGTTTCTGTCTGAATAAGAGCTCCCAATCTACTTTCAATCTCTTCGAGACCCATTTCAGCTAGCTACTAACATCCGACCAACCAAAGTAGAGTATCAATCAAGATCCCAAAAAAGAAAAAAGTCATGTTGTCAATGATAATAAAAGTTAATTTACTCAAAAGTAATTGAATTACCTCAATGTCTTCCGGTGGTTCAATTGCCTTGGAGGTTTCAGGCCTCCCAGCTCCATCTGCTTTCTTGTTAGCACAAGATTTATTTGTTCCTCCTTTTTTGTTAGCAGGCTGATAAAAATAATAACATAATTAACAGAAAAACCATGGAAATGATGATGTGCAATGGCAGACAACTGATATGAAATCAACCCCATTAGACAGAACCGTAGTAAGTAATGAATTCAACAAATTGAAAGCTTTGTTAAAATAAAATTAACTTATTTGACTGATTTCTGGCTTTCTTCCATTGCCGTGGGATTATTTTGGAGTTCAAAGGGCACAAAAAATAATGCAAATTTTATGCAACCAACTTTCATTCTCAATGCCCAGCAGCTAAATCCTAATTTCTGATTTTCCCTTCAGGCGCATAAGGTTTCGACATAGTTGCGCATAATCCTCCCCACACCCAAGGAAAAGCTTATGAGTCACATTGTCATGATCCACCACACTTATTTTTTTAGCAATCAATTTGATTGGTTGATCCTGTCTAAAAGGTCAGTTATGGAGTTGTTGGGCATAATACATAATCCATATATATATATATATATATATATATATATATATATATATATATATATTGCATCGTAACATTGTGAATGAGATAAAAAAAATGGTCCATTTTAACCACAATCTGATGCAGGACTGTTAAATTATAAAAAGTGTGGGCAAATTTTAATGGTTACCAGGACAAAACAGGATCAGTGAGCAATGAAAGCAGTTCACAACATCTTATTTTTCACATAAATGCACAAACAGAAACTAATATTTACTAAAAAGTTCGATACAAAGTATCCTTTTAGATGACTTGGAGTGAATACCTTTTAAGAAAGTCACTGGAAGTAACAATAGCAACATCTATCAATATAAAGTTTCAAGAACACAACAATCTAATTATCATATGGAAAGAAATTCAAATACAATAAGAATTCATCAAGATTACTTCGTCTACTTCAAGAAATTTCAATTCAAGATATGATCAAATATCAATATTATCTTCAGAGTGAAAGAAAATATAAATTTATAACAATATTTTTCATCATTCCTGTGAGAAAATAACTAGAAAGAAGATCTGTGGCAGTCCAATCTTAAAATAAATTGTATTGAACCGAAAAAGGGCACAAAAATGAAACAATCGAACTGAGGAATCAAACAATAAGCTCATTAAAAAAATTAAAATATACAAATAAATAAATAAAAACCAAAAATTTGAATACAAACAAAGAAGAGTACCGTAATTGGAGATGAGGAAGGAGGATAAGAGGGAGCAAACCCAATAACTTCTCCAATCTTTAGTCTCGGCCAGAAGAATGAGATAAAAGTTGATAGAGTGATACAAAATCGAGATAGGCGACTGGATTAGGGAGATAAATCAAAATCAAGCTTCAAATCTAGATCTTGAACAAAGAAACACATACCTGATTGATGGCACAAAATCGAGTGAGGGAGAGTGAGATCGAGATAGCGAGCGAAAGCGAGATTGAGAGAGAGAGAGAGAGAGAGAAGAGAGAGAGCAGATTGCCGACCAGCTGATGGAGGAAAAGGTGGCGGCAACGGTGGAAGAAAATGGCTGCCAAGGGGAAAAATGCTACTGCCTCTCCACGCAAAAGCCGACGGAAAAGAAAGAAGAAGAAGAGGAAAGGCCGGCGACGGCGGCTGCCAACAGAGGGGGCAGAGACGGCGACGAGAAGAAGAGGGGTAGGTGGTGGCTCCTGGAAACCAAAGGAAGAGATCGGGATCTTCAGGGGCTAGGCATTGGGAAAGAAAAAGAAAAGAAAGAAGAAGAAAAAGAAAGAAAAGAAAGAGCATGGAGCCAAAACGTCGTAGTTTTGGACTATGTTAGGGTAGATTTTTTGTACTATAATTACCGACGGATAATACATCCGTCGCAACTTCTGTCGGTAAATAAAAAATGCTTGTATTACCGACAAAAACTCCGTCACTACATGAATTAATTGAAAAAAATATTTACCGACCGCAATAACCGTCGGAAAATTGGTCGGTATCAATTGGCGCCAACATTTCCCGCTAATAATACCGATGAATTATAATTTCCGTCGGTAAAAATTTCGTCATTTATCAAATTTATTTTTTTACCTACGCATTATAGGTTTGGTCAGTAATCCGTCGGTAATATATTAATTTTACCGACGGAATATATGTCCGTCGGTAAAATCCGTCGGTAAAATGCATTTTTTTTGTAGTGGGTTGCACTAAACTTCTAGCTTATCACGTGATTGTTTTTTCGCGCGTGTTGAAAATAGCATCTTTGAGACAATACTAACAGGTTCCAAGAACCTAATTAATACAGACTTGAGTCATATCAAAAAGTGGAATATGGAAGCAACAAGAGGGGATATCTATTTTATATTTTAGTTCTTTCTTTGTCTTGTCATGTATACAAATAAGGCTAAGATTAGTATTTAGTTGAGTTTTATTATTGGATGTATTTCATGCAGAAAATAAGTTGCATATGAAGTTTATTGTAGTTCTAATATGCCTATATTATGACTATGTAAATAGGGTTGTGGTTAAGATTTTTCTTTTGCAATAATAAGTGTGATAGATTGTGAACCTTGAATTGATTGATTGAATAGGAAAGGATTGAAGAAATATTGTATAAAGAGTTTGAAATTGGGGTTAATGGTAGTCTAGTAAAGATAAAGGAGTTTTTTTTTTCTACGGGAGGTTTTGGACATGTAGATGAAATTCAACCAAAATTTTTAAGAAAATGAATAGTAACAATTTTGAAAAATTAAGAAAATAAAAGAAATTTTGTAATTAGGATTTAGAATAGTTTACAGCGTTTAATATCCGGCTCTTTTATCGAATGGAGCATAGGGTCTTGCAGTGGATCCACCCTTGTTTGCTGCTAGAACAAAACATTAAAATCGAACCTCTTATTCCTATTTATTATATTTGAATATTCATTAATTATTATTCACAAATAACAAAACTTCATCTTCTTCCTCTTCCTACTCGTTTCTTAACAGCCACATCTATTTTCCATTTTTTGCTTTTTCTTCTTCCATACTCTTCCAATGAAAATCTGAACATATCCTTTAATCTTCAATTTTGCATATGAACTTCCATTCTAATTATCTCCGATGACCGATTCACCTCCGGCATTTTCTACCCACACATATGGATGTATACTTCTTAAGTTTCCCACAACAACCACTTTTATTCGACTAACGCTCCACCACTCGCCGCTTTCCATTAATTCAGGAGTTTTCATCTACGAATTTCAGAGAGAATTTCTTTGCTTGTATTCTCTGAATACAAGGACAAGATGCGTCCACGAGTGATCTTATTTTAATTCTTTTTCACACCTTCGATTGCAATTTCACTAGATAACCTTCAACTTTAACATATGGGAATACAAGGATAAGATGCGTCCAAAAGTAATCTTATTTTAATGCTTTCGCACCTTCGATTGCAATTTCACTAGATAACCTTCAACTTTAACATATGGGATCACAGCTTCCGTTTCCTATCCAATGGTTGAGAATTGGGCGTATCTTACCTTTTGATACTCGAATGTATTAAAAAAGGCACCCTACTTTTGAATTGTCTCACAAGTCATAACGTCTCTCTTCACAATTTCTATCTGGTTTTATATCTATCTATCGGATTGTCTCCTCCGAAATTGTTTAAAGCCACTCCTTTTGTCTCTAATTTTAAATGTGTTCCGTAGAAGGGTGGTTTCTAAAATTTAGGAAAGTAGACTTTAGTGGCAGATTTTTGGGATAATTTTTTAATTAGGGTCCGATTGGAATAAATGAATTCAATTTATGGAATTCATTTACAAATGAATTCTATATGGAATTCATTTGTAAATGAATTTTTATGTTTGGAATAAAATTATTAAAATATAGAATTAAAAATGAATTCCTTATTTTCATACTTGGAATAAATGAATAAATGAATTCATTTATATTTTATTTCCTAAAATATCCTTACTACCAATTTTGATGTCTTCTTTTAATTACTCTCAATAAAAAAAAAATTAACAATCATATCATTTTAAAATTTTTAATAAATACTGAATCAATAATAAAATAATTTAAAAAATAATAATATCCAAATAATATTCATATTAAAATTCAATGCAGACAACTAATATAATATTATATCTATAGAAATTGTACCAAATAAAACACTAATTAACTATTCTAATTCATGATTCCATCTTTTTCCTTAGCCAATCAAGTGTTTGGATGGAAGAAGAACAATGAAAAAAGAAAAGAGAAGAAAAGAATACGTTAGTAGGTTAATTTATTTTTAATAAATAACTAAAAGGCTATTATAGTCTTTTCAACATTAACTCTTAAAAATATGGAATTCATTTGCAAATTCCACCTATTTTATTAGAATTTGGTATAGTTATAATGAATTCCATGGAATTAAATTCTATGAATTGAATTCTTATTTTTTTTTTCATTTCAAGCATTAAAATTAGGAATTACAAATGAATTCCATAAAATTTGGGGTGTGTTGAAAAATATTTACGAATTTGTAATGAGTCCGAAATTGCAACAATTAGTTACAATTTTAGAGTATAGGACCCATTGGTCCGGAAAGTAAATTTACACAAAAATCTCAACACGTGATTACGATTTCTATTGATCTAGTTGCAAAACAAATTAGAAAACCGCTATGTAAATTGCATTCAGTTGCTCTAGGAATTCAATTATCGATAGCAAAAGTTTTAGTTATTAAAGTAGCGGTTGAAGTAAGATATTTTATAAATTTTGTTATATTTATTTATTGTCATATAGGTTTAAATAATTAATGAAAAATAAAAATAAATATATTTTATTATTATAATGTATGAATATTGTCAATATTTATATTTTTTATTTTTTATTATTTGCTATTTATATATGTAGTATTGAAATTTTAATTATTATCAATGTTATTAGGATCAGACCGATTTAAAAACATTGTATGACATGAAAATATTGTTTTAATCTAGCATTTATTTTTATTAATTTCATACGATAGATGGTGGGCACATATTAGCTCCAAGAGCTATGATAAGTAATATTGCGAGGCAAATCGTCACCCAAAAATGGGATAATCTGCATAGCTGTCGAATTGAAAATAGTAAAACAATATACGATCATATTATTACAGTACATAAAAAATTACAAAAAATTATAATAAAAGGATATCCAATAACAAAAGCGAAGATGGTGGAAGCTATTTACATGACACTTCCAATATTTTATTTGAAGTCGGTAATAAAAATTTTGTATAGTGAGCATGTAACAAAGTACACTAAAAAAATCCTAATTAGCGACTAAAATTAGCGATGGATATATTTTTGACACTAATTAGCAACGGATTAACGACTGTTTTCAAATTTAGCCGTGAAAATTTATTTTTTCAATTTGGTTGCAATTTTAGCGATGGAAAAAAAAAATCCGTTGCTAAATTTTGGCAGCAATTGATGATTTTGTAGTCGCTAAATTGATATTTAAATTTTGCGACGGTTTTGTAGTCGCTAAATTGATATTTAAATTTAGCGATGAAATAGCGACGGCAATATTAATCGCTAAATTTTGAGGCAATTTTTAGCATAATTGTTTGCGACGATTTCAGCGACTAATTGTTGCTGTCGCTAAACACTACAAAAAAAAATTGAATTTGTGATGGATTTTTAATCGCTAAAACATTCTCAAAATTTTTTAATTATGTAAATAATTTTCAAAAATTGTAGTAAAATTTTAGCGACCGAATAGCGACAAAATATCCATCGCTATTTTTTTTATTGGAATACATATTTCATATAATGATTATTTTTTGTCTCTATAATTTCGCTGAAAATATTTTATATTATATAAATTGTCTATTTTCAATTAATTTTTTTTAAAAATTTATAATTTTGATTATTGATTTTACTAAGTATTATAATATTAATGAAAACATGCATACCTATTTATACTTATTAATTCTTTTTAATATTTTTGCTTTACACATAAAATTATATTGAAATTCAGTAGCTTTGCTAATCTTGATAACATTAATATTTAATCTTGAAATTATATAATTAAAATAATTATAAACAAAATTTAATAATTTTTTTGGTACTTTGATTGATTAAAATAAATTTTTTAATTGTCTTTTTTTGCCTTGCAATCGTATTATATTATGGATTTTATATTTAATTTGTCTAAAATAAATTTTTTATAATTTAATTATTTAAAAAAATTATTGAAAATATTAAATGGGTGAACTGGAATTAATATTAATAAAGAAATTTATAAAGGAAGATGTGTTGATATTATTTTCGGATTTTAAATTAATAACTTCGACTAATTATATAACACTTCGAAAAGATGTTGTAAATAGTCAAATACAAAGAAAAATAATTCGAGTTAAATAAATATAGAAACATATAAATATATATGAGAAAAAAAAATCCTAGATTTTTCTAGCAAAATGAAGAATAAGAAAGAAAGAAAGATAGAAAATAAGAAAAGAAATAGGGAGACAAGAAAGAAAAATAGAGAAGGGGAAAACAATGAAGCAGGTGAAAGGGGGGCAGAAACCGAAACCAGGAAGAGAGAGAGGAGGAGAGTCCAGCGACTCGCTCGCTAGCACCGGTGATGCTCTCACCGGCTCCGTCGTCAGCCCAGCATCGCATTCGAAGCCGCTGTCCCTTTCTCTTTCCTCCCAACCCGAAGGTTCTTTCCCGTTCTCCGGCCATCCCCGGCATCGAACGGCTACACGATCCGCACCATCAAACTCCTAAAGGAGAGGCACACTCGCTGGTACCTATCGACCGTCCCCACTTACCATCGATGAGGAGATCGAAGCTGAGGAAACCGCAAGCTTTCGATGATGATTCCTGGGCTTCACGTCCTGTTCTGCATCGGATCTGCCCCGCGTCGAGCCTCCAGTAACCGACGAGCCTCGCAGCGCCGCCTCTCGTCACCTCCTCACAGCACCGCCTCGCGTCGCCTCCTCACAGCACCGCGCCTCCTGGCCTCACCGGCGCCTCCTCTCAACTATTGCCACCGTCATTGAAGATAGGTTTGTATCATCAACTTTGCATTTGATTTTTTTAGATTATTAATGAATATTGGTTGTGATTTTTGTTTCTAATTTTTGTAGATTATTAATGAATATGTGTTTGGCTATGATGCAATTTTCATGATCTTGTTTGAAAATTATGGCAGGAGGCAAGTCTTTTATTCTTTGATTTTGTTTGCTCATTTAAATTAAAAACTTGGACATTCTCTTTACTGTTTCACTTTCAACTTTAAGAATGTTCAAAAAAAGCTGCAAACGTTGTCAACTTGTAATTTGATTTATTTGTTAATGGACTTTGTGTAGAGAGCTATTAGCAAAGAATTAGTCATGTGCCCAACAATCAGAAGTTTTATACTTGTGTTATCGTTTTTGATAAAATCTAAGCTATTTCTGGACCGTCTATGCTTATATGTCATTAAATAATTTGTTGTTCGAATGAAAGTTCAGTGCTGCCATTATGTAAAGTTTCTAACATATAAATGGTAGTTGGCCTTCTACACAGAGGTTAATACATTTAAATTTCTCATTTAGGCTCAGTTTAGGCAATTGAAGTGAAAGAATTCAAATATTTATATTTGACGTTCAGCATTCTTGAAATTGTTATTAATAAAGCAAATCAATTTACGGATGCATATGCTTGTATAATGATTTATAAAGACATTCAATGCATTTAATATGAAGATTATTTCAAATCTAGTTATGATCATTGGAGAAATCTGGTTAATTCATCATTAGTTGAATACATAGCTACTGGTAGGCCTTGTTAAACTTGAAACCAGTAGGTTGCAGTGAAAGTGAGTAAATGAATAACCTTGTTAATTGTTCAATGTAGGAAGGGTATCTTAATTAGGTGCAACTGTTCTAACAAGTGGAGTAGGATTTCTAAGTAGTTTCTCCCCAAATTGTATTGCGTTGCTGGCTCTTCGTTGTTTGGTTGGCATTGGCCTGGGTGGTTCACCTGTATTTACCATATGGTTTATAGAGTTTGTTCCTACTTCAAATAGAAGCATGTGGATGGTTGTATTCTGCACTTTCTGGACGTTTGGAACAATTTTCGAGTCTTCACTTGCATGGGTATGTTCTCTTCTCTGACTTGTCTGATTTTTCTTTAAAATTGCTTTTGTTTGATAATTTCATTTCATATATTTGTTTGATACAATTTTAATGAGTAAGTTGGGGAGGGAGCTAATGATTCTAGTGGCATTGGGATAGGTATTTGAGATGAAGATAAAGGTGGTGATTTAGATAAATTAAGAGATTGAGATAAATTAATAGTTTTTATTAAAGATTAAATTTGGTCCTAATAGCTTCAAGATTTGGTGAAGTTATATAGTCTATGTGGAGTTGAATTCTTGTGATGTAACTTGTGTTTTATTGACTAGTCCTTTGGTTGAATGGAGCAAAATACTTATTAAATTTTGGTTATTTTGTTTTTAGAATAGATTCAACAACTTCAGTTGTGGTGACAAATGAAAGTAATCAATCTTCTTCTGTAACTTCCAACCAAAAATGATGACTCAGTTTTTCAGTGCGGAATGATTTTGATATCATAAAAATAGGAAGATGGGCTTAGCATTTTTTATCGGATGTTTATAAATATTTGAATTTGAATTGTAAGGGGTGTTTTTAATTTTTTTAAGTACTTTTTAAGTATTATTTTAACTTAATTTACTTTTATGACATTATATTTTTTTTAATGAATAATATTAGAGAATTATTATTTATATAAATTAAATTTTAGATGTTACAATAATAATAATAACAAAAAAATTAAATTGAAAGTAGCAGTAATAATAATAAATATTAAAATTAAATTACCGTCGGAATTTGCACAATTAGCAATGGATTTTGCTGTCATTAATTTCTTTTTTTCTCTCGCATTTTACAAATATCGTTTTGCGACAGAACTTAGCGACGAAAAAATCCGTCACTAATATTTTTTAAAATCTCGTGACGACCACTTTTAGAGGTTAATTAGCAACGATTTTTTTCATAGCTATTTTTAGCGATTGTTTTGTATTTTGGTCGCAAATTTCCTTACAACGGTCGAAATAGCGATAGTCGTTTTGTCTCTAAAAATAATTAACGACGGAATTTTTTAAATTAGCGATGGAAACTACCGTCGCTAATTTCCTTTTTTTTGTAGTGGTATGAGCAATTAGTTTTGATATTTGAGAAAAATATAATAAAAGTTAGTGATTTTTTTTTTAAAAAAAGTTAGAGATACAATTTCAGTCGAACAAAAAATTATTGTAAGTGGTACAATTATAATAAATGGCCTAAACATTATGTTTGTTAGAACATAACAAAAAAAAATTATAGACCTATGTCAATGAAATTGTAAATATATTATGTACTAATATTGTGTAATAATACTATATGATTTAACCATGTGTAATAATTTTAGTTTATTCAATATACTATTTCATGTAATTAGCAAAAACAATGATTACCTCAATATTGACTATTTGTGGAATAAGTAATAATTTAGTGGGATGAATGGGGTATTAATAATATTTAAAATATAGTGAAAATTTGATATTTAGTTATTATTAATTGATTAAGTGTTTATAATTTTGGAAATTTTATTATTATTATTATTATTATTATTATTATTATTATTGTTGTTGTTGTTATTGTTGTTGTTGTTGTTGTTGTTGCTGCTGCTGCTGTTAGGGGTGAGCAAAAAAACCGATGGACTTGGTTGACCGAAAAAAAATCCGAAACCGAACCGATGGACTGGTTAACCGATTGTAATGGACTGATTAATGGTTAGTATTTTGAAAAAACCGATATTAATGAACTAGTTAATGGTTTTTGACTCATGTGACTGGTTAACTGAACCGAAACCGAATTTTTAGTTAATTTATTAATTTTTTAATAATTTATAACAATTTATCATAATTAAAGATGATCATATACTTTTTTTTTTATTATACTAATTATTTTAAAGGTTTTAAGTTTTTTTAATTGGCTATTAGTAAGTATAACAATTTATCTAATTAAAAATTATTATTAACCGGTTAATATATTTACTTATTAAATATTAATTTTTAAAAATAAATTTGCTTATATCCACTAAATATTTTTATTTTAACAACAATAATGTTATATTATAGTGAAAAAATTTTAATTTTTAAGTATCTTGAACATTTTAATTTTATTTATGAATATATTTATAATTATAATGGTTAACCGAAAAATATTGAGTAACCGATCCGAAAATTCGAAACCGATAGACTGGTTAACCGATGGTAATGGACTGGAATTTTAAAAAACTGATATTAATGGACTGGTTAATGCACTGAGACTCATGGACCGGTTAACCAACCATACTCACCTCTAGTTGCTGTTGTTTTATAATACATAAATAAGATAAATTATTATTTACATATCAACATTTTGGTTGCATTATTTTATGGATAAAACAACAAATTGTCAAAAAATGATAGTAAAAATTATTTAATCACATATATTAACTTACAGGCAATTCGAAGATGTCAGTATATACCGACTTTTATTTGCATACGGGAAAGGAAATAGGTTATGGAGTGGCAGATTTTAATATGACATATCGGGTCCAAATTCCATAACAAGAAGAGTGAGAATTATAAATAAGCCAACTCTTTCTGAATTGGTCCATAAAATCTACATTAAATTAGGTTTAGGTATCAACGACATCATTTTCAGAATTATATACAAGAGTCCAATGTACAACTAAGGATCATTAAGCTGGACGTCGATGGATTTGGTAGATGATGATGACATTTTAATGATATATGAAAATTTAAGGAGATATAATGATTATACGTTGGTGGAATTAATTATTGCAGTGGCTAAGATGGATGCAAGAGCTAATCTACGTACGTATGCACCAGGCAATCAAGATATAAATGATGAATTTCACACAAAAAACATCGAGGGAAGTCAACAATTTTATGTAAATGATGTTGGTCCTAATCAGTCTAGGCAATCTGTAAGTCGACATGAAATTGAAATTTTATCTAAATCAAACTTTTGTGGAGAACAATATATAGATGCAGTACAAAATGTGAATCAAAGTCAACAACGACGATCAGTTAGCAATCAAGGAGATGCTGATCCCAATCAGCCTAGGTAGTTTGTCAGTCGACAGGATGGTGACTTTCTTGGAATAGAGGAAAGTGACAGCTCAGGGCACGGTAATGTACGTCAATCAGTTAGCCAGATGCCTACTGCTTATGTGAGTCAACCTAGGCGGTCATTTAATTGAAGGTTGGTAATTTTCTCGGTAAATCCATATTTGGCATCAGATCAAGTAGTCGTTCAAATGACATGAATTATGTTGAGGTATCGAGTGTAGAGGGAAGTCACAGTACATAACACAACCATAAACGGCATTCTGTTTTGCATATTCTAGATGCCAATCAATGACAATCTATTTTTGTGCTTCCAGATATGAGTCGACGATGGTCTATTTCTCAAATGCCAGTTGCAGCACCTAGTCAGGCAACTGAGTCTATTTGTTAACGAGATAGTGATTTAATAGGTGATTCCATACCTAGTAAAACTCCAAGTACTAATGCAAATGATGTACCATTTTTATTCCAACTGGCCTAGATTATGGAAATGAACCGTCATTTGATTTGGGAGGCATGGAGGATTATGAAGATATGGCAGTGAACAATAATTATCTCTCACCTAATGACAATGTGGATGCTGAGACTACAAATATGAGTACAAAAAGTGATGACTCTAAAATTAGTGATGGTGATGCATCTTATAATATGCAATATGTCAATCCATTAGCATCACTGCATCCATGTGAAGAGATAGGCGAGGCAAACTTCAACTTTTCTTTCGAACACTATACAGAAATCGATTTCAATGCATCACAAGTTGATCTTTCGAAAGGTGTTCACTTTGAGACATGGGATGGCATATACGAGCTATCAATGGGTTTAGTTTTCAATAACAATGATAAAATTAAATCTTATGTGAAAAAAGTTCTCAATCATGAGAACTGTTGACTTTAGAGTTATTGAATCCAAACCAAAATACTAGGTCTTGAAATGCGCAAAGGCTGAAGATTGCTGCAAATGGAGGTTAAGAGCAGCAACAAAAGGGATTAGTCCTTTTTGGACAATCACAAGATATATTTCTGGTAATCTTTCAAATGATCACATACAATTGGGCTCGCAAATTATTTTCAATTGTATCATGGGAATGGTTAGTAAAAATCCAACCTTACCTATTGATGTTATTATTGCGGTTATTAAGGAGCAATTTAAATTTGAGTTATCATATAGAAAGGCTTGATATGCTAAGATGAGGTCATTAGAGGCTATATTTTGAAATTACATTGAGCCCTTTGAGAGATTAGCAGGTTTTTTATATACTTTGCAAAATTACAATTTTGGAACTGTTTATAAGTTTATGCTACAAAAAACTCACCTCCCAATAATTAAGCAATTTCAAAGGGTTTTTTAGAGTTTTAAACCCGCCATTGATGTATTTGCTCACTGTAAGACGATTTTATTGATCAATGGAACATTCTTGATGGCAAAATTCCAACCGACACTTGTAGTAGCTAGCTTAAATGATGGTAATAGCATGTTGTTCCCAATTACATTTGTTGTTATTGAGTTTGAAAATAAATCCAATTGGACTTGATTCATGAGTTTAATTAGGAAGCATATGACTCAACATATCGGCATTACAATTATATTAGACAGACACACTGGTGCAATGGCAGTATTTCGAGATGAAAGAAGTGGTTGGAAGGAAGCGCTATCATTTCACAGGATATGTTTGCGGCATTTCGTTAGTAACTACAACACGTATCATAGGAAACCAATAATAAAAGATTTATTTTATTAGGCTGATAAGCAAATAAATACTTACTATTATTTTTTTCATATGCATTATTTATTAAGTCGTGTTGTTGTGAGTTTCATATATTATAATATAATTGTAGCGCCCCAATACCCCTTGGGAGGATATCAGGTCGCCACACATGCATACACATACAAACAAACATGCGAAAGCAAAAATAGTAAACATCCATGATACACACGCAGCGGAATATCTTTTAAACACAAGGTATAAAACATGCCTTAAACCAAACCTTAAAGTCATTACATTGCATCATATAACTGTTCTTTATACATTACGAAATATTTTCTTTAATTAACCTTTACACATCGTTCACAAAAGCAACCTTCACTCTAGCATCTACATACCATATACAAAATTGCTTTACATTTACAGAAGCTAAACATATACAAGGCTATATAAAAGTTCTATATCATGTATACAAAAAGCTATGCCAAATACAAAAAGACTCCAACTTATACTCTTAGTGGCTTCGGCCTGCAAATGTCCAACCCTCACTGAACCTGTAAACCTACACGGGAAAAACACCCGTACTAAGCAATAACATTTAGTGGGGATAACACAAATAATAGACTTCTAACGAAGTCACAAGCATTAATCATCGCAACATATCAATTATTGGCATGCTTTCCACCTTCAAGCATATAAAAGAAAAGGGCATTCATCATACTTGCAATAAGATAAGCATACTATCAAACATGCCTTTAACATATCTATAACTTCATAAAACATATATCATGTTCATATTCTTCTATCTTCAACTATTAACTCAAATAACAAGCAAATCTATATCATGACATCTCATGTTCTTTCATAAGCATATAGCATGGTAGTATGCTATTAGCATACTCATGTACGACAATAGCTTCTCATGTATACTTGTAGTTCAGGTTATCATCTCTTATACAATAACCATATACTTCTATTAGCATCTTCTATAGCTTAATTACATATAGCAAAAACCCACACATATATATTGCAATAATTAGTAGCCTGATTCATAAAGCAAGTGGATATGGGTAAACATCTAGATACCGATAAATAGTACCAACATCTAGAGATAAAAGTATCATTTCATTTGGAGACCGAAGTCTCAATTTATCTAGATACCGAAGGTATCAATCATCTGGACATCCGTTAGTGCCAAACATCTAGCAGCTGCAAAACATCTAACCCTTTATAGGCATGCCCATTTATCCACTTGTATGAACAAATCAGGTTTAATAATAAACTTTAAATACATTTCCATACACCATACTCTTATACAATTATCATGTTATTCCATTACTCATATAACTCAATAAACACATATATTAACTATATCAAACTATAAACACATACATATAGTTCAACATACAACTTACAAGTACACAATCCATTATTCATTCCTACATCATATATATGTATATTCATTAGTTTAACACATTAGAATTCTCAAATAATGTATTTAAACTCATTTTTTTCCATTTGGAATTCATATATAACATTTGATGATGTTTAACAAAGAAATATGCAAGTTGAAGGTACCTCATGGTGGTAACCTTTTGGTTGTCACCATGACATAAGAAAATACAAAACAGAACTGAAAATAGGCATACCTCACGGTGGCAACCATTTTGGTTATGACTGTGAGGTTAAAAGATAAGCAATTTTGCCTTCTTTAGGCATTGGTCATGGTGGCAACCATTTTGGTTGTGACCGTGACATACCAAAGTAAGCAAAACAGAAGCAGAACCTCGAGACTGCTTCACTCCTCAATTTTGTACGGCTTATACCGATGTCTAAACCTAAATTTTAGGCCAAGGTCCCTTCTTAACATTTGTTTTCTAGGATGTTAAGTTTCAAATGGGGCAAGTTTCAGGTAATTTGGACTTCTACATCATCAGATATGAGTTAAACAATCTATACTGCTCCCATGAACCCTTCAAAGTAAGAACACCTTTGTTTTGGCCATTTTTAAGGATCTTAAAGCCAGAATTAGCTCATAGTCATTTCTATGACTTTTATACCTATAGCAGTCATGGTTCAAATAACGTAATAAAAACTTAGTTTGGAGTTCTCAAACTCCTGTTATGACCAAAACACTATACGAAGGTCTGGTAAGCTATAAGCAGAATTTTCCCTAACACTAGGGTTCATACTTTGGTTGAGATCTCATAACAATTCAATCATCAATTCAACATAAATAAATTATATATTTCAACTATATTATCAATCAATTAACACATAATCACACACAGTTCTCTAAGCATGTATTCACACATCAATTATACACTTTAGTTCCAAACTAAATAGCATATACACATCATTTAAGCAAGAATAACACATAACCACATATATCCCAAACCTCAAAATACAGGCTGAAGAACACTTTCACTAGCTAGACCTTCTCCTTGCCTTTAGCTCTCCTCTTGTCAAATTGTTGCACAATCAATCAAAACACCCTCTTAGTTCATTACTCAAACCCACATAAACACATCAATAGAAAGGAGTAGAAGAAGAAAAATACTCAAACCATCAACCCTTACTTACCTACATGGTTTACTTCTACACACCAATTCAATTCAAGTTTTTGGATTCAATCTTAAAGAAATGAAGCTCAATATCATGAAATGAAGAAGAGAGGAAATTCAGAAATAGGAAAAAGAAGTGGCCGGATTGAAGTGCATCACTATACCCATTCCAGCCTCTTAATTCCACTATATATTGCATGTAGGGAATTGGTTGGCACTGCCCTCTCCTCACATGTGGATTCCACTCCATAACCAAACCAAAATCTTCCACAAAGTCCCTTGGCAAAAAGCCAATCAGTCCCTCACTTAATCCTGCCCTTTAATTCCCAACTTTTCTTTTCAATTGCATCCTTGCATACATTTACTTGCTTACTCATTTAATAACTTTTGTACCCTACTATGCAATTGACACCGCTAATCCTTCTAGGGTACACTTTGGGGTATTACAATAATGTCAATCCATATTGGTGTAGGTATGTAATTTTTAAAATGTAAGTTCAAGAAGCACATGGATAAGATAAAATAGCTTGATGAAGATTCATACAACTAGCAATACGGGTACCATTAAAGCATTGGACATTATCTGAGAATGGTGGATATCGGTATGGCCATGCCAAAATAAACATTGCAGAGAGTGTCAATAGTGTTATGAAAGGTGTTCGCATATTGCCTAGCACAACGATCGTTGAACATGTTTTTGGTCGATTGGTTAAATTTTACGATCAAAAGAAAGGCACGTACATGACTAAAATGGCCGAAGGATTAAGTTTCATGCCAAAATGAGTTTAAGTTATGTTCAAGCATGCTAACAGGGTACAAGGAAATATGGTCATTGATTATGACAGTAGGTACCGATTATTCAAGGTAATAGCATGCAGTGCACCTAAAGATGATACCGAAGTGGACACATATGTTTTAAGTGTCGATAAGCCTGAATATGAATGTGACAAGTTTCAAGGTACAAAAATGCCTTGTTCACATGCCATTCCTACATGTATGCACATACATATTGACATGCTCACATTTGTTGATAAGTGTTGTAGCATTACAGAGGCATTTAAATGCTATGAAAAGGAATTTCGATCAATAGCACATAAAGCATAGTGGCCTGAGTATTATAGTACTAAATTTATACTTGATATGGGACTACAGAGGAAGAAAGGTTGACCTAAAACAACTTGCATACATAATGAAATGGATAGGCGTGAAAAAGGTAATGTAACGCATTAAAATAAATGTGAAAATGTTGGACATAACAAAAAAAAAACATGTTGGAGTGCTGCTGGACCTTATAATCAAACCTTCAGAGGTTGAGATAGTTTAATAATACAATCTTGTAAAATTTAAGCTGGTGTATGGAATAGCATGTCATAATATTATATAACTTAATCATATGTAATAATATTATTTAATATACTGCATGCAATAATATTATATAATATATTATTTTGAAATTAAAGTATGCAATTGATAGGTAAAATAAATATTAGATTAAATCTTGTGTGACCATAAATTCAAAAGATCCACCAATACAACATAATTAATATCTCCTACTCCTACTACTACGAGGTGAGTTGCTTTGTGTATGGAATTGAGGATCCATCTCACATGAGTTTGGATATTGGGATAGTTCCATTACACTGTAGTCACAACATTGGAATTGTTTATAAGCTCATTGAAAAAATCATTATGTTGTTCGAGGTGGCCAATTTATCCATCTATGTTGTATAGTGAATGATCTCCTTCATATAAACTTACACTCAAATCAACATTCAATTAAGATAGCCCAGCTTCAGACTCATAAAAATTTAATGGACCGGCTTGAGTCTTATAAAAATGTTGTTGATGAAAATGTTGCTGACCAATTAAATGAATACTGAAGGAACTAGAAGTATCGTCAAGAAGATATGGCCATGACAAAGGTGGGGGACCTTGTGCACTCCAAGTTGAATAGGAATTGATGCAACAGTTGTTCGTCTTTCTTCCATTCCTCTCCTGCTATGTCTAGACCGATGAAAATCTTTGTACGGAGTTAAGAATGGTTGAATCTCTACAAGATTAGGAACTGGCTAAAGGGGATAATAAGTCAACGTCCTTCCTATTGCACCAACAACACCTAAAATGCTTTTCGATGTCAAACGAATGTTACTAGTTTCATTCGATGATGAAGCAATATCAACATGGTAAATTCGTTCAGCAACATCAACCTGCATACAAATAAATAACTTTTTTAGAAAACAACAATAACATTTATACAAAGTATATTATAATAATAAATCACATCATTGCTATAAGGGCCTAAAGAGTACCCTAGAAGGATTTACAGTGTTAATTGTATAAAAAGGGTATAAGAGTAATTATACAAGTATAAATTGTGGCATAAGTGAGGAGCTAATTGAAAGAAAAATTAAGTTTTTAAAAGAAAGAATTTAATTGAGTGAGTAAGTGGTAAAATGCCAAAGGACTAAGTGGATAATTGCCAAGGGTTTATTTAAGTTGGCCAATGAGGGAGTGACACCTAGAAGGGGTGGTTGGAAGCATTAAATGAAAAGAAGAAAGAAAGGAAGAGAGAGGGAAAGAAAAGTCAGATTTTCTTTACTTTTCTTCCTCTCCTCTTCCTGCGTGAGTTTCCTTCTCTTCTTCTTCCTCATTTTCTTGATTCTTGCTTCTTTTTTTTCGATTGATCTTTAAGGTGTTTTGGTTGCAAGTGGGGTAAGAATTAAATTTGTCTTCTTCTCCTCCTTCTTACTTATTATTTGGAGGTGTTTGGAGTTATTTTTGGATTAATGGATTAAGTGTGTTTTGGTTGGTTTGTGCAAGAATTTGTGGACAAGAGAAAAGATAAGGGCAAAGAGAAGGCTTAAGCTTGAAGAAGAGTAGATTGAGCTTCTTTTGAGGTTTGGGATTTAGTTATTTTAGTGATTAGATGCATGTTTGGAATTAATGTGATTTTGTATGATTTCTTGCTTTTGAATTAATGTTATGATTCCTGTGATATTGAGTTTGAAAGTGTGTATATGTACCTTTGAATCTTGTTTCGATGATTTAGTATGGATTTTGGGATTGGAGTTAAAGGTATGAGAGTTGGGAGTGACTTTGGGAGTAAAACAAGATTTTTTTGGGTTTAAACGTTGTTGGTTCAATTTGTTCCTTTTTGCTATTTAGTCATTCCCTTTAATTGTAAAAGCTGTGTAATATGATGGAAAGCATGTTTTGATGGTTGTGTGATGAGTGGTTGAAGTTTAGAGTCAGATGCATGTTAGTGAGGGAGTTGACTTGAGAAGAGTTGTGTAGTTCGGCATCTGATGGTGAAGCTTGGCTCTATCGCGAGCGCGACAGAGCTCAATCATCCGAGCTTCCACCAAGGAATCTTCTGTCGTGAGCGTGACAGAGAGTTCGGTAGCCAAACTTCTGCCGGGCTGATCTCTATCGCGGGCTCGTCTACATGTGCAAGAGCGATCAAGGCCCTTCCGCCCTCTATCGCGAGCGCGACCATGTGTGTGAGCACGATAGAAGCAATTCGGCTCAAGGTTGTGAGTGCAACGGGTAGCTGCGAGCGCGACCCTTTGTGTATTTTTTCTCTGTCGCGGGCATGACTAGGGCTACGAGCGCGACCCTTCCTGGTGCTTTTATTAATCATTGTTTATGGTGCTATATATGGTTTTGCATTTATGCTTTGCATGATTTGCTTAGTTAATACTTGAGTTTATGTGTAATGATTTAATAGATACTTAAATACATGTATAGTATTTGGTTTAGTATATAGATTTTATATGTATAAGCCTGAATGGTTATAGTAGTGGATAGATAAGCATGCTTATAAAGAGTTAGAGTTGCAGCTGCTAGAGGTTGGCCATTGATGTGAATTCAGGCTATAGTTATTGTATATTTGTCTATAAGCAAATGGAATTATGATCTAGTGTGTGTATAAGAATGTATATTTATATATGACCATACATGAGATGTAATGATACTTTGTCTCTTATCGTATATGATAAACGTGAAAGCTTAAGAATATGATCATGCTATAGTATATGTACTTGATAAAAGCATATGATTTATAATGTGTACATGTACATGACAAATATGTGCCATTGAAATGTCTATATTGTAGTATTTGTGACTTCGTAAGAAGTTTTTTGTATCTGTATATCCCCACTAAGCCAGGTCGTGCTCAAATGAATTGATAGAGTGATCAATATCATTTGATAGTATCAATTTACTTATTGATCGAGAGATTATATATTTGAACAATATAAGTTTGACATGACCATGACTTATGTTCAAACAAAATATCGTGTGACAAAAGAATTATAACATGTTCTATTGGATAGGTTAAAATTGAATTATCGATATTCACATTATTTGGATAGTCATAATGTCTTTCTAGAGGCCGCTTATGACTTATAGGTTTATAATGGGATTGGGCTCACTGCCAACATAATATGAATCTATTGGGTCGCATTTTTAGAACGTAATGAACGAACTGGAATTTATTTGGGCATTTCTAATTTGAAATATGTCAAATATTTAAATTCAAAATAATATCTTAGAGATAATGTAATATCTCTTATTATTTGAATAAGTAATTATCTATTACTAAAATATCTCTAGATATTTTATTTTACACATGTGGCTATATATATATATAATAAGTAACCCTAATTAGGTTAATGTGTGATGCTATATATATGTGAATATATATAAAGCCTGTAGCCTTAATCATTAGATGATTTTTCTGCCGCCTTTTGAAAGAAAAGATAAAAAACAAATTCTTTCTCTTGGCTGCCATTCTTTGAAAAAGAACAGATACAGAGAAGAAAAAGAAAAACCCTAGTTACACAAGAAAGAGAACTATCACCCCTTGCAGACCCGTTCATCCCATTCGTGTGTGGATACCATTAGAGGGTGTTCGTTCTGTGGAGTACCACCTGGAGTTCGATTCAACCTTTGGAGCAAAGAGTTTGCATTGACGTAGGAAATATTCAATCCTACCGAAGTTAAGGTGTTATACGATTGTTTATGCACTCTAGCAGGTTGGTATTCGTTGAACTTCCTTTTTGAATTAATTGGATCGCATGGATCCTGGTTGGTTTTGATTTGTACTCTACTGTATTTTATTTTGATTTTGATGCACAAAACCCAACATACGGTACTCAAAAGTATCGGTAAGGAAGTAAAATTCCTAGTTAACCATGTCATTTTAATGTTGTGGCCTCTAAGAACATCTTATTGGGAAACTTATCCCAAAAGCCAACCACACAGATCCACCCAATCATAATGTGAATCTCCAATCACAGCTTGTCTTTCAATAGACAGACCGGCCCACATCCTGAAGTGTAATTGTGGTTTCACCAACAATAAGGTGAAAAGTATGTGTCTCCGATCTCCACCTCTCGACAAGTGAAGTTATCATATTGCAATCCTTAGGCATCGCACTACTCTATGACACCCTGTAAAATTCTACTAATCTCAGGTACGATACTATTCTCGAATTGATATTCATATAATGACTATCAACACTAATTCAACATGCAAATAATACATCATCATCAATCTAAAATTTAAAAATTATCAATTATATATGTGTGTCTCTATGTGTTCGTTTATAAACATATATATAAATTTAATTAAAGCATTGAAATATACATACATTATTGCTCCAAACTACATCTGCTCGATATTTGCCTTACAGCTTTAGTAGATCATCAGCGTATGAACCCGTATTTATATATTGTTGATTTCCAAACCTATTCATTTTTTAATACCTAAATGTAAATACAATAACAAGTGTTGCTCGTGCATCAAAAAATATTTTGAATAATTAACTATAAATATAATTTATAAATATTTTGCATACTAAAAAATATAAATCACCTAAAATGAAGAATAAATAAAAATATTCAACATATCTCTATACAAAAATAATACAATTTTCATTATTTAAATATAATTATACTATCTTAATCCAAACAACCATTATTTTTCAATTTCAATATTTTAAATATAATTTTTCTAGTTTGATGTTACACTAATATTTTTTTTTTCAAATCAATAGAGAAATATTTTCTACTGCGGCTAGTAAAATGAGCAACACAGTCGAATCAAATTCACTTTAATAATTAAATTAGTTCAAATATATGCATATTTGTATGTTAAAAATATACTATTAATTGTTAAAAACATAAAAAAAAATGTATATCAATTGCTAATATTAATTTAGTTTTATAATTTTTAGTAACAGACTCATGAAAATAAAATTCAAATACAAATTTCAAATAAAAAAAATAAGTCTACATTTCTAAAATATATAAAAACAAATTCTTGTAAAGTTCTAATTTATATTAATATAACAATTCTTAATACATAAGTTTATTATTCTAATATTTTACATTATTAAATATCGCATCTTCAAATAAAAATATAGTAAATTACTTTTTTTTTTCCACGTCGTCAAATTAATTAACAAAGTACACCTATAAAATACACAATAACAAAAAAAAATAATATATTAAAATAATATTTTTTATGACTTTTCTATAAGAATAATTGTAAACAATGCAATTATTTTTTTACCTTTTACAAAATTAATCAAATAAATAAAAAATTAAATTAACAATTTTCATAACTAGATACAGGGAAAATTTTCCATATACATATTACACAAAAAAAAATTACATTTATATTATTGGAGTCGGGATGCGCCTATAACTCCCAATATGGATCCGAATCCATATCTGTCCGGGAATTCCACATATATGGAAATATAGTTCCATATCTGGTTTTAATTAAGGGATTATTTTCCTTAATATTGTAACTTCCCTCTTAATGCAAAAGGGAAGTTACATCTTCCCCCCTTAATGGACATTAAAAGGGGTAACTCCCCTAATGGGAGTTAATATTCCCATTTATGGAGCATTCATCTCTTTTGGGAGATGAATCTCTATAAATAGGATAGTTTTCTTATGAGAAAATAACAGAGAGAATTTTCATATACCGAAACTCTGTCGGTTTTACCCCTCGCCCTTTATACTCCAAGTGATTTTTAGACTGTGATTAAGCTGTTGTCATCCCATTTGTGGATATCAGACAGACCAGTGACGCCAGAAGGGATCCTTGTTGATACTTCTGCTATTTATCTGCGCTACAAGAGGTATGTAGCATATAACCCGATTATGTTACCTCCATATGTGCATATGGCATTTTTCTTTCTTCATTGGTATCAGAGCCAATATTTTTGGCGTCCTGGCATATGGCTAAAATTGGATCTAAAATTTTATGTATAAAATTGGTAGATCTAGGATGCATGAACACGATATATATTTAGTTTGTGTTAAAATATATATTTATTTATATTTTTCAGGTCTAAAATCATGTATGTGTACCGTAAATTGAGGGGATGAATATGGGTATTCAAAACGCTAGACTAGAAATTGAGATTTGTAAAATTTGACCATACTATTGAGATCACAGACCCCGAAAATCTCCCATCGGTTGAAATTCGGAGTTCAAAATCTGTCGGGAAGGTGACGCGTGGCATGCACGCGCCGCAAGATGTTGGGTGCGGCTCAGGACGGTGGCCCACACGCACGTAAACGCGGGTCCACAGTGATGCATAACTGTGGACACGTGGCCCAATAGGATTCTGCCATGTGGCTGACCCAGTTCTAGCCAATCGTGCCACGTGTCGAGCCATGTCAGCACAGTGACGTGTCACTATTGCCATATGGCTCAATAGGTTATTACCACGGGACCGATAGGTGTCGGGCCACATGGCGATGATGTGTCTCCTGCTACCACGTTGGCGACAGGTGGACTAACCATAGTTCGACACATGGCACAATAAGGTTGTGACATGTGGCAGGACAAGTGGGAGACTCGCGTGGTGCGTGTGATGGCACGTGGGCGCGTCATCCCTCCCTCTAGTGGCACGTGTGGGCGCGTACGGCCTTCTTCGACCACCAAATCAGCTCCGATTTTTTACAAAACCATTTTTCAAAATATTTCTGATTTGTTGGTTATTTTTCCAAAATTTTTTGATGATCAGAAAATAAATTCTTATTTTTAAATTATTGGAAAATATTATAAAATTGTAGAAAATGTGTTTTCTGCCTTTAATTAATTTTAAAAATATTATTTGAATGTTTTATGAATCTGTCCTTATTATTGATTGAAATGTGTTTCAATCATATATGTTTATACATGAGTGTATTAACTATATTTTGTTCCTACGATGTGTTACAGAAATGGTGATGATAAAGACTCCAGTGGTTCCTCATACTCCTCAGGGTATTGCTCGGATTAATGCAAAAGTGCATGAAGTCTGAAATATCAGGATGCGCAAGGATATCCGAGCTGATGATATTGATGCAATAGTGCATCATATCATATTTATGAATGAACAGATGCAAGAGTGCATCTAGATAGGTGGTTTGGGCAGAGGAAGAGATAATACTGAGATAATTAAGGTGATGATCGACTCTCTTAAGCATCATCCGGTTTTGAGGAACTTGATGATACATGTGTGAGACTCGGGAGTTGGATCCTATAAACAGGCTATTATCCAGTTTATCTTGAAGGTTGCTAAAAGAGGAATGTATAGGTCTGACACTAAATCTGTGATGACCTTAAGAAGTAGACGTAACATGAATCTTCCATGGCTTCGTGAGTGGTCTAGAGGAGTACCTTCTCTATTGTTCAGGAGGGTCATTATGTCAACCCCAGTTCATATGAAGATTTTGTGAAATCTTCATTTATTATTTGGTTGACGTGTGTGTCAAAGGTTTATGATGTTAGCATTTTTTTTATAAGACTTATGTTTCTTATTACTTTTTAACATGGGTGTCATACTTTGGATTATAGAATTTTATATATTGGTTCAATGAATGCGTTTATTTATTATGTTGGTTTTTAATTTTATAATAAATGTATTTATTTAACTATTAATTGCCTTGCATTATTTTATGAGTAAAATGATTGCATGTTTATTAAGTAGAGACTTAATAAATTTAAACCAATATGATTCCCCTCTTAAGTTCGAGAACTTAACAATCCAATAATTCAGATTTACTATGCATGAAATTTTAACTTGTAAGGATAGATATTAGGACTTAGAGGGTAATTGGATACTATTAATAGCTTTTTCGGATTAAAGCCTAATCGAAAACTTTACTAAGTTTTTTTATTTAAGATGCATAGTAAATAGCATGTATTTCCTAATATCCATTAATTTCGTGCAATTTTTGTTCCATTAGAGATCTGAGGATCTAAATGGCTACTGCTTCCAAATCCATTATCGCCAAGCTGAACAAAGACTTGAAATTGAATGGCGAAAATTATGAAATTTGAAGTATGAAAATCCAGTATGTGCTTGAGGAGCAAGAGGCCCTTGAAACCTTAAGTTCGGTCATGGCCGAACCTAAGGATGGCAATACGGCCCAACATAAGCTGGACCGAGATGCCTATGTGACATGGAAGGAAAAGAATTCCACTGCTCGTATCATACTGCTGAGTGCTATGAAAGATGATCTCACCAGGCAATTTCACAAGTGTAGACACCGGGTCCCAAGTCGGTCCAAGATCATAATTATCCGATAATGAAAATGAAAATGATACTGGCTCACAAGCAAATGTGTCAAAAATTATGTTTTCTTTGTCGAGACCCTCATTATTTATTTTATGAAAATAGACAGATAAATATATATAAATAAACAATTTTTTTATATATTAAATTAAAAAAAATAATTAATTAGAAAGTATTAATTTTTTTATGTATCAAAATTTTTGATTAAAAAATATATATATTTAATTACATTTAACAAGGGAATTAAAGTAATATATTAAAGATTTGGGTTAAAAAAAAAGAGAGAAAGAAGATTTAAAAAAAAAATTTAAAAACGTTGATTTACTAAATCAACTTAAAAAGTAAATGGGAAACGTTGAAAAGAAGAAAGAATCTTAAAAAAAAGTGTGTTTAAAAAAAATTAATTAAAAATTGTGTTTTGCCGTGTGTGGAGACCTCCACACACGCCAATTATGTGATTTTCCACATAATTGGCCGTGTGTGGAGAGTCTCCACACGCGGCAATATGTGGAAATCACATTTTTGGTCGCATCCACATGCGGTGCCGCACACTTAATTTTTTTGGCCTGCCTGCAAAATCTCATACTGCGTTTTTCACATTTTTAGTTATTTTGAAAAAAATAAAAATTAGAAAGTTAATTTTATTTTTTTCTATTTTGAGAACACAGGAAAATAAAAAGGTTTTTTGGGGATTCATTTGAGGGAGGAGCTGCATTTTTTTCATTCAGAAAAGAAACTGGGTTTTCTCTCAAGAAAAACAAGAGCAGCCGTGGGTTTTGAAGGAAAAAAATTAAAGAATTTCAAAAGCTTTAATTTTCTTCTTTTTTTTTTCTTTTCCCTTCAAAAACATTTAATTTCCAGATGATTTTGAGTTTGGAAAATTAATTTACTTTGCTCAAACTTTCACCAAAAATATCTTCACCAAAGCATTTTATTTTCTTTTGAGTTAATATGTTTCCAAAAACACAAATTTTCATATTTTCTTCAAATATTTATCAGTACAAAATATTCGACAATCATTACAAAATATGCGACAATGAGGACCGATTGAGACGCCGTTTCTCCGATCTATGATTTCTGAGGGTAAACACTTTGGAACCGATCTCGTTTATTCTTATTTATTATTTATCGTTAATAAGACTATAATTTTCTGTTATTATTATCATATTCACAATTTATTTTCAGCATTTTTAATATTTTGTCACTGTTAACATTTTTATTTAGCTATTTACTTGATTTTCTTGTGGGTTTTAGTTTAACTTTTTGTGATTTTAACTTTTTATTTTATTGTTGTTCCCGTTATGGTCACTATGCTTATTTTCTAATATTTCTAATGTTGATGGCCACTACTAGTAGTCTAGGTTTAGTCTTTGACTTGGTCTTCTTATAGCTTTTAATTTAACTTGTGGTTTTAATTTCTTTATTTGTCGTGTCGTAAGTCTTCTTTTTTCTTCTCATTATTGTTATTATTATTATTATTATTATTATTATTATTATCATTTTGTGATATTATTATTGTTAATGCTATTATTTTATGTTTATCATGTGTTATCATTAATTATCATCGTGATTTTGTTGATATTATTATTATTATTATTATTATTATTATTATTATTATCATCATTAGTGCCCTGTTGCCTCTATTATTATTATTATTATTATTGTTGTTGTTGTTGTTGTTGCTATTATTATTTGTCTTAATATTTATAATCATTATTATTATCATTATCATTTTATTTATTATTATTATTATCATATTTATTTATGTTATACTCATTATTGTTTATTATCATTGTCCATTGTTATTATTGTTATTATTATTATTTTGTTATGTTGCATCATTATTATTATTGTTATTATCATTATTTATTATTGTGCCCAATATTCATTTTATCTTCACTTGATTAATGCTTTTAGAATTATTACTAATATTCTTAATATTATTTTTTCTGTCTGAAATTTATTTTGAGTCGCATTTTGTGGGCATCCCCGTGACTCCCCAGATGGGTCACGATGCATAGAGGATCATGTCAATTGGGTGAGATCCTTCTATACCCCTTCTCATGTTGTGTTTATTTGCAAATAAATATTTTATTTATGCACGTGTGAGATAAAAAGTCACAAAAATATTTTTACAATTAAATTGGAATCTTCACTAATAAAATTTAGACCAATGTCTCTTGTTTTAACCAAACAATAAAAAATATCACAATAAAAAGAAGAATTAATTTTCTCCAAAATGGGATCACTCATCCCTGTTTTCATCCAACAACCAAAATGACTCTTCGAACCCTCTTTAAATAAACACGAAGGAACCAACGTTTCTAAACCTTCAAACAACCGCGAAGGAACCAATGTTCCAACCTAAAACGAATGTCCCGATTTATGTATGTTATCCCTATGTGTGATTTTTTTTGTTTGTTTTAAAGTTATTTTCATGCATTTCCTTTTGGGGTCTTGTAATTAATTTTTGAGGCAACATTATTTAATTTTTATTTGGGATTGTATTTCGTCCCAATTTATATTTTCAAATCTCCTTTTGTTGGGGTTGTATTCTGCCCCTATTTCCCTTATAATTGTGTGCTTGGTGTGTTTATCGTTTTCTTTTACCGCTTTCCTTAGTTACTTTATTATCGCGTTTCTTTATTTTCTTTACGTGCTTTTAATGCGCCTTTAATTTAAATGTATTGATCGTGTGAGATGAGAGGTAGAATTTTAGGGAGTTAAAAACTCATTTATAATTAACTAAAGCATGAATAAGAGGGAAGTTCCGAACACCAATCTCTGGTCTTGACCAATAAGAGGTTAGAGACCTTTCACAATTCCTTGTGAATTGGGTGGCGACTCCATGATACCTCAAAGGTGTCCAAAGGTGCCATGGGGCTAGATGTTCCTTTCCAATGTTCTATTGGGAGGGAAGCATCCAAAATGTCTCATAGCGCCCATGATCAAAAGACGCAAACCAATCCCTTGAATCCTAAAAGCGGATTCGGCGAGGGCTCTTGCTGAGGTTCGGCGCGCGTTACAGTGGCAACTCAACTGGGGATCGTTTGAGACTTCGCTTCGAAAGTGTTTTGGTTAAGATATATAATTGAGTTTTTAAAACTTAAAATTCTATCTCTTTTCGAAATTGCATTACATCATTTTAGGGTCTTAGAACTATGTTAGTTAGTCCCCTATCTACCCCGGTGCATTCTCAAAGCACGACCCTACTTTCACTCATTGTAGGAAAGTGTTAAGGATAATCACCAACCCAAGTCTCGTAACATTAATGGTATATCAAATAGAGACCCAATCGGTCGCTATGCTCGTGATGAGCTAGACCCATTGGCAGGGACCATACTTGGGTAGGCCTAAAAAAATCACCACCGACCAAAGCCCAGTAATGACAAATAGAAACTTTCACTAGGTGATATGCTCCTTAATACGATGCTTGCGATGTGGGCCATCAAGTATTAAATAAAATCAAGCAAATTAAGTGGTCCTTTATCAAAGGCTTTCATGCCCCGGTAAGCCCACCTTAACTTGATTGAATTGCCCAAATACGTAATAGCCAAAACCCATATGAATGCGCATTAGATTAAGACTGTTATGCTGCCGGTTTTCCACCGTGCACCATACGTGTCCGATGGGTTCCCTGTTAACTCTCGGATGAAGCCCACCTAGGAAAGAGACCGCACGACCTCGTGTGTGGGAGTGATAAGGTTGGAAGGATCTATCTACTTGGATGTGATTGTGGATACTGCACAGCACGCTCACGCATCGCATGTCATTCATGCATGTCAATAAAATAAATACATGTATATATAAATAATAATATATCTTATCTCATGCTGTGTTTGTATATACCTTTCTGTCTGCATGCTATTTTTTTCACATGTGCATATCATCCTGCGTATAATCTCATGCCGTGTGCGTATATACCTTTTCATCTGTATATTATTTTTTTCACGTGTACATATCATCCTGCATGTAATTTCTTCTGTGCATCCCATCATATTGTGGTAACCTATTGATCTCGCACTCATCAAAGAACATTTGCATGGCACGATCATGCATTGTACATGTCATCCATGCATCATTATAACAATGTTGATCTTTCAGCCACCATAGATTCATCCAAGTGGACTAGGGGTTCTGACGGTCGGCTAGTGAGGACAGACTCGCCCTTTGGGTTACTAGAACTAGTGCCTGTTTGGGATTCTGAGTCACTCTCTACAACTAGTGAATCATCTTCCATGGCAGAAGAAATCGGAGATTTAACTACTGAAGACCTTGCTAGGAGACTAGAGGAATTTGAACGAAGGATGTTGGACATGATGGGCACCATGGCCAAAAGGATTGCTCACCCCCTGCTCCACAAGCACCTGTTGCTCCACAGCCACCGGTAGCCCCTCCTCAGGGACAAGCCGAACCGCCTGCTGGTGGGGAGGCTCCCCTCATTAGAGGTGTTGCCTATCAACCTGTAGATGAGCCTAAAGTTGTTGCTGTACCCGCTGAGCCGAGAAAAGCAAGGATCCCAAACCCTGATGAGGATTTCGTAATGGAAAAGGAGGTTGAGGAGATAGCAGCCCATCAAGCCGTGAGGGGTAGAGCACCCAGGGTAGAAGATGAGTCCATGAGGGGAATGAGGCAACAGATTGAGGCTATCACCCGCATGTTGACAGCTGGTAAAGGAATCAACCCCGAGGACAGAGATTTGGGGGATGAGGAGCTGCTGTCCCAAAGGTTTAGGATGCTTGAGCTGCCGAAGTTTGACGGAACGTCGGACCCATCTGCACACATCAAGCAATACACCCTGGTGATGAAGGGCACTGGGCTGACTAAGAGGCAAAAAGAGGATTATTTCTATCTCAGTCTAGCAGGTCCGGCAGTAGATTGGTATCATGGGCTTGATAGGAGATCGAAAGAGGACTGAGACCTTCTGACTGATGAATTCATGAAGCAGTATAACTGCAGCACTAGAATGGAGGTTGTGATGCGCGCCGAACCCCAGGTCACCCCAAACGCCCGCCTTTAGGGCGATCGGGATGAGGTTCATAAAACTTGTAAGGAAATACAAGTGCGTCCATTTTGGGCAACAAGGAGATTTCTTGGAGTCGCTACCCAATAGAACATTGGAAAAGGTCGTCTAGCTTCAGTGAGCCTAAGACGGTGCTGCTATGTCCATTTTAGGCAAGACAGAGGGGTCTTGGAGGCTCCATCCTAAAAAAACATTAGGATGGCCCTCTCGCCTCGTGGAGCCTAGGACTATGCAAGTTAAAGCCTTTTTATGGGACACAAGAGGTGTCTTGGAAGTCTCATTCCAATGGAACATTAAAATGGTCCTCTCGCCTCGTTGAGCCCAAAAGACTAGAGATGGGTCAGGACTTCTCATTTATTCATACCTTGATTAAGTTAAAATTGAGTTTTGAATTTAAGTTTTCATCCCTTTTCTCATACGTTTTGATGCAATAATTAAAGCGCAAGTTGGTCATCCAAAGAAAACGGTAAATGAAAGCATAATTAAAATAAAGTTCATAAAAATAAATTACAACAAAACTAGGGGCGGAATACAACCCCCATCGTAAATAAAATATAAATCATGCATAAAACAGGGTATTTATTATGAGTGAGGACATTGGTCCTCGCATGCATAGTTAAAGAAAATAATTTTGAAGTGACAATTTATTTGGATGAAAAAACTACAATATTGGTCCCATTTTGTTAGAAAAATCCAATTTATTTATATAAAACTTTATGCGACTTTTTAATTAACGTGCATAAAAGATAATTTATTACAAATTAATATTAAAACCGAATAAGGGCAAAATAATACTAAAAATGCTAAAAATATAAACTCCACCAAAAGGGTGTCTTCAAACCTCCATGGGCTCCCACTTGTCATTGAAAAACTAACACATGAAAAATAAGTATAGAAATAAAAACACAAATAAAGATGTTGTTAGTAATAAAAAATGAATTAAACATGCAACATGTTAAAAATGAATTAAAACAAATAAAGTACATCATGCATGACAAATTAATTAGATAGCATAACAAAAAATATAACTTAACACATGAACAATTCAACATGCATGAAAATAACAACAATAATAAAATTCAACATGCATAAAAACATGAAAATAATAATGATGATAACAATAATAAATTATAATAATAAACAAAACTAATAAAAATGATGATAATGATAAATAACAACTAATAATAACACTAATCACAATAATAATAACAGTACTGATGATGATGATAATAATAATAATAATAATAATAATATCAAAGAATATGAACAATCCAATTAATAATAATAATAATAATAATAATAATAATAATAATAATAATAATAATAATAATAATAATAATTACAACACAATAACATCAAAGAAGATGAACAATCCAATAAAAAATAAAATAAAAATAAAACAAGTCAATCATGCTAACACATGTTAAATAATAATACTAACAACAACAATAATATATGAACAAAAATAAAGACAATGATATGAACATGAACAATTAAATAAGAAATAAGAAATAATAATATGAACAATTAAATAGGAAATAAGAAATAATAATATGAACAATTAAATAAACATAAGAATGAGAAATAATTATATGAACAATTAAATAAAAATAAGAATAAGAAATAATAATATGAACAATTAAATAAAAAATAATAATATGAATAATTAAATAAAAAATAAGAATAAGAAATAATAATAATAATAATAATAATAATAATAATAATAATAATAATAATAATAATAATAATAATAATAATAATAATAATAATAATAGATCTAAAACAATTTACATGATAGCTAACTAATTGTAAACAAAAATTATATTAAAAATAAATTAAAAGTTGAGCCAAAAATGTTTACCCTCAAATTTGATGTGATGAATGAAGTTGGATGACAAATTCCTTGCTTTGATTTAAAAAAAAAATATAATGAAATTTTATCCCAATAAAAAATAATTGATTTATTTGTCTTAAAGAAAAATTATGAAAAAGAAGTAAGAAAATTCACAAGAACAAATAATTGACTTATTTGTCTCAAGAATTAACTTAAAAAAATCAAATTAAAACACTTGGAGAATTTTTCTTGAAGAAAAAGAAGAAGAAGAGAGAAAGTATATTTTTTCTTAAGAAAAATCCCCCCTAAAAATTCTCTCTAAAAATCATTTTATAATCCCCACAAAATTCAGAATTTTAATAAAGAAATTAAATTAATTTAACTCATATTAAACCCAAAAAACTGAATAATTCGAAGAGTTGGAAGATAAAAAGCTTTCAAAATTAAATTATGCAAAAAAAATGAGTTAAAAATCAATTTTTGGGACCAAAAACGAGAAAAAATAAATAAATGGGCGAAATGGGGCGTCAGGGGGCGAACGACGCCCGTCGGCGCGCGCGATGCTCAACGCGTCGCGCGCGCGGCAGCGAGTCATCCTCCATGGCTGGTCAAATCAGATTATTCATTAGGAACTACTGACCTTACTTGAGGGACTTGCTCAGCTTCAAAGGGCTCAGGGATTGGGAGTCGCTTAAAGACATTGCTGTAGAGGCTGAGGTGGCTTACCTAGCGAAGAAAGCAAGCCAGAATAATTTCACTGGGAGGAGTTTTGGTAACCAGTCGGGATACAGATCAGGCAGGGCCGGAAGCAGTACTAACAGAAATGGCAAAACAGCCGAGGTCTCAGCCACCGGAGCAGAACAGGGCCAACGGTACTTTTCTAACTTTGGTCGACCTCTATTCTGGGTGTTGGAGAGACTAATGAAGGAGGGCAAGTTGCAGCCATTACCACCTAGACCAGGTTTAAGTCAGGGACAGCCAAGGCATAAGAGTGATCAATACTGCGCCTATCATCAACACACTGGGCATCTAACAGACCGTTGTCGAATCTTGAAGGGCAAGATCCAAGACCTCATTGACTCCAAACAGATCATGGACCCTGAAAAGAGAGAGAAGAAGAAGAAGAAGACGAGCTACAATGTAGTTCCCCCGCCATGAGTTTGATCGATTCTGGCAAGATGAGTACGCTGCTGCCACTCGTCAGAAGAGCTACATAAAGGCCATGTTTTTTTAGACGCTTTATTTCTTTTTAATTCAAGAACTCCTTATGACAGTTTAGTTATTGTAATATGATGGACAATTTTTGCTTATTCTTATGGTGTTTCTATTGATTTCAATTCTTATGATCACGATGCATCCATTCATTTTTTACATTAACCCAATTAATACGACTCCGTCTAATCTCGAAACTTTGGGAAATCCAAACAAAATCTTGATAGCATCTGATATAACTCTTGAAGAGGGGATAATTTTGAGAGATATATAAAAAAGAGCCTTTGCCTGGACCTGGTACGACATGCTGAAGATTGACAAAGACATTCTTGAGACCATGCTACTTCCACGTGCCAACATGACGACAAACAGAATTTTGAAAGCCCTTTCCCCTGCATCCACAACATATGGTTGCATATAGTGTTGCCAAATAAAGTCAAACTCCGAGAGCTACATCAGAAGTTGGACAAATAAAACTCAAGACCTTCACAAGGAAAATATAACTCATCAGAACCGAACAGCGTGACCTCTTTCCTCCCAACCATTTGAAATGTGTACCCCCAAAACCAATTAAGATTGACCTTTAACCATCTGAAACCCTTATAGCCAAACTTAAAAGGATAGCTTTTTACCATTTAAAAGAAAAAAAAAAAAAGACAAAACAAAAACAAAAAAAAAAGAAGAGCAGAAAAAAACAAAGACAAAAAAAAAGAGAGAAAAGGAAAGCCATAAAAAAAAAAAAAAAAAAAAAAAAAACACAACATTTTTTTGTCCCTAATCGCCAAGCCTAACCCGTCCCCAATCTCAACCATTTCAGAATTTGAACCACCAAAACCAACAAAAGCAAAGTGTGAGATTTCACATTCAAGCCCCAAATAAAGAACCCATCGTAACAGCCAGTTCGCACAAGGGCTGAAGACAGGACTTTGACACAAAAAAAGAACCACTCTCCGAAAAGAACCCATCGTCACAACCAGTTCGCACAAGGGCCGAAGATAGGACTTTGATACAAAAAAGAACTACTCTCCGAAGGAGCAAGTTTCCCGACTAACGAAGATGGAAGCAAATTCAATCAACACCAACAAACTGAAGGAGGGGCCATGGCAAAGGCTAAATAAAAAAAAATAAAAAAGAGAGAAAATATTCAATCAAGAAAACCCGCGAGGATTGATTGATAATATGAGTTTGATGCTCTCAAGATCTATCCCGAGGTTAAATGAGGTCTCATATTTTTTCAAGTTAATGCCAAATAGTGATCATGTGTTATGAAATCAGATTGAAATATATGCATGACCAGAGCAGTTCATCTTGCACACTCAAAGTCGTCTGGGTCCAGCATAGAATCAGCGTATTGGCACTATCTACCCTCCGACGCTCTGTCCACTCGAGCACTTCAGCCGACTCACCTTGCTACCCACTGTGAAGCCTATCCTACAGCATCTTCATTACAAGAACCAGCCGACTCACCTTGCTACCCACTATGAAGCCAATCCTACAGCATCTTCATTACAAGAACCAACTCAGGAAACCATGATCTAAGATGCAAATACACGCCGATTATACCTGAGAGATCCTTTACGACAACTTTAGCCACACCACAAAAAAAAAGAAGGCCGTTAGAGATGAAAACCGTAACTGGCGCTCTAAGCAAAATTTAGGCCAAAGGGCGGGGTGAAAACTTGGGAACAGGCAGTCTGCCCTACAAAAAATGAAATACATAAAAGCTGCTGGATTGGGTTGGGTACATTCCAGGCAAAAAATAAGGCACAGGGTTATATGAAAATCCAAAAAGGACGCATTTTCCGCTAAGAAAAGCTAGTGTGAAAATCCACAAGGGACGCACTACCTTTAAAAAATGACTACAGGTATCGGAGGAGAACCTCATAATCCCCTAAAGGCATGAAATTCAAAAGCGATCCTAGAGGGCACCGATCCTACTGCCAATTGCAACCAAACCGACTTTCGCCCCAGATCCACTTAGACAAATTCTTGTCCTGCATTACTGCATACACATGCATTTTATGAGCATGCTCGCTACTTTTTCCTGCATATTTGCCTTTTAAGTTTTACAGGAAGAGAGACTCGATACGGGCACCGACTAAAAGCGAGTGGTGACATCAGTCCAAGTACAATTATGAAAACCAGCTGAAGACCTCTTAGGGGGCGATCAACCGAAGACCTCTCAGGGGGTAGACAACCATTCGAAGGCCTCTCAGGGGGCGATCAACTGAAGACCTCTCAGGGGGTAGACAACCATTTGAAGGCCTCTCAGGGGGCGATCAACCAAAGACCTCTTAAGGGGCAGACAACCATTCGAAGGCCTCTCAGGGGGCGATCAACCGAAGACCTCTCAGGGGGCAATTAACCGAAGACTTCTCAGGGAGCAGCTAACCGAAGACCTCTCAGGGGGCGATCAAACAAAGACTTCTCAGGGAGCAGCTAACCGAAGACCTCTCAGGGGGCGATTAACCGAAGACTTCTCAGGGAGCAGCTAACCGAAGACCTCTCAGGGGGCGATCAACCGAAGACTTCTCAGGGAGCAGCCAGCTAACGGAAGACCTCTCAGGGGGCGATCAACCGAAGACTTTTCAGGGAGCAGCTAATCGAAGACCTCTCAAAGGGCGATCAACCGAAGACTTCTCAGGGAACAGCTAACCGAAGACCTCTCAGGGGGCGATCAACCGATGACTTCTCAAGGAGCAGCTAACCGACGACCTCTCAGGGGGCGATCAACCGAAGACTTCTCAGGGAGTAGCCATCTAACCGAAAACCTCTCAGGGGGCGATCAACCAAATAACTCTCAGGGGGCGATCAACCGAAGACCTCTCAGGGGGCACCAGCCAGTTAAAGACCTCTCAGGGGGCACCAGCCGGTCAAAAACCTCTCAGGGGGCAGCCAGTCAAAGACCTCTCAGGGGTCAAAGACCTCTCAGGGGGCAGCCAGTCAAAGACCTCTCAGGGGGCACCAGCTAGTCAAAGACCTCCTAGGGGGCACCAGCCGGTCAAAGACCCCTCAGGTGGCAGCCAGTTAAAGACCTCTCAGGGGGCACCAGCCAGTCAAAGACCTCTCAGGGGGCAGCCAGTCAAAGACCTCTCAGGGGGCAGCAAGTCAAAGACCTCTCAGGGGGCACCAGCCAGTCAAAGACCTCTCAGAGGGCACCGGCCAACCAAAGACCTTCCAAGGGGCACCAACCAAATTGAAAACCTCTCAGGGGGCAGCCAACCGAAAATCTCCCAGGGGGCACCACCTCAGAAAGGATAACACGCTAACAATATCATCCAGTCTGGAGAAGCGACCGCCTCAGGTATGCATCTCTCCCTTTCTTTTCTGAATTTTGGCTCACTTAGGCACCTGAGTTCTAAGTTCTCCAAAATTGGGGGCAACTGTAGACACCGGGTCTCGAGTCGGTCCAACATCAGAATTATCCGATTATGAAAATGATACTGGCTCACAAGCAAATGTGTCGAAAATGATATTTTTCTTGTCAAGACCCTCATTATTTATTTTTATGAAAATAGACAGATAAATATATATAAATAAATAATTTTTTTTATATATTAAATTAAAAAAATTTAATTAATTAAAAAGTATTAATTTTTTTATGTATCAAAATTTTTGATGAAAAAATATATATATTTACTTACATTTAACAAGGGAATTAAAGTAATATATTAAAGATTTGGGTTAAAAAAAAAAGAGAGAAAGAAGATTTAAAAAAAAAAAAAGAGGTTAAAAACGTTGATTTACGAAATCAACTTAAAAAGTAAATGGGAAACGTTGAAAAGAACAAAGAATTTGAAAAAAGTGTGTTTTGAAAAAAAAAATTAATTAAAACAATTGTGTTTTGCCGTGTGTGGAGACCTCCACACACGGCAAATTATGTGATTTTTCACATAATTGGCCTCTCCACACGCGGCAATGTGTGGAAATCACATTTTTGGCCGCCTCTACATGCGGTGCCGCGCTTAATTTTTTTGGCCTGCCTGCAAAATTTCAGACTGCGTTTTTCACATTTTTAGTTATTTTGAAAAAATAAAAATTAGAAAGTTAATTTTGTTTTTTTCTATTTTGAGAACACAGGAAAATAAAAGGCTTTTTGGGGATTCATTCGAGTGAGGAGCTGCATTTTTTTCATTTAGGTTTTCTCTCAAGAAAAACAAGAGCAGTCGTGGGTTTTAAAGGAAAAAATTTAAAGAATTTCAAAAGCTTTAATTTTCTTCTTTTTTTTTTCTTTTCCTTTCAAAAACATTTAATTCCTGGATGATTTTGAGTTTGGAAAATTAATTTCATTTGCTCAAACTTTCACCAAAAATATCTTCACCAAAGCATTTTATTTTCTTTTGAGTTAATCTGTTTCCAAAAACACAAATTTTCATATTTTCTTCAAATATTTATCATTACAAAATATTCGACAATTATTACAAAATATTCAACAAAGAGGACCGATTGAGACACCGTTTCTCCGATCTATGATTTCTAAGGGTAAACACTTTGGAACCGATCTCATTTATTCTTATTTATTATTTATCGTTAATAAGACTGTAATTTTCTGTTATTATTACCATATTTAAAATTTATTTCCAACATTTTTAATATTTTGCCACTGTTAACATTTTTATTTAGCTATTTACTTGATTTTCTTGTGGGTTTTAGTCTAACTTTTGTGATTTTAACTTTTTATTTTATTGTTCCCGTTATGGTCACTATGCTTATTTTCTAATATTTCTAATGTTGATGGCCACTACTAGTAGTCTAGGTTTAGTCTTGACTTGGTCTTCTTATAGCTTTTAATTTAACTTGTGGTTTTAATTTCTTTATTTGTCATGTCGTAAGTCTCCTTTTTTCTTCTCATTATTATTATTATTATTATTATTATTATTATTATTATTATGTGATATTATTATTGTTAATGCTATTATTTTATGTTTATCATGTGTTATCATTAATTATCATCGTGATTTTGTTGATATTATTATTATTATTATTATTATTATTATTATCATTATTAGTGCCCTGTTGCCTCTATTATTATTATTATTATTATTATTATTATTATTATTATTATTATTATTTGTCTTAGTATTTATAATCATTATTATTATCATTATCATTTTATTTATTATTATTATCATGTTTATTTATGTTATACTCATTATTGTTTATTATCATTGTCCATTATTATTATTATTATTATTATTATTATTATTATTATTATTATTATTATTATTATTATTATTATTATTATGCATCATTATTATTATTATTTATTATTGTGCCTAATATTCATTTTATCTTCACTTGATTAATGCTTTTAGAATTATTACTAATATTCTTAATATTATTTTTTCTGTCTGAGATTTATTTTGAGTCGCATTATGTGGGCATCCCCGTGACTCCCCAGATGGGTCACGACGCATAGAGGATCATGTCGATTGGGTGAGATCCTTCTATACCCCTTCTCCTGTTGTGTTTGTTTGCAAATAAATATTTTATTTATGCACGCGTGAGTCACAAAAATATTTTTACAATTAAATTGAAATTTTAACTAATAAAATTGGGACCAATGTCCCTTATTTTAGCCTTGAAAGGTCAGGTCCAAGACCCCATTAATAACGAGCAGCTGGTAATCCTCAAAGGAAGGAGCAATGGCATAGGAGGAAGTAATCATGAGAACTCATGCCTTGATGACGACAATATGAGAGATATTGGAGCCACCAAGGTTTCAACCATTGGAACTACTCAAGGCTACTATTCCATCTGGGATAAGTCTTTATCTGAGCATTTCTTTCATTTCATTGATAAGGGACAGTTACAGTCGAAGCCTACAAGACTCGTCGAGAGCCAAGGACTTCCTAACCATAGAGCGGATCGGTATTGTGCTTACCATCAGCATACTGGGCATGAGACTGATGGGTGTCGAACTCTGAAGAAGATTATTCAAGGCCTCATTGATGAGGAGCTGAGAGGTGGGGAAGACGGTTCTCATAAATGATAATCGACCATTGACTATAGCGCCTATGCTGGCAAAAATGAGAAGAAGACTATATTTTAGTTGCTTTTATTCCAAGAACACTTCTTATGACAATATCTGCAATGTTGGTTACTTCAATAAAATGAACAATCTTGCGTATTTGTATAGTGTCTCTAATGATTTCATTTCTCATGATCACGATCCATTCATTTTTTGATATTAATTCAATTAATACGATTACATTTAATCTTAGAACTTTGGAAAACCCAAAAGAAAATCTTGATAGCATCTGATATAACTCCTGGAGAAGGAAAAATTCTGAGAGTAAAAATAGGAAAAAATGATAAAAGAAAAACTAGTTGCAATTAGGGGATTGGATGAAAACTCACTATAGCACTAGAACCTTTCTGATTACCCGTCAAAGCGATCCCTGGATAAGACAGAACCTAGAAAATGATTTAAGCAGCCCTTCTTTGTATAGCTCTCTAAACGACTGTTTTCTACCTTTATTTCTCAATCGCTTGCTAGCCCGTTGAGCCTTTATACTGGTATGCTAAATGCGTACCAATTTTGTTGTTACACATGTTGAAACTACCCTTTGCCTAAAATGATTTTTACCTCCCCTTAGAAGAATGGCCGCTCTTGTAAAAATGGATGTACATCATTGACAATTCTTTGGGTTATCAAAAAAATTGCGCTGATAAGGATAAGTTTACATTTTGGGAAGAGGGTTTTAGCCATGGCAAAAGACATGAGCTCTAAAAAAATAAAAATAAAAACAAAATAAAAATAAAAAATAGAGCTCAAGATAGTAACCACTTGACGAGTTTCAATGATTGCCCTTTTTAGTTGTTATTCTGATCTTGATGAGCTAAAATGTTACCAAGCCCAAAATCGAGAATACCTTTGTATATGTGACTGGGTTGAGAACGGTTCACCCATCAGTCGAGTAAATATTGCGGCCATTTTTTTTCTAGCGACCTGATCCTTCTTTGAAAGCCATCTACCTAAGCCTAACGTTACAACAAAAGTAAGACCTCTTGATTCTGGGTTCAGTCTTATCCAATTAGCGGAGATGACCTTCTAGTAAGGTTTGGTACATAGGAAGAGGCATATGGTGTTTCTTGAGCTTCAAGCGAGGAGCCACGAGTGCATTCATGCATTCGAGTTAAGTCTCATCCCCAACATTGCATCTAGAATCCGTACGCAAAGAATAAAATAAGAGTTGAGAGAAAATATTCAATCATGAAGACCCGAAAGGGCTAATTGATAACAGGAGTTTGATGTTTTTAAGGTCCATCCCGAGATTAGATAAAGTCTTGTATTTTTGAGATTAATGCCAAATAAGGATCATGTATTATGAAATCAAGTTGAAATATATGCATCTATGCAATATTGTTGATATGATCAGAGCAGTCCATTTTGCATACTCATTGTTACTATCTACTCTCTGCCACTCTCATAACTTGGGTCTTTCAGCTGACTCATCCTGTTATCAACTGTGAAACCAATCCTACAGTACCTTCATGATAAGAGCTAAGCTTATGCAACCATGATCCAAGATGTAAGTGCATGCTGATCACGCCTGAATGAATTTTGCCAACAGCTTCAACCTTCTTTACAATCTGAAAAAGAAAAGGGCCGTTAGAGATAAAAACCGTAATTGGCACTCTGAGAAAAAGTTAGGCCAAAGGGAAGGGTGAAAACCTGGGAACAGGCAGTCTGTCCTTCAATAAAAAATGAAAAAAAAAAGCCGCTGTAGTGGGTTGGGTCCATTCCAGGCAAAAATTAGGCACATGGTTATGTGAAAATCCCTAAAGAGACGCATTTCCCACTAAGAAAAGCTAGTGTGAAAATCCACAAGGGACGCACTACCTTTAAAACAATGACCTTTGAAGCCTGGAGCGATAAGGTAGCGTTACTTCGAATAACTTCCTTTTAGGTAGGTAGTACATGATGCAGAACTTGATTCAGAGTCCTAAGGGCAAGGTACTCATTGACCGAGGGGCAAAGATGCGCACACGTCAGTTCTCTTTGAAAATGGGTCAAAGTCCGTAAAGCCAAAACAATGCTTTTCTAGATCCTTGGGGGCATCAGACAATGTGGGCAGCCGAGCACTACCCTCAACGAATCCCTTAACCACCTAGGATGTGGTCTATCCATTTTTGCATATCACATGCATCTCACGTGCATTCAATCCTTTATGCGTATAGATATGCACACACAATTCTTGTACACTAATCCTTTGCTTATGTCTCGTGTATATAGCTTTATATATATATTTCACACCCATGATTCCATACACACACAGTCTGTTGTATATGTTGTTGTGTGCATGTCTCAGAAGGAGAGGTCCAAGTAAACCTCATGAGCAAGGATGATCCAAGAGGTGGGTTCAGCTCAACATTATCAGCCACTGTATCCAACATAAAATCAAGCACGTATGTACAGAGGTGGAACGCCCACAAGGACAAGCCTATCCGGACACACCATGCTCAGGGCAATCCGGAATCACACAAATCTATAGAAAATAATATCCTTTGAGAAGCCGGACTATCCACACATGTTTTAGTCAGAGACAATCAGACACAAAAGTGGGCCGAGATACAGTCCCAGCTCTACATCGGTGTTCATCCACGCCGAACAATCAGGTCAAGATGAAGTCTTCACGAAAATAGAATCTCGCGGACCCACTTCCAAGAGGACATTTAAAAGAGCAAGCCTACTCATGCATGCTATGCTGGGGGCAAACAGGGGAAAGGTCCGAATACACCTCATGCTTAAAGGTGATCCAAGAGATGGGTTCAGCTCAACGTCGTCGGACATTATATTTAGCATAAAGTCAGGTGCGTCTGTATAGAATGGAAATACCCCAAAAAATAAGCATGTTCATGCACACCATGACGGGGGCAATCAAGTAAGTTTCTCTATCATAAGAGGCACGCTCACACACACCACACAATAATTGTATAAAAACCAACTTCAAGTGTACAAAGAATACAAGTTCTCAGACAAACAATAAAGGCAAACAAAAGAAACACAAAGAATACAAATTCTCAAATAAAAAGATGACAAAAATAAAAAAATATATGTTCAAGGCCTTGGAAATCCAATATACTGTAAAAATTCAAACGTATCCAAAACGTGAAAACACAAAAGAAGTAAGACAAGACAAAAAAGACAAAGACGAAAACAAAAATACAGAAACAAAGACGAAAACAGAAAAACAGAAAAATCATCCGCCTGCAGGCAAGCAACAAAACCTCTAATCTTTTTTCTTTTCTCTGATCTATTTTCCTCTCTGGAGGCTCAACGTCAAATTCTCTCACCTTCTTGAGAAGTACACAGGTCTTTTCAACAAGGAAGCTACGTCGGAGATGATAGAGGAATCGATGTCTAGCATGTTACAGTCGGTACAATCAAGAGAATGGCATCTATGCTTTGGAAGTTTAGAAAAGTCTCAGCAAAAATCCCAGAGGATGATATTCCACAAATTATCTTCAAGGGGAACAACCAACCGTCCTTCAGGGGGGCACCCGTCTGACATCGGCCTCAACATGTATGCACTGCCACAGGTAAGTATCTCTTTTATATACCTTGCACATTTGCTTTTCCCTTTTTTGTAGAAAAAAAAAAAGAAGAAGAGGCTCAGGATAAGCGCCAGCAAAGAAAATGACGAACAAGTCACCATACCGACCGGATGGTGGTTAGCAGATCAAACATTGTATTAGCCGGATGGGGGTTAGTAGATCAGACATTGTACTAGCCGGATGGGGGTTAGCAGATCAAAATATTGTACTAGCCGGATAGGGGTTAGCATATCAGAATGTTATACTAGCCGGATGGGGTTAGCAGATTAGACATTGTATTAGCCGGATGGGGTTAGCAGATCAGAATATTATACTAGCCGGATGGGGGTTAGCAGATCAGACATTGTACTAGCCGGATGGGGCTTAGCAGATCAGAATATTGTACTAGCCGGATGGGGGTTAGCAGATCAGAATATTTGTAATGGCCAGCATGTCACCCTAGGATTATTTTGTATTGTCTATTGTTAGTTTTGCAGCATTAGATTGTGTTTCTGCTATTTTGTATTTAGAGAAGTTTAAATGTTGAACGTACCAGAGTCATAGTAGTTCTGGGATGGGTGACCTTCTGGGAAGTCTGTACTATAGTAAGTCAAAAATATTATGTGGCATAGAAATAATCAGTAGAGTGAATGGAGTCGGGTGCAGTTTTGTAAGAAAACGAGGTCAATTGGGTCCCCGAATAGTTGTCTGAAGTTCGATTCGATTGAACCGGAGTTTGACCGAATTTTTAGAAAATGCTAGAGTGGATAAAAAGGTCAAGTGTGGGAAGTGTACAATCTTAAAATAATTTTTAGAATTTTTTGACAGCTTTAAAATTGAGTTTTAAGGCAGAAACCGATAGAATCGAACCGGACCCCAAATGGACTCCGATTGAGTTAAAATTTTGTGTGGAGGCTATATTTGATATTTTAAACATGATGGAATTAGTTGGGAGTGACAATGAGGTCAGGAACAGTCAGAATACCAAAAATAGTGCAAAAAGAGCATAAAACCTTAAATCGGACCAAACCGGTTCGACCGCTTTGGTTGGACGCGGTTCGGTTCAATTTCACTAATATAAATAGATGGAGAAGGCTGTAGAAATCCAGATTTCTCCATCCAAACCGACCTCCTCTCTTCTTCTTCTTGGCATAACCTTAACTCTCCTTTTTTCCTCCATTTTTCTTCTAAAATTCCTCCGTCTCACCCCATATTTTAGCCTCTCCATTAAATTTAAGCTCCTCTAGTTTCTATTGATGCCCTTGGAAGTCCATTTAGTGGATTAAAAGTTGGTGAAACCTAGACTTAAAGGTTTAGGTGTAAATTTGAGGTATGTGTTTTAGGTGTTTTTAACTTGGTTTAAGGGTTCCTATGGGTACTTTAGGATGTGTATAAGAGGTTTATGAAGTTTGTTTGTGGAAAGGAAGCTTAGTTTTTGATAGATCTGAATTTTTGTGTATGACACCTATTATGTCTAATAGGTGAAGGTGTTTCCAATCAAGATAAAGGAAAGGGATAGGAAGCTTAGGAGGTCTATTGCAAGGATTTGAGGTTAGTGATTGCAAATTCCAACTATTTCCATGTGTGAACATGTGTTTTAGGTTATGTTTGTTAACCATGTGTGTGTTAAAGGCATGTTTAATTGAAAATAACCTTATATTCATGCTTAGGGATGTTAAAAATGGTAGAATGAATGGTTAAAATGAATAAAATAATTTTGTATGAAAATCTCTTTCTTTGGCCGAATTGAATATATGCCATTTCTGTGTGATTTTATGATGTTTAATGTATGATTAAGATGGATTTAGGATATTTGGCATGTGAACTAGTGAATGGGATGTGTTATGGCATGTGAAAGATGTGTTATGCATGTGATGTACATGTGGCCGAATGATGTTTATGCATAAAGGTATGATTTTGATAGGTTTTAATGCAAATAAATGGTATAGTGATGTTATTCAACATGTAATTGGCCTAAAGGAATGATAAAGTTGATTAAAAGAATTAATGGTGACAAATTCATATGATGGCCGAATGGTATACATGGTGTGTGCATGTGTATCATGATGATTTTATATGTTAACATGCCATGTAATGATGCATGGAGGATAATCACATGTAAAATGATGAAATGACATGAAGAAGAATGAGATAAAATGATGTTATGGCAAGAAAAATATGTATGACATGATAATGATGTGGAAAATAATATTATAATGCCCTATGTGATGTGCTGGTAGTCAAGTCTAGTTCAGGATATGATGGCTAGTCATAGGGACATAAGACCGCGGGAGTGAGCATGGCGTCTCACTATTTTTATAGGCCAATGATGGTCGTATTCTGTATAATATTTAAAAGTATCTGTATTGGAATGTACTGGAGTAATCCTTCGGGGTTCTTCAGGTTGGAATGTACCGGACTGATCAACTGAGGTCTTTCCGGGTTTATGTGAGCCTATTAGGGGTTCACGTCTCATTTATCCTGTGCTTAGAGTCTGCCAGTGTTATACAGGGGCAAATTGGTAATTTGGCATGACATATGTGATAAAAGGGTAAAATAGTAATTTTTCATGCTAAAAAGTGAAAAAGGGTATAAAGAAATGTATTTAAGGGCATTTTGGTCATTATGTGTAAAAATATGTGTAAAAAGGGCAAAGTTGTAATTTTGGTGAAATATGTGATTTGATGGCATTATGGAAATTTTGATGAAATTAGTTTTGAACTAATGGCAAAGTTGTAAATAATGTGAAAAGAAAATGAACTAATGGCATTTATGTAAATATGGTATGTTTAAAATGAACTAAGGGCATAATTGTCATTTTTGAAAAAGTTAAGGGAAAAATTGGAAAGTTGGTACAAAATGAGGACAAATTGGTAATTAAGCTAATTGATTTATGGTAAACACACTAAAGGCCTTAAATAATTAATTTATGGGTAATTAATTAGATTATGGCATGAGTAATTAATAATTTGAGTGAATTAAATGTTTATTATTAATGTTTATTTTATAGTGAATTTTAAGTATATTTATGCATGTAAAATTAGTTTAATGGAAATCCTTGTAATTGCAATCACTACTGGGCATAATAAATGCTCAGCACGTAATTTTATTTGACTGCGTGTAGGTTCGCCTTAGGATTGGGAGCAAGGCATCTTCACATTATTTTGGGAGCTTAATTGGAGAATATTTTGGATTATTAAAGTATGTAAGAGTTGGCATGTCTATGACTTATATTGAAATCGGTACCTAGTATTCATTTTGGGTCTGTATAACTGATATTGTTTTATGAGTGTGTGGTTTGGGTATGCTTTGATGCATGTATGTGTATGTTAGCATGCCAAGTGATATGATAGAAAAGTAAGTGAATGGAATTAGTAATGACAAATGCATGTTATATGTTTAAGTGAAAACTGACCAAATGAATAGTAACTTAGACAGTTATAGGTTAGTATGCGAACTTCTGATTTTGATAAAATGGGTTCGATAACTCCGTTTTTAAAATGGTTTTCCGCATTGGAATCGAATAAACAATTTCTGTCTAATGATGTAAAAAAAATATGGTTTTAGTTAATTAGTTAACTAATTTAATTTGTACAGTATCTGTTTCCGTTAGTAAGACCTTAGGGTGTTACAATATTGTATTAACCGGATGGGGGTTAGCAGATCAGAATGTTATACTAGCCGGATAGGGGTTAGCAGATCAAACATTGTACTAATCGGATGGGGGTTAGCAGATCAGAATATTGTGCTAGCCGGATGGGGGTTAGCAGATCAGACATTGTGCTAGCCGGATGGGGGTTAGCAGATCAGAATATTGTACTAGCCGGATGGAGGTTAGCAGATCAGAATATTATACTAGCCGAATGGGGGTTAGCAGATCAGACATTGTACTAGCCGGATGGGGGTTAGCAGATCAGAATATTATACTAGCCGAATGGGGGTTAGCAGATCAGACATTGTACTGGCCGGATGGGGGTTAACAGATCAGAATATTGTACTAATCGGATGGGGGTTAGCAAATCAGAATATTATACTAGCCGGATAAGGGTTAGCAGATCAGACATTGTACTAGCCGGATGGGGGTTAGCAGATCAGAATATTGTACTAGCCGGATTATGGTTAGCAGATTAGATATTATACTGACCGGATGGTGGTTAGCAGATCAGATATTGTACTGACCGGATGGTGGTTAGCAGATCAGATATTGTACTGACCGGATGGTGGTTAGCAGATCAAATATTATACTGACTGGATGGGGGTTAGCAGATAAGATATTGTACTGACCGAATGATGGTTAGTAGATCAAATATTATACTGGCCGGATGGTGGTTAGCAGATCAGATATTGTACTGACCGGATGGTGGTTAGTAGATATTACACTGACCGAATAATGGTAGATAGGATGTTACACGGATCGGTTGAAGGTTACCAAGGTTATGCTGTGCAAGCCCAGAAGCGGCTAGCAAGACAGAACGTTCAACCACATGCGGTAGAACAGATCGCAATGGGATTGTAGTTAGAGAACACTACATCTCACAGATATTGTGCGAGCCGAGATGAGGCCAGTAGAGCACATGCGATAGAACAGATCGCAAACAGAGGTTGTAGTGAGAGTACTGCATCCCACAGACACCGTGTAGGCTGGGACGAGGCTAGCGGGACACTAGCGATAAAACATATCACAAATATATGTTGTAGTCAGAGAGTACTGCATCTCACAGACTCCGTGCAGGCCGGGACGAGGCTAGCGGGACACCAGCGATAGAACAGATCGCAAATAGAGGTTGTAGTCAAAGAGTACTGCATCTCACAAACTCCGTGCAGGCCGAGACGAGGCTAGCGGGACACTAGCGATAGAACAGATCGTAAACAGAGGTTGTAATTAGAGAGTATTGTATCTCACAGACTCCGTACAGGCCGGGACAAGGCTAGCGGGACACCGGCGATAGAACAGATCGCAAACAGAGATTGTAGTCAGAGAGTACTGCACCTCACAGACACCGTGCAGGCCGGGACAAGGCTAGCGGGACACCAGCGATAGAACAGATCGCAAACAGAGATTGTAGTTAGAGTACTGCATCTCACAGACACCGTGCAGGCCGGGATGAAGCTAGCGGGGCACCAGCGATAGAACAGATCGCAAACAGAGGTTGTAGTCAGAGAGTATTGCACCTCATAGACACCGTGCAAGCCGAGATGAGGCCAGCGGGACAGACCAGCCACCGTGCATGCCGAGACGAGGACAGCGGGGTACATGCGATAGAACATATCGCAACGGGACTGTGGTTAGAGAATACCGCATCCCACAGACACCGTGCAAGCCGAAATGAGGCCAGCGGGACAGATCAGCCACCGTGCATGCCGAGACGAGGACAGCGGGGCACATGCGATAGAACAGATTGCAACGGGATTATAGTTAAAGGACACCGCATCTCACAGATGCCGTGCAAGCCGACCTGAGGCGAGCGGGACAATGCGATAGAAAAGATTGCAAACAAGCCACAGTCGAATAGCACTACAGCTCAACGGCAACAATTTGCAACATTTCACACGGCAAAAAAGTAAGGGCTGCCTCAGGTACGCATCTCTTTCCTTTTTCTCTGAATTTTGGCTCATCTAGGCACTAGTGCACTAGTTTTCCCAAAATTGGGGGCAACTGTAGACACCAGGTCCTGAGGCAGCGCAGATCAGAGTTACCTAATGATGATAAGATGCCTTATCACAGGCAAAAATTTTGAAAGTGGTGATTTCCTTATCAAATTTGAATTTCAGAGTGAAAAAATAAAAAATAATAAAAAATATTTTTAAAATTAGATTTGAAAAATGAGGTTTGGAAATTGTAGTATTTTTAGTTAATTTTTAATAAAAAAAAATTCAGCGAATGTCGACGCGCGCGCGCAGCACGCATCCGCGCACTCCTGTTCCGCCGCAAAATGCCCAAATCCGCCGAAATTGCCTTTTTTTCACCAAAAATTGATTTTTTCACCCAATTTTGATTTCCTATCCCATTTTTAAGGATTTTTAGTGATTTTTTCCATTTTTAAAATTCAAATTAAATAATATCTGATTTAATTGATTTTTTCTCCTTAATTAGTTAGGTTTTCATCTTTTCTTCATATAAAAAGAAAATGATGAAACTAATGAAAGAGGGGGAATTTTTAGGGGGATTTTTCTTAGGGTTTTTTAGGTTTTCTCTTCTTCTTCCTCTAAAATTCTCTCAAAATTTTTAGATTTTTCCCACCAAAAAAAGAACAAAAAAATTCAGTTCATCTTTTTCCAATAGAATTTCTTCTAAACATATATTTAGAAGGAGTTTTGTTGGTCGATTTAATTTTGGGACAAATACAACAATTATTTGCTCTCAAAATTCTTTTTTAACTTTTTATTTGTGATCAATTAAACTTTTTTCTATTAATTTTCTTTTGAATCTCTTTTTGATTAAAAGTTAATTTTGAGAGAAATAAAATAATTGTTTGTTATTAAAATCTAATTTTTTCATTTGATTTTCTAAAAATAAGATTTTTTTTCATATTTTTTTGTTTTTTGAGACAAACAAAATAATTGTTTGTTCTTGGGATCATTTTTATTTTTTATCAATAAAAACCATTCTTTAGGCAAAGAAATTAATTCTTTGTTTTTAAAGAATTTTTTAACAATTTATTTTTCCGGAATAAAATTCCAACATTTTAATAATATTTCACTCTAAATCTTGCAAATCGCAAACAAGGAAAATCAATCATCATCATTTTACCTTCATCGAATTCGAGACTCTGAGGGTAAACATTTTGGATTTGACGTTTTTAGTTTATTTCATTTTGGTTCACATTTAATTTATTCATGTATATTTTTATTATTTCCATTCATTCATTCATTTATTTATTTAGTTAATATTTGTTTTATTTAATATGTTTATATATTATTTTATTCTTGTTCATGTGAATATTGATTGTTTATTATTTCTAACCTGTAAGTAATTTATTTTGCTTTGATTCATCATTATTTTTAACGTATAACTAATTAATTCATTTTGATTAATCTTTTTTGCTATGTAAATGGTTTATATTAATTGTGATAATAATAATTAATCATGCTATTCATTTAATCGTTTTCATCATTCTTTTATTTATTTTTTATTATTCTTCTCATTGTTATTTCATATATTCATTGTTTATTCATTGATTTGTTTATTTTCATTATGATTATTATCATGTTAATATTTTTACATGTTAATCCATTTGTCATTTCCATGTCACCTTATTTTATCATTTATTATATTTTCGATTCAATTACTAACATTATTTTGTTTGTATTTTATTTTTATTTCACATCATATTTTTCCTCTTGAGCGTTTTTTGCGTGCACACGATGAGATCCAGAAGGCTCATTTGGGGTTAAATATTTATTTGCTTTATCTGTAACATCTTATTTATTTGGCTTTTTTCATTTATTTTGCTATGTAATTTTCTTATAAAATTGTTTATTTTAAGCACGCTAGAAAGAAAATCGCTAAACCATTTTTTATTAATTAACTTGGAGTCTTTCCTAATTAAAATGGGACCAATGTCTCAATTTTCTCCATCCAAAATTATCACATCAAAATTCATAATAAATATGAATGCGAGGACCAATGTCCTCATCATTATTGAATACCCCGATTTATGCATGATTTGTATTTTATTTACAATGGGCGTTGTATTCCGCCCCTAGTTTTGTTGTGTTTACTTTCATGTGCTTTACTTTGATTATGTTTTACTTACCGCTTTCCTTGAGTGGACAACCTGCGCTTTAATTAGCTACATTAAAATGAATGAGAAATGAGATGAAACTTTAAATTCAAAGCTCAATTATAAACTTAACCAAGGTATGAATAAATGGGAAGTCCCGGACTCACTCTGGTCTTAGGCTCAACGAGGTTAGAGGACCATTTCAATGTTTCATTGGGATGGGGCCTCCAAAATATCTCTTATTGCCCACCAAAAGGCCCAACTCGAATAATCCTAGGCTCCACGGGGTTAGAGGATCATTCCAATGATCTATTGGGATGAGGTCTCCAAGATCCCTCTAGTTTGCCCAAAATGGATATATATGCGCCGTCTTAGGCTCACTGAGGCTAGACGACCTTTTCCAATGTTCTATTGGGTGGCGACTCCAATAAACCTCCTTGTTGCCCAACATAGATGCACTTGTAATTCGTTATAAGTTTTTATGAACCTCATCCCGATCGCCCTGAAGGCGGGTGGTTCAAGGCGCCCCAGGGTTCGGTGCGCGTCACACGAGGTAAGGAACAAATCAAGAAAAATAAGTGGCAAAAGAAAGAACAGAATTCAAAGAAGTCCAAAGGCAAAAAGAAAGTGAACGTTTCAAGAGTGAAATATTTTAATTGCTAACAGAAGGGTTACTATGCAAAAGACTACACTATGCCTAAAAAGGTACATTATTCTAACTCAAGAGTGAGTGAAATTTGTGTATCTAGTTCTGTGTTATTAACTAAATTTCATCTTTTGTGGGTGGTAGATTCAAGAGCAACGGACCACGTAACAAAGGATCGAGATGCCTTTGTTGAATTTCGACGAATATCTAGTGGAGTAAAATGGATTTATGTAGGAAACGATGCCAGGGTGGCAGTACAAGGGATTGGTACATGTAGATTAGTCTTGCATAAAGGTCGAACCCTACTTCTACGTAATGTGCTCTACGCCCCAGACATTCGAAGGAATTTAGTATTTGTTCTTGTTTTAATGAATCTTGGTTTTGATTTACATTTTAAGGATGACAGTGTAAGTTTATGTTTGGATGGTGTTCTTTATGGTTATGGTTTATTTCGAACAGTGATAGTTTTGGATATTGATCCTGACTTTATGAATAAAGCTGGTTTTTCATTTATATCTTCTACTTCACATAGTTGTGAGAATTATGAGAATTATGTGAAATTATGGCATGCTAGATTAAACCACATAGGGCAAGATCGAATGAGTCGGTTAGCTAAAATAGGTTTACTTGGTGATTTAATTAAGGTTGAATTACCTACGTGTGAGCACTGCTTAAAAGGAAAATTAGTTAGAAAACCGTTCCGAAAAGGAACTAGAGCCGTAATTCCATTGCAATTAGTTCATTCTGACATATGTGGTCCAATGAATGTGAGGGCAAGGCATGGAGCATTTTATTTCATCACATTTATAGATGACTATACTAGGTATGGTTATATCTATTTGATTTCTCATAAGTCAAAAGCATTGGGTTGCTTCAAGACTTATATGAATTTTGTTGAGAATCAATTAGACAAGAGGATTAAAGCTTTGAGAACTGACAGAGGTCGGGAATATCTTTCAGATAAATTTAAAGCTTTATGTGATGAAAAAGGGATTGAGCATTAGTTGTCCATTATCAGAACTCCACAACAAAATGGTGTTGCGAAAAGGAGAAACGGGACTCTCCTTGAAATGGTTAGATCTATGATGGCAGAGGCAAACTTGCCGATCTCCTATTGGGGAGATGCTCTATTAACTGCTACATATGTTCTAAACCACATGCCCTCCAAATCTGTCACATCTATGCCTTATGAGATGTGGATTGGTCGACAACCTAATCTAAGCCATTTATGACCTTGGGGTTGTGCTGCTTACGTACATAATACCTCAAGTAAATTTGGTAAATTGGGACCAAGAGGTAAAAAGAGTATATTTGTGAGATATTCTGAAGTATCAAAAAGATACGTCTTCATGGGTGAACAGGAAAATAGTATAGTGACAGAATTTAAATCATGAGATGTCATATTCTTAGAGGATGAATTTCTAAAATTGGGTGAAGTGAACCAAGATTTCACTTTTTATGAAATACCGGAAAAAGAAGAACCATCAGGATCACTCCATCCAAGTGGGAGGGAATTAGAGGAAGAGGGTCAAGACCTTCCTCCACAAAATGATCCGAATGTTCGAGACCTTGATTTCAGTGGGAGTATTCTTGACTCCAGTGGGAGTATGGAACAAGGCCCCAGTGGGAGCATTCTGAATTATGATGAATATATGAGACATGTTTATTAAGATTCAGAATTGCGCAAATCTTAAAGGAGAATTGTTCCTCGTCGACGATTTGAGATCAAAGGCTCGAACGAAACTATTTTAGTAACCCCATAAGATGAGGAAGAGCCTAAAAATGTTCAAGAAACTCTTTTATGCCCATCTAAAGAAAAGTGAATTAAAGCAATGGAAGAAGAAATAGCATCTATGAGATCAAATCATGTTTGGGAACTGGTTGATCTACCTGAAGGACGCAAACCAATTGGAAATAAGTGGATTCTCAAGGTGAAGCGAAAAGCTGATGGTAGTGTAGAAAGATACAAGGCTAGGCTTGTCGGTTTACACAACAAGAAGGGATTGACTACGATGAGACTTTCTCACCAATTGTAAGATTTACTTTCATAAGGTTAATTCTGGCCATAGTGCCAAGTTTAGACCTAGAGCTACATCAAATGGATGTAAAGACTGCTTTTCTCAATGGAGAATTGTATGAAAAAATTTACATGGATCAACCTATAGGTTTCATTGAAAAAGACTGCGAACATAAGATTTGCAGATTGAAGAGATCGATATATGGCCTCAAGCAGTTTTCAAGACAATGGTATTTAAGATTTGATGAGACAATCATGTCGAATGGGTTCAATATGATTGATCAAGACCATTGTGTCTATAATAAAACCTCTAAAAGTAACTTTATCATTTTAACATTGTATGTAGACGATATACTAATAGCTGAAAATGATAAAAAAAATACGTAAATGAAATCAAAGGATGGTTATCGTCCAACTTTGAGATGAAAGATATGGGTAATGCAGACTATATTCTTAGAGTTAAGATTTCAAGAGATCGTTCAAGAAGGTTGTTATCTCTTTCTCAAGAGACATATATCAATAAAGTCCTTGAACGATTCAATATGCATAACTGTAAGCCCATTGATACCCCTATTACTAAGAATCAGTTTCTCAGCAAAGAGATGTGTCCTAAGATGCCAAATGAGATAGAACGTATGAAGAACGTTCTATATGCCAACGTCGTGGGTAGTCTTATGTATGCTATGTTGTGTACAAGACCTGATATATGCTATGCTGTGTGCATGGTAAGTAGATATCAATCTATCCCAGGCGAAGTACATTGAAAAGCAGTTAAGAGGATACTTAGATACCTCAAAGGTACAGCAGATTATTCTCTATGTTATCAAGGAAAGGATCTGCGTTTGAGAGAATATACAGATATTGATTGGGCAGGAGATGTGAATGATAGAAAATCCACTTCAAGATTCATATTCTTGCTTGGCAAGGGTGCCATCTCATGGAGTAGCAAGAAACAAACCTGTGTGGCCCTATCAACGATGGAAGCTGAATTTATTGCTTCTGCAGCTGCAGTACAAGAGGCAGTTTGGTTAAAACGGTTTATGGACCAACTAAGGGTAACCGCCTCGAAGGAACCGATGACCATCTATAGTGACAGTCAATCGTCGATAGCTTATACGAAAGATCCGAAATTTTATAGTAGGACCAAGCATATCGACATTAAGTATCAATTCACAAAAGACATTGTTGCACAAGGAGATGTCTCAGGGTTTATGTAGAAGTTGAGTAGTACTGTATTTTTTTTGTAATCCCTTAAAATTATTATTTATGAATAATAATCAAGTTCGTTAGTGGCAATACATGAGTGTGAATGTTTGTGGGTAAATATTTACTGTTATTTATTTGAGATTGAGCATGTTAGATAGAAAAGTAGCCCACTCATAAGGGTGTTTACCTTAGTTTTGTCAATGACTTGGCAAAAATTAAGATGAGGCGAATTTTGAACATATGAGATTGCTCGAGAGCCTGTTCAAAATGAAGGTGCCATTTTGCAGAAATTACAAGATTTGTCTTATTAAGGTGCTAGATAGACACATACATAAAATTGTATGCTTTGAATTGAGATCCAAAATAAGGATTGTATGAAATCCGATGGTAAGTTAACTACCATGTTCTGTCTAAAAAGGCCAGAAGTAGTCCTTAAGTAAGTGGACTAAAGTTGGATGCTTCGGTGCATCGCAACCTTACGCTTTTGTATGGTGTTATATATATACATTTTAAATGTAAGACATGCGCTCCTTTAAGGGAATGAGTGAACACCATAACACATGTTTTATACCATGTGTGCTTATGTGACCAAGGGATGGGAAGTCAATATTATTGATATCAACTTTTTCTATTATGGGACCCTACTATTTTCGACCCTACGAACCCTTAACTTATCCCTGAAGTATGGCTCTATGTGGCTAGCTTAGTTAGCCTCCAAAAGGTCTGAAAAAAATTTAGTCCTGGCGGATGTAACTAGAAAAGCGAGTTGAATCATGATAGATGGCATACAGTAAGAGGGGAAGATAGCCTTTTGATCACTTTCATAAGAGTTCATGGTTCACCGGCTAGCCTATTATAGTTTCTATGAGTAGAAACATAATAGTGAACACGAAAATTATTTTATAAGATCATGAGTTAAAACAGTGACAGTGAAAAGGCAATCTAAGGTTTGGCATACGTGTATAAGAGGATCTCGTCTTTTCGAGACACTAACAGGTGTATAGCACTAGTACTCTCGATGTATGCTGGTCATACGGTCTATCTGCCTGTATAATTGGAGAACTCGACTAAAAATCGTTCAGTCATGTGCAAGTGGGAGATGTTGGAGTCGGGATACGCCCATGACTCCCGATGTGGACCCGAATCCATATCTGTCCGGGAATTCCACATATATGGAAATATAATTCCATATCTGGTTTTAATTAAGGGATTCTTTCCCTTAATATTGTAACTTCCCTCTTAATGCAAAAGGGAAGTTACATCTTCCCCCCTTAATGGACATTAAAAGGGGTAACTCCCCTAATGGGAGTTAATATTCCCATTTATGGAGCATTCATCTCTTTTGGGAGATGAATCTCTATAAATAGGATAGTTTTCTTATGAGAAAATAACAGAAAGAATTTTCATATACCGAAACTCTGTCGGTTTTACCCCTCGCCGTTTATACTCCAAGTGATTTTTAGACTGTGATCAAACTGATGTCATCCCGCTTGTGGATATCAGACAGACCAGTGATGTCAAAATGGATCTTTGTTGACGCTTCCGTTATTTATCTGCGCTACAAGAGGTAGGTAGCATATAATCCGATTATGTTACCTTCATATGTGCATATGGCATATTTTTTTTCTTCATATATAATACATGAAATTTTCCTACTTTATTATAAATATGTCAAATTACAATAATATGTAAATAAATGTAAATTACTATTTTATATTAATGTCAAATTTTTCTTAATACATAATTTTTTTGTATATATTTTACATTATTAGATTTTGCATTATCAAATGAAAATGTAAATAATAACTTGTTTTTTTTTTTCCTTTCGTGTCACCAAATTAACAAAAAAAGTACACATACAAATTACACAATAACACAGTTAATTATTGTATCAAAAGCATTAATATATAAATAATTGTAAAAAATGCTATAAATTTTACTTACTTTTAATTTGTGCAAATAATTGAAAAATCACCTCAAAATTTAATGTATGATATGCAAGTTATGAATAAAAAAAAAATTGAATTGGCAAATATTTGAGAATTGAAATAAATAAATGTTGAAGCGAACTTATGGCAAATATTTGAGAAGTTAAGATTGTCGGCGAAGAAAACTTACGGCAAAGAACAAGATGAGAAAATGTTGGGAAAAAATTAATATGAGAATGGAGTGCAGGGGATTTAAAGGAGAATGGAGTGAGAGGGAATGATGGGGTTAATTATTGGCTGAATACAAGTGGAGAGGGGGTGAATTATTGGGTCAAAATTTCCATCTGAAATTTTGATTGTTTTCATGTTCACACGGAAGTGTAGCTGCGCAAAAAATAGCGGCTTTAATGCCTAAAACTGCAGTCTGTTGTTGCGGTTTCAAGCATGGTAGGCTTTAGCCTGCTATTCCTACACACGCATTTCAATACTGCAGGATCTCTTACGATATTGACCCAATTAACCCCTATTTCATAAATTATTTTCAAAATACTCAATTTTGTAATTTTTTTTTAAATCCATTAATTAAAAAATTGTTTCGTATTTTTCCATATATAATGGCTAATTCTTCTTCTTCATTTTCTCCAATTTTTAAGCCTTTCTAACATTAACTTTTACATAGACATATACACATTTTTTTGGTAAAAGAACCCAAGAATTACACTACTTTTATCTTTTATACTCTCTGTTTAAAGCCACACGAAACGCACAGTGAACGACCTCATTTTTTATGTTTCAAAGCACAAAGTTTACACAGCAAAAATCTCAACTCCCACTATTAATCACAAGTCAACACTTGTCTTCTTATTTAAAAGAAGTACTAATTTTATTATTTTGCCGTAAATCATCCTTAAACTGATTATTATCTTAGCATTTTGAGAATAGTCAATACCGAAAATTCATAGCTGCACATAAAATTTCAATATCTTGCGAGGGAAATGTAATTGATTATTATTTAATGTAAACGGACCATTTCTCCTTAAAAAATAGTGCATATCAGTGTATTTTTATGTACAAATTCACATGTTACTCTAAATTTTTTTGATTTGATTGTTATTTGATTTATTATTGTTATTATTGCTTTATTTGAAATTCTTGTTGTTTTTATTGTTAATTTTAATTTGCTGTGTATTTTTTATATTTATTGCCTTAATTAGCTATAATTTTCTAATGAGATGTTTCTCTCTCAATAAGCTCGCTTAATATCTTATGCTGTTGGACTCAATCCGCGAAATTCGATCACCATTCAAGGTTAAGGTAAAACAATATTCAATTGCGGATATTGTTTAATCTTTTATGCTTTTAAAGTATCATCTGACCTAACGATTTGGCCGTATACTTTGGCCCTTATGTTTGGCTTTAATTGGTTATGATTCCTAGAAACAGTCAATGCAAATTTAACAACCATAACCAGAGCCAGAAGGCAGCTCCTTTTATTCATTATTTTTCTTCTTTTTCTTTTTATGTCAACATTATTTTTCTATTTCAATGAGACCATTTTATTCATTATTTAGATTCTAATTTGTACCAGAAATAAACTGGATTTCGTTTTACACAGAACTTTCAATGGACAAAAGTGCACTCTCTGCCTACGGTACACCAGACACATCAAAAACATACTCCAATAGCTGCAGGAATAATAATAATAATAAAAGAAAGAGAAGGATATGCATAGGAACATAAATCAGATGTGAATTGGTTTAACTCTTATCAAACAGAAGAAAATCAATATAAACATATGAGACGATACACTTTGCCAAGACTTTGTTTTTTTTTTTTTTTTTGGTCAAGACTGGACATAAAAATTTAAAGTACAGAAAACTAGAGGACGTGTATAATAACTGTATAATGATTAAATAGGCTTGCTAATATCTTGTGATTCATTGGCAGTTTCATCTTCATTCTTGTGATTATCCTTCACTGCCAGCATCACAAGAACAATCAACAATGGATAACTGACTGTAGTAAGTGACCAATTCACAATTAATTGGGTTAGCAATGGAACTTTGTGGGTATCAACTTGCCAAGCAACGGCAGCCCCTGCACTTTGCACTCCCTTGTAGAATCCAACATACCTACACAATTTAATCATATACTCACATTAAACTAACTTCTTTATTTACTACCTACTATAAATATTAGCCCTAATCCGCCGCAAAGTGCATGTACTAAAACTTTACAACCAAACTATAGTATTAAAAAATATTCTAAACTTCTTAAAAAGGCTAGTAATTGTTCATGTTGAATATTTTTACCTTTACCTAGTCTTCATGTGCTGTGTTTTGAAATAATACGACAATTTTAACAAATTCAGAAAAATACGGTGTATTACCTGCTAAGGATCTCAGAGTCATCGGCCAAGGCTCCAATGACCCAGTAAACCATGCTCTGAAACATGGCATCTAGCAAACCATAGCTGAAATACAATATAAAAGGCCCTGCAAAATCTGAACCAGAGTCCTTAAAATCCAATTTAGGTGGCAAATGATTGTGCGAGTATCCAAGCTGATTGGCAAGTCCACCTCCCCAGATAGCAGTGCCAAGCACAGAAACAATCCCAATCCCAACAAAACCCCTCATTCTCCTACTCTCAAAACTAAAATCCAAAATATACCCAATACTAACAGATCCTATCATCTGTGCCCCCCAATAAAAAACATTATTCAAACCCCTAGTCCTCAAATTAAAAAGTGCCCCATTCACATTATTAAACTGGTAGCTGTAAAAGAAATTGCTTGCCCAAGCAGCAGGTACTATTAGAAGCATTCTCCAATTTAGAAACAATTTCACTATCTCTACAGCCTCAGTTGAAACATTAGAATACTTTATGTGGGTACACCGAGTTCCGTCGTCCCGGACCACCTTGCTCGGCGGCAGAATGGCAAGTGAAAGTATTGTTCCGACTGACATAAATCCCATAAACCCAATATAAGTAGCGTCATTAACAGAAGCAGCCTCACTCCGGTGATAATTAAGAATGAAAGGAATAAGCCCACCAACGACCCCACCCATATTAAAAATACTCCAGAAAAGGGAAATATAAGTTCCTTTCCGGTGCGGCGGCGGATAGGCCGTCATAATTGCACCCTCACCTGCCCACAAAAGCCCAGCTCCGATGCCGAGAATCGCACCGGCAACAATGGCAAAAGCTTGATGCTGGTAATGATTGTAGTATAAAAAGGAGCCAGCGTAGAGAACATAAGTGCTGCAACCGGCGGCGAGGGTCAGGCGAGGGCCCAAAATGTTGTAGATGCCACCGCCTAATACTCCGAAAACGGCGAAGGTGGTGTAGAGGGCGGTGTTGGCGTTGTTGGAGGCGGTGGGGTCCACTTGGCCACCGCCACCCATGCCGGAGAGAGCATTGAACATACCAGGACAGCAAAAACATACCAATCCTATGAGGACGACCTGAATTAGAGGCGAATTGTATCGGAAAATTGAGTTGTTGGGCGATTCAGTGGCAGATTCTTGATCCCCATCAAAACCCATTAATTATTAACTAGAAATGTAATTTTGTTCAAAATTATAAATGACTTTGGGATTGGGAGAGTGAGAATTTGCGGATCTGAGAAGATGAGAAGATATAGGAGATGAGGCCAAAGGACTACGTCTTTGGGAGCGGGAGAGAGTGAGAATTAGGAAAACCTTGTAAGCCGGAACATGGGATGTAAGAATCTGCAGGCCTACCGTAACAATTCATGTGATGTGATCCATCATTGGATATTCATTTAATTCCTATTCTTATCAATTAATCCAAGATTCTCACTTTCAATAAAATTAAAAAAAAAAAAAAGTACAGAAATTCAAAACTATTGCTTTTTAGAATTTTGTAAGATTCTAAATAGGGGTGGATACACTTGTAAAACGGTTCGGATGGGATGAATTTATATCGAGTTGGTCTTTGATCACTATTTTTGGATTGGATCGAATTTTGGACTAAATCCACTTTTTTTTACATAAGACTAATTATTAAATTTTTAAATTATTAAATTAATTTTTAATCTTATTTTTTAAAATATTAATATATTTCTACTACTTTTAAATTTTAATAATAATATTTAAATTTTAAAAAAATTACTAAAAAAAATATTACGGACATATATTATAAAGAAAACTCAATTAAAAATCATTTTATACTAATTTGTTCAAATAAATAAAACAATAATAACGATTCATTATATATTTATATGGAAAAATATATATTGAATTCTTTGAATTTTAAAAAGTATATACTTTTCAAATTACTCAAACTATGTCCAATTTAAATGAAATATACATAATGGAAATGCGCGGTTTGTTAATATTGAGTGAGGCCAATTTAAAATTACTGAAGAACATACTAAAATATAAGAAATTGAAGAAAAATCCAACTCGTAACATTTTGCATGTATTAAATGATTGAATATTTTTTTCAAAAAATTTTATGTTTTGCTGAATCACACAGTTATTTTAAATTGACCTCACGTGAAATTAAAACAAATCATACATATTAATTTCACCAATTCTGACTAAATTGGACCTAATGTAACTAATTTAAAAAATACAGGGATCCAATATCAATTTTTTAAAGTACATGGAGTTAATTTAGAAAAATGTTAAAACTTAAGGACCCTATAATGCCTTTTTCATATATATATATATATATGTAAGAATCTGCCGGCCTACCGTAACAAATTAACAATTCATGTTGGGATGTGATCCATCATTGGATATTAATTTAATTCCTTTTCTTATCAATTAATCCAAGATTCTTACTTTCAATAAAATAAAATCAAAATACAAAGATTCCAAATTATTCCAGTTAGCATTTTGTAAGATTCTAAATAGGGGTGGATACATCTGTCAAACGATTTAGGTTGAAAGGATTCGAATCGAGTCACTCTCGAATCACTAATTTCGGACCGGATCCAATTTTGAATTAGATTTACTTTTACATCATCCAATTAGTTGTTGAATTTTTAAATTTTTAAAACAATTTTTAATCTCATTTTTTAAAAATATTAATATATTTCAACTAATTTTAAATTTTAATAATAATATTTACATTTTAAAAAAATTACTAAAAGAATATTATAGGCATATATTATAAAAAAATTCAATTAAAGTATCATTTTATTCTAATTTGTTCAAATAAATAAAACAATAATAACTATTCATTATATATTTGTATGGAAAAATACATAATGAGGTCTCTAAATTTTAATATTTTTCTACATTAGATCCATATATTTTAAAAAATATACATTAAATTTTTATACATTTCAAATTACTCACATTAAATCTAATTTAAATAGAATTGGCGTAATTAAAATTCGCAATTTTTTAAACTCAAGTGAAGTCAATTTAAAATAAATGTGAAACCCACAAAAACATAAGAAACTTAACAAAAAACTAACTCTTAACATTTTGTATGTCTAAAATTATTGTATATTTCTTCAATTTAAAATGATTGTGGAACCCACCAAAATATACACTACAAAAAAACCCGAATTAGCGGCAAAAGATTAGCGACGGCAAACTTTTGTCTCTAATTTGTGACGGATTAGCAACGGTTTCAATCATGAAAAATGTGTTTGTTCAAATTAGTGATAAATTTAGCGACGAAATATGAAAACAGTGACTAAATATTGGCAGCACTGAATGGCGCCATCTGTTGCAACAAAATTAACGACGGAAAAACTTCTCAATTTTTTAATTTAGCAAATTAATTTTCAGAAAAATAGCAACGAAAATTTAGTCGCTAATTGAACTGAAATTGTAGCGACGTAATAGCGACGCGTATAATTTTGTAGCTAAATTTGGCAGCAATTTTATTACCAAACTGTAGCGACAAAATATTCCGTCGCTAAATGTTATTCAATTTTGCTCCCTATTTGCCCCAAAACTACGTCGTTTTGGGCATCCATATTCTCTCTCTTCTTTTCTTTTTCTTCTTTTCTTTCTTTTCTCCTCCTGGTTCCGATTTTCCCCTCTCCGAGCCGCCCCCTGCTCTCTCCTTTCCCGTCGCCGTTGCCATCTCCGCTCCCCCTTCCGTCCGCCACTATTGTTGCCGGCCCTCCATCCTTCTTCCTTTCTCATTCGCGACGGCAACAGCTGTCCTTTTCCTCGCACGTTTGTGGTCGGGTTGCAGCCTCCACCCGACGTCCCCTTGTCACCACCGGCCACCAGCTTCTTCCTCCTTGAACGGCTGTTACACGGTTAGTAATGATGAGGGTAGAAGTTGGAAATTTGAGGAGCAATTGTAAGGGGTTAGAATTTGGGGTTTAGGGATTTGAAATCTAATTTTAGGAATTTAATGTTTTAAACTTAGAATAAGTTAGATTTCTCATTTTTAAGTATTATAGTCAAGTTAATTTACATTATTATTGAGATTTATTGAGTTTGTTGTTGAATAATTCAGAAGTATTACATAGTTAAAAAATCTCATGTGGGAGAATCAAGAATTCTTCACTCTGTTCCAATGTATACGTGATCTATTTATTTCTTTTACTACCAATAATCAAAATTCTTCCATGTTCATAATTTTCAGATTTCACTACTTTTACAGTTAGTTCATATAAATTCTACTCTTTCAATAACTATTTCCTCTCAACTTGATTCTTTGTGCTTTGATTGTGAATTTACGGGATAATATGGCCAGCACTACAAGGAACCTGATGCCAGTTTTAGTTATAATTGCATTGTTTTAGACTTAGTGCTGGCTAAGTCTTTTCAATGGATTGGTCTTTTCTTATCAGCATTAAGCTTGTGTTAAGTGCACATGCTAGCTAATATGTACTGTAATTATGAATAGCTCTTTTTGTAAAAATGATTTCTGGACTTGAAACTGTTGTATAATCTGTTTGTCAGTGAATCTTAAGACCATTCTGACCTTTGTTTTCTGAAGTAGGATTGATTGAGGTTGTAACTTATTTTCTTATTGAAATTTTATGTTCTTTCCACAAATTGACATGATTTGCAAGAAAAAGTCTTTATTTTCCTTGTTTAATGTGCGTGGCCCCATTTTAAGGAATAGAAAAATAACCTTCTGGAAAGAACATGGAAAAGGATTTGAAAGAATAATTGCTAGAAAAATAGGAGTTTTCATTTGATTTTGCATTATCATGATTTCTAGAATATCTTGGCTTGGTGTTGTTGGTTGTATATGATGTTTGATATTCATTTCTTTATGATCATAATGTTTGTGCCTTTGGCAATGGAATTAAAATTTTATAATATTTTCTTAAGATGAATATTTTTATTATGCTTTCAATTACCTCTTTTTTTCCTATCATGCAAACTGGCGTGTGGTTGATTACAGAATAAAGATTGTTAATTATTTTAAGCATGGTTAAGAATAGATCCTAATAGCATTTATTATTTTGTTATTTAATGCATTCATATATCGGACCATCTATTTCTTTTATGTGAGTTACACTTTCTAATTTTGTTGTCATGCACTCACAGAGTCAGTTCCAAAAATACGTAGCCTCCCGCTGTTATTTGAGGTTAAAGAAAGCAGCAATTATAAAACAATGTGCCTAGAGAGGAAAAATTGCATGTAGGGAACTATGGGCACTGAAAATGGTGACCTCCTCGTCTTGTTGTTTTCTTTGCTTCTTTTTGTATTTTCTCCTATGAAGCACTGATACGGCAGTATAGGAGCGTATCCCGTATCGGATCCCGTATCCGATACGATACTCGTTGAATACGCTCAGATACGTGTACCATACGGCAATGAAAAATTGGATACGTGATGTTGATATTAGATACGCGTATTTAAGGGATTAGATACGCGTATCAAAGATATCAGATACGGTAGCTGAAACGACTCAGAATTTTTAGAAATCTGAAACAAATTAAACACTAAAATGGAATTTCTATTCAAAACTCACTTGGAATAGCAAATCGGCAACCTCTTTAATTTTAATTCTTGAAATTATCAACAAATCATCTCTCGATCTCGCACGGTGCTGCTGCTTCATCTCTCGATCTCGCACGGTGCTCCTGCTTCATCTCTTGATCTCGCACGGTGCTCCTGCTTCAGCTCATCGCACGGTGCTCCTGCATCAGCTCATCGGGTTTTCTTTTGCATACTCGATTTCATTCTTCACCCAAATCACAGTCCACTGGTAATTTACGAATCTGATTTTCGTTGTTTCCACTTTTACTTAGTTATTGCCTTTTTGGACTTTTTAAGCTTGTTGCTTTTTGGACTTTTCTGATTTTTTCCTTTTGTTTTTATCTTATTGGCCTTTTTGACTTTTCAAACCAATTGTTTATCTTTTTAGACTGTGTAAATACCAATTGTTTTTATCTTGTTTATGTTTTGGACGTTTCTATTGTTCAGATTGTTTTCTTTGCTGACTTTTCAAACCAATTTAATAAGTTATCTTGTATTGTTTATTTGCTCTGTTTCATACTATCTTTGCTCTGTTTCAAAGACTGTTTGCTCTTTTCAGTGTATTTATCTTTATTTTTAATTTTTAATTTACTGACACTAACTTATAGCCACAAAAAATTATAAGATAACAAGTTCAGAACTTTACCGATTTTATTTCAGCCACACCATCTTAAAATGGCTGCTATATCTATAGCTCATTTGTTGAAATGGGCAGTCCAAAAAATTACCAAAAATGGGTTTTATTCATTTCTTTTTCCAAAATATATTAGCAGCATGGAAAGAAATTGAAAGGAAAGGAGATTTGTTATTGTTCAAATTATTTGTTTTGCTTGTTTTTCTATTTTACTTTTCTAATCAATTTGATATTATAGACTTACAAATTCTGGATATAGTTCTATTTTACTTTTCAAATCAAAATTTTTCTTTTTGACTTTCCAAACCAATTTAATAAGTTATCTTCTATTGTTTATTTGTTTTGTTTGTTATTATTTTTTACTTTTCAAATCAATTTGATATTATATATTGCAAATTCTAGGTGTAGTTCTATTTTACTTTTCAAATCAAAGTTGGGTGAATTAAATTTATGACTCATACGATGCAGAAAAATGAGTCAATCCCAACCAGCTTCAAGTTCTAGTAGCAGTCCCACAGTGATTCTTGAGGACAAATGTGAGGAGAATCACGAGAATGATCATTCACTTTGGAAGTATGTCAAGATTATTCAAAAGGTAGGAAAAGGAGGAGGTAACACAGCTTTTGAATGCAATTTTTGTAAGAAAAATTATAATGGATCTCATACTAGAGTCAAGTCTCACTTGCTGAAGATAGCAGGGCATGGAATTGCTCCTTGTAAAAAGATTCCTAATGATATATATGCAGAAGTAAAGAGGATTACAGCTGAATACGAGCACAAGCAGAAATCAAAATCTCAAAAGCAATTTCCTGTGCCCAATGCTAGTTCTTTGCCTATGTCAATGGCTCATCACTCTCGACCTCCAATGTCTTTTGATAATAAGAAGAGAAAGGTTTCAGCTGTTGAAAAATCTTTTAATAAGGAGGCTAGAGATCAATGTGATGCTGAAGTTGCAAGAATGTTTTATACAGGTGGTTTGACCTTCCATCTTTCAAGAAATTCGCACTATAGAAATTCCTATGTTCTTGCTTCTACACTTCCGGGATATGTTCCACCAGGCTATAATGCATTAAGAACTACTCTTTTACAACAAGAGAAGAGCCGTATTGAGCGTTCTTTGGAGCCAATCAAGAGTACATGGAAGAACAAAGGCGTGAGTGTTTGTAGTGATGGGTGGACTGATACTCAAAGAAGACCATTGATCAATATTTTGGTAACCTGTGAAAGCGGCCCTATGTTTTTAAAGGCAATTAATTGTGAAGGCGAGTACAAAAATAAACATTTCATTGCCAACATTCTTATGGAGTCCATCAAAGAAATTGGTTATGAAAATGTGGTACAAGTAATAACTGATAATGCACCTGTTTGTAGAGCTGCTGGTTTACTTGTTGAGGCCAAATATTCCAACATCTTTTGGACGCCATGTGTGGTTCACACCCTTAATCTTGCTTTAAAGAGCATTTGTTCACCAAAAATTACAGATGATTGGTATGAAGAGACTAAATAGATTCCACAAGTTGCTGAAGATGCATGGTTCATAAAAAATTTTATTATGAACCATAGTATGAGGTTGGCCATGTACAATGAGCACTGCAAATTGAAGCTACTATCCATTGCTGAAACAAGATTTGCTTCTACACTTGTGATGCTTAAAAGATTTTTAAGGAAGTGAAGGAAGGTTTACAGCAAATGGTGATTAGTCCAAATTGGTCTTTGTATAAGGAAGATGATGTGGAAAAAGCAAGAACAGTGAAGCAAAAGATATTGGATGAATTATTTTGGGATGAGATTGATTATGTACTTGATTTTACCAATCCTATATATGAAATGATTAGGATGGCTGACACTGATAAACCATGTCTTCACTTGGTTTTTGAGTGGTGGGATACTATGATAGAGAATGTGAAGATAGTTATCTTTCGACATGAACGCAAGGAACGCCATGAACAAAGCGACTTTTTTGATGTGGTTTACAATATTTTATTGGAGCGATGGACCAAGAGTAGCACACCACTACACTGTTTGGCACATTCCTTAAATCCGAGGTAAGTATTTATGTACCATACTTATTAATTTAAAATTTACTTCTAGTTTTGTAATTATAAATTGTTATCTTTCAATTTTTCAAAGGTATTATAGTCCAGAATGGGTTCAAGAGGATTCTACTCGTGTGGCTCCCCACCAAGATGTTGAACTTACAAGGGAGAGAAAAAAATGTTTTGAGAAATACTTTTCGAATGAGTCTCTTAGAAGAAATATCAATGTGGAATATGCTAATTTTTCAATGTGCTTGGATGACTTTGGGGCTATTGATGCTATGAATGATAGATTTCATATGGAACCAGTGGTATGGTGGATTGTCCATGGAGCTTGCACACCAACTCTCTAATCCATAGCTTTGAAGCTACTTGGACAACCTTATTCATCATCTTGTTGTGAAAGAAATTGGAGTACATATAACTTTATTCACTCTCTAAGAAGGAATAAGATTACTCCACAAAGAGCTGAAGACTTGGTGTTTGTTCATAATAATCTTCGTCTTTTATCAAGGAAGAGCTCAGTTTATAATGAAGGTGTTACTAAAATGTGGGATGCTGGAGGAGATGGATTTGATAACTTGGGTGAAGATAGTGTTGGGATACTTGAAATAGCAAATTTATCTCTTGATGACCCGTCATTGGAGGCTTCAATATTTACTACTGAAATGGAATAAATTATGATGTCTAATGCTTAGTGTTTGACTATTTAGATGGAATTTTATTATGTTTGAATGTAGAAAGTTATTAAAATTAGTAAAAAAAATTATATTATTACAAATTTTTAATTATCGTATCTATGTCGTATCGTATCTTCATTTTTAGAATTTTATCGTATCCCCGTATCGTACCCACATACCGGTATCCGTATCCGTGCAACATAGATTTTCTCTTTAAATTCATGTTTCTATTTTGTGATTTCTTGCTCTTGTTTAGTAAAATTTAGCTTTTCCTCCTATTAAGTTCTGTAGTTTTAAATCTTATGCTGCTTGAGTCTGTTGCTACCATTCTTTGTAGTTTCCTTAATTAATTAATTATAATTGATTCTAATTTTCCCATATATCTACAGGCTGATAAGGAGGCTGGTACCCTCCAACAGGCCAAGAGTAAGCTTGAAAAGGAAGTTGCATAACTGGAGTCTGCAACTAGAGAAAAGAATGAGGGTAGAACCCTTTATTTTTTTGGCATTTTTCTCCTAAATTAATAGAATTGTATTCACTCTGTAATCACGTAACCCCTGTTCAGTGTATATTTCATTTTATATATACAAGAAGAAAGTTGGTACAAAATCAATTTATGTAATAATAAGAGATATATTTAGCTTAGATTAGTTTTTTTATTTTATTTTTCTAAGTACTTTGAAGTACTATACAAATTAATATACTTTTATGGTATTATAATTTTTTAGTAATAATATTCGAGAATTGTTATTTATATAAATTAAATTTTGGATGTTACAATAATAATAATAACAACAAAATTAAATTGGAAATAGTAATAACAATAATAATAACAATAAAAAATACATTAAAATTAAATTAGCAACGGAATTTGCTGTCTCTAATTCCATTTTTTCATGTAGAATTTTAAAAATGTTGTTTTGCGACGGAATTTAGCGACAAAAAATTCCGTCGCTAATAATTTTTTATATCTCTTTGCTACTAATTTTAGGGGTTAATTAGCGACGGATTTACTATTTGTAGTAACGGTTTTGCCATCGCTATGTTTAACAATGGTTTTATGTTTTCATCGCAAATATACTTGCAACGGTGCTGTGACGCGCGCAGAACCTGAAAACCCAGCAAGGGCCCTCGCTTTGAATCCGCTTTAGGATTCGAGGTATGAAGGTTCGCGTCTTTTGATCATGGGCGCCATGAGACATCATCGGTATGTTCCTCCCAATAGAACATTGGGGAGAACAACCTAGCCTATTGACGCCTAAAGGCACCTTTGAGGTATTTGGAGTCGCCACCCAATTTGCGTGAAATTGGGAAGAGGTTTCTCACCTCTATTGGTCTAAACCAGAGATATGGTTTCCGGGACTTCCCTCTTATTTATGCTTTGGTTAATTATAAATGGGTTCTTAACTTCTTAAAATTATATCTCTCATCTCACACGATAAATGTATTTGATTTTAAAAAGCGCATTTCAAGCATCCAAAAAGCCATAAAGGAAAGTAATAAATGAAGTAGTAAAAGAAAGCGATAAATGAAAGCAGTAAACACTCAAGCACACAATTACAAGAGAAATAGGGGCAGAATACAACCCCCATTGAAAGGAATTGAATATATAAATGGGACGGAATACAATCCCCAAAATAAATAAAGTTGCCCCAAAATTAATTACAAGGGCCCAGAAATGAACTTGAATTTAAAACACTCACTCAAGAATAAAATAACAGAACATACATAAATCGGGATATTATTTGAGGAACATTGGTTCCTTCGCACTTGTTCGAAATTTAGGAACATTGGTTCTTCGTATTAATTTAAAGAGGGTTCGAAGAGTCATTTCGGTTGTTTGATGAAAACGGGGATGAGTGATCCCATTTTTGGAGAAAATTGACTCTTCGTTTTGATTGTGATATATTTTTATTGTTGGGCAAAAATAAGGGACATTGACCCCAATTTTATTAGTGAAAAACTCAATTTAATTGTAAAAGTATTTTTTGTGACTTTTTGTCTCACGCGTGCATAAATAAAATAAATATTTACAAATAAACACGACAAAAAGATAGAGAATTAGAGAGATCTCACCGAACCGGAGCGTCCGCCTACGCGTCGCGACCCATCCGAGGAGTCGCGAGGACGCCCAAATAACTCGATTCAAGTTAAACTCATGCAAAAATTAACATAAAAAATATTAGTAAATATTCAAAGTAAATTAATCAAACAAATGCGAAATATAATAATAATAACAATAATAGCAATGCAACAAAATAAATCAAATTATCAATAGTAAATAACAATGCAATAATAAATAAGATGAATAATAGACATAATAATCATAATAAAACCATATAATAATAATAATAATAATAATAATAATAATAATAATAATAATAGGATGGTAATAATGCAAATAATAATAATAATGAATGATAAATAATATGAAAACAGAATAATCAATAATAATAATAATAATAACCTAATAATATATGAAAACATATAGAGGCATGTTAATAATGATGGTAAAGACAGAATAACAAAACTAAGAAAAATAATAATAATAAAAACAATACTATTAGGTTAAACGAAACCAGCAATCACAAAAATAAACATGAAGAAAAAAGAATGGCATGCCCACATTGACTAAATCAAAGAGAATATTAGGCAAATGACATAGTATTTAATGGCAAAAAAAAATGAAGAAGTATTTTACAATAATAAATAATATACAAACGAATAAATGAAATTGGCCCAAGAATGTTTACCCTCAGAATTCTTAGATCGGAAATAGGATGTCTCAATCCGTTCCCCTTGTCGATTTTTGATGATGATAGTATTCGAAACAAGTGTAAAAATATGTGGTTTAATCAAATTAGTTTAAGAAAATATTTTTGGTGGGTTGAATAAGCCAAGAAAATTAATTTATCTTACTAAAATCAACCCAAGATTAAATATTTTGTGGTAACAAAACTAAAATTTGGGAGGAAAAACTTGAAGATTTTTGAAGAATAAAAATTTTTAGAAGACAAAAATGCTCCCTGGAAAGTGAAATCCTAGAGAGAAAGAGCCTAATGAATTTTCTATGAAAAATTGCCGTCCTTGAAAATGAGGGGAAAATCCTCATTTAATCTTGCCTTGGCCAAAAATAGGAAGGGACAAAATAGCTTTTTATTTTTGTTTAACCCAAAAAAGCATGAAATGGTGAAAGACTGAAGAAAATCAGACTGAAAAAAAAAACGGAAAAAAGAGGGCAAGCGACAGGTCGCGCGGAGAAGGGCACAGCGCGCGCGGGGACAGTCGCACACCTGCACGCGAGGGGCAGGTTGTCGCGCGGTGGCCAAGCGGCCACCGCGCGGCCACTTTGCCCAAATCACAATAGGGTCGCGTGATGGCAATTGCCATCACGCGACCACAAATGGGAAAGTGGCTTTCCCACGTTTTTATAAAAAAAAAAATTTAATTTTTTTTTTTTACAAAAACTTTTAAATCTTTTTTTTTCATCTAATTAAAATAATTGACTAATTTAATTAAAATAAATAACTAATTTAATTCATCTTTTCCAATTAAATCAATTAATTAATTTAATTTAATTCAATTAAATTAAATAACTAATTTAATTTCTTTTTTTTAAATATATAAAAAATAACACTTTTCCATAATATTATTTTTAGAATTAATTTAATAATTTTTTATAATATATTTTTATATATATTTATTTTTTATTTAAAAAATAACGAGGGTCTCGACAAGAGAAACATCATTTTTGACACCTTTGTCTGTAAGCCGGTATCATTTTCATAATCAGGTAATTCTGATCTTGGACCGCCTCAGGACCCGGTGTCTACAGGTATGAATTGCGACAATTAGTCATTTCGTCGCTAAAATTAATTAGCAACGAAATATTAATTAATAGCGACGAAAATGCCGTCGCTAATTGACCTTTTTTATATAATAACAAGAAATAGAACAAAAAACCAACTCTTAATATTTTGTATGTCTAAAATGATTGTATATTTTTTCAAGAAAATTTTATATTTTATTGGATTGCATTGTCATTTTAAGTTTACATCACGCAAGATTAACAAACCATACACATTAGTTCTGCCAATTATGCCTAAATTTGACCTAATGTGATTAATTTAAAACGTACAGGAGTCCAATATCAACATTTTAAGATACAGGGAGCTAATGTAGAAAATGGTTAAATTTCAGGAACCCCATAATGTGTTTTTCATGGATTGATTTTACTAACAGTCACTCAACTTATCACTTATCGCGCAAAAGTAACCGACTTTTTTTTTTCTAACTTAAATGTTACTGAACTTTTAACATTTTTGCAAAAAAATCATGTTGACCGGAATCCGGCGAGAACTTTTGCCGGATTGATGACATGGCATGCCATGTCAGAAACTACATGTCGTTTAACAATATTTTCAACAAATGCTACATCTAAATCAATTTCACTCACGGTCACTAAATTTATCATTTATCGCGCAAAAGTAACCAACTTTTTTTTTCAACTTAAATGTTACTGAACTTCTAACATTTTTGCAAAAAAGTCATGTATTTACTATTCGTCGCCACGTGTCATATGCCATGTCATCGATCCAGCAAGAGTTCTCGCCGAATTCCGGTTTACATGACTTTTTTGCAAAAAAGTTAGAAGTTCGGTGACATTTAAGTCAAAAAAAAAGTCGGTTACTTTTGTGCGATAAGTGATAAGTTGAGTAACGATAAGTGAAATTGACCCCATTTTCCATATATATATATATATATATATATATATATATATATATATATAGACACAAATGCATTTATGTACGTATATACACTCGCCTACATGCATGTATATACATAAATGTTATATGCGTTTATGTTCGAGATATCTATAGTCATCTAAAGGGAAGTATTGTGATAAATATCAAGTACATAGATAACTATTAAACTCTATCACTTCTCCTAATTCTAGTAGAAGTCTACCTCTTTGATTTTGTATCTATAAATACCCTACTATGATTGTTCAGTTGATATAGAAAAAAAATAGAAAAATCTCCATTCATATTACATGTGTCTTTACTTTTTTGTCTTTATTTATTTACAACATTTTTATCTTTTTTATATAAAATATATAATTATTTTTTAATTGTATAATCCAACTTTTAATTTTTAATTCTTCATTGAACATTTTATATTCTCGAAAGATATGACTAAGACATGAAATGGATGTAAAAAAAAGTTTTTAATGTAAAACCGGATTTTTATACTTTTTCCTTATATATGATATTTCTAACCATTTTCTTAGTCCTCTGTTTCGCCTTTTACGTTATGTCGCTTAAATTTATTAGGCAATAGAGCTGTATAATACCTTATGAACATGTTTGGTTAATTGTATTGCATATGGGATAAGATAATATAGTAAAAGCTAATAAAAAATATAGTATTTGAAAAACTTTCAAAAAATAATTAATGTAGTGATAATATAATACACTATAAATCTCATTATCCCACATATGTTTAACATAATACACAATTTACCCTTAAATGTGTGTAATATAGTAAACCACGCATTATAAAATAGAGAATCAAATTATCAGGGTCTTACTATTTTCGGTGTCACCTTTATCTCCGATATCTTTTTAAATTAATTTTTTCCTCGATTTTTTCCATTTTGGGTTCAAAAAATAAAAAATAAGAAAAAATACAAGTCAAGTGGTGTACCTTATTGGGCAATTGCATTATGTTTCATTCTATAATTGTTATTTTAATTTATCAAATCTTTAAATTACTAATACATATATATATTATTGTGATGCCATATTTTTGTCTCTATTTCTATTTCTTGTTTTCACAATAAAATTTATTTGAATTGTATGTTTTTTAATAAAAAAAAAGCCTAAATTGATAACAGCACAAATGACTTAAATTTTGTTTTTTTTTTTTTACAAAATTAATGTAATTCGATATTGTACATTGTCATTAACTTTAAGTAGAGTATAAAATATTAAAGGCTAATACAGTTTGCACCAAATATTGTATATAATAATACATGCTAAATAGTATATAATAACACTATATAGGATACAATACACAAATTAACGTTATACAGGCTAATTACAAACCAACATTTAATATATACATTATCTCATATTAGACAAATTTAGTGATTTAGAATAACAAAAATAAAAAAATACTCTCCCAAGTTCTAATCAAATATATATTTATATATATGTATATATATATATTGAAGAATTCAACCGAAAGTGAGCACATAGGGTTTAACTGTAATTGAAATCGTTCAATTTAGTTAATCAGTTTGATTTTAATTAACAAAATATTTAAAGTCCAATTTATTGGTTCAGTTAATAACAAAAAAAATAAAAACCATAATTTTTTTAAAGCAACATCATTTAATCTAATAAAATTTTCTAAATTGTCAATCGATCTGATTTTAATTCATGATTTAAAATATTCGGATTATCAATTCAATTTGATCAATAAAACAGTTTGATTCCACTTATAATTCTACTAATTTTCGGTTGGATTTGATTATAATAAAAAATCAAACCGTGTTGACCTTTGAAAACAACCATTTCCATAAAAAATAAAATAAAATAAAAATAAAGAAAATAACCCTTTGCGTAGTCCAATGAGATTTTCTAACCTCTTCAAGAATTCGGCAAGTTTTAAGTTGAGATATTTGTTCTATTGTTTTTTTTTTCTTGTTTTCTTTTTTTTTTTGGTGATTGTTTTTTCTTTTTTTTTTTTTTTCATTTCTACCACTTACCTAATGTGATGTCACAAGAGCAATTGGGACGGCGTTGAAAACTCCTACTTTGGACATAGAATATTTATGATGCCACCATTTCAAACCTTTATGTTCCTTGTTTTCCGTGGAAGCCAAAATTTATGACAGTAAAATAAAAATTAGTCTATTTCTTGGGCTGTAATTCGATACTTCAATTGTGCAATATGCACCCTATTAAAAATTAATATTATTGTTTGATTAGACGGTCAGTTATTGATGTGCACAGTATTTTTTTTTTTAAACCAAAATAAAATAGCATTAATCACGGAATAAAATCAGCTACAGGAGCTGAAAAAATGCAAGAATGAGGAATCATATCCCAACACATGAGGTTTGATATAAAAGCGAAAGCTCGCACTAATAAATGAGCAATCCAATTAGCACACCTCTTAACAAAATCAAATTTAAGGTTTACATCATTAGAAAGCAAGGAAAAACAATCAGAAATAATACTACCAAAGTCAGACTCATAACTAATACAATATCTCAAAGCACGAATAACAATATTTGAGTCAGATTCAACTTGAATCACAGGATGGTGATTATGTTTTAACCAACTGAGCACTTCTCGAACTCCTAATGCTTCAGCAACAGTCGGATCAAGAACTCCGTGATAAACTCTACTTCTTGCTGCAACAAAACCACCCCTAAAGTCTCTAACAACAAAAGCAGTCCTTGACTTATTTAACTCCTCAAAAATAGCTACAAGCCTAGTGATCTTTAAACAACCTGCAGGTGGTGGAACCCAAGAAACAGGAATGGAGCATCCTACACCCTCAGCCATCTCCTCTTTTCTTCTAACAGATTGCCAAGTAGAAAGGGAGTTTAAGGCCATGAAGCACACTACACGTGGAGTTTGGTTGATACCCTGTCAAACAAGTTCATTTCTATACTTCCAAATTGGCCAACACACAGCAATAGCAATACAACATTTATCCAAATTACATGAAGTCAGCAAAGAAACAAACCAAGACTGCATATCACTATAAATTAGGGGTGAGCAAAAAAATCGATGGATTCGGTTAACCGAAAAAAAAAATCTAAAATCGAACCGATGGACTGGTTAACCGATTGTAATGGACTGGTTAATGGTTAGTGTTTTGAAAAAATCGATATTAATGGACTGGTTAATGGTTTTTGACTCATGTGACCGGTTAACCGAACCGAAATCGAATTTTTAGTTAATTTATTAATTATTTAATATGTCCATATTTATTATTTTTGTTTATTTATTGATTTATCAAATTTTTCAATAATAAAAATCAGAATATATTCGAAAAGTATAACAATTTATCCTAATTAAAAATGATCATGTACTTTTTTTTTTCATTATACTAATTATTTTAAAGTTTTTAAGTTTTTTTTAATTGGCTATTAATAAGTATAACAATTTATTTAATTAAAAGTGATTATGAACCGGTTAATTTATTTACTTATTAAATATTAATTTTTAAAAACAAATTTGCTTATATCCACCAAATATTTTTATTTTAACAACAATAATGTTATATTATAGTGAAAAAATTTTAATTTTTAAATACTTTGAACATTTTAACTTTATTTATGAATACATTTTATAATTATAGTGGTTAATCGAAAAATATTGGGTAACCGATCCGAAAATTTGAAACCGATGGACTGGTTAACCAATAGTAACGGACTGGTTAATGGTTAGTGTTTTGAAAAAACCGATATTAATAGACTGGTTTTTTTGGGGGGCTCATGGACCGGTTAACCGGTCCATGCTCACCCCTACTAGTATAAACCATGTTGGTGAAGCAAAAACCCACCTTATCCCATACTTGTTTTGCAAAAACACATTTAATAAAAATATGAAGAATGGACTCATCATCCGCACCACAAATAGGACATAATGTAATCATATCCATACCTTTTGAACAAAGGGCAACTCGGACTGGAAGACAATAATGTATTACACGCCACATGAAGTATTTCATCTTTGGAGGAGTCATAAGGTTCCAAAGTTTTTTCCCAATAGAGAGGATTCATCAACTCTGGAAAGTGATCTGGTTTCACATGAATGGCCCTATAGGCACTTTTCGCAAAATACTTTCCATTTCGTTCCAGCATCCACTGCCAACTATCAGGAGCATCACGCCAGCTCAATGGGATACTAGCAATCAGATTCTTATCTCTGCCATTAAAAATTGAAAGTAAATCTGTCCACCAAGATTTATTAACAACATCAATCAGATTAGCCACAATTAAATCTTAATAACCCGCAGGAAGAGTAGTAGAGATAAATGGATTATTCTGATATGGTAACCAAGGGTCTGAACACACCAAGGTACTATTGCCAGTACCAATTCTACATCGCAGTCCCTGTTCTAACACTGCTAAAGCATAAACAAAGCCCCTCCATACAAAACTTGGATTATTACCTAACTGAGCTTGAAGAAGAGAAGAATTTGGGAAATACCTGGCTTTTAAAACTCGAGCCATCAGAGAAGTAGAATTTGAGACTAAGTGCCAAGCAAAGCTAGATTAAAGTCACGTATAGATCGAAAACACATACCTCCAAATTTGCGAGGCCAGCACATACGTTTCCAGGATAACCAAGAGATACCCTTCGAACCATTCTCCTGCGAACCCCACCAAAAAGAATTCAACATACGTTCAGTTTTGTTACAAAGCTCCATTGGCAACAAAAAAATAGACATAACATAATTTGGAATTGATTGAAGTACCAATTTAAGCAAAACTTCTTTCCCTACTTTAGATAAGAAAGTGCAGTTCCAGCCCTGAATTCTCTTCCAGATTTGATGCTCAATTAAAGAAAAGACTTTTTTTTAACAGCCTATGAAAGATGGCAGCCCCAAATAAGAAGAATTATGAACTCCCTCCTTTACAGACAATTGAGCAAACTTGAACTCTAGTTTTGATATAAGAGTTTCTGCTAAAATTAATAGTTGACTTGTCATAGTTGATAACTTGACCCGATTCAGTAGCATAAATATTTAGAACAGTTCTAACTTCAATAGCCTCCGTCTTATTAGCTTTAAGGAAAATAAAGCAATCGTCAACAAAGAGGAGATGTCTCACCCAGGGAGCTCCAATACAAATACGATAGCCATGGATCAAATTAGCAGCTTCTTTTCTTCAAATCAAAGCAAATAACCCCTCAGCCGTTAAAATGAACAAGTATGGAGAAAGTGGGTTAACCTGTCTCAAACCACGTTTTGGAAAAATTGGACCCAAAAGATTGGTACCACAATTAACAAAATACTTTACTGACTGCATACACATTTTCATTAAGGAAACCCACTAAGGGTTAAAACTCATACCAAGAAGAACTTTCTCAACATAAATCCACTCTAATCGGTCATACGCCTTACTCATATCAAACTTAAAAGCTGCAACACCCTCTTTCCCTTGAGTCTTGCAGTTTAGAAAATGCATAATTTCATATGCCACCACCACATTATCAAAAATCAGGCGATTTGGAACAAAAGCACTTTGAAAATCAAATACAACCAACGGTAGGATATGCTTTAATCTATTTGCCAACATTTTTGCCACAATTTTGTATCTAGATTGCATAAAGCTATTGGCCTTAAGTCCTTCATTACCTCCACTTCAATTTCTATGGAATTAACACAATTACCGTGTCATTTAGACCTTCAGGAATACTGTAATTGCGGATAATGTTGAGACAATCTGCACTAACATCAGCCCCCACTATACTCCAACAACGCTGATAAAAAGCTAGATTCATACCATCAGGACTTAGTGCTTTATTAGGATGCATACTAAAAAGAGCTTCATTCACCTCATCCGGAGTAAACTCTTGAAGTAAAAAATCATTCTGATCCTCGGAAACTTTGACATTTAAACACTCAGAAATGATATTCGTACAGCAAGCAAATGAAGTAAAAATAGACTGAAAATATTCAAAAATTACTTTATCCATACCAGTCTCCCAAGTGCGAAAATGATCAGAAGAATCTTTGATCTGAGTAAGTCTATTCTTCCTCTTTCTTTTCGCAGCAACAGCATGAAAATATTTGAAATTTGAGTCCCCCTCTTTAAGCCAGGATAATTTAGCACGCTGCTTCCAAAAAATCTCCTGTTAGAGCAATGTGTCATGGTATTGCTTTTGAAGATCAAGATAATTAGAATGATTAAAAGGATCATTTTGCAACATGAAATCAGCCATTTGTCGTTTCAATTTGGCCAGCTTCTTGTTAAAATTGCTCGTTATTCCTCTACCCCAATTAGCCAATGCAACAGAACAATGATGAATTTTTTCATCTAAATTTGAACACAGACTCCAATGCCAAACTGCAGAGACAAAATTCAAAAAATTATCATCTTAAATCCAAGCATTCTCAAATCTGAACCATGGGCAAGTATTCTGGATAGACCTATGTCCTGTATCAAGAAAAATCGGACAATGGTCGGAAGAGGTAGTAAGTAGATTACTAACCTTAAACAGAGTAAATTGTAAAATCCAACTACTGGTAGCAAGAGCTCTATCCAGACGTTCTTCGATCAAAGAAGAACCCGATCCTCTAGCCCAAGTGAAACTATAGCCCTTCATCCAGTGACGCGTACCGAACCCGCTTAGCAATTTTCCCGAAGGGCCCATTTTTCGGGTTCGAGAGGGTTTGCGTCTAAATTTTGGGCAACATGAGATATTATGAAATCTCTACCCAATAGAACATTGGGGAAGTCCAACTAGTCCCATGAACCCTTTAGGCACCTTTGAAATATTTTGGAGTCGCCACCTAATTTACAAAAAATTAGAAAAATTCGTCTAATATCGGAGTTTAAACCAGAGAAAAATTCAAAACTTTATTCTTATTAATGCCTTGATTAATTATAAATGAGTTTTTAATAATTAATTTTCTATCTCTCATCTCACACGGTCATGCATTAAAATTTAAAGCGCACATCAAGCATCGTAGGAAAATGGTAAAAAGTGATAGATAAATAAAATAAAAATACTAAAAAAATAAAATTACAAGATGAAAATCTGGGACAAAAATACAATTCCCAAAAATATAAAATAAATAAATAAATGAAATAATTAATTAAATAAATAAGCATACATAAATTGGGACATTTATTTAAGAATAGGAACATTAGTTCCTTTATGCTCACTTAAAAATTGAAAAGTTATTTTTGGGTGTTATTGAGAAAACCGGGATGAGTAATCCCATTTTGAGAAAATTAACTCTTCTTTTAAAAGTGAATTTTATTGGCTAAAATTAGGATATCGGTCTCACTTTATTAGAAAACATTTCAATTTATTAATAAAAAAAATGTGATTTTCTTTTTAACGTGCGTAAAATAAATAATTTTATTACAAGTCAAACTAAAATAATAAAATAAAAGCCAAAATAAAGAAAAATAACCAAAATAATAAAAAATATAAATAAAAAAAATGACTCTATTATCTGGATCCTCTCATTTGCTCGTAGAAATGCTCATACAAGAAAGAAACAGAAATCGCAGACAAAATAAAAATAAAATAAAATTAATGTTAGCAAATAAATTTAAAAATTAATTAAACCAAATAAAATAATAAAAATAAATATTATCACATAAAATAATAAAAATAAATAAATATTTGCAAAATAATATTAAAATCATGCGAAATAAGGCATATCATGCGAAAATGGATAAGAAAAATGATCGAAAACGGGACAAAACGGATCAAAATACACTAAAAGACAAAATATTGATTGAGGGACGGCCTGGCCACGAGGGGTGGGTAGGCCGCTCCTCATCTCCTTCCCGCCCTCGCGGGCAAGGAGATGAAGAACACACAGTAACAAATTTTTCCTCTTTTTTTGTCAAATATCCACCAAAAACAACATTATTTCATGCAATTTCATGTGGTTTTATATGATTTCATGACATATTAATGCAAAAAACCCTTAAAACAACTCAAATCAAGAACAAAAAATAACAAAACAATGGATTGAACACAAAAAAATTTCAAGTTTTAAGAACATGCAACGATGGTAAAAAAATAAAGAAAAAATGATAGAATGATGCAGTTGAATCCAGAAATTTACCGTCAGAATTGTCGATCTGGAGGAATTGAATAGTGAATTATTTTTCTTGTCAAAATCCACAAAAATCAAGTTAAAAATAAGAAAAAAAAAATACAAGTTTCTCTTTCTAAAATTCAAGAAATTATTTGAATAAAGGAAGAAAATTTCACAATCTTAAGAAAAGAGAGTTGATTTCCCTATCTTAAGTATTTTTTTTTTTATTAAAAACCAAATATTTCTAGAACAAAAATCAAGAAGAAAATCGTTTTAATTTCTGTTAAAAATTCTGAAAAATCAAATCTAAAATTCCTCCTTTTTCTCTTTGTAAAATATTCCATTTATATTATTATCAAGAAAACCTAATTAATTTAGGAAGAGAAACCGTATTTTAATCAAATTCTTCCTTATTTAATTTTTTTTTAAAAAAAAAACCTTAAAAATCCCTAAAAAATGGATTAAAATTCAAAAAATCCACAAAAAAATGCATTTTGGCTGAAAACGGAGCCCATGGCCTACGGCGAGTGGCTTCCGCCCCTGGTGAGGGGTGGGCTAGGCAGGCGAGCCCTCAGCGGACCCGCGCTAGGAGAAGGGCGGGTGCTGCGCCAAGGCCACCCCTCAGCGCGTTCGCACTAGCAGCTACCGGTAGCCACAAGCCTCCGAAAACCTTTTTTTTAAACAATTTTGACAAAAATACTATCACTTCCAATCTTATTTTTTTGTTTTTTATTTTTAATATATTTTTTATTATTATTTTTTTATTTCTAAAAAGCAAATTTGACAATAAAACCATCACTTCCAACCCCTTTGCCTGTGAACAGGCGTGAATTTCATCATTGAGTAACCCTGATTTGGGCTGACTCGGGACTCGGTGTATACAGTTGCTCTTAGTTTTGGGCAAACTAGTATATAAGTGTAGATACCGGGTCCTGAGGCAGCCCAAATCAAGGTCACCCAGTGATGAAAATGAGGCTTGCTCCTAAGAAAAAAGATTAGAAGTGATAATTTCCTTGTCGAAACCTTTTTTTTTAAATAAACAATTTTTATTTTGTTTTTAGAGTTTTTGGTGGCCTGCCGCCACGGGCTGCGCTGTGCACGGGAAGCGGCTCCTGCAAGCAGCACGCGCGAGGCACAGCGCCCGCGTGCAGTGAACGAGGCCTCCTGCGTGCGAGGCCACACACAAGGTACGGCCTGGAGCCTGCACCTCGCGATGTGCGGCCTTCCGTGAGGCACGGCCTGGAGCTCGCACCTCGCGATGTACGGCCTTCCGCGAGGCGTGGCCTCCTCAACGCGAGGCCCCACCTTACGTACATGAGGCACAGCCTCCAGTGCGAGGGTTGCACCTCATGCGTCTCCTACCTCACGCGAACTCTATTTTTTCACTGAATTTCAGTTACAATTGAACTCAAATTCCTTTTTTCGATTTTCAAAAGGATAAAACTTATTTTTAAAGGATAATTTAGAGTTTTAATGAGACTGGAAAAGCTCCTAAAAAACCTAATTTTTGGGATCATATAAATAGAAAAAGTCAAACCAGAGAAAAGGGGGAGGAACATAAGAACGGCAGAACAAAATTCCAAAAAGAAAAAAGATTTTCGAGAGCTAAGAAATTAATTCTTAAATTGTTCTTAAGCTAAGGAAATTAATTCCATTTGTTTAAGTTTCAATTTTGATCACCTATTTTCTTCAAAAATAAGAATTTTTTAGCTTTAATTTTGGTGACAGAAAGCTTCAGCACAGGCTTTCTTGATTCCTCTTTTTCAAGAAAATTGACGAGGAAATCTGTTCTCCTTTTTGCTGCAAATATCAAACCTCTGAGGGTAAATATACGAGCTTGAGCCAATTCTTCTGCATTTCTTATTTTCTGTTGTTTATTTGCTTTCTCCAGTGTATTTACTGTAAATTACAATTGATATATTTGTTGTTTATCTGTTATAATTAACATGAAACTTAGGTTAATTTGATTAACTTGTTTATATGATGCATGCAATGTAGTTTAAATCTATAGAATGTTGGGTAATAATTTTGCTCTCTATGTGATTCTGTTTTTGTTCATTAATCCATTTTATTAATTTACTGCATTATTTTTATCAAACGTTATTCTGCTAATAATCATAAATATTTTTCTTAGTTAGGATTATTTATTTATTTGCTTCATTTAATTGTCTATTTTTATTATATCATATTATGTACGCTTGATTTAATTTGCTAACTCTGTTTATTATTTTTGTTTTTTCGTTGTCTGCCAAACTTACTTATGTTGCTTTGAGTAATTTCCCAGGTGAACTGGAGAATCAAGGGATTAGGAGCCTTCAAAGTTTGGATTTGCATTTTCAATTCCTGTATTTCCATTATTTTATTTATTTTGTTGTGTTTTATGCAAAATGGTGTTTAAACGCGCTTATTTTAAAGAAATTCATGTTTTTTACAATAATAAAAATTAGAATTTTTATTAATAAAATAGAACCAATGCCCTGATTTTAGCTAATAAACTTTCATTCTCAAATGAGAGTTAATTTTTATAAAATGAAATCATTCATCTCTGTTTTATCCACAAATGCCTAAAAATAATTCTCCAATTTTTAATTGTGTGTAAAGGAACTAATGTTCCTAAAATCTAATAAATGCCCTGATGTATGTATGATGTATTTTTACTTTATTCTTTTTTATGTATTATTTATTTTGGGCCCTTGTAAGTAATTTTGGGGCAATTTTATTCCTTTATTTATTTATGCTTTTATTAGTTTGGGGAATTGTTCTGTTTCATATTTTTCACTTGTAATTTATTTATTGCTTTGTTTATTACTTTCTTTACTGCTTTCCAAAATGCTTGAGATGTGCTTTAATTTTATTGCATGATCGTGTGAGAAGAGAGATAAAATAATTAACTCTAAAAACTCAGTCAGATAACATTAACCAAAGGTATAAATAAGAGTGAGGTCCCGAATTCTTTCTGGTTTTGGCCTCATAATGTTAGAATTCATTTTCCAATATTTTATTGGGTGGCGACTCCATGATACCTGCCTTATGATACCCAATATACGCTCTCGTAGGTTGATTGCCAGTAATGGAATGGGGGTGAATCCCTGTCCAATGCAAAGCAACCAACTTTCACCAGTTATAATGAACCTCCATCTGGTCTCGAGTCCTAAAAGCGGATCTCCGAGAGCGACCCGAATGCCGAGTTGGGGTTCTCGCGTGTCATAATGGGTGCCTAGGTGAGTCAAAACTCAGAAAAGAAGGAAAAAGACACGTACCTGAGGCAGCTATCTTTCCGAGGCTGAAAGATGTGGTCAGGATGGTTATTGCCAGCTTGTCGATGTGTTATCTTTTGTTGAAGTGGTAATGTCGTGGTCGTGCTAACCTTTCATGGAATGGTAGTACTGTCATTGTGCTAACCCTTGTTGAAGTGGTAGTGTCGTGATCGTACTAACCCTCCATGGAGTGGTAGTACCGTCATCATACTAACCCTTTTGAGACTTGAAATGGTCCTTAACCCGCTTTAATGCGTGTGGTCTTTATTTGGACTTTTCCTGCAAAATTGTGTGCACAGAAATATATACAAGAGATTGTGTGTGTATGTGTGAAAAGTTATATGCAGATGTTTACAAAAGAATTGTATGACATGAAATGCATGCAAAAATGGATAAGCAATGTCCTGGGTGGTTAAGGGTCCGTTGAGGATACGGTTTGGCTACTTACATTGTTTGATTCCCCCAAGGATCTAGAAAAGTTTCATCTTGGTTTAGGAACTCTGGCCCATAATCTTTTCAAAGAGAACCAACCCATGTGCATCTTTACCCCCCAGACAACGAGCATTTTGCTAAAAACTGTACAACGTTTTTCCCCCAAGGCTTTAACTCGTGTCCTGAATTATGCATTATCTGCCTTAAGAGAGACTATTCGAACCGCCTTATCGCTCTATGTACTGGTGGTCATTTATTAAAGGTAGTGCGTCCCTTGTGGATTTTCACACTAGCTTTTATTTGGGGGAAATGCGTCATTTTGCGGATTTTCACATAACCCTGTGACTAACTTTTGCCTGCAATGGATCCAACCCACTCCAACCACTTTTATTCATTTTATTTTTTTGTAGGGTAGACTGCTTATTTTCAAGTTTTCACCCTACCCTTTGACCTAACTTTTGCTTAGAGAGCCAGTTACAGTTTTCATCTCTAACAGTCTTTTTTTTGAAGGGTAGGACTTGTCACATGAAGTGAAGTGTTGTTATTACTGCCTTGAAACTTACTACAGTAAAAATACAATCCCCCAAAACAGAAAATTAAAATAAATAAATAAATGACAAAATCAAATAAATAGATAAACATACATAAATCGGAATATTTATTTGGAATAGGAACATTGGTTTTTTCATGTTCACTTAAGAAGTCGAAGAGTTATTTTTGGGTGATATGCGTTCTTTTGCATGATTTTAATACTATTTTGTATATGTTTATTCATAATTAACCAATTTCTTGTAAATTGGATGGCAATTCCAAAATACCTCAAATGTGCCTAAAATTTTCATGGAATTAGATGAACTTCCCCAATGTTCTATTGGGTAGGGATTCTATAATATCTCATGTTGCCCAAAATCTACACGCGAACCCTCTCGGACCCAAAAAAAATTATTAAGCGGGTTCGGCGCGCGTCACATATCCCCAAATCCATCAAGCCACTGTCCTCCACAGCTTTGCGAAACCCATTAATCAAACAAGATAGTTGGGACTGGCCTCCCAATTTTCTCTGAAGGGGCTAGCACATCATTGAAGTCGCCAATAATACACCAAGGGAGTGAAGAAGAAGATGCAAGCTTTCGGATCAGTGCCTAGGAATTCTCTCGCCTGTTATGATTTGGGATTCCGTAATACCCTATTAGACGCCATCTCACCTAATTCTTCAAACAAATTTCAATATCAATATGATATTTAGAGAAAACAAGTAACTTAGTTGAGTTCTTATCCTTCCATAAAAAAGCTAACCCACCACTATGGCCCATACTATCCACACCAAACACACCTTTAAAGCCCAACAACCCTTTTAATCCAATCCAATTTATCTCTTGCACAAAATGTTTCAATAAGGAAGACAAATTGGGGCCTTTTACTAGAGATTATGTCTTTCAAGACCTAAACTGCCCATGAGTTGCCCAGCCTACGATAGTTCTAACTTAAGCAACTCATAATGATTGGTGGGCTTGGAAACCAGGACCCGCCAGACATACATTTTTTGGATCAAGCAAAAGATATAAAGGACCAGTTTGAGGCCCATCACATGAACCCAACTCCCCTTCCTCTAATCGACGCCGTTTGGGAACATAGATAATAGGATTTATAGACTGAGTTGACTTGTCAGATACATCAGATATTTTAATTCCTTCTGAACACATTTCAAAACCATTACCCACAAAAACAACAGCCATCTTCTCCCCACCTTCCTTCTCAACCATAATTCCTTTCCCCCGATTATCTCCACTAACCGCGTTGTTCCCAACTGCTTCCTCGTCAACTGCTATGGCCTCAGCTTTATTATTCCCTGAAAAGGTTTGCTCCTGCAACACTTACCTCCAAATGATTGTTGCTGTCTACGATTAGGAACTCTTATCTTATCATCATACTTCTTTATAATAGCCTCTTGAGCATTTTAGAACATTGATAAGCAAAATTTATCAACATGTCCCAATAAACCACAAATCAAGCAAAACGGAGGGAGACGTTCATATTGAAAACTAACCCATACCCAACTTCCTCCTGCTTTCTTCAGTTTCATCCCCTTTTGCAAAGGATTTCAGACATCCATTAATGCGTGAATGTGCATGTAGTTTCGCCAGGTACCAATGAAATTGTTAGGATCTGTAAGAACAAACTTTCCTTAAGAGTTTTCAATACTCATGGCAATTCTTTCAGTCATAAAACCAACAGGAAGATCATGAATTTGTACCCGCATACTAACATCAAAAAGAGGAACTTTATGAGGTTGATCGGTTGCCATCAACTTTTTAAAAATTAACAAATGATTATCAAAATCCAGGGTCCCCCATCAATCACTAGTTGGACATTAATTTCATGGAAGAACTGAAAAATAAAGAGGTCACATTTAAATCTTTGATAAATACCCCCATCACAGGCCTCCAAATGGATGCTAGAGTGTTCTTCATAGCTTGGATATTAATAGTTTTATCTGTGAGAAAATGCCTCACTAAACTCCATTGTAATTGCATCGATTAGTCATTCAAGTCATCCTCTTCAAACACAAGACCTGGTTCGTCATTATCTTCAATGGAAATGTTTGCACACAGACCTTCAATGTTACCGCTATTCATACCAGCCATACAGAAAGAAGATAAAGAAACAAATAAAGAAACACACAAATACTAAAAATTCGAAACCTTGCTAGAGAGCAAGACATTTATATGTGAACGATATTAGTGCACCAAATTAGTACTTATTGATTTCTTTAATATGGAAAATAAAATAAGTTATTACTAATATATTCTCTTTAAAAATAAAATAATTCAACCTTTTCATTCAATTCAATAAATTTTAATTTTTCACACATATCAAAGTAATCATTAATTAACATCAAATTCAATTAATATTTATTATAATTTACTAAATTATCTTTTCATTAATTATTTATAATTATATAATCTCACTCTATTAATTATATCTTTTTTTCATATATGAGGGTAAAATAAGAAATGCATAATTAATACATTTTTTGGATACAAAAGAGGGCCAGAAGTCAGAAATAAACCACCAAAGAGCACCAAACTAAGCAACACGAACATGCCTATGCCTTCAAGTACCCATCAAGTCTCTCTAAAACAACTTTTGAACCTTTTCATTTGGGACAATAATCTCATGAATGCCCATCTCATGCTCCAAAGCAAAACTGGCCAAGAAGTTTGCCACACAATTGCTCTCCCTAAATACATGAACAATCTCTGCAAGATTGAATCGAAGTTTTATGAGCACCAATACACTCATGAGCTTTTCTAATTCATTTGACCACCAATAACGAATCACTCTCCATAATCACCTTCCGAAAACCTTGCTTCTAAGCTAAATTGAAGCCTTGAAAGAGAGCCTAAATCTCTACTCCAATAGCGCTGCAGTAACCAATATTAACAGTAAAAGCCCTCAACTAACCACCCTGGTTATTATGAATGAGACCACCACCACCTGCTTTTTTGGAGCTTCCTTTACTACACCTATCTACATTCACTTTCACCCAACCATTCAGTGTCCGATCCCACTTAATCGGCTTATTTTCAAAAATCACATGCTTAAAAAGAGCATGCTTTTTCCTTGCTATCATGTCCTGTACTTGAATGCAATAATTATGCAAAAAGGGGATCTTCGAGCCTATAGGCATAAAAGCGTTACGAAACACCTCATTCCACCTCCACTTTTAGATCAACCACATAATGATTGCAAGCCTTTCCTTCCAACTGAAAAACCTTGGTTAGCTTTCACTCCAATTAAATTTAACTGCAGGTACTCAAAGTGTTTTGAGGCCTTCGAAAATCTAGAACTGAGAAGGGAACCATATAATGCCAAATGAGATTAGAGTTTGGACAATCTATAAAAATATGAAGATATTTTCTTCCTGCCCAAAGCAATTGTGACAAAAGGAGTTACCTGCGAAACCTTTCTTTACCCTCTCCACGTTGGTCATAATTTATCCATAAAGAAAAAGCCACATAAACAATCTAATGCGTTAAGGCATATTTAAGCTCCAAACAGCCCTTCAAATTTTTTATTCATAGTGCTAGTGTTCTGTTGCATTTCATAAGCTGACATGATAGAGAAGTACCCATTGGCCGACCGGTACCAATATATGCCATCCTTCGCACAACTATTAGCTCGAACAAAGACAACTGCCAGCATCATAAGAATATTAAAAGGAAGAAGGGCTTAAAGATTGTCCCAATCCCAACCAATACCACGAGACCAATAGCTAGCAACTGAATGATATTTTCTCATAGAAGAAATATGATACATAGCACATAAAATAAAGGTTTGTCACATAACCATGCATCTAACAAAAAAAAAAGTATTCTTACCATTGCCTATCCTTATTCTTGCACCTTGAAAAATAAGATTGGAAGCTTTAAAAATAACTCTCCAAATAGAAGAATCATTTCCTCTACTCTTAATGCCTTTCACAGACTTATCCGTTCACATATACTTTAATCTCAAAATCTTGGCCCACAACTGGTCCTTCTCTATAATCATCCGCCACCCAAGCTTCACAAGAAATGCCAAGTTATTCTAAAAAAGATTTCTAATACTCGAGCCCACCACTATCTGAATGGGTCGCTACTGTTGACCAACAAACCAAGCTTGTTGCCTTATGATTATCCTTCCCTCCGCCCCATAGAAAATGACATGCCACTTTCTCAACATTTTCTCAATCTTTTTACACACCAAAACTAGAATGCTGGCAATTTATATAGCATAACAAAGAATAGACATCAAAACAGATTTAACAAGAACCATTCTGGCTGCAAACGACAATGTCTTAGACCTCTACCCTGCTAACCGATTGTAAATTCTATCCAAAATTCGCCCCAAATCTATCACTAGAGGGATACCTGACATGGTAGATAGTTGCCCCGCTACACCTTGTTCCATATTCTTAGACACAAAAAGGCTAGACTTCATGAAGTTAATATGCTAACCAAAAGCTGTACAAAATTGCTCCAGATAATCCAAAATTACCAACATCTGGTTTGAAGCGACTTCCCTAAACATCACCATATCATCCGTAAAAAGTAAATAGGAAATAGTCAGACCTGTCCTAGAGATTTTGAACGGTCTCCACTGCTTCATGGTAACATAATCATTAATAGCCTAAGAAAGACGTTCAATGCACATCACAAAAAGATACGGGGAGATAGGATCTCCTTGATACACCCCACATTATGGAGAAAAAGAATCAAATTTCGATCAATTCAAGAGAACCGATAAATTAGCAGACTCAACACAAGCCATAATATTTCTTATCCACGAGCTATGCAGCTCGATATTCGTTAGAGTATCTATGAGGAAATCCCAGGAGACCCGATTATACGCCTTTTCTAGGTTAATTTTAACAGCCATGAACCCTTTACACGACTTCTTAGTATGCATTGTATGAATAGCTTCCTGAAAAATTACTATATTATCAATAATCTGCCGACCAGGAACAAAGCGATACTGAGTAGGGGCAATAACATCAGGCAAAATAGGCTTCAGACGATTAGTCAAGGTCTTTGTAATAGCCTTATAGATTACATTACAAAGACTTATGGGCCTCATCTACTTCAAACTCTCAGGGTTAGGGACTTTCAGAATCAAAACCAGTAGCGTCCCATTAAATGAGCTATAGAGAGCATACATTGGCATTTAAAAAATCCAACACAATCTAACAAACTGAAGGCCCTACTACTAACCATGTATTTTGGAAAAAAACCACAGGAACCCAATAGGTTATGGAGACTTGAAAGGAGCCATATTAAAGATAGCACTTATCACTTCCACAATAGAAAAAGGCATAGCCAGATGCTCAACTTGCCACTTAGAAAGCATAGGAAAAGGCTTAAAGGAAAGTTATCGCTACCCTTTGAGCCCTCCATGCCACCATAGTAGAGGTTTTTAAAATACAAATAAGCATTGTGTGACGTGCGCCGAACCCCGTGGAGGCCCCGGACCGCCCGCTCTTAGGGCTTTTGGGAATGAGGTTCATAAAAACTTGCAAGTGAAATTGCAAGGGCGTCTATTTCGGGCAACAAGGAGGTTCCTTGGAGTCGCCACTCAATAAAATATTGGAAAAGTTCGTCTAGCCTCAGTGACCCTAAGACAGCGCAGCTATGTCCATCATAGGCAAACCGGATGTGTCTTGGAGGCCCCACCCTAATATTAGGATGACCCTCTTGACCTCGCGCTTGGGCAAACCAGAGGTGTCTTGGAGGCTCCACCCTAATAGAACATTAGGATGGCCCTCTCGCCTCGTGGTGCCTAGTACTGTGCACGTTTAAGCCTTTTTACGGGACACAAAAGGTGTCTTGGAGGCCCCATCCCAATAGAACATTGAGATGACCCTCTCACCTCGTTTAGCCCAAAGACTAGAGATGGTTCGGAACTTCTCATTTATTCATACCTTGGTTAAGTTAAAATCGAGTTTTGAATTTAAGTTTTCATCCCTTTTCTCATACGTTTTGATGCAACAATTAGAGCGCAAATTAGTCATTCAAGGAAAATAGTAAATGAAAGCATAATTAAAACAAAGTGCATAAAAAAATTACAACAAAACTAGGAGCGGAATACAACCCCCATCGTAAATAAAACATAAATCATACATAAAATGGATTATTTATTAAAGATGAGGACACTGATCCTTTCATGCATAGTTAAAGAAAATAATTTTAAAGTGATAATTTATTTGGATGAAAAATTAGGACATTGGTCCCACTTTATTAGAAAAAACCAATTTATTTATAAAAATATTTTTGTGTGATTTTTAATTAAGCGTGCATAAAATAAAGGATTTCATTAATAATTACATGACAAATAAATTAAAATACAAATAAAGGAAAAATGCTAAAAACAATAAAAATTATCAATCTCCGAATCTCCTCATTCGCTCGCAAGGATGCTCAAACAAGAAAAAATAAGGATTTGAAACGAAAATCAAGCACAAATAAAATTGATGTTAGTGATTAAATAAAGAAAATCAATTAAACACATAAAACAATAAATAATAGATTAGAATAAATAAAATATGCATTATGGATGACAAATAAATTAACTAATATAATAGAAACAAATAAATTAGCATATTAACATGTTAACACAAACTATGATAATAATAATAATAATAATAATAATAATAATAATAATAATAATAATAATAATAATAATAATAATAATAATAGAAGAAGAAGAATGAACAATTAAATAAAATAAAGTAAAAAGAATATTAAAAATGTTAAAACTATATACAAAATTACCTAAAATAAATAAAACACAATAATATAAAAATCTACATGGTTAATAATTAAATATGAACAAAAAATAAATAAGAAAAATAAAATTAAATGATTAAGCCTAAAATGTTTACCCTCAGATTTTGGATTTGATTGATGAAAAATATGATGATTTTCCTTGCTTTAATTCACAAAATAGAAATAAAATAATTAAAATTTTATTCCAAAAGAAAATTGATTAAAAAAATAATAGAAGAAAATAATTAATTCTCAAGAACAAAGTATTGATTTCATTGTCTCAAGAATAATTATTGTTGAAAATTGTTAAAGAGAAGAAAATAAATTCAATTTCCAAGAACAAAAAATTATTTCTTTTTCTTAAAAATTACAATTGATTCAAAATCCAAATCTCAAGAACAAACAATAGTTTATTTGTCTCAAGAAAAATTCTAAATTAAAAATTGTATTTTTTAACCCAAGAATTTTTATTTGGAGAAAAAGATGTCAAAAAAAATCAAGAGAGAATTCTTGGAGAAGAAGAGAAGGAGAAAATAAATTTTTTGATACAAAATGAATTCCCCTCCATTCCCTTTCAAATTTTCAACTTTAATCAATAAAAATGGAAAAAATAATTATTTATGAAAGAAAATAGGATTTTTAGCTAATTTTCCTTAATTATGGTGTAAAAAATGAAGAAGACCTTAAAAATCCCGAAAAAATGGTAAAAGAAGTCCAAAAATTGAAGAAAAAATAGAAAAAGGGAGTTTTGGGGCGAAATCGACGGATCAGGGGCGACCGACGCCCGTTGGGCGTCGGTTCCGCACGCAGCCCGCAGAAGAGCGAGCGACTACTTGCGTGTCGCTGGCGAGCGAGCGCAAAGCGCCCGCGCGCTGCCGTGAGTCGACATCCAATTTCTGATTTTTGTTTTTAAATATAACTAAAAAATACTAAAATTTTCAAACTTCATTTTTTAAAACTAATTTTTAAAATATTTTTATTATTTTATATTTTTTATTCTAAAATGCAAATTTGACAAGTAAATAATCACTTTCAAACTCTTTACCCGTGAATAGGCAATTTATCATCATTGGGTAACTCCGATCTAGGCTGACTCAGGATCCGGTGTCTACAGTTGCCCCCAGTTTAGGGAAAACTAGTACACTAGTGTCTAGGTGAGCCTAAACTCAAAGAAAAAAAGAAAAGAGACACATACCTGAGGCAACTATCTTTCCAAACTGGGTGATGTTGTTGTGGTGGTCTTCACCATGTTATCGGCGTGTTATCCTGTGTTGAAGCGGTAGTGCCGTGATCGTGCTAAAATTCCGTAGAATGGTAGTGCCGCCATCGTACTAACCCTTCTGAGATTTGAAGCTGCAGTGCCATGATCGTGCAAACCCTCTGTGGAGTGGTAGTGCCGTTATCGTGCAAACCCTTCTGAAGTGGTAGTGTCGTGGTCGTGCAAACCCTTCTGAGTTGTGAAGTGGTGCTCGCTGAGAGCCCTTCGACTGATTTTCCCCCTGAGACGTCTTTGATTGATTGCCCCCTGTGAGGTCCTTAGTTGATTTGCCCCCTGAGAGGTCTTTGGTTAATTGGCTGCCCCCTGAGAGATCTTCAGTTCATCGCCCCCTGAGAGATCTTCAGTTCATCGCCCCCTGGGAGGTCTTTGGATGGTTGCCCCCTGAGATCGCCCCCTGAGAGGTCTTCGGATGGTTGATCGCCCCCTGAGAGGTCTTTGGATGGTTGGTCGCCCCCAGAGAGGTCTTCGGATGGTTGATCGCCCCCTGATGAGAGGTTTTCGGATGATCGCCCCCTGAGAGGTCTTTGGATGGTTGATCGGCCCCTGAGAGGTCTTCGGATGGTTGATCGCCCCCTGAGAGGTCTTCGGACGATCGCCCCCTGAGAGGTCTTCAGTTGAGCGCCCCCTGAGAGGTCTTCGGATGATCGCCCCCTGTGAGGTGTTCGGATAGTTGTTTGAATTTGATGTTTGGAATGATGCTTGGACTGATGTCGTCTTGGTTGGTTGCCCCCTGAGAGGTCTTTTGCTGATTGTTGAATTGTTACTTGAAATGATGTTTTGGCTTGATTTTGCTTTGGCTAGTTGCCCTCAGAGATTTCTTTGGTTGATGCATGGATTGGTGTTTTGATTGATGTCATCACTCGCCTTTTGTCGGTGTTCGCATCGAATTTCTCTTGCTGCAAAACTGAAAAACCGAATATGCAGGAAAAATAGTGAGCATGCACGTGAAATGTATGTGTCATGCAGAAATGCAGGATAAGAACTCATCTAAGTGAGTTTGGAGGCGATAGCTGGGCTGGCTGCAATTTGCGATAGGATCGATGCTTTTTGAAGCTGCTTTTGAATTTCATGCCCTTTGGGATTGCAAGGTTCTCATCTGATACCTGTAGTTAAGTTTTTAAAGGTAGTGCGTCGCTTGTGCATTTTCACACTAGTTTTTCTTAGCGGAAAATGCGTCCTTTGTGGATTTTCACATAGCCCTGTGCCTTATTTTTTGCCTAGAATGGACCCAATCCAATCCAGCGGCTTTTATTCATTTCATTTTTTTGTAGGACAGACTGCCTGTTTCCAGGTTTTCACCCTGCCCTTTTGCCTAACTTTTGCTTAGAGCGCCAATTACGGTTTTCATCTCTAACGGCATTTTTTTTTGCATGTTGTTAAGGAGGCTGAAGCTGTTGGCAAAGATCAACATGTACTTATGCCCATGTCATAACTGTATGAGCTTGATTCTTCTCATGATGACGCTGTAAAATTGCCTCCGTGGTTGATAGCAGGATAAGTCAGCTGACGGACCCGAGTGGTGCAAGTACGTAGCAGAGGGTAGACAATATATGGCTTTGATTACACAAAGTGAGCTGTTCTGATCACATCAATATATCATTGCATAAATGCATATGTTTCAATTTGATTTCATTAAACATGATCATTGTTTGGCATTAATCTCAAGAATACAAAACCTCATTTAATCTCGGGATGGATCTTGAAAGCATCAAACTCATGTTATCAATCAGCCCTCTCGGGTTTTCATGATTGAATATTTTCTCTCAACCCTTAATTTTTGCCCAGAATGCTTTTTTTTCTCTGGCAGGACGCCCAATTTTAGCAAGGTCGCCTTTTTTCAGTTTTCGACCCGCGGGGCATTTATTATTTATTTTTCTCTTTTTTAAGCCTTTGCCATGAAACCTCCTCCAATCTGTCGATGTAGATTGAATTTGCTTTCATCTCTGTTAGCTGGGGAGGCAGCTTCTTCTAACGGTGGTTCTTTTTAGTATCAAAGTCTTGTTCTTGGCACTTGTGCAAACGGGCTGAGGTAGTGAGTTTCTTCGCTTGAATTTTGGCCGTGAAAGTCTTTATCTTCCTTTTATTGGCTTTGCTAGCTCGATTTCTGAAGTAACCGTTAATGGTTGAGATGGAGTTGTACGTTGGCCTCAAATGGTTCAGGACAAAACTATGGTTTAGGACAGGACTTTGGTTTTTTTTTTACGGTAATAACTTGTCCTTCTAAGTTAGCTATAAGGTTCCATGCTTTACTCATATTGGTCTCATATTATTAAAGGTCAGTCTTGATTGGCCTTGGGGTAAACATCTCAAATGATTGGGAGGAAAGGACTCCTAAGAGCTGGGTTCTAATGAGTTATATATTTCTTTTGAAGGTTCAGGGTACTATCTGTCTAACTTCTGATGTACCCCTTGGAGTTTGATTTTGTTTGGCTGCACTGTATGCACCCTAGATGTTGAGGATGCAAAGGAATGAATTTTTAAAATTTTGCTCGTCATCATGTCAGCATGTTGAAGCAGCGTCGCCCCCACAATGTCCTTATCAATTATTAGCATGTCATTCCATGTCCAGGCAAAGGCCCCCCCTTTTTTTTCTTCTTTTTTTTATTTATATCTCTCGGAAATTTCCTCTCTTCAAGAGTTATATCGGATACTATCAAGATGTTCTTTGGGTTTTCTAAAGTTCCGAGATTAAATGTAGCTATATTAGTTGAATTAATGTCAAAATAAATGTATCGTGATCATGTGAAATGAAATAATTAAAAACACCATACAAATAAGCAAAAATTGTTCATCTTATTGAAATAACCGATCATTGCAAATATTGTCATAAAAAATTGCTCTTGGAATAAAAAGCAACTAAAAAACATAATCTTCTCCTCCGATCACATTCATGGTGGGGGAACTGCATTATAGCCTGTCCTCTTCTTCTTGTCTCTCTTCTCAGGGTCAGTGATCTCTTTGGAATCAATGAGATCCTGGATCTTGCCCCTCAAAATTTAGCGATGATCTATTAGATGCCCAGTGTGTTGATAGTAGGTGCAATATTGATCACTTTTATGCCCTGGCTATCCCTGACTCAAGGCCGGCCTTGGCGGTAATGGTTATAGCTTGCTCTCCTTTATTAGTCTCTACAACACCCAGGATAGAGGCCGACCTAAATTTGAAAAGTACTGCTGGCCTTGTCCCACTCTGGTGGTCGAAACCTCGGCTGTCTTACCATTTCTACCATTACTACTTCCAGCTCTGCCTGATCTGTACCCTAATTGGTTCCCAAAGCCTTTCCCAGCAAAGTTATTTTGGCTTACTTTCTTTGCTAGGTAAGCCGCCTCATCCTCTACCGCAATGTCTTTAAGTGACTCCCAATCTCTGAGCCCCTTAAAGCTGAGCAAATCCCTCAAGTAAGGGCAGGAGTTCCTCATAAATAGCCAGATCTGGTCGGCGGTGTCAGGCTTTCTCTTCATCTCCATAACCCTATTCCTCCATCTAGTGAGGTATTCGTGGAATGACTTGTTACTCCTTTGCTGTAAGAGCTCAAGGTCCTTCAGGGTGACCTCCATTCTAGTGTTGTAATCATACTGCTTCATAAACTCTTCGGTCAAAAGGTCTTAGTCCTCCTTGGACCTCCTGTCCAATCCGTGGTACCAATCTACTGCCGGACCTATCAGACTAAGGTAAAAATATTCCACCTTCTGTTTCTTGCTCAACCCTATGCCTTTCATTACCAGGGTATACTGTTTGATGTGAGCGGATGGGTCTGAAGTACCATTGAACTTCGGCAACTCAAGCATCTTGAACCTTTGGGGCAGCAGCTTTTTATCCCCTAGATCTCTATCTTTAGGGTTGATCCCTTTTTCAGCTGATAACATGCGGGTGATCGCCTCAATCTGCTGTCTTATCCCTCTCATAGCCTCATTCTCCACTCTGGGTGCTCTACCCCTTACAGCTTGATGGACTATTAGCTCCTCATCTTCCTCCTCCATCATGAAATCTTCATTGGGGTTAGGGATCCTTTCCCTTCTTGGCTCAATAAGCACAGCAGCTCTATGCTCATTAACAGGTTACCGGGCAGCAACTCCAACGAAGGGAGCCTCCCCTCTAGCAGGCGGTTCGACTTGCCCCCGAGGAGGGACTTCCGGTGGTTGTAGAGCGATAGGTGGCTATGGAGCAGCAAGTGCCTAGGGAGCAGGAGGATGAGCAATCTGTTCAGCCATGGCACCCATCATATCCAGCATCATCCGTTCAAAGTTCTTTAGTCTCCTAGCAAGGTCTTGAGTGGTCAAAGCTTCAGTTTCTTCTGCCATTGATGATTCAAGAGAGATTTCACCGATTGATGAGAGTGATTCGGAATCCCAGTCAGACACTAATTTCGGCAACTCAAAGAGCAGATTTGTCCTTACTAGCCGACCGTCGGAACCCCTAGTCCACTTAGATGAATTTATGATGGCTGAAAAATTTAAATTATTAGAATGATGCATGAATGACATATACAATGCATGATCGTGTGTTATGCAATATTTACAACCACATGCAAGCAAGTAAATCCTTTCAACCTTATTACCCCCACACACGAGGTAATGTGGTCTCTTTCCTAGGTGGGCTTAATCTATAGGTTAACGGGGAACCCAATGAACGCGTATGGTGCACGGTGGAAAACCGACAGCATAACATCTCTTGACTAATGCGCATACGTATGAGTTTTGGCCTTTATATATTTAAACATTTCAACTAAATTAATATGGGCTCACCGGGGCATGAAAGCCTTGGATGAAAGACCATTTAATTTAGTTAATTTTGTTCAATATATAATGGCCCACATAGCAAGCATTGTATTAAGGTACATGTCACCTAGGGAAAGTATCTATTGCCGTTACATGAGTTTTGGTCATGGGTGATGATATTTTAGGGCTACCCAAGCATGGTCCCTGCCGACGGGTCTAGCTCATCACGAGCATAACGACCAATCTAGTCTCCATTTGATATACCATGATGGTACGAGACTTGGGCTGGTGATTATCCTTAACACTTCCCTACATTGAGTGAACGTAGGGTCATGCTTCGGGAATGCACCGGGGTTAAAAATAGGGACCAAACTAGCATAGTTCTAAGGCTCTAATGAAATAATATGCGATTTTCGAAAAGGGATAAAATTTTTAAATTAAAATTCAATTATCAATTTTAACCAAGGTACTTTCGAATCGAAGTCTCTTATGTCCCCAGTAGAGTCGCCACTGTGACACGCGCCAAACCCTGTGGAGGCCTCGGACCGCCCGCTCTTAGGGCTTTCGGGAATGAGGTTCATGGAAACTTGCAAGTGAAATTACAAGGGCGTCTATTTCGGGCAACAAGGAGGTTTCATGGAGTCGCCACCCAATAAAATATTGGAAAAGTTCGTCTAGCCTCAGCGAGACTAAGACAGCGTAGCTATGTCCATCATAGGCAAGCCGGAGGTGTCTTGGAGGCCACACCCTAATATTAGGATGGCCCTCTCGGCCTCGCGCTTGGGCAAACCAGAGGTGTCTTGGAGGCTCCACCCTAATAGAACATTAGGATGGCCCTCTCGCCTCGTGGTGCCTAGGACTGTGCAAGTTTTAAGCCTTTTTACGGGACACAAGAGGTGTCTTGGAGGCTCCATCCCAATAGAACATTGAGATGGCCATCTCGTCTCGTTGAGCCCAAAGACCAGAGATGGTTCGGGACTTCTCATTTATTCATACCTTGGTTAAGTTAAAATCGAGTTTTGAATTTAAGTTTTCATCCCTTTTCTCATACGTTTTGATGTAATAATTAGAGCGCAAATTGGTCATTCAAGAAAAACAGTAAATGAAAGCATAATTAAAATAAAGTGCATAAAAATAAATTACAACAAAACTAGGAGCGGAATACAACCCCCATCGTAAATAAAACATAAAGCATACATAAAACGGGTTATTTATTAAAGATGAGGATATTGTTCCTTTCATGCATAGTTAAAGAAAATAATTTTAAAGTGACAATTTATTTATATGAAAAATTAGGACATTGGTCCCACTTTATTAGAAAAAACCAATTTATTTATAAAAATATTTTTGTGTGATTTTTAATTAAGTGTGTATAAAATAAAGGATTTCATTAATAATTACATGACAAATAAATTAAAATACAAATAAAGGAAAAATGCTAAAAATAATAAAAATCATCAATCTCTGAATCTCCTCATTCGCTCGCAAGGATGCTCAAACAAGGAAAAATAAGGATTTGAAACCAAAATCAAGAACAAATAAAATTGATGTTAGTAATTAAATAAAGAAAATCAATTAAACACATAAAACAATAAATAATAGATTAGAATAAATAAAATATGCATTATGGATGACAAATAAATTAACTAATATAATGAAAACAAATAAATTAGCATATTAACATGTTAACACAAACTATGATAATAATAATAATAATAATAATAATAATAATAATAATAATAATAATAGAAGAATGAACAATTAAATAAAATAAAGTAAAAAGAATATTAAAAATGTTAAATCTATATACAAAATTACCTAAAATAAATAAAACACAATAATATAAAAATCTACATGGTTAATAATTAAATATGAACAAAAAATAAATAAGAAAAATAAAATTAAAGGATTAAACCTAAAATATTTACCCTCAGATTTCAGATTTGATTGATGAAGAATATGATGATTTTCCTTCCTTTAATTCACAAAATAGAAATAAAATAATTGAAATTTTATTCCAAAAGAAAATTGCTTAAAAAAATAATAGAAAAAATAATTAATTCTCAAGAACAAAGTATTGATTTCTTTGTCTCAAGAATAATTATTGATAAAAATTGTTAAACAGAAGAAAATAAATTCAATTTCCAAGAATAAAAAATTATTTTTTTGTCTCAAAAATTACAATTGATTCAAAATCCAAATCTCAAGAACAAACAATAGTTTATTTGTCTCAAGAAAAATTCTAGATTAAAAATTATATTTTTTAACTCAAAAATTTTTATTTGGAGAAAAAGATGTCAAAAAAAATCAAGAGAGAATTCTTGGAGGAGAAGAGAAGAAGAAAATAAAATTTTTGTTGCAAAATGAATTCCCCTCCATTCCCTTTCAAATTTTCAACTTTAATCAATAAAAATGGAAAAAATAATTATTTCTGGAAGGAAATAGGATTTTTAGCTAATTTCCCTTAATTAGAGTGTAAAAAAGGTAGAAGACCTTAAAAATCCCGGAAAAATGGTAAAAAAAGTCCAAAAATTGAAGAAAAAACGGAAAAAGTGTGTTTTGGGGCGAAATCGGCGGATCAGGGACGACCGTCGGCGCGCCCGACGGGCATTGGTCGCGCACGCACCACGCGAAAGGGCGAGGGCGTTGTGCTGCGCGCTGGCGAGCGTCCGGCGCGTGCAGGCGTTGCGCGCGCGCTGCCGCGCGTCGACATCCGATTTTCGATTTTGTTTTTAAATATAACTAAAAAACACTAAAATTTTCAAACGTCATTTTTTAAAACTAATTTTTAAAATATTTTTATTATTTTATATTTTTTATTCTAAAATGCAAATTTGACAAGAAAATCATCACTTTCAAACTCTTTACCCGTGAATAGGCAATTTATCATCATTGGGTAACTCCGATCTACACTGACTCAGGATCCGGTGTCTACACATTGGTTTTAAGAATCTCCTAATCCTAAATCCAATTCCCTATATCATCCTTCAAGCCTTTGATAAAATCCTTTTTCTTTCTAATCAACGTGGAAGTATGAAAGAACTTCATATTTTTGTCCCCAGACTAAATCCAATCCTCCCTCAACTTTTGAAACCAGAGAATTTCTTCCTGCTCTAAATAATTTCCAATTCTTTCCGAAGCTTACCCTCTAGAGAAGCAATACGGTGATTCAGTTTCTTAGCAAGAACCTTTTGAATACCTCTAACATTGCCCAAATATGACGCATCTTTTTATCAAAGACAATATCATTCCACTATTTCAAGTAACAAGCCAGACCCTGAATGCTACCTGCCACTAACTTGGAAGAATTCCACCTATCCGAAATAAGCTTCTTGAAGTCCTGATGAGTTGGCTAGGCACCTTTGAAGCGAAAAGGCCTATCAGCCATAATAGCCAAAGAGCTCTTTAAAGAGATAACGTAGCGTGATGATCAGACCTATTTCTAGAAATATAAGTAACTGACGCCTCAGGGAAAACATTTTGCCAATATATATTATGAATAGCACGATCTAGTTATGCACTTTAAACCCCTGCAAAGGTCCTCCACACAACCACGTAAAACACGGACCTGAAAATCCCTAATCTATCAAACACTCTCCAAACATCCACTTTCTAAAACCAACATTTCTAGCTCTAGAAAAAGTAGCACCATTATTGACTTTAAATGCATCAAGAACAGAGTTAAAATCCCCTACAATTATCCACAGGCTTGTCACCTGAACCTTGTAGCCGGCTCATTCCAAAGCCTCTTATGAAGAGAAAAATTTGGCTCCCATACACAACCGAGAAAAACCAAGGATTGAGCCCATCGTGCGAAACTTGGTAGTGAATACATTGTGGGTGAGGCTTAAGAATAATCACATCAACCTCATGCCTCCAAAGCAACCAAATACCACCATTAAAATCCAAAGCCTCCACTCAAACCTAGTTATAAAACCTGACCTCTGACAAAACAAATTAACATTTTGGCCACTCATTTTGGCCTCAACCAACCCTAAAATCACAGGCTTATACACTTTAACCTTAAACTTCAAGGTGTGGTTAAACTCCCTGGATGCCACTCTTTGATAATTCCACACAATCACTGACATAAGAAAAGAAGAATAATAGAAGAAAGGTTCCACAAAAAAAAAAACAACACAGCTCCCATTACAATAGAGAAACACACAACAAGAGAGACGCACATCCCCTCATAAAGGTCATATGCATTTTCATCCACTCCTTAGCTTTCTTCCCCTTCAAAATCGGAGCTGAAATCATCTTCATCAAACTCCCCATCCTCACCCATGTCAACAATCTTGTCCAGAGGATTTGATTTGTAATTACGCTATCTAATATTAGCTCTATCTCTAAAATTAGGGTTTTCGTAAGCCCTAAAGAACTCCATTCCCTCTTTTTGGATTACATTACTAACCAGTATATTCAATAATTTCCCATTTTTACCCCTAAAAACCACCGTGTGGCTAGATGCCGCCGCTCCCCGCTTCGACGAGGAACTTCTTAGGTCTCTACTAATCTATAGATTATGAATTAGGGCAAATTCCCTTTTTCTCCATTAGACAAATTGAGAAATTCCTGCCCTTTTGACTTAAGCTTATGAACCTACACATTGGGCTTGAGCCCACGTCCTCTTTTACGGCCCCTTTCCTACTATGCCTCCTATCTGCATTGTGGGCTGGTTGTTTATGTAGGCCAATTTCATCTTTGATTTTGTCCCCTATTCTTCCCTCCTCGTCATCATTTTCCTCAACTGCCAAAATTGAGAACTTAGAGTTGCCATAAATAGTTTCCTTTTCAACCCCATCTTTCCTTCCTTTTTTCAAGCCTGATGCTTCTCCCTTCCTATTCCCATATTATCTCTTACTTTCCAAGAAGGAAGATTTCTGAGATTTCTTCTAAACAATAATCCAAGCTCTATATTTTTTTTTCGTAATGTCCGCCTTAAACACTTCATCTTTCCTAACATGAACACCCTTATATTCCTCCGCTCCACCGTTCCTCTGAGCCTCCCCCCGATCTACCTCATTCGCCATGTTCCCTGCTGGACACTTCTATTTTTTATGACCAAAACGGCCACATTCAAAGCAGATAAGATGAACACCTTCGTACTCAATCCTTCTAACCCTTCTACATAACTTAAATTTGGACATAAGAGGTTTATTCAGATCAATTTCAACACACATTCTGGTAAATTTCCCTCTTGATTACTCACACGTATTAGCATCCACTTTTATTGGTCTGCCGATTTTCTTCCCCACCTTCATCAAAAACTCATTGTCGTAGTACTCTATGGGTAGGCAAGGGAACCGTACCCAGGCAACTATTGTATCAATAGTGGCTTTTATCGGATCAAAATTTAGACTCCAATGTCGCACATTCACATAATGATCAAGAATCATCCATGATCCATCAAAAAGAGCAAAGTTATAATCATCTATCGAAGCAAACTTAATAAAAATCATTTTCAAGAGTTATAATTTCCATGGTAGATTTAGGTCGCCTTAAGGCACGAAGTTTTCGTTCAAAAAACTTAAATCCAAAGGTCCGCCCTAACACTTCAATAATAAGAGTTAAGGCCCAAGCTTTATGTAACCAGTATTTCTCTTCCTTTGAAACTCTAATAATAGGACATTCCTCATCATCCGATCCCTCCTCAATCCCATTGTAGTCCTCATCATCAGAAATATTGTCAAAGTTTATTTCCTCACTCAAGGTTGGCCTGCCAGTTAGGGTTTCTTTAAAAGATCGAGCCTACGCCTGAACACCAGAATTCTGATGTTCAACCTCCATAGGTGTCTCTGGAACCTGAGATTCTTGATTACTTGGTCGATCATTAAGCTGATTACGCTTAATCTTCTTGTTACTACGCTCAAGAAGATCCTTCTTCTCCAAGGAACGGCTACAAGGGTTAGGGCTAGAGAGCTCAATAGTGTTGATAATTGCATAATTAATACTTTTTAAAATTTAAAAATGGTCACATTTAATGAAAAAACAAAAATTATTGCGTTGAGTAAAATGAAGACAATATTATCTATCATTATAATTTCTTCTTCTTTTAGTTTTTATTTTCCACAAAAATATATTTATCTCATTCATATATATCTATTGCTGTTAAATCCAGCTGGAAATGGTGGAGTTCATTTGTGATTTTTTCATGTAATTTAGGTGCAATTGGATTTATGTCACGTTTGCTCTTTTTTCAAAAAAAAAATTAGTGACTTTATTGTTCCTTTTATATTTTATTGTTGCATCTATTTGATAATTTTTTTAAAAAAAATATATATATAAAGAGAAAATTATCTCTCTTATCTATCAAGTGGCCCTACTAATGATAATACAAATTCAAAATCTTTTAGAATTATCTTTAATATTGCAGTTTTGAATCACAACTTGAAATTGGGAAAGTTTTGGACCACAAATTAAAATTGAAAAAAAAAATGAAGTTGAAAAAATGTATTTCCAAATAACGGTTAGTTTCACCCATGATCATCAAATTTATAGGTCAATAACCAAATAGTAAAAAAAGAAAATTTGAGTATATAACCCAAAAAGTCACTCTGTACGGATTTCGATAGAAGCCCAACATCATTTATGCCACATCACCCATATTACCACGTGGCACATAACTAGATCGCCACTTCATAGCCCTTGATGATGTGGCATATCAATTGAATTTTTCGGTTGGATTTTCACCGAATTTTGGGTACAGTGACTTTTTGAACTAGATAGCCAAAGTTCAATTATTTTTATGAAAATTTTTCATTTGTTACTATTCATTTATTGACCCATAAGGTGACTATGGATTAAATTAACCTATAAATGACCCCTTATTAATTTTTCCTTTCCTTTCTTAAAAAATTAATAACTCAAATAAATAAATAAATAAACTCAATACGTAACAAAAGCCTAATCTTTTTTGATAATACAATTTTGGACACGAAAAAGGTAGAGATTTGAGCACTAATCAAACGGAAAAAAAATAAATTTTTAACCATTTAAACTATAAGTAATTTACCTTAATTTTCCATGCAGCTCAAAAAATCTAAAGTTGGGAATTGATTTCTATGATGTAGAGATTCAATTAGATAGACATGGCTCACTAAGTTTGATTGTAAAAATATAATACCAATATATTATCAAAGTTTCAAATAGGGGGACCACGACTGTCACAATTTTATGAATACTGAAGTTAGAATAGAAACTGGATGAAAATAATTTAAGACAGTTGAATTCGATTTTAATTCTGATTTTGATTTGAAACTATTTTTTTTTATATTTTTATTTGATTTAAAAATTATTTAACTAATTAATAGATAATTTTTTTGGAAATATTGAAGCAGTATATTATTTCATTTACAAAATATTAATTATGCTTTTATAAGTCCTGGAATCTTTTTTTTTATTTTTTTTATTATTATGATGCAGAGATTCAATAACTATTTTTTCTTTTCTTATCCTGCATAATAGTGAGGCATGCTCCACTAAGTTTGATTAATAAAACATTAATAATCACTAAAAGACAACAAGGTATTACTAATTTACTGTCACAATTACTATCATAGTTTCAAGTGAAACTAAAAAAAATTGATTTAGACTTTAAAAAATGAGATGAAATGATCGAAATATATATATTTTTTTAACTAGAGATTTTGAATTTAAAATTTGAAAATAAATATTTTTAAATGTTTATAATTATAAGTACAATTGGATCAATAAATTTTGAATAATTGATAATTATAAAAAAAGAAATAAAAGAATTCGTTTTAAATACAATAAAAAAAATTCGTATTAAATAGAAAATGACACACAAGATAAAGGCATCAACCTTTTTCATTTGGCGTAAAATAATCAGCCTCACTCCCTGCCGGCCACGTTCTCTAGTCTTTATCATTCAATTAATGATTCTTTTGACTTCCTTTGTTTTAATATTTCCATTGAAATTACCTATAAATAAATTTATTTATTTGATCTATAATATAAAATAAAATTTAGCCAGAGTATACTTTTTCTTTGCTCTGTTAATGTTCATGTGCTATCTATTTTTTTTTTTCGTTCGGTTTATAGCTACGAGTCTACGTTCTACCCTTCATTTTGTTTTTAAATTTTAAAACTAACGATCCAATTTAAAAGAATTAGTTTTTTGTTTATAATGATTTATTTTGCATTGGTAAATCTTGAATCATGCTATTCGCTTCTAAAGCAATTTAACATTCATCTATCAGATTAAGGCAAAAATTCTTTTTTTCTTCTTAATTATAAACATTTCTACTGAAAATCGAATATCACCAAGTTAATTAAGATTATTGGTATATTCTTTGGTGTTGTTTAATTACAAAGATGCGCACTCCTAATTCCTTCCACTTTCATTAAACATTTGTTGACAAAATATTTTTAGCGGTCCATAATTAAAGTTCTTATTATTTTTTTTTTAAACATTAAAGTTCTTATTAAAAACAATCAAAATGCAGAGAGATAACTTTATTAATCAAATATGCAATTTTTTCTCTTTTGTTTTTTTTTTTGAAAAAAAAAAACGAAAAGGGATGTCACGTAAATTCTAAAAAATGCAAACCATGGATACCTCCAACAAATATTTGATGTGACAATAAATTCAATAGAAGTAATGAGAAATGACAATAAATTGCGTAGTAGTATGCTCTTAAGACAAGGGAGTATTGGCAGCATACTTATTTCAGTCCATTTTAATATATTAGCTTTCAATAATGAGTTGTATTTCATTGTAGCTTTTGTCAGGTGTGAACTTCTTTGTACTTCACTTATTGGATATAAACACTATCAAACTAATGTATTTTTGAATTTAAATATAGAGCCTGCTTTCTAAATAATATTTGAATCTTAGATGTTGTCTACCTTCGTTTAATACTACCTTCTTATATTATAGTTTGATTGAGCTTTTGCTTTAAGCAATTGCCAATTTTACAAATCAAAAACTGAGATGAAGGGTTAATTTTATACACGGTTATCGAACTTATACTAAAATAACGGACCAATAATAATACAAATTTTGTAATGTAAAAATAATTCAATTTCCAAAAATTATCTTCAAAAATCATTGTGACCGGAATCAATTATAAAAATTACTTAATATGTAAGCTGACAGTCTATATTAACATGATTTAACACAATAACTTACACGTACATAGATATGTCACTAAACCATATAGGATACATGCCACATATCAGTCTGGTGTGCCATCTTAATCCACTTATCATGCTATATGTTAGTATGACATGGCACATATCCTATGTGACTTGGTAACATGTTTGTCTACATGTGAGTTCGTGTGCTAAGTTGGAGTTCTAACATGAATTTTGTTGGTAATTTCCGATGGCTTTCATGGTTATTTCAGCTAAAATGATTTTTAAGAATAATTTTTCAAAATTGAGTTATTTATGGGTTGCAATATTTTAAAGCCAGTGGGTCTACTTGAACATTAGAGACATCATACTTTCATTATTTTGAGGCGGATACATTCAAGAACCATATATTTTGTATTTTGAATTTTCTTTTGGTATGGCATGTATATAAAGTTGCTATGGTTTGGATTTTATTTTTTTGATGTATGTAAGTTTAAGAGGCCGTAAGAATTTATTTTTTTTTTCATTTTTTAAATTTTTTTATTATGGGTGCCATGTGAGATGCCATATCATCAATTTTTAAATTAAAAAATCATTATAACTAGGAGAGAGAAGCACACGTGGCAGATGAGGTGTTGCATTCTCATTGGCCACAGTTAGCACTATTTGCTACATGTACATTCCGTCCATTTGAGGGGTATAAAGACATTGTTTCATTGAGTTGAAGGGTAAAATAAGCTTAAAAAAATGTATAGAGTAAAATTAGTCTATTTCTAGTAGTTTGAGAGTAAAAAGATGCATTAACGCTTTTATTATTAGACTAAAATTAACTTTCACTAAAAGTCTAATATTAATTTAATTACAAATTATTAAAATGGCAATTTAGTTTGATAATTAGTTTTGAGTCGTGAAAGATATTGCCAATAGCAAAAATAATGATACAATTATGTAAATGAAAATAAGAAAAATATAAATAAATAAAAAAATCAATACGTGCAACGCATGTGTAAAAAAATTAGTATATATAGTGACTACCACGCACATGCAATGCTAGGTGATCAGAATAATATTTTTTTGACATTTTTGATTTTATCATTACAAACTTGTATTTAAGTTACTTTATTGTTGCAATTCGAAAAATAGTGAACACAATGTTATTTAGAAAAAATTGGATGATCAAGGAAGAAATTAACCCCACATAAAATTAGCACGTCAGTATAGTGAAACGTGGCATGCTCGCCAGTCATTACCTATCATTTGTGAACTGAGTCAGATGACATGGAATTCGATGAGTTTTTGGCAGGAAAACAGCGAAAGTGATTTTATTACAGCATTTATCTAACTTGAGATACTTTTATACAATTTTTTTATTACTTTTGTACAATAAGAGCTATAATTCCATAACTTTGGATAAAATTAACTCCAATTTAACATAATTAGAAAAATGTTTGCATTTCAATGTATTAATAAGGAAGATACAAAGCTATTATTTCAAGTAAGCTTTCACAAATTCAGAGATGATAATTATTATAAATGAAATAAAACTCAAATTACATAGAGCATTCGAAGCCAGACCTACACGTAGTTTTATTAATTTCCAAACTATTAAGAATTAAAATTGGAAAAATGCTCTCCTTTCTTCACTTAGCTTTATTTTATACTTTCTCTATCTCATATCAATTGTTACCTTTTATAATTTTTTTTATTTTATTTAAAATATCACTTTATAAATAAAGATAATATTTATTGTATATATATATATATATTCTAATTTTAAATTCGGTATTAATATTACATTAATATTTTTTTACACATTTTTTTATATTCATTAAATATAAAAAAGATATTATAATTTTTAATAAATTAAAAAAATCAATAATTATCATAATATGTATAAAAAGAATAAAAATTGATTTGAGATGGAGAAAGTATAGATAAATATAAATATTAATAAAATCAGACAGTTCAAATAGTTACACGTGCAAATTCTAAGTCCAGGGGCAACTCGTTGGCAAATTCCCAATCTACCATCGTGCATTTTTTTTTCTTTTTATATGAAGTTATCTCTTCGTCCTCACAAAAGAGTCCCGCCCTTTTTTCAGTCCGAGCTTAATTTTCTGCAATTTCATTTTTTTTAAAGAATATAGCCACCAAAGTTTCTCAAAGAAGAAGACTATAATGGTATGGTGTGCTGCCTTTGGCAATCGGATAACAGTATACGCTCCTCTTCCAGTTATTAATTTATTCTGGAGTAGGAATAGTAACAGTATTTCATTGAAGAAGACTAAGAATTATAGACGTTTCACTTCGCAAATTTCTTGTTCCACCTTCCTACTTTCCTCAAACCTTAATTTGCAGCAGAATAACCTAAGCAGCGTTCACTATGCCAGTCTCAGAGTATTGGAGTGGGATAAGCTCTGTGACTTGGTTGCCTCCTTTGCCGGTACTTCCTTGGGCCGCGAAGCCATCAAGGTTAGGTGATTGTTTCAATTTTTTAACGAATTGAAAATTCAATTGAGAATAATTGGGAATTCTTTTCATATTGACTATAGTTTTAATGGATAACAGGTGCAATTATGGTCAGTGGATGGAACCTATAAGGAGAGTTTAAGACTTCTAGAAGAAACAAATGCTGCTGTAGAAATGCACAAGCATGGCACTTGCCGCTTGGACTTCACTGGCATCGATCTTCTTATGGTTTGTCACTTCCTGTTTTCTGCATTCATCTCATGTAATCCCTTTCATTAGGAAAATTGTGGCATACACTTTGAATTCCACACGAAAAGTATGGGCACTTGGCCATTTAGTTGTTATGAACCGCATTGCTCTCTCATAATTGTTTTTGTCTCTCTCTCTTCTTCTTCTTTTTATTTTTTTTATTTTTTTAAGAATATGGAGTAATGTTAATATTCTTATATTAACTTGCATACTGTAATGATGTTAATTGCCATAATTATAGGGATTTTTATGTGGTATTATGAATGAAATATATGAACTTTCCCTTTCATACTTACAGTTTCCTTTGCCCATTTAAAAAAGGTCAAAAATGCTATAAGACATGCTTGGAGAGGTATGGCAGTTTGTGCAAATGACGCAATGGCTGTTGCAACTATGCTAGAGTTTGCTGATTTCCTGAAGCTTAATCTCGAATCTGCAATAAAGGAGGATGTTGAATGGTATAATCGTTTTATGCCTCTTTCTCAAATGGTAAAAAGATTCAAGAAATTTTTTCCCTTAGTCATAAATATATGTGCTTCAGAAGTTTCATGGCTTGTTTCTTAAGTGCTTTTCTGAACACATATGATGTGCAGATAATGGAGCTGGTGATAAATCGCCCATTAGTTAGGATGATACGGCAAATTATAGATGATAATGGCTCTGTGAAAGACTCTGCTGTTAGTTTACTATTTACTTGCTCAGTTTTTATGCATATTAGCAACTGTGTCGAATGCAATTTCGGTTTTCCTACATGATTACTTTGTGTTATGTGCTCTCATTCAAACTTCTATTTTTGTTTTAGAGTTCTGCCCTTAAACGATCACGCGATCAAGTTCGGGTACTTGAGGAGAAGGTAAAATTTATCTTGGCCTCCCTTTTCTCATAAACCAGTTGACCTTTTGCTTTTCCATCTTTTTTTGTGTCAAACTTCAAATTTCGAAAACTATTTAATTTTGATTGGACAATTGTAGTCAGCAACATTTGGCGTTATAATGTGCTTATAGAGAACAATATAGCACCATGGTGCCTCCCTCATCAACATGCATGGTCATGAGGTCCTTCTTGCTAATAACAGATGTCACATCACTACCTGCTCCTGTCTTCTCTCTCTAATGCTCTCTAATGGAACATCAAATGTTGTTTAGAACTTCCTGTTATTGTTTTGGTGCAATAAGTTAGACATGGATGTTCTTGGCTTATAAAGTTCTATGCAACACTCACAAACTGCAATTGAGGGTGCATTCCCTTCTCTTTTTGGCATGTTGATCTTTACTTTGGCACATAATCCTGCTTGGGCAGGCTGACCTTTCAGGTGCTCATTTCTGGTTGCCAAATGTTTTACATGGGTGGCAAAATTTGTTTTTCACACAATTAAAGTTGAATGGCTTGTTAAGCACTATATTTTGATGGATAACATGGCTCATTATGCACTTCATGGTTAAGTGATGTACTTGTTTATCTGATAAATGAACTTTGATAAATACACTGGTAGCATATGTTTAGCTGTTTAGTCTCTGCACCTTTTACTTGTGCTGAAGTTATCTATCTGCCTTCACATCTACACATCTTCAGTTTTTGACAATATCATCATGTTTCTTTGTTCAGTTACATCAATTAATGGACAGTCTGATTAGGAACGATATGAAAGAAGCATCCTTTCTGGTATGATGGCTCTTAACGAGTTCTATTTTGTGTATCTTTAAGTTTTCTAGTCCCAGCTATTGTAACAGTATTGATTCAGGAAGCGAGTAACATCAATGGAAGATGGTGTATAAAATCAGGCACTAATCAGTTGACGAGTTTCAAGGGTCTTTTGTTGTCCAGGTGTGTGAGACTAGTTTCAAAACACTCTACCATACATGAATATATTGATGAAAGATTTATGAATTCTGAGTGAGATATTTCTGTACTTATCTGTATTGGATTGAAAGACAAATGTCTGTGCTCTCTCTCTCTCAAAAAGAAAAGGAGCTTCACACAGCAAGTCACATTCATCAGCTGATGGTGGTCACTGATCATGTTTACTATGATAGAAGTAGCAATCATCAAGGTTCAATACAACTGAGATGGTATCATGTCTGCTTGTATCTAAGGCAAACTACTAAATGCTTCATGGAAATTACCATTATCAATCACAAAACAACTTTTATGATGCATGCAGCTTTTGTCAATGAAAAATAGAATTACATAGAACAGGTTATCTGGAAATTTAAGAGTTTCAAAAATATATTAATTGGGTAAATGAGTGAGTTAGAGTTGATTAGGATTAAGTGGGTGTGGTAAATTTTAAATGGGCATAGATGGGTAGATTGGTGAATACAACTGAACCCATACCCACTCAAGCCAGTTGCTTCTTGCTATGTAACACAATTTTTTGTATAAAATATGTGATGAAACAACTTTTTAATTGATTATAATATGGTATAGATATGGATCAACATTAAAATGTCTCTGCATGCTAATTTTTAGCAATAGGAGGAGTTTGAATCATGTTTGATGAATCTTACTTTTCTCTTGCAATATATTATTTTGTGTAAATCAGAATTTTAATTTTGGGGGTTAGCCTATAAAATCTAACGTTCTATTCCTGAAGAATAATATATTGTTGTAGTGATTCAGGCACAGGAATCATTCTAGAACCACTTGCAGCAGTTCCTTTGAATGATGAGTTGCAAAGAGCAAGAGCATCAGTGGCAAAGGCAGAGGATGATGTCCTTTTGAACTTAACTGAAAAGGTTGCTGGCTTTGTTGGGTAACATTTCTGTTCATTTTTCCATTGCTTCCTTTGAGTTTCTCGTGTTTATATATTTGTAATCTATGCAGATGCAAAAGGACCTTGATGACATTGAAAAAGTATCGAACCATGTAGTTCAACTAGATGTGGTAGGTCTCTCTCCGTTTCGAACTTACAAACACACAAACACATATACTGACATGGTAATCAAGGTTTGAAGAAAAAATGCAACTGTCTCCATTTCCTTTACATCCATGATTGAAAATGACAATCTCATCATGAGGTCCTTAGCCAACCTTTTACATCAGAGCTGCAATTTTCTGGAGTTGTGAATTTCTTTTTCCCTTTTCCATCTACCTAGAAAAACCTTCGATGTGAGACCATTTTGGATATTTAGAAATGACAACTATTTTGTTCAAACTGTATGATAGTCATGTTTATGATTGATTTCAGCTTACTTAGTGTTACAGACTGACTGGCACCTAGCAAGTGTACTAGATCAGTTAAGTAATATAGGGTGTTAAATTTAAAACCCACACTTATTGTACCCAAGAGATTGTGGTTGCAAGATAAAGAAAATTAAAAGTATGCTAAAGAATTCATAGAGTTTTGAAGGATAAACTATTTCAACTATTGAAAACGTAGAATAAAAAACAGCTAAAATAAAGCTAACTAAAATCGAGTAATAGTTCTAGCAAATTTAAAACAGAAATTTGTTCTTAAAGATTAACCAGCCTAGCTGTTGTTTAGGTTTACTTATCCTCCCCATACCCAATGTGAATTAATATATCTTAAGTTACATAGATTGAATTAGGATAACCCACTATACCCAAACGTCCCATTCCGTAGCAAACTATTCTAATTACAAAGCGTCCCACTCTGGAGCAAGCCTCATGATTAGTCTAGGCATGGGTCTCAAATCCTAGATTTCAAATTGTTTTCCCATTCCGGAGCCAAACAACTCATAAACCCATTCATTTTACATCCAACCCTAGTCTTAATATCATATCTCTGCCCGTAACCCATCAAGTCCCATCCCGGAGCAATCTCAAAGTTATAAAAAATCTGATAGCAAAACAGAGCAATAAACATTCATAGCATTCGAATATCCGAATTAGTCATCTATATTGGATAACATCATAAAATCATCAAAAATCATGAAATAAGATTCAACATGTTAAATGAATCATCAATCTATATAAAAACTTAAATCAACTCAAAATTTACATGAGTGTTGGGGATTTAAAGATCCCCTAAACAACTAATCACTACTTACAATTCATTACAGAAACTAGAAGAGAGAAGAAAGAATAAACCCAGAAAATCACTGATGAGATGAAACCTAGCTGAATCCCATCTGCTTCTCCTTCAAATCTCTTGTCAATAGTGAATTCAAGTTTTAAAGCTTGAATCTAATCTCCAAAAAAGTATAAATCTAATCTAACTTTGAGTATTAAATCTATGGAAAAATAACAAAACCCTTTGCCCTAAAGGCCAAAGGGCATGCGTCTATACGCGAATGTGCCATAAGAGCAAGTAAAAATGGTATTTTCTTGGTCCTCAGGGGCAATTGGTATTTGTAGATACCCTGAACATCCATCTAGAAAACAATAAAATTTGTTACCCGCTAACTTCTCTAACATTTGATCAATAAAAGGCAAAGGGAAATGGTTTTTTCGGGTTGCAGCTTTAAGTCTCCTAAAATCTATATAAACTCTCCATCTCGTAACTGTACGACTTGGAATAACCTCATTTTGTGCATTTTTAACGACTATAATTTCCCTTTTCTTAGGAAGACATTGAACAGAACTGATCTAGCTACTATCAGAGATAGAATAAATAATACTTGAGTCAAGAAACTTGAGTACCTCTTTCTTTACCACCTCTTGCATTGCTGGATTAAGTTGTCTCTAGGGTTGAACCACCAGCTTAAAATCTTCCTCCATTGGCATCCGGTGCATGCAATAGCTTGGACTAATTCCTTTCAAATTAATTAGAGGTTTTCCATCCAATCGCCTTCTTGTGTTTCTTCAGCACAACAATCAACAATTCCTCCTCCAAACTTGTCAAAGAAGAAGATATAATTACTAGTTTATCATTCTTTTTCAAAAACACGTATTTTAAATGAGAAGGTAAAATTTTAAGTTGAGCTTATGGCTCATCCTTAGGAAACTCCAGAAGTACTTCCTCCCTTACTTCTACTTCACTTTCCTTCTCTATGATAGCTACTATCTCCCTCTCTCCTCCTCCTAACTCAACATCCTCTCCTGAATGCATTAAACACAAGCTCAACGGATTATCCATCAAAATCTTCTCCGAACTTTTCTCCACACATTTCTGCATTACATCCACAAAATTAATAGATTCATCTAATCCACATGATGGATATCTTGTTGCTTTGTTCATATCCGGTACCAGCTTTTCATTGTTAAACCGTAGGGTAACCTTTTGGCCATGAACATCAATTCGCGCTTTTGCTGTATTCAAAAATGGCCTCCCTACAATTAATGGCACCTTCACATCCTCTTCCGTTTCCATAATCACAAAGTCTACCGGAAAAATGAATTTTCCTACTTTCACTAACAGATCCCCTACCACTCCTTTCGGTTTTCTCATCGATCGGTCAGCAAATTGGAGCCTCGTACCTGTCTCCTTTAGATCACCCAGATTCAATTTCCTGCACATTGAGTAAGGCATTAAATTAATGATAGCTCCTAAATCACATAAGGCGTTACCAACAAAATGTTCACCTATCTCATATGGCAATTTAAAACTACCAGGATTTTCTAATTTCTTAGGGATTTTGTTCATGATTATAGCACTACAATTCTTAGTAAGTTGCACAGTTCCACACCATTCTAGTTTCTTTTTATTTGAACAAAGTTCTTTTATAAATTTAGCATAATTGGGCATGTGAGTTGAAGTCTTAGCAAAAGGCAAATTAATATGCAATTTCTGAAATATCTCTAAAAATCTAGCCAATTGCTTATTTTTCTTTTCTTGTCTAGCTATAGTAGGAAATGGCAACCTATTAATATCAACATGCCCTATATTAGAATTCACAATGTTCTTACTCTTGTCAATGATCGGAGCATCTACTTTTATCTCTACCCTTGAGTTAGAATCACTTACCTTCCGTATTGGCTCCTCCAGATTTGAAGATGAAAGTGAAAATGTCTTACCTTTCTCTTCTTCGAGTGTTACTTCCTTATCACTCCGTAATGTAATCGCCTTAGATTCCTCCTTGGGATCCTAGCTACATTGGAAGGAAAAGTGTCCGATGGCCTACTTGAGATTGAGTTAGCAAGTTGGCCTAATTGTGTCTCTAAATTCCTCGTGGAAGCGTCTTGATTACGGTTCCATTGTTTTTGGGACTTTCATCTTGTATCTTGACTAGCCATAAATTGCTGCTGACTATTTATAAAGCTAACAAACATGTTTTCAAGGTTTAGCTTCTTCTCTTGAATAGGTGGTCGTGGCTGAAATCCAGGTGGATGATATGCTTGAGTTTGATTTGAGTTTTGTCCTTGATGTTGTGATGATGGGTATGGTGTTTGGTAGTGTGTATTTATTTGTGGATGATAAGCTTGGCTATGATTATGAGTGACATTTTGGTTGAAGGGAGCTCTTGGTTGGGGTTGAGAAGAAGAAGCCATTTGATTTCCCTCTCTCCAAGAAAAATTCGGGTGATTTCTCTAACCCGGATTGTAACTATTGCTGTACAGGTCATTTCTTCTAAAATCTCCTACTGCATTTACATCCTCAACTGCTAGACTCTCTTCAACACCTTGTCCCTCATATAACTCACAACTTTGAGAAACAGAAGCCACATTCTGCACTTTTAATCCACTCAACTCTTTCGTCGTCAGCTCTAAAGCTTTTAACATTGCAACCTCATCAATGTTATGCATACCTTGCCTCTTTGGTACTGCTCTTGTGGTTGCCCATTGGGAATCATTCGCTGCCATTTCATCCAGTAAATTGAAAGCATCTTCCGGCAACTTGTTCATAAAACTCCCACCAGATGCAGCATTTAAGAGTGATTGTGTAGGTGCTGTAATTCTTGCATAAAAAGTAGTTATCAGCTGATAAACAACTATCTCATGATGGGAGTAGCTCCTTAATAACCTTTTGAGTCTTTCCCATGCTTCGTGAAAAGGTTTCTCGTTCATTTGATGAAAACTGATAATGCTGTTACGAATATTTGCTGTTTTCGTTGGTGGAAAGAATCTCATTAAAAACTTTTGCTGTAATTGTTCCCATGTCCATATGGATTAGTTTGGTAACATCTGAAGTCACCCTCTTGCTTTTCCAATAAGTGTAAAGGGAAACAATTTTAACCGAATTGCATCTGTTGATATACTTTGAATCTGAACTGTGTCACTGACTTCCAAGAATATATCCAGGTGTTGAGCAGAGTCTTTCAAATCCGAAACAGAAAATTGGTTTTTTTGAACCATCGTAATAGTGGCTAGCTTCAACTCAAACTGCATAGCTCTAGGCAATGCGATAGTCCGATGTTCTTCGTTCCACCTAGGCGTGGCATAATCTCTTATTGTTCTTGGCCTAGGCATTTCTTCCCTTTGCCTGTTTGGATTTTCATCTTGTGCTCTTGTCACTTGTTGATTCTCGGGAGGAATCTCACCAGTAGGAGGATCTGGATTCATATTATTCTCTTGATTAGCTCTCTTTTTTGATGTAAAGTCCTCTCGATTTCAGGATTGTAAGCCTCTAGTTGTTCTCGTCTCAATCTATGCATGCACTACGAGCATCTGAAGAGAATGAAAAGAATAAAATAAGAAAAAGAAAATACATACAATTAAAAATCAATACTCACACACGCCAATCCTTGGCAATGGCTCCAAAAACTTGACCGGCACCTAGCAAGTGTACTAGATCGGCTAAGTAATATAGGGTGTTAAATTTAAAACCCACAATTATCGTACCCAAAGGATTGTGGTTGCAAGATAAAGAAAATTAAAAGTATGCTAAAGAATTTCCAGAGTTTTGAAAGATAAACTATTCAAACTATTGAAAACGCATAACAAGAAGCAACTAAAATCGAGTAATAGTTCTAGCAAATTTAAAACAGAAATTTGTTCTTAAAGATTAACCAGTCTATCTGCTGTTTAGGTTCACTTATCCTCTCCATACCCAATGTGAATTAATATATCTTAAGTTACATAAATTGAATCAGGATAATCCACTATACCCAGCGTCCCATTCCGGAGCAAGCTATTTTAATCACAAAATGTCCCATTCCGGAGCAAGACTCATGATTAGTCTAAGCACGGGTCTCAAATCTAGATTTCAAATTGTTTTTCCATTCCGGAGCCCAACAACTCATAAACCCGTTCATTTTACATCCAACCCTAGTTTTAATATCATATTTCTGCCCGTAACCCATCAAGTCCCATTTCGGAGCAATCTCAAAGTTACAGAAAATCTGATAGACAAACAGAGTGTTACGGACTCATTTGTGGGCCGCGTGTATGTTAGGCGTGCCAATTAATTATTTGATTTATTTGCTTAATTGTCTGCTTTATTTATTTATTTCTTATTTAGGAGTTTGCTTAAATTTAGTTCCTAAATTATAGGTTTCCTATTTGTAATAAACTTGTCCTATTTAAAGGACGAGAGATTTAATAAAAAGGGAGGAAGAATTTTATAGTTAACCTAGAGATTGAAGCTCTCTCTTAACGAGGTCCAAGGTTTCAGTCTCCCTTTGACGAGCTGATAAATTATTCAAAATAGGTCGAAGGAATAATAACAAGGGTAAGGGACAGTTAGTGGGGTTAGAATTTTCAGTTAATCGCCCTGTGACAAGATCCTTGGCTAAGGAACATAACAAATTGGTATCAGAGCCAAACACCATGGGTGAATCTCAATCAGAAGAACGATTAAGGATTCTGATTCAAGAAGTGCAGGCGGCAAGTGAGGCTAGGATCGCCGCAAGTGAGGCTAGGGCTGTCGAAACAGAAAATCGGTTGGGAAGACAGATGCAAGAGCTGTCGTTACAGTTCAAGGAATTGATGACGGGTCTTCAGCAAGGGTGGCATGCGGAATCAGAGGCCACGGCAAGTCATCATCCACCACCAGTTCGCAACCCAAACGCGACTCATACGGGCAATTTAGCCCATCCAAACGGTGCTGCAGGTAGTGGAGGAATGGTACCCCGTTATACGAAGCTGGATTTTCCCACTTATGATGGCACAAACGATCCCCTGATCTGGATTCACCGGTGCGAGCAATTCTTCGCCAACTAGCGTACTGCAGAGATTGACAAGGTAGGGCTGGCAGCGTTCCATCTTCTTGGGGAGGCACAATTATGGTATCACCAGCTACAATATGAGCGGCCAACAGTCAATTGGATAGGGTTCAAGGAGTATTGCTCACTTCGTTTTGGACCTCCGGCACGTGGCAACCCGTTAGGGGAACTGGTCAATATGAAACAGACAGGGTCAGTGGAGGATTATCAGCGACAATTTCAAGAACGCTTGGCGCGCGCTACTAAATTTGTCATAGTGGAGCAGCATGTCAATTTATTCACTGCTGGGCTGTCCGACTCTATTCGGTTGGATGTGGAACTTCATGCACCACCTGATTTAGCCAACACCATGAATTTAGCTAGAGCTTTTGAGGCAAAACATAAAGCATTGCGCGAACTGCCACCAAAACGAGGAACGGCATGGCAGGACAGCCGTGGCTTCAATTCACCTCACATGCCACCAGCAAGAATTAATAGCCATAAACCGGACAACAAAATTGTAAGTACTCCTCCACCTTACTTTAAGAAACTGACGAGAGCTGAAATGGCAGATAGGAGGGTCCGAGGGCTTTGTTATAATTGCGATGAGCCATATTCCATGAATCATCAGTGCAAAAAGCTTTTTTGGTTAGAGTTGGATGAGTCGAATGAGGAAGAACCGGAGCATGGGATGGGGTAGAACCAGAAATTTCCCTCAATGCCATAACGGGGCAAAGAGGAGCAACCACAATGCAAGTCGGGGCTCTCATTCAGAACCTACCTTTGCGGGGGCTAGTGGATTCAGGGAGTACCCACAATTTCATCAGTTCAACAGCAGCCCACTCCCTTCAAATACAAGTGCAGCCCAAGTCAGGAACTACTGTGTCAGTGGCAAATGGGGACAACGTGAGCAGCACGGGTGTGTGCCGACGGGTTGTTTTCGCAATTGAGGGTAATAATTTTTCTGCTGATTTCTTTGTGCTCCCTTTGGCTGGCTTCGACATGGTATTGGGCATTCAATGGCTGAAATCATTAGGGCCCATTCTTTGGGACTTTGTCTCTCTAACTGTCTTTTGATGTTGGTGGGAAATGGCTTACACTTTATGGGCTACACAACTCCGCTCACCTTCAGTTACATGCTCTCCAAACTACCGATCCTCACAATGACCAGCTTGGTCACTTATTGTCCGAATTTGCTGATTTATTTCAAGAGTCAACAGGGCTGCCCCCACTTCGCCATTGTGATCATCGCATATGTCTTGAGCCAGGCTCGGGTCCAGTGGTAGTAAGACCATACCGTTATCCACATGTTCAAAAAGATGAAATTGAACACCAATGTGCACAAATGTTACAACAAGGGATCATCCGACCAAGTCGATCTCCCTTCTCTTCACCGGTACTTTTGGTTAAGAAGCATGATGGGTCTTGGAGATTTTGTGTCGACTACCGTGAGCTGAATGCCAAAACAGTGAAGGATAAGTTCCCCATTCCAGTAGTTGATGAGTTACTGGACGAGTTACATGGGTCTCAATTCTTCACCAAGTTGGACTTGAAATCAGGCTATCATCAGGTGCGAATGTGTTCGTTAGATGTTGAAAAGACAGCCTTTCGCACACATCACGGGCACTTAGAATTCTTGGTTATGCCCTTCGGGTTGTCCAATGCTCCCTCTACCTTTCAAGCTCTTATGAATGAGGTATTTCGTTCCCATTTGCGTAAATTCATCTTGGTTTTCTTTGACGATATATTGATTTACAGCCGCACTTGGGATGACCATTTGTCACATTTGCAAATCGCATTTGAATTGTTGCGCGCTCATCAATTGTATCTCAAGAAATCTAAATGCTCATTCGGGGAGGTGCAAGTTTCTTATCTGGGCCATGTCATTTCGGCTTCCGGGGTGTCGGTGGATAATAGTAAAATTCAAGCCATCATTGATTGGCCACAACCTAGTCAGTTACTGCATTGCGAGGATTTTTGGGCTTAACGGGGTATTATCGCAAATTTATCAAGGATTATGGGCCGTTGGCATCTCCTCTCACGAGTATGTTGAAGCGTCATTTCAGTGGACTGAGGCAGCTATTCAGTCCTTTACGAAGCTCAAACAGGCACTTGCCACAGCTCCGGTTTTACAATTGCCCAACTTTGAGGCACGGTTTATCGTGGAATGTGATGCGTCCGATGCTGGTATTGGGGCTGTCCTTCAGCAAAACAGCCATCCCATTGCATTTTTCAGCCGCCAATTGGCCCCCCGCCATCATAAACTAGCTGCGTATGAAAGGGAGCTGATCGGGTTGGCCAAAGCTGCGAAACATTGGCGGCCATACTTATGGGGTCGACGCTTTCTTATTCGTACAGACCACTACAGCTTGAAGTTCTTGCTCGACCAACGCATAACCACTTCTCCTCAACAACATTGGATGAGCAAGCTGTTGGGTTTTGATTTTGAGGTAGAATATCGCGCGGGCCAGTTCAACAAAGCTGCTGATGCCTTGTCCCGCTGCTTCCAGGATGAACCCCAGTTGAATGCTATCAGTCAGCCCCATCCCTTGTTTCTTGATGCTGTCCGGGCTGAACTGACCCATGATCCATCCTTACAGGAGCTATTTCGAAAGGTTGCAGATGGTGAGTTGACTGCTCCTTGGACTATTCGTGATAATCTTCTTCTTTACAAGGACAAAATTTATTTGCTGGCATCTTCACCCATCATTGCCGCCGTACTCTCCAGTTTCCATGATAGCACGCATGAAGGGGTCCAAAAAACCTTGCACCGGATTCGTAGTGATTTTTATTGGAAGGGCATGAAATCTGCCATTGCTGAATATGTAGCTTCTTGTCCCACATGTCAGCGTCACAAGTCTACACATCTAAGTCCTGCCGGTCTCCTTCAGCCATTGGCCCTTCCTTCGCAAATCTGGGCTAATATTTCCATGGATTTCGTCGATGGGCTGCCTAAGGCATGGGGTAAGTCAGTCTTGTTTGTCGTGGTGGATCGTTTCTCAAAATATGCACACTTCATTCCTATGGCTCACCCTTATACTGCTTATCGGGTTGCCCAAATATTTTTTGAGCACATTGTTCGTTTACATGGCATTCCGGAATCCATTACTTCTGATCGAGATGCGGTGTTTACAAGTCTTTTTTGGAAGGAACTTTTCCGTTTGAGTGGTACTAAACTTGCATTTTCTTCAGCTTACCACCCACAGTCCGATGGGCAAACTGAAGTTGTCAACCGCACCATTGAGATGTACTTGAGATGCTTTGTGGGGGACCATCCAAAGTCTTGGGTTGATTGGTTGCCATGGGCTGAATATTGCTATAATACTTCCTTTCATTCATCTCTACAAGACACTACTTTCCGTGTGGTGTATGGGCGTGATCCTCCTCATTTGTTATCATATATTGCTGGTTCCCCTCGTGTTGAGGCAGTTGATCAAGCTTTGGCAAACCGTGACTTGGAACTTCTTCAGATTAAAGGGCAGTTGCAGAAAGCTCAAGCTCGTATGAAGGAATATTATGACAAGGGGCATCGTGATGTAGAATTTCAGGTGGGCGATTTGGTTTGGTTACGTTTACAGCCTTATCGTCAGAGGTCGATTTCGGGTTCCCAACGTCACAAGTTTATTCCCAAGTTCTATGGCCCGTTTGTCATTTTGCAGCGTATTGGGTCCGTAGCTTATAAACTTCAACTCCCTGCTGATTCTAAGCTCCACAACGTATTCCATGTTTCTCTTTTGAAACCGTTTAAGGGGGATCCACCTTCATCGGTTCCGTCGCTGGCTCCAGTTGACAATGGCCATGTGATTCCCACTCCTGCTGAGATAATTCGTGCCCGTTTAAATCGTGGCACTTGGGAGCTGTTGGTACGTTGGACAGGTGCATCTGCAGCTGATTCTACTTGGGAAACTCTTGATCATTTCCGCCAGGCATATCCGACTTTTGAGCTTGCGGACAAGCTCTTTCTTGAGGGGGAGGGTGATGTTACGGACTCATTTGTGGGCCGCGTGTATGTTAGGCGTGCCAATTAATTATTTGATTTATTTGCTTAATTGTCTGCTTTATTTATTTATTTCTTATTTAGGAGTTTGCTTAAATTTAGTTCCTAAATTATAGGTTTCCTATTTGTAATAAACTTGTCCTATTTAAAGGACGAGAGATTTAATAAAAAGGGAGGAAGAATTTTATAGTTAACCTAGAGATTGGAGCTCTCTCTTAACGAGGCCCAAGGTTTCAGTCTCCCTTTGACGAGCTGATAAATTATTCAAAATAGGTCGAAGGAATAATAACAAGGGTAAGGGACAGTTAGTGGGGTTAGAATTTTCAGTTAATCGTCTTGTGACAAGATCCTTGGCTAAGGAACATAACACAGAGCAATATACATTCATAGCATTCGAATATCCGAATCAGCCATCTAACTAGATAACATCATCAAATCATCAAAAATCATGAAAAAAGATTCAGCAACATGTTAAATGAATCATCACAGGCAATTATAGTTCCTTTTGTTATCTTCAGTGTATAAATTCTCTGAAGAAGTAGTTTCACGGGCATGTCTCAACACAGATCTTCAAGACAATGATAGAAGTCTAAGTGGAATGTTGCTATTTTAGATGAATACTTGCATTTTAGTTCCGATGCTCACTTTCAGTTATTACATCTTCTGTAATCTATTTTTAATCGTAATTCTTTAATGTAGATAAATGCCCGGGCAACCTATAGCCTTTCATTTGGAGGTGCATCTCCTGATTTATATCTGCCACAAGACATGGATGGACCTTACTCTGCTGAACTATCAGCACAGAAAGCTTCAAAGGCATCATTCTCCTCTAAGAGAGAATGGGTATTGTATATGCCTAAAGCATACCATCCTTTATTACTCCAGCAACATAGGCAAAATCTGCAGAAGATGCGCAAGGATGCCTGGGATGCTACCGCTGTAAGAGTTAAGCTAGACTAATGAGCTTGTGTTGTGGTTCTGTTTTCACACAGAATAGTGCTGAAACTTTTCGTAATTTTTATGTGCTGCAGAAGTTGCAGAAGGATGCCAGTAAGGTTACCACTGTATGAGTTACAGCTTACATGATAGCTTGAATTTTGATTATTTTCTTCATTGGGTTGAGCAAAAATCCTGAACTATCTTCTTCTATATATATATTGTTATTTTTATTTTGTTCTTTAAAAATGATCAATGACAGCCCATAATATGTTTCTGACTTCTGAGTTTTAACTCTGGTTAGATATGATCACTCAATCAAGTTTTGCATAGAAGTCAGTTTTGAACATCATCACTCAGTTTTCAACATCATGATTTTGAGAAGGTTTTAAATGAAAGATAAATGCCTACTGATAGTGGGCACTGAATTTGTTAAGCTCTTTCAAAGTTAATCTTACAAGTGGTGGGATTAATTGGGTTGAGGTAACCTAGCAATGAGTATACCCAATAACTTAAGTAAGGAAGAATTTTTGGATCATTAACCCCTTTCCATTCTTATTGAAGTTCAGCAAGTTGAAAACAGTACAGTTTCATTTTTTTACTATTTCCTATTTCTTCTTTCAGGAAATTAAGAGAAAATTCCAAGGGGATAATGGCACATTCAAAGGACAAACAGACAAAGATCTTTCATCCTTAAAAATGCAGGTATCTTTTTAATTTTATTGATGGTTTAGTAAAAATTTCTCTTACTGTTTCTTTCATATTTGTCTTGTTGCTTCTTAAATTATTTCAATTTTTAGTAAAAGTGTTAAACATTCCGTTTTAATATAAAGTGACTTGAATAACGGTTGTCAGGTGTCTACTGTGGAGCTAGCTCATCCAGTTCCAGTTGATTTTTTCATTGCTCAGAAAACAAGAGTCCTGGTTATAACTGGCCCCAATACTGGTGGCAAAACTATATGCTTGAAGACAGTTGGATTGGCTGCTATGATGGCAAAATCAGGCGACTATAACATTGCCTTTTTCTTTTAATTTATCTTATCCTATTATATGTCCACAGATTGTTGAGTAGGGTAACCGCATGTTTTCATCTGACAGCTAGACTCTTGTCTCAAAACTGTTTTGTCTGTGCAAAATATCAACAATGGGAAGATATTGCTAAGCATTAAGAGATGGAGAAACCAATTACAAGATGGAAATACAGTCTGGAATTCCAATTCCAATGGACTTATCTGATAAATTTGTGTCACAATATTGAATCTGCAAGTCTTAGGCAATTTTTTGTTTCATGTGGTTCATAACAAAAACTGAATGAATTTATATAGGAGGAAATTAGCATTCACATTGGATGTCACTACCCATCAGTTTTATTTTCTTTATAGTGTCATATTAATGTTATAATCGTCCATAAATGCGTTCTGCATTGCAGGTCTTCATGTTTTGTCCTCTGAATCTGTACAACTTCCTTGGTTTGATCACATTTTTGCTGATATTGGCGATGAACAGTCCTTGTCCCAGTCCTTGTCTACTTTCTCTGGCCACTTGAAACAAATAAGCGTGAGTACAATTTTCCTTTGTAAAATTGTATTTCAACCTATTTATTTTCTTTTTTATTTTTATTTCTTATGCCATGATAAGTTGCTTATATTGCTAGACATTATTTTTTCCTTAGTTGATGATAGATATATATGCTGTTACACTTTAAGCTGCCTACCAAGGTTGTTAGCTCTGGATGTGCACTTTCTCTGTGTGATTACATGTTATTACATCTTTTTATATGATGATCAGCCATCATCACTGGCTTTCACACACTACGAGAGAAAAATGAAATCCTTTGGTAAACCATTATTATCCTGTTGGTAATTTGCTTTGTTGGTGGAATACGGATAGATTCATTCTTGACAGCATAATTACTCATTGTGATGTCTAAATTACCTTTAAGTACACCATTTGTAATTTCCTTGAATTCTCTATGGGTAAGTGTTATGTTTTTGAGAATTGGATTGAGTCACAGGATGATGGATAGGAAAAACTGAATCTGTCGACTTTCCTTTTCCTTAGAACGACCTATTTTGGGTATATTGTTCAAACTCATCAAAGGGGGAATGAAACCTTTGTATCTCGTTAAGAGAGAGCTCCAGATCTGTATACTTTTTGAATAAAATACTTAGATTTTATTTATACTCTTACCCTTTAAATAGGATAGTCTTATTACATTAATAGGAAACTTATAAACTAGGTCCTTTTGAAGGATAACAAAGGATAAACCTAATCCAAATCTGAAACTCAAATAACAAAGAAACTTAATCCAAATATGAAATTCGAATAACAAATAAACCTAATCCAAATCTGAAATTCAAATAACAAAGAATCCTAATCTCTGAAAAATAGGTTTGGCAGACTAGAAGTGCATAACATTACTTTCTGCCTAAAAAATAGAGCTTGTCCTCAAGTTCATAATGAAGATGAATAACCTATAACAACCAAATTCTTCATAAATTGTTGGGCCAGCCTCACAATCTGCAATTTCAATCTAAAATAATTTTTTACATTGATGGGTTTCCATATAGGGTTCCTCACAATTGTAACATAACTGTTTTGCTTTGCATTACACTATTTCTGCCCCGGGTCAATTTTTTATGGAAGGGGCTGGTGTGGGAAATGCTTGAGTATCTGCCTTAATGCCTTGCCACATCTCTTTTTGAGGATTGGTGGTCTTAAATATGCATTGCTTTTGTTTGAATGCTGTAGCCAAATCAGGTGGTTTGTGCATTTGAACATCCAAACGAATAGAATCATCAAGCCTGCCATGAATGAACCGACTTGCTGGTCTGTTCTACAAACTGGCTGGCTCATGCAAGTCTTTCGTGGAATTGTTTTTGATCAGTTTTATTGATCCTATCAGCTTCAAACTCACCAAGTCTCCCAATGGGTTGCTGCCTTCTTGGGCCCGAATCGAATGGAAAAACAATTGCTAAATTCTTCTCAATTCAAAACCTGTCCTATTTTCAGTTGGCAATACTAGAGTCGGGCTTCATGTGAAGAGTCAGGCTTCATGTGAAAGGCTGCTAATGGAACCCGCTCACCCTCTCCAATATGTTGGTTCCCAAAAAATTGAGCACATCGGTGCAGCCATATTAAAGGATCTTCAGAGCGATCAAAAGTAGGAAAATCTAATTTAGTGTACCTCGAACAAGCCTTGTGGCAATTGGATTTGGCCCACCAGGTGGTGGCGCATGTGGTGCTACCCCTCCCACGACTGGGAGCGATCGCTGCATGGCCTGGAAGAGATGCTCCGCTACTGGGATTGCTTCCTTCTCCATCCCTTCTAGTAAGTTTTTGTGGCCCAACAACTATGGCTTGTAGCTGGTCCTGAAATTGCATGGTGAAATTTCTTCTTTGTCCCCCAACCACTTTTTAATGTCAGCAACCATAGCATCAACATGTGATTCCATAATTTCCTGTTCTTGTTGCAAAAGGTGTTTAATTTCATTGCCGGTTGTGTTAGGCTTTGACACCAAATTGTTCTGCTTTCGAGAAGAGAATTGAGTCACCGGATGACGAACAAAAAAGCTGCATTTGTCGATTTCCCTTTTCCTTTCTTTGTATTCTTAGGTTGACCTATTTTGGCTAATGGCAAAAGGTGCATTTTTGCCCTTATCATTTCATAAAAAGTGCAATTTTTCCCTTAACGTTCTGTTTGGGGCAAATAAGCCCCTAACGTATGTAAAATGGAGCAATTTTGCCCTCACCGTCAATTGGTGTTAAAGTTGACCAGTCAATCGTTAGTTGATTGCTTACGTGGCATTTTTGTGACACGTGTCGCAATATTAGTGGACACTTCAGCTCCAGCTTTCTAGAGTGTGGAACACGCATGTAGTGAATTTTTTCACCTTTTCTTCTTCAGCTGCTCTCCTTACTCTCTCCTCAGTTCTTGATTGAAATCGGTATTCTGACTCCATCGCTAATCTACCTGCATCTTCCGTCCTCCATCGAGTAATCAGCCTCCTTTCTACTCTTCCAGTCTCCTTTCTCTCTCTCTTTTTTTGCGCTATTGTCCGTTTGTTTTAGCCATTCCTCCATTGCTAATCAACATACTTCGTTGTCTCCCAATCTCATTTCTATCGCTTTGTGTTTCACCATTATTTTTTTTTTCTCCATACCTCATTTGCTAGGCAACCTCCTTAATCCTCTCCCGATCTCCTTTCTCTCTCTCTTATTTTCGCTATCATCCTTTAGTTTTTGACATTTTGCCTCGATCGTCCAATCACCATCGCTGCTTATCCCTTAATCCAGCCAGCCACAAAATAGACAGATCTCGCCATTATTTTTTTCTTTCCAATTATAGATCATTCTCTTTCCTTCAATTTCTTCATATGCAAATGGATTTGAAAAAAACAGCAATGTAGTAAATTGTAAAACCCTAAATTGGAAAAAGAGTAGAACTGGAAATTGAAGGCAAAGCAGAAAAAAATTAGAGCTGGAAATTGCAAATTGACGAGAACACAAAGGAAGCAAGGCAAATGTCGAGCAAAAACTTTGGAGATGTTGACGAATTTTTTCGGTAAGTTAATTCGATTTGTTCAAGCTGTCTGTTTGTGGGGGTATCTCCTCCCTGGGTTGTTTATGCGCCATGACTCAAGTATTTTAGCTCTATTCCCACACAAACACCTAACTTCCCGCCCTTCATTCTAGAAATCTTTGCTTTCCCATCATCTTGAATGGATTGAAGAGGATAGAGAGGTAGATGTTGATGGCGCCATTAGGGATTGTTAGTGATTTAGATACTGTAACGAAAATGGGAATAGCAGGAGAGATCGGTGGAGCAAGGGAAGAGTAGGAAAGAACAACAGAGAACAATGGAGGTTTGGAAGAGCAGCGAAGATCAACAGAGATCGATGGAGCAAGGGAAGAGCAAGAGAGAGAAACAACTGAATAGCTATGGAGACAATAGGAAAAAAGATTATAATTTGACATAAAGGGGAGCAGCTGAAGAAGAAAAGGTGAAAAAATTCACCGTGCATGTGTTCCACACGATCTAGATAGCTAGAGCTGATGTGTCCACTAATATTGAGACACGTGTCACAAAAATGCCATGTAAGCAGTCCACCAACGGTTGATTGGTTAACTTTAACATCAACTGACAGTGGGGGCAAAATTGTTCCATTTTACAAATGTTAGGGGCTTATTTGTCCTAAACAGAATATTAGGGGGAAAATTGCACTTCTGGTAAAACGATAGGGGCAAAAATGCACCTTTTGTCTTGGCTAATTGTTTAAACTCAGTAACGGGAGAATGAAACCTTTGGACCTCATTAAGAGAGAGCTCCATATCTCTATACTTTTTGAACTGAATACTGCTTATATTTTATTAATACTCTTATGGGAATTATCTCATTATAGAAATAGGAAACCTATAAATTAGGTCCTTGTTATAGAGTAAGAGTTGGGGAGAATATGTTTTGTATTTAGCTTGAAGAATTCACTGGTATTTATACATGAAAGGAGAAGCTAACTAAGGAAACAACCTATAATCTTGCTCCTACGATTATGCTAATTTAGACAAGGAAACAATATAATTTGCATCTATACAAATCACTATACGAATCATATTTGTAACACTTCCTCTCAAGCTGGAGTATAGACATTAATCATGCCTAGTTTGTTACAAAGATATTCCACTCGAGGCCGATACTTTTGTGAACGGATTACCTTAATGTTCTCCTATCTTCACATATCCGATGCAAATAACATTATCTTGAATCTTTTCACGGATAAAGTGATGGCAACTTCAATATATTTGGTCCGTCATAATACATTGGATTATAGGCGATACGGAGAGTAGCCTAATTATCACACAAAAGTTTTGCTGGTGATGAATGATTCAAATCAATCTCGGCTAACAAATGATGAATTCACAAGATATAACATGCAGATCGTGACATAGCTCTATATTCAGATTATGCGCTGGATTTAGATATAACAATCTGCTTACTCTTCCCGGACACTAGGTTTCCTTCAACAAAAACACAATAGCCTGTAGTTGATCTCCTATCACTTGTGGATCTTGCCCAATCAGCATCTGTAAAGTACTCAATGTGAGTGTGGCCATGATTACTGTAAAGTATACCAAGTCTAGGAGCCCCTTTCAAATAACATACGATATGCTCTAAAGCTGCTCAATGCTTGATTGCAGGAGCATACATGAACTGGCTAGTAACACTTACTGCAAACGAAATATCTAGACGGATCATAGTGAGATAGTTCAATTTTCCAACTAACCTCTTGTATCTCTTTGGATCATCAAATGGATCACCATCTTTTGTAAAATGCGCATTGAAAACCATTGGAGTACTGCAAGGCTTGGCTTCCTGTTTTCCAGTTTCTACAAGCAAGTTAATGACATACTTCATTTGAGACAGAAAAATTTTCATTTTGCTTCTTCAAACTTCTACTCTCAAGAAGCATTTCAGCTGGCCCAAGTTTTTAGTGTGAAACTTGGTATGTAAAAAAGACTTGAGAGAAGAGATGCCTGCATAATCTTGTGCAACTAACTTAGATTGGGATTTGCAGCAATTTGATGTGAAAAATGCATTTCTACATGGAGACCTGAAAAAAGAGGTTTACATGAAAATTTCTCCTGATTTTGAAAATGAGACGCTCGAAGAAAGGTGTGCAGACTGAAGAAAGTCTTGTATGGATTAAAACAATCTCCAAGAGCTTGGTTTGATAGATTTATCAAAGCCATGATCTCTTTTAGGTATCAACAGAGCAATACTGATCATACCCTTTTTGTGAGACACTACAAGGGTAAGATCACTGTTCTTATTGTTTATGTTAATGACATAGTGATGACAGAAGATGATGAAGAAATAGCTCTTGGCTTAGGAGTTTGAGATCAAGAATCTTGGAAAGTTACAATACTTCTTGGGAATTGAAGTTGTCAGATCAACCAAAGGAATTTTCATTTTTCAGAGAAAGTATATCCTGGATCTTTTGGATGAAATTGGTATGCTAGGATGTAAACCAGCAGAATCGTCCATTGAAAGCAACCATAAGCTGCAAGCAGGAACTGGAGAATCAGTTGATAAAGGCAAATATCAGAGATTGGTTAGAAAGCTGATTTATTTGTCTTACACCAGACCGGATATTGCTTATGCGGTCAGCTTGGTAAGCCAGTTTATGCTTGATCCTAGAGAAATTCATGTGCAGGTTGTTTTTCGCATTTTGTAGTATCTAAAATTAGCTTCAAGAAAAGGTCTTATTTTCTCCAAACACGGTCATCTTTGAATTGAAGCATTTACAGATGCCGATTGGGTTGGATTTCTAGATGACAGGAGATACACTTCTGGTTATTGCACGCTTGTGGGAGATAACTTGGTCACTTGGAGAAGCAAGAAACAGAGTGTGGTTGCTAGATTTAGTGCAGAAGCAGAATACAGAGCCATGGCTCTAGGTGTCTGAGCTTTTATGGCTGCAAAAGTTGCTAGCAGAGCTAAAGTTGGCTGGAAAAGATAAAATATCTTTGTATTGTGATAACCAAGCTACAATCAGTATTGCACATAATTCTATTCAGCATGACCGGACGAATCACATCGAAATTGATCGACACTTTATCAAAGAAAAACTAATTGATGGTGTCTTGAGTTTATTTTATGTGACGTCGAAAAGACAACTAGCTGATATTTTCACAAAAGAACTAAATAGTCGAGCCTTTTATACATTAGTTTGCAAGTTGGGCATTAGAAATATTTTTGCACCAACTTGAGAGGGAGTGTTGATAACTGTTGTTATATTCCTAGTCAAATTAGGATTCTCTTTTTCCTAATTAGAGTTTGTTTCCTAGTTAGTTTTATTTTTCCTTATTATATTAGGACTAGGACTTTTTTATTTTCTCTATAAATAGTTTGTATATTGATTGTTTATACACAAGTGAGATAATAATTGTGAAATAACGTGTTCGTATTATTTCCTTATTAATTTTCTTTACAAAGAACATATATATATACACACATTAGCATTTAATGCCTAAACAACTAACCTATTTAATTACAACTACTTGTAGCTGTAATAGCTACTAACAGTCAATAGTAGCAGCCTAACAATAAATACTCATTTAATGAGTATCTGTAACACTCCCCCTCAAGCTGGAGCATAGATGTTAATAATGCCCAGCTTGTTACAAAAGTACTCAACCCGAGTCCCGTTTAAGGCTTTCGTGAACATGTCTCCTAATTGCTCGCCAGTCTTTACATAGCTGGTGGAGATCACATTCTCTTGAATTTTCTCACGAATAAAGTGACAATCAACTTCAATATATTTAGTCCTTTCATGGTACACCGGATTAGAGGTAATGTGTAGTGCAGCCTGGTTGTCACACCACAGTGTTGCTGGTGAGGAAGCTTTTAATCCAATTTCTTCTAACAAATGACAAATCCACATAACCTCACAAGTAGATTGAGCCATGGCTCTATACTCTGATTCTGCACTGGATCGAGAAACAACATTCTGCTTTGTGCTTTTCCAAGACACAAGATTTTCACCGATAAAAACACAATAGCCAGAAGTAGACCTTCTATCAACTTTTGATCCCGCCCAATCGGCATTGACAAAACACTCAATACAAGTGTGTTCATGATTTCTATATAATAAGCCCAATCCTGGAGCCCCTTTTAAATAGCACAAAATTTGTTCCAAAGCTGCCCAATGTTTCACTGTGGGCTCATACATGAACTGGCTTACAATGCTAACAAAGTAGGCAATGTTTGGTCGGGTTACTGTGAGCTAATTCAGTTTTCCAACCAATCTTCTATATTTTTCTGGATCATCAAAGAGATCACTATCATCTAGTAAGATGAACATTAGGAGTCATAGGAGCATTGCAAAGCTTAGCTCCTGTCTTTCTCGTTTCTGCAAGTAGATCAAGAACATACTTTCTCTGGGATAGAAAGATTCCATTCTTACATCTAGAAACTTCTATCCCTAAGAAATATTTTAGCTAACCCAGATCTTTTGTATGGAACTTAGCCTGCAAAAAGGTCTTGAGAGCAATGATTCCTGTGTAATCATCTCCTGTGATGACAATACAATCAACATAAACAATAAGTAGGATCACCCCAGTGGTGAATTGCTTGAAAAAGACAGAATGATCACATCTGTAACCCAAACTCTTGAACTACCTCACTAAACTTGCCAAACCAAGCTCGAGGACTCTGCTTCAAACCATACAGAGATTTTTTTAGATGGCATACCTTTCCATACTCCATATACACCTCTTCCAAGAGATCACCATGCAGAAAGGTATTTGTAATGTCAAGCTGATGTAAAGGCCAGTGTTTTGAAGCAGCTAAGGAAATGAACAAACGCATAGAGGTAAGCTTAGCCACTGGAGAAAAAGTATCTGAATAATTAACACCATAGGTTTGAGCAAACCCCTTTGCCACCAGTCTAGGTTTAAGTCGAGCAATAGAACCATTAGCATTGCATTTTATTGTATAAACCCATTTACATCCAACCGCCTTCTTGCCTTTAGGTAGAGGAACCAGATCCCATTTGTGGTTATTCTCCAAAGCTTGCAGCTCCGCAAGCATAGCATTATGCCAACCCGGATGAGATAAAGCTTCCTTAAGTGTCGTAGGTATAAAAACAGAGTCTAGAGAGACAATTAAAGAGCTAGAGGAAGGGGATAATTGATGATAGGAAATGAAATTAGTAATGGGATATCTAGGAAGAGTGCACTGACGTTTACCTTTGCGAAGACTAATAGGTATGTCAAGGTCATTTGGTGGAGGATTAGATGACGAAGAAACTGGTACAGGGCATGTATCCTGATGCTCTGATCTTTTGGAATACACTTGGGTTATAGGAGGTTTGGTTGGAGGAGCCAAGGGTACAACAGCCTGATCAGTCAAAGAATCTTCAACTGCTGCTTGCTCAATATCAGGAGAGCTAGCATCAATTGATCTAGAACCTCAACTGAAACTGGAGAGAAGACATGATAAACTAGCCAATCATCCTCCTCCTGAACCTGTGTCCCAGTCTGTGATGAAAAGAATGGAATTTGCTCAGAAAAGCTAACATCCGTTGATACTAAATATCTTTGAAGATCTGGAGAGTAGCGCTGATATCCTTTTTGAATTGGAGAATAACCCAAGAATACACATTTTAGGGATTTAGGGTCTAGTTTTGTAAGTCCAGGTCTCATATCACTAACAAAGCAGGTACTTCCAAAGATCCGTGGTTCAATTGGAAACAAGGACTTGTTAGGAAAAAGGATACTGTAGGGAACATTACCATTGAGGACTGTAGATGGCATACGATTGATAAAAAAACATGCAGTAGAAACAGCATCTGCCCAAAAAGGTTTAGGTACATTCATTTGAAATAACAAGGCTTGAGCGGTTTCAAGGAGGTGTCTATTTTTTCTTTCAGCAACACCATTATGAGCAGGAGTATCGACATAGGATGTCAGGGGAAGGATTCCCTGTTAAGTCATGTAACTTTGAATAAAAGCTGACATATACTCTTTAGCATTATTATTTCGCAACATATGCATGGACACATTAAATTGAGTCTTAATTTCAGCACAAAAAGAAGAAAAATGAGCAAATACCTCAAAATGGCTTTTCATAAAATAAATTTAACTCATTCGAGAAAAATCATCCACAAAAGTAACAAAATATTGAAAACCAGTTTTAGACACAACTGGACAAGGTCCCCAAATATCAGAATGAACTAACTGAAAAGCAAACTCAGCTCGCTTATTTACTCTAGGACTCAATGAGCTTTGCTGGTGTTTGGCAAAATGACATGATTCACAATCCACTTAAGTGACATCAAAAAATTGGGGGCATAACTTCTTCAATACTAGTAGAGAAGGATGGCCTAGTCTGCAATGAATTTCAAAAGGAAAAACAATACTAGAATAAGCAACTGATTGAGGTACCCATGAATCCAAAATATAGAGCTTATTAGATACATGTCCTTTACCAAAAGTCTGCTTCGTCATAAGATCTTGAAATAGACAATGATTAGGGAAAAATGAGATAGAGCAATTGAGATCTTTAGTAAGACGACTGACAGACAAAAGATTAAATGCAAGACTAGGTAAACTGAGCACAGAAGATAAGATAATGGATGGAGTTGGTTTAACAGTTCCCGACCCTTCAATGCTGCAATGGGATCCATCAGCTATAGTAACAGGAGATGGTTGGGTGTGAGATTAAAAACTGGAAAAGATTTTAGGATTACCTGTCATGTGATCTGTGGAGTCAATGATCCATTTGTTTGAGGATGAGATGGGGCACTTTTTACCCGAATCAGCAGAAGCAACAACTGGTGAAATTTGTTTCATAGATTCTTGATACTGGGAGAACTGTGCATACACTTCAGCTGATATAGTGACGGATTGTGCAGAGGAAGAAGCAACAATAGCTGTAGCAGTTTGAGTTTTTTGAGTTATATTTTGAAGTCTTTTGCAGTACTTCTTTCTGTCGGAGGATCATGGGTCAAATGGTCATCCTTATCAATACTAAGTAAATAAATCCTAATGGTTTTGCTCCATTGCAAAAAATTAGACGCATTTAATTTATAATCCGTAATTTTACTAAGTGCAGGAACTACTTCGGTCATTATCTGTCCTTTCTCACCAGAAATTTTTGCATCCTCCATTATAAATAAAATACAACTAAGCCAATAATCACAAAGTGACTAATGATACAATAAAAGGGCCAAAGGGAGCAAAGAGACAGAGAAAGAAAAAACCTCTGCCAATATGCCACAAGATCCAGCAACTAACAGGAGTAACCTAGCCACTGACGGGAGTAACCTAGCCACAACCACCAGAAACAAGCTGGAGATGAAGAGGTGAGGCCGGAACAACAAACTAGAATGGAAACAGAACCTCCAGAGAAGATCAACTACCATTAAGAGGGAAGACCACCCCAAACGAACACCGGAATTTGACCGGAAACAGCAAGGCGACAGCGGAGAAGAAATCGAAGCTTCAGCCGCCTCTGCACGCGCCGGCAGTAGCCAGAAACTTTAATTGGCACGTGTAGCTCACTCGCCGGAAGGATCGACGCCAGATTCTATGGGAAGGCCGGAATTCCACCTACGCTCCTCCTGATGTGGGCGGTGAGACAAACCGGTCACCGGAACTGGTGAACCAAGAAGAACAACAACGGTTCTCCTAACAGAGAACCCAGAAAACCCCAGAATAGAGCCTAATACTCTGATACCATGTGAAATAACGTGTTCTTATTATTTTCTTATTAATTTTCTTTACAAAGAATATATATATATACACACATTAACATTTAATGCCTAAACAACTAATCTATTTAATTACAACTACTTACAGTTGTAATAGCTACTAACAGTCAACAGCAACAGCCTAACAATAGATACTCATTTAATGAGTATCTGTAACAATAATAAAAATTTTCTTTTCACAAAATTCTACATTCATTCATGCCAAGTTTCATAGAAAGGACTTGGGGCAATTGAAGTACTCCTTGGGAGTATAATTTTCAAGAAGAAAGAAAGGAATTCTTTTGTTTCAGAGAAAGTATGTTCTTGATTTGCTTGCAGAAATTGAAACATTGAGAGTTAAGCCATGCAATATTTCTATGGTCCCCAAAGTGCATCTTACAAAAGATGGTGGTGATCCTTTTGACAATCCAGAGATATACAGGAGATTAGTTGGGAGACTGAACTATCTCACTGCGACCTGTCTAGATATTGTATTTGTAGTAAGTATTGTTTGCCAATTCATGTTTGCTCTTATAGTCGAGCATTGGACAGTTCTAGAGTAGAGCTTATGTTATTTGAAAGGAACTCTTGGACTTGGTATACCCGCATTGAGTGCTTTGTAGATGCAGATTGGGCTAAATCTAAAAGTGATATACAATACGCTACATGCTATTGCGCCTTTGTTGGAGGAAACCTAGTGTCATGGAGTAAGAAATAGAGTGTTGAATTTAGATCTAGCACAAAATCTGAATACAGAGAGCTATGAGATTCTATGGATACACCATCTGTTAGCTAAGATTGGTTTGGATCCTTTGTCTCTAGCAAAACTCGAGCTTGATAATCAGGCTGTTCTCCATATTACCTCTAATCTCGTATGTCATGAACATACCAAATATATCGAAGTTGACTGTCATTTTATTCGTGAAAAAACTCAAGAAAATGTAATTTTCATCGGATATGTGAAGATAGAAGAGCAACTAGGTGATCTATTCACGAAAGCATTAAACGGACATCGAGTGGAATATCTTTGTAATAGTCTGGTATTAATATTTATACTCCAGCTTGAGGGGGAGTGTTACAGTATGTAGGCTAGCTGTAAAGATTACTTTCCTTGTATATTTAGCATAATTAGAGGTTGCTAATTTATAGGCGAATTGTTAGGCTAACCTATAGTTACTTTTCATAGATCACTGCCTTGTATTTGTATATATATCTCTATTTCCATTGTGTAATGTATGAGAAAAACCTTCTTCCCATTGCATTCCGTTACATTTTTCTATAATCCATGTTCTATTTTGCAGTGCTAGTTATGTTCATCTGATGAGAGAAATCTTATACATTTTTATTGTATTATTGATCAGGATATTCGATCTCAATCGACAAATCAGTCGCTGGTGTTACTGGATGAAGTATGTTCAGGAACAGAGTTAATTATATTGTACTTCTGGTTGTTACTGCACGAAATAACATTTACTGATGTCAATATGCAGTTATGAATTTAATTTTCTTGCTTTTCCAATATAAAGAAACAAATAAATAATGCAGACAAGATATTAATGCACACCTCTGCACAATTTAGGTTGGTGCAGGCACAAATCCACTTGATGGAGCTGCACTGGGGATGTCATTGCTTGAATCTTTTGCTGACAATGGTGCTTTATTGACAATAGCTACAACACATCATGGCGAACTTAAATCCCTGAAATACAGGCATGTAGAATTTATAGTAGAAATCAGCTCCATAAAATTTTTCAGTCTCTCTATATGTCCAGCAACTTGGAGGAATTTAATGCTAATTAAATAATGCTAACTGTAGATCAGAGCTTATTTTAGCCAAGATTATGCATCAGAGTTTATATGCTGTGACGAGACAAATGTGCCGGATCTTTGTTCTTTGTTTTGCAGCTAACATTTTCATTTCTTGGCAGTAACTGTGTCTTTGAAAATGCTTGCATGGAGTTTGATGAAGTGAATTTAAAGCCAACATATAGGATTCTCTGGGGAGTACCAGGTTTCCCTCTTGGTTCCCTGATTATTTGAAGTTTTTCTGGTCTAGTATGGAATTGTCAAGTTTAATTATTGTTTTTATCATAGCTAATCTCGAATGTCTTATATCTTTTCCCTTTTCTATTATAATTAATTGGTTTTGAGGGCATATAAGGTTGGTGGTTTTATATAAGGAATAAAATACTCAATCTATTTCCAAAAACTTGTGATTTCTAAAAGGGCGATCCATCACTTTTGCACTGATGGAATTATGAAAGGTCATATTTGAAAGAGTCCTAATGTCTTTTTAAAAATGGCTTCTCGTTGTCCAGATAACTGATCTGGTATACCTAAATTGAGATTAATATCTTAATGTTTGCGTACTAAAATAATCTATGATTTTCACAGCTCTTATTTGAACATGAGATTCTTTATGTCTGAATCATGCAATTTCCTCAAAAGATTTCTTTATGTATTTTTAAATGGGAGATAGAGAGAGAGAGGAGAGAGAGAGAGAATTAGACTGCTTGAAATTATTCTGTAGGTAATATAAATTTTCTCACAATCAGTTGATAAATTAAGAAATGCAATTCTTTCTACAGGGCGTTCAAATGCCATTACTATTTCTGAAAAATTGGGATTACCAGATACAGTTGTTAGTAAGGCTCGCAAACTGTATGGTGCTGCTAGTGCAGAGATAAATGAGGTATTATAGCACTAAGTTGATTTGTTTTAGCCAAGTTTGCAGTTTCCAGCTCATAATATTTATGTTCTACTTGGTCTCTAAAAATGTTTAGTGTTATTTTTCCCATTTGACTGCACAAACACCAAAAGGAGGCCTATGCATTTTAAAAAGCTGCTCTGCTGCTTAGTTGTGAGCCACATCCATTCAGGTTGGAATTGAGGCTAGTTCGTGTTGTGTTTTATGCTACTCAGTAGTGACAATGTACTGTAAGGGGTCAAACTAGTTTTTTATAGGTCAAAAGATACATATTTTTGTTGCAGATCTTGATGCTGTCTGTTTACTGGATAATTGTTTCAATGTTTTCTTCAACTGTTAAATATAGTTTTCCTAATATCTTACAGGCCATAATTGATATGGAAAGATTCAAGCAAGATTTTCAAGAGCTTTTGCACAAGGGACAACATCATCTGACGTGCGAATCTATGGCCCACCTCTGTATAAATTGTGTTTGCATGTTGTGGATGCATCTTCGTTGAACATTTACTTAATATATATGAGTCTCAATCTGAAACCATCTCTCTTGTGTTGATGCAGACGTCCATTTTCTTTTTATTTCTTTTTAACGTTAAATTTGGGCGTTCCACAAAACTTTTCATTTGGATCATGACATTTAACTCTCTAGAGGATGCTGGTCCTTGTTACAAGCATTTACCTCATGAAGCATCTGTATGGTTTGCCACTGCAGAAAGGTTGCTCATTTTCTAGAGCGGCTGACATGAAGCTGTGAAGATTCTGGATGCTTATCTAGTATCCTTTTCATAATTGTAGGCTTTCAAGAAAACTTCATGAAAAGTTACTGGTGACCAGAATGAAAATTGCGGAGCATGCTTCTGGTCAAAGAAACAGGAAGATGCAAGCAATATATGAGGCTGCAGCAACTGCACGCTCTATCCTTCACAAAAGAGTTCGGCAGCTCCGTGCACACTCAACAAAACCTCCTCAGCCTCTTACTACCAATAAACGGCAATCTTTGGCTGGTGAACACTGCAGTATAGAAGATAATACTGAGCGCACTTCAGCAAGTGGAAGCTCATCTGTAGTTGATGCTAAAACACAATCAACAGTTGAAGATAAAAAACAATCGCCATTGGGTATAAAACTCTGATGATATATTTGTTCTTCGTATCCTTGTAGATAAAGCTTGTTTGCAGTGGAAGCTCTGTCTGCTAATGTTATGCTAAGTTTATTTTCTATTTTAAGTAAAAGGGATAATGAATTATATAATATTTGCCCCTATTCACTGCAGTCAGGAGAACTGAGCTTCCTCAGGTTGGTGATGCAGTGCAAATTTCAACACTTGGAAGGAAAGCAACAGTTTTAAGAGTGGATCCATCAAAAGAAGAAATTGTTGTTCAAGCTGGAAAGATGAAGTTGAAATTGAAATTAATGGATATTAAGGCTTGAATGGTAAGAACTAACATGCTAAATTCATTTCTATATGGTTTTTGATTCACCACCGTGTTACTTTGTTTCAGAGTTAATTACAGAATATGGGACTGTGTCTATGTCCAGGAGCTGGTTATTTCACTTATGTGAAGTATTGAAGGGGATAAAACTGATTCTCTGGTAGCCATTTGAGTACTTTATGACAAATTGAAAGAATCAAAGGAACTCTGGTTTTGCAATTGAAACGGTTTATAGTTGTTGAAATTTTCGCTTCAAATCAAACATGAATGTGTAGATCGTTATTCTGATATGCATAGATAGTATTAAAAGAAGTAGCAAGTATTTACTAAACTATTTTAGGGGCTTAATTTTATCCACTTATAATGGAAAAATCACAAAAGAAAATTTTGTAACACAAAAATACCCAACTTATTTTAACCTAAATAGTCATTTTGGCCGAAAGTCGATCAAAATTTTACCGGAACGTACAGTTGAAATATACTAATGAAGCCCAAAATAAGAGAAAAAGTTGTTAAAGGTAACAATGTCGTAGAAGTACATGTAGAAAATGAAAGTTAATTGATAAATTGATTTGCCAATTGATGAGTTGATATACTAACTTTATATTTAAGTAGGTTTTGATCGTTTTCCGGATAAATTTACTTTCTAATATAAAATAGATAAGTTGGGGTATTTTTGTATTACAAAATTTTTTATGTGACTTTTTCGTTATAATCATATTAGTGATGGGAAAAATGACCAACAACGGAAATATTAAAGGTGTGTTTACTTACAGAAAATAGTTTTCTGTTTTTTGTATTCTATTTTTTTAGAAAATTGGAGTATTTATTTTCTGTAAAAAATTTAGAAAACGTGTTTATTTATCAAGAAATGAAAAATTAGAGTATTTATTTTCTATATATATATATATATATATATATATATATATATATATATACACACATGTGCATGTGCATATGTATATATATATATACACATATACATGTGCATGTGCATTTGCATGTATGTGTATATGTATATGCATATGTATGTGTGTGTATATATATATATATACACACACACATATATATGTATATGTATATGTATATTTATATGTATGTATAAGTATGTGTATGCGCATGTATATGTATGTACATGCATATGTGTATATATATGTGTAACGCTCCTATACCTCCGAGAAGGAATATCGGGGTGCCACAAGCCAGACACACACATACTCGTACACATGCATCCATAAAGGCGGAAACGATAACAATAAATAAATTTAAGAATATTCTTTTAGGTCAAACATATACTATTAATAATGTATAAACTGTACATATACACAAGCTTTTTACTTATTACACATTCATTTTCAGTACATATACAAAACAATTAATCTTTACACTATGATACCATACTTTCTCATATACATAATGATTTTACTCAAAATGCAAGAAACTCTATCTTATACAGAAAGATCATATACAAGCTCCTAGTGGCCATGACCTGCAGATGCGCACTCACTGATCCAATCCTGCAAACCTATACGGGAAAATACTCGTACTAAGCGATAACGCTTAGTGGGGATAAACAGAAGCAAAAGATTTCGAACGAAGTCACAAATATATCACATGCATATCAATAGTCATGTCATATACAAATAATCATATAACCAACCTTGTAACAGATAACATTCACTCTAATTAGTTCAATGTGCAAAAATCCAAGTATAGCAAACAATGGCGATATCATGTCAAATTGTGTTCATATTCATATACAAGTCTCTACTATATTCATGTCATGCTATATTCATGTCATGCTATGTTCATATGCAAATACCCAAGCAATATGGCAAAATAATAGCGATATCATGCCATGCTATGCTCATGTATATCTATATGAATTTCTATACATATGCAAGTCTCTACTACATTTCTTGTACATTATAGACCATATAGTAGCCTGAGAAACACGACAAAACATAAAGTAGCCTGAATTCTCATTAATTGTGGATACGGGTACTATATCTGAAATACTGATAAACAGTATTAACGGTGGAGATCTAACTCAAAATGAATACTCTGGGTATTCGTCGTTGAACCAATTAAGGTCACTGTGGCAGCCGCACTCTAACCCTTTATAAGCATGTTTATCTATCCACTACTATAACTGTTCAAGCTCAACATAAAGACTCTACAAACTGAATCATATACATTGCATGTACCCTGATGTTCATTCAAAATACTATTTACATATTAACTGAGCAAACCATGTGCATGCATATACCCTATGCATATACTCATAGGTAGCAATATAATATCGACGAATCTTTGCACTCTACAGTACTACTTAATCAAATGCACACTTCATTATACATGTTCAATATCACATACCATGTCATGTTCAATCACTCAAGCATTATATCATGATTCAAGCATATATATAATCAATATCACATGGCAATTCATGTTCAACAATTAAAAAGCATGAATACGTTTAATTCCATTATTAAACTCTTATGCCATAGCATTATTTACCCAAATAACTAACCTTGTAATCATTTGATAAACCTAAACATGCATGATATAGATCCCGGAAATGTTTTGGTGTAATACGGATTGAATTCGGGAAGAAAAACACATAAAAATATACAAATTAGTTGAGGGTAAAGGTGGAGAATTGATTCATACCAACCATGGGCTCTAAATCAAGAAGAAAATCACTCTTATAACATGTTCTGTCGCGCTTGCGACAGAAGCTACCTTCTACAAGACTGCTTTTGACATTAAATTTGAATTGCCTAAATCAACATCTAAACATCATTTTTAGGCAAATCATCTTCTTAAATATTGTTCCCTAGGAAGTTATCTTTCAAATGGGACAAGTTTCAGGTCAATTGGACATATATAATGTCAGATATGGTCTAAACAATCTGAACTGCTCAAATGAACCGGCCAAAGTAGAGACACATCTATTTTGGCCAATTTTCAGGGTATTAGAGACAGAATTGGCTCAAGGTCATTTCTGAGTCTTTTATAGATATTTAAGTCAGGGTTCTCATGGATCAACAGTCATTCAATTTAGAAGTCTAAAACTATACTTATCACAAAAACACTTCACAGAAGTCAGATGTAAAATGAACAGAATTTGCCAAAACCAAACTTTATCATCAACACACACTCAAATGATCAAGTCACATACTCATAAACATATATACACATATATATCATAAACATATATACACATATACCACAAAACACCGCAAGCAATCAAAATGAACCGAAATTAAAATCACACACGATCCCGACCTTAGGTAGCTTGAACGATGCTCTCTTTACTCGATTCCACTCTTCTCTTCAAACCAATCCAAGTGGTTTACTCAAAGAATCAAGCAAATGAAGAAGAAAAAGAAAAGAAATGGCAAAGCAAGAGGACCACGGCAGAAAAACCAAAGAAAAAACAAAAAGAACAAAGGCCAAAAGCTAAGCAAAACTGAAGAGGAATAAAAGGGGCAGCCTGTCAACCCTTATCCAAAGCCAACCCATACCCATAAATGTCACCAACTAGCCTTAAATGCCACTAACCCAATTTATTTACTCAAAACAAACAAGTCAAAGCCAAATGTCACACTCCCTTGTAGCCATGTGTCAATTCCCTACGATGCCACTTGTCAAACTCCTACGCCGCCACGTGTCCGATACGCATCAAATAATCCAACTCCAATAGACTTCTCATGAAACATTTTGTCGCGCCCGCGACACTGTCGCGCTCGCGACAGAACCCACATACAAGCCACTATCTTCATCTTCTCAAAACAATTTTCTTCTAGCAAAACTTTTAACCTTAAACAACTTGAAAACTTATTCAAATACACTCTCTTATACACACAAATTCTTGAATTACCAAACAAAAATTCCGAAATTCTTCTAGGGGCAAATCGGGTCGTTATAATATGTGTGTGTGTGTGTGTCTATGTACATATATATATATATATGTAGATATATGTATGTATATATGTATATAAGTACATACATACATATATGTATATGTATATATGTATGCATATATGTATGTATGTATGTATATAAGTACATACATATATGTATATGTATGTCTGTACATACATACATACATACATACATGTATATGCATACATATATATAGACATATATATGTATGCACATACATGTATATGTTTGTGTGTGTGAATATATACACACACATGTATATATGTATTAAAATGATTTAGAAAATTTAGAAAATATCTTTTATTAGTTCTCCAATCTCTTCTTTATTTTAGAAAATTGGAAAATCTATTTTCTATTTTAGAAAATTGACTAAAATAAACATGATCTCTGTTTTCTGTGAAAAATTTTTCTGAAAAACTGGACCAGTTTTCTGTAAGTGAACAGGCCCTAAATGTGCGAAATGAATTTTCCTTGTTTATCTTTTTCTACTCGAATGAACTTTTGAGATAAACTAACAAGTAGAACAATATTCAAAACAAATACCACAGTAATAAATTCTGAACTCTACAGTTACAATCAACACAAGAACATGCAAAATTTTTACGTGAAAAACCTTCTCGATGTAAAGAGTAAAAATCACGGGACCCTTAGACCTCTTAAATCTTTTACTATCAAATAATGGGCAAATACAATATATATTTTGCCTATTACAGCAAGTCATCTTTAGACAAAACTAGAGGTATATAATCATCATCATCATAATCTTGGAATAAATATCAAGATATATGAAATAAATCAATGATAAAAGCAAGAGAGCTAATATCCAGAAATTTAAATTTTGTTCCAGTCACGAACTAACCTCTGGATGTCATAATTCGATTTCCATCGTTGATATGAATATCAAGATGTGAGGAAGATGTTTTCCAAAATGCAGCTCAATCCAATGGTTCAATTTTCAGGAAATAAAAAATTCGTGGGACTGGTCTGTGTAAAAGAAAAATTTATTGTCTCAGCCACGAAATAACGTCCGGAATTCAGAATCCGATCTTCACCGTTGAAAATGAAGATCGACATGTGAAAAAGCTTCTCACCAAATTTCAGCTCGATCCAACGGCTGAATCGTAAGAAAATGGGAAAATTGTGGGACTCATTTGTGTTAGAAAAATGCAGATTTTTCTTTCTTCAACTCTCACTCATCCGATTTTTCACATCCATATAAACTATTCATCTGTATTTATACCCCTTATACACCTGATACAAGGGCCAATATTTGGGCTCTCTCCTCATAGGTCAGAAGAAACCCAACAAATCTTCCCCTTTCTGACTATGAGGAAGAGTCCGCTATTCCGGCTATAGAACAACACACTTTTAGTTTCTTCTTAGCTAAAACGTTTGTCAACATATCGGAACCATTATCATCGGTATGAACCTTATCAAGTTCATACAGCTTCTTTTCAAGATCATCTATAATCCAATGATACCTCAAATCAATATATTTTATTTTCTTGTGATAAGTCAAGTTTTTAGGAAGATGAATCGCGCTTTAATTATCACAAAGCACTACATAGCGTTGTTGCTTGAAGCATAGCTCTTGCACAATCCTCTTCAACCATAACATCTCATTACCTGCTTCCATTCCTGCTATATGCTCGGCCTCTGTAGTAGAAAGTGCAACACACTTTTGCAGTCTTGATTGCCATGACACAACTCCCCCTGCAAAAGTCATCAAATACCCAGAAGTTGATTTGTGACTATATTTGTCTCCTGCCATATCAGAATCCGTATACCCAACTAGCACTGGCTTTCCATTTCCAAATATAAGACCCAATTTAGAAGTACCCCGAAGATATCTAAATATCTACTTAACTGCTTCGTAATGCTTCCTACCTGGATTTGATAGAAAATGACTAATAACACCTACTGCATGACCTATATTAGGCTGTGTGCACACCATATCATACATCAAACTTCCTACAGCTGAGGCATATGGAACTCTATCCATCTCTTCCTTCTCTTCCTCAGTAGAAGGACAATCTTTTTTAGTTAGCTTAAAGTTAGTTGTAAGAGGAGAATTAACCACTTTAGTTTTATCTATATTGAACCTGCAAAGCACCTTTTTAATGTACTTTTCCTATGACATGCAATTTCTTGGCAACCTTATCTCGAGTAATTTTAATGCCAAGAATTTGTTTTGCTTGCCCTAAGTCCTTCATAGCAAAAGACTTACTCAACTATTGCTTCAACTGGGCAATCCTTCTATTATTCTTTCCAACAATTAGCACGTCATCAACATATAACAATAAAATAATAAAATTATCACTACCAAACCTTTGAACAAATATGTAGTGATCTGAAGTAGTCTTTCGGTAGCTTTGCTCCCCCATAACAAATTCCAACTTTTTGTACCACTGCCTTGATGCTTGCTTCAAACCATATAGACTTTTCTGAAGTCTACACACATACCTCTCTTTACCTTTCATCTGAAACCCTTCAGACTGCTCCATGTAAATCTCCTTATCCAAGTCACCATGGAGAAAAGCAGTATTGACATCCATCTGCTTAACCTCCAAATCAAGGCTAGCTGTTAAACCGAGAACAACACGAATAGATGCCATTTTCACAATTGGAGAAAAAATCTCATCAAAATCAATACCTTTCTTCTGGCTAAATCCTTTGACCACTAATCTAGCTTTGTACCATGGTTGTGAAGAGTTCTCATCTTGCTTCACTTTGTACACCCACCTGTTCTTCAAAACTCTTTTGCCTTTGGGCAACTCCACCAATTCAAAGGTGTTATTCTCATACAAGGACTTCATTTCATCTTACATAGCATCAATCCACTTCTTCTTGTGCTCATCTTCCATGGCTTCTGTATAACTTTCAGGTTCTCCCCCATCAGTCAACAACACATACTCATCAGCAGAATACTATGTAGAAGAATGACGATATCTAACATACCGCCTAAGTGGAACAAATGGTGGTGCATCTGGTACTGGTAACTCCTCATGGAAATCTCATCCATATTAACTTGTTGTGGAGCATCAACATCATCAGTACCCTGCTAATCAGCATTCTGATCATCATATCCAGTCTGCATATCAGCATGCTGAGGAGGAACTGGATCCAAATCAATAAGATCATCAGCACGTTGAGGAACTGTCTCTGCCTTCTCAACATCTTTCAAAGTCTGATCTTCCATAAATATAACATCTCGGCTTCTCATAATTTTTTTTTTATAATTGGATCATACAACTTGTAACCCATCTCATCTTGTCCATAGCCAATGAACACATATTGCCTAGTCTTCATATCAAGCTTAGATCTCTCATCTTTTGGAATATGCACAAAAGCCTTACATTTAAAGACACACCAGTGATCATAAGAAACATCTTTACCGCTCTAAACCCTGTCAGGAACATCAAAATGCAAAGGAAGACGGGGTGTTAGATTTAAAATATGTACCACAGTACTCAAACCTTCACTAAAAAATGATATAGGCAATACTACATGTGATAGCACATATCTGACTCGCTCAACCAATGTCCTGTTTGTCCTCTCTGATAAACCATTCAGCTGCGGGGTCTTTGGAGGAGTCTTTTGGTGTCAAATACCTTGTTGTCAACAATATGCATCAAAAGGGCCTATGTATTCCCCTCCATTATCTGTCCAAATATACTTGAGCTTTTTCCTAGTCTGTCTCTCAACTAGAGCTTGAAACTGCTTGAATGTATCTAATACTTGATCTTTAGACATTAAGGTATAAACCCAAATCTTCCTTGAATAATCATCGATGAATGTAACAAAATAAAAAAAACCACTAAGTGTCCTTGTAGACATAGGACCATAAACATCGGAATGCACCAAATTAAGTATGTTCTCCTTTTTGGAAGGAGGATGGCTCTCAAAAGAGACTCTTGTCTGTTTACCTTTCAAGTAGTCAGAACATTTTTTCAAGTGAATATCCTTCATAACAGATAGCAATTTATTCTTTGACAACATAAACATGCCCTTTTCACTCATATGGACAAGTCTCTTATGCTATAAATCAATCACATCAGTATTCTCCACTACATTAACAAAACTTTTAAAAATCTTTGATGCACTGTGTACAACTTTGAATGTTTGCTACCTCTTGCCACAATCAAATTAAGAACCTCGAGTGAGCTTCCATTGTCCATTACCAAGGCCGTTGTAATAGCCATCATCATCAAACAAGCCTGTAGAAATAAAATTCAATCTCATATCTGGGACACATTTCACGTTATGCAAAACCAACTCCATCCCATTGTCAAATTTCAAACAGATTTCTCCAATACCAACAGCTTTTGATATCCCATCATTACCCATCTGTACATCACCAAAGTCACTTGAAGTGTAAGATTAAAAATAATCCCTTCGTGATGCAACATGACACATAGCACTACTGTCAATTACCCAACTCGACTCATCATATACAAGGTTAACAATGTCACAATCACAACAAACAAGATAGTTATTAGTAGTAGCATTAACCATAGCATTTTCATTACCACTGTCAGTATTCTTCTGATTGTTGTCAGCCCATTGTATGTTATCAGCATTTTATTTGTTCTCTTTCTTCAGCTCTCTGGGAAATAAAGAATTTGTGGGACTCGTCTGTGTAGAAGAAAAATCTGTTGTTTCAGCCACAAAATAATATTCGGACTTCAGAATTCGATCTCCACCGTTGAGAATGAAGATTGACGTGTGAAAAATCTTTTCTCCAAATTTCAGCTCGATCCAACGGCTGAATCTCCAGCAAATGGGGAAATTATGGGACTGCTCTGTCTTTAACTCTCACTCATCCATTTTTTCACACCCATATAAACTATTTATCTGTATTTATACCGCTTATACACCTGATACAAGGGCCAATATTTGGACTCTCTCCTCATGGGTCAAAAGAAGCCCAACAATTAGTCCAATGAATGGGTGAAATTAACTCACTATTTCAGTGTTTAAAGGACTTGCATTCTGGATATATTTCTCAAGAATTTCTAAAATAGATTTTCATATTACTTATTAGATGGGTTAAAAGAAATTACTTTTAAAGCAATTAAGCAATAGTGCAATCAAAATTGATTTGAATCCTACTTTTAACACGTGCTTGTGTGTGATTGTGATGTAGACATCTGTTTTTATAGTTTTGAGATGCAGTGGGCATACTCATTCCTTCCATCTATGAAGCAGTTTTAGAAAGGTATTAATTAGGGGTGAGCAAAAAAACCGATGGACTCGGTTAACCGAAAAAAAAATTCGAAACCGAATCGATGGACTGGTTAACCGATTGTAATGGACTGGTTAATGGTTAGTGTTTTGAAAAAACCAACATTAATGGACTGGTTAATGGTTTTTGACTCATATGACTGGTTAACCGAACCGAAACCGAATTTTTAGTTAATTTATTAATTTTTTAATAATTTATAACAATTTATCCTAATTAAAAGTGATCATGTACTTTTTTTTATTATACTAATTATTTTAAAGTTTTTAAGTTTTTTTAATTGGCTATTAGTAAGTATAATAATTTATCTAATTAAAAATGATTATGAACCGGTTAATATATTTACTTATTAAATATTAATTTTTAAAAACAAATTTGCTTATATCCACCGAATATTTTTATTTTAACAACAATAATGTTATATTATAGTGAAAAAATTTTAATTTTTAAGTATCTTGAACATTTTAATTTTATTTATGAATATATTTATAATTATAGTGGTTAACCGAAAAATATTGGGTAACCAATCTGAAAATCTGAAACCGATGGACTGGTTAACCGATGGTAATGGACTGGTTAATGGACTGTAATTTCAAAAAACCGATATTAATGGACTGGTTAATGGACTGAGGCTAATGGACCGGTTAACCGACCATGTTCACCCCTAGTATTAATAGCTTGGATTCGTGCAACTCCGGACTACTCGGGTAACTGAATTTGTATATAATTGCTTATACAAAGTAAGGTATTTTTTTTTAAATTACAATAGAGATACTGCAGCATGCAGATGAATTACCAAGATTTATGAAAATTACATTCAAGAATGTCAAAGTTTGAGTGTGACGGACTTTCAATGATATTTTGCATGAGACTAAATGTTTGTAGATCATTAGCAATAGGAGAAACTCACCTAAATTTTTAATATAGGCCTATATCTGCTATGTATGTGCTACATTATTAAGGTTTAAAAGATAAATTTTTCATTCCAATAATTGTCGTTCTTTTAAGTCTATGGCTTAGATATTATTAAAAATAATTAAAAAAACATTACATTTTCTGTTCATTTTTAAGCGTTGTTTTTTAAAATTTTTTCGATTCACTTCAAGTGTCGCTAGAAAATTCAAATTCGCTAAACCCAAGCCAATCCACACAACCACATCAACACAACTAATCAATTTTAAATAAAATACACTTCAAAATAAAAACTCATTCATACACAAATCAATAATTAAGAATTCACACCAAAACATATAACTTTTCCCAAACCTCAAACTCCTTTGCTCCATTAGCTTCAATGGCTGCTCTTCTTGCTTCCACACTCTTTCTTCAGTTTTATTATTCCAATTTCCTCATCAAAACATAAAATAATACTTAAGATTTCTAATTGAACAAAGAGGAATTGCAGAAATCAAAAGTTATGACTTACCTTTCTATCTCTAATCTCTTATAAAAGTACTTGAGCTACAATCCATTATACATAACTTGGGCTTGCAAGAAGAGAGAGAGAGAGGGGCTGGCGTGAGATGAAGAAGAAGAGGAAGGGAAGAGGAGAAAGGAAAAACGTGAAGAAAGAGAGGGAATGAGCAGAAATCTATTCTTACTCCCTTTTAATTAAGTCAAGCCTATCCCAAATGCCACATGGCACCCCCCTATTGGCCCTAGGTAGATTTTTATGACAATTCTCCTTATTGCTCCTCCAACTCTTCTTTAACCTTTCCTTGGCATAATACATGTTTATAATTCATACATTTGCCAACCATTAAATCTTATCCCCTTCAATTAAGTCCTAAATTGATACCTTACAAATTTGCAATTGGCCGCACTTGCCGAAACTTTTGCACTAATACCGAATTCGTCCTTTCGGCACACCTGACACCACATTTCACATACATTCGACATATAAATGATCCATTCTCAAAATTCAGCCCTCTTATTTATTTATTTCACTCAGTTAAATCCATATATATATGAAATTACCGAAATACCCTTGACTCTCTTTTTCTTGATTCTAATTATATCTTTTCCTACTACTTAATCACTTCGACCATCACATCACACGATTTCAATCGTCAACCCCGAAAATGCACAAATCCTTCTTGGGTACATTTCGGGGTGTTACACGATGGGTGTTATGGGTGTCATGATGTATGTTGATATGTATATGTTGCGACACGCATTGCTATGTACATACATGACAAGTATATGTTACATTTATATTCACATATTATAATACAAGAAATTTTACATATCAAATGCACTTGTTTTATTATTGTACGGAAAGAATTATACATAAGACAATATGCATATGCTTTATTTACTATTGTTGTTTCAAAATTAGTTAAATATTCCCTGCATGAAAAATGCGCGAGCAGTACGAATACATACATACAAGAGAAACTCCTCCCAACTGTATTTCTCCCACACAGGAGGTCGTGCTATCTCTTTTCTAGGTGGGCTTGGTCCATGGGTTAATGGGGAACCCAATGGATGCGTATAGTGTGCTGCGAAAAGCCAGCAGCACAATCTCTCATTACTAGAAGACGCATGCAGATGAATTTTTGGCCCTCGTGCATTTAAACAATCCAAATAAACCGAAATGCGCCCCTCGGGAAATGAAAACCTTTAATGATCGAACATCTAAATTTATTTGAATTTGTTCAATACACAAAAACCCTCTCCACAAGCAACGTATTATGGTGCATGCTCCCTAGTGGAAGTATCTATTTTCATTACATGAGTTTTGGTCAAATGTGATGATACTTTAGGGCTACCTAAGCATGGTCCCTGCTGACAGGTCTGGCTGATCCCGAGCATAACGACCAATCGGATCTCCATTTGATATACCATAAGGTATGAGGCTTGAGCTGGTAATTATTTTTAAAACTTTCCTACATTGAGTGAGCGTAAGATCGTGATTCGGGAACGCACCGAGGCTGAGAGAAGGTCCAAACTAGCATAAATCTAAAACTCTAGTGAAATGCAATGCAATTTTTCGAAAAGAGATTAAATTTCTTAACCCTAAACCCATTTATATTAGATTAGCCAAATATACTTTCGAAGTAAATTCTCATGACGGTCCCCAGTGGAGTCGCCACTGTAACGCGCACGAACCCCGCTTGGCATCCTGGTCGCTCTCGGGAGTCCGCTTTTAGGACCCGAGACCTAATGGAAGTTCATTAAAACTCTTAAAAGCTGATCGCTTCGCAATGGACAGGGATTCACCCCATTCCATTGTTGGCAATCAACCTACGAGAGCGTCTGTTGGGTATCACAAGGTTGGTATTACGGAGTCACCACCCAATAAAACATTGGAAAATAAATTCTAACCTTATGAGGCCAAAAGCAGAGAGAGTTCGGGACCTCACTCTTATTTATACCTTTAGTTAATATTATATGACTGAGTTTTTATAGTCAATTATTTTATCTTTCTTTTCACACGATTTATGCAAGTAAATTAAAGCGCATTAGGAGCACATAGAAAAGCAATAAATAAAGCGATAAATAAAATATAATTAAAATTGTCCGAAAAATAAACGCGAAATTCATAATAGCGATAGAATGAAATACATACATAAATCGAGACGTTCATTTATGTGAGAACATTGGTTCCCAACTGCTTATTTTACGAAAAAAGTAAAGGGTTCTCAAACCAATTTTAGGAAAAAGGAAGAAGTGATCCCTTTTTTATGAAAACAAGGACCTTTCTTTTAATGTGTCATTTTTGGGATGAAAACCAAGACATTGGTCCAGTTTTATTAACAAATATCCAATTTTAGTAGAAACATTTTGTGTGGTGGTTCTTTTTAAGTGCAGTCGAAAAGTCTTTATTATTATAGATGATAAGTTGCAATTATATTAATATTTTAGATTAATTCTTGGCTAATTATGTGTTTTATTTATTTAATTTTAATAATAATTAATTAATTTTTGTGTTTTTATTAATTTATAATGTTTTTATAATTTTTAATAAGTTTTGGGATGTTTTCAGGTGTTTTATTTTAATCCGGAGTTAAATTGGAGGTTTGGGGCTGATTTTAGAAGGAAATGTGAAAGAAGGCAAATTTTGCCTAAAGCACAGCCGTGCTTTTCAAAAGCACAGCTGTGCTTTCAAGGGAGTACGCACGTCAGCGAGATTCACCGAAGACACAGCTGTGCTGTTGCGAAGAGGCACGGCTGTGTCACGCAGGAGAAGTGCACACGGACGAAGAGACTCGACGACACAGCTGTGCTTTCTCGCAAAGCACAGCTGTGTCCCGCAGCTGGAGACGCGCGGATGAGGAGCGACGACGCACGACTAACGCCTAGAAGCACAGCCGTGCTTTCGTGTAAAGCACAGCTGTGTCACGCTGTGAACCACGACGCCCTAGCCTAAAACACAGCTGTGCTTCTCAAAGCACAGCTGTGCTTTTATCCAGTATTAAAAGAAAAGAACGCCGCATTCCAGAAGGAGGGAGGCTTTTAGTTAGTTTTTGGTTTTTCCATTTCTTTGGTGGCTCTCTTTCTTTAGGTTAGACTTAGGATTATTTTCTTTTAATTTCAACAACAATTTATTTTATTTTCATGTTTTAATTTTCCTTTTAAATTCTGTTTATCTTAGATTTAATTTTGAATTGCAATTTCCTTCTTAAATACTTAGATCAATTTAGTTTAAATCTAGATTTTTGGGATTCAAGTGGATTCCAAGGTTGAAGAACAAGAACTTCAAGATCTATTTTCTCTCTCATCAAGGGTGTATTCTAAACTCTAATTTTCATTTTTTTTTATGGTTATATTCTTGATGTTAGAGTAGTTAATCATGCTTGGGAGTTCTTGAATCATATTTGTATTTTGGATATTTGGATTTAATAAATATTTTCATGTTTTCTTTTATTCCTCTTGTTATATATTGTTTTGCAATTATAATGATGATTGGAGCTAAATCCGAAAATTATTGTTTGTGCAAATGCTCTGTTCTTTTAATATTGACATTTATCTTTCCAGCTTAATCCAGGGATATGGTAGGTTGGTTTGTGGGTGTTGATGTTATTAGATTAAGAATAGTGAAGAATAAATAGGTTTAAGATAGCTTAATCCGGGATGGTAGGTTGTCTTAGATCTAGGATTTGGTAACCCGCACTTAAGCTAATTAATAGACTTAATCAAGGGATATGGTAGGTTTATTAATTAGAATAGCTTAATCCATGGATATGGTAGGCTTGGGTTCAGTTTGGTTGTCCAGAAATTCATGTTATATTGTTTTACCAATTTTCAGTTACATTTATGAGGATAGAATTTCCTAAGCATTTAATTTCATCCTTGAGTAATTTCTTGATGACCAATTTTATATTTAATTGTTAATTTATTTTCTTGCTTAGTTTAGTTTTCTCCACCAAACAAATTGGGGACATCTCAAATTCACTCATCTATAGATATTTAACTGGACAATTCTTGTTCCCTTGGGTATGATAACTCGGGGTCCTAATTATACCCCACTTTATTACTTGTCGATTCGGTACACTTGCCGAGGACCCGTCAAGTTTTTGGCGCCGTTGCCGGGGATCACGGTGTTATTTGTTTTATATCTTTAGTTGAGTTAGTTTGAGGTTTTTATTTTCCTTTTTATTTTAATTTGGTGTTTATTTTTGCAGGAAAATTTTGAGACATTTTCAAAATGATGCAAGATAGTGATCAAGATTATGAGTTGTTCCTTTTGCGAGAACAAGTGAATGATATGATGAGGGAGATGCAAGAGTTACGACAAATGTATTCAACTTCACCAGTCACCTATTCACCGTCTTTTGAAGATCCTCACTCTTCATGTGTATCACAAGAGTCTCACTTTGCCCATATCGAACGTCTTTCAAACTACATTTATTGTAGAGAGATGGAATACCAAGCAGAAAGGAGGGAGTTGCAGGCTACAATCAACTATCAAGAGAAGAGGATCAAGGCTCAAGGGGATCTAGTAAAGAGTCAAGCATTGGAGATCCAAACTTTGGAATCCAAGTTAGAAATTTTAATTGTCTCTCCGGGTGATCAAAGCGATGGTGGTGAATTGAGTCATGCACCTATAGAGATTAATGAGAATATTGAAATTTTTGAGGATGGGTTGCATGAAGAAGAAAAGGAGCCAATTATTGTTGAAGAAAAATCTTGTGTTTTTTTGGAAACTAATTTCAATTTTTCTGTGCAGGATAGTGCACCAAAGGAGCAAGAGTTGAATGATTCTCAAATGGAAACACTGAATTCAGTCCATTTGAAGGATTTATTTAGGCTTGAAGAGCCGGCAGAGTTCGTGTATAGTGAACCCAAGGTGGAGTCATACTTCATCGAAGACATGGAATTTCCCACCTTGGTAGCTTTCGATGATTTTCTCCTACTGATGGGGGAAAATGAAGAGCAAAAACCGGAAAGACCATTATTTGGTTCACAAGCTCGTCCACCCGAGAGTGAAATGAGTCGAGCTGGGACTCAATAAACCAGAACTTTTATTTTTCTTAACCCTTCCTATTCAATTTTTTGTTATTTTTCTGTGTTTATGTTTTAAATTTTAATTACTAGTTGTTTGTATTTGTATTTTTATTTTTCTTAAAAAATAAAAATAATAAAAAAAAAAATAACAATAATAATAATAATAAAATAAAATTGTTATATGCATTTTTATAAAATAATATTCCTTAAATTTTTAGTGTGTTAGAATGTTAATTTGTTATTTTTAATGTTTAATTTGTTGGATTTAATTTTGTGTATTTGGTTTTGATTTGTTTAATTGTTTTGGAAATTAACAGTTGAGAATGAAGAAAAATTCAAAAGGAGCAAGAAGTGAAAAAAATGGAACAGGGCAGTAGCATCAGGTATAGCGCGAAAACACAGCTGTGCTTTTCAAAAGCACAGCTGTGCTTTAATTTAAAACACGGCGATACTGAGCGCGCTGAAAAACACAGCTGTGCTTCTATCAAAAGCACAGCTGTGCTTTCAATTAAAAGCACGCCGAAACGCAGCGCTGGAAAAAGCACAGCTGTGCTACTTTCAAAAGCACAGCTGTGCGTTTTCGCACAATCTCCTTTAACACACGCTGTGCCCATTTCTCGCTCCTCTTTCTTTCTCTGTTCTCTTTTCTTCTCCTCTTTTCCCCCCTGTTCTTCAAAAATTAAAATTTTTCTCTCAATTCCTCTTTGATCTTCACTGATAATCCAAGCTCATCTCAGGTAATTTTTATTTTGTGCATTTGTATGGAGCTTAATTGGAATTCTCTTCATCTTAATTTTGCATTTCCCTTCCTATTTGCCGATGCTAATCTTCCCTAAAATTTCTGCAAAATTCCAGATTTTTGGGGTTAAGAATTAAGAGCTCTCTTCCATTATTTATCTTTCAAAAATTTTTTTTAAGTCAGTTATCTAATTTCTACAGATTACAGGTACGCATTTTCTCATCCTGTTCATTTAAATTTTTTTTCCATTCTTCTTATAATTCTTTTGTGCACTGAGCTTTAATCAATAATTTATGTTGTTAGTTGATATTGTGAATGGAGATGTGCTTTTTCTCTTGCTAATGGGTGTGTAGGATGAGAAAATTGTGCTAAAAATTTATTTCATTTACTCTGCTCACCAGGTACTTGATGAAATGCTTAAATGAGAAATTCATGTCCATTTTGGGATTATTAACGTGAAATTGCAGCATATATGTTATTTATTCTGCCCAACTCTGTTACTATGATTTGTTGAGATTTTGTTCATATCTAGTTGGCATGAATCAGGCTGTTTAAACATGCACATAGGTCACTGTTGGCATGCTCACTGCTGGTTTGGAACTTGCAATGAATGAACTTTATTTAAACATATTGTACATTGAGCATTTACAGTTTGAGCCTAGTTTCGTATTTGTGTTCGTTTTTATTTGCTCTTATGGCAGTGTTGAGTTGGTGGGTGCCATTGGATTTGAAATTGAACTTACTGATCATTGTGTTAGAAGGGATATGATCTTGTGTTCTGTCTTGAAAGTAGCTTGCTGATATTTGGAGTTTGGGCTTGAAAATTCTGAATTGAATTGTTTTGAGATAATTGGGGCAATTATGCATTGTATGAATATGGAAAGAAAATTTTTGCAAATTAAATTCTAATTGCTTGAGATTATGCTTGGTGATTGTATTGTGTGATATTGTTGTTGTTGCTTTTAGTTTTTTTATTTAGATGCAATTTATATTATGCTGATTGAATTGAGTCAAATGCATGTTTGCTAGTTCCCGACTTGATGGGATTAGGATGAGTTGTTTTGGATGCCAATTTGTTACATTTTTATTTACATGCAACTTTGAATTTTTCCTACATATTTTTGTTGTAAATGAAGCAGTGATTAAGTAAACTTTGCATTTCTCTGTTATTCTCCAATAATTGCATTTATTTTATTTTCGGCATGTACACTTCAATGATTAATTACTTGTGCGTATTTTATTTTCCACCTTGTACTTTTCATTTTTTAATTTATTTAAGTTCTAATTTGTGCAATCTTCCAATTGTTACCATTTTGTGCATAGAATTTGTACTTTAATAGGTTTATACATTTGCCTTATGCTTAATGTTTCAATTTTTGCATCATCATTAGCTAGAAAGTATATTTATTTCGCAAATTCTGTTGTGACGTGTTGGTGAGTTTTGATATTATTCTTCCAATTTAGTTATAGATGTGGTATGCGCTTAATGAAACCAAGAATGTTGTGAACAAAGTTTATACTTTCTTTTTCAGGAACCATGGTTCGTAACAGAGAAGAGCAACCATCGACGCCCATTCAGCCTCCTGACTGGTTGACTCCAGAACAGCGCATCCTGTTCAACAAGCTGGCTGCGAAGATTATTATTTCGAGTAGGTTTATGAGTATGAAGACACTCATTGACCTGGGCATTCAAGAGAGGGTATTAGCTTTGCTGAGGAACATTGGATGGGAGGAGTTCTTTTCTCTGAATGGTCCAACTTATCCTGAGATAACATTGGAGTTCCTTAGTACGTTTCAGTACTCTCCTAGGTTATCTCTGGATGATCGGAATACCATTCAGTTTAGAGTGCGCAATATCCCTTATTTTCTATCTATTTCTGACCTGGCTAGATACTTGAGGTTGCCAGAGGATGGAGAGGTGCATGTTGTGGGTGACTCAGCTGTGCATTGGGCTATTATTGGGAAGCCCAATATGGATTTTCATGCGAGAAACACCAAGTCAACGAAGCTCCACTCTCCAGTCTATCAGTACCTACACAGAGTGATGACTTCATCAGTGTTCATGCGACCAGGGTGTCCTAGCAATGTGAGCACACCAGACTTATTCTTTCTATATGCTATGGAGACCGGCACCAGAGTTAATGCCGTACCTTTGTTGTGTAAGCAACTGAAGAGAGCCACCGCTACTTCAGGGAAGAGGATCGGGATTGGTGGATTGATCACCTTGATCATGAGAGCCCTGCATCTGCCTACTCCTGACATGGGACCAGCTTTAGGGTCATCGTACTTGATTGATGAGGAGGTAGTGCTCAGATGTAGGATCGCTATAGAGGATCCTTCTTTCGAGAGTGGATATCGACTTAGGAGAGCGGAGGAGATGGAGGCCCATGACTTGGGTGATGATGGAGAGGGCGATTCTGATGATGCCCACCCGCCAGCTGATCACGATACTGATGCTCCACCACCACCTCCGCCACAGAGAGCTACTTCCAGTAGGAGGGTGAGACGGAGGAGTGATATTCCCTTCTCCCCTCCAGATATGAGTCGGTATGCTCAAGGGCATGATGAGCCATCTTCTTCTACAGCCCCTCCACCCTCAGCTCCATATTTAGATGCTTCGGTGGTCCAGACTTTGATATCGGAGATGCGGACTATGACTGCTACGATGACACGGTTTGAGACTACAGTTAACATGATTCATGATTCGTTCAGTGAGTCGAGGAGGGAGCAGGCAACTTTCCAGGAGAGGGTGTGGGAGAGATTGGATGAGCTGAGCAGAGGATTGGCGGAGGTCAGGGCAGCTACCTCTCAGAGTGACCAGATGATATATGGCGTGGACTTATCGGTACAGCGAGCTTGGGAGCGACTGGCTTCTATTGAGACTCAGATGGAGCAGGTGCGCCGAGATATGGTCCTGGGAGCTGAGCAAAGAGATGCATTTTTGGGATCCTTCCAGCACAGGATTATGACACAGTTGGACAGGTTGAGCGTTGAGATTCGTGGATTTTTCACTCCTGTTTCCACTGTGTTTCCTCCACATCTGAGATGACCACCACAGTAAAATATTGTATATATTTCAGGAAGTGATTCGTACACAACAGATTTTGTATATATTTATTTATTTATTTTAGTTAATGAAATTGATGTAGTCAGGCAATGTATGATTTCATTTACTTTATTATATTTTGGAATTGTGTGGTTGAGCCAATGCCGTGTGATAGGATAGATATTATTTGTGTTGGCTATGAATCTCACAGGTTTCAGAGTATTTCATTTTGCACAGTGATTATTGGATTCTTGCACAGGTTTTGAATTTTCTTTAATTTGCACAGGTGGCATGCAGAAATTTTATATGGTTGTTAATTTTGCACAGTAATTATTTTATGTTTACCATTTTTGAGATGCTTGCAATTGATTTTAAATTGCAATGAGTTTTAGAACAGCATAGGGGAAATTTTTTGAAAAATATCTTTGTGTGCTTCACTTTCTTGCACTGAGGACAGTGCAACATTTTGAGTTTGGGGTGGAGTACCATTTCAATTCTTCAAATCAAAACCAGTTCCGTTTTATTGTGTCTTTTTAATTGTTGTGTGTTTAGGGTAACATTTTAATTTTTTAGTAGTTTTTAATTAATTCTTGTTTTGTTTGTGGCGTGTTTGTGCCAAGTTTGTGTCTAAATATTTTTATGGTTGTTTCTTTTTGATTTTCCTTCGATTTAAATTTTTATTTCGTCCTAATAGTTCTCAATTGTGAATGATTTTGATCTCAGGTTTAGAAATTTGTGTTTCATTCAATATTAAGTTGAGTGAGAAATAGTTATGTTTATATCTTTGTTTGTTAGACTGCATGTAAACCTTAAATATACTTTGCAATTTCTAAATTTTGAGCACTTTGGGCCTGTTTTCAAAAATTGAGAAAAATCTAGTTGCAATTAGGGGATTAGATGAAAACTCACTAAGAGTACTAGAACCTTTCTGATTACCCATCGAAGCGACCTCAGATGAGACACAACTTAGAAAATGATTTAGGCAACTCTTCTTTGTATAGCTACTTTAAATGACTTTTCCTACCTTAATTTCATTGTCTCTTGTTAGCCCGTTGAGCCTATTATTTTAGTATGCTAAATGCGTGCTTGTTTTATTGTTACACATATTAAAACCACCTTCAGCCTTAAATAATTTTTACCTCCCCTTAGAAGAGTGGCCACTCTAGTAAGGTCGGGTTTCTATTTTGGGTAAAAAGGAGTTTAGATTTTGTCAATTCTTGGTGTAAATTTCTGTTTGAGAATTTATTGGTGTATGTAATGGAGAGTTGAGCCCATTTAAAGAAATGAGTTTGGGGTTGATAAAGAGGAATGTGATTTAAGTGGTTTATTGGTCTTTTAAAAATTAGAGCTCAAGTTTAGTTCTTGTTGGGATTTATAGACTAATTAAGTACTTTATTTATTGTTAATGGCTAGTTGGTTTTTATGCTTCTAAAAATAAAAATAAAAAAATAAAATAAAATAAAATAAAATAAAATAAAATAAAATAAAATAAAATAAAATAAAAAAATAAATAATAATAAAAAAAATTGAAAAAAATAAGAAGCATTGTAAGTTTTTCCTAGCTGATTGGGCAAAATGTGAGTTTGGGGTACAAAATTTAGTGAGACTTGAACTAGTGCCTTGTGAAAATCGGTGTTGAATATTATGTGGCATTTGTTATTGTGAGTTGAGTTTGATGACGCTAAGGTGTCTTTAAGGCCAATTTATATTTATTAGTACAGTTGGGTGATTGTGTTTTGTTTAGGTAGTGGCTATTTTTCTCTAGTGACTTGATCTTTCTTTGTTAGCCAATTTACCTAAGCCTAACGTTACAACCAAAATGTAAGACCTCTTGATTCTTTGTTTTGTCTTTTTCTATTCAGTGGAGATGACCTTTTAGTAAGGTTTGGTACGTAAGAAAAGGCATATGGTGTTTCTTGAGCTTTGAGTGGAAAGCCATGAGTGCATTTATGCATTCGAGTTGATTCTTATTTCCAACATTGTATCTAGAAATTTGGTTGTAAAATGATAAAAATTCTGTTTTGGCCTATTGCACACACACACAGAAATTGTTTAGTATGTTCTTGTGTTTATTTGTTATTTAGTGAGCATTGGTATTTGCAAACCTATTTTCTTGTTCCTTAATTGAGAATGACTCCTTATTTTCTGTTGTTGAGATTGAAATGATTGAGAATGTGGTTCATTCAGTTTACTCGAGGACGAGTAAAGGTTTGAGTTTGGGGTAGTTGATAAGTTGCAATTATATTAATATTTTAGATTAATTCTTGGCATAATTATGTGTTTTATTTATTTAATTTTAATAATAATTAATTAGTTTTTGTGTTTTTATTAATTTATAATGTTTTTATAATTTTTAATAAGTTTTGGGATGTTTTCAGGTGTTTTATTTTAATCCGGAGTTAAATTGGAGGTTTGGGGCTGATTTTAGAAGGAAATGTGAAAGAAGGCAAATTTTGCCTAAAGCACAGCCGTGCTTTTCAAAAGCACAGCTGTGCTTTCAAGGGAGTACGCACGTCAGCGAGATTCACCGAAGACACAGCTGTGCTGTTGCGAAGAGGCACGACTGTGTCACGCAGGAGAAGTGCACACGGACGAAGAGACTCGACGACACAGCTGTGCTTTCTCGCAAAGCACAGCTGTGCCCCGCAGCTGGAGACGCGCGGATGAGGAGCGACGACGCACGACTAACGCCTAGAAGCACAGCCGTGCTTTCGTGTAAAGCACAGCTGTGTCACGCTGTGAACCACGACGCCCTAGCCTAAAACACAGCTGTGCTTCTCAAAGCACAGCTGTGCTTTTATCCAGTATTAAAAGAAAAGAACGCCGCATTCCAGAAGGAGGGAGGCTTTTAGTTAGTTTTTGGTTTTTCCATTTCTTTGGTGGCTCTCTTTCTTTAGGTTAGACTTAGGATTATTTTCTTTTAATTTCAACAACAATTTATTTTATTTTCATGTTTTAATTTTCCTTTTAAATTCTGTTTATCTTAGATTTAATTTTGAATTGCAATTTCCTTCTTAAATACTTAGATCAATTTAGTTTAAATCTAGATTTTTGGGATTCAAGTGGATTCCAAGGTTGAAGAACAAGAACTTCAAGATCTATTTTCTCTCTCATCAAGGGTGTATTCTAAACTATAATTTTCATTTTTTTTATGGTTATATTCTTGATGTTAGAGTAGTTAATCATGCTTGGGAGTTCTTGAATCATATTTGTATTTTGGATATTTGGATTTAATAAATATTTTCATGTTTTCTTTTATTCCTCTTGTTATATATTGTTTTGCAATTATAATGATGATTGGAGCTAAATCCGAAAATTATTGTTTGTGCAAATGCTCTGTTCTTTTAATATTGACATTTATCTTTTCAGCTTAATCCAGGGATATGGTAGGTTGGTTTGTGGGTGTTGATGTTATTAGATTAAGAATAGTGAAGAATAAATAGGTTTAAGATAGCTTAATCCGGGATGGTAGGTTGTCTTAGATCTAGGATTTGATAACCGGCACTTAAGCTAATTAATAGACTTAATCCAGGGATATGGTAGGTTTATTAATTAGAATAGCTTAATCCATGGATATGGTAGGCTTGGGTTTAGTTGGGTTGTCCAGAAATTCATGTTATATTGTTTTACCAATTTTCAGTTACATTTATGAGGATAAAATTTCCTAAGCATTTAATTTCATCCTTGAGTAATTTCTTGATGACCAATTTTATATTTAATTGTTAATTTATTTTCTTGCTTAGTTTAGTTTTCTCCACCAAACAAATTGGGGACATCTCAAATTCACTCATCTATAGATATTTAACTGGACAATCCTTGTTCCCTTGGGTACGATAACTCGGGGTCCTAACTATACCCCACTTTATTACTTGTCGATTCGGTACACTTGCCGAGGACCCGTCAATAGACCTTAAGCAAATAAAAGAAAATAAGACAATAATTAATACATGCATCGAATAATAAATAAATCCTAAACTATTCACCTCGACCGTGCTTTGCCTAGCCTTATAGATGAGCCACATGCTTCTCGCGGTTGCGGTCATGATAGAAAATAATATTGGCCAGTAATGAATTAAATTAAACTAAATGATAAATAAATAAATAATTGAGAAAAATAATTAATCTAATACAGTGGAAATAAAATAAACTGATAGAATTAACAAATTAATAAATATAAGACACAAATGACATAATTATAATAATCATCACTAACGATAAAAATAATAATTATAGTAATAATAATGATAACAAACAATAACAGTGAAAATAACATTCATCACACAATAATAATAATAAAAATAATAATAATAATAATAATAATAACAAATAATAATAATAACAACAACAATAATAACATAATATTAACATACAACAATAATAGTAATAATAATAATAATAATAATAATAATAATAATAATAATAATAAAATAACTAGTAATAATAATAATAATAATAATAATAATAATATAAATAATATTAATATTAATAAATAAAATAAAAAAATAATTTACCTGCTGCCTCGCCGGTGGTCGACACCGCCTTGACCGGAAGGCAGTTCGGGGTGCCAAGAGTCCGTCGCCGTTGGTCACGTGCCGGAAGGAGGCCTTTTTTGGTCGAAAATCGGGCTAGAAGCTCGCGGCTCCACCTCCTCCGATCTCCTTCTCGCCGGTGAGTGGGGACGATCGGTGGCCATCGCTCGGTTCGTTTGGCTCCCCTCTGTCGTTCGACGTGGCACGTGCGGCGGTTCGTGGCCGTGGGTGGCCGGCGCCGCCTCCTTCTTCTCCCTCTTTTTTTCCTTTTCGATTTCCTGCGTTTTTCCGTCCCTCTCCTCTTCCTTTGTTTGCCCCTTCTCTTCCCTTATTCTTTCTTTCTAATTTTGTTTATTCTTTTGGTCCCCTGCCCAGGTCACTCTCACTTTTCCTATTTTTTTTTCTCTTTCTTTTTCTATTTTCTTGCTCTCTTTTTTCGTATGCCGTCCTCCTCTCTTTCAAAATGCCAACCCCCCCTCTTAGGTTATTTTCCCTCCTTTTATATCTAGGGTTTCTCTTTCCTATTTCTCATTTTTATTTTATTTTATTATTATTTTTCCTTCTCCTCTTTTTTTATTTTATTTTATTATTATTTTTCCTTTTTATCAATATATATATTCATTTATTTTTGCAACCTCAGAACCCAGTGTCTATAACAAGGTAGCGTAAAACTACCCGGATCCTTAAGTTTAGCTGGAATTTTATTCAACAAAATAGCATTACAATTTTCATAAAGTTATACAGTCCCAAACCCTTATAATTTCTTTTTGTTAGAACAATTTTTTTTTTTATAAATTTAGCATATTTGGGCATATGTAATAAAGTTTCAGCAAATGGCAAATTCACATGCAGTTTTTTAAACATATCTAAGAATTTGAAAAATTGTTCATTCTTTTTTTCTTTCTTACCAAGAGTCGGATAAGGCAAAATAGACTCATCAATATCATTCACAAACTTTTTACCTTTATCCACAGTCTTGTGTACATTATCAACCAAAATAGGTTTATAAATCATTACCTTGGGTTTAGGTTCTACCTCTTTAGAAGACGAAAATTTAACTTGATTGCTTTCTAACTCCTTACTACTCCTTAGAGTAATCGCCTTAGCTTCCTCTTTTGGGTTTCTTTCCACATTAGAATGGAATACTCCATTTGAAAAACTATCAAACATTTCCTTAATATTTGGTTTCTTTTTCTTGTTAAGGTAGGGGTCTTGGTTGGAAACCTAGAGGTTGATAAGATTGATTTAAGTTAGATGATGGGAATGGTGCTTAGTAGTGTGTTTGTGGTTAGGAATGATATCTTTGGTGTTGGTTTGCACTATGGGATGGAGATTGGGCATATGGAGTTGAAGGTTTAGTTGCATTGGAAGAAGATGATGATCTTTGGTTTTCATCTCTCTATGAAAAATTTGGGTGATTTCTCCAACTCGGATTGTAGTTGTTGCCGTAAAGGTTATTTCTCCAAAAATCGTGCACAATATTTACATCTACTACCCCATGATTGTAGGATTCTCTAACTTTGCCTTCATTTGCATTGTAACCTCCCTCATAATATTGACACCCTTGAGATAAGGATGAAACATTTTGAACCTTCAACCTACTTAAGTCTTTTTTCAAAAGTTCCAATTGTACTTTCAACATGGACACTTCATCCACACTATGCACACCTTGCTTTTTATGTATTGCTCTTGTGTTGGCCCATTGTGCATCATTTTTCGCCATCTCATCTAGGAGTAAAAATGCTTTATCCAATAATTTGTTTATAAATCTTCCTCCTGAAGCTGAATCTAATAATGACCTTATAGTCGAATTAACCCAGAATAAAATGTTGACATTAGCTGATGCATGGTTATCTCATAATGTAGACAACTCTTCAACAAGCTCTGAAATCTTTCCCATGCCTCATGGAAAGATTTTTCATATAACTGTTGAAAATTATAGATATTGTTTCGAATGTTAGCTGTTTTAGTGGGAGGTAAAAATATTACCAAATTATTTTCTTACATTTGCTCCCATGATCGGATTGATTGGCTTGGCATCATTTGAAGCTAGTCTCGAGCCTTGCCTATCAATGTGAATAGGAAAAGTTTCAATCGAATAACATCCATGGTCACACTCAAAATTTGCACCGTATCACTTATATCCAAAAAAATGCCTAAGTGTTGTGCATGGTCTTCTATCTCTGTACCCATAAAATAATTTTGTTGCATCATGATAATTATTGCTAGTTTAAGCTCAAAGTGATTCACATGAGGTAGCAAAATCATTCTTTGTTCCTCATTCCACCATGGTGTAGCATAATCACGGATTGTGCATGGTCTAAAACCATCTCATCGATTTTGATTTGCTGGAACATCAGGTGGTTGTTCATTCTCGAAAGGCACTTCTCTCAGTGGATCCATATTCATCTACTGTTATCTCCCTTATTGATGTAGTGTCCTCTCGATTTCAGGGTCAAACGGTGCTAATTGATCAAGTTGTAGTCTTCTCATGCACTGTTGACAACTCAAAAGAAAAAAAAGAAAAAAAAAATAAAAACACATAAATTCAACACACAAATCTTTCTATAACGCCAATCCCCAGCAACGACGCCAAAAACTTGACAAAACAGAGGTGTAAAATTGAGACCCATAGAATATCGTACCCAAGGGATTATAATTTCAAGATTTTGGATGTGAAAATAATGCTAAAGAATTCCCAAATTAGTTGAGTTTTTGGCTACTTAACTATATGACAAGTAAAATTAAATTCCAAGATTAATGGCTTAGCAAATGAAATTCAATTGACAATGAAAATGCAAAGGCAATAGACAAATTGAAAAATTGATTAAGAGCAACTATACAAGTTTTCAAATTAGATTAATATTGCTAAAGGATGACTCATCCCTCTTATACCATCTTGCATCAAACTCCCTCTAGAATAATATATTCATGAAGTGGTCAACCCAACTAAACCCAAGTTTCCATTCTTGATAGACTATTTTAATTAGAGAATGTCTTATTTCGGACATATCTTCTGACTAGCCTAAGTGCCGGTTACCAAATCCTAGATTTAAGATAGCCATCATTCTGAAACACGATTGTGACTAACCTAAGTGCTGGTTACCAAATCCTAGATTTAAGATAGCCATAATTCCGAAACGCGATTGTCAAGAAATCCTAACAGGCGTGTGAAATTAAATTTTCCTGCAAAAACACAATAAACTCCACACAATTCAGTCTAACATAGAATCAAGATTTTCTAAGAAAAAATAAACAAAAACACATGACAAAAGACTGAAAAATACACAAAAACAAAATAACACATAATAGTAATTTGAATTTATCATAACCATCCATTTTGAGTTTTCCATTAGCTTATACATATGCCATAGTCTTTTGTACGTTTGATATATTGAAATCCTCTCTTTGTAGGAATGAAATCTAATTGACTTGGTTCATTCATGTATCTTAATAGTAAACTAGCAGCAAACATGATGTCTAGCCTTATTGTTGTTAAATATAGTAGACTGCTAACCAAACTTCTATAAACTGTCTGATCGGCCTTTTTAGCTCCATATATATATTCTCTCTTATTATTTACCCATTCTTTTTTAATTTTCCTCTTTCTTTTTTCATGTCCCCTTCTCCTCTCTCCTATCTTTCTTCAATTCTTCTCACTCTTGCAAATAAATCAAAATCCCTAAATTCACTACTTACCATTTTTATTTCCCTTGACTTTCCCTCTTCAATTTTTACTCTTTTAGTTTTAATTTAAGCTTTAAAACTTTCAAATTCCTAATTTTCTCATCTTTCCCTTTTTTTCTCTCTCACAAAATAAAGTTTTTTTTTCTCTGTGTCGCTAGCAATTCTTCTTCTCACTATGTCTCTCTACTATCAACGATTCTTCTTTTCACGATTTGCAGCTTGGACGGTCATTGGAATGGATTAATCGTCGCTACTGACAGTCTTGTGATGAAGTCATTTTATGGATTTGTTGTTTGGATTTTTTATGGATATGTACATTAGTGAATTTTTTGGATTTGTTGTTTGAATTTTGTGTGGATATGTAGATTTGTTGTGTTTGGATGTCCATAAATCCAATTTTTCTCTTTACTATTACAATTTTCTTTCAGGTTCGAATTTTTGGATTAATAGGAATTGTTTGGTGGGGGCCCAAATAAATTCGGGTTATTTGATCGGGACCCATAATATTTATAGGGTCAATTCGGGTGATAGTTTTAAAAATCGTATTCGGATTAATTGGGTTACGTTCGATTCAGTTGACTCAAACCCGACCCATGCACACCCCTAGCTATCAAGTAGGGGAAAACAACTTTGTAAAAATAATAAAATACAATATGATTATTATTTTGTGATTATGACTCAAAAATTATAAATGTAAAGAATACTTCTATTATTAATTTACTCTTTTTTGATATTTGCTTAATGTACTCGTATGCGTGTTTAACTGATAAATTTATTTTCATTTGAGTAGGTATATTTATAAAAAAAATTATGAGTAACAAAAAATTCTGATATTAATAACATAATTATATATAGTTTGAAATTTAGAAGAAAATAATATTTAATTGAAAAAAAGATACAAGAGAGTCAATTAACTTAATTATATACCGGGAAATCACCTGTAGTTCTAATGGTTGGAAATTTGGCTATTATTCTACTTGACCAGGATTTTAATCTCAGCCTCCCCCGCTATCAATGATGTAATTATTAAAAAAAAAGCTTAATTATATACTACATAAATTATATAATAAAAATAAATATAAATTAATTATGCTATATTTTAAGAAAAAAATAAAAAAATATTAATATTGACATAAAATTTAGACAATTTAAATTTATAATATTAATATTTTTATTTGGATTGGTTCAATTATTTTGTGGCTTTTACACTGGTTTTTAATTTTAATAGGCCAAAGGTGCATTTTTGGCTTAACGTTTTTCTAAATGTGCAAATTTGTCCCTAACATTTGTAAAATGTGAGATTTTTACCTCCGCCGTTAGTTGTCGCTAACTTTGACTGTTAATCCGTAAGTTAACTGTTGATATGGATCGAGTGGGACACGTGTCACACATCCATTGGACATGTCAGCGACATGTGTCCATCGTGTGAATCAAATGTTCAGTGCATTTTTGCCCCTAACGTTTCCCTAAATGTGCAAATTTGACCTTAACGTTTGTAAAATGAGAGATTTTTACCCCCGCTGTCAATTGCCGCTAACTTTGACCATTAATACGTTAGTTAACTGCTGACGAGGATCGAGTAGGACACTTGTCGCGCATCCATTGGACAGGTGAATGACACGTGTCCAGGGCATAAATCACACGTTCCTGCCCTTTATGTTGGCCATCAATTTATTCTCTATTTAAAGATTTAATCAAAGAAATCAATGGCTTACAAAGAAGTAGATTAAAAAAATGCCAGTGAATGCACTAATAGCAAGAGATCCAGTAAAACCAAATCTATTCGATATGACAGCATTTTCAGGTGAAGCCGGAGCATTAAATGGAAAGTTAGATGTAATAGAAGGCGGGAAAGACGAAGGGGAAGGATAAGGAGCAGAAGCCAAAGTTCTGAATCTCGGAGTCGGAGCAAAGGTAAACAGTTTGACTTTCGAAGTAGAAGCAAAGGTAGACGGTCTAACTCTCATAGCAGGAGCAAGCATCAGCATCCTCATAAGTATGAGAGAAGACATTAGTGTGGTGTAGGAATCGGTGATTTCACCGGAGGAGGAAGAGAGGGAGGGGAAGTAAGAGTCCTCATAGGCAGGAATGTGTGGTTCATGCCCTGGACAAGTGTCGCTGACGTGTCCAATAGATGCGCGGTAAGTGTCCCACTCGATCCACGTCAGCAGTCAACTAATGTATTAACGGTTAAAGTTAGCGGCAATTGAGAGCGGGGGCAAAAATCTTCCATTTTACAAACATTAGGGGCAAATTTGTCCCAAAATAAATATTAGGGGCAAATTTGCACGTTTGGAAAAATGTTAGGGGCAAAAATGAACCAAACGTTTGATTCAAGCGTTGGACACGTGTTACTAATGTGTCCAATAGATGCGTGACACGTGTTCCACTCGATCCACGTCAGTGGTCAATTAATAGATTAATGGTCAAAGTTAGTCACAATTGATAGCGGGGGCAAAAATTTTACATTTTACAAATATTAGGGGCAAATTTGCCCCAAAATAATCGTTAGTGGCAAATTTGCACATTTAGAAAAATGTTAAGGGTAAAAATGCATTTTTAGCCATTTTAATATGATTGATTTGCATTATTATTGCTCTATTGATAGTACGAATACTAATGATAGTATATTATATTAAAAAAAAAGTATGAAAGAATGTCAAGCCAAGTGTAAAAAACATATAAAGCCACGCCATATGAGATTTATTTTGTTTGAAAACGGTTATTTGTGTGATAATATTATCTCATCTACTTTGGAATTTTTTTTAGTTTGGTGTGAAAAGCCAAAAAAATTGGAAAAGTAGTGCTACGGAAAAAATATTTAGAAAATTGGTGCGTCAGAAAACGGCAACCTAGGTTGCCGTTTTTTGACTTGGTGGATCCGACCTTCAATTAACACTGGGTTGCCGTTTTCCACCTTCAATTAACACTAGGTTGCCAGAAAACGGCAATCTGGGTTGCCGTTTTCTGGCAATTTTATTTTTTTTTGTTTTTCAACGCGCAAAACGACACCATTTTGCGTATTTAAAGAAAAATAAGTGAAATTGATTATGTCAGAAAACGGCAACTTATGTTGCCGTTTTCTGACAGCCAATAAATATTTAAAGGATTTTAACATAGGGCAGATGGTTTTCTTTAGTTGAGGATCTGTGCCTAGGGTTTACAGTGCTCAAACATTAAAGTCAAAGATGGTTGACAAAATTAAAATCAAAAACTATAAAAAAAATCTCTAGTTCCCCTAATTCCCTCGCTAGCTACTGTTCCAATTCCCTCCAAAGTCTTGTTATCAGACTTTAATAAAAAAAAAAAAATTAAACTAATTAAATTAGTTCAATTTAATAATTTTAATAATCAATTTAATTTTAATTAGTAAAGCATATAAATTTTTATTTAGTAATTTGATTTGATCAATAATTAAAAACAAAAAAAGATTAAAATTTTTAAAACGTGTCGTTCTTATCTAATAAAATTTTTAATTTATAAAAAAATTCAGATTATCAATTCTGTTTAAAAAAATTCAGATTATCAATTATGTTTAAATTATTTATAACAAAATTCAAATTTTATAAATTTAAAATTTTATTAGATAAGAGCGACACATTTTAAAAATTTTAATCTTTTTTTGTTTTTAATTATTGATCAAATCAAATTACTAAATAAAAATTTATATGCTTTACTAATTAAAATTAAATTGATTATTAAAATTATTAAATTGAACTAATTTAATTAGTTTAATTTTTTTTTTATTAAAGTCTGATAACAAGACTTTGGAGGGAATTGGAACAGTAGCTAGCGAGGGAATTAGGGGAACTAGAGATTTTTTTTATAGTTTTTGATTTTAATTTTGTCAACCATCTTTGACTTTAATGTTTGAGCACTGTAAACCCTAGGCACAGATCCTCAACTAAAGAAAACCATCTGCCCAATGTGAAAATCCTTTAAATATTTATTGGCTGTCAGAAAACGGCAACATAAGTTGCCGTTTTCTGACATAATAAATTTCACTTATTTTTCTTTAAACGCGCAAAATGGTGTCGTTTTACGCGTTAAAAAAAAATTGCCAGAAAACGGCAATCTAGTTTGCCGTTTTTTGACAACCCAGTGTTAATTGAAGGTGAAAGCCACCAAGTCAAAAAACGGCAACCTAGGTTGCCGTTTTCTGACACACTAATTTTCTAAATATTTTTCCTGTAGCACTATTTTTCCAATTTTTTTGACTTTTCACGCCAAACTAAAAAAAATTCCAGTTTAAACTAAATTTGTATTTAATCACTACCAAAAATTGTCTTATCGACTTCTAAACTGAGTTCATGATTCTACTCATAGTTTCAACTCGGAAGTGGAGATGTTTCAATTTCACGTAACGATCTCTGCAAGTATCCTTCAATTTCAGATAGCGATATCTCCAATCCAAATTCCTCTATAACAGAAATAAGAATTTTTGCCAAATACAAATTAATTTCATTTGCCATCTCTAAACCAAAATCCTTCATAGTAATTATCTCTTGACAAAACCACCCTAAGAAAGGGGGAGAATGGACAAGAAAACGGAGAGGATGGACCAAGCAAGCAAATCATTCGGGAGATATTTTAGAGAATGGAACATTTGGGAAGTGTCATTTTGTTGCGGTTACCATAAAATTTGGCTATGCCGGGTCAGTTTACTAACTCACTAGGTTTTTTTTCCTCATAAACGCATAATCCAAATTCTTATTCATCTATTCTACTACTGTGCTGCTTTCCTATTGAAATGATTTTGCAGCATAAAAAGGTATTTTGTGTTGGAAGCCTGCTCTTTTATATTCTTATTAGGCCTAACATTTCATACCTCAACTTTTAATATTTTCAGTTCACCACCTAAACTTAAATTAACTATGATGAATAACCACCTCCTTAACTTATGTTGCTGATGTTGACTTGAAAGTAAAATGCACGTAATGAAAGAGTGTGATAGGCAGAAGTTCAGTGTACTGTAAGAAAAACCACAAAAACCTAATATATTAACTCTCTCAAAATTTTAACATGTTAAATTCATTCTCTCTTAAATTCATCCTCTCTCAATTGAATTAGCAGCAAAATTGTCATATGACTAACTTAAATTATGAGATTCATTTTTTGAAAAAATAAAAAGAACATATTGAAATTAAATTCTATTTTTACATCAAAATCATTTCTCTCAAACACCAAACAAAAATCAGCATGTTAAGTCCAAATATGATTATATATAACATAAAAAAAATCTAACTGTTTCACATGATAAACTTTGTTCCCTCCATTCTAAAAAAAAAAATATGTTCTATCATTTCTTACCAAAATCCCCAACTATTTTTACTTATTTCTCGAACAAAGAATTGTTTGATGTTTAGATCTCAGCTACGCCCTTGCTCCCTCAATTTCTGGCAACAAAGGCTAGATGGCAGCTCTGTTGTCACTATTGTTGATAGGCAAGCGCTCAAGTTTAAGGAGCTGCACTCCACCACTTCCGTCGTTGCTGCCCTCATGGTTTTATTTTTCACTTATTATTTTTTGAAGAAAAAAAGAAAGAAAGAAAAGCTATATACATATAGAGAGAAAGGCACCTTTTACAGAAAAATATGAAGAGAGGCAAAATTAGATTAGAAGATAAAGATAGAAAGAGGGGCAAAATCAGAGAAGAAGAAGATGAAAGAGAGAGTATGTGTTTAATGAGATTAGGGTAATTTTGATTTTTCCCTTTATAATTCATTGTGACACATGTCAAACATGTATTAACCCCTTTTTTCATATAAGTAGTATGTGTGTATCACGCAATAAGAGTTTTATTTGCTTTGTCAACGAGATGGTTATTTATCATAGTTAAATTATGTTTTGACGGTGAACTAAAAACATTGAAAGTAGATGTTCATGGAATATTTTATGTATTAAGCCTTCTTTAAGAGTCTTGCTAAATTGATCGTAGCTCAAATATATCCCTAAGAAAAATAATTTTCAGCTTGACAAAAAAATTTTCAAGCCACTAAACCGATGAATTGGGTTAGAGAGTTTTTGTTTTTTGTTTTTAACTTTTTTTATCTTTACATAGGCTTTTACATTCATAGAGTCTTAATCCTACTACTAGTCATTATAGAGGTGGATAAAGTTACCTATCCCTTACACCCTCATTGGCTCAAATAAAAAAAGCAAAACATACAAATATTCTCTACAACAACACTTAAATTATGGAATGTAAGTCTTTTTTAACTTTTTTCATGTTGAATGCTAACTATTTTACTTTCATGCATCATCATTTGATGGATTAGAATGCAATAATTGTTGGATACAGCGGATAAATTAAAATAAAGTAGCAGAGTAAAAATATCGACACCATCAATTTAACATAGTTCACCCTTTAATTTGGATTACGTCTACGGGACAAATTCCGAAAAATATTTCTTTCACTAATAAAATTAATGGGTATAAGAGAGAAAAGCAATACAATAATTTTGAGATAAACCCAAAATAGTAGTACACAAGTATTTTCCAAACTCACTATTTTGTCACTCCCCTTTTAGAAAAATATCCTAAATATTTTTCTTTTTCTTCTCTCTCTCACAAACTTCTGAAAGTTTGATATGATAAATTGAAATGAAATAAGACCTATTTATAGGTGACTTTATATGCGTTAATTACGCATTTTGGACAGCTTTCAATAAGCTGTCCACCTACCAATTTAAAAGAAAGAATTCAATTCTTTCTTTCCTACCGCAAATTTTGACTTTTCCTATTTCTTACCAACCTTTTCCTCTCTTTTTTTTCAATGATGTAGGCCCCACATGTTGGAGGAACCCACGCCTAACAATTCTCCCCCTTCCGACTATATGGTGGGGGGACTCCGCTAATCCTGCAGCTAGTTGACAATACTCAAAATTCTATTTTGGTAGAATTTTTGTCAACATGTCCGACCCATTTTCCTCCGTATGGATCTTCTTAAGTTGTAGTAGCTTTTTCTCCATCATATCCCTTATCCAGTGATATCTCACATCAATATGTTTTGATCTCGAATGGAAGGAGGCATTCTTTTCAAGTTGAATAGCACTCTGACTATCACATAATAGCTGATATTTTTCTTGCTGCAAACCAAGTTCTTTCAAGAACTTCTTCATCCATAGAAACTCTTTACATGCTTCCGTTGCTGCTATAAACTCTGCTTCAGTAGTAGAAAGTGCAACACACTTTTGTAACTTTGACTGCCATGACACGGCTCCCCCTGCAAAAGTAATCAGGTAACCAGAAGTGGATTTTTTGGAATCCATATCGCCAGCCATATATGCATCTATGTATCCAGCTAACACAGGTTTGTCATTTCCAAAACATAAACATATATTTTGAAAGTTCCTCGAAGATACCTGAAAATTCATTTTACTATAGCCCAATGTTCCTTTCTAGGATTTAAAAGGAATATACTCACAACTCCAACTGTATGAGCGATATCTAGCCGTGTGAACACCATAGCATACATTAAACTTCCAACTGCTGAAGCATATGGAACTTTATCCATCTCTTCCTTCTCTTTATCTGTAGAAGGGCTTTGTTTAGAACTTAGCTTAAAGTGATTAGAAAGATGACAACTAACTGCTTTAGCCTTGTCCATATTAGATCTCTTAAATACTTTCTCAATGTACCTCTCCAGTGATAGGCACAATTTTTTGGCGCCTCTGTCTCTGATAATATTCATGCCAAGAATCTGCTTTGCTAGCCCCAAGTCTTTCATAGCAAAAGCCTTACTCAACTGCTTTTTCAAATTGTTAATTCTGAAAACATTCTAGCCAACAATCAACATATCATCCACATAGAGCAAAAGGATAATGAAATCATCATCAGAGAATTTTTTCACAAAAACACAATGGTCTGAAATAGTCTTTTTGTAGCCTTGCTCCCCCATAACAGACTCAAACTTCTTATACCATTGTCTTGGTGCCTGTTTTAAGCCGTAGAGGCTTTTCTTCAACTTGCAGACATAATTCTCTTTTCCTCTTTCGTTGAACCCCTTTGGCTACTCCATGTATATCTCTTCTTCTAAATCACCATGCAGGAAGGTAGTTTTGACATCCATTTGTTTAACCTCCAGGTCAAGACTTGCTGCTAATCCCAGCACAGTTCGAATGGATATCCTTTTTATAACCGGTGAGAAAATCTCATCAAAGTCAACTCCTTTTCTTTGACTGAATCCCTTGACAACCAGTCTGGCTTTGTAACATGGACTGGAATTGTGTTCTTCATGCTTTATCCTGAACACCCATTTGTTTTTTAAGGCCCTTCTGCCTTTGGGCAACTTCACCAGTTCAAAAGTTTTATTCTCATGCAGGGACTTCATCTCATCTTGCATGGCCTCAATCCATTTCTGCTTGGATTCATCATCTATGGCTTCTTGATAACTCTCAGGTTCTATCCCTTAGTAATAGTCACATACTGGTCACGAGGATATCTAGAAGATGGCCATTTTATTCTTTCACTTCCCCTTTATGGAGGTGGTGTTCCTCTTCTCAGTGGAACCGGAGAAGCCATAGGTGTTGGTGCTGCAAAATCATCGCGATCATCATCATCATCTTCGTCGTCATCTTCAGAACCAACTTCTATAGGAGCATCATCATCATCAGGTGGATAAACCTGGTCTTCATCTCCAACCTCTCTTAGAACCGGTATTAGAGGAATTAATTTCAAATCTGATAAGTCGCCATTGGAATTAAGAACATCCTTTTTCATTTTGTCAATGGTCTCATCTTGAACAAATACAGCATCATGACTCCGGACAAGTTTCTTCTCAATAGGATCATAAAATATGTAGCCAAATTGATCTTGACCATAACCAATAAAAATACACTGTCTTGTCTTGGCATGAAGTTTGGACCTCTCATCCTTGGGGATATGAATAAATGCTTTACAGCCAAACACCCGCAGATGATCATAGGAAACATCTTTTCCTGACTATACTCTTTCTGGAACATCCATCTTGAGAGGAGTACAAGGTGAAAGATTCAACACATGTGCAATTATGAGTATAGTTTCACCCCAAAAAATCTTAGGCAACTTTGCATGTGAGAGTATACATCGGACTCTCTCTATCAACATTCTGTTCATCCTCTCAGCTAAGTCATTCAACTGTGGTGTCTTTGGAGGTGTCATCTGATGCCAGATACCGTGCTCTTTGCAGTAAATATAAAATGCTCCAGTGTATTCTCCACCATTGTCCGTTCGGATGCTTTTTAACTTCTTCCCATTTTGTCTCTCAATTGAGACATAAAATTCTTTAAAGACATCTAGCACTTGATCTTTTATCTTCAGAAGATATATCCATGTCTTCCTCGAATGATCATCAATGAAAGTCACAAAATATTGAGCACCACCAAGTGACTTTGGCATTGGTCCACACAAATCTGAGTGAATCAGATCTAACACATTCTTCATTCTGGAAGGAGGGGAACTTTTAAAAGCATCTCTGTTTTGCTTTTCAAAAAGACAATCAACACATTTGTTTAAGTGTACTTCATCCATACCAGGCAACATTTTCTTCTTGGCTAGGCTTTTCATTGCTTTTTCACCCATGTGGCCAAGTCTTCGATGCCTCCGTTCAATTGCACTATCTTTCTCCATGGCAGCTACTGTGTCGGTGAAGAGCTTTGCTTCCATCACATATAAAGTTGTATGATTTTTACCCCTAGCCACTACTAAGGAGCCTTTTGTAAGTTTCCATTTGTTATAAATGAAGGAGCTTCAATATCCCTCATTTTCAAGTTTACGTATAGAGATCAAATTCAGGCACATATCTGGAATATGCCTGACATCTTTCAGAATTAGTCTGGCACCATTCTCTATTTCCAAGCAAACATCTCCTCTGCCAACAACCTTTGACAGGCCTTCATTTCCCATTCTAACAACACCAAAATCTCCAGGTGTGTATGATGAGAAGAATTCTCTACGGGATGTAGCATGAATAGTAGCACAACTATCAAGCACCCAACTGGACTCCTAAGATACAAGATTAACAATATCTTCATCATAAATGATATTGAATTCATCTACGATATTAGTCTGCTCATCATCACTGCTGTTGTTTTTCTTCACAGCTCTGCTTCAGTTCTCTTGTTCCTTTTTGAACTTTCTACAGAAATTTTTAATGCGGCCCTTCTTTTTACAGTGATGGCATTCAAAATTGGCATATTTGTTTAACTTTCCTTTGATCTTGCCTCTAGGGTTTTGTTCCCTAGACTGTCTCCTTCCACTGGATTCTGCAACTAGAACATCTGATTGTGATGAAGAAGATGAGGCCTATGATCTCCTTTTCATTTCTTCATTTAGGATACTACTTTTTACAATCTCCATGTTGACTACACCATTGGGCGCAGTGTTGGTGATGGAGATCTTCAAAGTCTCTATAAACTGTGGCAGAGAGGCTAAGACCAATAAAGCAAACACTTCATTATCAAGTTTTACTCCCATTCTGTTTAGCTGATCCTGGATCCCTTCCATCTCATTCAAGTGGTCTGGCAAGGAAGTTCCTTCTTTATATCTTACTTGCACCAACTTGGTCAAGTAAAATAATTTATTATTTCCCGTTTTTGAAGAATACAACGTCTCCAGCTTATTCCACAGTATTCTGGCATCTATCTCATTATAGATGTGATTGAACACAATGTTTTCGACAAATTGTCAAATAAAACTGCACACCTTCTCATGGTCAAACTTCCACTCCTCATCGATTTTACCTTTGGGTTTAGCTGCGGCAAACACTGGAAAATACATCTTCCTCACAACTAGAAGATCTTTCATCTTTTTACTCCAGATGTGGTAGTTTGAGCCATTTAAGTAGATCATTCTGCTAATTTTTGCCTCCATTTAGATCGAAATTCGATGGACTTTTTCGATCTAAAAAATTTCCTGACAGTGAATATTATTCGTATACATGAACAGTACCGTATATATGAACAATGTCGTATATGTAAACAGTACCCAAGGAAAAATCTTTTCTGATGTGGAAGATCAGTCTACGCTGCAACCACAGAGCATACTAAGAAATAACCTTGGCTCTGATACCAATTGTTGGGTATAGCGAATAAATTAAAATAAATTAGCAGAGTAAAAATATCGACACTAGCAATTTAACGTGGTTCACTCTTTAATTTGGGTTACGTCCATAGGACCAACTCCGAAAAATATTTTTTCCACTAATAAAATTAATGGGTACAAGAGAGAAAGGCAATATAATAATTTTGAGATAAATACAAAATAGTAGCACACAATTATTTTCCAAACTCACTATTTTATCACTCCCCTTTTAGAAAAATATCCCAAATATTTTTCTTTTTCTTCTCTCTCTCACAAACTTCTAAAAGTTTGATATGATAAACTGAAATGAAATAAGGCCTATTTATAGGCGACTCTATACGCGTTAATTACGCATTTTGGATAGCTTTCAATGAGCTATATGTGACGCACGCCGAACCTATTAAAAGCACTCATTTAGGTGAGACCTGCTTTTAGGGGTCGAGGGATTGGTTCGCGTCTTTTGATCTTGGGCATCACGAGACATCTTGGAATCCCTAACCAATAAAACATTGGGGAGTTCATCTAGCCTCATAGCACCTTTAGCCACCTTTGAGGTATTTTTGGAGTCGCCACCCAATTGATGAGAAATTGAGAAAGGTCATCTAGCTTCTATGGTCTAAACCAGAGATGGTGTTCGGAACTTCACTCTTATTTATGTCTTGATTAATTATAAATGAGTTTTTAGATTCATAAAATTCTATCTCTCATCTCACATGATTAATGCATTTAATTTAAAAGCGCATTGCAATCATTCGAAAGCAATAAATAAAAGATGTAAAGAAAGCGGTAAACACATCAAGCACCCAATTACAAAGGAAAAATTAAGCCAAATGAAACTAAAGTGAAAATTAGGACGGAATACAATCCCAAATGAAAGCTAAATAACATTGCACCCAAAAATAATTAATTACAAGGGCTCACAAGATATATGAACATAAATTTAAAACAAATAAACAAATCCAAGCATAAAAAATAATATACATAAATCGGGATATTTATTTGTTCGGGAACATTAGTTCCTTTACGCTCACTTAAAGAGGGATCGAAGAGTTATTCGATTGTTGGATTGAAAACCGAGATGAGTGATCCCATTTTTAGAAAACTTAACTCTTCTTTTTATTTGTGACATTTTTCATTACTTGGCTAAAATGAGGGACATTGATCCCAATTTTATTAATAAAATCCCAATTTAGTTATAAAATATTTTTGTAATTTTTTATCCGACATGTGTATAAATAAAACTATTTTGTTTACAAGCAAACACAAACATAGATAGGGTATAGAAAAGGTCTCACCCAAACGATGTGGTCTCTTATGCATCGTGACCGCTCCACTCGGTCACGAGGATGCTCACACAAGACAAATAACATTTAAACCCCATACAAAAAATAACAATAAAACTGTTAGTAATAATTCTAAAATTAACTACATAAATATTCAATCAAGAGAAAAATAATGCATAGTTAAAAGTAAAAGAAATATAAGACATGGTCAACAATAAAATAGTAACGACAGTAATAATACAATGATAATAACATCAATGAAAATAATACTAATAATAAAAAATAATGACAATAGTAACACCAAACACAAAAGTATAATAATAATAATAATAATAATAATAATAATAACGACGACGAAAAAAAGGTAATAATAGTAATAATTACACAATCACAATAATAATAATAATAATAATAATAATAATAATAATAATAATAATAATAATAATAATAAAAATAAATATGATATTAACAATAATAATAGTAATTAATAATAATGACACTAACACCAAATGCAAATACATGGTGACATTAACAGTGACAATAATAATAATAATAATAATACTAATAATAACACCACAATAGTAGCACCTATAATAATAATAATAATAATAATAATAATAATAATAATAGTTACAGTAAAAAAATATCAATAATAACTAGGGGTGAGCAAAAAAACCGATGGACTTGGTTAACCGGAAAAAAAATCTGAAACCGAACAGATGGACTGGTTAACCAATTGTAATGGACTGGTTAATGGTTAGTGTTTTGAAAAAACCGATATTAATGGACTGGTTAATGGTTTTTGACTCATGTGACTGGTTAACCGAACCGAAACCGAATTTTTAGTTAATTTATTAATTTTTTAATAATTTATAACAATTTATATAACAATTTATTTTAATTAAAGGTGATCATGTACTTTTTTTCATTATACTAATTATTTTAGAGTTTTTAAGTTTTTTTAATTGGCTATTAGTAAGTATAACAATTTATCTAATTAAAAGTGATTATGGACCGGTTAATTTATTTACTTATTAAATATTAATTTTTAAAAACAAATTTGCTTATATCCACCAAATATTTTTATTTTAACAACAATAATGTTATATTATAGTGAAAAAATTTTAATTTTTAAGTATCTTGAACATTTTAATTTTATTTATGAATATATTTATAATTATAGTGGTTAACCGAAAAATATTGGGTAACCGATCCGAAAATCCGAAACCGATGGACTGGTTAACCGATAGTAATGGACTAGTTAATGGACTGGAATTTCAAAAAATCGATATTAATGGACTGGTTAATGGACTGGGGCTCATGGACCGGTTAACCGACCATGCTCACCCCTAATAATAACTAATAATAATAATAATAATAATAATAATAATAAACGTAGTCATGACAGTGCAATGACAAAATAAATAATGATAGCAATAACAAAATAATTAATAATGATGTAAATAATAATAAAATAATAGTGATGATAATAATAATAATAATAATAATAATAATAATAATAATAACGGCAGAATAACAAAACAAATAATAATAATAATAATAATAATAATAATAATAATAATAGTTACAAGGTCACATTAACAATATCAACAATAATGTGACATTAACAGTATCAAAAATATTAACAATGATGATAAACAAAATGAAATAAAAGGGGTCCAAAAATGTTTACCCTCAGAGTTTATAAAGCGAAACTAGAATGTCTTAATCCATCTTCCTTGTCGAATTTGCGGGGGCAAAAATGCCAAAATATTTAAGAAAATCTAAATTTTTAATTAAAAAACTCAAAAAAATGATTTTAATGGAGTAATTAAGCCAAGAAAATTAATTTTCCTTTCTCAAATCAAACCAAGAATAAAACCTTTTTAGAAGGAAGAAAAATTAAATTGCTAAAAATTTTTGAAAATATTTTTGCTCTCCCCATTTGCCTCCCTCTTCGCTCCAGGAAGAAAAGTTTTTGTTCTAAGGAAGCAGTCACCTGGCAAAATGAAGGCCAATCCCTTTTAATTTCTTTATCTCCTGAAAATGGGAAAAAACAAAACTAACTTTTCTAATTTTATTTTTACAAAAAACGCTAAAACATGAAAAAAAAAACTGATTTTTTACCGTCCCAAAACTGTGTTTTGCAGGTGAGAAAGCGACAGGACAGGGAGGTGGCCGCACGCGTAGGGCCGCATACGAGGCGCGCAAGGTGCAGCCTCCTCGCGGGAGGCCGCACGCGAGGCGTGCGACGTGCGGCCTTCCCATGGGGGCCGCATGTCATTTATGGCCTCCCATCTGCAGCCTCCCATGGGAGGCTGCATGCCACACACTTCATGTGCGGCCTCCTCAAGGGAGGCCGCACATGGCCACAAATGCCCCTTTTTTAATTTTTTTTAAGATTAAATCTTTTTCTTTTTTTTTTAAATCAAATCTTTTAATCAAAATATATATATTTTTATTATTTTTAATTAATTAATTTAATTCCCCTTTTTAAATATATATATATTTTTAATTTTTTTTATATATAAAAATAGCTTCCTACCTTTATTTATTTCTAATTTTTTTATTTAATTTTTTATAATTCTTATTATATATTTATTTATCAATTTTTATTTTTATTAAGAAAAAAGGTATCGACAAGAGAAACATCATTTTCGATATATTTGCCTACGAAGAAGCATCATTTTCATCATCGGCTAATCCTAATTTTGGACCGCCTCGGGACCCGGTGTCTACAGTTGCCCCCAATTTTGAGCAACCTAGAACTTAGGTGCCTGGGTGAGCCAAAATTCGAAAAAGAAGGAAAGAGACACGTACCTGAGACGGTCGCTTTTCCAGACTGGATGATATTGTTGGGGTGGTTATCGCCATGTTGTCGGCGTGTTATCCTTTGTTGAAGTGGTAGTGCTGTGATCGTACTAACTCTCCGTAGAGTGGTAGTGCCACCATCGTGCTAACCCTTTTGAGATGGTGCCCCCTGAGAGGTCTTCGGTTGATCGCCCCCTGAGAGGTCTTTGGCTGGTTGCCCCTTGAGAGGTCTTCGAGTGATCACCCCCTGAGAGGTTTTCAGTTGATCTCCCCTTGAGAGGTCTTTGGCTGGCTACCCCCTGAGAGGTCTTCGGTTGATCGCCCCCTGAGAGGTCTTTGGCCGGTTGCCCCCTGAGAGGTCTGTGGCTGGCTGCCCCCTGAGAGGTCTTCGGTTGATCGCCCCCTGAGAGGTCTTTCGCTGGTTGCCCCTTGAGAGGTCTTTGGCTGGCTGCCCCCTGAGAGGTCTTTGGCTATTTGCCCCCTGAGAGGTCTTTGGTTATTTTTGCTGATGTCGTCACTTGCCTTTTATCGGTATCTGCATCGAATCTCTCTTTCTGTAAAAACTTGAAAAGCCAAATATGCAGGAAAACTGGTAAGCATGCACGTGAAATGTATGTGTCATACAGTAATGCAGGATGAGAATTCATCTAAGTTGATTTGGAGGTGACAGCCGGTTTGGTCGCAATTTGCAGTAGGATCGTCCCTTTGGAATTGCTTTTGAATTTCATGCCTTTGGGGATTATGAGGTTCTCATCTAAAACCTGTAGTCGTTATTTTAAGGTAGTAAGTCCCTTGTGAATTTTCACACTAGCTTTTCTCGGCGGAAAATGTGTCATTTTCGGATTTTCACATAACCGTGTGCCTTTTTTTTTTTTTTGCCTAGAATAGACTCAATCTAATCCAGCGGCTTTTGTTTATTTCATTTTTTATAGGACAGACTGCCTGTTTCCAGGTTTTCACCCTGCCCTTTTGTAATGCCCCAAAAATTTTCAGTGTTTCTATTAATAATTTGACACGCTAAAAATTCATTGGAGGATAATTTTTGACGCATAAGAGGTGGAATTTTTCTTAAAGCCACATAATTTATTTATTCAAATAAATTTTAGTCAAGTATATATATATATATATATATATATATATATATATATATATATATATATATAAATATATATACGTTTACATGCAAATAATTAAGAAAATAATAAACAAAGAAATAAAAAGTAAATTGACAAGATAAATAAATTTTTTTTTCCATGTGACAAATATTATTAGTCTAAGAGTGTCCAATTATTATAGGGAATTATGAGCTAGAAATTGTGGGAATTAAATGAAATAGACAAAGAAAACATGGGAGAACGGGCAAGGAGACCGAGAAACCGAGAGAGAGAGAGAGAGCAGCGGGAGGCAGCGCCGGCGACCACTGAAGGCGATCGGACCGACGCAACCCGCAGCGCCGTTCCCGTGGCGTTTTCCTCCGACCCGAGGCGTTGCTGATCCAGGAGAGCGGGAGGAACCCGCAAGCTTCTTCAGTGTGTTCCGGCCAGCTCCGGCGATGAGAGATGACATGAGTGGTGCGACTGGACTCACGGCGGCCAGGCGAACATCCCGGTGGCTGCGGATCATCCTCACTCGCCAGCGATGAGGAGATCGGCGTTGGGAAGAACCGAACCTGCCGACGTCGATTCCGGCGAAACGGAGAGCAGTCACGGCGCGTGATCATCGGAAATGGAAACCCGAGGCTTCGAGCTCTCTCCCGGTGGTTTCGGTGCCTCTGGTGGAGCTCCGGCGAGACTCCGGCGATGGTGAAGGGACTAAAAAAATGCAGAAAATAGGTATGTAACTACCAAAATTATTTATCTACATCATTTCTTATAAATCCAAAATTTTAGAGACTCTGTTTACAAGTTTCAGAATATGAAATTATGTTAAAAGTTGATTTTCTTGTGTTGTTTGTTGGAATAAATCGGATTGTTAATGAATCTAAAATTTATAGCATTATTAATCACCGTAGTTGCCTATATTTTTCTAAATAAATATTAAATTAAAGAATTAATCGATGAATTTTGGCTGTGTTGAAGAAAAGTTTAGTTTATTAAGTGATAAAACTGAACTCAAGTATGATGTATGAAATTCTCTTTTTTATTTTGATGTCATTGCTTTGTTTGTGTCTCAAGATGATATGCTGGTAAGGATTGGATGTTTATTGAATTGTTTATAACGTTGTTACAGTTTTAATGAGATTCCTACAGTAAGTTTTACTCTTTTAATTATTCCATTGAGACAATTAAATGGCTAGTTGTGAATGAGGATGATGGCCAAGTTTATAAATGGATTTGGTGAAGTTTGACAATGAATGAAATTAGATTTACAGTGAGATGTATAATATTGGTTAATGAATATTATAACATTTTTAGAGTTAATTAGTCTGTTGGATTTAACTAATGAATATTGATTGATTTTTTTTTAAGATAGTAGTAGTTAAATTATAGGAGCATGGGAATAATTTATAAAAATGTAAGTATGTGAATTAGAAGTTAAAGATAACTGGAGTTAATCCTGGAAATGTTAAGATTTTGGAAAAGTTTTGCATGCGTGGTATGTATAAATAAAATAAAAAGTAAAGGTATAGTTTGTTACACTTTTAACAAGGAACACTTGATGAAAAGATTATAAATAGTAACAGTATTTTGGTCTAATAGAATTAAATAATAAAATAATGGTTCAACTTAATTAAATGAATTATGATAAATACATACACGACTTATAGTATGAGAGAAATTAAAGTTAGGTGAAAGACCAAGCTAAATGGATAAGACAAATTGAAACTTATTAGTACGTATCATACACTATGAGTGGCGATAAATAACTTAACAGTATGACGAAATTATATGGTTGGGTGAAGGAGAATGAGAATGGAAAGAAAGGGTGGTGGCTGAATGTATACTCGCATATTTGAGATATGTTATTACTGTTAATGCATTTTAATTATATAAATATGATTAATGGCTTCCTGTGAAGCAAAATCAGTGGAATGTGATAAATAAATGAAATTGTATGAGAAAATGATGATGGATGATACCGGAATTATTTCTGAAAAATTGAATTGAAATGTATATTGATCTTATTTTATATAAAGATCAAAGTTTTAATTTATTTAAATAACATTCAATAATGTGGCCCTATTCGATGAGCTGGTAGTCAAGTCTAGTTCAGGATATAGTGGCTAGCCATAGGGACATAAGACCGCGGGTGTGAGCATGGCGACTCACTTTTTAGTAGGCCAATGATGGTCCTACTTTTGTATCTGAATATCTGAATATCACTTTTTAGTAGGCCAATGATGGTCCTACTTCTGTATCTGAATATCTGAATATCACTTTTTAGTAGGCCAATGATGGTCCTACTTCTGTATCTGAATATCTGAATATCACTTTTTAGTAGGCCAATGATGGTCCTACTTCTGTATCTGAATATCTGAAGTGTATTGTACTGTATTTAAAGACAGTGGTGGTTGCACAGGACTCCACTGGTATCTGAAAGACTGGGGCTAATCCTTCGGGGTTCCTTCAGGTTTGAAAGACTGGAGTGATCTCTCAGAGGTCTCTCCAGGTTATTGTGAACTCTTAGGGGTTCACATCCCATTTATCCTGTGCTTAGAGTCTGCCAGCATTGTACTATGGGCAAAACAATAAATTGCAAAGTGAATTTATGAATGTGAAATAATTGTGTGAATCAAGGAATATAATGATGAATAAATGAAGTGAGATAAACTGGTGGGTTTAAATAATAAATTTATAATCCATATTAAATGTATAACTTAAGAAGTTAGATGGCAAGTGTGAAAGTAAATGTGGATTAAGAAGCCATAAAGTAACTTAATGACAGAAGTAAAGTTGAAGGATAAAATAGTACAACTGCTAAAGGGGTGCTAATTAGTAGATAAGAGTGAAATTTAAAGTTATATATATATGTGTATATGTATATATATTGATAAAGCTGATGGTTCTGTGATAAAAATTCTAATTGAGTAAATGATATCAGTAAGTGATCCTATGAAATTAATAATTTAATGAAGTAGCTTTATGTATGTAAATAAACTTCATAATCGCCAGTGTGTGTTACATACATGTATATATATATTAGCTGGTATTACTGATTAGATGAAAGCCATAATAATTGTCATGTAGAAATGGAATATTATCTGCTATGTCAGAAGCATATTGACTGTTTAATAATTCATGGAATTTGCTTAGCGATGCATGTTAAGCATGTTTTGTACATTGTCAAAATGTTAGGAAATTTCAGTTATGGATTTGGAAACTTGAATATGCAAGTTTAAGAAATTTTAGCATTTTTAAAAGAATATTGAATATTTTGCATAAATATTGTTTTATCTTGCAAATCATTCATATTTAATTTAGAGTTAAATAGCTATTGGTATATTATTATAAAGTATTATATTGATTATGAAAAGAAAAAGTAATTTGCGATATTAATGTATGAATGATCAATTATATGTGTATATATCATATTTATGCTTTGGATAAGTAAATTTGGAAGTCACCACTAAGCGTAAAGCTTAGCGCGTGGTTTGTCCTCGCGTAGGTATAAGACAGGAATCAAGTGAATATCAGCACCGCTTCATAGAAGAAATATGAAATGGTAAGTATGGAAAGGAAGCGAAAGAAATGGAATTTTTGTATTTGATAGTTCGAATATTGGTTCTTATGGCATGTACACTACCTAGATAATTAACATATTATTGTATCGAAGAATTTGTATTAGATAATTATTTATAGTTGATAGATGATGTATTATCATAATAGCTTTGTATTTTGTATAATTGATGTAATAGTGAGCTGATGACATTGTGAGCTATTATATAAGGATGTGATTGGAATTAAATTGGAGGATGGGCAAAATTGTGTTGGAGTTTGAATTGGAGTAGGACGGATGAATATGTATGTGATTATAGAAGTGTAAACACTTTCTGTTTATAGGGGTATAGGCAATATTATAGAGGAGACTCCGCCGAAATTTCGGTAGAATTTAAGTAGCCTATTTGAGAATGATTGTGTGATTAGTAAAGTTTAATACTGATAAAAAAAAAAAATTTACTCGGATTTTCGTAATGATTTTAAGAATAGTTTAAGACAATTAAGTTATTATGTACAGTAAAAAGGGTGTTACACCTTTAGCCTAACTTTTACTTAGAGAGTCAGCTACGATTTTTATCTCTAACGGCCTTTTTTTTATGATTTTTTGTAGGAGAGGCTGAAGTCGTTGCCAATGATCTTTCAGGTATAATCGGCATGTACTAACGTCTTAGATTGTGGTTGTATAAACTTGATTCTTATCACGAAGGTGTTATAGAATTGGCTTTATGTTGATAGCAGGATGAGTCGACTGAAGCGCTTGAGTAGCGAGAGTATCAGAGGGTAGATAATAACAATGTGCTGATTTTATACCGGAACTTGACAACTTTGAGTGTGCACGATGAACTGCTCCAGTCACATCAATATATCATTGCATAAATGCATATATTTCTATTTGATTTCATAACACATGATCATTATTTGGCATTAACTCAAAAAATACAAGACCTCATCTAATCTCGGAATGGGTCCTGAAAACACCAAACTCCTATTATCAATCAGCCCTCTCGGGTTTTCATGATTGAAAATTTTCTCTCAGCCTCTTTCTTTTTAGCCTTTGCCATGGGACCTCCTTCAGTCTGTCAGTGTTGGTTAGATTTTCTTTCATCTTCGTTAACCGGGAAGGCTGCTTCTTCTGACGGTGTTCCTTCTTTGGCCTCAAAGTCTTTTCCTCGGCCCTTGTGCAAACTGGCTGAGATGACGGGTTCCTTATTTGGGACTTGAATGTGAAATACCACACCTTGCTTTTGTCGGCTTTGGTTGTCCAATTTCTGAAGTGGCTTTCAATGGCTGAGATTGGGTTACAGGTTAGGCTCAGATGGTCTGGGGCAAAATTGTGGGTTTTTTTTTCTTTTTTTTTTTTTCCTTTTTTTTTTCTTCTTATTATTTTTTATTATTTTTTGTTTTTTTTTGTGTTTTTCATTTTTTTTGTCTGTGTTTTTTTTGTGTCTTTTTTGAAAGGTAAAGAGCTGTCATTCTAAGTTTGGTTATAAAGGCTTGTGCTTTGCTTATCTTGGTCTCACATGATTAGAGGTCAATCTTGATTGGTTTTAGGATATCCATCTCAAATGGTTGGGAGGAAGGGAGCCATAAGGCTCGGTTATAATGATTTATATATTTCTTGTGAAGGTCTAGAGTTTCATTTGTCCAACTTCTGATGTAGCCCTCGGAGTTTGATTTTGTTTGGCTGCACTGTATGTGTCTTAGACCTTGAGGGGATAGAGGAATGGCTTTTGAAATTCTGCTCACCGTCCTGCTGGCATGTTGAAGCAGCGTCGTCCCAACAATGTCCTTATCAATTTTCAGCATATCATACTTGGTCCAGGCAAAGGCTCTCTCCTTTTTTTATCTCTTGACTTTATCTCTCAAAATTTTCCTCTCTTCAGGAGTCATATCAGATGCTAACAAGATTTTGTTTGAATTTTCCAAAGTTTCGAGGTTAAATGTAGTCGTATTAATTGGGTTAATGCCAAAAAATGGATGCATCATGATCATAAAAAATGAAATCATTAGAAACACCATACAAATAAGCGAAATTGTTCATTATATTAAAATAACCAACATTATCATAAGAAGTTCTTAACATAAAAAGAAATAAAGCATCTAAAAATATAATTTTCTTCTCCACTCTCACTAGTGGATCCACAATCTACCATCACCACGGGAATCCCTTCTTCACTAGCCTCCCGACGGGTGATAGCGACGTACTCATCTCCAGACCTGATCAAATACATGGCTGGGGAACTACATTATAGCTTGCCTTCTTCTTCTTCTTCTTCTTCTCTCTCTTCTCAGGGTCGCTGATCTCTTTGGAGTCAATGAGATCTTGGACCTTGTTTCTCAAACTTCGGCAATAATCTGTCAGGTGCTCAGTGTGTTGATGGTAGGCGCAATATTGATCACTTTTATGCCTCGGCTGTCCCTGACTTACAGCTGGCCTGGGCGGCAATGGTTGTAGATTGCCCTCCTTTATTAATCTCTCCAACACCCAGGATAGAGACCGGCCTAAATTAGAAAGGTGCCGCTAGCCTTGTCCCACTCCGGTGGTTGAAACCTCGGCTGTCTTGCCATTTCTACCATTACTGCTTCCAGCTCTGCCTGATCTGTACCCTGACTGGTTCCCAAAGCTTTTCCTAGTAAAGTTATTTTAGCTTACTTTCTTTGCTAGGTAAGCCCCCTCAGCCTCTACAGCAATGTCCTTAAGTGACTCCCAATCTTTGAGCCCCTTAAAGCTGAGCAAGTCCCTCAAGTAAGGGCAGGAGTTCTTGATAAATAGTCTGATCTGGTCAGCAATGTCAGGCTTTTGCTTCATTTCCATGACCCTATTTCTCCACCTGGTGAGGTATTCATGGAATGACTCGTCGCTCTTTTATTGTAAGAGCTCGAGGTCTTTCAGGGTGACCTCCATTCTAGTGCTGCAGTCGTACTGCCTTATAAATTTATCAGTCAAAAGGTCCCAATCCTCTTTGGATCTTCTATCCAATTCGTGATACCAGTCTACTGCCGGACCCACTAGACTGAAGTAGAAATATTATACCTTTTGCTTCTTGGTCAACCCTGTGCCCTTCATCACCAGGATATACTGCTTAATGTGTGCAGATGGGTCCGAAGTACCGTCGATCTTTGGCAGCTCAGGCATCTTAAACCTTAGGGGTAGCAGATCTTCATCCCCCAAATCTCTATCCTCAGGGTTGATTCCCTTCCCAACTATCAACAAGCGAGTGATTGCCTCAATCTACTGCCTCATTCCTCTCATAGGCTCATCCTCTACCTTGGGTGCTCTACCCTTCACAGCTTGATGGGCTACTAGCTCCTCAACCTCATCTTTTATCACGAAATCCTCATCAGGATCAGGGATCCTTGCCCTTCTTGGCTCAACGGGTGCAGCCGCAGTTTTATTCTCATTGATAGGTTGGCGAGCAGTATTACCTACAATGGGGACCTCTTCACCAGCAGGCAGTTTAACTTGTCCCCGAGGAGGGACTACCGGTGGTTATGGAGCGACGGGTGGTTGTGCAACAAGAGGAGGAGCAACCATTTCGGCCATTGTGCCCATCATTTCTAACATCCTCTGCTCAAAATCCTCTAGTCTCCTAGAAAGGTCTTGAGTGGTTAAAGTTTCAGTCTTTTCTGCCATCGAGGATAATTCACTGGTCGTTGAGAGTGACTCAGAATCTCAAACAGGCACTAATTTCAACGATCCAAAGATCAGGTCTGTCCTCACTAGTCGACTGTTAGAACCTCTAGTCCACTTGGATGAATCTATGATGGCTGAAAGATCTAGATTGTTAGAATGATGCATGAACGACATTAAAGATGCATGGTCATATTGATACATCATAGACAACCACACGCAAATAGATAGATCCTTCCAACCTTATTACTCCCACACATGAGATCGTGCGGTCTCTTTTCTAGGTGGGCTTAATTTATGGGTCAACAGGGGACCATATGAATGCGCAATGTGCACAGTGAAAAACCTGCAGCATAACACTCTTAATTTAAAGCACATGCGTATGGGTTTTGGCCATTACATATTTGGACAATTCAATCAAGTTAAGGTGGGCTTAACGGGGCATGAAAGACTTTGATAAAGGACCACTTAATTTGCTTGATTTTATTTAATACGTGACGGCCCACATCACAAGCATCGTATTATGGTTCATGTCACCTAATAGAAGTTCCTATTTGCCATTACATGAGCTTTGGTCAAGGTGGTGATACTTTAGGGCTACTCAAGTATGGTCCATGCCAATGGGTCTAGCTCATCGTGAGCATGATGACCGATTGGGTTTCCATTTGATATACCAAAAGGTACTAGGTTTGGGCTGGTGATTATCCTTAACACTTCCCTACAATGAGTGAAAGTAGGGTCATGTTTCGGGAGCGCACCGGGGTAGAATAAAGGGATCAAACTAGCGTAATTCTAAAGCTCTAAAATGATGCAATGCAATTTTCAAAAAGGGATAGAATTTTAAGTTTTAAAAACTCAATTATACATTTTAACCAAGACACTTTCAAAGTAAAGTAATGAATTCCCCAGTGGAGTCGCCACTGTGACGCGCGCCGAACCTAGCAAAGGCCCTCGTTTAGGCGAGACCCACTTTTAGGGCTTGAGGGATTGGTTCACGTCTTTTGATCTTGGGCGCTATGAGACATCTTGGAATCCTAACCCAATAGAACATTGGGGAGTTCATCTAGTCTCATGATACCTTTAGGCACCTTTGAGGTATTTTGGAGTCGCCACTCAATTTACGAGAAATTGGAAAAAGTCATCTAATCTCTATGGTCTAAATCAGAGATGGTGTTCGAAACTTCACTCTTATTTATGTCTTGATTAATTATAAATGAGCTTTTAGATTCATAAAATTCTATCTCTCATCTCACATGATTAATGCATTTAATTTAAAAGCGCATTGCAAGCATTCGAAAACAATAAATAAAAGCTGTAAAGAAAGCAATAAATAAAGCGGTAAAGAAAGCGATAAACACATCAAGCACCCAATTACAAAGGAGAAATTGGGACAGAATACAATCTCAAATGAAAAAAGCCAAATGAAACTAAAGTGAAAATTAGGATGGAATACAATCCCAAATGAAAAAAACCAAATGAAACTAAAGTGAAAATTAGGATGGAATACAAACCTAAATGAAAGCTAAATAACATTGCTCAAAAAATAATTAATTACAAGGGCACACAAGATATATAAACATAAATTTAAAACAAATAAACAAAGCCAAGCATAAAAAATAATATACATAAATCGGGATATTTATTTGGTTCAGGAACATTGGTTCCTTTACGCTTACTTAAAGAGGGATCGAAAAGTTATTCGATTGTTGGATTGAAAACCGGGATGAGTGAACCCATTCTTGGAAAACTTAACTTTTCGTTTTATTCGTGACATTTTTCATTTCTTGGCTAAAATGAGGGACATTGGTCCCAATTTTATTAATAAAATCTCACTTTAGTTATAAAATATTTTTGTGATTTTTTATCCGACATGTGCATAATAAAACTATTTTATTTACAAGCAAACACAAACACATATAGGGTATAGGAAAGGTCTCACCCTAACGATGTGGTCTTCTACGCGTCGTGACCGCTCCACTCGGTCACGGGGATGCTCACACAAGACAAATCATATTTAAACCCCAAACAAAAAATAACAATAAAAATGTTAGTAATAATTTTAAAATTAACCACATAAATATACAATCAAGAGAAAAATAATGCATGGTTAAAAGTAAAAGAAATATAAGACATGGTCAACAATAAAATAGAAACTACAGTAATAATACAATGATAATAACACCAATGAAAATAATACTAATAATAACCATAAAAAATAATGACAATAATAACACCAAACAAAAATGTATAATAATAATAATAATAATAATAATAATAATAATAACGACAAAAAGGTAATAATAGTAATAATTACACAATCAAAATAATAATAATAATAATAATAATAAATATGACATTAACAATAATAATAGTAATAATGACAGTAACACCAAATGCAAATGCATGGTGACATTAACACTGACAATAATAATAATAATAATACTAATAATAACACAACAATAGTAGCACCTATAATAATAATAATAATAATAATAATAATAATAATAATAATAATAATAATAGTCACAATAAAACAAATATCAATAATAACTAATAACAATAGCAATAATAATAATAATAACAATAAACATAGTCATGACAATGCAATGACAAAATAAATAATGATAGCAATAACAAAATAAATAATAATGATGTGAATAATAACAAAATAACTGTGATAACAGTAAACATAAAAAAAAAAAAATAATAATAATAATGGCAGAATAACAAAACAAATAATAATAATAATAATAATAATAGTAGTCACAAGGTCACACTAACAGTATCAACAATAATGTGATATTAACAGTATCAACAATATTAACAATGATGATAAACAAAATGAAATAAAAGGGGTCCAAAAATGTTTATTCTCAGAGTTTATAGAGCGAAGCTAGAATGTCTTAATCCGTCTTCCTTATCGAATTTGCGGTGGCAAAATGCCAAAATATTTAAGAAAATCTAAATTTTTAATTAAAAAAACTCAAAAAAATGATTTTAATGGAGTAATCAAGTCAAAGAAATTAATTTTCCTTAGTCAAATCAAACCAAGAATAAAACTTTTTTAGAAGGAAGAAAAATTAAATTGCTAAGAATTTTTGAAAATATTTTTGCTCTCTCCGTCTGCCTCCCTCTTCTCTCCAGGAAGAAAAGTTTTTGTTCTAAGGAAGCAGTCACCTGGCAAAATGAAGGCCAATCCCTTTTAATTTCTTAATCTCCTGAAAATGGGAAAAAACAAAACTAAATTTTCTAATTTTATTTTTCCAAAAAACGCTAAAACATGAAATAAAACTGATTTTTTACGATCTCAAAACTGTGTTTTGCAGGTGAGAAAACGACAGGGCAGGGAGGTGGCCGCACGCATAGGGCCGTATGCGAGGTGCGGCCTCCTCGCGCGACATGCGGCCTCCTCGTAGGAGGCCGCACGCGAGGCGTGCGACATGCGGCCTTCCATGGGGGCCGCATGTCATTTATGGCCTCCCATCTGTGGCCTCCCATGCCACACACTTCATGTGTGGCCTCCTCAAGGGAGGCCGCACATGGCCACAAATGCCCCCTTTTTAATTTTTTTAGATTAAATCTTTTTTTTTAAAAAAAATCAAATCTTTTAATCAAAATATACATTTTTGATTATTTTTAATTAATTAATTTAATTCCCCTTTTTAAATATATATATATTTTTTAATTTTTTTATATATAAAAAAAACAATTCCTACCTTTATTTATTTCCAAATTTTTTTATTTAATTTTTTATAATTTTTATTATATATTTATTTATCTATTTTTATTTTTATTAAGAAAAAAGTATCGACAAGAGAAATATCATTTTCGACATTTTTACTTATGAAAAAATATTATTTTCATTATCGGGTAATTTTGATTTTGGACTATTTCGGAACCCAGTGTCTATACTGTCCACCTACCAATTTAAAAGAAAAAATTCAATTCTTTCTTTTCTACCGCAAATTTTGATTTTTTCTATTTCTTGCCAACCTTTTCCTTTTTTTTTTCAATGATGTGGGCCCCATATGCTGGAGGAACCCACGCCTAACAATAATAACACCACAATCATGGGTCAAAATTGAAAATCACCATCTAAAAAGGATCAAAGCGAACATTTTTTATGCACCTAACAAAAAAAAAAAAAGAGTACCATTGAATTTGAAATAGTCAATTCAAATTGAGTTTTCAAATTTAATTTCAATTAAATAAGATTGAATTTTTCAATTTGGACAATTGATGTCAATTAAAATTGAATCAATTGAGGATAAATTGATTGAATTGATTTTAAATTGAATTTAAATGAAACTAAATTTGAATCAATTGAATGAATTTGGGTTTGCATTTTATTTTTAATAAAATAATCTCAATTTGAATAATTAATTTTTAATGGAAATTGCTTCAATTGGGTTTGAATTGATTAATTTATTTGAAAGTTCAACAAAATTAAATTATAATTCAATTACTCACGATTTTTTTTTTTGAAAGACATGAAATTCTTCTTTTCAATTTTGATATAATTGAAATTCGATTTAAGTATATATAATTGATTTTCAATTGAAATTGAATCAATTGAGTTTGAATTAATTCAATTATTGAATATTGACTTTTAATCAAAAACATCAATTATTCAAATTGAAATTGAGTTAGCCATATATGCATGACGTATACATGCATGTTTATATATATAGTTATATATCCTAGTTTTATATACATTTGACCTTTTGATTGATTTTATCTCACCAAAAAAATCTTTGCTTTTTTTCCACCTTTTTTGTATTACGTACTTATATGTTTACTTTTCATAAATTTCTTATTTTGTTACAAATTTGTCAAATAAGTGTTAATCAATTTTGTTAATTAACAATTTTATATTGTTGTAACTTATATTATTTTAACTCAGTAGTTAGGGGCAGTGAAGGAGTGATAAAATAATTTTTGGTGGTCCAGAAAAAATATAGAATTTGACGTTCAAATTAATCAATTTAACTTTTAGACTAAATTAATAAATAGTTTTAAGTTTTGTGGTAAACTTTCCTTCAAAAAAAAAAAAACAAAATCAATAAAAATTAAAATTGTGTTAATTGTTTCAATTTTAATTTCAACAGAATTCCATTTAAATCAATTCAAATTAAATTAAAAAAATCATTTATCCAATTGAATCCAATTTGAAATAAAATTAAATATAAAATTTAAAATTCATTAAATTGATTCAAATTTATTTTGAATTTAATTTAATTCAAATCAATTGAATCAATTAAAATTCATTTGTTCAATCTCAATTGAAATGAATTTCTTTTATTTGAAATTTTGAATATAATTTTAATTAAAAATTTTAAAGGAGAATCGTAGATAATTCAATTGAACTTTTAAATCAATTGAACAAATTCATTCTAAATTGTTGTGATGTCAATATATTATCATTAGTGATAACCCTGCAAATATCATTTGTATAAGGGTCCATCCAGTCGGCACACTCTATTGGCAAGGCCCAAGGCCCAATAGCAGAGAGTAGCAGGCGTGAGTTCCAAGGCAGCGCACGCGCCCAATCGGCTGATTTGACCGCCAGTCCCATTAGCCGTCTGACACAAGGTAGCGCCCATGCCCATCAACTGCTCCCTGTCACTTCGCCGCACACCTACTCTGACTGCCAGTTATCACATCCCAGGCACTCAAGTGCACCTCAACTGTCTCTTATAAATAGCCCAGTCAACGATGGCACCAGGTATTGAATTTATAGCATTAAATCTCTAAGCATTCTCTCTCTAAAAGCTACTAACTTAAGATTCGGAGTGCTTACGCCTGGTCCGACCGGGCACTTTCTCTTGCAGGATCCACCCATCCGATCGGATCTTCCACTACAGACAAGCCAGCTCTCCTTCTCTTTCAGATAAAGACGTTAGGTGCTTTATCATTTGGTGCTCTCGTTGAGAGACATGGCTAACTCAAGATCCAACGATGATGCGTCCCCCAGGGAACATGATCACGATGGCAGCAGTAGCGCCAGATCAGGGACCTAACAGAGGAGGGAGTTACCCCCCAGGTCCCCGGCCAGGACCAACCTTCTTCCCGAATTTGACGATGCCATTCTGAGGCAATCGGAAGATACCCCTGTCACTGTTAAGGACATGCGTGCTCTTCTTAGCGACTTCACCAAGAGCATTGTCCAAACACTCAAAAAGGGCAAGATGCCAAGAACTTCTGAAAGAGCCTATGAGGACTACCTCATGGACGAAGACTTCAGACGGAGAAGAAGCAAGGGGGTCTCCATCAATGAGCCGCAAGCTTAAGACAGTCGAAGGGACGTCATCAGGACCCCAGGAAGGTATGATAAAGGGAAGAGAACAATGTCCACAAGTAGGGACTCTCCCTATTACCCCAGCAGGTCCTCCACCCCCTCCATAGGGGATGATCTGTCTTTTATGTGCACCCCAAATCACAGCCACTCAAGAAAGGCTAAAGGCGAGTCTACCACCACCGCCTTGAGCAAAGAAGACCAGTGATTTAAACAGAAGCTCAGGCAGTTTGGCTTCACCGCTCCTAAGAAAGGCGCATTTGAGGGGAACACATGCAGTAATACTGCCTCTACGTTTTGCAGGAAGATTACAGACTCCGAGCTACCTCCCAGGTGGAGAGACGTGGTGATGGACAAATACAAATGTAAAACTGATCCCACCACCCATTTAGCAGAATATCTGACTAAGGTCCAGGTCTATACCTACGACGAAGGGATAGCCTGCAGAATTTTTCCCACCACCTTGGAAGGAGACGCTCTCAATTGGTTCTATGAGCTGCCGTAGGAATCAATTACCTCCTTCAAACAACTCAAGGAGCAGTTCACCACGAGATTCATCGTGCAGACACGAGCACCAAAATCGGTGAGCGACCTGTGCAATCTCTATCAGAGATCCGATGAAAGTCTTTGAGACTACATCGACAGGTTCCAATCTACCATGTCTGAGGTGAGGAACGTAAGCGTGGAAATGGCAAATAACGCCTTGGCTGGGGGCATCACGGATCGCCCACTATTTGAATCAATAACAACAAGACCCCCAACCAGTTTTGCTGATCTAATGGAGAGGGCTAGGCAGCACATCCAACTTGATGACGCCCTAAGGTCCAGCCGGGGAAGAAGGATCAATGTAATGGATCGGCTACAGCACTCGGACGGTTGCTCATTCAATAGAACTTCCGGATCCGAACGGACAGCAAAAAGCCCAGACCGAGCTGCAACTTCCAAGAATCTGGGCAAAAGGAAGGAGTCCAGGCGAGGCAGGGCTGAACGCTCGGATGATCGCCCGATCAGAACTTTCACTCCACTTAATGCCAACCCAGCCACAATTTTGATGTGGATCAAGGAAAAACACAGCAAGGTCAACTGGCCCAGGGCATTATTCGAAAGGAGCAGAATTGGGAGGGACCCCAAGAAATATTGCGAGTTTCACAGAGACGTCGGTCACCTGACTGACGAGTGTACTTTGCTAAAAAAGGAGATCGAAAGGCTAATACGAAGAGCGTACCTCAGAAAATTCATAGGCTTGGCTAGAGGGGAGAATCCTTGTAGACAGCCAAAGCCTCGAAAGGATGACTCTGGCTTAGATGATGATGACGAGCATAGAAATCCAAGGAATACCGACTAGCGCAGACCATATGCCAGGGTAATAAATGTGATCACCGGAGGATCATCCTATGCAGAGGATCTCTCCAGGAAAAAAAAGGGAAAAGGTGTTTACCTCTCCCACCAGGCCGAACAGCTAGCCTCAGTCACCATATCCAGCAAAGACGCACGAGACGTCATGTTTCCACATGAAGACGCTCTCGTTGTAAGAGCTCGGATTAACAACTTCAACGTCAAAAGAATCCTGGTGGATAACGGCAGTGCTATCAACTTACTCACCCTTCAGGCCTACCGAGCCATGGGACTCCCAATCAAAGAGTTGAAACCAAATGCCACACCATTGATCGGGCTCGGCAATGCTACTGTTCCAGTGGTCGAACTCTTTGTAGAACTAGGCCAAGAGGCAATTGCTCATGCTTGCAAGGTAACGTTTATGGTGATTAACATGACTTTTGCCTATAATGCCATTTTCGACAGGCCGCTGCTTTTCCAAACTGGAGCTGTCACCAGTGTACGGTACATCGTGATGAAAATCCCAATAAAAGGGGGCATCGCCATCTTGAGAGGCGATCAAAAGGCGTCACGTGAAGCGTACGTCACCATAATAAAGCAGCAATAGGAGGCCCTGATTGTAGAGCCGAGTCTTGAGCGGTCTGAACAGGCCGAGAGGCCAAGAATGGACCCTACCGAAGAGGTGAAGACAAGGGTGCTGTCAAAAGGAAAAAGCGTTCAAGTCGGGACTAGCATGGACACAGAAACAGAAGATGAAATCATGCGGGTCTTGATGATAAATCAAGCGTCCTTCACTAGGAAGCCAGAGGATATCCTTGATATAGACCCAAAAGTGATCACCCACCAGTTAAATGTGGACCCAACTCATCCCCCGGTCAGGCAAAAGCTTCGGAGGCATGCGCCCGATCGGCAAAAATTTATATCTGAGGAGGTGGATAGGATACTTAAGACCAGAACAATCCGGGAGGTAGACTATCCCGAGTGGCTCGCCAATGTGGTCCTGGTAAAGAAGAAGTCTGGGAAGCTGCGGATGTGCGTGGACTTCACGGACCTCAATAAAACATGTCCCAAAGACAGCTACCCCCTGCCAAGTATAGACCAATTGGTGGATGCCATTGCAGGCCATGCCATTTATTCCCTCCTTGATGCGTACACTGGCTACCACCAGATGCTGATGTGGCTTGTAGATCATGAGAAGACCAATTTTATAACAGACGACAGAACCTGCTGCTACAAGGTGATGCCGTTCGGTCTAAAGAATGCTAGTACCACGTATCAACATCTAATGAATAAAATTTTCAAAGACCAGATTGGGCAGAATGTCGAGGTATACGTGGGCGACATGATCGTCAAAAGCAGGAGCCCTGAAGAACATTTCTCCGATCTAGCCAAAGTTTTTTGCACATTGAATAAATTCCGGATGAAACTCAATCTCGAAAAGTGCATCTTTGGAGTTCCCTCAGGAAAGTTTTTGGGCATCATGGTTTCCCAGAGGGGGATTGAAGCTAATCCGGAGAAAATAAAAGCCATCCTCGAGATGCAACCCCCTAGAAGCATAAAAGACGTCCAGAAGCTGAATGGGAGAATCACTGCCCTAGGACGATTCATCTCCTCCTCAGCCAAGCGATACACTCCTTTCTTCAAAAAGCTCAGGAAGAGTGAGACCTTCAATTGGGGAGAAGACTGCCAACAAGCCTTTGAAGAATTAAAGAAATTCCTCACTAACCCGCCACTGCTCAGCCGACCAATACCAGGTGAAAACTTATACCTTTATTTGTCCACCTCTGGTGAAGCCATTGCAGGTGTCCTGGTAAGAGAGAAAGGGACCCAATAACTGCCGATGTACTACGTCAGCCAAGTACTAAGGGGTGCAAACTTAAAGAAAGGATCGGTTGAGCAACTCATTATCACCCTCATGATGTGCGCAAGAAAACTAAGGTAATACTTCGAAGCGCACACGATGGTGGTCCGGTCGGGTCATCCGATCAGGAAAATTCTTCAGACACCGGCCCTTTAAGGCAAGAAGGTGGGATGGGCAATCAAGCTGCAGTCATGGGATGTGAGATATGAGCCCAGAAAGGCAATAAAGGCTTAAGCTCTGGCAGATTTTATTGTTGAATTCGCCGGTGAAAAACCCCAAGGTTAACCCAAATGCCCAAGTTGGGAAATGATAGTGGACGGCGCAGCAAACGACACTCGAGGAGGCATGGGCATCGTGATAACGGGCCCCTTGGGCATTGCAATAAGGTATGCAATAAAGCTTAGTTTTAAAGCTTCCAATAATGTGGCAGAGTATGAGGCGCTCCTTCAAGGATTGAGGCTGCTCCATGCCATCCGGCCGGAGTCAGTAACCATCAAGAGCGACTCTCAGCTCGTGATAAGCTAAGTCTTGGGCACCTTCGAAGCCAGAGAAGCCAGCATGATCCAGTATTTGGCAAAGGTTAAGGCCGCTATCAAAATACTTGAAGAATCTGGATCAGAATGGAACCTCTAGAAGGTGTCGAGAGGTCAAACATTTGAAACCGATCGGCTGGCAAAAATGTCTACTTCCGAATAAGGAATAATAGAAGAAAATATCACCGTCATCGACCAAACCTCCTCCTCCTTAGACGAGCCGAAAATGATGGAGATCGATCAAGGGGAAAAAACTTGGATGAGCCCGATCAAGCAGTACTTGCAGACAGGACAGCTGCCGGAGGATAAAATCGAAGCTCGAAAGGTATCATGCAAGTCCCTCAATTACTCCATTATTAATGGTGACTTGTACAAAAAAGCTTTCAGTCATCCCTGGCTCAAATGCGTAACGGAGGAAGAAGGAGACTACATCCTGAGGGAGGTTCATGAAGGCATCTGCGGGGCGCACGAAGTTAGCAGAGCCATGGCAAGGAAGGTACTCCAAACAGGATACTTTTGGCCAAGAATTTTCAAAGATGCTTAGGAGAAAGTAAGGAGATGCCCGCAATGCCAAGTTCATGGAAGGGTTATAAGACAGCACGGAGCAGACCAGCAGCCGATTGGAGTCGCGTGGCCATTTGATCAGTGGGGTTTGGATATCCTGGGACCTTTTCCCCAAGGCAAAAGACAGATGAAGTTTCTTGTTGTGGCAGTCGACCACTTCTCCAAATGGATCGAAGTAAAGCCCCTAGCAACGATCACGACAGAGAGGGTCAAGAGCTTCGCATGGAGAAACATCATCTGTAGGTATGGCTTACCTAACATTTTCATTACAGATAATAGCAAGCAGTTCGATAGCTCCATCTTCAGAGATTTTTGCCAAGGCCTAAACATCAATTTGAGATTTACCTCGGTCACTCACCCTCAAAACAACGAAATGACGGAGGTCTCCAACCGGACCATTCTGGAAGGGTTAAAGAAACAGCTGGGTGAGGCGAAAGGCAACTGGACTGAAGAACTGCAGAGTGTCCTGTGGTCTTATAGAACTTCACTAAGGGCAGGCATTCACCAAACGCCATTCTCTCTTGTCTACGGCTCCGAAGCAATGATACCCATAGAGGTCAGCCTCCCATCCTACCGATCAGCATTCTATTCTGAATTGACGAACATCCAAGAAAGATGCCAAGATCTGGATCTCACAGAAGAAAGGAGGGAGGACGCCTATGTCAAGATCTCCACCTATAAATAAAGGGTCGCTAGATGTCACAACGCTAAAGTAAAGTCTAGAGCTTTCAACATCGGTGACTTGGTGCTCAGAAAGGCGGACATAGGTACGGGAAATGCAGGAGTGGGCAAGTTAATGCCAAATTGGGAAGGGACTTATGAGGTCTCCAAAGTCTTAAGCCTGAGCACGTACAGGCTCAAAATAATAGAAGGGCAAGACATCCCCAGAAGCTGGAATGTCAAAGTACTAAAAAAGTACCACTTGTAATAATGTATCCAGATTCAACAAATATTCAATCAATAAAGAGGTTCCTTTTCATCCCTATGTATGAAGAGTTTCTTTCTTATTATTTGCAAAGCATGCATGTCATAACTTATACGTTAGGCTCGACGTTCGTCCCAAGCCAAAAATGCGAAAGTTAGAATCCATTTTTTTGAAGGCAGGTCGGACCGTTAGGATCGACGAAACTTCTGATCCCAAGATACGGAAAAGGACAAAAGTCCGATAGTTCGACCGTTAAGATTGACAAACATCCCGATCCGAAGATATGGGACACACGAATAATATGTCGATCCTGCCCGTTAGGATCAGCTATACCCCTGATCTGAAAATACGGAACGCGCCCCACTTGCGCTGACTAATTCGCTAGATTCGATGTCCATCTCGAATCCAAGATGCGAGCATTGTGGTTAGATTAAGGTAAACGTTTCTCCCAAGATAAGTGTTGAGCAACGGTCACGAACCGGAATGCAAATTAAACACTAACTTGACGAATGAAACTATTCACATGATTCGAAGTCTAACTCAGGAGTCGTTCAAGATGGCCGACTGATCGTACATCCTAAATCAGATTGGGCAAATCGCCCACTGAACTTAAGAAATTGTTCCAATTCAGGAAGTATATGAGATTCATTAACATGTTTCACATTAACAAGTTATATGCATTTTAGCAAGCTATATCCAAACTTAGTAAATTTTATGCAATTTTACAAGTTATTGAAGATCTGCGAATGCATAGCTATGGAAGTTTGCAAATTACGCAAAAATTATCATTTATTGAAAGAATTGAATACAGTACAATTTATAAGAATCAGTACAACAAATGAAGTATACAAAGGGAAATCTTTACAAGTCTACAACTTCTAACCTAAGTTTCTATATTTGCAACTTCTATATTGCTAGGAGGATCAGTAGGCGGCCCCGAATTTGGCTCGGCGGAAGCCTGAGAAGGGTCGGAGGCAGGCTGAGAAGTCTCGGCTACCCCTTCGGAGATAGGCACAGCTAGCAGAGGCACCCCAGCTTCGGCTCTAAGGGATGTGTCTTGACGAACCTCGTTCGAAGAAGGATCTTCCCCAGAAACTCGCTCAGTAGCATCGCCTTCATCATCACTGGATGGCTGATCGGGCAAAGCCGTTGGATCCTCCATCCAGTTGAGATCAGCATCAGGGAAGCGCCTCCCAGCCTCATATATCAGCCGAGATAACAGCTTCGCTTGAGCCTCGCCCAATTGATCAAGAAGCTGCTCCTCTCGAGAGGCAAGCTCCTCTTCAAGACTTTTCCCCCAGGCCGTCTCTTTGGTCGCCAACATAGTGCGCAGCCGGTCACACTCCGCAAGCGCTTGGCCTTTCTCCTCCTGCACTTTGGCCTTCTCAACACCCAGAAGCTTGCACTCGGTGCCCAATCTGGCCGCCTCTTGTTCGAACCTTCGCATTGAGCACTGTCGGCTGCCAGGTGTGCCACCTCACCCTTCAGCCGATCAACCTCGACGAGCCACGACTTAAGCTCTTGGGCATGCCGGGTGGCCTCCTTCCTCGCGTCCACCACTTCTCCACGGAGAGCAGAGGTGTCCTTTTGGAGATCTGATACCTCAAGGCAAAGGGCAGAGTTTTCTTTTTGAACAGCTTCACATTGGGCAATCGCCTCCCCCCCTTGCCTTGGCAAAGTCTTTTGATCTTGCCTCCAAAAGGCTGCCCATGCCGTGCAAGCGCTGGCCCCTCCTGATTAACTATAAGAAGAAGAAAACGGTAACATTAGCAAAGGAGTTTTGCCAACTTTTAGGCAACAGTGATCAGATCGGCCAAATCTCACCTCCAGAGTCTGCTGGTTGAACATGCTGAGCTCCCGAGCGAGCGAGCTAGGGTCTCCCATAACCTTGAAGTCATCCTCTTGGAGAATGCCCCGGCAAAGATAACTGGCAACTGCTTTGTTGCTTATTGACCAGTCGTCGCCAAAGTGCTCCTTCAAGAACTCCTTCAAAGGCATAGGTCGCCTGTCCGGATGCCGAGCTGGCTCGCTCGGCACAACAGCTTTACCTCTAGCCACCACATCGGTAGCCCTCTTTTTGGTGACCTCCTCGGCCTACTTATGTGTGGCCTCGTTCACCCGTGCCGGCCTCCCCTGGGCCATCTCCCTTAGAGTTTGAATATTGGAAGGGCAGACAGCTCCGGGCACTTCTTCCTCTTCGGACTCATTTCCCAGCACCAATTGTCGCCTACGGAGGGGCTGATCCCCTACCTTCAGCTGAGGCGCCAAGGGCCCTGAGGTGCTTGGGGGTTGATGAATGGATGAGGCAGTTGCAGCAGCAGTGGTCATAGGTGGAGCAGCGAAAACGGGGATGGCAGCGATCGGAGCAGCGACGGAAGAAGCGTCCTTTGACCCTTGCTGCAGTTTGTGTACTTCTGAAGCAGGCAAGATCTTTCGCCTCTTCCTCTCCTCCTTAGCCTTCCGATTGGCCTCTCTCTTAGCAACGACCCGAGCACCTAGCCGCTGTGACATGTCATTCCCACCAGCCATCACAGCTGTAACAAATACAAACAAGATAAGTTCTTCTCTCATAAAGAAGATATTTAATGCAAATACAATGCATTTACTCCGATCTTAGTTCTTATGTTAGACGTTTTCAGCGGCCTCAGGGTTGGAGGACCCATGTAACGTCGACAGCAGTTACTTGGACTCGTAAGGCACCCTATTCCGAGCCACGGCACCCATCAACTTATTGATGTCAGCCTCATACATGGACTGCCCTGTGGCTAGGTCCTTTAAAATGTTGGCCTCTCCAAATCGGCTAAGCTCACCCTAAATTCGCCGATCCTTCCTACCAGAAAATATCTTTCCTTAAATCCTTTCATGGAAGTGGGGACGTTGATGAGCTTCTTCCTCGGTCGGCTGGTGAAAAAATATTCTGTTCCATCGCTTTGACATGAGATATAGAAAAAATGGGTGAAGAGATCAAGAGTCGGGGCCACTCCCTCCAGGATGCACAAAATTTTGAAGCAGGCCACCGATCTCCACCCGTTTGGATGCAGTTGGTTGGGGGCGAGGCCATAGCCCTTCAACACAGCAACCTTAAATGCACCGAAAGGAAAATGCATTCTTGCATCCAAACTCTACAAGTGGCAGATGAACCACTCGTTCTTCTTTTTTCCAAATGGCCCCGCTGTCACCGCTATGGAATCGGAGCATGGCATCATAAAAATATCGTCAGGAAAACCATATTTGGCAGGAACCTCAACCAACTCTCCAGGGCTCAGTCGAGAGCAGTGCTCAACTAGTGTCCTACTCCTGTACTCCTCCATGAAGCTTCTATCTATGGACTGGCTGCTACTGGAAGCCATTTTTGACAAAAAAAAAGAAGGAAGAAATGCAAATCCTTAACTCTTAAAGGGAATGAATGCAGATGAAAAATCAAAAACAAGGAGAGAGAAGTGTGAAGAAGGTACTTACTTGATAATGGGTAACTTGAAAAATTTTCGGAAAGAAACAAAAAAGGCTTGCTGGAACTCAAAGAAAGCAAGGAAAAATTTTGGCAGAGCTTCGCTAGAGATTGCAAAAGTGAAGAGAAAACTGCACAGGAATTGCCCTATTTATAGGCAAAACTTCTGGGACACGCCAACCGTTCCACCATAGGAAGCATGCCACGTGTCCTCAAGGCATTATTGCTGTACGAAGAACGAACCGCCACCTTCGGAGCACACGCAGCATTAAATAAAGACAGCTGTACAAACAGGCGCGCTTCATCAAAAAAGGCGCCGTGCAAAATTCAAAAGTTCCGCCAACGTATGTCTCCTGAGCGGAATAACTAGAAGCGGGCACTATCCGAATGGATTCACTCAAGGCAAATCTATGCCCGATCGGACCAGTTTGAGGGGGGACAAGTGATAAGCCTGCAAATATCATTTGCATAAGGGCCCATCTAGTAGGCCCAGTCTATTGGCAAGGCCCAAGACCCAATAGCAGAGAGTAGCAGGCGTGAGCTCCAAGGCAGCGCACGCGCCTAATCGGCTGATGTGACTGCCAGTCCCATTAGCCGTTTGACACAAGGCAGCGCCCATGCCCATCAACTGCTCCCTGTCACTTCACCGCACACCTACTCTGACTGCCAGTTATCCCATCCCACGCACTCAAGTGCACCTCAACTGTCTCTTATAAATAGCCCAGCCAACGATGGCACCAGGTATTGAATTTCTAGCATTGAATCTCTAAGCATTCTCTTTCTAAAAGCTACTAACTTAAGCTTCAGAGTGTTTACGCCTGGTCCGACCGGGCACTTTCTCTTACAGGATCCACCATCCGATCGTATCTTCCATTACGGACAAGCCAGCTCTTCTTCTATTTCAGATAAAGACGTTTGGTGCTTTATCAATTAGATTTCTATTGCAATTCAAGTTTCAATTTTAATTCCAATTCAATTTCAATTTCAATTTCAATTCCAGTTAAATTGCAATTCTAATTCTAATTCAATTTCAATTATAATTCTAATTAAATTTTAGTTTTAATTTAAATAAATTTCAATTTTAATTCTAATTCCATTGCAGTTTCAACTTCAATTGTAATTCCATTTCAATTTTAGCTTTAATCCAATTTCAATTTCTGACCCAATTTTCAAATCAATTCCAATTTTTATTTCAATTCAATTTTAATTTCAATTGAATAAATTTCAACCTAATTCTCAAAATAAATCAATTCTCAAATTCCAACCCATTTCTCAAATCAATTCAATTTTAATTCTAACTTAATTTTAATTAAATCAATTTCAATTCTAATTTAATTTTAATTAAATCAATTTAAATTCTATTCTCAAATTAAATAAATTCTCAATTCTCGATTAAATTGTCCAAAATTTAAATTTAATAATTCAATTGAAATTTAAAATTTTAGAGAAATTCAATTGAAATATGATAATTTAATTTGATTTGACTAACATTGAAATGTAATAATTCAATTGAAATTTAAATTGATTTGAAAATTTATATGAAATTGAATTCCGATTAAAATTAAATTTATTATTGATTTTGAAAATCAATTCAATTGAACCAATTTGAATAAATTTTTTAAATCAAATCAAATTTTAATTCAATTAATATAACTATATACTATATTGTTATAATATGTTTTGCACGAAAAAGCCATAAGTATTTAGCTCGGATAAAATTTGTATCTAATAAAGCTAAATTTGAGGGAGAGATTTTAAAGAAGTCCTTTTCATGAAAAAAATTTTTTTTTTTTTCTCATGAACTAAAAATAATTATAAAATTATACATAATTAGTAGGCCTGTAAAAATGGACCCAAATCCATTAACCCGCCCAAACCCACCCAACAAAAATTGACCCAAACCCAACCCAACTAAAAAATGACCCATCTAAACCCGTCCAAAACTTACCCACCAAAAATTAAACCCGTTTGGGTCTGTCTCTTATGCCCAACGGGTTGCCCAGTCTCATTTCCTCATTTCTATTTGTCTGTTTCCCCTTCTCTCTCTCTCAGTCTCGAAATCGGCAAGCGTTCCTCACTTCCTCCTCCATCACCATTGGTGGCTCAAGTTCTAGTGCTCTCAAACGAAGGCGACTAGGCTAAGGTACTATTTCTCACTCTCACTTCAAATCAGTTGGTCGTGTTCATGATTTAAGATGCAAATAAAGGAAATTATGTATCGAATTCAAATGATTTGATTTAGCAATAAAATTTCCTGCCAAGGTTATGATTTGAAATAGAAGCAATTGAAATTTCCTACCAAGATTAGATTTGATGGGCAAGTAGCGTTTTCGAAGATGATTGTGAGTTTTATTTGGTAAAAACTAATGAAGAGAATATTTTTTTGGTGATTTTTTTGCAGGAAACAGGGTTAAACACAAGCCATATTTGAATCTTGAGGTACATTTACTATGAACTAAAAGTCCAGCTATGATTATATTATTCCTCAAAACTGGCATTTATAAGTTTTTAAATTCAAGAGTCCATGGGTTATCAGTTATTTTTGTATGCTAAGCTATGATTGCTTTAGATAAAAAAACAAGCCTCGTAATTCAACCTTTGTTCGTGCTTACTGCTGAACGCTGTGGATCATCAGCTTTTGGTTTTACTAAAGGCGTTTCTCGGGCCTCCATGGAAACAATTTGTGGGTTCCAATTTCTGTTAGTGTTGGATTTGGATGGTAATGTAGAGTGTTTGCCTAATCAAGTAGGTGACTTGGTTCATCTTAGATATTTAGGCTTGGTTAACTCAGAACTAAATAAACTGCCAGAGACATTAGGTAAGCTTCAAAAACTGTAGACTTTGGACATAAGAATGTGTGGGAATCTGCAAGAACTACCAATAGAAGTTCTAAATATTAAGTCTTTGAGGCACCTACTAATGTCTAAATCCATCGATGATGGTGAAGTTAAAGTCCCGAAGGGGATTGAAACATTGTTGAATCTTCAGACTTGCAGTGGCATCTTCAAATCCCATGGAACCCTTATTGTTGATGCCGATATTATCTCTTGTGTATGCTCACTTTCCTTTTTTTACCTGTATTTCCATATCTATCAAAGAATTAGCTTTGAAATTTTATAGCCACTGAAGGTTAGAAATTCTTTTTATCATTAGTATTTGATTTAGCGATTAGCTTAGTTAATGGAAATTTTAGAGTTTGGTTTTGATTTGAGCTTGAAAGTTGTGATCTTGTTTGAATTATATGTATTTCACATATTTCAGTTTGTCTTTTTTCTATTGATTCTATTGATTTGGCATCTCCTTTTGGATTTTCGTTAGGGTACAACACCAGTTTTATCACCACCTTCAAAACCAGTTGATTCATGCTTGTTATCTCTACAGTTTTTGACCATCTTTAACAACTAGGAGAATGATTTGATTTTTAATATGTAGTGAGCAGGCAGTGAGTTTGTTCTTGATCTTATGTCATATGGGTTCTATTTAGGATCTGGATACACAGTTCAATTTTCCATTGATTGAATTAATTTAGAGTTCGTTATTCAATTAATTGATTGAGTAGCTTAGTAATTTCTTATATATATATATAGGCCTGTGATGACAGCAGAACCATCAATATTAGTTCGATAATTGAAGCCACAAGATGAGTTCTTAATATTTGCTTCAGGTGGTTTGTGGGGGCAACTAAAGGATATAAATGAAAAAGAAAATATAAATGAAAAGTTAAAAGGATCAAATTGGCTACCATTCGATCCATTTTAGTATCTCATTATTATAACGATAATTACTTTCATTAAAAAAATTAGTTAAATTTTTAGCCCATAAGTCGATCCATTTCGCCTAACTCGTTTGGGTATTTGACTGATTTATGATCCATACTTCATTTAGACCAATATTTTTATGATAGTTATTTTAGATTCGTTATTGTATCGAGCATTATTTTTCATTAAAAAAATTGTATCAAATGGGCAAATCCACATATTCGCCCATTTGGGTCACCTGATCCATTTTGGCCCGTTTGGGCCATCACTCGACCCATTTAAGCCAATATTAGTACTATTTTTTATATCCCGTTATTATAACGATAATTATTTTTATATAAAAATTGGTCAAATATTTAGCCAATGGGTCGATCCAACCCAACCCATTTAGATATTTGACCTATTTATGAGCCATACTTCATTTGGGTCAATATTTTTATGGTTGTTATTTTAGTATCCGTTATTGTGTCAAGAATTATTTTTCGTTAAAAAAATTGTGTCAAATGGGCTGACCCACATATCAGACCATTTGGGTCTCCATCCGATCTATTTGGGCCACTCGATCCATTTTTGGCCCGTTTGGGCCATCACCTGATCCATTTATACCAATATTAATAGCATTTTTTATATCTTATTATTATATCGAGAATTATTTTCATTAAAAAAATTGATCAAATTTTTAGCCCATGGGTCGGCCCAACCCGCCCAACCCATTTGGACATTTGACCCATTTATGACCCATACTTTTTGACACATTTGTGACCCGCCCATTAATGTCCCAACCCGCTCAATTTGCCACCTCTAATAATTAGTGTATGACAAATATTATCATAATTTTACTAATTAAAGATAAATTTTTTATATTATCTTTTTTTTTTTAAAATATATTTGGTATTCGAAATTTTTTAATCAGATTAATCTAACTTTGTGCTGGATAGACCCACAGAAAGGACAAAGCTAATTTTTTAATTAGATAAGAAGTTTAATACTAAATTACTAATAAAAAAAATTATGTATTAATTAAATTATTGCTAGCAACATAAATTTACAATTATGATCAAATAATCATAATTTTCAAAGATAATCATAAAATAATAATTAATATAATTATGGTGGCCAATTAGAAATTTCAATCGCAATTTCAATTCGATTATTGGCCAATTTGAATTCGATAATAGCTAGGTCAAAGTAGATGACAAAGCAATTTCAGTTGTCAATTTTAATTGCAGTTTTAGTTAGATTACTGGCCAATTTTAACTGCATTTTTAGGATATATATATTCATCTATTTTGGCCGAGTTATTATCGAATTGAAATTGACTTGTCATCTACTTTATATATATATATATATATATATAAAGTAGATGACAAGTCAATTTTAATTCGATAATGATAACGCCCATGACTCTATATAGGATTGAGTTCCTATCCAGATTAAATTAAGTTATTTAATCTAAATTAAATTACCAAATCCTATCTCAGAAAGTATTCTGAGTTAGACTGGGGTTAAGACTCTAGCTTTTAGGACCTCTATAAATAGAGGTGAGGTCCTCATAATTTGGTAACGAGAAAACTTATACGCCGCAAGGCTGCTCGTTCCCACTCACGATTATTTTGTGTTAATCTTTCAGGGACTTCTAGATTGTGATCTAGCCGCTATTATCCCGAGTGGGTAAAAGCCAGACCGGTGACCAATAAAGGAAGATCCTTGTACCGCTTCCGCAATGTGATTACCGCGCTACAAACAAGTACGTTTTTTTTTTCCTTTATTTACTTATTTTTCCATCAGATAATAACTCGGCCAAAATAGATGACAAACCAATTTCAATTGCAGTTTGCAATTTCAATACAATAATAACTAGGCCATTTTAATTGCGACTTCAATTTAATTTAAATTTCAGTTACATAAGAAATTATTCCATTTTAACTTAATCATATTAGGCATTAGAATTAGCCATTAGGACAATTGAATAAAAAAAATAAAAATCGTATAAAATTAGGTTAATTATATTATTTCACTATAAGATTAAGGATTATAAATTTAAAATCAAGTATCAACTTATAAATTCATCATAATTAGGAATAAAAGTTTTTGTGCGAAGATTCTATGCATTGATGCATTGACCATTGCATATCATCTATTCGGTGTGTTCCATCCGATCCACGTGAACACGCTGATCAAACGATACACAACGTTTTGTTGCATGATGAGTGCAAGGTGCATAAGTTTACAATCCGAAATTTTTATACATAATTAGTATGTGATAGATATTATCATAATTTTAGTGATAATTTAAAGATATATTTATGATATTATCTTTTTATATATATAAGTGGTATCCAAAATTGATTAATTTAATTAATTCAACTTTATGCCAGGTTGATCCATAAAAAGGACAAAATTATTATTTTTTTAATTAGATAAGAAATTTAATACTAATAATTTTTTTTGTATTAATTAAATTATTATTAGCAACATAAATTTGCAATTATGATTAAATAATCATAATTTTTAAATATAATTATGGTCGCTTTATGATTATAAACTTTCAAAAAAGTTTATCTACTGTTATGAGTAGGTTTGGTAGTTTGTGTGAAAAATAATAAGACAATTTATAGTTTCAATGTGATTTGAGAAAGGTTTGAAATGACTCACTTAGGCTATGTTTGGTAGAATGCATTGTATTGGAATGTAATCTAATATGTAATTATTCCTTTATTTGTTAACCTTAATAAAATTAAGCATAATGTAATGATAAATACATAGGTATTTTTTAATACATTTACTAACGTATTCAAAATACTTTAATTAAGGCTTGTATTTATCATTACCTCCTCTCTATCTCAGCCTGTCTCCTCTATCTCGCTCACTCCGTCGCTGCTATCTCTCTTCGCTGCTACTGTCTCTCTCGTTCTCACTTCGTGCCGTCGCAGTCGCAATTGCCGCTGCAGTCCTAAGAGAAAGATACACACTAGCGGTGCCCTAATCTTCTCCCCGTTTTCTCTGATAGGTAATCTTCTCCCTATTTTCTCTGTTCCTCTGAATTATTTCATTGTTGATGGTTCTTTGGATTTTGCAATTGTGAGAAGTTTCAATTTCAATTTGATGTTGTAATTCTGAACCACGATTTCTTTTTCAATGAAGACATATTCATGTAAAATAGTCTGCTACTTAGGAATTTGGGGAGGTCCTATTGAAGGGATTCGGCCCCCCCTTGAATGGTGTAGCAGACTGTTTGTCTTCAGCAATTTTAACTTTACTTTTAGAATAAAACATTTTAAGTTTCTCTCTTGCTTGCAATTTTGCAATTTTTAGACTCATACCACTGCCTTAAATTCTATTCACTAATAGAAAGAGTAAGACGAAATGCTTATTGTTGAAGACATTTGATGTTTTTGTGGTATAGTTTGAGTAACTTGAAAAAGTTTTAAATGATTAATTTCATTCAATTTGAATAATTCATCCAGTACTGTAGGGCTGAATGTTAAAGACTGATTTTCTTTTTTGAGAAAGAAATGTAGTTTCAATAGTAAGCAATTAGCACACCTTTTTCTTTTTAGTTAAAGCTCAATTTGCTAGTGAGATTAACTTAATTTTCAAGAATTGAGTAAAGCATATTGGGAACAATTCAAATTTCAAGTAAAATATCTGAAATTCTTCATAAGAGTTCAATTTAATCTGTATGACAATCAACCCAAATTTGTTAATTAATCATAATATCATATATTTTTCTTGTCTCATGCTGGAAGTTTTAACAGACCTTATAATTATCTTGCTGGAAGATTTAACAGACCTTATAATTTCTTCACTAAAACCATTCTTCTAGTGATGATACAGTTCAGGTTCCTATTTCTTCTCTTCTTGTTGATAAAACTAATTTTATGGTAAAAAACAATAATTGAGAATTAGTAGAGAAACACCTCAACTGTCTGTTTGATAATATTTTTGATGAAACATTTTATGCTATCAAAGCAAAAAGACGAATTAATTCATCTTCTGATGGAATATTATACTATTGAATTTATGATCAAAGTTTTTCTAGTTATACATTTTTTTAATGTACAGATTGAAGAAAAATGGCTCGCCTGGGTTTGGCCACAAGAAAGTTGATAAAGAGGAGAAGAAAATTAGTAATATTGTCACAATGGTTAGACTTTCTAAATGTAATAAGTTGGTTTTTTCAATTGTATTGTGTGGTATCAACGTATATTAGCTCTTATTATTTGAGAAAAAGTTATACCAGTGATTTTTTTTTTGAGAAGAAAAATGTTGAATGAAATGGTGTATGAGAGTGATGATGTTTGTAAATCAGAATTACGGATGAATAGAAACTCATTTAGTAAGTTATGTTATTTACTTGAACATGACGGGGGTTTAAAGGAAACTAAATTCATGCTGGTAGATGAGCAAGTTGCAATGTTTTTGCATATATTAGCTCATCATGTTAAAAATAGGACCATACAATTGAGATTTAAGAGATCTGGGAAAACTATTAGAAGACATTTTGGGGAGGTTTTGAAAGCTGTCATCCGTTTGCAAGGAATTCTATTAAAGAAACCAGAATTTGTTCCTAACAACTCAACATACTTGAGGTGGAAATGGTTTAAGGTAATATTATGACTCTTTAGTATCTAATATATTTTATTGAAAAAGAATTTATGATTGACGTAAATTACTTCTCTATTTAGAATTGTCTTGGAGCTCTAGATGGCACGTACATTCGAGTCAAAGTGCCTAGAGAAGATAAGCATAGATATCGATCACGAAAAGGTGAAATTGTTACTAATGTGCTTGGAGTTTGTTCACAAGATATGCAATTTATCTATGTATTGCCTGGTTGGGAGGGATCAGCTGCCGATGGTAGAGTTCTCCGAGATGTTATAACTAGAAAAAATGGATTAAGAGTTCCTCATGGTAAGTGCATATTATTTTAGTTATAGTTTAGTTAATAACTTATTTTAAAAATTCTTGCCGTAATTGTTATATAGGACAATACTATCTTGTTGATGCCGGCTATACAAATTGTGAATGATTTCTTGCACCATATGGAGGACAAAAATACCACTTGAATGATTGGAAAGAAGGACATCAACCTAATTTTAGCAAATAATTTTTTAATATGAAGTATTCTGCTGCAAGAAATGTTATCGAGAGATGTTTTGGAGTGCTTAAATTGCGTTGGGCAATCCTTAGGAGTCCTGCATTTTATCCTATCAAGACTTATAATAGAATTATTATTGCTTGTTGTCTTCTTCACAATTTTATAAGAAGGGAAATGCCTATTGATGAGATGGAGGAGAGGTTAGATAGAAGAAGATTCCAAGGAGAAAGATTTGATGAGATTGAGGACGTTATTTCAACAATTGAAACATCAAATGAATGGAGTGCTTGGAGAGATAATTTGGCCAATGACATGTTCAATGAGTGGAGAAGAAATAGATAGAAAATTGCTACATCAATTGAATGTACTCCATGAATTTTAATTTTGAATTTTGGTGATCCATGAGTTAACTATTCATCTAGATTTATTTTATAGTTACTATTATGATGTTAATTTATTTGATATTTTATAGTTACGATTGTTATGTTAATTTTACTTTAAATATTAAGTTTAAAATTTAATATGAATCAGTACAATTTAATATAATTGTATTTTTTATATGAGACCATAATATAATAAATATATAAAACAATCATAAAAAATAAAATAATTATATAAAAAATAAGTTGATAATTATAAATATAATTATATTTCAATACATGTATATAATTTAACCAAACAAAGGATTGTATTAATATTTACATTACATTATTAATGTAAACAAACATAGTAATGTAATCATAATTACATTATAATACAATACATTTTTTAATCCATTACAATATCTATTACAATACAATCCAATTCTTCTTATCAAACATAGTCTTATAGTTATAGGGTTGATTTCACCCATGGTCACTCAACTTATCATTTATCGCACAAAAGTAACCGACTTTTTTTTTCTTACTTAAATGTCACCGAACTTTTAACATTATTGCACAAAAGTCATGTTGACCGGAATCCGGTGATGACTTTTGCCGGATTGTTAAGTTCAACAAATGCTACATTTAAATTAATTTCACTCACGGTCACTAGACTTATCATTTATCTCGCAAAAGTAATTAACTTTTTTTTTTCAACTTAAATGTTACTGAACTTTTAACATTTTTGCAAAAAAGTCATCAATCCGGCAAGGGTCGTCGCCGGATTCCGGTCAACATGACTTTTGTGCAATAATATTAAAAGTTCAGTGACATTTAAGTAAGAAAAAAAAAGTCGGTTACTTTTGCGCAATAAGTGATAAGTTGAGTGACTATGAGTGAAATTGACCCTATAGTTATACCTATAAGCCATGTAATGGCTATATAAAAGACATTTTTGTCAAGCATAATATCCACATTTATGTATTTACTTTCTATTCCTATTTGTATCATGATCCTCTTATTAATTAAAATCGCATTGACTGCAGAATTTTTCCCCAATTTCTGCCGTTTTTTTATGAAATGCACCTGCGGAGTTGACGTTATTATGGCTTGGTACAATTACTTTATCTTTTCACGTTTCAAATGCTTTTTTATTTGTCTTCCCAGTGCTACTAAGGATAGAAAGTATCAATAATTGTGGGCAATAGAAACGGCATCAATCGAGTGATTAGCGCTTATTCAGACTTCATAATTGCTTCATTAGTTGGCTTATGCCGTTTAAATAAAATTTGCAATTTTATTGTTAGTTCACCAATTTATGCCAGTATTATTGACATCGGATTTTGGGAACAAAGATCAAACTACTGCTTATATTGAGATGTCTGATTGTTTATTTCATTATTTTTCTTCCTCTTTACCTTCTTTCATCATGTTCATTAAAAAGGATGTCTGATTGTTCGTTTGAATTGGCACTAATCAGCTTACATATTGTGTATTTTGAGATTTTGTGGATAGTAATAGGGTGAGTGGGTGATGGAAATGACAGTGCCTTTGGTGAGTAATCTTATCAATTCTTTAAGCAGAATACGTACTTCATTTCTTCCATGTCAAAACAACTAAATGCATATTGACAGCATGCAAAACAGGCATTACAAAATTACTGTTTTTAATATAACTGTAGTGTAATCTTATCAATTTTTTATTGGTTTTTCATTTGCTTTAGACGTTTGATTCCTATTTGCATGATTATTTGAAGAAATAGAAGTTGAATCATACTCCTTATCTTCTCGCTTCATTTTGGCCTTTGGGATAAGTAGGAATCTCCTCATCTCTCTCTTCCTGTGGTGGCATCTCAAAGGGTTGCCCTCCATTCTCTATATCCTACTTCACAAACTGGTAAAAAATTCCCTCATATTTTTGATTATTTGGTTCGATTCAATTGCTTCTTGGATTTTGGGATTTTAATATTTACCAAATTCAATAAATTAGCAAAAATAAAAAAAATGCATTTAAATTCATCTACAGCATGTTCCGCAGCAAAGACAAATTTTATATATAAAACACCGTAATAATAATAAGATTCATCAAGTAATTTCTTACAGTAATAGATATTCAAATTATATATCTTCATTGGATTCAATAAATCCTTAAACAGCCATACCCATGCATGTCTTCAAAATAGTAATAGGAACTGAAACTTTTTCTCTTCTTGCACTAGAATGTCATTTTCTTGCTGCTAATTATTATTTTTTTCTTTTTTCAATAATTCCAAAGAAAATCAAGGTCCACTGGTACAGCAAAAGAAAAGGGAGCTTCTTGATCATCAAATGGACTTTTACCTATTGAAATTGCAAAAAATTAAAGCATGCAAAGATCCAAAATCAATTACAAAAAAAGAAGCAAAGATCCAAAATTAAATCAACAAAAATCAGATGAGAGAAGAGAAATAGAGGTGATTTGAAACTTGAAAGAAAGAACATATCTTTGCAAGTTTAGATCTCTGCAGAAGAAGCGAAAGACATGTGAGATAGACCGAGGTGATGCAAGAGAGGTGAGGCTGAGACTATTATGGATAAGAGATAACAACAATTTGTTATTATCTTTTTGTTGTTAATGTTGATAATTATCATTCAGTTTCGTACATATTACTCGTGTATACATACTCTAAAACTCTGAAATGAAAGTAACACTTTTTCATCAATATTTATATTTCTGACTACGACCATACGCTTTTTTGTTAATAAAGGTGAGGCCGAGACATGTGAGAAATAAAGGGACATAATGTATAAATATATATGATGTCAATAGATCTCAATGGTTACAGAGATTATGATACCCTTTTTTGTTTATTTTTCATCATATTTCTGAATCTAACACTTACTGATAATGTGGGATTGTATCCTTTGTTAACTTAAGATTTTGACCAACAAAGCAATTTAAGTTCTCGTTATCAGAAGGCTCTATGTGGGCTAATGGATGGTGCTTTTGGAGCATCTGTTAGCAAACCACCATATTTAGCATTTATCCACATGCAAGCTGATACCACTTTTTCTGCTAGTCAACACAGACATTACGTAAATGAATTCAATGCCCTTTATTGAATTGTTGGTGAAGAAGGAGTTTTGGCACTGGATAGATGTCTAGTTCCTATTGTTATTAATTGCAATGGGATTGAACATGAGGATGCTTGCATCTTATAAGCAAAGTGTTTAGTTTGATTATTGGTTTCACTAATTGGCTGTAGCAGTTTTTAATGCATTTGAGCTACAAGTGAATCGATTCTTCTCTAACGATGTTAAAAAATTCATATCAAATATTATATGCTTTACTTGAAGGAAAAGTTGTTTGGATGGGTATACATGAGCCAGTACATAACACTAAAAACAAATGATTCTTAAAATTATTCAATATTAAATAAATTAGTATAAAAAAGAAAATAAACCGAAATTAATTTGTTATGAACCATGTTAATGTTGTTTAGTGCATTGCATAGGTGCTAACGCTAGTTTCTTTAAATATTAAAAGAGTGTTAATTTAGTGTACAGTGCGTGTGCGTGTGCCACATCAGATTTGGCAAGTGTCAGATCAAGTGCGCTCCCCTAATCCGATGGCGCACATGTGCACACATACCAGCTTACCAAATTATGTCTCTATTAAAATGAGATATTTTTAAAAATATAAAGATAAAAATTGGAAATGGGAGCATTTAAAAGAGATTAAAATTGGGATAAACTGTGTAATTTACTGAAAAACAAAAAAATTACCTTGAATCCTTTAATGAATTGAAACAAAAAAAAAATTGATGGAAATTAAAAACGAAACAGGGGTTGAGCCCTTAATGGAATATATATATAAATATATATATAAATATATATATATATATATATATAATGATTTGAATTGTGTTTATTGCGAAACTATTTGCCTAATTGGTGTGAAATCAAAAATATATATGAGGTTGGGGTTTTTTTATATGCTGCAGGCCATTCCTACAGCATATGATGTCACGTGGACGTGGGGCAGCCTTCAACCCTGCCCCATGTCCCACTTAGAGGCCACAGCTCTGAGCTGCGGCATATGACATCACATGGACATCATATGCCGCAGCTCAGAGCTGCGTCATATGGCCTAGGCGGGGCATACTTTGAGCGGACAACAAATAAACGCAAATGGAATTGCGTTTGGGATTCATGCCTTTAAAACGCCGGACTTATTTTTCAACTTCATATTTGCATTTTCTTTTTTTTTGCATATTTTCCAACTTCCATATTTGCATCTCAAGTTCAAAACATAGAGTATAATTTTTTTTTTCTATTCACATTTTAAGTTTGTTGTTATTTATCAATTATTTACAAAAATTAAGGGTAAGTATAATTTTTAATTTTTTTACAATTATTTATGCAATAATAATATTGATTAAATATCTAATTGTATTATTTTGTAATTTATAGGCGTATTCTATTCGTTAATTTGACGTATCAAGCAAAAAATGTAAGTTATTATTTACATTTTCTTTTGATATTGCAAAATTTATTACTGTAAAATATAAAAATAACAAATTTATGTATCAAAAAATATACAAAAATATAAAATAAAAATTGTCATGTATTTTGGTAATGTAAAATGGTTTATTTGTGTAATATGTATTTGACAATTTTTTCCATGTTTTTGTTTAAGATAATTGTCAATTTAATTTTATATTTGTTTGATTAGCATGATTTAAGCTAAGAAAAATTATTTGTGTTGCTTACAATTATTTTTATAGACAAGTTTACATGTATTATGTAATTATAAACTTATTTTTTGTGCGATATGTATTTTGACAATTTTTTTATGTTTATGGTTATGAAAATTGTCAATTTAATTTTATATTTATTCAATTAATTTGATGAAAATTTTAAAAAATAATTGCATCGTTTAAAAATATTTGTATGTAAAATTAAAAAAAATATATTATTTTGTTGAGATATGTATTTATATTACCATGTGTTCTGTAGGTTTATTCTAGAAATGTAGGCTTATTTTTTTTATTTGAAATATTTTTTGATTTTATAAATGTAGACTTAATTTTTATCTGAAATATTTATGTATTGTTGATATGTAGATGTATTTGTTATAGTTAATAAATACATTTTATTATAATAAATATATTATTATTATTATTATTATTATTATTATTATTATTATTATTATTATTATTATTATTATTATTATTATTATTAGTAGTAGTAGTAGTAGTAGTAGTAGTAGTAGTAGTAGTAGTAGTAGTAGTAGTAGTATTGTTGTTGTTATTATTTTTATTTGTATTATTATTATTAATCTCATATTTAACTTATAGACAATTCTAAGATGGCAACATATATCGACTTTTATTTGCATACTGGAGGGCAAATAAGTTATGATGCGGGAAACTTTCAATATGACATATCTGAGCCAAATGCCAAATCAAAGAGACTGAGAATAAAAAATAAGCCAACATTTCGTGAATTAGTACATAAAATTCATGTGAAATTAGGTTTAGGTATCAACGACGTGGTTTCCAGAATTATTTACAAAGTTCCAATGTTCAATCAAGTATCATTATGCTGGACGTCGGTGAATTTGGAAGATGACGATGACATTGAGATTATTTATGAAAATTTAAGAGAATATGATTATTATACAATGGTTGAATTAATTATTGTAGTTACGAAAGCGGATGCAGGAGCTAATATACCGAAGTATTCACGCGGCAATAAAGATACAAATGAAGAAGTTGACACAGAAAACATCTTTGGAAGTCAACAACTATGTGTAAATGATGCTGGTCCTAGTCAGCCCATGCATTCTATGAGTCGACATGATATTGAAATGTTATCTCAATCTAATTTTCGTGGAGAATAATATGCTGATGCAGGTGTAAATGTGGATCAAAGTAGAGAACAACGATCTGTTAGCAATCGAGGGAATGCTGGTCCTAGTCATTCTCGGTAATCTCTAAGTCAACGAGATGGTTCATTAATTGGAACAGAAGTAATTGATAGCTCAGGACACATTCATGTACGTCTATCAGCTAGCCAGTTACATGCCACTGGTGTGAGCCAACCAAGGCGGTCATTTAGTCGAAGAGTTGGTAATTTTATCAGTAAATCCCTTTTTGGCAATAGATCTGGCAGGCAGTCACATGACATTAATTTGGAAGTGGTACTAAGTGCAGCAACAAGTCATAATACAAAACATAGTCGTCAACGCCATTCTGTTTCCCAGATTCCAGATCTCAATCAACTCCATTCTATTTCACAGATAGCAGATGTCAACCAACGAATTCTGGTTCGGGATTTGCAGATGTGAGTAGACGCCGATCTGTTTCTCATATAGCAGTACCAGCACATGATGTTGTAAATCAATCTTTTTCTCATCGGGATGGTGATTTACTAGGGGATTCCATAGCCAAAAATGAACCTTCATTTGATTTGGGAGGCATGGATGATGAAGACGATGTGGCATTAAGTGATGAATATATGTCATCCAATGAGGATGTGGATGCTGAGAATGAAAACATGAGCTCAGAGAGTGATGAATCTGAATTTGGTGATGGTGATGCGTCTTCTAATTAGCAAGATGTGAGTCCATTAGCATCAATGCATCCTTGCGAAGGGATTGTTGAAGCAAACTTTAATTTTCCTTCCGAACACTATACAGAAATCGAATTTGATGCAGCACAAGTTGATCTTTCAGAAGGTGTTCACTTTCAGACATGGGATGGTGTATCCGAGTTATCAACGGGTTTAGTTTTTAACAGTAAGGAGGAAGTTCAATCTTGTGTGAAAAAATTCTCAATCATTCGAAATGTTGACTTTAGAGTTGTTGAATCAAAACCAACATTTTGGGTATTGAGATGCACAAAGTCTGAAGATGGTTGCAAGTGGAGGTTAAGAGTAGCAAGAAAAGGGAATTGTCCTTTATGAAAAATCACAAGGTATGGCGATCCACACTCATGCCTTTCTGGTAATCTTACAAAGGATCACAGACAATTGGGTTCGAAAGTCATTCGCAATTGCATAATGGGAATGGTTAGAAAAAATTCGACACTGCCTATTGATGTTATTATTGTGGCAATTAAGCAGCAATTTAAATTTGAGGTGTCATACAAGAAGGCCTGATATGCTAAAATGAGTGCAATAGAGGCAATATTTAGAAACTACATTGAGTCATATGAGACATTACCAGGTTTTTTAAATGCTTTGCAAAATTACAATACCGGTACTGTTTATGAGTTCAAGATGCAAGAAACGAACCTCCCAAATGTTAAGCAATTTCAAAGGATTTTTTGGAGCTTTAAACCTGCCATTGATGGGTTTCTTCACTGTAAACCAATTTTTTTGATCGATGGAATCTTTTTGACAGGAAAATTCCAACAGATGCTTCTTATTACCAGCTTAGTCGATGGTAACAACATGTTGTTTTCACTAGCATTTGCTATTGTGGAGTCTGAGAATAAATCAAGTTGGGCTTGGTTTATGAGTATGATTAGAAAATATGTGACTCAAAGTGTCGGCCTCACAGTTATGTCAGATAGACATGCTGGTATAATGGCAGTGTTTCGTAACGAAAGAAGTGGTTGAAAGGAACCATTGTCATTTCATAGGATATGTTTGCGCCACTTCGTCAGTAACTACACCACCCATCACAGGAATAAAACAATAAAAGATCTGCTTTATGAGGTTGGTAAGCAAACAATAACTTAGTATTAATTTATTATATTTTAATTTACAAGTTAGCTTTGTTATGCGTTTCGTTTAATATCAATTAATGTTAGTAACATATCGGTGTGGGTACACAATTTCAGAAGCGTAAGTTTACTAAGCACATGGATAAGATAAAAGAGCTAGACCAAGACTCGTACAATTGGGCTATGAGAGTACCTCTAGATCGTTGGACATTTTCAGAGGACGGCGGATATAGGCATGGGCATGCCACCACAAACATTGATTAGAGTGTCAACAGCGCACTCAAAGGTGTACACATGATGTCTATCACAGCGATCGTTGAACATATTTTCGGCCGGATGGTTAAAGTTTACGATCAAAGGAGGGAAATGTACATGAGAAAAATGGCTGAAGGATTAAGGTTCACCCCAAAATGTGTTCAAGTTATGTCCAAGAATGCCATCAAGGCGAGAGGACACATGGTTGAGGATTATGACACTCAGTACTGACTCTTTAGTATCGTAGCATACAGTGCACCAGAAGATAACACAGAGGTTATGTATTAAGTTTTAATAAGCGTGAATGTGAGTGTGAAAAATTTCAAGGTACAAAAATACCTTGTTCGCATGCCATTGCAGCTTGCATGCACAAACATATTGATCCGTACACATTTGTCGATAAGTGTTATAGTATTATGGAGGCACTTAAATGCTACGAGGGTGAATTGCGACCAATGGCGCATAAAGCATATTGGCCGGTGTGACGCGCGCCGGACCTGATCGGTTCCCGGTGACCCGCATTTAGGGCTTGAGAGGGATTTGCGTCTTTTGATCTTATGCAATCATGAGACATTTTGGACACCTCCTTCCAATAGAATACTGGAAGGATCATCTAATCCCATGAAGTCTTTAGGCACATTTGAGGTATTTTGGAGTCGCAACCTAATTTACTAGAAATTAGAAAAGTTCGTCTAACCTCGGAGGTTTTAAACTAGAGAAGGTGTTCAGAACTTCACTCTTATTAATGCCTTAAGTTAAGTTATAAATGAGTTTTAGCAATTAAAATTCCATCTCTCATCTCACGCGATCATGCAATAAATTTAAAGCGCATTTCAAGTATTTTTGAAAAAACGGTAAAGAAAACAATAAAAAATGCGATAAAAAATTACAAGTGAAAAAATAGGACAGAACAATCCCCCAAAATAAAAAAGCATAAATAAATAAATGAATAGAATTGCACCAAAATTAATTACAAGGGCCCGAAATAAATACTACACAAGAAGAATAAAATAAAAGACATCATACATAAATCGGAACTTTTATTAGGAACATTGGTTCTTTCACTTTCACTTAGAAAGTCGAAGAGTTATTTTTTAGTATTTATTGATAAAATCGGGATGAGTGATCCCATTTTTAGAAAATTAACTCTTCTTTTTAAGAGTGAGTTTTTATGGGTTAAAATTAGGACATTGGTCCCATTTTATTAGAAAAAGATCCCAATTTATTAATATAAACTTTTTGTGACTTTTAATTAACGTGCATAAAAATAAATAAATTTATTACATATTACATAATAAGAACAAATACAATGAAATTAATGGCAAATACTAAAAATATTAAAATATGACAAATCCCACCAAAATAGTGTCTTCAAATCTCCATGGGCTCCCATTTGGTATTGGAAAGGTTCACACATAAAAATAATTATTGAAATAAAAAACAAAAATAAAAGTGATGATAGTAATAAAAATGAATTTAAACATGTAACATATGAAAATTGAAAAATAAATAAATATGATAACATGCATTATGTATGACAAATTAATTAAATGACATAATAAAAATAAGTAACTTAACATATTAACAATTCAACATGCATGAAAACATAAATAATAATAATAATAATAATAATAATAATAATAATAATAATAATAATAATAATAATAATAATAATAATAATAATAATAACAATAACAATAACAAATAATAAAAGTAATAATAATAATAATAATAATAATAATAATAATAATAATAATAATAATAATAATAAACAATAACAATAAAAAAGATGAACAAACAAGTAAGCAAAAATAAAAAGAAATAAAATAGACAAAACGTGTTAAAGCATGTTAAATAATAATAATAATAATAATAATAATATATGAACAATCAAATAAATATGCAAGAATAAAATAAAATATGCTAAAATATTAAATCTATGGCTAAATCACATGAACATAAACAAAATAAAATAATAGATCAAGAATCTACATGGTTGCTAATTAATTATAAATAAAAAAAATTATAACAAAAATTAAATTAAAAATTGAGCCTAAAATATTTACCCTCAAATTTTGATGTGATGAATGAAGGTAGATAATCAATCTTCTTGTCTTAATTTAGAAAAATAAAATATATAACAAAATTTTATCCCAAGAATAAATAATTAATTTATTTGTCTTAGGAAAAAATTGTAAAACAAGTAAGAAAATTCACAAGAACAAATAATTAATTTATTTATCTCAAGAATTAACTTAAAAAAATTAAAAATACTTGGGGAACTTGTTCTTGAAGAAGAAGAAAAAAGAAGAAGAAGAAGAGAGAAAACCAAATTTTCTTAAGAAAAATCCCCCCAATTCTCTTCCAAAAAAAATCATTTTATACCTCCAAATAAATCAATTTTTGTTGAATTAAATTAAATTAATTTAATTCTCATAATCACAAAAAATTAAAGAATTTTAAAAGTTTAGAAGACAAAAGGTTTTAAAATTAAATTCTACAAAAAAAATGAGTAAAAACACTTAAAAAATGCCAAAAAAACGTCCAAAGGGCTGATGGGGGGCGACAGGCAGACGCTCGCAAAAATATATTTTTTTAAAATTTTTGCTAAAACACTATAATTTCAAAACTTAATTTTTTTTTTATCTTAAAATAATTTTTAAAATATTTTCAAAATATTTTTAAAACGCATTTTTATTCATTTTTAATAAATCAATTTGACAAGAAAACTATCACTTCCAACTTTCATTTTTTGCCTATAAATAGGCACAATTAATTTCATCATTGGGTAATCCTGATGTAGACTGCCTCGGGATCTGGTGTTTACAGTTGCCTCCAATTTTGGGAAGGTTAGTGCATGGGTGCCTAGGCGAATCAAAATTCAGAAAAGGGAAAGAAGCGTGTACCTGAGGCAGCCGTCTTTTCGGACTGAACGATGTTGTTATGGTGGTTATCGCCAGCTTGTCGGCATGTTATTCTTTGCTAAAGCGAGTTACCATGATCATGAAAATCCTCGTTGAAGTGGTATTTATCGTCAGCGTGTAAATCTTTGTTCAAGTGGTAGTGTCGTGGTCGTGCTAACCTTCCGTGGAATGGTAGTGCCGTTATCGTGCTAACCCTTGTGAGATTTGAAGCGGTAGTGCCATGATCGTGCTAACCCTCCGTACAGTGGTAGTACCGTCATCGTGCTAACCCTCCTGAAGTGGTAGTGCCATGGTCGTGCTAACCTTCCATAGAATGGTAGTGCCGCCATTGTGCTAACCCTTCTGAGATTTGAAGTAGTAGTGCCGTGATCGTGCTAACCCTTCGTGGAGTGATAGTGCCGTCATCGTGCTAACCCTTCTGAGATTTGAAGTGGTAGTGCCGTGGTCGTGCTAACCTTCCGTAGAATGGTAGTGCCGCCATTGTGCTAACCCGTCTGAGATGTGAAGCGGTAGTTCCGTGATCGTGCTAACACTCCGTGGAGTGGTAGTGCCGTGATCGTGCTAACCCTTCTGAAGTGGTAGTGTCGTGGTCGTGCTAACGTTCCGTAGAATGGTAGTGCCGCCATCATGCTAACCCTTCTGAGATGTGAAGCGATAATGGTGCCCTTTGTGAGCCATTTGGTTGATTGAGAGGTCTTTGGTTGATGCTTGGATTGATGCTTTGACTGATGTTTGGATTCAAGTCCTTTTGGTTGGTTGCCCCCTGAGAGGTCTTTGGTTGATGCTTGGATTGATGCTTGAACTGATGTTTGGATTGATGTTGTCACTCGCCTTCTGCTGGTGTCCACACCGAATCTCTCTTACTGCAAAATTGGAAAGCCAAATTTGTAGGAAAAAAATAGTGAGCATTCACGTGGAATGTATGTGTCATGCAGAAATGCAGGATAAGAATTCATTTAAGTGGACTTAGAGGTGATAGCCGGTCTGGCTACAATTTGCAATTGGATCGATGCCTTTTGAAGCTGCTTTTGAATTTCATGCCTTTGGGATTGCAAGGTTCTCATCTGATACATGTAGTCAATTTTTTGAAGGTAGTGTGTCCCTTGTGGATTTTCACACTAGCTTTTCTTAACGGAAAATGCGTCTTTTGCGAATTTTCACATAACCCTTTGCCTTATTTTTGCCTGGACTGGACCCAACCCAATCCAGCGGCTTTTCTTTCTTTCTTTTTTTTTAAGGATAAACTGCCTGTTTCCAGGTTTTCACCCTATCAGTTTGCCTAAATTTTGCTTAGAGCGCCAATTACGGTTTTCATCTCTAACGGCATTTTTTTTTACAGATTGCAAAGGAGGCTGAAGCTGTTGCCAAAAGTCTTTCAGGTGTGATTGGTATGTACTTACGTCTTAGATCATGGCCGTCTGAGCTTAAATCTTATCATGAAGGTGTTGTAGAATTGGTTTCATAGTTAACAGAAGAATGCATCAGCTGAAGGGCCCGAGTAGCGAGAAAAGCAGAGGGCAGATAGTAACAATTGCTACCTTCATGTCGGAACTAGACAATTTTGAGTATGCAAAATGAACTGCTCTGACCACATCAATATTGCATAAATGCATATGTTTTAATTTTATTTCGTAACACATGATCATTGTTTGGCGTTAGCTCAAAGAATATAAGACCTCATCTAATCTCGGGATAAATCTTGAAATCATCAAACTCCTGTTATCAACTAGCCCTCTCGGGTTTTGATGATTAAAAATTTTCTCTCTGCCCTTAATTTTTGCCTAAGATGCTCTTTTTTTCTTTTTTTTTCTGAAGCAAATTCTAGATGCAACGTTGGGGACGAGACTCAACTCAAATGCATAAATGCACTCGTGGCTCCCCGCTTAAAGCTCAAGAAACACCATATGCATCTTCCTATGTACCAAACCTTATTAGAAGGTCATCTCCGCTAATTAGATAAGACTGAACCAAGAATCAAATGGTCTTACTTTGGTTGTAGCGTTAGGCTTAGGTAGATGGCTATCAAAGGAGGATCAGGTTGCTAGAGAAAAATGGCCGTAATATTTAGTCGACTGATGGGAGGACCATTCTCAGCTCAATTGCGTACTATAAATGGATTCTTGAATTTGGGTTTGATAATACTTTAGCTTATCAAACTCATAATAATAATTAAGTTAAAAAGATAACCATAGAAACTCATCAAGGGGTTACTATCTTGAGCTCTACTTTTTTTTTCTTGCTTTTTTTTTTTTGCCTCTGACTATGCAGAGTTTGTGAATGACTAAACCTTCTTCCTGAAGTGTAAACTCATCCTTATCAGGGCAATTTTTAATAACCCAAAGAATTGTCAATGATGTACATCCATCCATACTAGAGCGACCATTCTTTTAAGGGGAGGTAAAAATTATTTTAGGTGAAGGGTAGTTTTAACATGTGTAATAATAAAATCAATACGCATTTAGCATACCAGCATAAAGGCTCAATGGGCTAGCAAGCGATTGCGAAATAAAGGTAGAAAATAGTCATTTAGGGAGCTATACAAAGAAGGGCTGCCTAAATCATTTTCTAGGTTCCGTCTTATCTAGGAATTGCTTTAACAGGTAATAAGAAAGGTTCTAGTGCTCTTAGTGAGTTTTCATCTAATCCCCAAATTGCAACTATTTTTTTTTCACTACTTTCTATTTTTATTCTCTCTTTTTATTTTCAGCTTCCAGAATTTTTCTCTCTTCAGGAGTTATATCAGATGCTATTAAGATTTTCTTTGGATTTTTCAAAGTTCCGAGATTAAATGTAATCGTATTAATTGAATTAATATAAAAAAATAAATACATCGTGATCATGAGAAATGAAACCATTAGAGACACAATACAAATATGCAAGATTGTTCATTTTATTGAAATAACCAATACTGGAAACATTGTCATAAAAAGTTCTTAGAATAAAAAGCAACTACAACAAAACATAATCTTCTCCTCCGATCACATTCATGGTAGGGGGACTGCATTATAGCCTGCCCTCTTCTTCTTGTCTCTCTTCTTAGGGTTAGTTATCTCCTTAGAATCAATAAGATCTTGACTTTTGTTCCTCAAGGTTCGGCAGTAATCTGTTAAATGCCCAGTGTGCTGATGGTAAGGGCAGTATTGATCATCTCTATGCCCCGGCTTTCCTTGATTCATGGCTAGCCTAGGTGGCAATGGTCACAGCTTGCCTTTTTTGTCAATTTCTCCAATATCCAAGATAGAGAGCGGCCCAAATTAGAGTAGTATCTCTAACCCTGTCCAACCTCGGTGGCTGAAACCTCAGCCGTCTTACCACTTTTATTATTACTGCTTCCAACACCGCCTGATTTGTACCCTAATTGGTTGCCATAACCTTTCCCAGCAAAGTTATTTTGGCTTTCTTTCTTTGCTAGGTAAGCCCCCTCAGCCCCTACAATAATGTCCTTAAGCGACTCTCAGTCTCTGAGCCCCTTAAAGCTGAGTAAGTCCCTCAAGTAAGGGCAAGAGTTCCTGATAAATGGCCTGATTTGGTTAGTAGTGTCAGGCTTTATCTTCATCTCTATGAACCTATTTCTCCATCTTGTAAGGTATTCATGGAATGACTCATCATTCTTTTGCTGTAAAAGCTCGAGGTTCTTTAAGGTGACCTCCATTCTGGTGCTACAGTTATACTGCTTCATAAACTCTTCAGTCAAAAGGTCTCAATCTTTCTTGGACCTCTTGTCTAACCCATGGTACCAGTCCACAGCCGGACCCACCAGACTAAGGCAGAAATATTCCACCTTCTATTTCTTGGTCAACCCTATGCCTTTCATCACCAGGGTATACTGCTTAATATGTGCAGATGGATCCGAAGTACCATCAAACTTTGGCAGCACAAGCATCTTGAACCTTTGGGGCAATAACTCTTCATCCCCCAGATCTCTATTTTCGGGGTTGATCCCTTTTTCGGCTAATAGCATACGGGTGATTGCCTCAATCTGTTGCCTCATCCCTCTCTCTGCCTTATCTTCTGCCCGGGGTGCTCTGGCCTCCATAACTTGAGGCGCTATTGCCTCCTGATCTCTTTCCTCGATTATAAGGGATCCTTGCCCTTCTTGGCTCAATTGGCACCACAGCTCCATGCTCATTGACGGGTTGGTGGACAACATTATCAATAAGAGGAGCCTCCTCGCAAGCAGGCGGTTCACCTTGCCCCCCAGCATGGACTATCGGTGGTTGTGGAGCAACAAGTGGTTATGCAGCAGGAGGATAAGCAACCCTATCGGCCATAGCGCCCATCATTTCTAACATTCTCCGCTCAAAATTCTCCAGTCTCTTAGCAAGATCTTGTGTGTTTAAAGCTCCAATCTCTTCTGCCATTGATGATTCTATAGATGATTCCTTGGTTATTGAGAGCGGTTCGAAATTCCAATCAGACACTAATTATGTCAACCCAAGGGGCAGATCTATCCTCACCAGCCGACCGTTAGAACCTCTAGTCCACTTAGGTGAATCTATGATGGCTGAAAGATTTGAACTATTAGAATGATGCACGAATGATATATACAATGCATGATCGTGTTGATGCAGCATAGACAATCACATACAAGCAGGTAAATTCTTTTAACTTTGTTGCTCCCACACTGGGGGTCATACAGTCTCTTTCCTCGGTGGACTTGATCCATAGGTCAGCGGGGAACCCAATGGGTGCGTATGGTGCGTGGTGGGAAACCAGCAGCATAACACTCTTAATTTAAAGCACATGCGTATGAGTTTTGGCCATTATGTATTTGGACTTTTCAAACAGACTAAAAATGGGCCCACCTGGGCATTAAACCCTTTGATGAGTGACCAGTTAGTATATTTGAATTTGTTCAATATATAAGGGGCCACGCAGCAAGCACATTGTTAGGGTACTGTGACGCGCGCCGGATCCCCGCGGCCGCCCATGGGACCGCCCGCTTGAGGGCGATCGGGGCATTTGTGGGTCCGTTGACAGCTTGCAATAAATCGCAAGTGCGTCTATGTTGGGCAACAAGGAAGTTTCATGGAGTCTCCACCTAATAGAACATTGGAAAAGTTTCTCTCGCCTCGGAGAGCCTAAGACTGCGCTTAGTATCCATTTTAGGCCAGCCAAAGGGGTCTTGGAAGGTAAACCTCTCGCCCTAAGTAGCCTAGGATTAGCGCTAAAGTCTCGTGGCACAAAAAGGTGTCTTGGAGGGTATACCTCTAGCCTCTTTGAGCCCAAAGACCAGAGCTGGTTCGGGACTTCTCATTTTTTCATAACTCGGTTAAGTTTATAGTTGAGTTTTGAATTTATTATTTCATCCCATTTCACATACATTTAATGCAATTAATTAAAGCGCACAACATACATTTAAGAAAAAGCGGTAAAAGTATAAGTAAAATAAAGCACATGTAAAAATATTACAATAAAACTAAGGGCGGAATACAACCCCTATTGTAAATAAAATACAGATCATGCATAAATCGAGATATTCATTAATGGTGAGGACATTGGTCCTCGCATGCATATTATTATGAAATAATTTTTATGTGATGATTTTGGATGGAGAAAATTGAGACATTGGTCCCATTTTTATTTAGAAAAAAATACCAAGTTAATTAATAAAAATGGTTTAGTGACTTTCTTTCTAGCAGGCCTAAATAAACAATTTTACAAGAAAATTATATGGCAAAAATAAATAGGAAAAAGCCAAATAAACAAAATATTACAAATAAAGAAAAATAAATATTCCGAACGAGCCTTTTGGACCTCCCCGTGTGCTCGCGAAAACGCCCAATCAAAAATGAGTTTAGACATAAAAAAACAAAATACAAATAAAATAATGTTAGTAATTGAATCAATTAAATCAATTAAACATACAAAATAATTAATAACAAAATAAAATAAAATAAGATGATATGAAAAGAATGATAATTGAATCAAAATGTTAACAAACCAAAATAAATGAGAAACATGCATTATACATGATAAATAATTAAATGATGTGATGAAAATAAAATAAAACATGTTAATTAATTAGTACATGAAAATATACACATGATGAAAAGTGAAAAATAATAAATGAATAAATAAACAAATCATAATAAATCAATCATGTAACAATGATAAAAAGAATAATAAAAATTAATAAACAAAAGAATGATGAAAATAATAATGATATATAACAAGGTTAATTGATGTGTTCATAATTAATATAAACTATTTACATGGCAAAAAGATTAATTTAAGTTAATTATTTGCATGTTAAAAATAATTAGGAATCACAATAAAATCATTTACATGTTAGGAATTAAAAGAAAACAATATTCACATGAATAAAAATCAAATCATATATAAACAATTAAATAGAACGAATATATGATCAATACAAATGAATAGATGAAAACAATAAATAAATCAATAAAAACAATAAAATATACATGAATAAATTAAATAAAAATAAAATAGAATAGAAATTGAGCTTAGAATATTTACCCTCAGTGTATTGGATTTGATGAAGGAAAAGTGATGATTTTCCGGAAAATTGCTTGAAAGAATAATTTAGCAATGAAATTAATTCTCTTTGTTTATGGAGAAAAACAAAAGAATTGATTTGTATGCTTAAGATTGAAAAGAAATTGATGTCAAAGTGATGATTAATTTCTTGTGTTTATGGAGGAAAAACAAAGAAATTAATTGGAATAATTAAGAATTGAAAATTGATCTTTCCATTTCAATTAAACCTTTTTAATTAAAAGAGAAATCTGAAATTTTTAAAGAGAAAATAGAAGAATAAGAATTCTGGAAATTTTTGGTCTAAAAAGAATGTGGAGGCTCCCCTTGATTTTTCATCATAAAGTCTTTATAAAATAAAATAGGTTGCCCTAATTTAATTAAGGAAAACAAACCTATTTTAACACAAAATTCTTTTATTTTTAATGATAAAATTAAGTTTTATTAATTAATTATCTAAAAAAATATTTTAGAATTTAATTTGAACTAAAAAACCCAAAAAAAATGAGATAAAAAACGGATTTTTGGGTGAAAAAATTGGAAAAAGGGGTGAAAAATCGGAAAAGGGGTATTAGACCCTATAGCGACGGCCAGGGGATGAGGGACGCCCGTCGCTATAGAGCGACGGGCTTCACGCAGCGAGGCTGCGCGAAATCCGCGCGCGATGCGCTCAACGCTGCGCGTTGCCAAATCGCGCCCAGCGCGCGTGCGCGCTGCTGCGCCCGACACTAGCGATCCGAAAAACTTTTTTTTTTAAAAAAAAATTTAAATTGACTAAAAACACTATAATTTTAAGCCCTTATTTTTCAAAATTAATTTTTTAAATATTTTTTATTATTTTCTAATTTTTCACTCTAAAATGCAAATTTGACGAGAAAACCATCACTTTTAACCTTTTAAGTCTGTGAAGGCAATTATCATCATTGGGTAACTTCGATCTAGGCTTACTCAGGACCCGGTGTTTACAGTTGCCCCCAGTTTAGGGGAATCTAGTACACTAGTATTTAGGTGAGCCTAAACTCAAAGAAGAAAAGGAAAGAGACAAGTACCTGAGTCTCCGAACTGGAGAATTCTGAGATGGTGGTTATTACCATGGTGTGTTTTCGTTTGTTGAAGCGGTGCTATCTGTGAGCCCTTCGGTTGATTGCCCCCTGAGAGGTCTTCGGTTCATTGATCGTTTGCCCCCTGAGAGGTCTTCAGTTTGCTGATCCCTGAGAAGTCTTCGGTTTATCGATCGTTTGCCCCCTGAGAGGTCTTCAGTTCATTGCCCCCTGAGAGGTCTTTGATTCATTGATCATTTGCCCCCTGAGAGGTCTTCGATTTGCTGCTCCCTGAGAAGTCTTCAGTTCATTGCCCCCTGAGAGGTCTTCGATTCATTGCCCCCTGAGAGGTATTCGGTTCATTTATCGTTTGCCCCCTGAGAGGTCTTCAGTTCATTGCCCCTTGAGAGGTCTTCGATTCATTGATCATTTGCCCCCTGAGAGGTCTTCCATTTTGCTGCTCCCTGAGAAGTCTTTGGTTGATTGCCCCCTGATAGGTCTTCGATTCATTGCCCCTTGAGAGGTCTTCGATTTGCTGCTCCCTGAGAAGTCTTTGGTTGATTGCCCCCTGAGAGGTCTTCGATTTGCTGCTCCCTGAGAAGTCTTTGGTTGATTGCCCCCTGAGAGGTCTTCGATTGAGGTCTGCCCCCGGAGAGGTCTTTAGTTGATTGCTTGGACTGATGTCGTCACTCGGCTTTGGTCGGTGTCCGCATCAAATCTCTTTTTCTGCAAAATAGGGAAACTAAAATATGCAGGAAAAATAGTGAGCATGCAAGTGAAATGCATGAGTCATGCAGGATAAAAATTTATCTATGTGGACTTGGAGATGATAGCCGGGCTAGCTGCAATTTGCAATAGGATCGATGCCTTTTAAGCTGCTTTTGAATTTCATGCCCTTCGGGATTGCGAGATTCTCATCCGGTACCTGTAGTCATTATTTGAAGGTAGTGCGTCCCTTGTGGATTTTCACACTAGCTTTTCTTAGTGGGAGATACATCCTTTGTGGATTTTCACATAACCCTGTGCCTTATTTTTTTGCCTGGATTGGACCCAACCCAATCCAACGGCTTTTCTCTTTCTTCTTTTTTTGAAGGATAGACTGCCTGTTTTCAGGTTTTCACCCTATCCTTTTGCCTAGTTTTTGCTTAGAGCGCCAGTTACGGTTTTCACTCTAACGGCTCTTTTCTTTTTTTTTTTGTTTTTTTTTAAGATTGCTGAAGTTGTTAGCAAGAATCTTTAGGGAGTCTTAGGACATGGTTGCATGAGCTTGATTTTGCACATCTGATCACAGGATGAATCGGCTGAAGCGTTTACGTGCTGAGAGTAGCAGAGGGTAGGCAGATACATGACTTTGATCACACAGGGTACAATACTTTGATCACATCATTGCATAAATGCATGTGTTTCAATTTGATTTCATTAAACATGATCATTATTTTGGCATTGATTTTAAAAAATACAAGACTTTAGCTAATCTCGAGATAGATCTTGAAAGCATCAAACTCTTATTATCAATCAACCCTCTCGGATTTTATGATTGAAGATTTTCTCTCATCTCTTAATCTTTTTCTTTGAATGCGAATTCTAGATGCAACTTTGGGGACGAGACTTAACTCGAATGCATGAATGCACTCGTGGCTCCTCGCTTTAAGCTCAAGAAATACCATATGCCTCTTCTTACGTACCAAACCTTATTAGAAGGTTATCTTTGCTAATTGGATAAGACTGAACCAAGAATCAAAAGGTCTTACTTTGGTTGTAATGTTAGGCTTAGGTAGATGGCTATCAAAGGAGGATGAGGTCGCTAGAGAAAAATGGCCGCAATATTTTCTCGACTGGTGGATGAACCATTCTCAGCTCAGTTGTATATACAAAGGTATTCTTGAATTTGGATTTGATAACATTTTAGCTCATTTAAGATCAGATTGACAGTTAAAAAGGTAATCATCAAAACTCGTCAAGTGGTTATTATTTTGAGCTCTACTTTCTTTTTAGGAGCTCATGTTTTTGGCCCATGACTGAAACCCTCTTCCCAAAGTGTAAACTCATCCTTACCAAGACAATTTTGATAACCCACAAAGAAATTGTTAATTGTTAAAACGTTCATCCATCCCTGTTAGAGAGGCCACTCTTCTAAGGGGAAGCCAAAATCATTTTAGGCGAGGGGATAGTTTTAACATATGTAACAATAAAATTGGCACGCATTTAGCATACCCACATAAAGGCTCAATGGGCTAGCAAGCGATTGTGAAGTAAGGGTAGGAAATGGTCATTTAGGGAACTATACAAAGAAAATGTTGCCTAAATCATTTTCTAGGTTCCGTCTTATCCAGGGATCACTTTGACGGGTAATCAGAAAGGTTCTAGTGCTCTTAGTGAGTTTCCATCCAGTCCCCTAATTGCAACTAGTTTTTTTTATTTTTAATTTCCCTCTCTACAGGAGCTATGTTAGATGCTATCAAAATTTTCTTTGGGTTCCCCAAAGTTTCCGAGATTAACTGCAGTCATATTATTTGAATTAATGCCAAAGTAAATGTGTTATGATCATGTGAAATGAAATCAGTAGAAACATTATACAAATAAGCAAAAATTGTTCTCTTCATTACAAATCGAAAATTGTAACATAAAATGTTCTAGAAATAAAAAGAATTTCAGCATCTAAAAGCAATATCACTAGTGGGCCACAAGAGACGATCATGTTCGCGGTGGAGGGACTGTATTATAACCTGCTTTCTTCTTTTTCACTCTCTTCTCAGGATCTGCGATCTGATTGGTGTCAATGAGATCCTGGATTTTATTTCTCAGAATTCGGCAATGGTCAGTCAAATGGCCGGTGTGCTGGTGGTAAGCGTAGTACTGATCACCTCTATGTCCCGGCTGTCCCTGACTCAAGGCTGGTCTAGGTGGCAAAGGTTGCAACTTGCCTTCCTTCATTAGTCTCTCCAGCACCCAGGATAGAGAGCGGCCTAAGTTGGAGTAGTATCTCTGACCCTGCCCAACTCCAGTAGCTGAGACCTCTGCCGTCCTACCGTTTCTGCTGTTGTTACTCCCGGCACCTCCTGATTTGAATCCCGACTGGTTCCCATAGCCTTTCCCAGCAAAGTTATTTTGGCTTGCTTTCTTTGCCAGGTAAGCCGCCTCAGCTTCTCTAGCGATATCCTTAAGCGACTCCCAGTCCTTGAGCCCCTTAAAACTGAGCAAGTCCCTTAAGTAAGGGCATGAGTTTCTGATAAACAGCCTAATCTGATCTGCAGTGTCAGGCTTCCTCTTTATCTCCATGACCCTGTTTCTCCATCTTGTAAGGTACTCATGGAATGACTCATCATTCTTCTGCTGTAGAAGCTCGAGGTCTTTTAGGGTGACCTCCATCCTAGTGCTGCAGTCGTACTGCTTCATGAATTCTTAGGTCAAAAGGTCTCAGTCCTCTTTGGACCTCCTATCCAACCCGTGGTACCAGTCAACTGCCGGGCCCACTAAACTAAGGCAGAAATATTCCACCTTCTGCTTTTTGCTCAGCCCTGTGCCTTTCATGACCAGGGTGTACTGCTTGATGTGGGCGGATGGGTCAGAGTTGCCATCAAATTTCGGCAGCTCGGGCATCTTGAATCTTTGGGGCAGCAACTCTTCATCCCCCAGATCTCTGTCTTCTGGGTTGACCCCCTTTCCAGCCGAGAGCATGCGGGTGATAGCTTCGATCTGCTGTCTCATACCTCTTAAAGCTTCATCCTCTACTCTGGGTGCTCCGGGGCTCGCAGCTTGGTGGACTATCGGCACCTCTTCTTCTTTTTCCTCCATCAGGAAATCATCGTTAGGGTTATAAATCCTTTCCCCTCTTGGCTCGATGGGTGCAACAGCCCTGTGCTCATTGTTGGGTTGGCGAGCAGCAGCTCCAACGAAGGGAGCCTCCCCACCAGCAGGTGGTTCGGCTTGCCCCCGAGGAGGGGCTGCCTGTGGCTGTAGAGCAGCAGGCGGCTGTGGGGCAGCAGATGGATGGGCAATCCTTTCAGCCATGGCGCCCATCATATCCATCATTCTCCATTCAAAATCCTCTAGCCTCCTAGCTAGGTCCTGAGTGGTCAAAGCTCCAGCTTCTTCTGCCATTGATGATTCAAGAGAGGATTCACTGATTGATGGGAATGACTCAGAATCCCAGTCAGACACTAGTTCCGGCAACTCAAAGAGCAGATTTATCCTTACTAGCCGACCGTCGGAACCTCTAGTCCACTTAGATGAATCTATGATGGCTAAAAAAATTAGATTGTTAGGATGATGCATGAATGACATATACAATGCATGATAGTAAGCTATGCAACATTTACAATCACATGCAAGCAAGTAAATCCTTCCAACCTTATTGCTCCCACACACGAGGTAATGCGGTCTCTTTCCTAGGTGGGCTTAATCCATGGGTTAGCGGGGAACCCAATGGATGCATATGGTGCTCGGTGGAAAATCGCCATCATAACATCTCTTATCTAATGTGCAAGCACATGGGTTATGATCGTTATGTATTTAGGCAGCCCGAACAAGTTGACATGGGCCTATCGGGGCATGAAAGCCTTTGATTAGGTGACCAATCAAATTATATGGGATTGTCCAATATATAATGATCCACATAGCAAGCATAGTATTAAGGTTCATACCACCTAGGGGAAGTGACTATTTCCATTACATGAGCTTTGGTCATGGGTGATGATATTTTAGGGTTACCCAAGCATGGTCCCTGCCGATGGGCCTAGCTCATCACGAGCGTAACGACCGATCGGGTCACCATTTGATATACCTTGATGGTACGAGGCTTGGGCTGGTGATTATCCTTAACACTTCCCTAAATTGAGTGAAAATAGGGTCGTGCTTCGGGAACGCACCGGGGCTAAAAGAGGGACCAAACTAGCGTAGATCTAAGGCTCTAATGAGATGCGATGCAATTTTGAAAAAAGATGAAATGTTTAAATTAAAACTCAATTGTAAATTTTAACCAAGGTACTTTCGAATCGAAGTCTCGAGTATGTCCCCAGTGGAGTCGCCACTGTGACGCGCGCCGGATCCCCGCGGCCGCCCATGGGACCGCCAGCTTGAGGGCGATCGGGGCATTTGTGGGTCCGTTGACAGCTTGCAATAAATCGTAAGTGCGTCTATGTTGGGCAACAAGGAGGTTTCATGGAGTCGCCACCCAATAGAACATAAGGAAAGTTTCTCTCGCCTCGGAGAGCCTAAGACTGCGCTTAGTATCCATTTTGGGCCAGCCAAAGGGGTCTTGGAAGGTAAACCTCTCGCCCTAAGTAGCCTAGGATTAGCGCTAAAGTCTCGTGGCACAAAAAGGTGTCTTGGAGGGTATACCTCTAGCCTCTTTGAGCCCAAAGACCAGAGCTGGTTCGGGACTTCTCATTTATTCATAACTCGGTTAAGTTTATAGTTGAGTTTTGAATTTATTATTTCATCCCATTTCACATACATTTAATGCAATTAATTAAAGCGCACAACATACATTTAAGAAAAAGCGGTAAAAGCATAAGTAAAATAAAGCACATGTAAAAATATTACAATAAAACTAAGGGCGGAATACAACCCCTATTGTAAATAAAATACAGATCATGCATAAATCGAGATATTCATTAATGGTGAGGACATTGGTCCTCGCATGCATATTATTATGAAATAATTTTTATGTGATGATTTTGGATGGAGAAAATTGAGACATTGGTCCCATTTTTATTTAGAAAAAAATACCAAGTTAATTAATAAAAATGGTTTAGTGACTTTCTTTCTAGCAGGCCTAAATAAACAATTTTACAAGAAAATTATATGGCAAAAATAAATAGGAAAAAGCCAAATAAACAAAATATTACAAATAAAGAAAAATAAATATTCCGAACGAGCCTTTTGGACCTCCCCGTGTGCTCGCGAAAACACCCAATCAAAAATGAGTTTAGACATAAAAAACAAAATACAAATAAAATAATGTTAGTAATTGAATCAATTAAATCAATTAAACATACAAAATAATTAATAACAAAATAAAATAAAATAAGATGATATGAAAAGAATGATAATTGAATCAAAATGTTAACAAACCAAAATAAATGAGAAACATGCATTATACATGATAAATAATTAAATGATGTGATGAAAATAAAATAAAACATGTTAATTAATTAGTACATGAAAATATACACATGATGAAAAGTGAAAAATAATAAATGAATAAATAAACAAATCATAATAAATCAATCATGTAACAATGATAAAAAGAATAATAAAAATTAATAAACAAAAGAATGATGAAAATAATAATGATATATAACAAGATTAATTGATGTGTTCATAATTAATATAAACTATTTACATGGCAAAAAGATTAATTTAAGTTAATTATTTGCATGTTAAAAATAATTAGGAATCACAATAAAATCATTTACATGTTAGGAATTAAAAGAAAACAATATTCACATGAATAAAAATCAAATCATATATAAACAATTAAATAGAACGAATATAAGATCAATACAAATGAATAGATGAAAACAATAAATAAATCAATAAAAAGAATAAAATATACATGAATAAATTAAATAAAAATAAAATAGAATAGAAATTGAGCTTAGAATATTTACCCTCAGTGTATTGGATTTGATGAAGGAAAAGTGATGATTTTCCGGAAAATTGCTTGAAAGAATAATTTAGCAATGAAATTAATTCTCTTTGTTTATGGAGAAAAACAAAGGAATTGATTTGTATGCTTAAGATTGAAAAGAAATTGATGTCAAAGTGATGATTAATTTCTTGTGTTTATGGAGGAAAAACAAAGAAATTAATTGGAATAATTAAGAATTGAAAATTGATCTTTCAATTTCAATTAAACCTTTTTAATTAAAAGAGAAATCTGAAATTTTTAAAGAGAAAATAGAAGAAGAAGAATTCTGAAAATTTTGTGTCTAAAAAGAATGTGGAGGCTCCCCTTGATTTTTCATCATAAAGTCTTTATAAAATAAAATAGGTTGCCCTAATTTAATTAAGGAAAACAAACCTATTTTAACACAAAATTCTTTTGTTTTTAATGATAAAATCAAGTTTTATTAATTAATTATCTAAAAAAATATTTTAGAATTTAATTTGAACTCAAAAATCCAAAAAAAAAATGGGATAAAAAACAGATTTTTGGGTGAAAAAATTGGAAAAAGGGGTGAAAAATCGGAAAAAGGGGCATCAGACCCTATAGCGACGGCCAGGGGATGAGGGACGCCCGTCGCTATAGAGCGACGGGCTTCACGCAGCGAGGCTGCGCGAAATCCGCGCGCAGAGGCGCGGAAATCGCACGCAGTGCGCACAATGCTGCGCGTAGCGACGCGTCGCGCTGGGCGCCTGCGCGCCTACGCGCTGCCACACCCGACACTCGCGATCCGAAAAATTTTTTTTTTTATTTTTTTAAATTTTAAATTGACTAAAAACACTATAATTTTAAGCCCTCATTTTTCAAAATTAATTTTTGAAATATTTTTTATTATTTTCTAATTTTTCACTCTAAAATGCAAATTTGACTAGAAAACCATCACTTTTAACCTTTTAAGCCTGTGAAGGCAATTATCATCATTGGGTAACTTCGATCTAGGCTTACTCAGGACCCGGTGTTTACAGGTACGTATCACCTAGTGGAGGTTTCTATTGCCATTACATGAGCTTTGGTCAAGGGTGGTGTTACTTTAGGTCTACCTAAGCATTGTCCTTGCCAATGGGTCTAGCTCATCGTAAGCATAACGACCGATTGGGTCTCCATTTGATATACCATAAGGTATGAAGCTTGGGCTGGTGATTATCCCTAACACTTCCCCACATTGAGTGAACATATGGTCGTGCTTCGGGAACGCACTGGGGTTAAGAAAGGAACCAAACTAGCATAATTCTAAGGCTCTAGCATGGATGCAATGCAATTTTTTAAAAAAAGATAGAATTAATAAGATCTTGAATTTTGTTCCTCAAAGTTCAGCAATAATCTGTTGAATGTCCAGTGTGCTGATGGTAAGTGCAGTATTGATCATCTCTATGCCCCGGCTTTCCTTGATTCATGGTTGGCCTGGGTGGTAATGGTCTTAACTTGCCTTCTTTTGTTAATTTCTCCAATACCAAAGATAGAGAGCAGCCTAAGTTAGAGTAGTACCTCTGACCTTGTCTAACCTCAGTAGCTGAAACGTCGGTCGTCTTACCACTTCTATTATTACTGCTTCCAGCACCGCCTGATTTGTACCCTGATTGGTTGCCATAACCTTTCCCAGCAAAGTTATTTTGGCTTGCTTTCTTTGCTAGGTAAGCCCCCTCAGCCTCCACAGCAATGTCCTTAAGAGACTCCCAGTCTCTAAACCCCTTAAAGCTGAGCAAGTCCCTCAAGTAAGGGCAAGAGTACCTGATAAATAGCCTGATTTGGTCAGCAGTGTCAGGTTTTCTCTTCATCTCCATGACCCTATTTCTCCATCTTGTAAGGTATTAATGGAACGACTCATCATTCTTTTGCTGTAAAAGCTCGAGGTCCTTTAAGGTGACCTCCATTCTGGTGTTGCTATCATACTGCTTCATAAACTCCTCAGTCAAAAGGTCCCAATCTTCCTTGGACCTCCTGTCTAACCCATGGTACCAGTCCACAACCGGACCCACTAGACTAAGGCAAAAATATTCCACCTTGTATTTTTTGGTCAATCCTATGCCTTTCATCACCAGGGTATACTGCTTAATATGTGCAGATCGATCCGAAGTACCATCGAACTTCGGCAGCTCAGGCATTTTAAACCTTTGGAGCAACAACTCTTCATTCCCCAGATCTCTATCTTCCGGGTTGATCCCCTTTCCAGCTGATAGCATACGGGTGATTGTTTCAATCTGTTGCCTCATCCCTCTCATTACCTCATCTTCAACCATGGGTGCTTTAGCCCCCACAATTTGAGGTGCTACTGCCTCCCGATTTCTTTCCTCCATTACAAAGTCCTCCTCAGGATTAGGGATCCTTGCCCTTCTTGGCCCAATTGGCACTACAACTCTATGCTCATTGACGGGTTGGTGGACAACATTATCAACAAGAGGAGCCCCTTCGTGAACAGGCGGTTCACCTTCCCCCCAGCATGGACTATCGGTGGTTGTGGAGCAGCAGGTGGTTGTACAGCAGCAGGTGGTTGTGCAGCAGGAGGATGAGCAACCCTATCGGCTATGGTGCCCACCATTTCTAACATTCTCCACTCAAAATCCTCTAGTCTCCTAGCAAGGTCTTGAGTGGTTAAGGCTCCGGTCTCCTCTGTCATTGATGATTCCTTGGTCAATTCCTTGGTCATTGAGAGTGGCTCGGAATTCCAATCAGACACTAATTCTGTTAACCCAAGGGGCAGATCTATCCTCACCAGTCGACCGTCAAAACCTCTAGTCCACTTAGGTGAATCTATGATGGCTGAAAGATTTGAACTGTTAGAATGAAGCATGAATGATATATACAATGCATAATCTTGTTGATGCAGCATAGACAATCACATATAAGCAGGTAGATCCTTCCAACCTTGTTGCTCCCACACAGAGGGTCATACAGTCTCTTTTCGAGGTGGGCTTGACCCATGGATTAGCGGGAAACCCAATGGGTGCTATGGTGCATGGTGAGAAACCAACAGCATAATACTCTTAATTTAAAGCACATGCGTATGAGTTTTGGCCATTATGTATTTGGACTTTTCAAACAGATTAAAATTGGGCCCACCGGGGCATGAAAGCCTTTGATGAGTGTCCAGTTAATATGTTTGAATTTGTTCAATATACAAGGGCCCACGTAGCAAGCACATTGTTAGGGTGTATATCACATAGTGGAGGTTTCCATTGCACTTATATGAGCTTTGGTCAAGGGTGGTGTTACTTTAGGTCTACCCAAGCATGGTCCCTGCCAATGGGTCTAGCTCATCGTGAGCATAACGACCGATTGGGTTTCCATTTAATATACCATAAGGTATGAGACTTGGACTGGTGATTATCCTTAACACTTCCCCACATTGAGTGAACGTAGGGTCATGCTTCGGGAATGCACCGGTGGTTAAGAAAGCCGACCGGTTCCTGGTGACCCACTTTTAGGGCCTGAGAGGGGTTTGCATCTTTTGATCTTAGGCAATCATGCGATATTTTGGACACCTCTTTCCAATAGCATACTGGAAGGATCATCTAATCCCATGAAGTCTTTAGGTACATTTGAAGTATTTTGGAGTCGCCACCCAATTTACAAGAAATTAAAAGTTCATCTAATCTCGGAGGTCTTAAACCAGAGAAGGTGTTCGAAACTTTACTCTTATTAATGCCTTAAGTTAAGTTATAAATGAGTTTTTAGCAATTGAAATTTCATCTCTCATCTCATGCGATCATGCAATAAATTTAAAGCGCATTTCAAGCATTTTTGGAAAAGCAGTAAAGAAAACAATAAAGAATGCGATAAAAAATTACAAGTGAAAAATGGGACAGAACAATCCCCCAAAATAAAAAGGCATAAATAAATAAATGAATAGAATTGTCCCAAAATTAATTACAAGGGCCCGAAATAAATACCACACAAGAAGAATAAAATAAAAGATATCATACATAAATTGGGACTTTTATTAGGAACATTGGTTCTCTCACTTTCACTTAGAAAATCGAAGAGTTATGTTTTAGTATTTATCGATAAAATCGAGATGAGTGATCTCATTTTGAGAAAACTAACTCTTCTTTTTAAGAGTGAGTTTTTATGGGTTAAAATTAGGATATTGGTTCCATTTTATTAGAAAAAGATCCCAATTTATTAATATAATACTTTTTGTGACTTTTAATTAACGTGCATAAAAATAAATAAATTTATTACATATTACATAATAAGAACAAATAAAATGAAATTAATGGCAAATACTAAAAATATTAAAATATGACAAATCCCACCAAAATGGTGTCTTCAAATCTCCATGGGCTCCCATTTGGTATTGGAAAGGTCACACATAAAAATAATTATTGAAATAAAAAACAAAAATAAAAGTGATGTTAGTAATAAAAATGAATTTAAACATGTAACATATGAAAATGGAAAAATAAATAAATATGATAACATGCATTATGTATGACAAATTAATTAAATGACATAATAAAAATAAGTAATTTAACATATTAACAATTCAACATGCATGAAAACATAAATAATAATAATAATAATAACAATAACAAATAATAAAAGTAATAATAATAATAGTAGTAGTAATAATAGATACAAATAATAATAATAATAATAATAATAATAATAAATAATAATAATAATAATAATAATAATAATAATAATAATAATAATAATAATAACAATAAAGAATATGAACAAACAAGTAAGCAAAAATAAAAAGAAATAAAATAGACAAAACATGTTAAACCATGTTAAATAATAATAATAATAATAATAATAATAATAATAATAATAATAATAATAATAATAATAATAATAATAATAATAATAATAATAATAATAATAATAATAATATATGAACAATCAAATAAATATGTAAGAATAAAATAAAATATGCTAAAATATTAAATTTATGGCTAAATCACATAAACATAAACAAAATAAAATAATAGATCAAGAATCTACATGGTTGCTAATTAATTATAAACAAAAAAAAATTATAACAAAAATTAAATTAAAAATTGAGTTTAGAATATTTACCCTCAAATTTTGATGTGATGAATGAAGGTAGATGATCAATCTCCTTATCTTGATTTAGAAAAATAAAATATATAACAAAATTTTATCCCAAGAACAAATAATTAATTTATTTGTCTTAGGGAAAAATTGTAAAAGAAGTAAGAAAATTCACAAGAACAAATAATTAATTTATTTGTCTCAAGAATTAACTTAAAAAAAATTAAAAATACTTGGGGAACTTGTTCTTGAAAAAGAAGGAAAAAGAAGAAGAAAAAGAAGAGAGAAAACCAATTTTTCTTAAGAAAAATCCCCCCTAATTCTCTTCCAAAAAAATTCATTTTATACCTACAAATAAATCAATTTTTGTTGAATTAAATTAAATCAATTTAATTCTCATAATCACAAAAAACTAAAGAATTTTAAAAGTTTAGAAGACAAAAGGTTTTAAAATTAAATTCTACAAAAAAAAAGTAAAAACACTCAAAAAAGGCCAAAAAAAGCCTAAAGGGCTGATGGGGGGTGACAGGGCTGATGGGGCGCAATAGGGAATTTTTTTTTTACTTTTTTCTAAAATTCTATAATTTCAAAACTCACTTTTTTTTATCTTAAAATAATTTTTAAAACATTTTCAAAATATTTTTAAAACGCATTTTTATTCATTTTTAATAAATCAATTTAACAAGAAAACCATCATTTCCAACTTTCAATTTTCGCATATAAATAGGCACAATTAATTTCATCATTAGGTAATCCTGATTTAAGCTGTCTCGGGACCCAGTGTCTACAGCCGGAGTATTATGGTCCTAAATTGGTACCTGATATGGAACTCCAAAGGAAGAAGGGCCGGCCTAAAACAAATCGTATACGGAATGAGATGGATAGGCATGATAGGAGTAATATTGGTCATTGCACCAAGTGTGGCAACGTTGGACATAATAAAAAAATATGTACAAGTGGCGCTGGACCAACAAATCAACTCTTCAGAAGATAAAATTGTGCAATAATATTTATGTTAATCATGTGTAATAATATAAAATAAAAATTTATGAAAATTATATTCTTTACTTTGTTAATGTGTATTATAGTATGCATAAAATAGTTAAAATCAATGTTAAAACACTAACTTGTTTGGCCATTAATATCAACGTCTCCTATTTCTACTTCTACTACTACGAGATGAACTATTTTGTGTTTCAAATTGAGGATCCATCTTGCATGGGTTTGGATCTTGTGGCATATGTATGACATCATTATAATCGCCACTGTACAATGGTTGATCTGCTAAACCCATAGTAGTCCCCATATTTGAGTTGTTTAATAGTTCATGAAAAAAATCATCATGCTGAGATTGTTCGAATATGTTATGTGGTGGATGCTCTCCTTCAAATAGACTTTCATTCAAATCAACATTCCATCTTGAAGTGCCAGCTTCAGCCTCATAGTAATTTAAAGGACCAGGTTCAGTCTGAAAAAAGGTAGCCTGGTCGAATTATTGCTGACCAATAGAAGGGATATTGAATGGACTTGAAGTTGTGTCAAGAGAATATGGCCATGACATGGGCGAGGGGACCTGGTGCACTCCGGGCTGAATGGGAATTGAAGCAACAGTTGTACGTCTTTCCCCCATTCCTCTCCTGCTACGGGTTGACGTCCGAAAATCTTTGTAGGGAGCTAATAGCGGCTGTATCTCCACAGGATCTGGAACTGGCTGATGGGGATAAACATTCGACGTCCTCCCTATTGCGCCAACAGTACCTAAAATACTTTCTGATGTCAGACGAATATTACCAGTTTCATTCGATAACGAATTAATGTCAGCATGATAAATTCGCTCAACACCATCGGCCTGCAGGAAAATAAATAACTTTTCAGAAAAGAACAATTTTATTAATGGAAATTTTATTATACCAACATATCATATCGTAGCCCCAAGTGAAGCACCAATTTGGGTTATCCAGCTTCTGGTCCGTGGAATATAACACTGCATGTACTACGACCTCATATGCAATGGACCATTAAGTGTCTGAGTTGCCACAACACGATTCCATCGATTGCCCCACTCATGAATAAAACTTGATAATTTATCAGCCCAATTTATATCATTTTGCCCTCGCAGGTCAATGGAATGCACAATATCATTATTTTGCGGTGGATATGGAATCAGTTGGTCCATTCCGAATTGTCTAAGGCATCGATCAGGTTGGTGCCACTCAATAACATGGAAACATATCTTTGGTACAACTGATCTCCAACTATTGACACCATCTCTACAATAGTTAGGCAATAAGTGCATGCTATTATTGTACTGCTCCCAATCCATCTGAAAAATTACAAAAATTATAAATAAGTTGTCTCAATTTTCCATTCAATAAGTCGATATTTAATCAATTTTCATGCATTAAAAATTAAATACATACTTGGTCATGAAGCTAAATGTCTAGCTCAATGCGATAATTTGTAACATTTTTATTATTATTATTTCTATTATCTATAGGAGATCGCCACCTGATGAAAAAATTAAAGTCACATCATCATATCGGACAAATACTTAAAAAATTACATACCGTTTGTGATGCGCGCCGAACCTAGCAAAGGCCCTCTTTGAACCTGCTTTTAGGATTCGAGGAATTGGTTCGCGTTTTTTTGATCTTGGGTGCCATGAGACATCTTGGATGCCTCCTTCCCAATAGAATATTGGAAAGGATCATCTAGTCTCATGGCGCCTTTAGGCACCTTTGAGGTATTTTGGAGTCACTACCTAATTTATAAGAAATTGAGAAAGGTCTCTAACCTCTATCAGTCTAGACCAGAGATTGGTGTTCGGAACTTCACTCTTATTTATGCTTTGGTTAATTATAAATGAGTTTTTAACTTCCTAAAATTCTATCTCTCCTCTCATATGATTGATGCATTTAATTAAAAGTGCATTGCAAGCATTCAAAAGCAATAAAGGAAAGCGATAAAGAAAGCAGTAAATAAATAAAAGAAAGCAATAAACACGTCAAGCACACACAATTACAAGAGAAATAGGGGCGGAATACAGCCCCAATAAAAGAAGAATTAAAAAAGTAAATTGGGACGGAATACAATCCCAAATGGAAATTAAATAATGTCGCCCCAAAATTAATTACAAGGGCCCAAAAGAAAATGAACATAAATTTAAACAATCAAACAAAATCAAACATGAGAAAAACATACATAAATCGGGACATTCGTTTGGTTTAGGAACGTTGGTTCCTTCGCGCTTGTTTAAAGGTTTAGGAACATTGGTTCCTTCGTACTTATTTGAAAAGGAGTCGAAGAGTTGTTTGATTGTTGGGTTGAAAATCGGGATGAGTGATCCCATTTTGGAGAAAAAGAAACTCTTCGTTTTATTGTGATGTTTTACATTCCTTGGCTAAAATGTGGGTAATTGGTCCCAATTTTATTAGTGAAAATTTTAATTTAATTACAGAAATATTTTCGTGACTTTTTATCTCACGCGTGCATAAATAAAGTATTTATTTACAAACAATCACAACAAAAGGGAGGGAAATAACGAAGGTCTCACCAAACCGACGCGATCTCCTACGCGTGGTGACCCCTCCGGGAGGTCATGGAAATGCTCATACAATGCGACTCAAATTAAATTTTAGAAAGAAAAAATAATGTTAAAAATATTAGTAATAATTCTAAACAAAATTAATCAAGTAAAGATAAGATAAATATAGGTGATAGAGTTGGGATACGTCCATGACTCTATAATGGATTGAGTACCAATCCAGATTAAATTGAGTTATTTAATCTGAATAAAATTACCAATCCTATCTCAGAAATAGTCTGAGTTAAACTAGAGTTAGGTCTCTAGCTTTTAGGATCTCTATAAATAGAGGTGAGATCCTCATTATTTGGTAACGAGAAAATGTACACGCCGTAAGCCTGCTCGTTCCCACTCACAAGTTTTCTGTCTTAATTTTCAGGGGCATTTAGATTGTGATCTAGCTGCTCTTACCCCGAGTGAGTAAAAGCCGGACCAATGACCAAAAATAAACGGGATCTTGATAGACGCTTTCGCAACGAGTTTCTGTGCTACAAGAGGTAGGTACATTTATTTAATGTTACCTCCGTATAAATTATATTTGTTATAATTTTTTCCCATATCCATCATTGGTATCAGAGCCGTTATTTTTGCATCCTGGCATGTGGCTAAAAAGATCTAAAATTTTATGTATAAAATTATTAGATCTGGGATGCATTGAACCAATAAAAATTTGTTTTTTGTGTGAAAAATATATATACGTGTATATTTCGGCTCGATTTCATGTATGTGTAGACCGAAACCCGAAGGGACGAACATGAGTGTTCTAAACGGCTAACTAGAAGTCGGGATTTTTAATTTTTGACCTCACCATTGGATTCATAGACCCTGAAACCCCCCACCAGCCGGAATCGGAGGACGAGAATCGATCGGCAAGGCGACGCGTGGACTACACGGGCCACAACTCGTTCGGCGCGTGCGCATGGGCAGTGGCCCACATGTGCGTCGCCATGTGTCAGCAGTGATGCGTCACGCTGACACGTGGCCCAATGGCCGAGTGCCACGTGGCACAATGTGGGGGACACGTGGGCAAATTAGAGGATGACACGTGGCTGACTGAGGTCATGGCACGTGTCATGATGACGTGTCAATAAGTTGACACGTGGCCCAACCAAAACTCTACATGTGGATCACTAAGGTGCTGCCACGTGTCATATCAGGTGGTAGTGATGACGCGGCATCACCGACACATGGCCCAATAGACGTGAGACACGTGGTAGACTGTGGTCATGCCACGTGGCTCCAACGTGTCACAGGTGCCACACGGGCGCCACGTGGTCCAATCAGATATTGACACGTGTCAGACTGAGGTCTGCCACGTGTCGGTGCTGACGTGTTACGTGTGACACGTGGACCAATGAGATAACGACACGTGGCATTGACCGTGCCATGTGGGCACCAGGTGGACCAATAGCATTCAGACACGTAGCGTGACTGGATGTGGACACATGGCTCAATACGGTGTTGCCACGTGGCAGATCCGAGGGAGGCTCGCGTGAGCGCGTCTTCCTCCCCTTCGTCGGCGCGTGATGCGTCCTCCGATCACCAAATCAGCTCCAATTTTTTGCAAATTTATTTTTCAAATTATTTCTGATTTTTTGGTCATATTCTCGAAATTTTTTAATGACCAAAAAATATATTATGCAATTTTTGATATTTAAATGTGTTTAATTTCAAAAATAAAATATTAAAAATTTTTTAAAAATGTGTTTTCTGCTTTCAAAAATTTTTAAAAATATTTTAAAATATTTTTTGAAGTTCTGTCCTTACTTATTGATTGAAATGTGTTTCAATCATGAGCATTTATACATGATTGTATAAAAATTTTCTGTATTATGTTACAAAAATATTGAATAAGGACAGTAGGTCTTCCTTAAATTGCGCATACGTTTCTTTGAGAAATGCAAGAGTGCAATTTATAAAGCAACATAAGAATGCGAAGGAAGATTTGAGCTGAAGATATTGATGCTATAGTGCATCATAAAGTACATGTGTGAGAACAAATGCAAGAGTGCATTTGAACTGGTGGTCCAAGTATGAAAATGAAATTTTGGTCAGAGTTACCAAAAAGGGCAAGTGATGAAAAGCAACACTAAAATTTTGTGATGGTATTGAGAAATGGACGGAGTGTGCATCGTCCATGACTTCATCAATGGACTTATGAGTCGCCTGATGAATTGATTAAGTCGATCAAAGATATAATCCTAATAACTAAAAAGATTTTATAAAATCTGGACTTCAATAATAGTTGACATAAGTGTCAATTTAAGTTGGCGTTAACTTTTGTTAAATAGGATTTATATTTCTTATTAATATTTAACATGAGTGTCTGATTCTGGGATTATTGGATTTTATTTATTGGTTAAATAAATGCATTTATTTATTAATTATGATGGCATTTAACTTTATAATAAATGAGTTTATTTTAATTGTTAATTGCCTTGCGATATTTTATGAGTAAAATGATTGCATACTTATTAAGTAGAGGCTTAATAAAATTCCCTCATAAGTTTGAGAACTTGATAATCCAATAATTTAGATTTATTATGCATGAAATTTTAACCTATAAGGTTGGACTTTAGGACTTAGAGGGTAATTGGATACTATTAGTACCCTTTTTGAATTTGAGCCTAATAGAAAATTTTACTAGGATATTATTTCAGGTGCATAATAAATTGCATGTGTTGCCTTATCTCTTTTAAAAATATGCAATATTGTTCCATTTGAGGTCAGAGGATCTTAATGGATGCTGCTTCCAAGTTATAATTATGAAATCTGGAATACAAAGATCCAGTATGTGCTTGAAGAGCAAGAGGCTCTTAAATCTTCAAGTTCGGTTATGGCTGAACTTGAGGATGACACTATAACGCAGCATAAGCAGGACCGGGATGCCTATGTTGTATCACAGCACTAAGCTATTTCGCAAGTATCAAAATGCAATGGATCGCTTTGCAAGAGAAATTCGGAAATATGACTCTGAATAAGCTCCGATCATTGAAGATCAAATTTGATACATATCAAAAAAGTCTGATTATTTGATGCGAAAACATCTAAGATAGATGAAAAAGAAAAGTGAGATTAGTGAACTTAGTCATAAATGACTGATGAGCAGTAGGTTCAAACTGTTATCTGTTCTTTACCCAAGAATTGGTAGCATGTGAAGATGCAACTAACTCACATGGATAAGCATATAGACATTTGAGGATGTCGTTTGTCATTTAAAGCTTAAAAGGGACCGTCTGACAGTGATTAAGGTCAATGTTATAGTGCATATGGCACAGTCCTGTTCTAATAGAATGAGTTCTCATTAGAACAAGATAATAAGCTTCATCAATAGGGTAAAGAAAAGGCTTGAGAGCCTGAAAAGTAAAAGGAATAGAATCATGTAAGGTCCAAAGGCATAAAGGAGATAAACTTTTCAAGAGTGAAATGTTTCAATTGCCTATAGAAATGACATTATGCAAGAGATACATTGTGATTAAAAAGATACACTATTCTGACTAAAAAGTGAGTGGAATTTATGTATCTAGTTCTAAATTTCGTCATTTGTGAGTGATAGATTTAGAACCAATGGACCGTGTAACAAGGGATCAAGATACCTTTGTTATGAAATTTAGGTTCTATTCTTGCTTTATTGAAATTTGTTTTCAATTTATATTTTGAGATTGACAGTGCACGCTTATGCTTGAATGATTTTATTGTTATGGATGTGGACCATAACTATTTGAGTAAAACTAGTTTGTTAGTTTTCACATAGTTATGAGGATAATGTGAAATTATGGCATGCTAAATAAACCATATTGGACAAGACCGAATGAGTCGGTTAGTCAAAATAGGTTTAATAAGTGATTTAAATAAGTTTGAGTTGCCTACGTGTGAGCATTGCCTAAAAGGAAAAACTAGTTAGAAAATCATTCGAAAAAGGTGCTAAAGCCAAATTTCTATTACAGTTAGTCCATTCTGACGAATGTGGTCAAATGAATGCGAGGGTAAGGCATGAGGCCTACTATTTCATCACATTTATATATGACTGTACTAGGTATGGTCATGTCTATTTGATTTCTCACAAGTCAGAAGCATTGTGTTGCTTTAAGACTTATGTGAGTTTAGTTGAGAATCAATTAGACAAAAGGATCAAAGCTTTAAGATCTGACAAAGGTCGGTGATATCTTATAGATAAACTTAAAGTTTCATGTGATGAAAAAGGATTGAATATCAGTTGTTCATTCTTTGAAATCCACAACAAAACGGTGTTGAGGAAAGGAGAAATAAGACTCTCCTATATACAGTTAGATCTATGATGGCAGAGGCAAATTTGCCTATCTCCTATTGGGGAGATGTTTTATTTACTGCCACATATGTTCTGAACTGTATGCCCTCTAAATCTGTCATTATCATAACTTATGAGTTGTGAACCGGTCGACAAGTTGACCTAAGCCATTTACAACTTTTGGGTTGTAAAGTTTGCATCCATGATGCCTCAATTTGGTAGATTTGAGACCAAGAGGTGAAAAGAGTGTCTATGTGAGATATTCTTAAGTATCAAGAGGATACATTTTCGTGGGTAAGTAAGAAAATGACATAATGACAAAATTTGAATCACTAGACGTCATATTCTCAAGAAGATGAATTTTTAAAGTTGGGCAAAGTGAATTGAGATATCACTTTCGACTAATCTCAGGAAGAAGAACTATCAGGATCACTCCATCCGAGTGGGAGGGATTCAGAGGAAGAAGGTTAAGACCCTCATCCTCTAAACGATCTGGATGTTCGAGACTTGATTCGAGTGGGAGTATTCTTGACTCCAGTGGGAGGAAAGAATATGGTATTCCTGATTCCAGTGGGAGTATGGAACATAATCCTAATGGGAGCATTGTGAATCACGATAAATATATGAGACATGTTTATCAAGATTCAGAACTGCAAAAATCTAAAAGGATAAGTGTTCTATGCTGACGATTTAAAATTAAAAGCTGGAATGAAGCCCTTTTAGTTATCCCACAAGACAAAAAAAAAAAAGCTTAAAAAAAATATTCAAAAGGCTTTTTCATGCCCATCTAAGGAAATGGATTAAAGTAATGGAAAAAGAAATGGCATCCATGAGATCAAACCATGTTTGAGAACTAGTTGATCTACTGGAAGGACACAAATTGAGAATAAATGTATTCTCAAAGTAAAGTGAAAGGCTGATAGAGGTATCGAAAGATATAAGGCTCAGCTAGTTGCTATGGGGTTCATACAATAGGAAGAGATTGACTATGAGTATACTTTCTCATCTGTTGTAAAATTTACGTCCATAAGGTTCATTCTAGTCATAGTGGCGAGTTTGAACGTAGAGCTTCATCAAATGGATGAAAAGACTGCTTTTCTCAATGGAGAAATGGATGGAACAACCTTTAGGTTTCATCAAAAAAGGCAGCGGACATAAGGTTTGCTGATTGATGAGTTCAATCTATAGCCTTAAACAGTCTTCAACATAATGGTACTTGAAATTTCATCATATAATCATGACGAATATGTTCAACATGATTGATGAAGATTATTGTGTTTATAATAAAAGCTCTGAAAATGAATTTATTATTTTGGCATTGTATGTAGATGACATACTTAAAGCTAAAAATGATAAATGGTACGTAAACGAAATCAAAGATTGGTTAACGTCCAACTTTGAGATAAAAGATATGAGTCATGCATATTACATTCTTGAAGTTAAGATTTCAAGAGATCATTCAAGAAGATTGTTGTCTGTTTCTTGAGAGAAATATAACAACAAAGACCTTGAGCGATTTAATATGCAAAACTGCAAACCCATAGATAACCCTATTGCCAAGAATTAGTTTCTTAGCAAAGATGTGTGTCCTATGAAGTCAGAAAAATTGAACGTATGAGGAGCGTTCTGTATATGACAGTGCCCTGGGTAGTCTTATGTATGCAGTGTTGTGTATAAGACATGATATATGCTATGCAGTGGGCATGGTTAATAAATATCAATCTAACCCAGGCAAAGCACATTGGAAGCAATTGAAAGGATACTTATATACCTTAATAGTACTGCAGACTATTCTCTCTATTATCAAGAAAGGGATCTGCGAATGAGAGAATACAGAAACGTTGATTGGGCAGGAGAAGTGGATGAGAGATAATCCATCTCAGGTTTTATATTCTTGTTTGGCAAGAGTGCCATCTCGTGGAGTAACAAGAATTAAACTTGTGTAGCCCCATCAATAGTGGAAGTTGAATTTGTCACTTCCTCAATTGCAGTACAGGAGACAATTTGGCTAAAATGGTTTGTGAGCCATTTAAGAGTAATTATCTCAAAGGAATAAGTGACAGTCTATAGTGACAGTCAGTCGTTGATAGCTTATAGTAGAGCTAAGCATATCAGCATTAAGTATCAATATAAGAGAGAAATTGTTGCACGAAGAGATATGAACTTGCAGTACGTTTCTACGCATGCATATCTATTGAGTAAACCTATAACGAGAGATGTGTTTCGAGAGATACATTAGATCTCGAGGTTTGCGTAGAATTTAATTGTTACTGTTATATTTTATATAATCCCTTAACGTTATTATTTGCGAATAATAACTAAAGTTCATTATTGGCAATACATGAGTGTGAATGTTTATGTGTAACCATTTACTGTTATTGATATGAGATTGAGCATATCGGACAGAGAAGTAGCCCACTCATAAGGGTATTTACCTTAGTTTTGTCAATGAGTTGGCAAAGACTAAGATGAGGTGATTTTTGAACATATGAGAATGTTCGAGAGCCTGTTCAAATTAAAAGTGCCGTCTTGCAGAAATTACAAGATGAGTCTTGTTAAGGTGCAAGATAAAGACATACATAAAGTTGTATACTTTGGATTGAGATCCAAAATAAGGATTGTATGAAATTCGATGGTCAGTTATACGTTACTACCATGTTCTGTCTAAAAGCTAGAAGTAGTCTTTAAGTAAGCGGACTAAAGTTGGGTGCTTTGGTGCATCGCAACCTTACGCTTCTGTATGGTGTTTGATATACACATTATTGAAATGTGAGATATGCGCTCCTTTAAGGGAAGGAAAGAACACCATAACACATGTTTTATACCGTGTGTGCTTATATGACCACAGGGATGGGAATTTAATAATATTAATGATCTCAACTTTTCTTATTGTGAGACCCTATATATTTATATTTTGACCCTTAGAACCCTTAACTTATCCCTGAAGTATGGTTCAATGTGGCTAGCTTAGTTAGTTTCCAAGAGGTCCGGGAAAAGTTTAGGCCTGGCGGATCTAACTAGAAAAGCGAGTTGAATCATGATAGATGGCATACAGTAAGAGGAGAAGATAGCCTTTGGATCACTTTCATAATGTTTCGTGGTTCACCGGCATGCCTATTATAGTTTCTATGAGTAGAAACATAATAGTGAACACGAAAATTATTTTATGAGATCATGAGTTAAAACAGTGAATGTGAGAAGGCAATCTAGGGTCAGGCATACATGAAAAGAGGATCTTGTTTTTCGAGACGCTATATATCCCTAACAGGTGTATAGCACTAGTGCTCTCAAGGTATGCTGGTCACACAATCTATCTGCCAGTATAATTGAAGATTAAGACTGGAATGCATTCCGTCATGTGCGAGTGGGAGATGATAGAGTTGGGATATGCCCATGACTCTATAATGGATTGAGTTCCAATCCAGATTAAATTGAGTTATTTAATCTGAATAAAATTACCAAATCCTATTTCAGAAAGAGTCTGAGTTAAACTAGAGTTAGATCTCTAGTTTTTAGGATCTCTATAAATAGAGGTGAGATCCTCATTATTTGGTAATGAGAAAACGTACATGCCGCAAGGCTGCTCGTTTCCACTCACAAGTTTTCTATCTTAATTTTCAGGGGCATTTAGATTGTGATCTAGCTGCTCTTACCCCGAGTGGGTAAAAGTCGGACCAGTGACCAAAAACAAACGGGACCTTGGTAGACGCTTCCGCAACGAGTTTCTGCGCTACAAGAGGTAGGTACATTTATTTAATGTTACCTCCGTATAAATTATATTTGTTATAATTTTTTCCCATATCCATCAATAGGACATATTAATTTAATATACCAATAATTTACATGCAAAGGGAATAAAATAAATTATGCAAAAATCCAAAGTTAATGACGAAACAATAATAAAATTGTAATAACAATAACAACAATTATTATGGCAACAGAATAGCAACACCAATAATAATAATAATAATAATAATAATAATAATGGTAGCAGTAGACACAAACACAATAATAATAATGATAATAATAATAATAACAACAACAACAACAACAATAATAATAATAATAATAATAATAATAATAATAATAATAATAATAATGATAATAAAAGCATAATAATAATAATAATAATAATAATAATAATAATAATAATAATAATAATAATAATAATGGTAAATGAGCATGCAAACATCAACAGTGAACACAAATAGCAAGAACCACAACAACAACAACAACAACAACAACAACAACAACAACAATAATAATAATAATAATAATAATAATAATAATAATAATAATAATGAAGAAGAAGAAGAAGAAGAGCAAACGGGAGGTCACAGAGAAATTGAATTGAAACCAACAAATGATATATCAACAGTAATATTAACACATTAAAATGCTAAAAATAAATGATAGACATGGTAATAATAACAAAAATAATAATATTAACAATAATAAATGATGAACAAAAATAAATGAGAACGGTTCCAAAAAATGTTTACCCTCAGAATTTTAGAGATCGGAAAATAAGGTGTCTTGATCGATGCCCTTGTCGATTTTACGGTGATAAACACCCGAAGAAAATATGGAAATCTATGTTTTAAATAAATGAACTCAAGTAAATGTTTTTGGAGGAATGATCCGGGACAAAAGGAAATTGATTTTCCTTGCTTAAATCTATCCCTGAATGAAAAACTATTTTGCAGAAAAAAGAAGAAGAAAAGAAAGTTGAAACTTGAAAAAACTTAAAAATATTTGCTTGTGAAAATAGTCGGCTGCCCTTGCTTTTTGTTGAGAGAAAAACTAAGTTTTTCCTTTTGAATAAAATGGCAGCTCCAAGCTCGAGAGAAAACTCAAGCTTTTTTTTTTCTTGAATAAAATTGTAGCCTCTCCCTGAATGAAAACAAGGTTTTTCTTTTAATTTGCTGTTTTGCCCAAAAATGGGAAGAGACAAGGAGTGCTTTCATTTTTAGTTTATCAAAATAGCACCAAATCGTGAAAATAACAGAAAAATCAGACTGCAAAATTGACAGAGAAAATGCAGGAAACGACTGTGCCGAGAAAAGGCCAAGAAGGCCGTGTGTGGAGGGGCATGACGCGTGCCCAAGGGGTAGGCGCGCTCGCGCGAGACACGCCCTAAGGGGGTGTGCGCCCGCGCGCCCGCAGCCCCTGCTGCGCGTGTGGCTACGCACACAGCCTCCGCGGGCACTCTCCTGCAGGCGCGCGCGGCCCGCACATGCGGCACGCGAAAAGAAAAAAAGAAAAAATAAAATAAAAATAAAAGAAAAGAAAAGAAATAAAAATAAAAATAATAAAAAGGAATAAAAAAATGAGAGTAAAAATGCCAATTTTCGCACTGCAAATGTTGGAGGAGCAAATGGATTTTTCGACAAGGAGAATTCACTTTCGACACCTTTACTTGTGGCAAGTATCACTTTCATCATCGGGTAATTCTAATCTTGGACCACCTCAGGACCCGGTGTCTACACCGATATTAAATATAATAAATAAATTTTACCTGTAACCGTATAGCATGGTCTGATTCAGAACAAAATTTTGCAAAAAAATCGGGCGGAATTGAGGCAGGCTTTCCCATGCCCACATTTGAATAATTTGATGATAACCACCCAAACTATTTGCACTCAGTCGAGAGACACGAAATAACTCTCTATATAACCACGCCAAGCAAGCTGATCCCCAACTATAATTTTTTGCTTGATCTAAATACTCCAATAGCGGGAGCCACATTAAGTGGATATAATTATTTGATTGTGATGGATATAATAATCCACCAATACAACGCAATATCTAAGCACGGCTAAAGCATTGCACAGTGTCTTCAGTATGGTAAGGAGTTGAAATTCCTACTTAACCATGTCATTTTAACCTGGTGGCCTTTGAGAACGTTTTCTGGGAGAACTTGTCCCAAAAGCCGACCACACAGCTCCGCCCAATCGTAGTTCAAATGCCTTGTCACAGCTTGTCCTTCAATAGGTAGACCGGTCAGGATCCTCACATCATGAAGTGTTATTGTTGCTTCACCTATAGCAAGGTGAAAAGTATGTGTCTCCGGTCTCCATCTCTCTACAAGTGCAGTTATTAAGTTGCAATCAATAGGCATAACACCAATCTGCGAAATACCGTAAAATCCAGCTACACGCAGGTACGGTACTATCCTCGGATCAATATTCCTATAATGCTTTTCTACATTTGCTCGACGTGCAAATAATACGTCATGATCAACCTAAAAATTAATAATTATCGGTTATATAAGAGTGTCTCTATGTGACCGTTTATAAACTTAATAATATAATTTAATTAAAGTGTCAAAATATACATACATTAGTGCTCCAAAATGCATCTGCACGATGTTTTCCTTGCAACTTCAGCAGATCATCAATTATTGGACCCGAATTTATATATTGCTGGTTTCCAATTTGATTTATTTTTTAATATCCTACGTGTAAATATAATAGCAAGTGTTTACTCGTTCATAAATAATATTTCAAATTTATTAACTATAAAAAATAAATCTACATATCAAGAAAACATAAATATTTCAGATAAAAATTAAGTCTGCATTTAAAATCCAAAAATATTTCAAATACATATTACACAAATAAATCATTTTACATTACCATAATACATGATAATTTTTATTTTATATTTTTATATAGTTTTTGATACATAAATTTGTTATTTTTATATTTTAAATTATTAAATTTTGCAATATCAAATGAAAATGTAAATCATAACTTGCATTTTTTTGCTTGATGCATCAAATTAACAAATAATAACAAATATAATGGCAAGTGCTTACTCGTTCATAAATAATATTTCAAATTTATTAACTATAACAAATAAATCTACATATCAAGAATACATAAATATTTCAGATAAAAATTAAGTGTTCATTTATAAAATCCAAAATAATTATCAAATACATATTACACAAATAAATCATTTTACATTACCATAATACATGATAATTTTTATTTTATATTTTTGTACATTTTCTAATACATAAATTTGTTATTTTTATATTTTACATTATTAAATTTTGCAATATCAAACAAAAATGTAAATAATAACTTGCCTTTTTTACTTGATACGTCAAATTAACGAATAAAATACACCTATAAATGACAAAATAATACAATTAGATATTTAATCAACATTATTATTGCATAAATAATTGTAAAAAAATTAAAAATTATACTTACCCTTATTTTTTTGTAAACAATTGATAAATAACAACAAACTTAAAATGTGAATAGAAAATATAAAAAAAAAATTGTAATCTGTGTTTTGAACTTCAAACGCAACAATGAAACTTCAAAAATATGCAAAGAAAAAAGGAAATGCAAATATGAAGTTGAAAAGTATGTAAAGGAAGATGAATTTCGAAGTTTTAAAGGCATGGATCTCAAACGCAAATTCCATTTGCGTTTATTGTTTTGTCCCTTCAAAGTATGACAGTCACGCGTGAACAGTATCACGCGTGACTGTCTTTCAAGCAGGGGGCAGACCAGCCTTGCCATATGCCGCATCTCAAAGCTGCGACCTCTAAGTGGGACGTGGGGCAGAGTTAAAGGCTGCCCCACGTCCACGTGACGTAATATGCCGCAGGAATGGCCTGCGGCATATAAAAAAACCCTAGCCCCGTATATATTTTTGATTTCACACCAATCAGGGAAATAGTTTTCCAATAAATACCATTCAAATCATTGTCCTTATATATATATATATATATATATATATATATATATATATATATATATATATATATATATATATATATATATATATATATATATATATATATATATATATATATATATATATATATATATATTATATTTCTATTCTAAATTATGAATCAAAATGGGTATTTATAATGGTCCTATACCTAATAATTTTCACCTTAACTTGAATTTAGATATACTAAAAAAAATTTCTCCATTTTGATTGGAATTATATATCTTGACTCATACCAAAATTGTTTCCACCTTATTCAAAATAAACCATTATAGGCAAACTCACACTACAAAAAAAAATCAAAATAGCGACGGATTTTAGCGACTACAAAAAAACAGTCGCTATTTTGTGACTGTTTTGTGACTAATATAAGATTTAGTCGTGAAAACATATTTTTTCAATCGGAAGTACAATTTACTACTAAATAGCGACTGCAGGTGAATTTTAGTCGCTAAAATTGGTGCGAAAAATACGCGCCTTTATTAGCGACATACCTTTTAGTCGCTAAATTTTTGCGACTGGATTTTAGTCGCTAATTGTGACAGATAAAATTGCGACTAAATAGCGACACAATTTTCTCTTGCAAATTGAAATTATATTTAGCGACTGAATTTTGTTATCGCTATATGATTAGATTTAATTTTTACTTATTTAGCGACTAAATGATTTAGTCGCTAAATAGTTGCTATTTTTCGATTAAAACACAGAACTAAACCCCCAAATTTCTTTATCACTTAGCCTAAAAAATGCAGAGAACCCAGAAATCCCCCATCCCCCCAACCGGTTTAGACACCCGTGATCACCGGCGGCCTAAATGGCGACATCATCTCCGATTGCTTCCTTACAGTGAGAGGTAAGTTTATTTCAAGTAGATCTGGACCTTGGATTTCAGTGTCTGATGTTTATATACTTGATCTGCTCCTACGTAAATGTAGCTAAAGTAAGATTGATATTATTTTTCAGGTTTCATTGGAGACATGAAAGGAGGAGGAAGGATAAGGGATCTCATTTTCTGGCATCAGAACCAAATCCTACGAAGGTAAACGCACATAAAAGGTATGTTCCAGTTCACCACCTATGTTTTTGATCTTCTTTGTTTTTGTTTCTCAACCTGTGATTTAATGAATATTTGGCAGTTCCTTTTTTCCTTAGAAAATTGGAAAATAAAAAAATTACACATATGTATTATATAATTTTCTATTATATAATGTTGCACATGTACACCCTCATCATATTTTTAGCAAATTGAAACTTCGTCTGTACATTAATAATGGTGAAAGTGCCAAGGGAAATAGAGTCTGGGAAAGCATGATGAAGTCTGGGAAAGAATAGATATAAACTGTTACAGGATTGAACTATGACAGCTATATTGTTACTGGAAAGAATAGATATAAACTGTTGTTTTATTTCCTTTTAGGAGCAGAAAGTAACAATTTAAACTCTAATTATACGTCCAGTTCAATGAAATTGTTATTAAATCCAAAATTAATAGCACTATATATGTACAAACATTTTTTTTCCTCAAATATTCAAAACCAAGAATAGACAGATATGTAGGTGTGAAATCTAAAATTGTTTTCTTCTATCTGCTATTATATTTATATGTTTTGTTGTATATTTAAATTGGCCCGCAATTGTCAGATCAAATCATTTCAATATATATTTTAAACTGTATGTATATAATCTTTGTACTATGACGTCTTCACAGTTTTACTTTTGTTGCAATGTTAAATTAAGATAAGTGACTTCTTGTCTCTACTTATTACATATATCCTTCACCATTGTTAGAGATTAAAAGAGTTGATTGCTAATGCATCTATGCACTCTACATCAAATTCATGAATAAATTTATTAATATATTCCATAGGTGTAAGATAATAATTGGTTCCCATTGTTAAATTCTTTTTAAACATATATATTTGATTATTAATTCATATTAATGGACGTCCTCACTCGACCTATCCTCCATCTGTTTATTTGAAAATTATATTTTAGGAATATTGGTGCGTAAACTCTATTGCTGATTTTGTAGCTCATTTTGTAAGAGTCCATAACTCTACAGCACCCTGATTGCTTGCTAACTCTCTTCAGCATTGTGAGCTCGTTGTCGTCCGTACTCTCTTTTTACAGAGTAATGAATTTACTTTTGCAAAATAAATAAATTAATTAATTATGGCAGTAGATATAACGTAAGATTTTTATCTAATTTAATAACTAAAATTCCAAAATGCTTAATTTGATAGGTCAAGCTTAGCAATAAACTATTCTCCGTCCTTTGTTGCAATCATCTTGATTTCTACGGAGAGTAGTCTAGCTAGGAATACTGAAACATTTTACCCTTCAAATTCCTAGACCTCATCTTCGTTGTGTTTTGAACCTAAACTCATCCTTTGAACTGATTGCAAATTTCAATAACTTGTAAGGGCAAGATAAAATATATTTAGGTTTTGGTAACCAAGAAGGTAAAGTAATGCCTTAATTAAAAAGATTTGATATGAACTCAGCACTCAATTAAAAATTTACTATTTATCCTTTAAATATTTTTAATTGGGCTATACATTTAATCCAAAAAGTAATGTCTTACATGAAAATTTATGATTAATTTAGTTCATAAATAAATCAATATATATGTACCTTACAGTTTCTGTAATTTGTATTTGTATTTCTATTTCAATATATCTATATTTTACAGACAAATTATTTTTGCATTCATAAGTATGATCTGTACTTGCGGCTTATGCTCATCTGGTACATCAGAAATATTGTCTGCATATTTTAAACAATCTTGAAGGTATATCGGCTGAAACAACTTTAGCCCCTAAACGGATATAGCTTTGCTATCCCGGCTGATCTACTGTCAGTATCTTGTTGGTTACTATCTTTCTAAATTATTTTGCATTGCATCTGCAAAATTTGAATATATACACATATGAACGAGTAGTAGTCCACGTGAGTAATTTTAAATGCACATAATTTCAATTAGTGACAAAATTAGCCAATTTATTTATTTTTCTTTTCTTTTTCTTGCCAATTACAAGCAGATACTTGCCTGCATTGATTTAATTTATTAATTTTATATTGTTAATGAATTTGTTACTGAATTTTGATACGAAAATGTATAGTTTAGAGAAATACTAACAATTCTCCTATTATATTATAATAAAAGTAATTTCTTCCTTATAATGATATTTTGGTATTTAAGTTTCAAATCTTGCTTAATTTTACCTAATGAGAATAGCGACTGCTACTAGAAATGGCTTATTCTGAATAATGGGGATACTAATCTTTTGTTTTTTTTTCTTCTTATTTTGTTGAAATCGAAATATTTAGGTTAAATGGAATCCTTAGATCATAGTTGGATGTATAATCGACGGGATTCAACTGGAAGGACTAATTCCTCATTCGTATATGGTGTAGAGAATTTTGTTAAATTCACCACTTCTCATTCTGAAGAAATGAGTGGTGATCTTATTAGGTGTCCATGCAAAAATTGTGTGAATCGAAAGTTCTATGATGTGAGAACTGTTATGAATCACCTCTTCTGTAAGGGATTTATTCTGGATTATTTTGTTTGGAATTGCCATGGGGAGACACACATTACCACTAACGAGCCGAATTGGAATCCAATAATCAATGAATTAGTGGATGGTGTAGAGGTTAGAAATTCATATCAGCAAATGGTACTTGATGCAGTTGGGCCTAATTTTTTTCCCGACACCCATTAGCAACAATTTATTCCAGAAGATCAAACTACTTATAATCATGAACAAGGCGCTATGTCAAATCCTAATGAACCTGGGCCATCAAATTGGGGTGCTAATTTAATGAACCCGGGCCATCAAATTGGGCTGCCAATTCTATGAATGAGCCACCAAATCCATAGTGTCAAGAATTTTATGATCTTCTTGAATCTGGTAATACAAAGTTGTATCCCAGTTGTGATAACCATTCGCAGCTTTCAGTAGTTGCAAGGATGTTGTACGCCAAATCCGAATTTAATCTGCTGAAGAGATTTTATGATGCAAACATCCAACTGTTTAAGGAAGCTTTGCCTGAAGGTAACTTATTGCCAGATAATTTTTATCAAACTAAACGTCTTATTAGAAGCTTAGGATTGCCAGTTCAGAAAATTGATTATTGTAATGAGGGATGCATGTTGTATTGGTGTGACGATGAAAACTTGACACATTATAAGTTCTATAATCACCCAAGATTCAAAATATGTGTCGGGTCTCGTATGCACAGACAGAAATCATATAAAAGGATGTATTACTTTCCACTAATACCTAGGCTCCAATGATTATATCAATCAAAAGCGACAGCTATACATATGAGATGGCATCATAATCATGTCCAAGATGTTGGGGTTATGCAGCATCCTTCTGACTCTGTATCTTGGAAACATTTCAATGGAACTCACCCCTCATTTGCTGCTGAGACAAGAAATGTAAGGTTGGGATTATGCACAAATGGTTTTTAGCCATTCGGACAATATGGGAGGAAATACTCGTCATGGCCTGTAATTGTCACGCCTTACAATCTACCACCTTGGATGTGTATGAAGGAAGCTTATATGTTTCTAACTGTTATTGTACCTTGCCCTAAGAATCCAAAACAAAAAATTAATGTATTCTTACAACCCTTGATTCATGATTTGAACGAATTGTGGAATATTAGGGTGCCAACATATGATGTGTCATCTAAGCAAAACTTCATGATGCGAGCTGCACTTATGTGGACAATCAATAACTTTTCAGCATATTCAATGATGTCAGGTTGGATTACATCTGGGAAATATGCATGCCCTTATTGCACAGAACATACACAATCATTTAGACTAGAGAGTGGTGGTAAACAAATATGGTTTGACAATCATAGAAAATTTCTTCCTCCTAATCACCCATTTAGGAGAAACAAAAGGAACTTTAGAATCGGGCATGTTGAAATAATGCCACCGCCACCAATAAGAGATGGGGAACAAATTCTGTAAGAAATTGATCAGTGGGGTCTAGTCAAAGTAACTGAGATTGATGCAGATGAGATTAATAGGTTCATTTGTCAGTCTTGTGGTTGGAGAAAACGTAGCATATTTTGGGATTTGCCTTATTGGAAAACACACATGGTTCGACATAATCTTGATGTCATGCTTATTGAGAAAATTGTGTTCGATAATGTGATTAACACAGTTTTAAATGTTGAAGAAAAAACCAAAGATATTGCAAAAGCATGTTCAGATTTAGAGAAATATTATTGCCGGCCGGAGTTGGCAATGGATCCAATCAGTGGCAAATATCAAAAAGCATATGTTACACATTGGATAAAGAATCGAAAAAAGAATTGTTTGAGTGGTTAACAAAACTTAAGTTTCCAGATGGATATGTTTCAAACTTGGGTCGTCGTGTTGACATGACGAAGCTCAAATTATATGGCATGAAAAGCCACGATTGCCATATATTTATGCAGCGATTGATTCCTGTTGCCTTCCATGAGTTACTCCCTGCAAATGTGTGGCATGTACTTACGAAGCTAAGCTTATTTTTTAAGGATTTGAAATCAAGTACTCTCTGTGTCGATGACATCGAGGCATTGGAATCAAACATCCCACAAATTATGTGTAAGCTGGAAAAGATTTTTCCTCCGTCTTTCTTTGACTCAATATAGCACATAATGATACACTTACCATATGAAGCAAGGGTTGCCGGCCCTATACAATATCAATGCATGTATCCATTTGAGAGGTAAATATTAATATAACAATGCACATTATGCAGTGTCAAATTTTATGTATGAAGTCATGTTTAAATTAATTATTTATATTCGTCATATGCAGGTTCCTTCGAACACTAAAAAAAAGATTGGTAATAAATTAATAGTTGAGGCATCTATTTGCAATGCGTACTTACTCTCAGAATCATCTAATTTTTTCTCGCATTACTTTGAACCTCACGTCAGTACTAGACAACGACGTCCACCTCGTAATGATGATGGAGACTGTCGGGAAAACATTAGTGAAAATTTAACAATTTTCACTTACCCAGGCCGAACATGCTCAGAAATTCGTAACAGAGCATTAACATTAGAGGAGTACCAGGCAGCGCATATATATATTCTACTAAATTGCAAGGAGGTTTCTCCATTCTTGAGGTATAGAATACTTATATAAAATATTAAGCTGAGATATATGCAAGGATTTCTCCAGAATGATTAACCTTTTTTTTAACTGTGTTGTAATGAAGTATATATTGCAATAACTTACGTGAGAAGCATCTTGATCTTACACCAAGTCAAATTGAAGCAAATATTGACACCTACTTTGCAAACTGGTTCAAATTATATGTAAGGCCATCACAATTTCCATCTATAACACATAAACATCATTTTACATTGGATTGATGATAAATATTGGCATGTTTTCTTTTTTGAAATAAGGTCCGTTACAATGAAATTGACAATGAATACCTCTATAGTTTGTCACAAAGACCATCGGAGAGTGAAGTGTTACTCTATCTACTTTGTTAATGGATACAAATTTCACACAAAAAGTCATGCTTTTGGGAGACGGTCAATGAACAGTGGAGTTTGTGTAAAAGGGTCCAACTCATGTGATAATGTTGGTGATTACTATGGATGGATTGAGGAGATAATAGAGTTAGAGTACCCTTCGTTACCAATAAAACGAACAGTATTATTCAAGTGTCATTGGTTTGATCCCACTATAGACATTGGTCTTAAGATACACAACCAATATAGAATGGTTGATGTGAACCAGCATCGTCGTTTTAACAAATATGAGCTATTTATCCTAGCAATGCAAGCAACTCAAGTGTATTATGCAAGATATCCTGCTTTGAGATTAGATAGATCTAACTGGTTAGCTGTGTTTTCAGTAAAACCAAGGGACTTCATTGTGACATCAGATGTTAGAGATGATACTGCTAATACAAATTCTAATGCATTCCAAATTGATGAAGTTACAGTGCATGATATAACAATGGATGTTGGTAATGAAGATGATATTGACTTGCGTGACCCTTCGGGAGTGGTCATTGAACTTGATAACATTGATAAAGTGGTTCGAGAACTTGAAGTGGACGAGGATGAAAAAGAATCTTCTGATTATGATAGCAATGAGGACGATGATGAGGAATTTCAAAATTCGTCAGATAGTTACTAATTGATTAAATGTAATATTTAGAGTATCATGTGTTAACTTGTTAAACTTTTTTATTATATTTATTAGTTGTGAAAAAAGATTGATACGCTTATGAAATTATAAGTTATATGTGTTAAACATATACATGTATAGTTTACCATTGTGTAGGTATGGGTCGTGGTAGAGGATGAGGATTTACAGGTCGAGGTCATCAGGGAGGACGATCTGGAGGGGATTCAATAACTCCACCTTTTGGAGATATGTCAGATATACCGGGAGACCCTACATTCGAGAATGCACCTTCGCCTCCTGTGACATTTATGCCATTTGCATCAACTCCTAGTCTGCACACAGCCAATAGCAGTACATCGACCACATGTAAAGTGTCAAGTGAAAATATTAATCGATTGCACATTACAGTGAACCAAAAGGGCATGTGAGTATTCACCCATACAAATTGTGATTAAGTGATAATAACATGTTTAACCATATTACTTTTATAATATATACTTTGCAGGCTGGAACCTTCCTCACAATGCTCTAGAATTATAACCAGCAGCTTCCACCAGCGGATAGACATTAATGGAGTTAGTTTGAAGGAGGTTTCTAGAGAAATCAAGGAGTTTTGTTGGGGAGAATTCAAGGTACATCTATATATTTATTTGAATATTAATGAAACTTTCTTATTACAAATTTTAGTATTCAAATTAATTGGATTATTGTATGATTATATTTACTAATGAATCTCTTGTAATATATATAAAGAAAAGGTGCCATTGGGATGCTGATGTAAACGGTATTGTTAGGGTAGGTTGGGAAACAAAATCTGCTCAGAGGTATAAGGATTATGTGTATCACATAAAGATCGCTAACCAAAAGTCGAGGGACTTTCCAGAATCTGTATGGGTTAGGTGGAATGAGATTTTTAATCTTCCTCCACGCATTCAGGTTTCTACTCAGAAAAAGATAAATCGTTATGGAGGGTCTGAAGATAAGGCTCCTGGATCATACACCGGTGGTACCATTTCTATTGGTGAGCATATCTCACGCTTGGTAAGTACTTAAATTATAAGGGAAATTATACTTTTATATTAGTGAATTTCAATTATCATAATGTTTGCCAATTGATTTATTCAATTCAATACCTTTGAAATAGTTAGCCTTTTTAATTTGGATTAATTTGGAACATTGCGAATATTGAATTTGATAGACATGCGAATTGTTTAACAATATATTGATTGATACAAGTCAAATTGGAGGATGGAAAAATTGTGTTGGAGTTTGTTGAGGAGATTGGAGTACATTTGTGCTTTTAAGGAGTGTAAAATGAATTTTTATTTATAGGAGGATGTCAATAATATAGGGGAGGTTATGCCAAAATTTTTATTGATTTTTAAAAAATTTTCACTTCATACATTACAGTGAAATAGCATAAAAACGAAAAATAATGCAAGTGCATGTTTTAATAATACAGTTAATTTGGATTAATTTGGAACATTGCAAATATTGAATTTGATAGACATGCGAATTGTTTGACAATATATTGATTGATACAAGTCAAATTGGAGGATGGGAAAATTGTGTTGAAGTTTGTTGAAGAGATTGGAGTACATTTGTGCTTTTAAGAAGTGTAAAATGAATTTTTATTTACAGGAAGATGTCAATAATATAGGGGAGGTTATGCCAAAATTTTTATTGATTTTTAAAAAAATTTCACTTCATACATTACAGTGAAATAGCATAAAAACGAAAAATAATGCAAGTGCATGTTTTAATAATACAGGAAAAAATTTATCTTTATAACTCATCTTCTTTTTTTTTTTCAATAACTACTTTCTAATGCACATGATATGAGAAGGAGTTGGGCCGGCCACCTACAATTCCCGAGGCCTATCTGCACACACATACTATAAATTATGATAGGAAGACTTATGTGGCGGATCGTAGCAGGGAGGTGCATGTAAGTCAGATGTACTTTATTTGTTAATATTTTCAGTTATTCAAATGCTAAATTGTTGTAAAATATGTGTTGTTCTTATATTTACGTTTATTAAAAATTGTTGTCATTTTAGAGGAGAGGTATGAGCAACTCTGATCTGAAAGATCGTAAGACTCCGTCGATGAGTCGGAGTTGTTTATCGAGGCCGCACGATGCAATAGAAGGAAAACAATATAAGGTCTTGACTCATATGTGCCTCCTGGTGTTTATCCATCCGGACCATCATGTGCTGCTGGTACAAGCACTGCCTCTCATTCTGGTGGTAACTGCTTGACAAAAGAAGATGTCGAGGAGATTGTCGCACGGACTATTCGTTCGTTGCTTCCTCACTTGACCCCTCAGCTACCAGCCACTCAGCCCAATACCACTACTACATCACCTGCACCACATGATGATATCGGCCCTTCAGGTCCACACGGTCCTGACCCGCCTGATAATTCTCATTATGGTAGTGGCGGCTTTACCTGAACATGACTCTACATATCTTTTTTTGTATGATATTATTATTAGTACAATTTATTATTTAGAAATATATTATGTGGCACGATAAATTTATTATTATTATTTACTTTTCGCGTACTTTTAATTAGATATACACTATATATGTACGAATATTAATTATATATGTTTTGGATTATATATTTATACATTTGATTGTAATTTACATTTTATAGTCATATGGATGTTTATATTCATATTAATTTATTTTATTGTATAATGACATGAAAATTTAAAAAAAAAAATTAAAATTCATCAAATTAGCGACGGATTTGCAACAAGAAAATCCGTTGCTAAACATGATATATATAATACGTATTATCAGCGACGGACATAAGATTAGTTGTAATATTTAGCGATTGATTTATTTTGGCGACTATTTGTCGCAAATTTACTTAACCAAAAGCGACTACATTTAGCGACTAAAACAATAGTCGCTAATTAAATTTGGCGACTAAATTTATTTGTTTATTAGTGACTAACACTTATAATTTTTGCGATAAATTTAGTCGCTAAAAATAGCGACTGTTTTTCGAGTTAGTCGCTAAAATTCTTACGACGGCTCTATTTGCGACAGTTCGTCGTCCTGTCACTATAGGTAATTAGCGACTAAAATCTTCACATTAGCGACGGAATTTACCGCCGTTAATTTCTCTTTTTTTTGGTGGTGTCAGTTACATTGGATACGGAATAAGTCCGAACAATACTTAAACTTGGTTTCCTTCTTTAATTTGAATATTTCATTTATGGTACTATTGCCATTTTTTATTGGTGTTCACAATAAAATGATTTATAAAATTGTGATAACTTAACTTTTATTTCTCTGCAATAATAGTGACTACGACCAAAAATTGAACTTTTCGATGCTAGAAACTACTTGAAGCATGCCGCTCAACCGATTACAAATTAATCATATGCCAACTACGTATCACATTAGACAACGCAAAATTTAAAGTGCCCAATCAACACAATAATGTGCCTCGTTGATGTGTACTAGCTAGCAGACAAAAAACAAGGCTATTCTTTAATTTTTTGCTAATTTTTCGATACCATCGTTTTTTTTTTCTTGTAATCTGTTTTTAATTGAAGTCCTAATTTCTTCTTCTTCCCATTTCTAACTTTTATATAATGTAGCATATAATTGACATTTTATTAAGTTATAATCATCCCCTTTCCATTTTTTTTACTCACAGTGACTATTATTGAAAAGAAATAAAAGTTAAATTACAACAGCATTATAAATAATTTTATTATGATCAGGGGTGAAAAATAGCAATAGTTGGATAACTATGGATGGAATTAATCCAATTTGTGTGCCAGAATTGCTTTCATCTTAGAGCGACAAAACTTATGTACTTCTCAATTGCAAATTTTGTGGTTTCCATAATCAGGCAAATTAAATTTTGAATGAAGTGTTGTTGAACAAATGGATGAAACAAATAAAACTAATAATTAATTTTTAAATGGATATTACTTGTTACAAATAATTTTTAAATGGATAAAACAAATGCAAACAGTAAAATAATCTAAAATTGGGCAACAAATAGAGATTAACATGTTTTGGTACTTACATCTACGGGTAAAAAGAAGCAAAAAAAAAAAAATCCACTAATCAAAATAGAAAAGAGATACACCATATATAGAATACAATGATTAAAATCAAAGATCAAATTCTTCCAAAATTTTGAATCAATTGCATATTGGGTTACTGAATTTATATTCTAATAATTACTTGGTCACAAAAAAAAATTATTTCATAAAAATATTTCAATTTTTGAATTATTACCACTAAAGTCATTTTAATTGAAAAAATATAAATTCGGCAATGGAGCACTGATATAACAAGGCAGCTAGCATATATTCACATGACATACTTTGAATTCCATGTGACTTTTTTTTGAAACATTCTAAATGTGCCTTACCATATCATCACTCAGGCGTCGAATTTATGATTTTTTTGACTAAAATAACTTTAATAGTAATATTTCAAAAATTGAGATATTTTTATAAAACAATATTTTTTTGAACGAATTGTTATTATGAATATAAATTTGATAGTAATGAATGAAATTAACCCCAAAATCTCTCGTGTTCACATAATAAGTTCTAACAAAACACAATTTGGTAAGCTCTTACAATATTTGAATAATGAGCTCTCATCAATAGAAATTGTGAATTTTCTACATTTTGGGTTAAAACAAAATTTTTCTATTCCTAAATTCAGCCCAGTTGAAGAAATATCAATGATGCTTATTCATATAGTTTATATTTCAAATCAACCAGAACTGTAAACAAATAAAATTTCCTATATAAGAGGAAATTCTTTACTTATACTCTAAGTAGGTAAAAAAAAAATCCGAATAAATATTCAAAGTTTAATTTAAAAGAAATCCATATTTGGTAACAGTGTTCATGGACCGGTTAACCGGTTTATAAGCCGAAAAAAACCAATCCATTAAATTCGGTTTTTTGAAAATCCTAACCATTAATCAGTTCATTACTATCGGTTAACCAGTCTATCGGTTTCGGATTTTTGGATCGGTTAACCAATATATTTCAATTAACCACTATAATTATAAAGCACATTCATAAAAAAAAAATATTGAAGTTACTTAAAAATTAAAATTAGAAAACAAATATAATTCAATATAGTAATTAAATATAATGTTCAAACTACAATTATAAATTAAAAATATTCAAAACATTTGAAAATGAAAATTACAAACCGAAAATATAATGATCTAACTAGTTAAAAAAAAATTCACACATATTATATATATATATATAAATTTAATTTAGGGTTTATTTTTTTTTTAAATTTATATATATATAAAAAGAAATTATATAAAACCTGTCGGTTAACCGAAAACTAAAACTAAAAATACATGTGAAAAATTATATAAAACCGATCGGTTAACTGAAACTGAAAACCGAAACCGAAATATATATATAATTAGATAAAATCGGTCGGTTAACTGTAACCGACGGTTTTTTGGAACCAAAAACCGAAATTCAATTAAACTACTAACCATTAACCATAAAAATCGGTTCGGTTAACATATTTTTCGGATCGATTTCGGTTCGATTTGTCAATTAATCAAATCCATTGATTTCTTTGAACACCCCTAATATTTGGTAAAAACTCAAACTGGATTTATAGTCACGCACTTAACATATGCAATTACAATGTTTAATGTGTCACACTGTGTCTGGTCTACCCCAAAATTTGTCCAAGTTAGCAGCCAATAATTTTAAAAGTTTAATCATCTGATTTCTCAATCCTAAGACTTTAGTTATTAGCTGATGTAAATAACTTTAAATGTGAATAAGAGAAATTGAACTCAAAATCTTTCACTTTTTGACTGAGTGGCCATTAGATAAATTAATTTTAACTATAGTTATTGAATTTTTTTATTTTTAATTAAAAAATTACAAAATAAAATTTTTTAACTTAAAAATACCTGAATTTTGTAATATTTTTTAAAAAAAGTTACTTTGCCCAAATTTCGAAAAAATTCTAGCAGAAATCCTTATTAGACATCACATCAACTTGTCACATGTAATGAGTGTCATGTCAGTTGTCACATCACGACCAATAAGGAGATCACATGTGTAAAAATTTTATGAATTCTTTTATTTTTAAAATATTTTTACATTTGATATCTTCTCATTGGTAGTGATATGATAGTTGCCATGGATGGCAAGTTGATGTGGTGGCGTATGTATCATACACTTGAATGGAATAAGTGATATGGCATGCCAACAAGAATTTCTGGTAGGATTTCCGCTTAAATTTCGCCAAAATAACTTATTCAATAATTGTGTGTGAAATTAATCCTATTGAGCTAATTTTTAGCGGTTAACGGGCCACAATTTTAAAAGTTTAATCATTTGATTTCTCAATCTTATGACTTAAATTATTAGCTTATTTAATCCTATCAGGATTCGGATCCTAAAGGCTGTCGCTCCTCTAATCATTTTGTTTATAGCATTGGATAAAATATGTTAAACATGACCGTTAGCCAACTAATCTGTGACCTACTTAAGTTTTATGAGGACAGGAATCGATTAGGTAAGTTATTAACAGTCATAGAGAAGCACGGATTAATTATTTTAATGGTGATATAAAAATATATAGAGCTAATAACGTTATGATTAAAAAAAAAATTATATATTTAACTATTACATTATCAAAGTTGTTAATAGGCTTAATATATCAAATTCCCCTTGTACTTATATTTAATTTCAAAATTGATACCTGAATTTTAACTATTTTTGATTTACTACTTGAACTTTGAAAAGTGTATTAAATTACCACCTAACGCAATAATATCGCGTATAACTTACCACCTACGCGCTGAAATGGACTGGAGCGTGAAATGCACGCGCTGAGGAAAGTAGGTGGTAAGTTATACGCAGTATCATTGTGTTAGGTGGTAAATTAAAAACTTTTCAAAATTCGGGTGGTAAATTAAAAATTTTTCAAAGTTTGGATGGAAAATTAAAAACTTAAAAAGTAAAGGAATCAATTTTGAAATTAAATACAAGTATAGGGGGGGTTTTATGTATTAAGCCTTGTTAATAACATAAAAGGTAAAATGGACCGGGCTGTGCAATTTTAAACCACAATCCACCAATTATAAAATGCCACGCCAACGTCATGTCATCACTTAGTATGAAATTGTATCGTTTGAAGTCTAATTTTCTTCTAGCATACCCGTTGTTCCATTAATTGTAATTGCCACTTTAACTTTTGGGTTAATTATAAATTTAGGCATGGAGTAGGTACTTTTCAATGTGAGACCCAATAAATGAAATGTCAGTCTCCAACTTCGAGTCTTTTTTCAATCAAGGGACTCCACCAACAAATTCATTAAAAACTAATGGATCTTGCTGATTCAGGTAATACGTGGGTCCCACCGTGCCAATTAGGATGCCATGTCACTCTTATTTTTCTTAAAAACGCTCTCTTTCTTCTTCTTTTCCTTTCTCAAAAAACCCAATCTTGTTTTAGCAAAAATTCTCCATTTCAATCTTTTTATTGCTTTTTTTGCTTTTGATTTTTCTCTAATCTTTTCAAATTCTGTATTTGCCTGAACCACAGTTCTTTATCATGGCGGACATTTTCAATCACTTCTGTACACCTAGGGTTTCGCTTTACTCATTCACTTCGATTTTCCTTTCCTTCTTCTTCCAGCAACTTCACACGCTCCCGAAAATTCTACATGGCTGTTTCTTCTTCTTCTTCTGGTATTTTCACCTTCTCTGTTTTCTCTTCTTATTTACTCAAATTTGTATTCTTTGATATTTTTTTATTTTCTTTTACTTCCATTTTATCCAATTTTATGTAAAGATGTGTTCTTTCTCCAAAATGGATTACATGGTCCGCTGTAACTGGTCAAAACATAGTCAACAGTCCATACATAGCTATCTTTATCCATTTCTACTGTTGTTCTTAGCACTTGAATTACAATGTGAATAATAGTTTCATGACCTAACTTGTTGCTGTTGTATCATTTACCTCTTTCTTCATGAGCATCCCAGTAGTTTCCTTTTTTACCTTACATTTTTCTATATTCCTACTGTCCTATGAAGCCGATTTGAATATTGCCTATAGGAATAATGTAATTACTGATGATTGTTATTAGCATTTTAATATTGCAGGGTTTGGAAAGATATTAGATTATTGGTTGGGTTTTACTGAAATGAGGTTGTGTAGACGCCGGGTCCCGAGGCAGCCTAGATCATGATTACCCAATGATGAAATTAAGTGTGCCGATTTATAGGCAAAAATAAAAGTTGAAAATGATGATTTCCTTGTCAAATTGATTTATTAGAAATAAATAAAAATGTATTTTTAAAAAAATATTTTAAGTGTTTTAAATATTATTTTGGGGCAAAAAATGTATGTTTTGAAATTATAGTTTTTTAGAAAATAAAAAAAAAAAAAGAGTCGGCGAATGTCGGGTGCGGCAGCGCCCCGCGCGCGGGGGGCGCTCTCGCCTGCGCGCGGGTGACGCGCTGGGCGTCGCCCGCGAGCCCTGCACGCTCCGACGGGCGTAGGTCGCACCTGTGCGCCCCAATTCGCCGATTTTTGCTGTTTTTTTCGATTTTTGGCTTAAAAATTGATTTTTTCTTCATTTTTTTGTGCAATTTAATGCAAAAACCTTTTATTCTCCAAACTCTTCAAATTCATGAGTTTTTTGTAATTATTAGAATTAAATTTATTTAATTCAATTAATTAAAAATTCTGAATTTTGGGGTTATAAAAAGGGGTTTTTAGTAAGGATTGAGGGGGGATTTTTCTTAAGAAAAATACACTTTCTTCTTCTTCTTCTTCTTCTTCCTCTTGTTCTTCTTCTTATTTTTTTTTCTTTTTCAAGAAAAATTCTCCAAGTATTTTAATCTGTTTTTTAAATTCTTGAGACAAATAAATCAATTATTTGTTTTTGTGAATTTTTTTTTACTTCTTGATTTTCATAATTTTTCCTTAAGACAAATAAATCAATTATTTGTTCTTGGGATAAAATTTCATTATATTTTATTTTTTCTAAATCAAAGCAAAGAATTTATTATCCAATTTCATTCATCACATCCAATTTTAAGGGTAAGTATTTTTTGCACCAATTTTAATTTTTAATTAGTTAACTAACATGTAAATCCTCTTAGATCTATTTTCTTAGTTCTTATTTAATTGTCCATACTATTTTTGTGTTCTTTTTCTTATTTCATTTTAATATAATTGTTGTTATTTTTATTCTTGTGTTCTTATTTAATTATTCATATTAGTATTACTATCATTAATTGTTCATATCATTATTTTTATTTCTTAATCTTTTATTTAATTTTTCATATCATTATTTCTTATTCTTAATCTTTTATCATTATTTCTTATTCTTAATCTCATATTATTATTTCTTATTCTTAATCTTTTATTTAATTGTTCATATTATTATTTCTTATTTAATTGTTCATGTTCATATTCTTTTCATTATTTTTGTTCATATATTATCATTATTATTATCATTATCATCATTATTATTATAATTTACTATTATTATTACCATCATTATTTTTGTTTTATTATTCTTATTTATTATTATTATTATTATTATTATTATTATTATTATTATTATTATTATTATTATTATTATTATTATTATTATTATTATTATTATTATTATTATTATTATTGTCATTACTTGCATATTTAATTTGATTGTTCATATTCTTGGATGCTATTATTATTATTATTATTATTATTATTATTATTATTATCATTACTTGCATTTTTAATTTGATTGTTCATATTATTATTACCATTATCATTATTTGTAATTATTATAGTGATTAGTGTTATCATTATTATTATTAATATTTATCATTACTATTACTAATATTATTTTTATTAGTTTTGTTTCTTATTATAATTTATTATTTTTGTCATCATTATTATTTTCATGTTTTCATGCATGTTAAATTTTATTGTTTTTATTTATGCATGTTAAATTGTTCATGTGTTAAGAGTTATATTTTATTATGCCATCTAATTAATTTGTCATACATTATGCATGTTGTTTTATTTATTTTAATTCATTTTTCACATGTTACATGTTTAATTCATTTTTCATTACTAACATCATCTTTATTTGTATTTTTATTTCAATAATTATTTTTATGTATGAGCCTTTTCAATGGCAAGTGGGAGCCCATGTAAGTTTGAAGACACCATTTTGGTGGAGTTTAGCATTTTTAGTATTATTTTGCTTTATTTTCTTTTATTATTTAATATGTAATTTATAATAAGTTTATTTATTTCCATGCACATTATTAAAAAATCACAAAAATATTTATATTAATAATTTGGATTTTTCTAACAAAATAGGACCAATGTCCTAATTTTTCATCCAAATAAATTGTCACTTCAAAATTATTTTTTTTTAATTATGCATGCGAGGACTAATGTCCTCACTCTTAATAAATAACCCGTTTTATGTATGAATTATATTTTATTTACAATGGGGGTTGTATTCCGCCCCTAGTTTTATTGTAATTTATTTTTATGTACTTTATTTTAATTATACTTTATTTACCGTTTTCTTTATGTGACCAACTTGTGCTCTAATTATTGCATCTAAACGTATGAGAAAAGGGATGAAAACTTAAATTCAAAACTCAATTTTAACTTAATCAAGGTATGAATAAATGAGAAATCCCGAATCATCTCTGGTCTTTGGGCTCAACGAGACGAGAGGACCATTTCAATGTTCCGTTGGAATGAGATCTCCAAGACATCTCTTGTGTCCCACCAAAAGACTCAATTTACAATCCTAGGCTCCATAGGGTTAGAGGATCATTCCAATATTCTATTGGGGTGAATGCCTCCAAGATCCCTTTGGCTTGCCCAAAATGGATATTATGCGCCGTTTTAGGCTCACTGAGGCGAGATGAACTTAATTTCCCAATATTTTATTGGGTGGCGACTCCAAGAAACATCCTTATTGCCCAAAATAGACGCACTTGTAAATATCTTACAAGTTTTCATGAATCTCTCCCGATCGCCCTAAGAGCGGGCCTTTGGGAAGATACGGGATTCGGCGCGCGCCATAGGTTGGTTTTTATGAGAAAGGAAAAGAAGAAGAAAGAGGACGTCTTCAAGAAAAAGAAGGGTGACATGGCATCTTAATTGGCATGAAGGGACCCACATATTAGATAATTCAGAAAGATCCGTTAGCTTTTAATGGATTTATTAACGAAATCCTTTAATTGAAAGGAGACTCGAAGTTGAGGATTGACATTGCAAGATTTCATTTATTAGGTCTAACATTGAAAAGTACCTAATAGTCTATACCTAAATTTGTAATTAACTCTTAACTTTTTAAACTTAAATTAAAATTATAATTTAATTATATGAATTTTATAAAAATTTACTCATAATTAAATATGGAAATTTTTTATTTGACCTGAAAATCTAATATGATCTTATCCAAAAATATTGACCCAAATTTGAACTCGAAAAAATCCTAATGATCTGAAAATTTTAGGGTTGAGTATTATCTGAATACGAAATTCAAAAAATTCATCCAAAAATATCCGAAATTCTACCCAATCCAATAGAAACATATGACCCAATTTTTTATTAAATTTTATTTTTATCACAGTACACACACACACACACACACACACACACATACATACATACATACATAATCTATATACACAGACATACATACATACTGTACCGTTTTATTGATATTTCCATCCCAATTTTTATATAAAAATTAGATTTAATTGAAAGAAAAGAATTTAATTGTTTAAATTTTGAAAAGTAAAAGATGAAAGGAAAAAAATAAAAAAAGTAAAACGAAAAATAATAATTAAATGGCACACAATGCAAATTGTATTTCATTATTTTCTATACTTTGTATATTCCCTTTCTCAATCTTTCTTGGCTCCATGTCCTAATCTGCAGCTGTTCTATTGCTAACGGCTCATCCACCATCTAATGTTGGCATCATTGTTCAAACGTGCTCTTTCAATTTTTCTCTCCTAAAATCATTATATCTCAAACTTCAAAGAGAAGCATCTCCCTTATTTTTCTAGTAAAACTTTCTATTGTAATTCCCGGTGCCAATTTTAATTTAATTCATTCTTCCTTCTACCGATTGAGAGGGAGATTCACAATATTAATTTTCTTTTATTTTTCGTGTATGTTGTAATGATTAGACAATTATTTTCACACGCATAAAAAAATAAATCAAAAATATTTTTATTAATTTAATTGGTATTTTCCAAATGAAAGGGCTTGATTTTCTTTAATAAAATTCACATTTGCAAAAGTATTCAAAGAAAGACCAAAATCCTATCCCAATTGCATGTGTGAACCAATGTTCACAAAATAAATAAATCAATCTGATTTCATATATGTACGTAAGTCATCTTTTAGCCATGAGTAAAACTATTTACACGTTTTTGGAAAATAACTCCAAAACTTTATATCTAAAATGGATTTATTTTGAAAGAGGGCCAAAGTTCTAAAATCCTTTAAATTGCATGAGAGGATTAAAGTATTCAAAACAATGAATTGACCCATTTTGGTGAATGTGTCAACATGTCCTTTAGATAACCCTTTATTCTCTTTCCAAAAGTTTTCATGTCTTGTGTGAATGATTTGCTTCCTTTTTTGTATATTTAAATTATTTTATCACTTTCAATGTGTTTGTCGTGATATAATGTATGCGTACAATTGTGTGTGAAAGAAGAGATAAAGTTTATCTTAAGTCAATTTAACCATTTAAAAATTAATTATTTGGGGCATAAATAAGAGTTGAGTTTCGAATCATCTCTAATTTTGACCCATAAGGTTTTTCCTGTTTACTTTAAATGGCGACTTCACAAATAAAAATCACCTTGCGGTGTCCATAGCTAGTCCAATTTAGCTTATTAGGAATAAGATAGAATTACTTAAGATGCCCACCTTGAGTTTGGGCTAATTAAATCAAGTTCTTGATTGTTCTAGATTAGGTAATAATGACAACACAAACAATAACAAAGGAAGAAAAAGAATGTCTTGGGGAGGCCAGAATATGCACTCCGAAGCCTATATCAAACAACTGAAATCAGGTAATGGAATTGAATGGTGTGAATTGATCATACCTGAATCCAAAGGAAGAAGGGTTCTCTTTAAAGCAGTTAGTTTCTTAAAAGATTCAAGAGGAAAATTTGGCTACAGTAATCCAATAAGTAACGGCAATGTCATCTGAGTAGATTCATAAAATTTGGGCTGCAACATGAACTTGATGTGACATCCGAAGATTTGAAGATCTTGAGATATTATTTGAAAGATTGCCCACTGAATCTATAAATTGGCCTATCCTACTCATTGGTCTGATTGACCATCACGATATCAACATGGATGTATGTGATGATGGAGTAGCAATCCACTGCATGCACATGACCATCGGATTATGTGCTTCTCTTTGTAATCTGATAGTTCAGATATGCACACTAAATCACATCCCGTGATGATATGCACTATCTGGACTTAGTCATTAAAAAATAAAGGGTTAATTACAAATTTAGGCATGGACTATTAGGCGTTTTTCAATTTTAGACCTAACAAATAAAATCTTGCAATGTCAGTTCCCAACTTTGAGTCTCATTTCAATTAAGAGACTCGATCAACAAATCCATTTAAAGCTAACAGATCTTGCTGATTTAGCTAATTTATGGGTTCCACCGTTTACGCCGATAATCAGTTCCATAGAGGTCTGGGCCATTCCTTCTGCTAGATAAGATCAGACAAACCTTAATTATCCAACAACAAAATCAACTCTGATGAAAGAACAACCTTTTTCTCTACCTCCGGTGCCTCTGTAAGTGCCAACACCTCAACTTCTTCTTTAACAATTCTCATGTGCTTATAGCTCTGATTTTGATGAAGCCTTTGCTTTTGAAAGCTCCAATTGTTTTGCTTCAGTTCCTCTACAGCCTGTCCCTCATGGCAAACTTCAATCGATTGTACCCGGTTCAAGCCTTATGGAGCGATGGTTTTTATCGGGTCCAATCGAGTGTGGATTCCTTTCGAGTTTGGTTGAGCATGGGCTTGTATCAGCCCCCATTTATCCTGGTTTATAATCGAGTTTAAGGAGAAAGAAAAAGAAAACGAAGGGATTAAGTCGCAGAGAAGTTTATGTCATGGTGATCATGAAATCCAAGTTAGGTCTAAGAAGCAGAGCTTAATTAAAACTTTAAAGAGGGTAATATGTAGAACAGTCTCTCGAGGGAAAAGATTGACAATGGCGCCGATCAAAGGTGTTAAAGAATCAATTTTGGATAGAAATGGTGAAGATTTGAGTAGTGATATTGCTCAAGTGAGCTTGAATAATGATGATGATGATGATAGTGCTCACCGTGATGCCATGTCCCCCTTCTTCTTCTTAAAAATGCACTCTTTCTTCTTCTTTTCCTTTCTCGTAAAACCCAACCTCATTTCAGCAAAACCCAATCTCATACAATCTTCAATCGTTGTTTTGCAACATTTTTCGACAAACACACATCCAATTTCAGGAAAATTGACCATAACGAAAGAAAAAAGAAACCTCATTGAAATGCAGAACTCACACTGAAATAATTCACCATATCCAAGAAATTGAAATAGAATAAACTTCAAGTCATTAAAACTCATAGTTTTAAAACATTTCGAAAAAATCCAGAATGAAAAATCAAACTTGGACAACAATAAACCAGAAAAAAAGCATAGAAGTTGAAACCATTTGTGAAACGTACCTAAATAAGAGAGAAATCTAATTCATATGACTGTGAAAGACGAAGAAACATAGTCAGACAAAGGAACCCAAATCCTCAAAAAACTTGTCTTCAATGGCCATGGTTGGTTGGTTGGGTTTTTACTAAAATGAGGTTGGGTATTACAAGAAAGGAAAAGAAAAAGAAAGATGGCGTTTTTAAGAAGGGTGACATAGCATCTTAATTAGTATGGTGGGATCCACATATTAGTTGAATATCTGCAATATCCATTAACTTTTAACGGATTTGTTGACGGAGTCTTTTAATTAAAAGGAGATTCGAAGTTGGAGATTGACATTGTAATATTTCATTTGTTGAGTCTGGCATTAAAAAGTATGCCTAAATTTGTAATTAACCAAAATTAAAATAATTTTGAATTTCTAATATCCTAATTATCGCAAATATTTAAAGCGAGGCGGCCGACAGACTTAATATAATATATAAAAGAGTTTGTTTTCGTCTCCTGCGGACTGCATAAAAGAATAGTTAAAATCTGTTGCAACTTTTTTATTGGATTTATTTATATATATATATATATATATATATATATATATATATATATAACGAGGCGGCCGACAGACTTAATATAATATATAAAAGAGTTTGTTTTCGTCTCCTGCGGACTGCATAAAAGAATAGTTAAAATCTGTTGCAACTTTTTTATTGGATTTATATATATATAAATAATTTAAAGAACTTTGATGAGATGAGATGATAAGTAACTAGTAATTAAAAAAGAGTTAAGCCAAGGCGTCACTTTGTAGCCCGAGATTGAACCAGAAGAGAAATATTATCACTATATATAGTAATGGGATTCTTAAGAACTGAAGCTGTGATCCAATTTCATTGCAAACAGAAATGGATAAACAGGCATTTGGATGGGCAGCTAGAGACCAATCTGGTGTCCTCTCTCCTTTCAAATTCTGTAGGAGGTTGATTTTAATTTTCTGTTCTCTTAATTATCCATTAATATATTATATTTGGATTAAATTATATATATGTTTGTGTAGGGCAACGGGAGAGAAAGATGTTTCATTTAAGGTCCTATATTGCGGTATATGCCACTCAGACCTTCACATGATCAAGAATGAATGGAGCATTTCTACTTACCCTCTTGTCCCTGGGTAACTATCCATCCATTACTCATTTAGGCTCACTCACATTACCACGTGGATTTTATTTATACATTAATAAGTAAAAACTTTATTTTCTCTGCTTTTACTGAAATTCAAAAATTTGATGAATAGTCATTAATTAGCCATTCTATTCATTAGTTAAACAAAAAAACTTGTACCCATAGTCATTTATTTTTGCATCAATACATAGTTTCCTTCTAAATTATCACATTTTAATATATTATTCTCTTAAATTAATAAAATATCATGAGTAAACTTATTTAAAATATAAGTAATACCCTTTATATTATTAAAAATATAATATTACTCCTCTGAAATGGTTAAAAAATGTCATATTATACTCATATCATTGTCACACACGTTTTGTGAATTATCATATGTCCTATAAGAGGATAATTTGACATTTCTAATAAATTAATGAGATAATATGATATTTGATTAGTTCATACAGATAATATGTTAAACTAGAAGAAAATTTATGTATTTTGCTTTTTTTTTTTGTTGTTATATAAATTGATTAAATAATTGGATTGAAAAAAATTTATATAAACATTGCAATGCAAAAATTAAAAATAATATTTTATTCATCATTAAAATTATTATAGATAGCCGCCCATATGACCCACTAGATTCAAGAATAGTCAAACCAATTCATATGGAAAAATAATTTATTTGTGCATGATTTCAGACACGAGATTGTGGGAGTGGTGACAGAGATAGGGAGCAAGGTAGAAAAATTCAAGGTTGGAGACAAAGTAGGTGTGGGGTGCATGGTTGGATCATGCCGGTCCTGCGATAACTGCACCAACAATCTTGAGAATTATTGCCCACAAATGATTCTAACATACAGCGCAAAGTATTATGACGGAGGCATTACTTATGGAGGATATTCCAACATCATGGTTGCAGATGAACACTTTATTGTTCGAATCCCCGACAATGCAACTCTTGATGCAACTGCTCCTCTCCTATGTGCTGGGATCACTGTTTATAGCCCATTAAAATACTATGGATTTGATAGACCTGGTATGCATGTGGGGGTGGTGGGTCTTGGCGGCCTCGGTCACTTGGCTGTCAAATTTGCTAAGGCTATGGGCTTGAAGGTTACCGTCATTAGTACCTCTCCTAACAAGGAGGAGGAGGCAATTTTGCATCTTGGAGCTGATTCATTTTTGGTCAGTAGTGATCACCATCAAATGAAGGTACAACAACCTTATTCAGTTAATTATTAGGTTTTACTCTTAATATTTTAATTGGTACAATATTATCCTCCATATTTTTAAATTAAAAGAATTTTGCCTCTTTTTTAATAGCCTATTGACATGTGGTACAAAATGTGTAAAATTCTCTTAATTTTAAAATATAGAGGGTAACATTGCACAAATTGAAATAGGGGTGTAGTTGCGCTTTTGTCAAATATTAGAGGAAAATTTGCACATTTAACCTTACTATTAATCATTTTTAGTTCCATGGACTTATTGATCGTATTATATTTGTAAAATTATTTCCGTTGAAAATGCAAGCTTATTAAATATTAAATTTTTTGATTTCTGTATATAGGAAGCAATGAGCACAATGGATGGCGTAATTGACACAGTATCAGCAGTGCACCCTCTATTGCCTTTGTTTGATCTATTGAAAACTCGAGGAAAATTGGTTTTACTGGGAGCTCCAGAAAAGTCACTTGAACTACCAGCTCTTCCATTGATCATGGGTACGCATGCTTTTGTTTATCACTAATATTTATTTAGTTTAATACATAAGGATTCTTCTGTAACATTATTATTATTATTATTATTATTATTATTATTATTATTATTATTATTATTTTCACTTAGCTCCTTGCGCTAATACTATTTTCTTCTTAGTTTATCTCTATTATGTGCTTTTTCTTTCCATTTTCAATCACCCCATTTTTCATTTTGGTTTCACTTAACCCCTTATAGTTGTGGAGTATCAACTCCACGTAAGAATTTGAACTAGTAATGGAGGGGTTAAGTGAAACAAAATATGAAAAAAAGTATAGACAAGTACAAAGTGCACATAAAATTGTAATGCTTCGGCACTTATGTATTGCATGCATTGACACGATTAGATAAAGACCAAAAGTGCAAATTTATCCGTAATTAACCCTTAATATTTGAATTGATGCAATATTATCTTAACATATTTTAAAATTAGGAGAATTTTGCTTTTGTTAATAATTTTATGATGCGTGGCACTTTAACAAGCAAACATGTAGTATAAAAAGGATAAATTTTTCTTAATTTTAAATTATACAACGTAACATTTCATCAACTGAAATATTAAGTGTAAAATTGCTCTTTTTGTCAAATATTAAAGGTAATTTTGCACCTTAAACTAAAAAAAAAGAAAAGAAAAGAAAAGAAAATGTAAAAACATTGTTCCACCATGTGTATAAATTGTGCGCAGACAAAATAAGTACTTAATGTCGTAAAAAAATGAGTACACAAATTAATTGGAAAAAATAGAGGAGTACAGGGAACTCCATTTGTATCAAACCTTTTTGTTTGAATTCATTAATTGTATTAATTTATAGTTTGATATATATGTATATATGTAATTAATATGAATTACTAATTTCATATACAATTAATATGAACATATACAGGAAGGAAAATGGTGGGTGGCAGTGCAATCGGAGGGATGGAGGAGACACAAGAGATGATCAATTTTGCAGCCAAACATGGCATAACAGCAGATATCGAACTTATAACAATTGATTATGTCAACACTGCCATGGACCGCCTGCTTAAAAATGATGTCAAATACCGATTTGTAATTGACATTACCAATTCTTTGAGGTCCGACGATTGAAATTTTACAAAATTTTAATGCTTACTTTTTTCCTAAACTAAGGAAATTAATATGTAATGTATGTGCTTGCATATTTTTACTTTTTTCTTTAAAAATCATGTTAAGAATTATCGTTCCGTTGAATAAGAACTCAAATTATGAATAATACTAAGCTTGCTTACATGTTGTGCTCATCTCTTTTAGTTAAATGTATATAACTGTAGAATTTTTGAAATATATTATTTTCTCAATGTCTATGTACATGTTTCCATGCTTTTAGGAGTTGTATTAATTTCGGTAATAATTAAATTCCTTGCTTTTCAAAAATTATACCTTAAACAACAGGATCTGCTTGTTTAAACAGAAATATTAGCATTTCAACTCTACAGCTAATTTTGTGATTTGATACTTGAAACTGAGCTAATTTTGGCAATAGAATAAGATTGAAACTAATTATTGAAATTAGAATCAAACTAAAAAAATTAGAAGGTTCGCAACTCCGATTTTAAAAACATAAATGTGATGCTATATAAAAACATAAATGTGGGTTCACTTCAAAATGACAGTAATATAATAAAATACTAACTCCGATTTTAATTTCCACAGCTTTAATGAAAGATGAAGCTAATTATAAATGGCTACGGTGAAAGAGATTTTCATATGGATTTACATCTTTCATTAATGGAAATTTTTTTTAATGCTGTGAGTAATAGTTCTGGTTGTTGGCTGTTTGTTATATTTTTTTTTTTTGTCCTTATCTACAAGCGTTTTTTGGGAGTGAACTAATAAAGAATAAGAAAATGGCCTCTTAACTTGTTCTTTCACTGAAAAAAAAAAAAAAACTTGTTTGTCCATCAGGGAATGAAGATGGTAAGATACGAATTAAAATGATGATATGCACCGCTGCACTCAGCTCCAATGACCATCATCAATGGCGACAAAATAAAAGAAAAATTACCAGTAGAAGAGAGTCCTTGGAAGCATTCATGGAACTTGAAGACCACTTAACTATAATAGACAAAAAATTTAAAAGAGAAAGAATTGCAGAATCGGTTGTAGGAACTAAAGAATTGCAGGATATTTTTTCTTTATAAATATCCTCCCGCATTATTCTCAGAAAACAGAAGTTGTAGATGCTCTTTATATCCTTTCTTGTTCGAGGTGATGATGGATATGCAAAGCCATAAATAGGATAAATGTTGAGATGGATTTGGATTAAGTGAACTAAAGCCCATATTGATACTGGTAATAATGGTTCTTTTTACAAAAGTTAGAAATAAAGTTAATTTGAAGATGTATTTAACAGTAATATTATCAATTAGCATTTACCAAGCATTTAATAAATTGCATATTTTTCTTTTGATGAAATATTCTATAACTAAATATGAACCCTACAAATTATATCTCATAACAGCAAACATCCTAAGAAAATTAATACATGGTTTATTGATGGGTTGTGATTTTATAATATATTTAGGGTGTTTTGGTTTAAGTTAAATGTTATTTTGTTGATCTAAGGTAGGCTTTTCTTATGTTTTTGCATTTGTTTTTAATTATTAATTTTCTTATGTTAAGTACATCTTTTTGTGTTAGATTTGGATAACTTAGAACAATTTTTGGATGAAATGTGTTTGAGGGGACAGTAACTTACCAAAACTGTGACCAAAATTACAACCAAAGTAAGATCCAGGTTTGATAGAGAACAATTCTTAAGGATGGAATTGGAGAGATGGATAGTAGCTTATCAAAACTGAGACAAAAACTGGAACCAAAGCAAGGTCCAGCTCTGGTACAGAGTTAATAACTGACCAAAACTAAGACCAAAGCAAGACCCAGTTTTGGTTCGTTGATTTGATGGATTTTTAATTTCTTATTTTGGACATACTTCTTTTTAGGCAGGATTCTTAAAAGCGATAAAAGGGGGGACGGCTGGATATAGAAAGAAGGCACTTTTTAACCTAATTTGGAGAGGCAGAAACAGAAAGAAAAACATTGGACGCAGTAGAGAAGAAGAAAATCAAAGAAAGTGCAGAGACAATTTGCTAGTGGCCAACCCAGATCCCGTTCTTCCTCTCTTTCTCTGTTCTGAAATCTGCTGGTGGCAGTCTACTGGTGTTCTTCCTCTGTTCTTCTTATTTCTTTTTTTGTATTTTCTTTTGTTATTATGATGTGTAGGATGTATTCTAGTTTTGCTTTGGATTTTTATACTATATGAACTAAATTCCATAGTGAGGGCTATGGTGGATCTTGACTTTAAGATTATGTAATTTATTTAGGGTTTTATGCACATGATTGATGTTCTTATTTGAGATTATGTTTTTATTGAGTTTAATGCTTGTTGAAATTGATCAAATCAACATGAATTTAATCAATTAATCTATTTGATCAATTGAATTAATTGATGGATCAAATAAAACATAATCTGAATTAAAAATATGAATGATCAAACTTATTTTTGTCATTTTGGTTGTTTGATTTTAAATCAAGGTTTTTCGATGGAACTTAATGCTTTCTAGGTAATTTCAGTTCTTTTACTTGATCAATTGAAAGAATTAAATTGAAATTAGATTAAAATACCATGATCATTAGATTTTTATTAAGGGAAAAAATCACCATCTCATGTGAATTATCATTCTTTTGCATAAAATCTGGAAAAATTATATATTCAAGAGATTAAGTGAAACATAGTCCTAACATTCATCATAATTGTCAATTCTTTTATAAATTAGTGTTTGATTGTATTTGTCATTTATTAGCATAATTTCACTTTAAGTTTCATATTTAAACATTGGCTATCTAACTAACATAAGCATTCAAAAATTCTAGTAATTATTGGGTTGTTCCTTGAGAATGATATTCTGGACTCACTATCTTTTACTACTTGCACGATAGAGTACACTTGCTCTGAGGATTTAGTTTATTTTGCCCGTGTCAAATTTTTGGCACCGTTGCCAGGGAACAATATTTCTAGTGATAATAGAATTTAGAATTCTAGTTACTTTAGACTTTTTCGTCCTGTTTATTTCTTTTATTATTTATTTTATTTTATTTTTATTTATTTTATTTGAATTGAGTCTATTTTTGTATGATCATTAGGACTAGGCATTCTGATTCTTTACTTTTTGATCCAAAAATTAAAATTACTGCACTCAGGACAAAAAAGGAGACTAAAGAAGCTGCTGCCATAGAAGCTAGGCCGATTGAATCATCTTCGGTAGCCATAGATTTCGAAGAAGAACATACTACCTTAGAGATTGAAGAGATTGAAGAAATTGAAGAGATGGCAAATCCTCAAGATGATCTTACGAAGCTCGTCATCGACTACACCAATCTATCTTTAAATGGTTCAGACTCGTGCATTATACGTCCACCAATTGCAGCTAATAATTTTGAGATCAGACATGGAATGATTTACCTCATTTAGTCTGGAGTACATTTTGGCAGATTAACAAATGAGGATCCCAACAGACACATAGCCAAGTTTCTAGCATTGTGTTATACTTTCAAATTTAATGGTATATCATGATGCTATTAGATTGAGGTTATTTCCCTTTTCACTACAAGACAAGGCAGTTGATTGGTTAGATTCATTGGAACCTAGATCCATTACCACTTGGGAGACAATAGCAAAGAAGTTCCTTAGTAAATTCTTTCCCCTATCCAAGACAGCTAAGCTAAGAAATGAGATATCTTCATTTTTACAATCTGAGATGGAGAGCTTTGGGGAAGCTTGGGATAGATTTACTAAGTTGGTTCGAAAATGCGCACATCATGGTTTTGGTAAATGGGCTCTAGTTGAAACTTTTTATAGTGGTTTAAATGAAACTAATCAATCACTTGCTAATGCAGCTGCAGGAGGGAGTCTATTGAAGAAATCATCTATTGAAGAAATCATCAGCTGAGGCTTATGAAATTTTGGATAAAATGGCTACGAGCAGCATTTGCAAGTGGCAGAAATAAAGACAACGCAAATCAGTAGGGTTGTATATAGTTGAAGATAATGTTGCCCTTGCTGCACAAGTAGAGAATTTATCCAAGAAATTTGACAGTTTTATGAATTTTACCAAATCAACATCATGTGGATCTTATGGAGGGAATCATCCTGCTCATGAATGCCCGATAATTATTTCATTTACACTTGATGAATATGCTAATTTTATTGGTAATTGGAATAGGGCTGAAGGAAACCCATATTCGAACACCTACAACCTTGGTTGGCGAAATCACCCCAACTTTTCGTAGAGCAATCAGCAGAACATGCAGAGGACGGACCTCCATTCACTACTAATTCCCCATGAAAAGCAATAATGCACCAATACCTCCAGGATTTCAGCCTAAAGTGGATAAGAAACCAAATATGGAGGAATTGTTAACCAAATTCATCTCTACCACAGAAATAAGATTGAATGTACAGGAGACAAGAGCTCAGAATCAAGAAGCTGCTATCAAGGGGCTTAAGACACAAATTAACAAGTTGGCTAATATCTTAACTGAGAGAGTGCAAGGTACATTGCCTAGTCAGCCTGAAGCCAATATGAAGGAACAACTTCATGTTATTACATTGCAAAGTGGAAAAGAGCTAGTTGGCCTAACTCCTAGGAGCGAACATGATGTACTTTCTAATGATAAAAATGATAGAGAGGATAGGATGACCCCGAGATTTTTTGCTGATCCAAATGTACAACCTACACAACCTATACTTCGATTTCCTCAAAGGTTAAAATTGAAATAGTTGGAAAGGCAATTCTTAAAGTTCTTAGAAGTCTTTAGGAAATTGCATATCAATATACCTTTTGTAGAGGCATTACAGTAGATGCCAGCATATGGAAAATTCTTGAAAGACATACTTTTTAACAAGAGAGAACTTGAAGATCTTGGGACTGTTTGCCTCACTGAAGAATGCCCTGCTATCCTACAAAGAAAGTTGCCACCTAAGATGAAAGATCTAGGGAGTTTTACTATTCCTTGTATTATTGGTAATTGTGATTTTGATAGAGCTTTATGTGATTTGGGTATGAGTATTAATCTTATGCTTTTGTCTGTTTTCAGGAAATTAGGATTAGAAGAGCTTAAACCCTCTAATGTGATGCTTTAATTAGCTAATAGATCCATTAAGCATCCGCATAGGATAGTGGAAGATGTTTTGGTTAAGGTTATTAAATTAATTTTTCCTGCAGATTTTGTTGTACTCGACATGGAAGAGGACAACCAAGTACCCATTCTTCTGGGAAGACCATTTTTTGCAATAGGGCATTCTATAATTGATGTTCATGAAGGAAAACTAACTCTCAGGCTTCAAAATGAAGAAATTTCTTTTAATGTTTTTGATGCCCTTAAAAATCCTCATGAATTTGATTCCTGTCATTTTATTGAAAGTAAATATATTACTGATTTGTTGGTTGAATCATGTTTTGATGATATACAGGTTTTAAATTCTTATGATCCAGAATTCTCTACAGATTTGGAATTAGATGAGGAAATAGTAGAAAGGTGCTCACGGATAAGAAGTCAACCTTTTGAGGAATTGGTGCGACCATTGAAACCATCACTAAAGCCATCCATGGAAAAATTCCCGGATTTGGATCTGAAACCCCTACCTTCTCTTCTAAAATATATTTTTCTAGAACCTTTTTCTAAGTTGCTAGTAATTATTTCTTATACTTTGACAGGTGATGAGGAAGATAAACTTTTGAATGTTTTGAGACAACACAAACAAGCAATTGGTTGGATAATAGCCAACTTGAAGAGGCTTAGTCCAGCCATCTGCACTCACCAAGCAATCAAACTAGTGGTACAACCAAGTATGAAAGAGGTAGTGAAGAAAGAGGTACTCAAGCTACTCGATGCAAGTTTTATTTATCCAATTTCTAATAGTACTTGGGTAAGTCCTGTGCAAGTAGTACCTAAAAAAGGGGGAACCGCTGTCATGCAAAATGAGAAAAAAGAATTGATACCTAACATAAAGGTTACTAGTTAGCGCATGTGCATAGATTATAGGAGATTAAATGGTGCCACTAGAAAAGATCACTTTCCCTTACCTTTTATTAACCAGGTGTTAGAGAGGTTAACTGGACATGCATATTATTGTTGTTTAGATGGGTATTATGGTTATATGCAAATTCCTGTAGCTCCTGAAGATCAAGAGAAAACTACCCTTATGGGATATTTGCATATAGACGCATGCCATTCAGCCATTGTAATGCACCTGCTACTTTTCAACAATGTATGACTGCTATATTTTTTGACATGTTAGAAGATTGCATTGAAATTTTTATGGATGATTTTTCCGTATTTGGGTCTTCTTTTGATGCATGTTTGAAAAATTTGGAAAAAGTTCTTTGTAGGTACAAGGATACTAACTTGGTTTTAAATTGGGAGAAGTGTCAATTTATGGTTAATAAATGCATAGTCCTCTGCTATAAGGTGTCTAGAAAAGGTATTGAGGTGGATCCAACTAAGGTGGAGATGATTGAGAAACTGCCTCCACCAAATTCTGTTAAATCCATTAGAAGCTTTTTAGGACATGTTGGGTTCTATAGGAGGTTTATAAAAGATTTTTCAAAGATAACTAAGCCAATTATAGATTTATTGATTGAGGATGCAATTTTTAATTTTTTGAATGCATATGAACAAGCTTTTTAATTTGTTAAAAGAAAGATTGATTAATGCTCTTATTATTAATGCTCCTGATTGGACTTTACCTCTTGTATTAATGTGCGATGCAAGTGATATAGTTGTAGGGATAGTCCTTGGACAAAAGAAGGACAAGTACTTTAGGCCAATCTACTATGCTAGCAGAACTCTGAATGATGCATAGAAAAACTACATTACAACCGAAAAAGTGTTGCTAGCAATAGTTTTTTCTTTTGACAAATTTCATTCTTATCTGATTTTGTCCAAAGTCATCATTTATACTGATCATTCTGCCCTTAGATATGTGCTTGCTAAACAGGATGCCAAGCCAAGGTTAATTAGATGGGTGCTTCTTTTGCAGGAGTTTGATCTTGAGATACATGATAAGAAGGGTTCTAAAAACCTGATTGCGGATCATATATCACGCTTGAAGCTCGGATCACAAGTGAAGGTCAAAGAAGGGGTGATAAGAGAAACCTTTCCTGATGAGCATTTATTCACAGTTTTTAAATTACCATGGTATGCAGACTATGTAAATTACTTAGCAGGTAATATCTTACCATTTGCTTTATCATATCAACAAAGGAAGAAATTCCTTTTTGATGTTAAAAATTGTTTATGGGAAGATCCTTATCTGTTTAAAGCATATGCTGATAGAATTGTTAGGAGATGCATTCCACATTCAGAAATTCATGCCATTTTAGAACACTGTCATTCTAAGGAAGTAAGTAGGCATTTCGGCCCCAATCGAACAGCCGCAAAGGTTCTCCAATCAGGTTTTTATTGGCCTACCATTTTTAAAGATGCAGTCCAATTTATTAAGTCCCGTGACTAATGCCAACGGAGTGGTAATATCTCCCGAAGGCATGATATGCCCTTAAATAATATACTTGTTTCTAAAATTTTTGATGTTTGGGGTATAGACTTCATGGGACCTTTCCCTAAATCCTTTGGCAATCAATTTATTCTAGTTGCAGTGGACTATGTGTCCAAGTGGGTGGAGGTAGTGGCACTGCCCACTAATGATGCTCGGGTAGTAGTGAAATTCCTTAAAAAAATATATTCACTAGATTTGGTACACCTAGGGCTATTATTAGTGATGGTGGAACACACTTTTGTAATAAATAATTTGATACCTTGGAGTAACTCATAAAGTTTCCACCCCTTACCATCCCCAGACTAGCGGACAGGTTGAAATCTCAAATAGAGAATTAAAGGGAATCTTAGAGAAGAATGTAAGTGCATCAAGGAAAGATTGGTCATTAAAATTAGATGATACAATCTAGGCATATAGAACAGCATTTAAAACCCCAATTGGTATGTCTCCTTATTCGTTAGTATATGAAAAAGCTTGTCACCTACCTGTAGAATTAGAGCATAAAGCATATTGGGCCTTAAAATTTCTTAACTTTAATATGCAAGATAAAGGTGAACAAAGGCTTTTGCAGCTTAATAAGATGGATGAATTCTGTCTTGAGGCTTATGAGAATGCGAAATTGTATAAGGAGCGGACAAAGCTTTGGCATGATAAGCGAATTATTTCCTATGAGTTTCAGGTTGGTGATAAAGTTTTAATCTATAACTCACATCTAAAACCTTTTTCAGGCAAATTGCGGTCTTGATGGTATGGTCCTTTTGATGTGGATGTGGTGGTTCCATTCGGTACAATTGAGGTCCGTAAGGCGAACGGTGACACCTTCAAGGTCAACGAACAACAAGGCAAACATTATAAGGGTGACAATTGTGATGTTCATATGATCACTATCCAATTTTGAGATCCTGAGTATATTCAAAAAGTCTAGCTAATGACTTTAAATTTAGCGCTTCTAGGAGGCAACCCGATCATTTTTTTATTCATTTTATTATTCATTTATTTTTTTTTTCTATTATGCATTTTTAGCCTTAATTTTTCTTTCATATTTTTTTAAATGATTGATTTTCTATTTAAAAAAAAAATTGGCGTTAGAAGTATGAATTTTCTATGTGTTTTGCATTTATTTGAATAAAAAAAAACATAAGAAAAAAATTGGTGGCGGTGCTTTTCACGGGTTTATCTCGTGAAATACACTATGAAATGCAATTCAATTTGCACTTCTTTTCTTTTATTTGAAAAGAAAAAAAAAACAAGACGATAACATTCCTAGGCTTAAATAACCAGGAACCTTTATTTCCCCATTCTTTATTTCCTCATTCTTCAATTGTTTTATTTTAGGTGCTCTGTTTCCCTCTTTCTATATGTCTAACATCTTCATCTCAAATTTTTCTTCTAGGGTTCCCATTTATCACCTGTTAAGCATAGTTTCTGCACACCAAGTAAAGTAAGCTGTTTCTTTTTCTCTATTATTTTCCCTCTTCTGTGTGGTAAGTATTTCCTTTTTCTTAACTGTCTCTCTCATTTTTTTTAAGATCCCTTATTCCACCCGATTCTTTATTTTTGTTTCTCAAGTTATTGTGTGGTTTTTGTTTTCTTTGATATTACGTGGTTGGGTTTAGCTTCTAGTTTGGTGAAATAACTTTAAACCATTCACTTTTTATTGCCCATTAGGTGTTTAACAAAATGCCTAAGACAAGTAAAGCAAAAAAATGTAAGCAATCTGACTCTTCTGCCTTTTTTTGATGCTTTAAGGTTCACTTTACGAGATAATGACGATTGGTTTCATAACTCATGTTGGCATCTCAGCAGTGGCTGGAACAGACCTTAGATGAGCAGCGCCGCACCTTGAACCGACAATAAGTCCAACTTGAGTAGATTTGGGGCTACCTTTTGTGATGGGAACTTCTTTTAATTGTCGTTCTCCCTCTCCACCCCAATGCACTTATTCAGGGTAGTGTCTCTACTTTTCTCTTTTATTGATTTTTTTTTGTTCATTGAGGATACTGAACATCTTATGTGTTGGGGGGAGGGGGGTGGGGGGGGGGGGGGGGGGGTGGGGGGAACTGTTTCCTTAGTATAGTTTGCATTACTTTGATATTATGTTACTCCTCTCATTTGTATTTTTGTGAAGCTTTCAAGCAATTTCACTAAAAAATTTTCTTGGTTATTTGAAGTATAAAGTCCCATGTTAAATTCTATTTACTCATACTTAAAAATTTATAGGAGTCTTTGATTTTTAAAATTCTACAGCCTTAATTCTGGTGTTATTTCTTTTTACTATTGTGTGTAACCCTTTGAACATGTGATTTAGAAACTCCTTTGTTTTTAGAAAATTTTGCTTGATTTTGAGATTAAGAAAGAAGTTAACTTTGCATTGAAATTTTATTAAGGACATACTTTCATTCAAACCTATGGTTAATGTATGATTTTTAGTAAAAATATCCCTTTGAGATCATCAATTACTGGGGAAATACATTTTATGTACTCCTTTAAGATTGCTTAGTTACTGGAGAAATACATCTATTTATACCTCTTTGAGACCATCAGTTATTGGAGAAATACATAAATTAGTACCCCTTTGAGATTGACTGGCGACTGGGAAATTATCTGGAATGTTTTAATTTGTTTTCGCTTAAGTTGCTTATCAAAGGTGTATAAAAAAAAATGAATGAAAGATGTGAAATAAAATGATAAGTATTCTTTGTTTAAAATGAGTTAAGAAGCTAATCTTCAATCTTAGTCTCTCTAACTAACATTTTTTTAAAAAAACAAAATTGGATATTTTTGAATTTTTATTCATTTGGTTGCATAATTAAATTAGTAGGAATTGATAATGCTTAGTGAACTTTGCATCTTATGGTTAGAACATTGAGACTCTTATTTGTTTTGGTTATGATTTTTCATGAGTTTGGATGGTTTGTTATATTTGAACTTGTTGAGAAATATTTTCTTTTGCTTGAGGACAAGCAAAAGCTTAAGTGTAGGGGAGTTGATGGGGTGTGATTTTAAAATATTTTTAGGGTGTTTTGGTCTAAGTTAAATGTTATTTTGTTGATTTAAGGTAGGTTTTTCTTGTATTTTTGCATTTATTTTTAATTATTAATTTTCTTCTGTTACTTATGTTTTTTTGTGTTAGATTTTGGTGACTTAGAACAATTTTTGGATGGAATGTGTTTGAGGGGACAACAGCTTACCAAAATTGGGACCAAAATTACAACCAAAGCAAGGTCCGGCATTGGTAGAGAACAATTCTTGAAGATGGAATTAGAGAGATGGACAGTAGCTTACCAAAAATGAGACAAAAGCTGGAACCAAAGTAAGGTTCAGTTTTGGTAGAGAGTTAATAGCTGACCAAAGCTGGGACCAAAGCAAGACCCAGCTTTGTTCTCAGCTTTGTTGGGTTTTAATTTCTTAATTTTGGACTGACTTATTTTTTAGGCAGGACTCTTAAAAGCAATTAATGGGGGGGGGGGGGGGGGGGGGGGGGTGCTGGAGATAGAAAGAAGAAACTTTTTAACCCAATTTGGGGAGGCAGAAACAGAAAGAAAAACACAACACTACAAGAAAATTAACATTTAGCGACGGAAAATAGCAACGGAAAATCTATTCCATCACTAGTTTTGTTATAAACATAACATTTTAGCGATGGATAGTAAATTCCATTGCTAAAAGTGGCGGGACAAATTTCCCTCCACTTTTAGCAACAGAAAATACAAATCGTCGCTGAAATGGGTGGCAAAAAATTTTGCCAACATCTGCTACTAGATTTAGTGACGGAATGCGAATCTCGTCGCTATATAAAATTTGCGACAGACAGATTTATTTTGTCGCTAAATTTGGAGACAAAATTATTTTGTCCGTCGTAAAATAGCGACGGTTTAATTTTTTGTCGTTAAATAGCAACGGTATCTATCGACCGTTGTCAATAGCGACGGTATTTTTATATCGTCGCTATTTAGCAACGGTACTTTTATAACCGTCGCTGATTTCCTTTCCCGTTGCTAATTTAAAGGGTATATAAATACCCTTTTTCTTCTCCTCTCCTCCCTTTCCTTTCCTTTCCCGCTCGGCTTCCCTCCTCCCCTCCCTACCCACCTGATGGCCAGATCTGGGATAGGAAGTTGCTGCCGCCACCGTGTGGAAGGGCATCTGCTCTGCCGCCTTGCTCCAGCCACATCTCCGTCAGATTTACTCTCTCCTCCTCTCTCGCCTCTCTTCCTCTCTCTGCCTGAAGTTCTGCCACCACTGGGATCCTCCCGCTTTCCTGCCTCTTCTTCTCCCCCTCTTTTCTGCTCCGACCAACTGAGTTAAGTTTTATTTTTATATTAAATTTATTTTATTAATAATAAGTATATTTTTATTATTGTAAAGTTTTATGATATATTCTTGTTATTTTTTTAATTTATTAAATTTATTTTTATTATTATTTTAATTTTGAATTATATTTGTGTATATATTTATTATTGTGGGTATATATTTTGTAAAAGCTCCGAGATCAAACTCCAAGTGATTTCTCAAAACAAGTCTCTGATTCTATCAAACTTGTTGAATGTAGTATTTTGCCTTTGTAGCTTGGCTTAGTTCGTTAGTTAAGTTCTATTTACCTTGGATTGTTTTTTTTTTATTATTATTTTTCTCAGCACTTTTTAAGTACTATACAATTTAATGTACTTTTATGGTATTATATTTTTTAAAGTAATAGTACTTTTTGGGGTTAAGTAGCGACGAAATTTTTTATTTTTAGCGACGGTTTTAGTTTTTAGTCTCAAAATTTCTTGCGACAGAACTATTTGCAATGGTTAGTCGTGGCATGACGGAATTTGCCCTATTAGCGACGGAAATTACCGTCACTAATTCCCTGTTTTTTTGTAGTGTCAATTTCTAGATTGCAAAGTCTTATTGTTATTATTTTGGTAGCTTACATTTATTATTTGCAGTACTAGATGGTAATAATTCTCTTGTTGGTCATTGTTGATGGTGGGGATGAAAAGGGTGATGTTATTTTTGATATCACTAAATTTGGTGCTAACCAGATGACACTACAAAAAAACACAAATTAGCGACGGAAAAATTTTAGTCCCTAATTAGCGACTATTTAGAGATTTAGTCGTAAAAATTAATTTTTTCAGTTTTAGCGATGAAAATAAAGAAACCGTCGCTAATTTTTGGCGGCAATAGATGGCGCCATTTTTTTGCGACGGAATTTAGTGACTGAAATTTTTAGTTGCTAATTGGCTACGTATTAGCGACGGATTAGCGACATGCAAATTTACCGACTAAATAGCGACGGATTATTCCGTCGCTAAAAAGTTTTCAAATTTATTAATTGTGCAGAAAATTAGTGATAATTTAGTGACGGAATAGCGACAAACAATCCGTCGCTAACAAAATTGTAAATTTTTAAAAAATTTAAAATTTTGATTATTGATTTTACTAAATATTATAATAATAAAAATATACACACATGTTTATGGTTATTAATTATTTTTAATATTTTTGAGATAGAAATTAAATTATATTAGAATTCAGTCATTTAATTAATCTCCATAAATTTAATATATAACATTGAAATTATATAATTAAAATAATTGTAAACAAAATTTTAAAATTTTTTTAGTACTTTCATAAATTAAAATAAATTTTTTCATTGTATTTTTTTAGCTTGTAATCATTTTATATTATGGATTTTATTTTTAATTTATGTAAAATAAATTTTTTATTAATCAATTATTTAAAAATTTAATGAAAATATTAATTAGATGGGTAAAATTAAATTAATATTAATAAAAAAATTTATTAAGAAATATGTGTTGATATTATTTTCGGTTTTTGAATTCATAACTTTGATTAAATTAATATATGTATGTATATATATATATAGATAAAAAAAATAAAAAAATAATCCTGTAGAAAAAAAAGTTATTGAATATTAAATTTAGATCCGAAAATAGTTAAGTGTTGATTTTAATTAACCCTAAAGCAGGAAAGAGTGAAGATAGAAAATGAGAGAGAGAGGGACCGCGCTCAGAGAGGAAAGGGCAACCCTCACCAGCGCCGCCCCCTCCATCGCGCGTCCTCTCCCTCGTGAGCCACCAGACGCCAGATCCAGCGTCGCCCCTCCACCCCGCCACCGCTCACCCCCACCCCGCCGTTGCAGATCCGATCTCACCGTTGCCGCTGCCTCGCGCATTGTCTTCCTCGCACTCTGTCAGTTCGCCGCCATGGCCCGTCGCCATCGCTACTCGTTCCTCGTCTCTTACTCACTGGCGACTCCGTCCAGATCTCTTTTCGTTGAGCAGCTGAACCTGAACTAGTTCCGTCATGTATCATCTAACCAGAAGTGTTATTTGCGGTGGCAAAGATCGTAAGTTCTCACTCTCTGTAATTGAATTATTTTGATCCGAACTTTGACATGCTCTTCTAAATCATTAAATTTTGTCTAAATCATACTCTAAATTAATTATTTGAACTCAAATTTTTTCCTTATCTGTTATTTCAGAACCTAATTCGCTATTTGTGGTTACGCCTCTGTTAATGGATCTTTATCAGTTCACTATGGCTTATGCTTACTAGAAAGCCGGTAAGCATCAAGAGCATGCTGTGTGAGCTTTTTATTTGTTTGTTTGTTTATTGTTTGGTTGCTAAGAAAATAGATAGAAAAAAAAAAGAATCCAGTTTTGGTAGTTAGTTCTTTTTTTACTCATGCGAAATGGTTCATTTTATGTTTTGTTCTATTTTGTATTTAATTTTTTAACAAGTGACAGGTTTCATATCACTGATTATCTGTAGTTTTTTGTTGTTTTAATTCTTTAGGTTTGATTTATATTTTCGGAAGAATCCGCTTGGTGGTGAGTATACGGTTTTTGCTGGATTGGATAATCAATGAGTAGTTTTAGCAACAAATGAATATTCTAGTAAAAAGAAGTATGCTTTTACTGCTTTTTCTAATTTGATTTGCTAGGATCGTAATCCTAGATATTTTTAGTTTCAACTTAAAATTATGAAACTGATTCTAGCTATCCAGTCTTTATATGTATAGGATTGACACATCTAACTATTAATCCTATAAATGACTTTTTCATCTAACTATTAATCATTTGATGAATTTGCTATTGTGATATTGAATTAATGCATGTTCTTATGCATAACTATTGTCCTAAGCTCCTATTATATGTTTATTGCTATTCCCTCCATTCCCCTTTAAGTATCCATTTTGAAAAAGTTTACGAGCTGATTTTGTTTCTTGGTGATTGTCCAAATCGTGTTCTTGTGATATTGCCTTACTTTTGATTTTATAAGTAAATTTCTTTTGACAGAATAATTAGTTGTCTATTTGCTGTTAACTATAGGATGGCTTCTCTGAGTATCTTAGAGGAATTGACTGTTCTGAAGTCTTATTGTATGCTATTCCAGAGGGGTCAATACTTTCATCAGATGGATTTTGTTAGTACTTGTTAGTGTTATGCTTTTCCAATTTACCTTTTAATCTTTTAATGATGCTCTTTTTTCTCCAAAGTAAGCTACTTCTTATATTTGATATGAATTCCTTTCTATTTAATCTTTTGGTGCTTAAGTTTTATAAATATAATAGTGCATTTCTTCTGATGACTGGTTGATAAAATTTGGATATCACTGCCTTAGGTTACTTAAGAATGTTTCTCTTCTGAATATTAAATGATGAAATTTGGACAACCTTTGGTTTGATTGGGGTATGGTGATTAAATGTGCGGATATTTAGAAGTGTTAAAAGATTTTTTTTTACAGGGGTTAGGCAATATTGTAGAGGAAATTTTGTCAAAATTTCGATAGAATTTGTTAGTACGTTTGAAGTAATTTATAATTTTAAGTAGGAAATTTTAATATTCTAATGTTAATCCGGCTTATACATTAAATCGGCTTATTATTGTTGTATTATTTTTATTATTGAAAAGAGTATCTTGTATTTGATAAATTGGTATTGGAATTGCTTATTTTTATTTTTATTTTTTTTGATTTTAGGCTTCTATTCAAGATGAGACTCAAATTCTCAGTTCGAGATCAATCAAGTTACGAAATCACAATGTATTATTAATCAAATTTTATGTTATATTTATTTTTAATGTAATTTTGCTTAGTATTTATTAGGAACATAGTATGAAAAATTTATGTAATTTTTCTTTCAATTATTTTAAATGGTTTTATTTTGTTGAATATAAGTTTAATTTTCAGTTTATTTGGTTCGGTTCAAAATCGAACCGATCATTTGCACTTCTAATTGTATAATTTAATATATTTGTATAATATTATATATTTTTAAATTAATAGTATTGTTAATAATATTGTATAATTATTATTTATATAAATTAAATTTTGGGTGTAATAATAATAATAAATTAAATTAAAAAAATAAAAAATAAAAATAAAAAATAAAAAATTTAATATTTTTGCGACGGAACAGCGACTGAAATTTTCGTCGCTAATAAATTTTTAACATTTTTGTCAGGATTATTTAGCGACGGAATTTTTTATATTTAGCGACTATTTTTTTCGTCGCTATTTTTAGCGACTGTTTTGGGTTTTAGTCGCAAATTTTTTGCGACGGCGCTATTTACGACAGTTAGTCGTTTTGTCGCTAAAATAAATTAGCGACGGAGTTTCTTTTTGTAGTGTGATAAAAGCGACAATGTGCAGGTGGATACATTTTTAATATTAATTTTTGTGCATTTTAAAATATATATAAATAAAGGATTCTAACTCTAATTGTTCATAATTTAGGCTTTCCACAATGTGTGGATAGCAGCATACGCAGCTAGTGTTGATCAATAACAACTGTTAGTGCCAATGGGTTTCTTTTCTCATAGGTCCTATTATTTTTGGAGGGCCATGTAAGAGCAACAAACCTATAGTTTTTACTAATTAAGGAACTATATTGGTAAGTACATATTTGAGTGAATAAGTAGAATTTAGAGGTGAGCCCTCCAAAAAAATCAGTCCATTAATATCAGTTTTTTGAAATTTCAGTCCATTAACCTGTTTGTTACCATCGGTTAACCAATATATCGGTTTAGAATTTTTGAACCAGTTAACGAATATTTTTTCGGTTAACCACTATAATTATAAAATACAGTCATCAAAAATTTAAATTGTTGAAGATACTTAAAAATTAAAATTAGAACACAAATATAATTCAATATAATTATTAAATATAATGTTCAAACAACAAATATAAAATAAAAATATTCAAAATATTTGAAAATTAAAATTATAAACCGAACATTTAATGGTCAAAGTAGTTCAACAAATAACATTCACATAATAAATTATTAATTCATTTCATAGAAAATATAAGACTAAATAATTTTCTAACTTGTTATTTAAAAATACTGATTTTTAACAAAAACTATTTGCCATCTATCTCATATTATATACATTACCTATCCTTTAATAAATTTAGCAAAAGAGCATCTATTTTGCTTCCTAGAGTTTGAGTTATTTTTGTTTTTATTAATAAGAGGGATAAATGGTTTTTCTTTTCCCTCGAACTATTAGAAATGGAGTGAAAATGCCCTAAAACGTTTTTTTTTTTTGTTAGCTTTTTCCAACAAACATAGTTTTATAGTTGGAAAATACCCTCACGAGGAATGAAAGATCCAGCTAGCAAAGGGGATTAATAGCATCCAATCACGCGTCAACACGTGTCAACTTTCTTTCCTAGTCAAATTGCTGATTTGGACTCTATAAGGAATTTTTTGCCGTCAAACTATGGGAAAGGTTGTGAAAATAACCTCAAACTTTGTTTTGATCGATTTTTATCCCTGAATCAAGTTGACACATGTCGACGTGTGATTGACTGCCTATAACTTTGTTTGCCAACTGGAATTTTCATCCAAAATGAGGGCATTTTCCATCCATTTAAGTGACTTCAGGGGTAAAAACCGAAAAAAAAAAGTTTAAGAGCATTTTTACCATATTTTCGATAGTTTCAAGGCAAAAAAACTCCTTATCCCTTAATAAAAAAGAATGATATATTCGATAATATCTAACTCTAAATTAATCAGTACCTTAAGAAATTAGTTTGGATACCAGAAGATAATAGAAAAAATGAAAATTCAGTATTTTAAGAATAAAATTACATTCAATAACTTCATAATAATACTCTCTCAAAAAGACAATAACTTTCTCTAAAAAAAATACTTCACGATAGTAATCTATTTATCACATATAAGAGTGAAACATGAATTAAATTAAGCTAGAAATTGCCTTGTAATTGTAACTTTTCAATTATTGAAGAATTTAATTAATTTTCAATTCATTTGTTCCCATCTCTCTCACTCTCTGATTCATCTCACTTAA